>OY756255.1:11051872-13551872 GCA_963576845.1 Megachile leachella
CTCCAACGTTGGGATACCTTATCTCGAAGTTAACGACTGTAGAGATATTGGTAATCAGTTTCGAGAACTGATTACGTATCTCGGAGAAAGCTGTTAGAACGTAGTAAGATTGTTTTAGAAGCCCCTGTTTCAGATTCGATTAAACGATCGTCAATGGATTTTCAGAATCAACACTGGAATTCTTGCCTTACATCTTCTATTTTAGGCTATTTCGTAATCTTTTTTTAACTTTCTTATCTCGGACGATTGCTATCGATTATTGTACGATAATGTGCTCGTTTTTATCCTACATTCAAATTCATTTCATTTGTGTTATTTTCATTGAAGCATATAGAATTTAATATCAGTTGAATTTCAGTCATCAAATTCTCCTCTATGAAATTCTACATTAATTTCTTAACCTATCTCAATAAATTTCTACAGTAATTTTTCTATCACTTCAACAATTTTTCAGAACGTCAACTTCACAAATTTTTATTCATAAATATTTCAAATATGTACATAAAAAAATTTACAACCATATGTTCAGTACATGTCCTCAGCAGTGACTAAAATGTGCAGTTAAAAAAAAATAAAAATATGTCACTATATAACTAAAAATATTAACAACAACTATTGTCTATATACATACACTATTTCATATAAGAAGAATATGAAAAAATTTGTCAGAATTCAAGAAACGTTGCTACCAACCCTCCCTCCATTATTTTTGCAGAGCTCTAACCTGATCGAATATAATGGTCTCAGTTTTACAATTCTACTTTTATGAATAATCCACGCAACGCTGGTTGGCTCTGCCAGTGTCTTATAATACAAGAATTCTCGATGGAATGACAAAGTAATCCTAAAGCAGAAAGTGGAGCACCGCGCTGCTGGAATATCGAATAAGCAACGTTACGATAGAATGGCGGGAAACCGCCAGAAGAATTCATCGATACAATAGAGAATCTAAAATCAGCTAGTGTTAAGGAATAATTGAGAAATTGAAATTCTCGTTGCTTGGAACATCCCTAGAGACAAAATGTACTCACGAAACTCCTTCATTTTTAAGAACATCTGCAAAAGGGTTAAAAATTGTACATCTTAAATTAGAAAATGTAAGAATGGAAAATGTAGGAATGGAAAATTGTCACGTTATACGTCGCAAGTGGCTCGAAGCGAGACCGTAACCAATCCATGTTGATGCTAGCAGAAAATCGCGTGAAATCATCGATAAAGTCGCCACATCGACTTCGCAGTTTCGCTTCGAATCGACCTTCTTCGTTCCCTCGTTAGCCAAGGTAGAACGACGTTTCGAGGTATTCAATTACTCCGACGTTACACCTTCTACCGCGTTCGACCCTTCGAATACTCTTTCTCGCCGAAGGATCACGGATCGACGCAGCCACGAATGGTCTCCATTATATTTCAGCTGTTCCTGGAAAAGGATTTCGAAGCTGTTGGAAACTGTACGTAGGAACGCAACAACAGCTATCGCGGTCTCCTTCAATCAGGAAAAGGATTCCCACGGGATATTGTTCGCTAGGTGGATATAGGCGGTCGACCTTTAAGCTATTCAGTGACCTCGCCAGCTCCTGACGTTCGATCCTTAGGTCCCCCTTCTATGTACCCTTGCGTACACTCAGGTGCAGTCTCTTCCTTCCATAATGACACGTAAGCTCCTACATTTTTTATTCCCACATTTTCATATCTTATTTTTCCAAACCTCACAAATTAATTAGACTGGGATTGATTAGTCTCTGTTTGCTTGAGTTAGGTTAAAGATTGTTTGGTTAAGATTGAGGCTCGGTCAAGTTTATGTACGGTTAGATCAAATCAGATTAGGTTAGTTTAAAGTACCTTAAGAGTTAAATCAGTGAAGACTTAGATTATAAAGTTATAAGGTTAAGATAGATTTGGTTAAAATCCATTCAGACCTCAGATTTAATATAATTCGAAATGCAAATTATTAATGTAGAAACATATGAAACTGAGCACATTGTTATCATATCGCGTGAATCATGTGCTGTCACCAGCAACGAAGTATAAATATATGTACACTTATTCGCGGCTATATTTCACACTTTCCAAATATTACGTAACGATAATATAAAGCATAATTTCACGTAACGTATTCTATATATATGTATTCGATACATGCGTCATAGGTATTTCATACACACGATCATGTGTGTTTACTCATGACATCGATAACATTGTAATATTACCGATATTTCTGTACCTAAGGTATGTTTTTTATTTAACTGATTTTTATTCGGATGCGTTAAGTGGTGTTTTTGTGGTTTTGAAAAGTGGACTATCGTGGCTGTTAGAGATTTATCGATGGCTATCGATTGCAAGACAAAATTCATTTCCAATCCACGGAGCCGTAGGTTCGCATCGTGATTAGCGTTTCGCGCGATGATGACTCCGTAGAAGCGAGCCGATAGAAGGTGCTGTCGAGGTCGCTGTCCACCCTGAGGTCACCCTCCTGTACCGACCGAACAATATCCGATGGGAACCCTTTGGCCGCGAGCGAGAGGAGAGAGAAACGGAGAACGTCGTTCGGTAGAAGAGCGAGACGACCAAGAAAGAGACGAGAACGGAAGGTGTAGAGAGAAAGAGAGAGAGAGAGAAGAGAGGCGTGCTAGCTGTTCACATTACCTTACTTACTATACGGGGTCAATGCCACTGCGTCCGTCCCGCGGCCCCACTTCACTTCACTTGGCTTCACTTGCCTCTCCCTTCGCTCTTCTCTCTCACCGTCCCTCTCCTCCTCTCCTCTTTCTCTTCTCTCGCGTTTCTCTCTCGCGCGTTCCTCCTGAGACCTTCCTTCCCCTCGCTCGTCCCTGCCGCGCCACTCGCGAGGTCTCCGCACGGACGTTTCTTCCTCTTCCTTCCATCCACGCCCGATCCTCAGCGCGGAGAGTCGTCTTCTTCTCGTTCATCGGTATCGTTCTCTCTCCATCTCCGTTCGTCTCTTAACCCGCTCGCTCTTCCGAGCCACCCTCGCGCCCTTTGCGCCCCGCGCGACTCCATCGCGACCACCCCCACCGAACATTCTCATCGACCGTTCGTGTATAAGAGCACGAAGAGAGAGAGAGAGAGAGTGTGGCTGCGTTCGGTATCGTCTCTCGGTCGGTTTCCCCTCCGTGGTTACTTTTCTTCTTCCTTTCTTTGCCTTCTTTCATTCTTTCGTTCTCCGCTTGGTCCTCTTCCATCCGCCTCGTTCGCGTCCTCTCAGTCCTATTCCGCTCCTCTCCGCTGCCTTTTCTTCTTGTTCTTCTTCTTCGCCGAGTTCTTCGTCCTCCGGGCCGCCCTTCCCGTAGGTATAAACTATTCCAAAAATTCGTACTGTTATTATTATCACTTAACCATTCCCAGCAGCGAGGCCCAACACAATGCGAGACTTTGTTCGCGACCGATCCAGCAGCTCCGCGTCCACGATATCCACGTCTCCGAAGGAGAAGCACTCGCGCTATCTCTTTGGTGGTCTCTCTCTCACGGGTCGAATCGATTTTACGAGAGTTTCTACTCTTCTCCTCTCTCTCTCTGGCTCCTGCTGCTGATGTTGCTGCTAGTGCTGGCTGCTGCTGCTCCTTCTGCTTCTTCTTTTTAATTTTCATCTCTTTTCTTCGCTTTTTCTGCCCGTCTCCTATAAACCCCGTCTCTCCGGCTACCTACGGCCCCGGAGTGCTCTCTTTCCTACGGTGTCTGTATTCTTTCATTTCGGGATCGAGGGTGAGAAAGGATGAATGATCGTTAGGGAGGATGGACCGTGCGGTTCCGAGGCTTAAAGCATCGTTCCGTCGAGATTGAAAGAAGCTGCGAGATGCTGCCACCGAGCTTCCACTTTTATTTCCACGGCATTTGGATTCTCTCGGAGACGAGCAAACCGTCGTCCATCTTCGCGCGAATTAGCCACGATCCACGGTATCGATCCGCTCCTCGTACGTTACGATCTTCATTCGGTCAAATATTGTACCATTTGCTCGTTGCGTGTTTGCGCTGTGAATAACACTTTAATACGTGCTGCGATCGTGGTTCAATCTTGATTCGATCAAATATCCTGTTGTTTAGATTAGGCTGTTATTAATAATCTGCTTATAATCTACTGGGGACGCAATCCATGTATAATCTGCTCATTGCCTGTTCGTGATTTGCTCACAGTTACCTCAGACTCTGATCAATCGCATGTTTCATACCAGTTTACGTCAGAAAAATTTTCGATCCACTTATGATCCATTTATTGTCCACTTACGACCCATTTTTAATCCACTGGGTTTTACTTTGATTTTGTCAAATTTTGTTCAGAACATATGTCTGTGCAAATAAGGATCACGGTTCGGTCAGGTGACCCACGCAAAATCCACTGCAAGTCCACCCACAACCCACTTTTAGTCCATTATGATCCATTTGTGATCCATCTGTGGTCCATTTGTGATCCACTGCTGATCCACTCATATACACATATGTTAATCGATAATTTTGACAAAATTGTAGAACTAATAATTGATTATCTAACAAATTAATATTAGACTAAATTCTTAAACAAAATATTTGACTAAACCAAGAATGAATAGTGAATGGACGACGAGTGGGTCAGTGCATCATGCGTTATAAATGTTTATGACGACCCTGTGATCGGGAAATGAGGAAGAAAATTGAAAGGGAACCGATTTTGTCGATCGAACAATCGATAACTCGTTTCAGGTATCGCTGATCGATTCGTGACGATAACCTGTTAACACTTTCGCGATCTTTTTATTGGGAAGAGACGAGGAACCCCTCGATGTAACGGCGTTGTTCTTTTTGTAGGGTTGAGGGTTTTTTCGATGTAACGATACCGAACGAGTGGTCCTTTGATGGTTAGTATAGTGGCTCGAGTGATAATTGCTTTCAAAGTTGTTTTATGGAGTGTTCCTTCGGTACTTACTGCCTAATTAAAGGTTTATTGGTATTATTATGTTATTTCGTTGAAAGCTTCGGCTTCAGCTTCAGCTAATTTTAACTGCCGGCCATTTTTATAATGGCTCAGAGTTCGTATTGCGGTGAAGATATAATGTAATGCACGTTTTTCTCTTATAACTTAATCTTGTTTTTTTATGTATCAATAATGCAGCATCCTTTTTTAGTTCATTTATAATATATCATTTTTGTACAGTTATTTCTTTATTAACCTTCCTTGCACCCTGTTCGCATGAAATTGTGCCATAAAATTCTTATTTTGAGGAACATGTATGAACTGCATATTAAATCATCAACTAAATTATCAAAAACACTTCCTTCTACAATAATTAATTTTTTCTTGTTCACTACAGTAGCGCCTCATACGAATTTTCAATACGGTTTCAAAATGTTTTCCATCAAAGTGATAAAATCATTCGTTCATTTTACAAGACTCAAAAGTTCAAGGTTAAGGAACGTCTAAAAATTGATGAGTGCATTTCTTGTGAGAGACAGAAACTTGACATAAGAGTATAATATATTTATATAGCTATTTATAGTTTGCTAATTGTGTGCGAAACTAGACATATCCTGATGAGATCTCAACTAGGTCGCACGCGGTCTTCCAACAAGAAAAGGTTGCCCACCCGTGACCTATGCGATAGGTGTGACGAATGAACTCGACGGCAAAGTTCAATAATTACGTTGCAGGTTTAGGTGATGTAGCAGGTGTAAAGGCATCTTTATACTCATACCTGTTCACGTTCTTCAAGTCAAAGGTATTTTGCACTCAGCAAAATGATTTACTAAAAAATTTGGCAAATATAATAAAACAAATATAATATAATAAAAATATACAATATTATATAATAAAAAAAAATTGTAGAAGAATACAATGTAATAAAAATACAATAAATACATAATAATAAAATATAAAAGTAAATCTTACTAAAAAATGTTTTACATATATATTAAACTAACTCCACAAAATGAAAATTCTACTTACAGTTAAATACAATTTATTTATTAATACATAAACAAATAATACCCATAACGTGACCATAATAAAAAAATGTGACGTATAAAAGCTTCTAAAAAAAAAAGATTATGTAAGATGTTAATATATGAAGACGGTGATTAGGAAGTTCTGTGTATAGTTAATCCGAGTAGGGGTCGATAAAGAACGAGCACGAAGACCGTAGCAAAGTTAGCAAGTGACTCGTCCACCACACGATACAAGACCACGGTGGATGTAAAATTAGAGGTGGCCGTACATCGAGCTTCAATAGCGAGGCTGTGAATGAACTATGACGTAGATTCGTAGAATGTAACCAACCGCCTACACGCGACCGATCGCAAAATTTGCTTTGCCCTGGCGTCGTTGACGTCAGAGGCTTAAAAGGACGAGTATTTATCTCGGACGTATTTTCAGATAAGTAACTCAATCACGCCATCCGTGACTGATCCGATCGAAATTTTCGCTATTGTATCGATAGAGGCGATTTCACAGGACGTTATATTTGGCCGTGCACGACCCCTGAAGAGCACGTTGCATATTGTCTTTCAAGTTTATTCGGTGCTATTTGGAAGATGTGCTATAAATATTGCGAACGAATGGTTTAAATTTATTGAATTCTTGAAGATTCGGACACGTGAAGGAGCTGCTTGTGGGTTAATTTTGGATGTTTGGAAGTTTGGGTTGTGAGGGATTGGGTGGGGTTGGAGTTTGGGGTTTGTGGGAGTTGGGAGGTTGGGGAGTTTGAGAGGTAGAGATTTTGGGAGTTAGAGAGTTTAAGAAGTTTGGGGAGTTTGGGAGATAGAGAATTTGGGATTTTAGGGTTTGTGAGAGTTAGGGAGTTTAGAAAGTTTGGGAGATAGAGAATTTAGGAGTTTGGGACTTTGGGGTTTGTGGGAGTTGGAGAGTTTGGAGAGCTTGAAAGATAGAAATTTTAGCATTTGTTCACTTTGGAACGGTAGAATTGTGGAATGGGGGATATTCAAATTGTGGGATGTGGGATATTCAAATTGTGGGATATGGAATATTCTAATTTTGGAATGTGGGATATGGGATATTCGAATTCTGGAATGTGAAATATTCAAATTGTGGAATATGGGATATTCGAATTCTGGAATGTGAGATATTCGAATTGTGGGATGTGGAATATTCTAATTTTGGAATGTGGGATATTCAAGTTGTGGGATGTGGAACAATCTAATTTTGGAATGTGGGATATTCAAGTTGTGGGATGTGGAACAATCTAATTTTGGAATGTGGGATATGGGATATTCGAATTCTGTAACATGGCATAATAATATTTTGGGACATAGGATATTCAAATGTTGGAACTTATGGAGTTCTTGGAATACCTAAAATTCACAAAATTCACAAAAATCACGAAATTCACGAAATTCACGAAATTTACAAAATTCACAAAATTCACAAAATTCACAAAATTCACAAAATTCACAAAATTCACAAAATTCACAAAAATCACAAAATTCACAAAATTCACAAAATTCACAAAATTCACAAAATTCACAAAATTAACAAAATTTTACAAAATTCAGAAAATTCACAAAACTCACAAAATCCAGAAAATTTACAAAATTCACGAAATTCACAAAATTAACAAAATTTTACAAAATTCACAAAACTTGCAAAATTCAGAAAATTCACAAAACTCACAAAATTCACAAAACTCACAGAATTCACAGAATCCTCAAAATCCCTTAAAAATCCTGAAATTTTAAGACCCAGAATTCCTGAAGTTTTCATAGTCTCAAAATGCCAAACTTCCAAACTTGCAAAGTCGCACCTTTCACAATTATCAAATGATCTACCAATCATACCCATTAAAAACACATAAATTTCCCACAACCTAACCTAACCCAACCTAAAGTACAGAAAATACAAAATAAAAAAATATAACACCACTAAAAATAAAATACCTAAACAAGTTTTAACATTTTAAATTATACATCTAATATTTGAAAAGATACCGAATGTCGATACACCTAATCAGGAGGTCTGCCTATCAGTTAATCTTGAGTCAACAATGTTTAGCAAACTCTCGTTTCGCAGACGCGTGACTGAATTAAACTCGATAAGCAGACTTCGATTTTTCGATTCGATCGTGGCTGTTCGAACTGCCTCTGGCGTCAATCGCAACAAACCACGATAGAATCGCAACGGAATTAACTAAACGAAACCGAGAAATAGCGAGTTCGAGTATCTTTGTTCGATGTCGGGATAGAATTATGTCGGCGAACACGCGACGGTTTGTTGCAGCCACCGGCTGTTGACTAAAGCCTTGACATTGCATTGGTCACGATGCATTTGCATTGCAGAATCTCACGAAGATTCTTCTATGCAGAACTTGTTCTGAATGGCACAAAAAACGAGGAGAACAAATGTGATAATTGCTATTGCGGTTGTTTGAATTATGGAATTATAGATTTGCATCGCGTTAATTGATGGAATACTTTTTTGTTGGGAATTGGAGATTTTGGGAAAGTTGGGGTCTGGAGTTAAAAATTTTAAAATTTCTAAATTTCTAAATTTCTAAATTTCCAAATTTCCAAATTTCCTAATTACCAAATTCCCAAATTTCCAAAATTCCGAATTTCCAAATTCCCAAATTTCCAAATTTCCAAATTTCCAAAATTCCAAATTTCCAAATTTCCAAATTTCCAAAATTCCAAAATTCCAAATTTCCAAAATTCCAAGTTTTCAAAATTCCAAATTTCCAAATTTCCAAATTCCCAAATTCCCGAATTTCCAAAATTCCGAATTTCCAAATTCCCGAATTTCCAAATTTCCAAATTTCCAAATTTCCAAATTTCCAAATTTCCAAAATTAAAAAATTAAAAAATTAAAAAATTAAAAAATTCCAAATTACCAAATTTCCAAAATTCGAAAATTCGAAAATTCCCAAATTTCCAAAATTCCAAATTTGCAAAATTCCAAAGTTCCAAATTTCCAAGTTCCCAAATTTTTTAATTTTCAAATTTGCAGATCAATAAAACTTAAGTTCCCACCCCTCTAAATTCCGAACTCTACAAATTCAAAAATTCTCCACCATCAACCCTCAAAAACTTCAAATACCCGAACTCTCACAATTAAAAAATTCAAATATCCCGCCACAAATTTCCGCAACCTTCCTCAGTGCCTAAAAAAAAAACACAAGTGAAGCGATATGCACAATAGTGCAAACATATTTCTAGAAACAAGATAAAAATTAATGGAAAAAAATTTCGCAAATTTCCGTCCGTTGTCAGGCAACTACGTAAAAGAGGAAATGTAATGAATCATTCATGTAGTTCGCTGTTAAAAGTGAAACAGTTACCTGTTTCCTTTTATATCCTCTTCGATTCCGATCTTAATACGAATCGAGAAATCGCTCAAGAGCGTAATCTTGTTTCTTTTTATTCAGCGAGACAATCAGGTGTCGGTCGACGGTAAATATTCATCGAATCGACCTATGTTTATTACGTGTTAACCGCAAACTCACGGTTCAGGTTGTATAACAACTAATTGTCACATTGTTGTCCGTTGAGTATGCTAATTTAGCTTCTTTTTTTACTGAAAGATGATCACGTGATTAACGTCACGCTTCTGATAATACAGTCGTGCTGATAAAATAATACGTATTATTAGGATTCGTTTTAGGCTTTATTTAAACGTGTTATCGGCAGATATTTGAAAATTGTACTAACCTGCGATTAGCGGGCTGACGAAGTGCAATTTTTAGACTTGTGGTTTAGTTGGAGGAGTTTGAAGTTTTTTTACTTTACGAGCTTGAGAATTTTTGAATTTTTTAATGATTGAATAATTGAGTTTTTGAATTTTTGAATTATTGAATGAGTCAGTTTTTGAATTATTGACTTATTGAATTATTGAATGATTGAGTTTTTGAATTATTGACTTATTGAATTATTGAATGATTGAGTTTTTGAATTATTGAATGTTTGAATTAATGTATTTCTGAATTATAGAATTTTTGAATGATTGAGTTTTTAAATTATTGAATTTTTGAATTATTGAATTTTTTAATGTTTGAGTTTTTAAATTGTCGAATTATTGAATTATTAAATTATTGAATCATTGAATCATTGAATCATTGAATCATTGAATCATTGGATCATTGAATCATTGAATCATTGAACCATTGAACTCAAAATAGACAATCGAAAATTTAGAAATTTGTAAATCTCAAAACTCGAAATGAAAAGTTGCAAATTGAAAAATTCCCAAATTCAGAAACTCAAAACCCCAAATTAAATATTCAGAAATTTGCAAATTTCAGAACCTTAAAATCTCCCAACTCAAAATACCTAAAATTTAAAAAATGTAAATACCTAAAAAATACATATTTCCATATAAAATCCTAATCTTAAATTCCAATGTAAATATCCACATTCGAAGGTAACATTGTAGCAACATACACCCCAACGTCTTCCGCATCGGCCGACCACGTTGTCCATCATGTTTTTTCTTCGTCTACCATCTAGACAACGCCGGCGAGCAAATCGGAGCACAACACGGCGATTCGAGAATGGACACAAAGTGTCGACAGGCGGTGTCGTTCGTTGTCGGTCGTCGAAAATCCGTGAAGATGCGTCTGTTCCAGGAAGTAGGAGCCACGGGGATCATCGACCCTTCACGGCTATTTCAGTTATTTTGCAGCATGCAGCTATTTTAAATACATATTGTGGAGTAGAGGCGTACGAGCATGAAGCATACGAAGCCGGTAAGGACAGCGGAAGAGAGACGTAGCCGGGGATTGAAGCAGGGAGGAAGGAGAAAGAAAGGGTGAAGAAGGGGGAGGAAGATAGAGAGCGTGACGGAGGGAAAGAGGAAGAAACCACGGGGTGGAGAGGAGCAAACGTAGATCGAGAAAGAAGGAAACGAGGTGCTGGTGGAACGAGCAAAATGGCGAAACTGAGATAGATATACAGGCTGATCCATGAAATTGGGACAGTTTGTATATTTAACCCCTTTTACAAAATTTTAAGGATGTATTCTCTTACTTTTTACACTTTAGGTACAATAGTGTAAATTAACCTACATGTATGTTATACGTATATGCAATAACTCATACGTGCAATTATTTGAAAATAATTTATAGGAACTCACTGTGTATGGACACATGTGTAATACAAAAGCATATGGAGGTATGTAGACATAAACTATGTTATAAACATATGTTCATATACATATGATGCTGTAGACGTATACAATATGTGATTCAAAAACATATATACATATAAAGATAATAACTATGTTATACATAGACATATGTACATATACATATGATGGTGTGGACGTATATACAGTATGTGATACAAAACGTATGTACATATATGGACATAAACCAGGATATACGTAACATATGTGCATATGCATATGATGCTGTGTATGAACGTACAACAAAAGCATATCATATATGTTTACATACATGCTCACGTATGAGCACATATGAATCAAGTTTCATACAATAACAAGTTTATATATGTCTACATACATACTCACGTATGTAGTTCACGTATGTACTCATATGTCTACATACATGCTCACGTATGTAGCTCATATGTAGCTCATATGTGAGCATGTGTGTAGACATATATAAACTTGATATTGATGAAGCTTGATTTATATACAAATTTAAACTTGATGTACACATACATGACATATGTATGCATACCACATGTAAACATGACGTGTGCACATATGTGCTATTATCACAGAAAGGCTCACCTGTATATTTTTTATATATGAATGATTAGTACAATAGTACTAATAGAATTAATAAAGTACATACATGACAACAATAAAAATTAATAAGAAATAATAAATGACGTGTATCCTCAGTATAAACACCCTGTACGAAGAGAGAGACAGACGTAGCGGAAGAGAAAGGGTGGGGATGAGGACAACTCTCTCGGGAAGGAAAAGCAGGGAGAGTTACAGTGAGAGAGGCCAGAGGGGTTGGTATTTATAGCCAGCCCCGTCGACGTCGACGTCGTCGTCGTCTTCGTCGTCGTCGTCGTCGGCGGCGTCGTCGCCGTTGTCATCGTCGACAGTCTTGACTCCTTGGTGAAATTCAGAGAGGGGTGCACCCTCTCGCTCTGCCTATCTCTGCCCCACCTACCAGTCGCTCTGTTAAAGGAATTTCCTATGATTAGAATGAGTATTTCTATACGACGCCCTGAACTCTCCTCTTATACGTGTCTTACGACCAGAATAATCTACGCTCGAGTCTTTGCTCCGACATGATAGGTTGCTTGCTATCAAGTCGATTATGTGGTCGATCTGGATGCTCGTGGAACTTACTCTTCGCTTATTATCGCGTTAGGTGAGGTCGCTACTGGTCAGTTGGTTCGCTTCCCTAATTTTTAGATCCTTCGTGAATTCCAAAATTCTCACTTTTGTGAAATACAAATCAAATTTCTATATTTAAGATATCAAGTTCATAGACTTGTGGATTTTCAAGTTTCTAAATTCTGAGATCTCCAAGTTCCCAAATCTTGATGTTCTCAGACCTCCAAGTCCTCAAATACTGATACTCTCAAATCTCCAAATAGCCAAATCACCTAATCTTTGAATCCCTTAAATCTCTGAGTCTGCAAACTCTGAAATTTCCAACCCTGAAAAGTCCACAACTCTTCCAAGTTCTACAGTTACCCCAAGTCGTCCACATTCTACTCCTTAATCCCCAAGTCTTCCAAACTCCCAGCTCATAAATCCACAAACCCTAAAACTCGCACCTCTCTAAATCTCTAACTCCAAAAATTCTCAAACATCCACCTCTCCAAAAATTCCCAAATTGCTCAACTTCCAAGTTCCCAAAAACCTACGAAGATAATGAAAAATTCTACAGTCCCAAAGTTGTCAAGGTCCACAAAAGTTTGAAGGTAATCGTCGGTAAACCGTTTGCAGTGATCGTTGTATCGTTGTTCCACGATTCGCGGTTCGGTCAACTAACACGATCGCAAGTGACCGTGAAGAGGCACGACACTGTAAAATAAGGACGCGCATCCACCTTTCTACTCGTGGTACCGCAAAGAAAACGGTGACCCGCGTCGTTCGCTGCGTGCATTCCAGCTTGTTAGTTTGGCTGCCGTTCGCTTTGCCTTGCATCGCCTCGCCTCGCTCTGCTTTTCTTTCCTTAACTCGTTTCACTCCGGAGTGCTTGAAAATAATGCCGTCTCGGGGAGCAAGAGCAGCTCGAAACGTTCGCGGGCATTCTTCCATGACCGCTCGATTAACGTACGCAGTCAATTATGCTAACTCCTACGGTATGCGTTCGTCAGGTTCTGAACACAACGCGGACCAGACAACACGACACCGAGAAACCGAACAGAGAGAGAGGACGCTTCTCTACGCTTTATAAATCGTTAGACGTCTGTACGTCGCTTCTTCAACTTCTCGGCTCTCTCACCCTTTCACGGGAATCCCTTTGATCCTTGTCTCTTCGCCGTTGTACCCGGGATTGTTCTTCAGCTTCCGTTTGTCAATTGTTCGTCGACACCGCGGATCTTTCACCACGTGCGTCGCATGACCGTTAAGTGCCCATGAATTCTTCGTTAATTCAGCTGCGAAGATTATTATAGACAATACGTGACTGGCAGCACTCAGACATAATTTGCTGAATTTGGAAATTTTTAAAGTCTATTTGGAATTTTTAAATCTGACCAACTTGAAGATTTGAGACATCATACAACACAAAAGTCCTAAATGTAAAAATTTGGTATCTTCGTAAAATTTGAAACGGGTGAATATAAAAATGAACCGTGTTGGTTGACCACCTATGCCGTGTAGATGTTTTCCGGAGTCCCTGTATCATTTTGACAGGGGGGTGAAAGAAAAACGATGAATCCCCAGTCAGAAAGATTACCGTACATACATTTGCTCGCAACGTTGCCGCTAAGCCTCGAGACGCTCGGAGGCAGCGTGTTTTTATCATCAGCGAACCTCATCGTCCAATTGATTCGCGCAGAATCTTCTCACTCGCGGCATACTAATGACCGCGACGATGATCTCGCGCCCCGGGGGTTACCAACTAATTTGTTCCACGCTCGACGACGTTCGCTGCGCTCGTTAACGCCGATGTTCCGTCCAACACGATGTTCTGGAGGGATACGTTTGCTCGTTCGCGCGTTCTCGGTGCCAACTTTCCATTTGGAAGGCTTCCTTCCGTTCTACATCGCTGTTCCGTTCTACATATATTACATAAATAACATAACGTTGTGTGACAATTGTGCAATATACAATAATACATGTAAGGAAATATATCTGTTTTTACTTTCGGTAAATTCAAATTTCCCGCGCGAATTTTTGTCAGGTTTTCTTTCGTTAATTGTGTGAAGAGCTTTCTCTTCGTTCAATATTAATGAAGAAATAATATTGACGGCTAAATATTTCTAGATTGATGTCTTGTTTAAATTAATAGAAAAGGGAAATCAGGTTTGATGAAATTCGCGCGGGAAATTTAAAATTGTTACGCTTTGCGGTGGTTCTTAAATACGTAATGGAAAGAAAAGTGAGCACACGTTGAATTTTCTATATTTTTATTGTTTATTACTACACAATAATCATTGTATAATATCTTTTATTATGAAATATTTACGTAATAGCGTGCAGGGTGATTATGAAAGAATAACTACCAATTTAGGATTTATATTTTAATTAATTCTGTTCGGTAATTTTATATAATAGTGTGTGTTGTAAGTACGTAGGAAATTTAATTATGTCTAGTAATATTTATACCTTTTATTTAATAACGTAATAATTTTTATACAAGTAATATAAAGTTCACATAAAATTTAATTAATACAAAATTATAAGTGTTACAAAATGTACGTAATTAATATCAAAAAAAAGATGAACATTCAACCGAATCGTTAGAAAGTTTTTCTGTATTAAACCAACACATTTTTAAAATGAAGTATTCTGAATATCAAGATTTTATTTGCTAGAACTCAAGGATTTGTTACGACTCCGTGGTATCGTGGAGACGAGAACGAATTGCGATTTTCGACACAAACATTTTAACTTGGAAAACAAGAAGCAAAGTGCTCAGAACGAATTTTCCTTCTAAACTGAGTCACTTCTGCCATTTGCTTGGCGACGCGATCATAAAAGCAGGTAAAGCAATAAATTCGGCGGAACTGAACGGTAAAATAACGGTGCGGGGAAAACCGAAGATGGTTCATACTGTGTAGTAATGCAAAGTGCAGAAAAATTAGTTTTGTGCTCAGAAGTTTTGTGTATGTTATTCTTTGAGAGATGAGACAAAAATTTAACTAAAGCAATTTTATAATATTTCTTTTAATATTTTTTAATATTTCTTTGAGTCCCACTTAATCATAAATGAATTTGTAATATATACTTTGTGTAGTAATGCAATTTTTAAAAATATAGTTATTCTAAAAAATATGATGACTCTACCATTTTTTAATTTACCTGCAAATTTTTATTTTCGTCTAAAATAATTAATAGGTCCTCTACAATTAACGCGTCACATATTGTATTGTGAATAATATAATCAAATTAAAAATAGCAAGAATAACACAAATTTTTTAATTCTAAAATTCTAAAATTTTAACACATAAAAAGCAAATAAAATTTACAAAAAGACTTGGAAAGATATAAAAAATTTGTACTTAAAAGAATAAAATGGACGTATCAAGCATCAGGTGATTGATCCGCGGATTAAGTAATCGCAAACATTGTTTCGGTGCCGGTGAACAAATCGCTTTTCAATGACCACGTTAGCAACACCTATTGTTTCATTGTTCGCGGTTATGTAAACTATGCCAGTTACGTAAAGTATGTATTTCTATCGGTCCAAGAAAACGGAAAGGTCTGGGTATGCCCATAAAAAGAGGGTAGCCAGCGAGGAGCAAAACCATCGGTGAAAGGGATACAAGTTATTGGAAGAAAGCGGTGTCTCCAATCGATTACGATTCTTACGTGCTACTAAATATTTCAACTATTTAGTCTCTGCTTTGGAAATGATGTGGATATAGGTGGAATCGATATGCAATTGCGTTTCGTTAAATACAGGAGCTTCTTATTTATAACTGTGTACTTTTTCACGAATAGAATACATTACTTATTATTATTATATTACATTTTACTTATTATTCTTATATTACATTACTTTTTATTATTGTATTACATTACTGTTTATATTCACAAACTTTGTGTTTATTAAGAAAAGTGTGATAATAAAAATTCATTTTTTCTAATAAAGTAGAATAACGTTGAAAAGGTAGCGAGAATAAAATAAATTCTCGAATGAACCGAGGCATATTTCGTCTGCGTTCCCGAGGGTTACATCAAGGTAAAACCAGGAAGTTACTTTTCAAACACCCTGTGTACCTCTCCTTTTCCCTTTGTCTCACTTTCTCGACCGATCTGCCGGCGTAGACCCGTCACTCCGTCTTTCTTTGACCAACCAGTTCGTCGGTCGTTCGTCTTTTTCTCCACCATTGTAGGCCCTTCTCGCCCAACGATCCTAACCCCTAACCAAAACCTGCACCCCCGTTACACTCGACTCGTGAAAGGTTTCCCTCTTTCCCTTCGCCACACCACGCTGCTTCGTCTTCTCGTCTTCGTTGTCGTCGTCGACGTCCATGTCGTGGTTACGGATGTAAAACTTTGAATAGTTGAATTATGAGAATCATTTTGAATACCGGATTGTTTGGATCATTTGAATAAACGGAATGTATGCTTGACTTTTTAATTATATGGAATATTTTGAATATTAGTTTCAATAGTTTTATGATTTTTTGGGGTGTATTTATTGGAGTTATTTTTGTTTTTTATTTTGAATATTAGTTTTAAGAGTTTTTACATTTTTTGTGTGTATTTGTTGGAGTTATTTTTATTTTTTATTTTGAATATTCTTGGTTTTAATACTTTTCGGATTTTTTGATGTGTGTTGTTTATTGGAGTTATTTTTATTTTTTATTTTGAATATACTTGGTTTCAATGCTTTTGAGATTTTTTGCTGTGTAGTTTTATTGGAATTGTTTGAATTTTTTTAATTTAATTGTTTGTCGAAACTGTATTAACCATAGTCAAACTTTTTGTATTTAACTATTTAACTATTTATGTACGTTCAAATATAAATATTTTTTAATACTTTCGTTACTGAAATTATTTAAGTAAATCAATTTTAAGATATAATTCATAAATATTAGAAGATTCTAACTATCAAATAAATTCGAACTTGTATTCTTCAAATACATCATTGTTCCGTCTATGTAAATTTAAAAGTTGAATTTTGAAATTTTATAATTATTGTAATTATTGGAATAAGTAACTAAAGTCAAATTCACCCCTATTTAACATTGTCCACTATTTAAATCATTCAAATAAAATGACTAAAATTCGAATTCACCCCCACCTAACATTATCAACTATTTAAATTATTCAAACAAAATAACTAAAATTCGAATTCACCCCTATCGAACAATACCAATTACTCAAATTATTAAAACAAAATAACCAAAATTCAAATTAACCCCCATCTAAAATGCCAACTATTGTAATCATTCAAACAAACCAACTAAAATTCGATTTCACCCCATCTAACTCACTCAAATTACTGAAAAAAAAATAACTAAAATTCGAGTACACTCCTCCCATAAAAACGCTTAATAATTAAAATTACCGTAATAAATTGTTATTGAAATCCATCGAATATTCGAATTTTCGTAACAACCCTGATCGCCTTCCCTCTAGCTGCACCCTCTGAACAAGGCAGAACTCTATGCTCCTTTTCCAGGACAGAGGAGTGGAGTTCCTCTTTCCCTTCAGCTTCGCCCAAATCGCATTCCTCTCGTCTCTCTAAGCCATTTTCAACGCTCTCCTTTTCTATCGCCATTAAGCTGCATAAGCGCGTCTCACCCTCGTCCCCTTTTGCCTGTCTATCCTCGTTCGATTACCAGGGTTTTCCCTGTTCTCTCTTCTTCCCTCTTTCAGCCACTTCGACTCGCCCTGCTCTCCCATTTCTTGGAAAAGTTCCGTGCTTTCTGCCTGGCCGTTCCTTCTTCGCCATACTTTTCCACGCTGCGACGGAATCCAACTCGCTCCCCTTTCTTTTTCTTTTTTTTTTTTTCTTCTTTTATTCCGTTCTCTGTATATATGTATGTATATTGTGCGGGTTCGAAGGAGAAAGACAAGGGCAATCTTGTTCTTTTAGCTGAACGAACACTTTTAAAAGATACTCGTTTTCACGAAATTCGAGTTATTGATGGCACTCGGGGAGAACAGATTCTTCTGGATGGGTTTCGTTTAGTTCGGGTCATCTAGTGGATTTTTCCGGACCCGCAGTTCCTCGAATTCATAAATTTATTAGTTAACTTTAAACTCCTTTCTGCATCTCTATTTTTTTGTTTCATAAAATCTACTACGGTTTTCATATTCCCCAAATTCATAAATTTTCAAGACAAACAAAAATTGTTATGTCAGAAAAGTTTTTAAATTCTCAACTTGTCAGATCTCTAAAATTAGGAATGTTTACGGCGTCACGGTGGAAAATAAAGGGAACGGAGAGGTTTTAGAACGTCCAAAAATATTGAACGACCCCCGAAACAGGAAAATAATAGCAATTGCGCCGGGGACGGAAATTGTGTTTCGAAGCGAAATCGAAGGGACTCCCGTCCGGCAAGCGAAATGATCGAATCAAATTTTCCATGGGGATTCTTCGCGTATGGAGTTCTCGAATCTCCTATGCGAATCGAAAACAAGAGGCGCGTTAACTCGAGAGAGTTCGAGAATCATCGTGGAAAGAAATCGTGCGTTTCCGTTGCATAAGTTTTGTGGAGGAAATGTAAAGTCGATGCGGGCGTTCAGCAATTTACATCGGATCATTTTTAATTGTAAATGAAAACGTGCCGAATAAAGGAGAAATCGAGAAGATCGATCAAGGTGAAATGTGACGAGCGAGCACAGGAAATACGTTTTCTCTGCTGTAGCTGTGATCTTTATTTAGGCCCTCAACTTTAGGGTGATATAGGCATTCTAGGAATATTTTTGGTGTGATTGTATTGTACTGGGTATGAACTAGTGGTTTTTGGGAAGAGGATGCTTCGATAATATTGCTACATTTCCATTTATTATAATTACCGTATTTATTGACTTACGAACAAGGAAATGAACAATTTGTGATTCCAAACTTTTAGGTTAGGATGACGTCAGGATTACTTGACTGTACTATTACTTATCACTGCTGTCCGTTGTTGTTGATTCTTGTTTATTATGTATCATTTCTTTTAGGTTAGGATAACGTCAAAATAGCTTGACTGTATTGTTACTTATTATGGTGGTCTGTTGTTATTAATTTTTATTTGTTACTGCTGTTATTTATTCAGTTTTTCCTTGTTTTTATTTGTTGTTTATTCCTGTTGTTATTTACTATTTATTAATGTTGTTGATGCTTGATATTATAATTTACTGCTGCAGCTTATTGTCACTCGTTGCTACATCATTGTCTATTGATGTAGCAATTAGTTGCACATCATTGTCTATTGATGTAGCAATCAATTCCATATCATTGTCTATTGGTAGTTGTTGTTGTTGTATAATGTTTCTGTTGTTTATTGCTGATTGTTTACTGTTGTTGTTCATTGTTGAACATTGCTATATATTGCTATACTATTAACGTTATCCATTGCTGTTGTCCATTATTCTTTTCCAATAATGTTCCTGAACATTGCTGTTTATTATTCCTCTTAATATTATTATATATTGCTGTTGTTTTTATTGTTACTTTTTGAAATGATGTTTTTGAACATTGCTGTTTATTATTCCACTTAATATTATTACATGTTGCTGTTGTTTTTATTGTTACTTTTTTAAATGATGTTTTTGAACATTGCTGTTTATTATTCCTCTTAATATTATTACACGTTGCTGTTGCTTTTATTGTTACTTTTTTAAATGATGTTTTTGAACATTGCTGTTTATTATTCCACTTAATATTATTACATGTTGCTGTTGTTTTTATTGTTACTTTTTTAAATGATGTTTTTGAACATTGCTGTTTATTATTCCTCTTAATATTATTACATATTGCTGTTGTTTTTATTGTTACTTTTTTAAATGATGTTTCTGGACATTGCTGTTTATTATTCCTCTTAATATTATTACATGTTGCTGTTGTTTTTATTGTTACTTTTTTTAATGTTCTTACTGGTAGTTCATGTTCTTATTGCAACCCGTTGTTGTTGTTCACTGTTCATTGTCTCAGTTCACATCATTCACAAAAAAAATAAACAGCAAAAATAAAAGTGTACGTCGCCAAAGGGTTAAATCCACCTTGTCCAGAAACCCCCTGACAAGTTCGAAAACAGTTTCAAACTAAGATTAGAAATATTTTTGAAGAAGAAGCGTAAGCTTGTTTCTGTCCGTTGGATCCTAATAATCGAAACCGCCCTTTCCCTTAGATCCTTTCATCTTTCCTGAAAATCCACCCTTTTCCACGTTCGGCTCCTTTCTTTCACCGGCTTCACGCCTAATTTCGCCCGCATTATACTCGCAAGCAGGACAAATAATTACGCGGCCAAACCTTGGGTCATTGTAGTCCCTGAACTCTGCTCGATGTCGAGTAATCGCTGCTATCGTAATTGGATCGAGCATTGCGAACTGGGAAATGCATGCAATGCACTGACTAATTGGAAGAAGGGTCGAATAGGGCCTTCTATTTTTCTCCAATTAACGCCTAGGGGTTCGTGGCAGATGGAACTTCGTCACTGATAGTTATTAAAAATTGGATAGTAGTCTGCAGATATTAGTGGAGTTCAAGCTTTTGTAGTTTGGTTAGTGGATTATTTATAAGTTAAGGTTTAGGTTTGACATGTGGAGAGAAAACGAAGGAGGGACAGGGTTGAATTTCAAAATGGCAGAAGCAAAAATTTCAAAAATTAGAAAATGCTAAAATTCGACAATTTTAAAGTTACAAAGTGACAAATTCTCAAAAGTTCCAAAATTGCAAAGTGTCAAATTCTCAAAAATTCCAAAATTGCAAAGTGTCAAATTCTTAAGAGTTCCAAAATTGTAAAGTGTCAAATTCACAAAAATTCCAAAATTGCAAAGTGTCAAATTCTTAAGAGTTCCAAAATTACAAAGTGTCAAATTCTCAAAAATTCCAAAAATTGCAAGGTGTCAAATTCTCAAAAATTCCAAAATTGCAAAGTGTCAAATTCTCAAAAGTTCAAAAATTGCAAAGTGTCAAATTCTCAAAAATTCCAAAATCTGAAAATAGCCAAATTCACCAAAATTCCAAAAACCAAAATTTGACACTTTCACAATCTGAAAATCCCCAGATCGTACTAAAAGCACAAACCGAGTTAACGAACGATATTGAGCCATAAAAAATAAAGCAAACTCGGTTCTGATGAAAACATCGTTAAAGAGGGACAAACATAATCGTGGATCAGAATGATTCTTCATGGGTCATTGTCTCAGAGGCTGCACTTTCTAGTTCAAAGGTTAGGATAAACTTGTGGATGACTAACGAGGAATTAGTCATTGCACGAAATAATGAATCTGAATAAATAAAGCTTGCTTTGAAGAATCTCGGTCTGTCCTATCTCTGCCGAGAAACTTTCGATGTTCGTGAATGAATGGTGTATTGAGGAAACACTTTGGTTTGTTAGAAATTATAGTTGCAGTCAGACTTATTGAAATAATTTCATTATAACTTATCATATTTATTATTATTATTATTTATTTAATACATATTTTATGTGGACTAAATAACAATTTTTGCAAACTTTATAAATTTTGTTCAATTATTGTAAATTTTACAAATTTTATTCAATTATTGTAAATTTTACAAGTTTTGTTCAATTATTGCAAATTTGACAAGTTTTGTTCCCTTATAAAAAATAAAATATAAAATAGGTGCATATTTTATTAAAATAGAAATTATTAATGTAATGTAATTATTTGTGATGACTGATGTTATAAATTTATTTTGAAAATATTGAGTTACAAAAATTTTGTAATAAAAGATTTTTAAATTACAGTAAAGTTATGATGTTTGAAAAAAGCAATGTGAATGTTATCTAAGAGGATCTAAGTATTAATTTATCTAAGAAACGGAAGTAAAGTGGCAAGAAGAGGTGTACTGAAGTGTAACGAGTTTGATTTAATGATCAGTTTCTACAAAATCGACGAAAGATTAATTAACAGTTGATAAATGATGTAATAATTGGTGGTAAATTGTAGGCGTAACTGATTTATCATCGTTCGCCTGAAATGCATCTAGAAAACCAGCAAAGCGTCTTTTAATGACCCTTGGAATGGTCGTAGTATCTTAATCTTTTGAAAATACCGCAATTAAAAGAGTGTATCATTGAATCTAACATCATTACGAGTCACTCAACGCATAGCAATAATGTCCTGACCTTTTGTTGCGTTTTTATGGCTTTATTTATCAATTTGTGCTAATAGTTAACTATACAAATTGGTAAAATTGGTAAAATTGATGAGTTTGATACAATTGGTAAAATTATAGGAATTATACAAATTGTCAAAATTATAAAAATTATACGAATTGTCAAAATGGTCAAAATTGTAAAAATTGTGAAAACTGTAAAAGTTATGAAAATTGTCAAAATTATTAAAATTGCTAAAAGTATTAAAAATCGTTAAAAATTGATAAAATTGGTAAAATTGGTAAAATTGGTAAAATTATAAAAATTATAAGAATTATACAAATTGTCAAAATTATAAAAATTATACAAATTGTCAAAATGGTCAAAATTGTAAAAATTGTAAAAATGGTAAAAATTATCAAAATTGTAAAAATTGTAAAAATTGTAAAAATTGTAAAAATTGTAAAAATTGTTAAAATTGTTAAAACTGTAAAAATTGTTAAAATTGTTAAAATTATAAGAATTATAAAAATTATAAAAATTATAAAAATTATAAAAATTGTCAAAATTGTGAAGACTGCAAAAATTATTAAAATGGCTAAAAGTGTTAAAATAGATAGAACTGATATAATTGTTAAAATATAGTAACTTAAAAGTACCGACATTCTCAACTGTTCAGATCACAAAACTATGTATAATTAAATATTACCCAAAAGTTGTTCTATCCATATATCTAATTCCACCCTTAATATACCCAATAAACCCCTACAATATACCTGAGTGTATCCCACCCATATACCAAGATTCTACCACCGTTCATTCACACTATCCCATCATTACGAACAGAGCACCCGGTATCTAGTTCTGAATTATTTACAGTAGCAGCAAAGGCACGAAAGTTTAGACGAGTATCTCGCCGAGTAATTAAACCATCTCGAAGTATAGAGCGGAAGAAATAGAATTGGCGACTTGTAACGCGAAGCTTCCTGGTCGAGAAAAGGGGGAGGTTCAGCCACCCTGATAGGAGGGACTCCTTTTATCCGGCAAGATTTTGTAAAGACGAAACTCCTCTCTTCTGGTCGGTTACTGCGCAGTATACATATACCAATAACTGGAACAAAGCCCACTTTGAAAGACGGCCCCAACAGCACCGGTTGAATGGACAGCTCACAGCTTTGGGGAGTGGGAGCCAGTCGGTGTGCTAGCCGGGTGCTTGAATCATCCCTTGCTGCTAAACATCCCCCCTATTTCACGAGCGGGGGGCTTTTACACGGGGTGAACTCGTGTTTATCTGCAGGTTGTACTTAGACAGACGCAATATCCACAAAATCATTTGCCTGTATTATCTGGTTAACTGCCCACAGAACTCTTTCATTTACTCTACATTCCTTTTTCGTTTACCAAAATTCACTGTATACAAATCAATTCTTTTTCTTATTCAGTAAGATTCTGTTACTGTTATATTTTCATAATAGAATCTTTGTTCGTAATTTGTTTTATAACAGAGTCAAGGTAGCTGAAATATGGTTGCGCAGTTTTACTGTACTTGGTATTACACATTATTATTCATAAGAATAAGTATTTATAACTTTGATTCTACTGTAGAATAACTTCTACAGTAATTTATTTTCTAACACTCCGTTCAAAACTGGTAGAGTATTAATATTGCAGTTTGTTTCTGTCTATGAAATTTATTCGCACTCAAAGAAGCCTCGCTACGCGCATGCGCGTATCGAACTGCGCACGCACCCTATCTGCGCAGACTCAGCCTAAATATAATTCATTACTACGCAGCGTGAAGGACCAACCTCAATTACATCCAATTGATTTTATTTCATAAATAAAAAACCCTATCTTTTTACCAAATGAAATATCGACTATTTCACCGAACATTTTCAAGTGTACAAAATTTCTTCAAGTGCTCCATTTTCGAGTAAAACGTTTCACAGAATATTTTCAGATACAATTATAATATCGATTTAACTCTCGTTTAAACTTTTAAACTTCCAGTTACATTAATAATTACGGGAACAAATTCTTCGGTTATCGCAGACCACTGAGTATATTTACAATTCTCGTGTCTGGCGATCGAAGGTCGACTTCAAATTCAATAACCATTATTTAAGCAGTTTACAGGAGAAAAATCGCGTATCGTATCCCAGCAACATTTTCCATATTTTCAGTGTACTCGGTAGAAACGTACTCGAGTTGTCGCTTTTGATTTTATGTAAGGTATTCGCGGTTTGTGGATGCTCGGAGATCCCGTAGCGAGTTTGCACGCGAAAAGATTATTTGTTTTACGGCCGCAAATAATAAGCATGAGCGGTCATTTGCAAATTGTCGTGATCGTTGCATCGCATCGGTTGCATGTGTCGGTTGAGGCGGCGACATGGCAGCAAGGTTGTCCTGGGGAAGCAGTTGAGGGCGACGGACTTATACGGTAGGAAGTTATTCTTGACCTGTAATTTTAATAACGTGCAACGCGAGCTTTCCCAACAAAGCGTTTTCTATCCTCGATTCATCCATGAATGCAGTTTATGCGAGATAAAACCAATAGAAAATCATCTCGGAAGATCTGATTTAAGACGTGATGTCATTTAGATATATCTGATTTTTACAGGTACGTTTGAAAACTTTGCTTGATTTTGTAAATTTAGATACTTGGGATTTAGGGATTTGGACATGAATTATGGGATTTGAACATTTCGAGATATGGGAATTTGGAGATTAACTTGAAATTTTTTAATTTAGCTTGAGGAATTTCAGACTTTGAACATCTGGAAACTCGAGATCTGAGGTTTTTGATATTTAACGAATTTTTGAATTTTTAAGTAGAGAACTTAAAAGTATGATAGCTTCTTTAAAATTGTACTTTTAAATTTGACAATTTAAGAACCTAAAAAATCACATTTAAATAATTTAAGCAATTAAACAAAAAAATTAAAAAAATATCTGAGGTTCGTACTTTAGTAATTTGCAAGTTAAAAAACAGTCTACTTCAGAACCTCCGAAATGTTTTGAAAACGAAATTAGAGCTTCAGCTCCCTTTCGTAAATCATCTAAAGGGTGATAAGTCCTAAAATAATCGTCACGGTCACACCGGGTGTCCCGTTTCAAGCAAAAAAAGCCTGGAAATGATTTTCCGAAATGATTCAGAGGTCGATAAAATTTCGAACGATACGTTTTATCTGGTTGTTTCGAAACCCCGGGCAGATACGATCTCGCGTCGCGATCGTGAGCGGCGATAATCGGCATTCGAAAGAAAATATACAATCGTTCGGAAGAGAAATGAGGCAAAGATTCCTTTAAATTTCGTCATTTTGGAAATACCCTCGTTTCTTTGTTTCGCGATATGCGTGCGCGCTCGCAATGAATTTATGCGGCGGGCAGGAACGCGCGCGAGCACGCCAACACGGATATAGTTATCCGCGTACCAGCCGTTATTCACATGGTAATCAGAGTGTTAAGCAATAAATTACCTGCATTACTGGGGAATATCGATTTGGCTAGAGGAGAGGGCGTACTCGGTCGCTGCAGTCCAATGCAGCTTCGTCGCTCGTGCCAAAGGTGAAGTGCTCTGCACCCCTAACGCTCTAACTTCGTTCGACCGACAAACTTTTAGCTGCTTTGTGACATAATGTCTGCGAGAGATTGTTCTTTACCTTTCATCTATCTATAGACATTTTACTAACTAATTTTTATTGGGTACATTTAATTTTTAATTAAGGAGACACTCTAGTATGGGAATAAAAATTATGGGTGACAAGGAGTGGGAACATATGGAGGATTGGGAGATCAAATAGAGATCTGTCTTGTACTAATATTTTATTTATTTCACTATACATTTAATTGTACTATTATTCTACTATTTAGTGTCATTATTATTTTACTAATTTTATTGTGTAATTATAGTACCATCTTATTTTTCTGTTTTATTGCTGTACTGTTCATCATTTGACTATTCTGCTGTGTTATTATACCATTATATCACTACATCATTTTTTGAAATTATATTATTCTATTATTTTACCAGTTTGCTATTTTAATGTTCTGTTAATGTAATGGATAATTGTACTCTCGTTCTACTATTTCACTATAGTATTATGATATTCTGTTTGCCTATATGATACATTGAAAGCACAGATTTTTAAAATAGATTTCTAAAGTAGATTTTTAAAATATTGTTTTCAAAATATTGTTTTTAAGATATTGCTTTTAAAATATTGTTTTTAAAATATTCTTTTTGAAATAGATTTTTAAAATATTGTTTTTAAAATATTGTTTTTAAACTATTGTTTTTAAGATATTGTTTTTAAAATATTCTTTTTAAAATATTATCTTTAAGATATTGCTTTTAAAATATTGTTTTTAAAATATTGTTTTTAAGATATTGTTTTTAATAAATTGCTTTTAAAATATTGTTTTTAAAATATTGCTTTTAAACTATTGTTTTTAAAATAGATTTTTAAAATATTGTTAAAATGTTGCTTTTAAAATATTGTCTTCAACATATTGTTTTTAAAATAGTGCTTTCAAAATATTGTTTTTAAAATATTGTTTCTAAAATATTGCTTTTAAAATATTGTCTTTAAGATATTGCTTTTAAAATATTGTTTTTAAAATATTGTTTTTAAAATATTGTCTTTAAGATATTGTTTTTAAAATATTGTTTTTAAAATATTGCTTTTAAAATATTGTCTTTAAGATATTGCTTTTAAAATATTGTTTTTAAAATATTGTTTTTAAAATATTGTCTTTAAGATATTGTTTTTAAAATATTGTTTTTAAAATATTGCTTTTAAAATATTGTCTTTAAGATATTGCTTTTAAAATATTGTTTTTAAAATATTGTCTTTAAGATATTGTTTTTAAAATATTGTTTTTAAAATATTCTTTTTAAGATATTCTTTTTAAGATATTGTTTTTAAAGCAGATTTTAAAATAGATTTTTTTATTAAATTCAAGACCAAAGAACTTCATAATAATTCAGTAATCCTCCAAAACAATTATAAATTAATCAACACGACATCTATCTGATCACCTCAGTTCCAATCAGCAATATAAAGTCGCTATTTAGCATAAAAATTGAGTCGTAAATCCGTCGCGTGCCCATCAGTTAACGAGTTACTGGTTTTTACACGGTTGACACTGACCTTTGACACGTCACAACGTCGTCACACCTATTTCTCACCCTCCTCCGAGCCGGTGAAAACATATTTTATATAATTCCCGCGCAAGGTGCCCGAGCTGCGCAGTGCGCGTGCGCAGCGGTGTCCTTCGAAGGCTGCGAACGTTCTAGTGCGCAGCCGCAGTAAATCATTCTGTCGCATGGCGCGTTATCCGCGCGACTGCGAGCGGCCTCCGCGCGTCAAAATATTGTTACGGGATTGATAATTAACTGGGATTCCAGGCCTCCGTGAGAGTTGACGAGAAATTGCGACGCGATGGCTGGAGTCACGGACGAAACGGGATCATGCGATGATACCGATTACGCTCGGATTAATGCATTGTTCAGCTATGTTCGAAAATAAACATTAAACGCAAACTTAAGAGTCTTTATTTCTGTTCTTCTACATTTCTCATCTGCACCCTTTATTTTTCTTATAACGAATTCTACAATATTTGAACGCCTTCAACTTCTTTTAATTTAGTTCACATTTTTTGGTTTTAATTTAAGTTTGACAATTGTTGACAACTGCTAATTTGAGTTTGACAAGAAATTGAGTTTCTCACAATATTTAATGTGATGTCAAAGTTTTATATAATTATATTTTTTATTATTTTGTAGGATATGTTGAATAATTTTTCAAAAGGTATTTTGAACACAAAGAAACTAGTTTGAAAGCGTTATCGGTTGAACAAGTTAAAAGACATAAAGCAATTTTATCTCGTACAGTTTCTTGACTTTTTGGAATTATCGGTAGCCATTGGATACGCTATTGGATAACTAACGATTTCGAGGAATAATCATATTACACGTCATATACCCGTCACCTTGACCGATATTTCCAAGACGTCGTAATCTTGTTCAATGTTATCTTTACAAACGTTGCGCAGGTACACTCGAATTAGCAATAATATTACTGCAACTATCCGAAGCATTAACTCGTTTGAGTACGGTGCTCTCAAAACGAGTAATCCGAAAGTCAATTTAAACTGAAATCAGTTTCAAGTCAAATATTTAAATATTTGGTGATTACAAAGTGAATTCAAATTACTTGACGAAGTTCAATAGATTTATAGACATTAAATGAATACAATTTTTAATTCGTTTACTTGAGACTTAAACAAGAATTCTGATATCCTGTGTTCAAACATTCTGCTTCTAAACGCGGATAACAGCGGTTCGTTATTAAGTCGTGACCCAATCAAATTGCATCCAAATGCTGCTCAACACGACAGAAACACTAATCCTGACTGTATGTTCATTGATTTAAAGAGCTCAGGAGACTCGTCAGACCTGTAATCCCAACATCAATATAAATCAAACCGAACCATCTGCATTCGATTTTCCTATTCTGTATCACTTGGAGATAGTTGTTATAGTTGTGTTTGTACCTTTGTTGGTGGACAATGCATTGTCTTTTGGAACTTTGACAAATTTGGAGATTTGGAAGTTAGGGGATTTGCGAGTTTGAGTATTTGGGAGTTTGAAGATTCGAGAGTTTAGGGATTTGGAAGATTAGAGATTTGAGAGCTTGGAAGTTTTCAAGGTTTGAGGATTTGAGAGTTAAGAGATTTGGGAGCTTGGAGATTTGGAAGTTAGGAGATTTGGGAGTTTGGAGATTCAAGAGTTTAGGGATTTGGAAGATTAGAGATTTGAGAGCTTGAAAATTTTCGAGGTTTCAGAATTTGGAAGTTAGGAGATTTGGGAGCTTGGAGATTTGGGAGCTTGAAGATTTGGGAGCTTGGAGATTTGGAAGTTAGGAGATTTGGGAGCTTGGAAGCTTGGGATGTTGAGGATTTGGGAGTTTGGAGATTCGAGAGTTTAGAGATTTGGAAGTTTAGAGATTTGAGAGCTTGGAAGTTTTCAAGGTTTCAGGATTTGAGAGTCAGGAGATTTATGAGTTTGAAGATTTGGAAGTTTGAAAATCTGTGAGTTTGAAGATTTGGAAGTTAGGTGATTTGATAGTTTGTGGAAGTTCAGAGATTCAAGAGTGTAAGGATTTAGGTGTCTGAAATTTTGGAAGTTTGAAACTTTGTAAATTTAAATATTGAAGAGTTTTATGATTTGAGACTTAAGAATGTGTAAGTTCGCATAGTTAGCACTGCACCAATTCAAAAGTCATGAAATCTGGACCTCAACACCTACAGCTGTTCATGTACATACAAACTTTGCTCTTCTCAATTCCTTTTACCTACTGACTCCTTAAT
Organism: Megachile leachella; assembly: GCA_963576845.1. Classification (NCBI taxonomy): domain Eukaryota; kingdom Metazoa; phylum Arthropoda; class Insecta; order Hymenoptera; family Megachilidae; genus Megachile; species Megachile leachella. The sequence continues at coordinate 11,081,567 of OY756255.1, forward strand.
TTACAAAAATTGATCAAAATAAGGGTCCTCAGTAAATTTTGTTAAAACAGTGTGAAGTATGTGACAAATACATTTTTCATTTATTATAAATAGTAAATAAATAGAAATATATATATTTAACCAATCTATTTATCTGAATTATTTGTAAGATCAAAGAGAAATGTAATGTCGAGCTACACTCGACAGAGGAGTGCAAAGGGTTAAAAACTGTACAAATACATAATTTCAAAAACATCCAACTTAAAACTGCATCAACCTATAAAATTTCTAAGTGCACTTCTAACTCTTTCAAATACGAATCGATCGCAAATGCTCGTCACTACATTAAGAACGCATTATGCATAAAGTTGAAAGAGTTTCCATACCGCATTGAATAGATCTATGATCGTTCAAACAGGGAAACTATGTGTCTCTTACGCATACACGATGGTCCTGCTAGCGACTGCATGACGAAAACACGTTATAATTTTGTCGATTACGCGACCACAGGAGAATTCGTAGTGCGACCAAGCAATCAATCAGGTCTGAGAAAAAAAAAAGGAAAAAAGGGAAAAACAACGCGGTCGCCTGAGGAAAACTCCTTTTGCTCCCGGGTTTGCCGACGTTGCAGTTCGACCGATCGAGTTAAAACCTTCTAATACGTTAATCGCTTCAGTCTGCCGCGATTGCAGATAGAGTTTCATCACCGACAGCTATTGCTTATGGTACGACGAGGCCTTAAATGGTCCTTCGTGCTAAGAGCGATTTGATACTCGAGGCTAGTCGCCGGTGTACGTTTTCTTCAGTTTTCCTGCATCCTTTGCTCCACGGCCGTTAGTTTCTCCGCTACTCCATTTTTAGACTGTTCTAGACGCGTATAAAGCAATACCACTTTCCAACCATTGCTACGAAGTGTCCAAAATATTGCGCTTCAATTACTGCGAGACGCGCCATTTTTATGCGAACGCGCTAAGGTTCGCGCTTAAAATGGCGGACGAAAGTAGACAGGACACTTCTTTTATTAACGGATCCGTTAATAGGCAGGACAAATTTTTCTTCTCAAAATATTCTTCATCAGGTGAAAATATAATAGTGTTAACCCTTTACACTCCCTAATTTCTATAACCTACCAACTACTTCATTTACAAAATAGATAAAAGAAGGCGTTTACAATAAAGTATATTGTAACAGTGTAGAGTGTGTAACAAATACATTTTTGATTTATTATAAATAGTAAATAAATGATAATGTATATATTCAACCAATCAATTTATTTAAATTTTTTATATGGTTCGTGAGATATGTGATGTCGAGCCACACTCGACATAGGAGTGCAAAGGGTTAATATGATAGTATTGCAGCTGCTTAGACTTGTGTAACAGTGTCATAAAACGTTCCCATAGCTAATCACTTTTGGAAAAAGGAAGTAATGGAGTTAAGTCATAATTTGGAGGATGTTGAAACACACTTTTTCGAAAAAATTCACGAACAGTTCTGTGACATGGTGTATCATACAACAGAGACCAACTTCCCTCTCAATATTCGTACCTCACAGATCCTCTTCCACAAATGTTCCACAACACCCAGACAATATACCATTAACCTTTTGTCCCTGAGAAACGAATTCCCGAAATATTCCTTTAGAATCGTAAAAGCAAATTAACATTGTCTTCTCGGGACTTCTGGAATCGCAGCTTTTTGATTTTGGAAAGCCTGATTTCCACGTAGCACTTTGATTTGTTTGAGGTCCATACTTGAAGCACCAGGCCCCATCACTAGTTACAATTGATTGCAGGAATGTACTGTTTCGTCTGGCTGTTTTGATAAGATCCCGCAATGTTCAACGAGAGCAATTTGTTGCTTTGTCTGTGATTTTGTGACACAATGACGAAAGATTCTGTCGCATTAAACGTTTTAAGTTTATGATTCGTTGCTCGATTGCAATAATTGTTGTGTGTTGTAAAGGAAATGTTTTCAGATAATATATTGTTTTAATAAATGGCGCTATTTTAGTTAAATTTGACAAGTTCGACTAAGGTGTAACAAGAGTTTCAAAGCTGAAATCGTTAAACCGAGCTTCAATTAGCTTTTCACCTCGCGCGTGCACATTGCACGCGGCCGATAACGCGCCGAGCATGTGACGCTACTTACACAACCGCGAACAATCGTTTCTTTTCTCTTGGCGAGATATGACAAAGGAGGATTTCTGAATACATAATTAACGCGGAACCCGAGGAGACAGCGTTTTTTTCCGACCATGGATTGATAAAGAAAAAAGGAAAAACAAAAAATTACTTCGACAGTGCACTTCATAGCGACTATAAATCATTGTAGTTTATTGGTATAGTAGTTTATTTTAATATTCAGTGCATGTAATAATAATAGTCGTTGCGTTTAACTTAGTGTTACTATCAGGAAACTGCTACTATTACGTGTTGTTTAGATAGTAGTCAAAAGATATAACATTCGTCGTTAAAATATATGTTCTCTTATATCAATTTAAAATAGAGCTTGATCTTACGTAACAGTATATTAAATATTAAGATGATACTAATCTTCTGAAATGGAAGGAATCTGGGAAAGGTTGAAACTTATATAATTTTCTTTCTAGCTAAAAATTTATTCGTTTTTTGCTACTTATTTAAAGCAGGCTTATTTATTTGACAATTACTGCAGAACTGAACTTACACATCTGTAAGCACGATTACTTTCTCCCTTTCACTGCAAGGATTGTAATCGTTCTATTAAAATAAGGATTGAAATGTTTATCTATCAGAGTGAAAGACCATTCCATTTTAAGAAATGTGAAAACAGTAAATGAGAATAAAATAATTTATTACAGAAAAAATGTTTAAAATAAAATTACAATGCATGAAGACTGTAACAAAAAAGTATAGAAATTGATTGAAATACTCTTGTAAATACCTATACAAACGAGTAAGTTATTTTCAGAAAAAGATAGCCATAGCAAAAGGGATAACAAGCGTTACAGATCGTAGTTCTACGATCACTTTTTTGTCAGTGTAATCAATTTTCTGCTGCAAAGCAAACAGTTTCATTGTTTTTAGAATTAGCTACGTTTATACTAATGATCTAGGTATTAGTCACTTAATACTTTTTTATACAGAATAACAGGTTACATTGAATAGCTCGTTAAAAAATATATAATTGCACTAAAGGAAACAACTGAAGGAAACGTTGACAAGAATACAGTCACCCACTAATAACTACTTTGGGAAGATAGTTGTCCTCTGAAATTATGTAACTTTTGTCTAAAACATTTATTTGTATCAGTAATATTTTTGAAGATATCTTAGTGAGTAGATTTGAATGAGTAGATTTAAGTGAGTGGATTTCAATGAATAAATTTGAATAAGTAAATTATAGTGAGTAGATTTCAAGAGTAGATTTCAATGAGTAGATTCGAATAACTAGATTCGAATGAGTAAATTTGAATCAGTAAATTCGAACGAATAAATTTGAATGAATCAACTCGAACGAGACACCCCGTACATAAATTTTTGACTTACCATCCGCAAGTTTGTGTACCTTCCTGGCAAATTGTTACGACAAGAAATCCCTGATGATCGTCATCACCAAAGCCACCCAACCGATTGGCAATCAGTTAAACAACAATTGCGATAGCGCACGATCTTTGTCCGTCTTGCTATACGAGTTCAAACAGATATTCAATTATCGTCACGGTTCAATCGATTGTGTCAACCGAGTACCGATCGCGGACACACATGCACATATATTTTCGACGCCGACAAACAACTTCGTCATCAACGATCCATCGATGGAAACTCGAATTTTTCTCGGCAATTACTTCTTTACGGTGCTCGACGTGTAACGATAACAAATTGACGGCTAAAGTTTTATAAATACGGTAAAGGTTTGATGTATTACCACTGGATGGTAGAAACGGAAAATTCTTGGAGTTGGCTTGTGCGCGAAGAAAATTTGCCTATTTCAAATTTTTTGTTTTACTTATTCTAATTTTTTATTTTCTTCATTTTCTAATTTGTAGTGTTAATGTTCACATTCTCAGATTTTTAATTTTTCAAGTTTTTAACTTTTTAAATTTTGATATTTCCAGGCAGATTTAGATTTTGCAAATTTTTAGATCTATGAATATCTGAACTTATATTTTTGTATTCTCAAACTCTCTAAGTTTTCAAGTTACATTCAAGTTAAATTTTAAAAATTTCCATTCTTAATTTTTCAAATTTCCAAGTCCCCATTGATAATTTCTACAAACGAAAAGATTTGGTATGCATTCTCTGTAAATAGTATTTACAGTCTTCTTTACGCTCCCCACGTACGATCTTTCTGTAACACAAAAAGTCCCTACCCGCAAAAAGCAAATGCAAATTAAGGACTCGTTACAAAAACCGACAAGTATTGTTTATTTCATTGACCCGAATTCCGCAAAAGGTGTTCACACAATATTTGTACAGATCGATATATCCCGCCTTTCTCATAGCACCATTGTCAGTCCGAAAGGCGCGCAATACGAATGAATAAATTCAATACCGGCACGTGAAGCGTGCGTGGTCGTTTAAGGGTTAAAGTCGCCGTTAAAAATGATGCCGGGCACACAATACAGAAGGGTTACATTATAATCGTGCGTAAAAATTACTGGTACGTTGTGGAGCGGTGTGTTGGCAAACGGGGGAACGTGCAGTACTTCGGCGTGCATCGAGAGCGAAAGGGCCCTCATCCTTACGCGGCTCCACACCATCCCACGCCAAAATCCGCGCCTGGGAGTCGTTGGTTTCTCTCTCGGTCGATCCTACAGTCCCTACCTTTTCTCCCTTCCGTTAATCGCCCTTTCTTTTTCCTCCCCTCGCTGTTTTTCTCTCGGTCGCACTTCGAAAACGCACGCGCGGCTTCTCACGACCGCACTCAGTTATCCAGTGGCGTCACCACAACATATTAAACAATAGCGTACCCGTTTAATTAAAACGATATACCTCTCGCCCATCAAACCTCAACTTACTAATTTCAATTATGAAAAACTTCCTCTTTTTTGAAAATTACAAGAAATTATTATTCTCAAAAACTATTTATGCACTTTGTAACACTGTAAGACGCTTTCGAAGCTTCAGATACCTGGAATTTTAGAACTTTGACAGCTTTGGAATTTTTTGAACGTTCAGACTTTGGGACCTTGAGACTCAGGTACTTTTTGAATTTTTATATTTTTTTTAAATACACTCCACATTTAAGTATAATATTTAGATTCCTGTCTTTTCACGTCCTTAGTTTAAATAATTTTTAAAAATTCGATGGAGTCGCAGAGTACAAGAAATGTAAAATAATGAACGTTTCCGTACCGTTGGAATTCCGTTCATTTTCTTGAAAATTTCCCGGCCGTACGAGAGGACAAGAAGGACACGGTCCGAGGCTATTGCACTAGGACGAGGCATAACGGTACGCCCTTTTTTTCTCCTTTCTACCTGTCCGCGACCCTTAAGTACAAGCGGTGTACAGAGTTCCTTTATCTGTTTCCGGCAAATTCCTGGATTTCCAAGCGACCTTGGGCTATGACGTTTATGAGGAAAATTCATCGAACAATAAATGCCACGGCATCCGAAACGAGCCGGTCGAAATTGCGCACGGTATTTAGCAGGAAGCTCGACGATCATGAGCGTCAAAGGTCTACGAGGATCTCGTTATACGTTTACGATTCATCATCGACGGAAAATGCTCGGCACGAGCTTCGATAATCGCTCTCTGTTCTTCTGTAGACGCGCAGATGATCAGCGGCGCGAGTCGTGCGTCTATGATTACGCGATCGCAGGAGACACGGATGAACGATGATTCGCTAGCCGTGCATTGTGCGCCGCGGATTATCATAATTTGACATTATTACGAACGGTGACGCTCGATGCTTGCCCGAAGGATTTGCGAGGATCTTAAATCCGCATGTTCGAGAAGCCGAACTGTTAACTGACGGATTAGACCTGGCATGCCGGTGCAAGCGATGGTTGCTCTTCTGAACGTCTTCTCCATTTTTGGATTTTTACTTCTTGATATTTGGACTATTACTTCTTGAATTTTCTTGAATTTTGTATAGAACTTTAGCGACGTATTAATTGTTAAAAGAGAAAATTTAAGAACAAGTTCTTTGTAACTGAAATTGCAGAGGTACTCTTCTCTTACACCTTCACAATCGTGGAGTCATACTTCCACGAAATTATTTTTGATTAACCTGCAGCAAAAATGTAGACATTCGTACTTAACCATTTTTATGAATATTCATTCGTTATAAAATATTTAAATATTTAAGTGTCTGGCTTATAGAAGTAGCAAATTAATACATTATGCTAAAATAGCTGCTACAGCAAAGATGGCGGAGTAGTGATTCCTTGAATGACTGCATCGGAAGTTCAAATCCTTTGTAACTTGATAACATCCTTTTTCTTCATTTTATACATATTTTCCGTTTCTTAAATTATTCCTTATTTTTTGCTATTAACTTCTAAACCTTCATATTAAACTTAACCTTCATATAACAGTTATTTACAGTGTGGAAGTAAATTAAAAAATGGAATGAGGTTTTACCGAATTTCGTGGGTATAATGTATACTCGATTTATTAAGACGGCGTGAATTAGAAGTTCGGATAATACGTTCACTGCCTCGAAATACTTAAACTTTCCCCTATGCCGTGAACTGAGGCTAACACCCTCCTCGACGTTTATTCTCCAGCCGACTGGGGTAAGCTTCGTGATGCATAATGGAGCTACCCGATTGATATCCAAGCAACCGTCTGAAACTTCTACAATCTCGAACACAATGTCGGTTTAAACCGTAAGTATAATGGATTAAACGCATTCTGAACGCGCAAAACAAATATCCCATTTAGCACCTAATTCAAATTCGAATTCTAATCATTCAATAACACTTGTACATAAATTCTATATCACACTTGTACATTCTTCTGTGTCCAAACAAAAATTCTACGTCAAACTACTACGAAAGAAAAATTCTGCATCAAAATTATGAATGAAGCACTCTTCTCCAAGAAACTCTTCTCCAAAAAATCAGAAACTTGTTCATCAAATATTTTTCAAATCTACATCCATTAGTATAAAAATTGGAGGTAGTGAAGATAAGAGGCTAACGGGATTAAAGATAGTGATATTAATAGACGTAAGGTTCGCAGCGTTTTATTTTACTTGGAGTGTACATGTACTTACATCGATATGACTATAACCCGCGACAAGGCAACGCCGCGACCGATCTTTCGAGGCTGCCGCTGGAAAGACGCTCAAGATGACCGTGATTGTCTGAAACATACACACACGTATCAATCTAAACATCCGTGACACGTAACGAGGACTCGAAGAGCAACCTCGTATTCATTGGCACACAAATACAGGAATAACGCGTAAAGCGACCCATCTTTCTATATACACATATCTGTACATTTACATACACATTGGCGTATTAAACGCATACAGCCAAGACACTTAACGTGAAATCCCGTTTCAACATTCCCGATCTACGTCTGAATACTTTGGAACGTATTAATGGAACCGGCGCGCTTTCGAAGAGGATCAGATTTATAAACTCGTTTGAAATTTATTGATTTTCGAACGGGCTCGATTAGATACTCTTCTTTATTATCTAAATTAACTCCGGGTTTTTAAGGAATGGGAGATAATGTAAGTGCTGGTGTGTACATTGGCACTCTAGGGAAAGTTGCGACGCAAAGGACAAAGGGATGACTAATGAATTTTGGATCAGGAATTTAGAGCTGGGAATTTTAGGGGAGATGTGTGTTTGAAGATTTAGAGGTTCAGAAATTTGGAACCTTAGGATTTAAAAATTTGTGGACTTTGGGATTTAAAGTGTGTGTTTGAAAATTCTCATGTTTGAATAGTTAATCTCCCAAAATCAAAAGCAAATGTTGGGAACCGCTCTTCACCAGATGTTATCTGTATTAAGTCTAGGTTGCAGGGAAGTGTACTTTTTGGAGCACCTTACGATTCTCAGGATCACCCGCAAATTGTCTAAGTAATTTCAATTTGCTCGCCTAATCGATCCCGTTGGTAACAAGATCGCGTTAAACATCCCATTGGAGGCGATCGCCTGTACGGCCAAGAGCGGCGTATGTACACACGCTATAGTATTATCGATAGAGGCACGCATACCCTCTCGAGCGGTCGGTACATACATAAGTTCCGGGCGGCGCACGTAGAAATGCCACATGCACCTCGGTTTCGAAGGGGTCTGCGTGCGTCCCGGTAGCGACAACAACAGCGCGGGAGCAGACGAGAACGGAAGACGGAGGACGCCAGTCGTAGAAAGAGAGACTGTAGCTCGTTGCATGCAGGAAAGAGAGGCGTAAAAAAAGAGAGCGTCCGTCGAGCAAGGGGGAAAGAGAAACGGACAGACGTACTCGTTTCTCGGATCGAGCAGTATGCACGAGGACGAGAGAAGAGGACGGTGGTGGCGGTGCTATAGGGAGACCTTTTCCCTCTATCGCGTGGCTCCACCCACACGCCGCCACCGCCGCCGTCGAGGCGCACAATCTGGCAACAGTGGCTCGCTATAACCGATATTGTGGCCGTGGATTGAATGGAGGGGAACTAGCTCAGGTCAAACCTCCCCACCGGCACGACAACCCCTCGCTCGAAGAACCGACCCCTCTGTTCGCCTCTCCGTCGTTTCCCACCCCACCCAACCCCTACCTCGTCCTTCTCCATCCTCCGTCCATCCGTCTCCTTCTCTCCTTCCTCTACCCCCACTCGATCGAACCGCATCATCTCCCCTCTCCCTTCGTCGCCCCTCGCTAGGGTCCCCCTCCATCCTCCTTTTGATTGTCTGCGTTCGGTGGAGTGGCACACGCGTGTGCCGCAGTGTTCCTGTGCGTCGGGTGCGAGTGTCGCGCTCCTGCTAGATGGCGCGAGTGCGCGCCTGCGCATGTGTGTACGTGCAGCTACTCCCACCGCCGTCGTCCGACGCTCTACCACTACCGTTGGTATCTTCGTTTCGATACCACCACCACTGCACCGAACGTGCCTGCTGCCGCTACCAACATCGCCACGAGCTACCCACACGAATAAAGGGCCGCGTGTCGACGCATGTCGTACGAAGAATCGACGGACGGGGACACACCGTAGAGATACACGGAGCGTATACACAGAACGGCGGATAGAGAGGGCGCAGATAGAGCGACGGAGAAGAACGGCAGGAGGGAGCGAGAAGGAGGGACGAGCCGAGTGCGAGAGAGACCGATGTTGGCCCCAACAGCCTCTCACTAGACAGTATTACTTTCAACCGTTTAGCGGGGCCAATGCTACCCGGCGCGGAGTAGTCAGTCAGCCGAGCAGTCAGAGTCAGCCGGCCGCGAATACCGAGAGGACGCCTCTCCGTTCCGTTCACGAGTATCGTCGTCGACGACCATCCACGCGACGATCTCGAATGTTTTCGTCATTGTCCTCGAGGCATACCGTCGTGGCTTCTTATCTGTGTTATCGATGCCGTCATCGGGTATTAACGGCACGTCCGTGACGGACTGAAGCGCGCGAATTTCGTATCGAACATGAAACAGTTTCCGGAATCGTGTGCGAGGGTAACTTTGTGTGCTTGACGGAGGAGATAGTTTAGCGAGTGTGTGACTTATTTTGACATTACTAACGACGATTGGGAATCGAACCGAAAACGGTTCGGAGGACGTTGCTGCTCGATTAAGTTGTTGCCGCTACTGTCGCAAGGACACAACACCGGGTTGCGGGCCACGAGCAACCGGAGAGCTGTTTTACCCTCTCTCGGCGGCGCATCCGAGTCGCACGCGCGTGCAACACTCTCTGGTGGGTTCCGCACGCTCGCGATAGCTAGTCGCGGGAGCGTTCTCGCCCGTTTCGGCCCCGTTCTTAACGAGAGGAGGTGATGAATAGACGAAAGCGTTGTAGTGCCGAGCAGCGTGGTGACCGTGCTCGTCGTCGTGACGGACGATGACGATGAACGTAGACACATATCGTATACGCGAGGAAGTGTGCTCGTTGGTGTGATTCAGTGTTTTTTCTCTTCGAATCAATTCCATTTTGCACGAGAATTCGATTGGATTATTTATTTCCGTGAAACAGGTGTATCTACCGGGGATAATGCGATTCTGTGTCATTCTTTAGGTAAGTGTCTCGTGCAACGTTATTTTGCATGCTCAAGTGCTCGTCGACGATATTGTGAACCGAGTGTCACGGATTTTTTTATTTATCAATGAAACGCAGGGTGTTCATCCAGTGATACCAAGAGGGGCACATTTGCGTGAGATTCAAAATGTAAAATGACAATTTCTGAATAAATCGACGTACGTTTATACGGTGTGTTAAAGTTCAGTTTTCAAATATTTTTAATCTTACAGAAAATTAGAAACGAACAAAATTTGAACATGGAAGTGCTTCCTTGAGAAATTCAAATTTCGCGGTTTTACGAACTTCAAGTTTTGAAATATTCGCTACAAAATATTTTTAAATAAATTCGATAAAAAGTGCTTTGACTTTATCATGAATTATAGAAGTGGTAGTTTTATAATTTTCAATTCTAAAATTTAAGTTTACTATCACTTTAATCTGTGTTAAAATTTTTCAAGTTTAGGTTAGGTCGGGTTAGGTTAGTTCTAACTTGCTACGAGTTTGATTAGGTCATATTGATGTTAAATAAAATGTACTCAGCTTAAATAATTCTATTTCGCTGGTTAAGTTAGGTTAGGTCCATTCAAGTTAGGTCAAATCTATTGATATGGACTAAGTTGCTCATATTGAGTTAGGGCTGATTAGATTAAATTATATCAGGTTATATCTATTGATGTCTATTAGGTTAGATTTATTCAGAATTAGGTTAAATTTTAGTTAGATTTGCTTGATCAAAATCTACCTGAGTTAGATTAATTTTCCTTGGCAGTATGTTAGGTCCAAGTTAGGTATAATTAGTTTACACATACAGCTGTTCTATATTATTTTAGAAAAATGTCATTTTACATTTTCATATAAACTCACCCTCTCGTTTCACTGAACCGAATATTACACAATTTACATTGCATAAAAATTGATAACAAAAGTCAATTCAAATTCGATCGTACCTGGTGAAACAATCAAAGAATCGTGGAACAGAATGGATCACGATCTCTCGACCAGCCACTTGCTAGTTATTACGTTGCAGTAGTAGATATTCTAACCGGTAAGGCGCTTTCACAACGGGTGATTGTTCTAAAGATGTGTCACTCCGTCTCGCTCGTTTCTCGAGCCGATCCCGGTTAAACGCGAGAGAAAGACCGAGAACACGAGGAGGAAAGAAACAGAACGAGAGAAAGAAGTTTCGCAGTGACGGAGACACGAAAAGAGGCTGAAAGTCACGTCTCCTGTAATCTTCGATTGTCTCGAGTAGCGTGTTGTACTCGACGTATTAACACCTTTATGTGTAGCGGCTATTACGAGACGTGCGAAGATGCGCTACCGAATTTATATCTAGATTTTACGTTCACTATGTCAGCTTTATTTGGTGTACATTTCAGTTTGGGTAATGGGAGAAATTTTTGAAACGATGTTTTTAGATTTTTAAATATTTTAATTTTCGAATCGACGAAGGGCTATATTTTTTTGTGTGTAATTCTCCAAGGTGTAAGTTCTAAAATTCCTTAGGTTCCTATTTCTCAAGTTTGGGAAATTTGAGATCTTGCAGATTTAATTTTGTAAATTCCAGATTTGCAAATTTGATGTTTCTCAAGTTTCTAAATTTATAAATGTTCTATTCTGCAATTTTCAAAATTTCTAAATTCTTAAATTTGTGAGGTCCCAACTCTCAAATTCATAATTTCTAAATTTTCAAATCTTCAAATTTTGCAGTTATCAAGTTTCCAAATTTCCAAATTTTTGACTCCTCAAATTTCCCCATTTACAAATCCTAAATTCCCAATTTATAAATCCCCAAATTCCCCAATTTACAAATCCCCAAATTTCTAATTTGCAAATCTCCAAATTCCCCAGTTTACAAATACCCAAATTCCCCATTTTACAAATCCCCAAATTCTTCAATTTACAAATACCCAAATTCCACCAATTTACAACCCCCAAATTTCCTAATTTATAAATCCCCAAATTTCAACAATTTACAACCCCCAAATTTTCCAATTTACAAATCCCCAAATTCCACAATTTAGAACCCCCAAATTTCCCAATTTACAAATCCCCAAATTCCACAATTTACAACCCCAAAATTCCCCAATTTACAACCCTCAAATGTCCCAATTTACAAATCTCCAAATTCCCCAATTTACAAATCCCCAAATTCCACAATTTACAACCCCAAAATTTCCCAATTTACAAATCTCCAAATTCCACAATTTACAACCCCAAAATTCCCCAGTTTACAACCCCAAAATTCCCCAAATTACAACCCCAAAATTTCCCAATTTACAACCCCCAAATTCCTCAAATTAAAAACCTCTAATTTCCCATTTTCCAATCCCCCAAAAAATCCTCCAGAAATTCTAAAAATAAAAATTTGCAAATATAAAAATTAACAGTCACGGTGACATCTGCCATTTTCCCCAGGGCTTTTCTATGAACCCGAAGATTTACACCTCTGTAACTCGAGGTTTATTATCGACTGGTGCATTCTCGGTGCGAGTACGTTTTTGTCGATAAGTAACTGAAGTTATTGGTACTCTACTTGGTAATCCGTCATACGACCTTAATAATTCACTTCCGAGAAAAGCTGAGAACCATTTTACCGTTACATCGTCGAATGACAGGTATTTGTTGCAACTCGAAGAAAATATTCTATCGGTGATCGACTCGAAGGGTTACTACCCCGAGGTTTAAAACTGCTGTCTAATTTTGGCAATTTATTTAAAGGAAATAGCTGACTGAATTGGAAATCTATTTTTCGACGTGTCTTTTTCAACAGTGCGAAATTAGTCTCACTTGACGCGTGACAAAACGCGAGATGTTTTCGTTATTCGTACGTCAAAATGTGTGAAAGTAATTTAGAGTTCTTGAAAGATAAGTTTGAAGGAAAAGTGTCGTACAAAAATGTGTATAGAAGAAACATGTTTCAAGAACATGCGAATTCTCGGTCGAAATTCCCGCGAAAATTCAAATCGTGTTGACTGAAAATGTCATTTTGATGATAACATACATTAAAAAATTCGCTGAATAAATTTCAACAGCGTGTTTCCTTATTTTTCGACAAATTTATTTGATTTACACTTTTGAAATCAAGATTTAACAATGAAATTTTCTGCAGTCCTTTGTGTTAGGTTATGGCACGTATTTCGAAAGCAATGACCAAATATTTTGTATAAATCTATTCCATAAATATTGATACGCTAAAAGAAGAGATGTTTGATGTGTAACGTGTGCATACATGTATTACAATAAAATCACAAAAAACAGTGTGTTTTCAAGAGCGCCACAGTGTTGACTGTTCTGAAATAAAATTGAGCAAATAATAGCTGTCGTTCATGTGACGATAATTGGTATGACATTGTTAGTGACGTTATCAGACGACGTAAAAATAATAAAGAAAGACGTACGTAGAGTCGGATTCGAATCGAACGAGACGACGCGCCACACCGTCACACACACAGTGTCGTACGTGGCGTTCTATCTGGCGTACGCTGAGATAATCTTGGCAATATTAAACGCGCAATAGGCTCCGCTATGCCCGGGCTATCTAATCGTTTATCGCTGTCATACGACAAGTCACTGTACTATCGATGCCGAAACTCGAATTTTAGTCTGAATTCAAGCTTTGGATTGATAGAGATCTGAGACTGGAGACGTTCGTATGAAGGCTGTAGGATGTGCACATTTCAGAAATTAAGAAATTTCTTTTCTGTGTTTTTTAATTCCGAAATTTTTAGTCTGAAGATTAGTGTATTTGCAAATTTCCAATTTTGACATTTTTAAACCACTATATTTTTATATTCTCAATTTTTGAAATCTTGCAACCCTTATTCCTAAATTTCCTAATTAAGAAATTCTAGTCTTTTCTGTGTTTTTTAATTCAATAATTGTTAGTCTCAAGCTGTGTGTATTTGCAAATTTCCAATTTTGACATTTTTAAACTCTCATATTTTTATATTCTCAATTTTTGAAATCTTGCAACCCTTATTCCTAAATTTCCTAATTAAGAAATTCTAGTCTTTTCTGTGTTTTTTAATTCAAAAATTTTTAGTCTCAAGCTGTGTGTATTAGCAAATTTCCAATTTTGACATTTTTAAACTTCCATATTTTTATATTCTCACCTTTCCAATTTTGCAACCCTTATTTCTAAATTTCCTAATACCTAAATAGTACCACAATTACCAAATCTTAGATATCCAATTTTTAGATTGAAAAATTTCGAAATTTTCTGTGCTCAGACCTTTCAAAATCTATATCTTGACTGTCTAAGATAAAATTTTGTCAATAATAAAGTTAACAATATTGTTAACTTCAAAACAAAAAAAACTTCGTACGTAAAAATTTCGAATTTCCAGTTCTAGAATTCCCAAGTTTACAAACGTGTATTTAAAAAAGCAATTGTTTAATATATTAAATAAGTTATGACGTTTTGCATGTAGTAATATCCTTTTAAATGTTTGACACGATTCATGCTGTAGATAATTATAATCTATACGAGCAGAGTTATCGTTAGCAGTAGAATAAAGGAAAAGGAAAAACATGTATTTGAACAAAATGGTAGCTAAAGTATACAAAAAGTCGACATATTAACTTCATTTAGAAATAATGTTAGTAAATACGAACTACAAGAATTAGCTAATGGACTTCAGTAATAAAATATAACCTCACCTGACGTGGTCTGACTTAATAGATTTGAATGATAACACCTAGTCTGATATAATCTTATGTTCTGAGAGATTGAAATTGTAAAATGTAACCTGGTTTAAGTTAATAGATTTGTGTTGCAAACCTTGACCTAACTTTGTGTTACTTGTTAATAGTAGCTTTATGGATTTCAATAATGAAATATTATTTAATAGATTTGTGTTGGAAACCTTGAATTGACGTAATTCAATCTTGTGCACCTTAATAGTGACTTAATTTAATAGATTCGTGTTGCAGAAGTTTGACTTAACTTAACTTAACCTCATCTTTTTTAATTTAATAGATTTCAACAATAATATAAGTTAGATCTGTATTAGAAAACCTTGAGTCAACCTAACTTAAACTCATCCTCTTTAATTTAATAGATTTGAGCAATAAAATAAATTAGATTTGTATTACAAGGCTTTGACTCAATCTAACCTAACCTCATTTTCTTTCAATAGATTTGAACAATAATATAAGTTAGATTTGTATTAGATAACTTTGACCTAACTTAACCTGACCTCATCCTCTTTAACTCAATAGATTTGAACAATAAAATAACTCAGATCTGCATTACAAAACCTTGACTCTCTCTAACCTAACCTCATCCTCTTTCAACAGATTTGAACAATAATATACCTCAGATTTGTATTACAAAACTTTGACCTAACCTAATCTAACCCATCCTCTTTCAATAAATATGAACAATAAAATACCTCAGATTTGTATTACAAAACCTTGACCTAACCCAACCTCACCTTAACCTCAACAGCTTCAACAATAAACCCCAACCTAACCTAATTTACTCCAATAATCAAACCCTTGATGCAATTGGTAAAAAAATAAAATTATTACAGAAGATTAGATCAGCTTTTATATCAATATTGTAGCAATAACGAACACGTAACGTTAAAGTACATCGAAGTGCATAGTGCAACATAGTTGAACGCACTCGATATCTCGCATTGCTCCGCGTACATACACCTTGATGTCAGTTTGTCCAATGCTGCCTCGAATGTTGAGCTTTCACCTAACGCCGGGGACATAACCACCGTTCGAAACGCGACAGGAGGGAGGCACTTGTCGAATGTGCTCTATGCACGTACATACGTACACTTGCATCGATATGCGCGATCTCTTTCGGTACGCGGAGGCGCGGCTGCGATTTAGGTTCTTTCGCGTTATTGCGTCTCCACCACTCCGCGGCGAAGTCGGTTTCGTTGAAAGCCTTCTAATCTCGATACAGGCCCCCGTTGCGGTGGCACAATATCAGAAATAGGTTTGTTAAAATAAGCGTACACTCGATGGCGCATACCGTGCTTACCAGGGACGTATTATCGTGGCGAATCACACGGTCGAACCACTGACACCGAGGGTTGCTTTCAATGTAAATTTAATTTCTCATAAATTTTCTATTATTCATTCTATGCAGGGTTTGGTGGATTCACTTAGACTTCTTAGGGTTCACTTTGGTAGCGAATATATTTTAAAACACATCTGGAAATGATTAGAATCGTCAGAGGTTTGCTAAGTTTCGAGGTTGGAGATTTTCAAATTTGAGAATCTACGGATTTGGGACTTTGAAGTTTTAAATTCCGAGTAGAAGTTCAGAGACTTGAGGATCTGGAAGATTCAGAGTTTAACAATTTAGAAATTGAGAAATTTAGAGTTTGAGTAACTGTTGCTTAGAAAATTTGAAGAACTGGAAAATCCTCCCCTAAAATGCGTGAACACCTAACCATTTCTCAAACCACAAGAATCCTACCTCAAAGTGTTTCCATAATTTCCAATAAGTGATTAAAGAACGTAATTTCTCAACGCAGAAAAGATTTTGGGGAACGATTGTCGTAATCGAGCAAAGACGTGGGGTCGGCAGACATCAGAGCAAGATTTTTCAGGTGTTTCGACAAAGAGGGACGCCGCTGCTATTTACCAATTTGGCAAATATCAGCGAGTCAGGAATATATCGTCATCTTTGATTGCGCACTCTCGCACGCGGAGCGAGGGTACTTATTTGTCAAGGACGACGAACAGACGCCTCGGAACTGACGAAGAATTATGTCAGAGGAACAGCACGTTATAAATTCACCTTGAAGCGTTGCCGCGTAGAAAATTGTGGCATCGTGCTTTTTTTTATTTAACATTCTTTTATACTAACTGCTTTTAACCCCACTGGCCTGCCATTTTTTTGGGACATGAAGCTCAAGGTGAAGACTTCTTTTCATTCATTTGTGAATACACATTTTTGTACAGCAATTCGTTCTACTTGTTTTTTACTTTCAATTTGAATTAATGAATACTTGTTAATAAAAATATTGTAGATTGCACTAAGTACTATCTTTTATCTGATAAATTCTCCTGAGATTAATTTGTTAGTACGTAAAGCATTTGTAATTAAACTTGCGACATATAATATAATACCAACTTTGCTTATTTTGTTCATTAAATTATGTGATAATGTATAGACATTTGAATTTTTTAACATTACCACAGAATTTTTAGCAGGATTTTTAACACAGAATTTCTTAAAATTGCCACTGATTACTCCCTTATTCCATTTCGTTGTACACTGTCACCGTTTCACTAATTTTGCAACTTTTAATCAGTTGCCCTACTTGGTATTTCAAAAATGAACAGAACCGTCCGTTCTCTAAAACAGTTTGCAGAGGACTAAATTGTTACATTGTGACTGAAATAGAGTCTGTCAGACACAACTACACACTTATTAGCTATCATTGTACAGAATAAACAAGCTACATAGATCAAATTGCATAAACTTCTCTTGTGTAATGTGCTTCACAATGTCTTAAACGCTATTGGTCCCAGTTATGTTTTAAAACATACCTTCCAAACTTTCGATCTTTCGGTTTCCATTTATTCCCAGATTTTCAAAACCAACTCATGTGATAATGATATCGTAACATAGGACAATGTTATCAATGATAAGGATGCATGACAGTATGATTGTAGATTTTTTAAAAATAATTTCAGAAACTTGAACGTATAAAGACGTGAAGCTAATATGATAGAATTCGAAGGATGCATCGACTCGGAATTGTTTAATCGACGCTCGAGAAATCTCTGCGTTGAAATCACCGACGTAAGCAAGAAAACTTTCGTCGAGAGACGAGCGTGCCGCGCCGCACTCTATCCTTCGAAGACCACACCGCATACGTACAACTTGCGCAAACGATTGGTTTACACGCGACGGAATCCGCTCGGCTGGATTATGAAACGTTTGTTTTGCCGGCGCGAAGCGGCCGCTCGTGACGCTCGCGGTCCGACGACAATGGAACAGCCTTCGAACATTATATCCCCGCACGCGCGCTCAAGGTGAGGCGCAATTAAATTTTCATAATTGTCCGTTGCATAATGAGGTCTCTCGGAACGTGTTTCTCTTTTTTTCTCTCTTTTCGATGTTCGTTCCACGCGCGGAACACAAATTCGAATTAGCCGCCTCGATCTTCCCAGAATCGTTTATCGCCATGTCGGCTTCTCTTTTATCCGAACGATTGCGCCGTCGATGCAACGCGATATACAAACGAAAGATATCGTTATCTTTAACGCTTTTAATTTTCTGCCGCTGTCTCAGTTCGCTGCGCTTTAAATCCACGCTCGGTGAGTCTCGCTTCGAATTTTGTGCTTACTTACTTATTTTTGCTTTATTAGTACGTTATTATTCGATATAATTAACAGTAGGAAAGCAATTTTGCTCTTTTCGTCGAAATAATAATCGATGACGCTTTAAATGGCGCGTTTGTTTCGAAGTATTCGTTCGTGATGCGCGCGCAGCCGGAATGCAGTACGCATGCGCGAGCGGTAGCGCTTAAAACGCCAACCGGTTAATTTCGTTCCGTGTACTCATGTCAAACGCCAGGCACGAACGTCGATATTTCTAACACTATGTATAGACTATACACAGCCATGCGAACTTCAGTTGCGTCGACGAAAGATAAATTTGTTGTTTGACGAAGTGATAGCACCGTTCGCGTGCTATTACGCATTAATTCTTAAAAGTCAAAAGCCTATACTATGGGGAGATCAAAAAGCTATGCTAAACGAAAGCTATCATTATTGGAACGTGTAAAGAACCTCATTTACATTTTCATTTGTCTATCAAAGTTATTGTCGTGATGTACGAATATCTTAATTATATATGCGTATATCGAAAGTAAACATTTTTGGACTAACCCCATATATTATCAATGATGGCAGTTCTCCTGCAGTCTCAATATAATTAATGAAAAAATTAGCATACGTAACGTTAAAATAAAGGTTTCGATAAATATCAAAAGGTCAGAATATAAACATCTGTGCAACGGCGATATAAAATCGATGTTCATTCGCACGTAAGATGCGTCCATTAATCAGAAGTAATTGTGCGCAGCAGGTCAGCAAGGTCGCGTTCCAACTTGTGCACGAAGGCGGTAAACTATCGGTTGTCATTCCTGTCGCATACGGTTAATCGTTCATCCTTATGAATCGGTTTAATATATAAAACCACGCCTGTGCGGCTAGTAACGCTAATTTCTTCATGGTTCGGCGATAACCGTGAAAACAATATATGTGTATCGAATTTCCGTTGCAAAGATTAACCGTCACCGTGACGATAACGTGCTTTTGTAATTTATTACGATGCTCGCAAACATTAAGGTGGGAGAAGCGAAGAAAAAAACGAGTAATCGTAAAAGCGTCGTGACAAAAAAGTTGGTGTATCGGACGGAACGATCGGTTAATAAATTAACCGCAATTGCAAACGGGGTGCGTTGATTGGACGGAAGCGATTGCACGTGGCAAGGCCGTGGCTCACCTTATCCAGGAAGACACGGTGATATCAGCTGTCACAACTTTAGTTGCTCGTTTGTTCTTTGCAACTATCGGTTATCATTGACAGCGCGTGCAGTCCGCTTAGCTTCTGCGCAGGCGCGAGTTTCAACTGTGCGCGGTAAAAGCGTGCGCTTAAATTTCGCTCTTTACTTTAATAAATCTGGCATATCTTTTCTTTACCTTCTTGTTGATTGGGTAGAAACAATTACAATTATAGTTACAAAGAGAAGTACATGAATACAAAGTTATTTATCAGTATATGTTTAATGAATCTTGATAGAAGTTTTTCAAAAACGAAAAGGCGGGAATAGTACTTAAGTTTAAAATTATATAAAGGTCGAACTGTTTGCATACTCCTAATGTATTGAAAGAAGTTTATACAAATGTGTTTAAAACATGAATACAATTTAAAGATCATATTTCTTTTAAAAATATGAATGACGTTTAAAAGGCTAGATCGGTGGATGTTGAACGAAGTATTTGTCAAATTAGAAGTTTAATTGGAATGTGATGCTATGATTAAATTGGAGATATTTATAGTTTAGTATTTTCGAGTCCCCTGTTGGCGCTTCTTCGAGCGGTGGTATCTTTATTTAACGCGTCGTATTAATCACTTTCCTTGTACGTCGCAGGGATATAATTATCTCGTAGCTTTTATCTGGAAGAAAAGCCTATGAAAGCGGGAGACTTTGTAATCCGGGATAATTAATGCAAAGAGCAGGTGGAAGAAATATAGTGCCTTCCATGATATATATATTTAAACAGCCGTTTCCGCGCACGTGCCAACTTACGCGCGATTATTTGAAATTAACGAGCGTCCCGTTGTGATGAAGTACGTGTTGAGCGTGTAAAGTCGTATCGAATGATCTTATTTTAACTAAATACCGAATCTGGAACAATGTATTGCAACGAGGACAATTTTAATTTGAAGAGTCGTGGCAGAGACCTTTATTTCTGTGAAAAATATTTCCAAGACGGTATTCGTCATCGACGCCTTCCAGCTTAACCCTGACATACATCAAGTCGCTAGCCACCGGTATAAATCGTATCAAAGATTTTCTACAGAATTTCGTTCGTCGCTTTTGCTTCGTACGGGCGGTGAAACGATGTTATTTCGGTGCTCTTCGAGATAACTTATAGATGTGTGTATACTCCGCTTCCTCATTTCCAAGTTTCTATGTACATACACACTCGAACATATACAACTATAAATGGACTTCGAAGAAAGTATCTATGTTCTCCTCCACTCATACATACATTACTGCTCTAAACAATTGTCTCGATTTCTCCGGTAATAAGGTGATTTCCAACAGTACCTTTCTAATTCCTAATAAATTGCTTCCTCGTCCAACCCCTGCGCTAGCACGCTCAGACGATTTTCAAATTAATTATTCCTCAACCCTTTTGTAACATCGACCGAAGAAAGATATTTGCATATCTTATGTAATCAATTTACATAACGTTCGTGTAACAAATTACGATCTAATTTAAGATTACGAAATTTGTTATTTTCGACTTTCGAGGTGTTGGCGTTTTATAACTAGCTTGTCATTCAAACGCTCCTTCATTCGTTGTGATACAAGAATCTAAGGAGATATTGCTCCAGAAATTCTTGCATTGACGTGCAAATTTAGGAGTATCGAAGGACATATCAGGATTTGCAGATATCGGGAACGTAGATACAAGGATTTAGGAAAATTTAAATGTATTACACAGATGTTTTGTAGGAAACAACGTTGCCTCCTGTCGTTCCCTTTATCTCATCGCGACAGGATACTACGTTGCTGTAACTGCGGTGCACCGGATCGGGTGATATTTATGTAACGGTCAAAGGGGTTAAGTGTTCTGGGAAAGTTTCCAGAGCAACGATTGGTCGGCGGCTTCCGTGATTTCGTCATCCGCCAATCAACGCCCCGAAACAACTTTCTCCGAATCCTGACAGAACTGGCGCGCATGCGCGCGCGCGTGCGCGCCACCGTTTCGCAGAAATGCATCCTCCGAAAGATTTATTGCACGTCAAAAACAACGTGACGTAAGACGTGTAACAATTCGCCGATACAAAGAACGATTTCGACATTGATACCGCGGTAAGACCGTAAATGGCGGCGATATAAACATGCTGCAGAGATTGGCGGTATTCTGCGTTTGAACGCAGAGCGCGGGAATTTGACCGATTTTTCAAATGCGTGAAATTCTTGGAACTTTCAAAGTAATTTTTGAACTTTGCAATGTTACAACTTTGAAAGTATAAAATTTTGGAACTTTGTGATGATGAAACCTTTAAAGTATAAGATTTTTGAACCTTGCGATGTTTCGCGAATAAAATGAAACGCAATAATGGTTACGTTTGTGGGAAAATTTCAATGTGTCCACTGACGTAGAACCGTTTATTTGATGAATGAAAGATCGGGTTCCGGTCAAAGGGAATGTTTTGACCTTCGACCACGAAGGGTTAATATAATCAGTTTGGAAATCAGTTTAATTGAGTAACTCGATGTTGGACCGAAGGGGAAACGCTTTTTGGCGGATCGAATTTATTGAAGCGCACTCGACAGCCCACTTGTTTGTGTGTCAGGGACGTTCAAATTTCGTTTTGTTCGGCCATAATACGTATATATGTTCTGTTTCAATCCGAAGCACTGTACGTCGTAGAACAAAAGATGAATATTTGAACTGCGGATATTACGCCATCACTGATAAACCATTTCCGTCATATTTTGAGATATTCGGAAGCATGACATAACTTATACAAATATTCTTCTCCTAAGATTAATTATTTTTACGAACTAAGCAATATATTTTATCTAAATTTCTTTCTTAAATAATTTGCAAAGTTATTGTAATAATTATATTTTATAAATAATATTTGTTTGACCAAAAATACTTCATAAAATTATTTTATATATTTTATTCTGTACAATTTTTACAAACGGCAGTTACTTCATGTGAATATTAAAAAATTAATTTGTACTTCCATTACAGAGCTATTGATTTTAATTTGTGAAATGTGTTAGACTAATATTAAAACAGAAATTCGATAGATATTATATTAATAAGGTAACGCATTCCATCCACGCCTTAGTTGACACAAAGATAAAGTCTGTAAGCGGTTCGACGTAACGGACATCACGTCCAAAAATTGTTAACGTGTTAATAAACGTTTCGTAATCATTTCACGAGCTGCAATACCAAGGACCCTCCCCTCCTATAATTCGACCGATAAAAAATTCGTCGTCGAGTCTTTCTTACGTATCTCCACGTTCCAATCGATATTGATCTTTGTTAACTTTTCACTTCATATCGCAACTTATCCGAACTCGTAAAAAAACAGCTGGATTGGTCAAAAACTGTTATGTAGTAAAAATCGAAAGCTAAGACGTCTACATCTATCTCACTAAATATTACAATCACTATAATGTTAATTTTGTTGTAAAAAAAATTAAATTAATGGTTAATTTTTATTTTCATTCACTTATTTTTTGTTTGGTTATTAAAACTGATCAAATAACAAAATTTCTAGTGGTATAATTTTTTTTACTAATAAACAAATTTTTTTACTAGTACAAAAATTAATACCTGAAGAAATATAAGTAAAAGAAAAAATGAAAGCAAATAAGAAAAAGAATAAAAAAAAATTAAAGAATGTTGAGGATGTTATGAGAATCGTAAAAGAGAAGTGAATATGAAAAGCGTAAAAATTGTCGGTGCATAAATGCGCAAAAAAAAAATATTTCGACGTAACACGGTTATCTCGTGGAATTGTAACGTGACACCGATTGCTGAGGTTTGTTACAAAACTCTTTTGCGACGCTTCCCATTTGTGCACCATCACATACATTATAGGTCATAATTATTAAATCGTCGTAATATTGTTCCAGAATTGGACTGTGATCCTTACATAATGACAATACGAGACATATCATCCAGTTGCATAATCTGTTTGTGTTGTGCTTGTTGCGAATATTCAAACTAGAAATCGGTTTAACGTGGATTGGATGCCTTTAAGGCAGGTAAACATGAAACCTTAAATTTCGATAATGATCGACTTGCGGTGCACGCACTTGTCTGTTGCTTTTATAGGTCCTTGAGATTTTGGGGGAATTTGGGGATTTGGGGAATTTGGGAATTTTTGGAATTTTGGGAATTTTGGAATTTGGGAATTTTGGGAATTTTGGGATTTTGAGAATTTTGGAATTTTGGGATTTTGGGAATTTTGGGATTTGGGAATTTTGGAATTTGGGAATCTTGGGATTTGGAAATTTGGGAATTTGGGAATTTAGGAATTCGGAAGCTTGGAATTCCAAATTTTGGAATTTGGAAGCTTGGAATTCGAAAGTTTGGAATTTGGAATTTTGGAATTCCAAATTTTGGAATTTGGAAGCTTGGAATTCGGAAGCTTGAAATTAGGAATTTCGAAATTCCAAATTTTGGAATTTGGAAGCTTGGAATTCGTAATTTTGGAATTTGAAAGCTTGGAATTCCAAATTTTGGCATTTGAAAGCTTGGAATTCGGAATTTTGGAATTTGAAAGCTTGAAATTCCAAATTTTGAAATTTGGAAGCTTGGAGTTCCAAATTTTGGAATTCGAAAGCTTGGAATTCCAAATTTTGGAATTTGGAAGTTTGGAAACCTAAGGTCTATAAAAAATAGCGATTCTTAAAAATTCCATCCCGTAAAAGTTCATATTTAATTTTCAAACAGAAAAGTCCGAACAAATATTTTGAAGTAAAAATAGAATACGTATCGTTAACACATCAGGGTCACTTGTGGTTTTTTATTTATACCTTTTCCGTTGCCGAAGGAACGGAAGGAAGTTATCCAGTAACTGCGGTCGAATCTTACAGTTTTTTGGTCTTTTTGTGAGCAGCAGCAGATGTTACTTCCGTTTATGCGTTGACGCATGCGCGTGCGCGCGACCTTATGTGTCGCACGTGTTCTCGATGATTTCGAACATGTCGGAAGCGATCAAGGAAAATGACGAAAGGGATAAGTATCCTTGACCCTCTTCGAGTGAATTCTAAGACGATTCGGGTCATGTCGAGTGTTACTATCAATTTTTTCTATGTGTTGGTATACAAAGAACGAAGGTATTGACTCTGCTCAAGAGTGACTTTTTTACAAAATGGACGCTTGAGTCATGGTCGTTATTTACGATAAAATACAAGTGTAGTGGATCTGTTGGGTAGTATTTAACAAAATTTGTACAGGGAAATATTTATTTGAATAGTACATAATAGTAATAGATATAATGAAATACAGGGTAAATTTTGTGTAAAAAAATATGTGTAAGAAAGTTGAAGATTTGCAGAAAAAATAGGACATATTAAAAAAAATGGCGTCAATTTTAATTTATGGAAGGTGAATATATTTTTACCTGAATTTTTAACGACGAATTTAAAGTTAAACTTAAATTTGTACTTAAGTACTTAAAGTACAATTTAAATTTAGTATAATCAATTTTTGTGATTTAATAAGTGACTTAACAAGAGAAAGAAGAATCCTCAGAAAATATCAAAGGCCCTCAACATTGACATTTTACTAACAAATACATCATAAAATGTGTAAAATGAATGTACAATAAAACGTAGTTAATAAACAATATAATAACCAATGTTCCAATTAATGAATGTAATGATGACATTAGAATGCAAGATCAATAGTTAGATGTAGCAGGAACAATGTAAAACCTTTTACAATTCAGTCTTAAGTACTTGTTGCTTAATTGTTGGGGTGCGGTCTGTTTGATCGAAATCGGGAAACTAGAATTAAGGAGTGGTATACGTTTCTAAATTCTAGAAACATTGCCAATAATCAACTAAAATACTTGCTCGAACGGAACGTTGCTATTTCTGGAGAATAATTTACATTTTTAAAATTTCAAGTTTCTAAGTTACCCTCAAGTCTACAAATTTAAAAATGTTCAAATGTTCAAATTTTCAAATTTTCAGATTTCCCAGTGTTCAAATTTTCAAATTTCCAAAATCTCCCAAATTCCAAATTTCCAAGTTTCCAAGCCCCCAAATTCCAAATTTCCCAAATTTCCAAGCCCCCAAATTTCCAAAATCTCCCAAATCCCAAGACTCCCAAATTTCCAAGCCCCCCAATTTCAAATTTCCCAAATTTCCAAGCCACCAAATTCCAAATTTCCCAAATTCCTAAGCCCCCAAATTCCAAATTCCCCAAATTCCCAAGCCCTCAAATTTCAAATTTCCCAAATTTCCAAGCCACCAAATTCCAAATTTCCTAAATTTCCAAGCCACCAAATTCCAAATTTCCCAAATTTCCAAGCCCTCAAATTTCAAATTTCCCAAATTTCCAAGCCACCAAATTATAAATTTCCTAAATTTCCAAGCCACCAAATTCCAAATTTCCCAAATTCCTAAGCCCTCAAATTTCCACGTCCCCAAATTCTCAAGCCCCCAAATTCCAAATTTTTCAAATTCCCAAGATCCCAAATTTCAAATTCCCCAAATTCCCCAGCACCCAAATAAAAGTCCCTAGATCACTTTCAACATGGACCACTGACACCAATAAACCCACAATATCTGCCAATCCAGAAAAGGTTACCCAACGCCCGCTCCCATGCCAAAGTTACTAGTAGTAACTATACCCGTTTCAACTTAACGAAAAAAACCGTGCTAGCGAGAACTCGCAGAGGTCCATAATCTATGGTCGTCTGGTATCGAACCGGTCTAAACGCACCTTTACGGCGAGTTGACAAAGCGACGGTGAACGTCGCGCGGGAGTAAAGAGGACAAAAAACGAACACGCCGGATGCCGATCGCAACACTTCACTAAAATCAGGACAACACCGAGAGAAGGAGGATGGGAACGAGGATTCGAGAGAGTCTCGAGAAGCGTTCAGAACGAGCGACACGTAAACAAGAGCGTGTGTCCGAGGTCGACTCGCGGAGAGAATCGTGGGAGGAATTCCTTCTTTTTTTTTCTCTCTTTATCTCCTCTCGGTTATAGACACGGGGAGAGAACGGGAGAGACGCGACAAACAGGGGGCTTTGATCTCCGAGTCGCGTCGTTATTTTCGGTGCGAATCGCGGAGACAAAAGCATTCCCGTGAAAATCCTTGCTTTTTTCGACAGGGGGAAACCGCTCGCGAAATTCGCGTTGGAAATCTTTCATCGGCGCCAGGGACCCTTTATGCTCGAATTTCGTGAGGGATGTGCAGATTTTTGGGTGAAATGTTTGATGAGTCGTTTGAGTTATTATTTTTTTATTGAGAACTCTTTGCAATATCGTAAGGCACTCGTGACATATTAGTTCATATGTGAGGAATCACGCTAGTTCGTCGCCATTGAGCTTTGGGTTCAACATTGGGTTCAACTTTGGATTCATTGCAATCTTCAGTTTTGGTTTCTGTGCTAATTTTTCGTTGAAATGTCCGATGAGTCGTTTGAGATATTATTTTTCTATTAATAATGCCTTGCAGTATCGCGACGCACTCGTGACGCACTAGTTCATATGTGAGCAACCACACTAGTGTTTTCGTTGCCATTGAGCTTTGGGTTCAATTCTAATTGCAATCTTCAGTTTTGGTTTCAGAGCAAATTTTTAGTTGAAATGTCTGATGAGTCGTTTGATATATTATTTTTCTATTAATAATGCCTTGCAGTATCACGACGCACTTGTGACGCACTAGTTCATATGTGAAGAACCACACTAGTGTTTTCGTCGCCATTAAGGTTTGGGTTCAACTCTAATTGCAATCTTTAGTTTTGGTTTCTGTGTTAATTTTTAGTTGAAATGTCTGTTGAGTCGCTTCAGTTATTACTTTTTTATTAGAAATGCCTTATAGTATTGTGACGTACTCGTGACGCAGTCGTTCATACACGAGGAACCTTTTCTTTTAATCTTTTCGTCGTCATTGAATTTTAAGTTCAGTTCTAATTGTAATCTTCACAGCCAAGTTGATAAATTTTTAACTTTCTTCATTCTTTATGTTGGAGCAATAATTAGTTGTATGTTCATGACGCAACCAGCTAGAAAATTATAGCTTGAGTTAATTGTCGGTATTTTACATTATATAACGCTGTATATTTAGTTTAAAAACGCCTGTTTCGAATTGTATTAAGTCGAATGGTGAGTCACCTTTCTAATACAAAGGGTTGATTTTTGTCGCGTATTGTGTCGTGACGCACACCCTGATTCAAATGTGACAAACCTCTTTAGTATCACAATCGCAATTGCATTTAAGTTCAGTATTATTTATACTTCTTCTTATTGAAGAATTAATAAATGTATAATACAGCTAAGATTCTGACTTTCTTTGTTTGCTTGATTCTGACTTTCTTTGCTTAATTCTGATCGAAGAAATGGCGGACACTCGAATTTCGATTTGTCGAGTATGCACCCGAATATAGAAAGCGATGTAGTTACATAAAAATCAAGGCTACAGGGGAAACCAAAGTTGTATGCCGAACTTGAATACGTGTTTGTTACCTAAGATGATCAGGCGTTGTTAGCGTAAACATTTTCATTATCGATCATTCTCGATGACACGATTGTAATTAATGGAATCTTTGATACTGCAAAACAACATTATTCGTGCTATACATAACACTTTACTTCTTCCAATATTCGATCCTTTCTTGCAGATTATCACCACTAGTTACAGAAGTGATTTTGAGATTCGAGTATTTTAGGAATTTGAAGAATTTTGGTATTTGCTGAATCTGGGATTTTGGAATGTTGGTATTTTAGAGTTGTGGAACTTTGAAAGTTCCTAGATCTTTAGATGTCCTTCTTCTTGTATCTCTAAATGCAGATATTTTATTTATAGATCTATGGAAACCTGTGACCCAATATTTTTGGATGTCTATCACTGTGATACACATACCTCTAGCTCTTTATATTCTAATATCTAAATCTCTTGATGTTTATACCTCTCTGTACCTCCCAAATCCACATATTGCTACATCATCAGTTTTACATATCTCCACATATCTACATATTCCTGTCGATACTTCTACATTTGTAAATACTCTCACATTCCGAGATCTTAACTAATCTTGATAATAATCCAAAAATCTCTATCTCATTATATCTCCAACTGCTCACATCCAAGATATCTTTCCTACCTCTAAACTACGCAGATCTTTGCGTCTCCAATTAAACTGCAACATCGTTCCGATCAGTGTTCAACGTTCAAATTACGCGATACTAATTGCGTTTTCACGAAACGCTCGATCATCGCATAAACACAGATCCATCAAGGTGAATTAATTACAAAAAACTAACCGATTAACTCGTCGCGTTCGTTAATATAACTTCAAGACACGAGGAAGACACAGAAAAAAGAAGATATCGCAAGTTTTTTTGATAGCGTTTCAACCAACCAGCTTCGTCTATGCCTGACACCGCAATTGCATATGCACCTACGATGACTCGTGAAATAGCAATATCAGCTTGCAGCGAAACGTGCCCATCGGCTTGTGCTCGCGCGTTCTTCTGCCCGGTTAGCGTCTCTCTCTTCTTCTGTCTCTTCAGACCCGTCCATGAGAAGAATCTGTCATTCGCAACAAACGCTCGTGGCATTTCGAGCTGGATAGATTTTTCCTCGATGCCTCGGGAAAAGGTCGGATGACAGAAGATGGTTTTAAACGTCCTCCGCTATTACTTCTTCGGGCAACTTTCGATTTGAAAATTCGTTTGAATATGTTCGGACGACGTGCGAGTCTTTCGATAGATATTTTATGGCGAGGTTTTTTGATTATTTGGGGGTTTGGGAAGGTGGAAGATAAATTTGGGGATTTGGGGATGTTGGAAGGTAAATTTTGGGGATTTAGGGATTTGGGAATTTGGGAAATTAGGAAGCTAAATTTGGGAATTTGAGGAATTTGGAGAATTTGGGGAATTTGGGGAATTTGGGGAATTTAGAAATGTAGGGATTTGGTGAAGATGGAAGCTAAATTTGGAAATTTGGGAATTTGGGAATTTAGGGATTTGGGAAAGTTGGAAGCTAAATTTGGAAATTTGGGAATTTGAAAATTTGGAAATTTGAGAATTTGAGAAATTTGGGGAATTTAGGGAACTTGGGGAATTTGGAGAATTTGGAAATTTAGGGATTTAGGGAAGTTGGAAGCTAAATTTGGAAATTTGGGAATTTAGGGAATTTAGGGAATTTAGGGAATTTAGGGAATTTGGAGAATTTGGAGAATTTGGGAAATTTGAAAATTTGGAAATTTGGGAATTTAGGGATTTGGGAAAGTTGGAAGCTAAATTTGAAAAATTTGGAAATTTGATAATTTGGGGAATTTGGGGAATTTGGAAATTTGATAATTTGGGGAATTTGGAAATTTAGGATTTAGGGATTTAGAGATTTAGGGAATTCGGGGAATTTGGGAAATTTGGGAATTTGGGAATTTGGAAATTTGGAAATTTGAGAATTTGGAAATTTGGAAATTTGGGAATTTAGGGATTTGGAGAAGTTTGAAGCTAAATTTGGAAATTTGGGAATTTGAAAATTTGAAAATTTGAAAATTGGGGAATTTGGGGAAGTTGGAAGCTCAATTTGGAAATTTGGGAATTTAAGGAATTGGGGATTAAGAATTTAGAAAACTTGCAATTCACTAATTTCTCAAACCCGACAATCTAGTAATCAGTAAATCAAAAATCCCAAATTTACCTATTTTCTAAAATTAAAAAATTTCTTTCCTATAAAATGAATTTTCCACCTAACTTACACCTAGTACCACCATAAAAATATGAAGCCCCCTCAATTCTCCCACCCTCTAAAACTCCCTCATTCCTCAAAAATCTCAAAAACTTCAGAATATCAAATGCAATAACTTGAGTTGATGCATAATGATTGAAAGTTATGGAATGAACTCAGTGTCAGACCTGACTGACTGGTTCTAAGGTAGACGAGATAAATTTTTCTTTTCCAATGAAAAAGGAGAAAAATTTGTGTTAATTTTACACCGGCGATACCGCGCTATAACACTAGCAAGATTATCCGTTCTTTTATTCGCGTTGTCGCGAAATTATGTGTAATGGCCTGTGATCGAAACTGGATTCATAGGGGCGAGAGAAGTTGTATACGAGTTCACGTTGTAAGTAGAAGCGAGGAGAACGCGGCTATTATGTGTCGAGTCGCGACGACCGTGAGAGGCCCATTTTATCTCGTACAAGGATTCCCTCGCTCGATATTATTCGCCTCCACCTCGACACGCATCGCCGGCATTAGTCGCCTCCTCGCTTTTCTGTAAATGGGGAAACAGCCTTTAGGCTAGTACGCATGAATATGCGAGAATTCGGTTTCGAAACGACGCTTTGAACGAGAATATTTACGTCATTGGACAGATTGTTACGATTCTTTTTCTTTACCTTTTTTTACACTCTATATTAAAATCTTATTATATATTTTACCTCTTATAAAGATATGCATTTTATACCTTTTATAAAACTATACATCTTTTATTTAAGTTTGCTATAGTTCAGAAAAATTCTGAAAAGAAGCAAAATTGGTTTTATTATATTTCAGCATTTGTTGTGTTGTTTTAATTATAATTTCTGTCTTAAATCGTGTGGTTTCATCACATAGAAAGTTACATCTAGCATTCTATATTATGTACTTTCATTACAAGTCAAATTTTATATTATGTACTTTCAACACAATTAATATTTGATGCTCAGTATTTTGATTACAACTAATATTTGACTTTCTATATTTTCATTAAAGTCACCTCTTT
The DNA here is from genome assembly GCA_963576845.1 of Megachile leachella. Lineage (NCBI taxonomy): Eukaryota > Metazoa > Arthropoda > Insecta > Hymenoptera > Megachilidae > Megachile > Megachile leachella. Next base: position 11,112,905 of record OY756255.1, read on the forward strand.
ATATCACATACTTTTCTCATAATTACCACCTTAAATTATACATTAAATCATTGAATACCTTTATCTTTAATAATAGTTTAAAATAGTAGTAGTTTAAAGCAGTGTTTTTAAAGGTAGTTTGTAGCGCTTTTGGCGGGAATTTCAAAATCCGCCAGCAGAGGGCAACACCAAACGGTGCCATATGGCGGCCTTTATTCAATTTCCCGCCAGACGTCGCGTTCGCACCCCTAGGTGTTTCATAATACTTCCATTTACTTATTAAAGACTTCGAGTCGTCGTGATCCATAAAATGACGTTATATGCGACACTTGAGACTATAAGAATATTTACATAGCTGTATAAGATTATAGTATCGGCTCTTTGGCAAACAATATTAAATATTAATTTGTTTCTTGTACCTTGGGAAGTTTTTTATTGAGGAAGGAGAGGGAATGGTTTATCAGTTATTTTGGTTACTAATTTTTAAATATGGTTTTTAAGTTATGGGAATTTTAGAAGTTTCAATGTCTGGACTATTACAGAAGTATTCGGTTTTTGGTTGTTTGAAAATTGTTCATATGAAAACAGTAAGCTACTTCTAGTTACGCCACTGGTAAATATGTGTGCATTGAAAGACATTGTTGGAACCGCTATTAGAAAGTCGTTTAAATATGGTACACGAAGTAAACTGCATGCACAGTACACGAAAGTATTCGAATATTACCTTATAAACTACGCAGCCATATCAATAACTAAACTCTTATATTAACACTCTCCTAAATTTCTAAATTTGAAATATTTTCTATCATATTCTGCCCACAAAATTTAACCTCGTACCACTCGAATATTTCTTCATCCTCATAAAGACATTACGCCATAGAAAATGTAAAAAGTAACCTGGTCTGAAATATTCCGAAAGGCCGAAAAAAGCTGCATAAATTAACGGAGAATAACGTACGTAACGTTTCCAAGATAAACAATCCATTTATCGTGCCCAAATCTTTCCAGAGTGTTCCTACTTCTTGTATTGAGTCTGCTTTAGCGTACTTACATAGTTAATTACAATTAACACCTGTCAGATAAGATTTCTTGAATAAACTACCATTAATTGAAGTTCAAACAAAAATTGGTGTATAAGGTGTAGACAAGGCTAGGTTCGTTTAGGTTAGGTTATGGTTGTAATTGGGCCAGATTCAGTTAGTTCAGGCTACTTATGTGATTATAGGTTATTAGGTTTGGGTGTATAATTAGGTTCATGTTGTAAGAAAGTCTAATTTGAATAACGAAATCAGGTGTTTGAGTATGTTGAGGTATAATTTGATTAGCTTAGATTATTTGAGGTTAGATTGTGGTTACAATTAGATTAGGTTCAACAAGGTTAGATTGTGACTACAATTAGGTTAGGTTGTGATTACAATTAGGTTAGGGTTAGGTTATGATTACAGGGTCAAGGTTAAAATGTGAAGTTTAAACCAAATAACTTTGAACGTTTATGTATCAGTTTACGTTCGTTTACCTGCATTACATAACCTATTAAACTTAATAGCACCTTAACAATATTATCGACACACGTTAAGTATCAATAAGATGTCGATTATCGATTATCAATAACAGCATCTCTATTACGTCCCCCATATTAAATTTCCAAAGACACCCTGTACATACGTGTACACACAACGCACACGTCCAGACATAGATACACAGGGAGCATTTCGAAGGTTGACGTCATCCGGAATCCCACCCTCTTTAAATTTGTGCTGAATGCAACTCTAGGAGAAAAAAAGAGGGGAGAGATGTGGATACGGTTAAAGAGTAGGTGAGAAAAAGATGGAGGTAAAAAACCAATGAGGGAGAGACCCATCGAACCTATGCCTTTTCCCTTCGACGCTCTTTTTCTCTCTTTCGCTCTGTTCTCCCTTATATTCTCCCCTTCTGTCTTCCCCTGTGAACAGCGACCGGGGGCGGGTCGGGCCCCTCTCTATAAAGCCTGCAACGGGTTTCTATTCTCGGATGTCAATATTTCGTCAACTAGAGGCCACTCGGCATCCAACAAAAGCTCCTACCGCGTACAGCTTGCGCGGCTGGCGTGAGAGAAAGAAAGGGAAGGAATCATTCGTTAGGCGTGTTTTAGAGATGCTACAAAATTTAACATTGTGTTAAATTAACTTAAGTACTGTGGAAAAGGGCTTGTTTTAATCGAGAGTTATGGGAGAGGTTTTCCACCATTTTAGTCCAACTTTGTCGACTCAAATTTAATTCAAAATTTTGTTAATTTCTGCACTATCAAGTTTTCTGCTTTTGCACTCAAATTTATAAATTCCTACTTTCTCAAATTTTTAAGTCCTCAAATCTCCCAAGTTCTAAAATTATTTTATCACATCTAGCACATAACAGTTAATAGATTTAAGGGACCCTTAAAAATGGCTGTTACGCCACTGCGAACACCCTGTATACGGATACAATATGCACACACGTACGTCGAGAAGCGAGAGTACAGCAGTAGACGTGTTCTGCCGTCGCGTATTGAATTCGACCGAGAGAGGCTATTATTCGGAATTTGTTTTTGTTCGATGCGCCATAATCACGTCTCGAGGACACCGCGGGCAGAAAAGAGAAGGCTCTCTTTCATTTTTGGGTGACGGAGAGCCGGTGACGCGCCCCTCTTCCGTTGACTTTGAAAATACTCTTGGGGGTCAAGCGCGAAAAAAATTATTTAGCAAATGATTAACGAGATCTTTATATCCGTTTTTTCTTTCTTTTCGTCTTTCTTCCTTTCTTATTCTAGTTCTATCATCGTGGAGGACGTTCCTTTCGACTGTCGATCGTAACGGTTTTATTCCATGCCAACAGCGAACGGCATTGGCGACAATGTCTGTATGCCTCTCGTGCAAACAGCTTTATTCGAAAGTTATTTTTAATCGTTTTCAATATTTAGTTTATTTGTACAAACTAAACTAGAGTTTATTTGTATAAATTTGTTTAATTTGGAAATTACGAGGTCATACCCTCTAATATTTTTATTAATACATAGAAATATAAATATGCAAATATTATGTACGTATATTTTACATAATAATAAACATCGAACAATGAATACACCAGCATGTATATCTAATCGATTATCATTTTGCGTTTTAGATGGTGAATTTCTTATCTCCCCGCTATAAATGCATATCTTATCGAATCGATTCCAGCAGGAAGTCCATGGAAGACTTTCGCAGTAAACGAACGTAATATAATCAGAAAGATTTGTTCATATTCAATTTTAAACTATCTGTATATTTCGAGAATCGAGTACAAACTAGTTAAACAAATTTGAAACAGTAAATCAACAAGGGAAGCACAACTCTCGTTCCACTTTCGTTCCGAAAGTTTCAAGCACGAAAGTTTCGAATCGGAGTTGGACGAGAGATGCACGAGAGGGCGCCAGCGCTGTAAAAAGCGCGCGAAACAAGCTTTGCCAAGTTGAATCTATAATTGTTCTCACATTAAAAATTTTTATTACAATTATCACCAAAATAAATTACTTCATTTTATATTTTAATAAACTTCACAATTTTTTTTATTTTTATATACAAATTTCTTTTATATTGATTACATATTAAAAATTTACATATTAAAAAATTTGAATAAATATATCTGAAAAAATTCGTAAGATGTTCTTCAAAAATTTATTTTAAATTTTTGTAAAGAAATTCCCGCTCTTACAGAGGCGCATGCGCAACAGTATGAAGCGTGTCACGTGGTAAGCCGACACCGCGAAGGATACGCTACGATACACACGGTGCACTCTTTCACGTGTTCCCGGAGTTTCGAACATTATGTAGAACAATGGTCATCGTATACCCTCCTGTTGTTCGTGACTTCTTTTTCACGTCTGTCTGAAGTAAATTTCCCCAGTGGCCGGTATCGCCTCTATTACAAGTTAAATTTCTTTACAACGGTCTACTAAGTCCCGTGAAACTTCCTCCTCGTTGTGACCAGCTCGGAAAGCATATTATAACCGTTTTATTTATAACTCCTACCTGTACCTCCAATAAGCATCGATTGCCTCACCAAGGGATAATGTCAGAGTTCCATGTACTGACACATTGCGATATTCGATCGCTAGATGCTACAGTTTCTTTTTTATACTAATGCAATTTTCATTTAAAATTCCCTCAAAGTCGCTCAAATATCCTCGTAGATGTGTTACACAATTACATTTTGGAATTTTGAAGTTTTGGAATAGTGGGACTTAGGCAATTCTTGAACTTATGAAATTTTGGGACTTTGAAGTTTTGGAATTTGAAAAATTCGAAATATTTCAATTTTAAGTCTTGTGAGACTTTGAGACTAATTGAATTATGAGACTCTGGAGTTTTTTAACTGATGAGATTGGAACTCTGAGGTTCTGGAATTTTTTCACTTTGGAATTCGTGTAATTTGAAAACCTGAGACTCTGAAAATATAGGACTTAGAGACTTTGAAATTTTTTAATTTTTTTAATGTTAAACTACCTTAATTTTGAAAGCTAGCATATCAAAAGCATCCTAAAAATGTAAAACAGCTTTCAATTTCGAACTTTCTCAAATTTCCCGAAAATGTATAAAACATTAGTAGACCGTAAAGAGCTCGCGAGCCATCAAAATATTCTAATTACAAAGGTTTCACTGTAAGATCATTGAAACATATAATGATCCGTTGAGCTATATATTCTACAATTAGAGAAAGAGAGCGTCGTGCGTAGCAAGAAAATGGTCGCGAGAAAGCGTCCAGAATAGAAAGCATTGTTGGTTAGAAACGAATAGTTAGGGTCGATGTTCGTGCGTAATAATTCCATTCTTAAACCGTTTGAAAAACGCAGGCAGGCCAGGTCCATTGAGATCCGTTTGTAGGTAGATATCGACGTTGTATCGGACAAGTCGAAAATGATCGGCGCAAAAGGCCGTAGTATGTTCCACAGCACGATTGCACCGGCAAACGGTGTTTGTAGCAGAACGGTATTATAAGCGGCGGCAGCGTCGGCAGTGTGTGAATAGCGAGCACGTGCATTTCCCACAGAAAACCAATAGGGGCCTTGGCCAGCTGGGAATATGAACGGTGGCGCAGGGTTCGCCTCTGTCTTTCGATCTTTTGGGGTATGCGCGGCTCGAACGGGGACAGAAACGTTGAACGAAGGCTACTCGAGAGGCTCACAATATTCAGGCCAAGGAATATGTCGATAAAAGGGCTCGACAAAAGCATCGCCGCGCCGACTTTCTTCGTCCTTTTTATCTTTTTAACGATTTACCACCCGGCTACCGCCAATTGACGGGTACGCGTTGTAGGTACTGTCATATTAGAACCAGGGATACCATATGGCGTTTCGAAGAAATCGATCATGGCATATACTCCTATTGGACGAGGAAAATTCACTTTTATGGAGATAACGCGAGCTTCAATTGTCAGATCGGGAAATTATACTGCAATTATTTGCTTTTATTCTAGTTTGGTTGGAGCGAAATCACTTGTATCACTGTTCTACTGTACTGCTATAACAATGACCTTATCACTTTTCTTTCTCATTTGTAACACAGTCTTTTATTATACTATTTTGTTCATTTGACTGTACTGTAGTACTATTATCAAATGTAACTCAATTTCAACACAGGAATAATTATGTGTATCTGTAATACGTGTTCCAGCATATATATTCACAATGACAGACGTGTTAAACGTACTCTAATTCCTTATTCGTGGAAAAAATGAAGTGGGGATCGCAAGGCGAATCGATCGAGCGTTTAGAAAAGAAATAGAAGGGAGATAATTCTAGTACTGTTTTAACCTTTAGCGAGCTAAACATCTGAATTGGTACCTAGTCGCGGAAAATTGGTAATGCATAACCTTTAGAATTCCAACTATTTAAATCGATATTAGCATTTGGATAAATATCCAGGGAATTAAACGCGAGGTCTTAATTAAATATCAATTTAATATTGAAGATGATCGATAGGCACGGATCGAGTCACGTGATACATGATTTAAGTTGACGACCTTCTCAAATAATTCAACAAATCATGAATAACTGACATATTATTATTGCTGCGCCACGGAAAATGGAGAACGATGCGATACAATCGATTACTCGTATAGTTCGAACACGAATCTGACCTACAAAGCAATATCCACATTACTCTTGCTTCGATATTTCCACCGGTTGTTGCATTTTTCTCCGTACAATATCATTCATCGGGTATTCAATATCGCTAACGTGAATAGCAGAGGACTTTTAATAGAAACGCAATTGTTCTTGTCTGTTTTCAGCAGTAGTCGGTTTTCGTTGAATCGGCTGTGACACACGAGCATCGTGGTCGTTTTCGTCAGAGTTAGCAGTAAAAACACCATCAACAACGGCGGCGATAGGCGTTGGGGTGCAGCCCGTGTTATCATCCGGCTATCATAGCACGGTGCCACCCCAGAACGGGGGTGGTGGTTCGACATTTAGTGCCGCGGCGATGGTGGCAGCTGCCACCGCTACGGCCACCGCCACTGCAAGCGTGGTGGCCATGCAGGACCGCCAAGACATCCCCTCGCAATTCAATCAGGTACTTTTACTTCTACTTCATCTTTACTTATATTCCACCTATCGTATAACGAAGTACCGTACAAAGATAACATATGGAAAGAATCTTGGTCCAACTGCTTATAATTGCAAAGCTCCTTGTTGAACCATTAAGATCGAGCACTGTATCTCTACGAAAGTTAAAAACCTTGTATCTTTCCATCAACCGCTCATCAAAATGAACATAAAACATTTAATCGTTTAATTATAGATGCAGAGCCAACATGGAATCCCCCACCAAACGTACAACGCAGGGTACGCCCAAAGAGGACCAATGGCCGGAATGGGGCCAGTCGGGATGAGCAACTTTAACAGCATGGGCACGATGAGCCCAATGCACTCTATGAATTCCATGAATTCGATGAACAGTATGAATGGCATGAACTCTATGAATCCTATGTCGATGGGAGGTATGAACGGTATGAATGGTATGAGCGGAATGACCCCCATGAGCTCCATGAGTAACATGGGTAATATGGGCATGAACAATATGATGGGACCTAACAATATGCAGATGAACAAGATGAGCATGCAGGTAAACACCCTTTCATCTTATAACTATCCTTCTTAGATCAAATTTCTAATGCAGTACCTAGCCTTGAAGATTTTGCTATTTCATCATAGAGTATGTGGATAACATGTTGATTAGTACTGCGTACGATTGTCTACGGTTTCTTTACAGTCGGTTGAGCTATAGAGTCTTGAAGTAGAGTCCCAGTAGAGTCTTCAAGGTTGTAGAAATTCTGATATAACCCTTGCAAAGAACATTATAATTTTTCCTAAAAGAACTCATGAGTATTTATTATAATTGCAGGCTCAACCACACCAGGGCTATCCAAGAAGACTAGCACCTTACCCAAACCCTGCGATGCACATGGCGCAAAAGAGGCAACAGGGTCCTTACCCGGCTCCCAACCCAGCCGCGATGCAACCAACCTTCAACGGCATGGCGACGTCGCAGTACCCGACCAATTACCCCGCGGCAGCGAGACCGAATTTTCAGCCTCAGTATCAACCGATGCAGAGCATGAATCCGTCGGCTGCCGGCTTTGGGCCTAACTCCATGATACGAGGCGCCAACATGAGGCAAACAGCGCCTTCGTATCAGACCGCGAGTCAGGCGGCAACCAACCAATACTACGGTAGCAATGGCATACCGGTTAGCATGGGACCTACCACGGTTGGCAATCAATTCGTTGGACACCAACCGAACACGGGATACGCCGGTGGAGCGTCCTCGTACGGGGCAACTGGGGCTGTCACCAGTCAGTACCAACAGGACGTCGCGGCGATGAGAACGACGGGAGCAGGGACACTGAGTTACCAGCACAGCCCTATCCCTGGGAATCCGACGCCTCCGCTCACACCGGCTACGAGCATGCCCCCTTACATCAGTCCGAATCCGGATATCAAGCCTAATTTCAACGATATGAAGTCACCGGTTAATATTCAGAGTAAGTCCAAATGTATGGCACGAATGGGCAAGTGGTCGCTTGGGTATCAACCAAATATTAGCGAGATGGAATACTCTTGTTTTGGGTTGTTAGATACTTGGTATCTTCCAGATTTAAAAATTTGTAACTCTTCATAACCAGTGTCCATAAGCTCCTTGGCGAACACGTCTACCCTTCGCTAATCCGTCTTAAACTTGCATCCATCTAATGTCTTCCATTTTCTTGTTTGCAGAGGACGATGAGTTAAGATTAACATTCCCCGTGAGGGATGGCATCATTCTTCCACCCTTCCGCTTAGAACATAATCTGGCTGTAAGCAACCACGTATTCCAACTGAAGTCCACGGTGCATCAAACGTTGATGTGGCGGTCCGACCTGGAACTACAGCTCAAGTGTTTCCACCACGAAGACAGGCAAATGAACACGAACTGGCCCGCGAGCGTGCAAGTATCCGTAAACGCCACGCCGTTGGTTATCGATCGTGGTGAAAATAAAACGTCTCATAAGCCCTTATACCTGAAGGACGTTTGTCAATCAGGAAGGAACACAATACAGATCACGGTGTCGGCGTGTTGTTGTGTAAGTTTCTGATTATTATATTCATACTTTAGCTGCAAGGAGATTTTACATGGAATTTTGTTTGATTTACAGTCCCATTTATTCGTGCTACAATTAGTTCATCGACCAAGCGTGCGAAGCGTGCTTCAGGGATTGTTACGTAAGAGGCTGCTCACGGCGGAACATTGTATCACTAAAATTAAACGAAATTTCAGTAATACTATTTCCAATAACGGTATACAGTCGGAGAAGGATGTTGTAGAACAGACAGCACTTAAGGTAATATGTGTTCAAGATTTAGGTCTATCTGAACATCTCCTGCAGTAGTGTTTCATTTAGTTTGAATGGTATCAAAGATCACAAGTGTAGGAGATATTTAGACTTCAGATGAATCAGTCTGCAGATGACGTTTGTTAACTTTTGAAATGATTACTGTTCACAGGTATCCTTAAAATGTCCTATTACCTTTAAACGTATTACACTGCCAGCTAGGGGACACGATTGTAAACATATTCAGTGCTTCGATTTGGAGTCGTACCTACAGCTAAATTGTGAAAGAGGATCGTGGAGATGTCCTGTATGCACGTGAGTAACATTTCATATCAAACCTTTTGGCTAACATCTGAGAATATTTGCAGATTCAAGAATTTGAAGTTATTTGTTAAATCGTATAATTCGTTTACAGGAAACCTGCCCAATTAGAAGGTTTAGAGGTTGACCAGTACATGTGGGGCATACTGAACACATTAAACACCGCGGAGGTCGAAGAAGTGACGATAGACTCGGTCGCGAATTGGAAACCAGCGAAGAATTTAACTGGTATCAAGTCCGAAGAAGAAAGCGATTGCAAGAGGATGACGAAGGCAATGTCACCTGGAAGTATGAACATGCCAACGATGAATAATTGGGATATGAATCAGGCAATGAGTCCGTACATACCGCCCGACATGAGTAGCATTGTAAGCGGCTCTATGATGAATAACACACCATCCACGTACGCGAATAACAACATCAATCATCGGAATTCGTCTGGAGGATCCTTCGATATCAATTCCGGAACGAATACGAATACCAATAATGATTACACAAACGGTGCAGGTCCACTGTCGCATCTGAATGAATCAGTCAACTCTTTAGACCCTCTAAACGCTATGGAGAAATCGCTTAACGATCAGGTAAATTACAATTTTAAACGAGAGAAATACGGTATGACATGTTCATTGTTTTTGACAAATATTTTTGTTTGTACAGATGCCTCATACGCCACATACACCTCACACCCCCCATACGCCCCATACACCAGGTGGTGGAAATAGTGGTCCACCGAGTGTTCCCCCTGCATCTCAGGAATCCACGGGAAATCATAATACATCTGGTAATACGAGTACAAACATAAATAACGATACTGCAGACATACCATCTGACTTAAATTTCGACCCAGCTGCAGTAATCGATGGCGAGGGTACTGGTCAAGAGGCATTGAATGTAGGTTTAATTTATCACAGTGTGACAGAAACTGATAAGGATTATATTTGGTTTAACTATTATTTAAACGTGATAATTTTGTATTTCAGCTTTTGCCAGACAATGTTGTGGATCCAATGGAACTCCTGTCGTACCTGGATCCACCAGATCTGAACACCCCTCCCAGTAGCGGCGCTAGCAGTGGTAACCCCTCATCAAGTGACGACATATTAGCACTCTTCGAATAAAAAGAAATAATAACGGGCATCTCTCACGAGAAATAATCAAATTGCGACCCTAACGTTAAGACGAGTAAAAAAAGGAAAGAAAAAAGAAAAAAATAAAACGATCAGCAAGAGACAGGTTTGCATCTTACTACAAATATATTTCTAAATCCACGCGGAAATAATTGTAGTGAGCGATTTGAAAGACGTATTGGGGTCACTGTGGGTGCTTTCACCTAATTCAATGGTACAAAAAGCTTAGCTCTAATTATAATATTCCTATTGACGAAGTTAGGGCATATTATTAGATTTAAATACGACGATGACTTTTAATTAATAGGGCGGAAACGAAGCACCACGTTTGGTAGTGCTTATTTGTAAAGATGTTATTGCACGGATTATGTTTAGTCCTTCGACATTGGGAATTTTTTTATTTCCAATAGATAAAACGCGTTAATTAACATTGTGCCGGGCATATGTTCCAGAACTGACCACCGCGGATATCACAATTATATTAATTGTGTTCAAAAGAAGGTAATCGAATTTTTTAATACCGAACATAATATAGAAGTAACGTTTTTCCACGAGGAATTTTACATATAGATTAAATACTAAAGGGACATGTTTGTTTGATAACGGTAAATGTGCAATACGATCAATAAATTTACACACATTTTATACAGATTGCCATTTATCCATTTCTTCATTCCAAAATAAGTTTTTACAGAAATAATATTTGACAAAACATACCATAGGTTTAGGATACTATTTTCTTTTTTTTTTCTGGTAAATCGATTTTCATTAACAAATATCACAAATCGTATAGCACATTTATAGACTTTTATATTGAAAAGATACAGGCTTCAAGCCTGAATATCAGCACAATATTGGAATGATTTTTAGAGAGCTTAGTGTACCTTACGAAAAACTATGTAACACTTACTTGACGAATTTATGATTTTGGAATATTTGCTTGACAAAATGTGCTGTGCTATTTCACAAAGACTTCGCCTCGAAGTTCTCCCTGCAATACAATCTTTACCTCAGAACCGGTCTACTCGCATTCAAAAAGGCTATGATGGACCTACATCACAACAGAAATACAAGTTGTACAGTAACTTTTGTAAATAAGTTTTAATCGAGAAAAAAAAATAATAGATAAGACGTTCATCTGTTGTGAATTTACCCTGCTTATTGATGGATATAGCGCATATAGTGTTCCTTTCCTTTAGATGATTAGTGACAACAGATGACACACAGAAACGAGGGCATATCGGGCTTCACACTGGATGGAGAGACTCTATTTTGTATGGTGTATCTCCTGAGTTTTTGCATATGCAAAGTATGCATACGTCAACTGAAACTTCAAATTATGTTTATGTAATGTACTGTATATGCTTTTATTTATAAGCAAACGATTCTTTTTATTCGTTGCAACATTTACAATTAATAAATACACGATATGCACATATACTTTGAGTCCTATAAAGCTACTTGAACACGAATCATTTTCTTTATATCTGTTTGAAAAATTGATGAATAATAAACAAAACCTCTGAAGATACATCAGTAATACATATAGAGTTTATTTTCACATTTTGATGCGTATAAATACTTGTAATTAAATCTGAAATTAAACAGTTACCATTTTTGTTATTATTTTTATTAACAACGACTTTTGAGGTTTATAATTGAAAATTGCATAAAATCAAATTTTACAGAGGTATCAAACGTTGTAGAAATGTACACGCAAAAGATGAAATCAGCATGGGGAAATAAATTCTATATAAAACAGTTAGCACAAATTTTTTAAACGAACTGATTTTTTCGTTTAACGAAAAATCCAGGTTTAGAATTATTTGTATGATAAAACTGCCAGAGTGACACCGCCCATGGCCCCCCTTGCTTGCATAGTAGTTATTACATTTATATCTTTTGTGATTAAAAGAGAAGATATACTTAAAGTGATTCATGTAGATTATACAAATTTTATATTAAAAAAAAAGTGTATTTATATTCCAGTGTGCATCAATAGCGCACATTGAAGGATTAGATGCGGTCAAGTTTCTATTCGTATAATTATAATAACATTATCGAAAATAGGATAACAATATTACTTATATTAAGCGAGATTATTGTATATTATCTGTATATATGATAAATAGATTAATAATATAAGAAAAAAAAATGGCAGATACTTATTGGCCAGTTATAATAGTAAAAATGATTATCTTAATTATTTCTCAGAACCAAAACATGCAAGCGTTGTATGAGAATACTTTAAAAAAAAATAAAACCTAGAAAATATAATATGTAAATGATGCAGGATAATAACAGTTCAGATTATTGTACTGTTATTTCTAATAGAATTATTACTTACCTATTAAAGACATAATTATCGAGGAAAAAAAAGTTTATTCAAATTGTAAGCTTTACTTAGGATTGCCAGGAAGTAGGCATACGCAACAATGTTGCGGTTGTATATAGGCAATGTCTACCTATACCTACTTAATAATATCCTAAAATACACGATACATGGTCTTGGTTTAAAAGTTGTAGAGCTTTATAAATATTTGATAAAATAGAATTATCATTTTTATGAACCCTTACAATTGTGATATTTTTTTCTTAAACTTATTAACAAAATTAACAAAAGAAAAGGATAAAATATTGAAAACCAGTTAATTTTATTAAATGCAATTTTATACTGAAAGAGTTTAAATAAATATGACATCTTAAAAAGAAAAAGAAAGGGATGTTATGGATCTACTTTGAATTTTGTGGTTAGTCAGATGATTATGAATCTCTACAACTTTACAATTATACCTATTTATCTATTGTTAGGAGGCCTATGATTTGATCCTAAAGTGCGTCACTTTGAAGACTTGAACGAATTAAATGTCGTGTTGTCTTGTCGAGGCCTGAAAAGCTACACTAAGAAAATAAAATATTTTCGTGTAATACCACACAGCTGTACCTACTTATGGCACATTGAACACACATTCGATGGATCAAATAAAAATGTCAGAGAGCATTTAAGTAAATGCTGATAAGCATTTGCGTACAAACGATATTTTCGTTTTATTCATTTCGTACGATCAATATAATTGACAAATTTTAAGTGGTACGAGTTTCGAATGTTGCATCAATCTTCACACGTACATGGACCAAATTTTTAGAGAACGATCGAATTTTTCAAAATATCAATTAAACGTATATTTTCAGTTTTTTGAAGCTTTATAATAGCACAACATTGAAAATAAATAATTAAACGAATATATGGAATACACAATGTAGACAGGAGAGGCCCTATATTTCCTTAGGTCCATAAGTTCGAGACCTTTTGACTTTAGACAATTACTCTAACCAACGGTTGTAAGCAATAGTTCATAACAATAAGGTTTAAGAATTGAATTTAATAACTGGAGAATTGGTTAGAATAATTATTTAGCGAAGGGAGAAATAATTTGAATCGAATTGATTACTTTTTTCTTTTTTCTACCTATAAGTGGCGTCATGTGGGCCTGGACCCCTATTGCTATAAGAATATTTTACTAAGTTTTGCAGATTGAAAATGTGTTTTGAGATCATGATTCTGAGATTTGTGCAAATTCGAAAATTTTGAATTCCAAGCTTTCAAATTCCAAAGTTCCGAATTCTAAAATTTCGAATTCCAAAATTCCAAATTCCAAGCTTTAGAATTCCAAGCTTCCGAATTCCAAAATTTGGTATTCCCAAAATTCTAAATTCCAAGCTTTGGAATTCCAAGCTTTCGAATTCCAAAATTTGGAATTCCAAGCATCCGAATTCCAAAATTTGGTATTCCAAAATTCTAAATTCCAAGCTTTGGAATTCCAAGCATCCGAATTCCAAAATTTGGTATTCCAAAATTCTAAATTCCAAGCTTTGGAATTCCAAGCATCCGAATTCCAAAATTTGGAATTCCAAGCATCCGAATTCCAAAATTCCAAATTCCAAGCTTCCGAATTCCAAAATTTGGTATTCCAAAATTCTAAATTCCAAGCTTCGGAATTCCAAGCTTGCGAATTCCAACATTTTTGAATTCCGAGCTTCCGAATTCCAAAATTTGGAATTCCAAAATTCCAAATTTCAAGCTTTGGAATTCCAAACTTCCGAATTCCAAAATTTGGAATTCCAAAATTCCAAATTTCAAGCTTTGGAATTCCAAACTTCCGAATTCCAAAATCCGGAATTCCAAGCATCCGAATTCCAAAATTGCGAATTCCAAACTTCCAAATTCCAAAATCCCGAATTCCAAAATTCCAAATTTCAAGCTTTGGAATTCCAAACTTCCGAATTCCAAAATCCGGAATTCCAAGCATCCGAATTCCAAAATTGCGAATTCCAAACTTCCAAATTCCAAAATCCCGAATTCCAAAATTCCAAAATTCCAAATTCCCAAACCACCAAATCTCCAACTTTCAAATCCCCAAATTTCTCACTTACTAAGTTCCCACAAATGAAAACCTGAAATCTTCACTCTTAGCGATAAACGGCAATATAACGAGATCGTATCTCTAAGTTGAATCTCCGCCTACGGGGACCTGGTCCACCCTAACCAATTTCAATTACGCCAACACAACGTTTTTTATACCGACAGCTTTTATAAATCTACAATCCCCAGAATTGTTGATAGATCAAACGAAAAATCGTATCCTAGGTAAAAAGATCATAAACACCGACATACATACATACATACGCATTTACTGAGGTCGCCATAAGTGACTGGTACAAGCTTGTGTAAAGTAATAAGAAAAATGATCATTTAAAATAAAAAAAAGGAAGTGAGCAACTGATATCATCGGTTACGTTTGTGTGAAAAAAATTTTAATATACAAAGACCAGTTTATCACATTGTCACATTGTTTCTTGATAACAGTTAGAAACATTCAATAAAAAAGTCATAAAATATTGAACGTTTGTACCATTCTTATAGATCATTCTTCCTACATGGTTCAATCGAAAGAAACATATTTTGGGAGTCATCGTTACGGGACGAATAAAAGATCATCATTGTACCGATACCACGGATTTAATGAAATAAATGATTACTTGTACATTAAATAGTTAGAAAAATATATAACTTGTTGTTTTCTATCTTGTGCACACAGATTTCTATTTTTTAATTCGGTTATGATAAGTAACTTGTATTATTCTTCAAGTTCGAAAATTAGATTAAATTTTTTATTTTTGTTGGACTGATTTTAGATATTATTTTTGGATCTGTTTAATTATTTGCAGTTTTCATTTTTATGGAAGGATAGAATTCATTTGTGGATAGATTTTATGGATAGAATTCATTTTTATGTATGAAATTTCACTTTTGTTAAATGATAGTTTTCATACACTTATTACTTGAATACTATTCGTAAGTTTGATCATTGAACTTGAACTCTATTTATTTTAATCAAATATTTTTATATAAGTAACGTGAACAAGGTTTATTTTAATTTTATAAACTATGGTGAATATCGGGGAATTATTTTTTTAAGATTTATTTTACGGAGAAAACAAATAGAAAATTAAGAAAATTTTTAAGTTTAGCTGCGGGTTGGAACGTAGCCATCTGGTGGTGGAGCGCCATCTTGCGACGTCGAGGGAACTTACATTTGAAGTCTACTTTGCACATTAAAAGTAAGTACACAATAAATTTGTTATGATTAGAAAAAAGATAAATAGTTAGAGTGTTATAAATAGTTTAATTCTTTTTAAATTAAATAAATTGGAACTTTAAAGTTTTGGGAGTTTCTGTAAGAACTGAAATTTATTTAGGATTTTGGGAGTTTAGGATTTTTAGGAGTTTGAGGTTTTAGAATTTTCAAGCTTCAGGACTTTGGGACTTTAGGATTTTTAAATTTTGGAATTCTGAGGTTTTGGGAGTTTAAGATTTTGGGATTTTCAAGATTCAGGACTTTGGGATTTTAGAATTTTTAAGCTTTGGGATTTTGACGTTTTGAGACTTTAAAATTTTGGGATTTTCAGATTTGAAGATTTTATGATTTTGATAAAATTATGTGAAAAACTTCTCAACTTCGAGACTTCACAAAATAATAACATACATTACAAGCTAAAAAATCTCGAAGAAATTACTGTTATCCAAAATGGCGGTCATCTCATCAAACCTTGACAAACTCTATAACAGTCCAAAATTATAAATTGAAGCTAAAAGAATTTAACGAAGTGCTCATTAAACAGTAAACTCCTAACAATTTCCCTTTTCTAATGTCCAAATATTATACAATAATTACAAAGACTTCCAACTGAACGCCAAGTATGCATCATGTTTCCCTTTCAACAACATTCGGTAGATAAACTTAGCCTCGGTATTACACAACATTGCGTTATTACGCTAATCAGCACGTTATCAGAAGTTTCTCTAGAAACCATATTCCTCTAATCTCGCGCTGATCAAACATAAGTCATTGTACCATTTCTTATAATCTACTATTACCATTATTAAAAGAATAACAAAATTCACAAAATCTGTCTCAAAAATTTTCATATGAACCACACGAAAAAATGAGACATATAACAATTTCTCATCTGACAAAAGTGAGGAAATTTCTTACAAAAATTTAATTTGTTACGCTTGTATTGAAATGTATTGAAATACATCGTTTGATTCAATGTTTCGAATCTCCCAGATTAATTTAAAAAATATAGTAAATGTTACAGTAAGTAGTTAAGTAGTTAAGAGTAAAGTGTAATTACTTCCATTACAAACGTCACGCCATAAACTCATTCCACAAAAGAGGTAACATAGAAATAGATAACATTGATGCAAGAAATAGTTGATATTAGAGGGGACTTGTCTAAAGGAACTTGAAAAACACGTATGACCGCAAATACACTGCATGCACTGTCTACATACGAGCACATTCACACGTCGAGTAACGTCGGAGCAAAGCTGTTTACGAAAATCGACTTAGGTCGAGCACGGGGGCCTGCGCGATCTAAAATATAGTATTGTATGTAAATCGCGCCGAAAAGATAAGGTTTATTCATTATCACAGTGAAGAACTCTCAATCGACGTTCGACCACGATGGTACTCAGTAAAGTTTCTACTCGATTACTGAACACTCGTGTGTCTCTGCTCTGGAATTATGCTGCGGAATGGTTGCCACGTGAAAATGTCAGACGGATACATTTCAACTACTATGCTGATAAAAGTAACAACATTCCTGGTAAGTGAAATCATTTTATTCTTTGATTAATTAAGTTGTGATTAAGTTACAATTATCTATGGTTGCAAGTCAATTTGGGTTAAAAGTTGCGTGGCTTAGAAAATTATTTTTTATCTGGAATTTTGTTAATTTGTTGTGGAATATAATTCAGTTTTTAATATGGAGATTGTTTGTGGGATATTTAATTTATTTTGCTAAATTAAATCATTTTATTCTTTGATGAATTAAGTTGGGATTAAGTTACAATTATCTATGGTTGCAAGTCAATTTGGGTTAAAATTTGTGTGTTTTAGGAAATTATTTTTTATCTGGAATTTTGTTAATTTGTTATGAAATATATTTCAGTTTTTAATATGGAGATTGTTTGTGGGATATTTAATTTATTTTGCGAAATTAAATCATTTTATTCTTTGATGAATTAAGTTGGGATTAAGATACAATTATCTATGGTTGCAAGTCAATTTGGGTTAAAATTTGTGTGTTTTAGGAAATTATTTTTTATGGAATTCTGTTAGTTCGTTGAGAAATTTATTTTATTTAGGTTTTAATATAGAGATTGTTTGTGGAAAATTTAATTTGCTTTGCTGTTTAATATTCGACTAATTTTTAATATTTATTTAGTAGGTTTTTTAAGAGTAATGGGACATAATTAAATATTAAATTTAGCTTCGTTTTTTAGTGCAGAATTTATTTATTCAGAATAAAGTTTATTCTCTGTATTAGATACAGGAATAAGTCAAATTTAATTTCTGTATGAAATTGTAAAATGTAGCTTCTTTTTTAATGTACAGCTTATTTATTTAATACTAGGTTTTCGTTCTCAATGTCTAAATACAAAATTCTCCTTCTACAATATTTAATATAAAATTTTCATTCTCAATATTTCAATAAAATTTTCGTTTTCAATATTTCAATAAAATTTTCGTTTTCAATATTTTAATAAAATTTTCGTTTTTAATATTTCAATAAAATTTTCATTCTCAATATTTTAATAAAATTTTCATTCTCAATATTTCAATAAAATTTTCATTTTCAATATTTCAATAAAATTTTCATTCTCAATATTTTAATAAAATTTTCATTTTCAATATTTTAATAAAATTCTCATTTTTAATATTTTAGCAAAATTTTCATTTACAATATTACTGTTGTTATAGTATTTTTTAAATACTTCCCATGAATTATTTTTAACAGCCTCGTAATACTTGTAATATTACAAAAATGTTTATTTACAATGGTTACTAAGTTTCATTAAATTATACAAAGCTATTTATTTTAAGTCCTATATACAGTATTTAAAAACTGCACAAAATATTTCTTCAAATTAAATTATTTTTGTGTACAGTAACAGTAACAAGGTATATTTCAGGTGAGACTGAAAAGTTGAATATGTATCAGGCAATAAATAATGGACTTCGATCAGTGTTGACCAAAGATCCAGACGCAGGTATCCGAAACAATTAATTATTCTCCTTCTACCTTCATTTTAAATGTTTATTAATAAAAACAAAATTCAGGTTTATGCAATACTATGACACAGTCCGACTATTTACTAAACAAGCTCTTATCTTATCTCACAAAATTGATAGCATTTTCACTGTCGCAGATGTAAAGTTTTGTGTGTATTTTTTTCGCAAACAAATTTTGAGGTCATGCAAATTTTTTATTAAGATTATAATTTTCTTCTGTAATAATAATATTGGTTGTTATTATTCTTTTATCGTCACTGCTTACATTTTATTATGATATTGTTTTTTGGTAAACTAAAGAAATGGATTTTGAGTAAACAAATTTTGAGGTCATACAAAGTTTATGTTTGACTGACATTTTTTTCTGTAATAATAATAGTTGGGTTACTATTTTTAGGTTACTATTTTATTACTATTCTTCAATTGTAATTGCTCTATTTTTTTCTAATATTTGAATGTGGCTTTATTATTAATATTTTTTTAGTAAATAAATTTTAAAAGCATACAAGGTTTTCATTTAGATTATATTTTTTTCTTTAATAATAATAGTAGTTGTTACCAATCTTTTATCGTTGTTGTTTGTTTTTCATCTTACATTTCAATATTACTGCATTCTTCATATTTTTTTAGTAAACAAATTTTGAGATCATTCTAAATTTTCATTTGGCAAATATTTTTCACTGTATTCATAATTTTACTGCTTTAATAAAAAATGTCTAACTAGACTTATTTTATTTTAATACAGTGATATTTGGCGAGGACGTAGCATTCGGAGGAGTCTTTCGCTGCACCATGAATCTCCAAAAAGACTTCGGAAGCGATCGAGTTTTCAACACCCCGTTATGCGAACAAGGCATCGCTGGTTTTGGAATTGGTTTAGCAAACGCTGGTGTAACAGCGATCGCAGAAATTCAATTCGCGGATTACATATTCCCTGCATTCGATCAGGTATAATTATAGATGTAGTATGGGGTAAATCATTCAGTGATTTAGAGCATGACGGTTTTCCAAGAAAAAGGTAAATTAATAATAGTTTGGTAATAGTCAAAACATTCTGAAGTTAATTGGCCTTGCACTCCTATGTAATTTACTGCATGTTATAATTAATTAAGGCAATAAAATTAGTGTTAATTGAATTTTTATAAAATTTAAACTGGTGGCGCCATCTCTCCGGCGAACGGGGTGAACTACACACTTTTGAAACAGTAGGTTTATTAGTTCATACTTGTTGCCACCAGATGACGCCACGTATGCCGTTTTCGGATCAGTTCAATTAATTTAATTAATTTTATTAGCTTAATTAACTGTAATATTATTCAAATTACATTATTATCACTTTTTAACCATTCTTAGGTAAATTCTACCTAAGGTAAATTTTTATAGAGAGTATTTCTCTATATTTAAAATAGACAATTAATTAAAACTTTTGAAAATAATTGATTTACTGAGACAGACTTTGAAATATGTGTTTCTGAATTTTGATTTGATTATAGAATGAATGAATGATAAACGTTCTTCTTTTTAAAATACAAATTAATATAAATTAAATTGAATAACAAATATAAAAATCTTCCCTAACGACGGCTTGAAAGTAAAACTCTTCTTATCGACGATGACCGCCACATTTTAGTCTTATGCGACACCATCTACCGGTAGAACATGAGAACTAATTAAAGTACTGTTCCAAAAGTGTGTAGTTCACCCCGTTCGCCGCAGAGATGGCGCCACGAGTTCAATTTTCAAAAAAGTCCCATTATTATTAATTTTATTGATTATTATGCTATATATTCACTATATATTTATTCATATTAATGTTATGCTGCTCATAAATTATTCTGCGGGTTCAAAAATTTGGATTATGTATTCAGAATCGTCAAAAATCGTTCTCACAAGTGTTTGAGGATATACCGAAGGCTCCCCCAATTTCTTATAAAAAAAAATTATTTTATTCACAGTTAGTAAACGAAGCAGCTAAATTCCGGTATAGAAGTGGTGGAGAATTCGATTGCGGTAAATTGACCGTACGAACACCTTGTGGAGCTGTAGGTCATGGTGGGCTTTATCATTCGCAAAGTCCGGAAGCTTATTTTGCACATACACCGGGTTTGAAGGTATGTATTAGTATATTGACCAAAATCTTAAAATTCCAAACTTACCAAGTTCCAAATTCTCAAAGTGTCAAACTTCCTAAGTCCCAAACTCTCAAAATTTTAAATTCTCTCAAAGTCCCAAACTTCCCAAGTCCCAAATTTGCTAAGTCCTATACTTCCCAAGTTCTGAGCTCCCAAAGTCCCAGACTCTAACAATTTCAAACTCTCTCAAAGTCCGAAACTTCCCAAGTCCCAAGCTCCCAGAGTCCCAAATTTGCTAAGTTCTGTACTTCCCAAGTTCTGAACTCCCAAAGTCTCAAACTCTCAAAGTCCCAAACTTCCCAAGTTCCAAGCTCCCAAAGTTCCAAACTTGCTAAGTCCTATACTTCCCAAGTTCTGAACTCCCAAAGTCTCAAACTTGCTAAGTTCTATACTTCCCAAGTTCTGAACTTTCAAAGTATCAAACTTTCCAAATACCAAACTTCCCAAGTTCTGAACTCCCAAAGTCCCAAACTTGCCAAGCCCTAAACTCCCCAAGTTCCAAACTCTCAAAGTCCCAATCTCTCAAAATCTCAAACTCTCTCAAAGTCCTACAGTCCAAAAATACCAAATTTCCATTACCTACCCATACCAAACATCCAAACCTTCAAATCTCTAAAGTGCTATAATCCCAAAATTCCAAAGTTCCAAAGAATCAAATTTCAAACTCCAAAGAACCCAAAATGCTACAACCCCTATTTTACCCTATTTAACAATTAGGATAAATTACCTTATTTTACCGACTATCAGTATACTAAAAATTCCAACGATAATCCTCATCACACACCCCATACTCCAAGCACCATATCACTAGTTTCATCAACTCACCGCTAGATGTGTCTACCATGTCTCCCTCTGAAACCCTCCTCGAAGTAGAATGAGCCATGTATGTAGTCAGACATTAGAAACAATACTTAAATATTTATCACATTTAAGTTCCCACAAAGTTGCTCCTACATTCATTCTTAAACACTGATAGACATTCTCCGTAGTTTTATTTCCAAAGAAAAGATTACTAATCGATAATGAATAAATGCAGAGAGTATAAGAACCTGTATAAGGAAATTTCTATGCTCAAGGATATTCTTCGCCCCCCGATGACGCGTTCTATAGCCAGCGGATCTTAACTTTCTGTTCGAGATTTCATGAATATTGTACGACACATGCACTTTACGTATGCATGAAGAAAGTTTTCCCGACACTATAGATCTCGATCACACGATCTCGACATTTCTTAACGGGTTGATCGCTGCAGTGGAAATGGACATATGTACTGTGGCATTGTAATTATGTACTTGTGCCTTCTGCTGTTCCATTTCTTGAATTAAACTACCCTTTAATAGAGGAATAGACTTCTTAGGAATAATATCTCGTTCCAAGTTTATCCAATTATTTTATAACTTGAATGTGTAGTTAAAATATAAGTTATAAATTATTTAAAAATTATAAGTTAGAGATTTGTATATTCTTACATTTGTTACATGTCTTAATTGTTGGAGTTTAAGATTTTTAAATTATTGAAGCTTCAAGTATTTTATTTTATGAGTTTTTAGATTTTTAAATTTCTAGGTTGTTTTATATGTACCTATTTTGGTACCACAATTAATAAATTAAGAACAATGAAAATCAAGCATTACTTTCTCTATCTAAAATCGTATATTATAACTACAAATTATACATGATACGTTATATTCAATTTATGCAGACCAAGTGCTCTACCAGTTACATTTATTAAAATATAAAATACAAATAATCGCCATCAAATTTGTAATGTCACCGACTATCTCCAACAGTCACCGCATCATTAATTTTTCCTGCATAATCATTTCCCCCGCAGCTGTCATCGCGTTAATTGCCATTGACCGTTAATTACCCGATACCGAATACCGATCGCGAAATAATCGAGAATAAAGGCTCGATTTTCTACGGACAATAAACAATGTAGACAGAGAACCGAACAGTACAACACTCCTAGCACATACCGACGTCAACAATCATTTCACTCGATATCCGTGTGGCAATCAACGCGTTAAACGTCAACGTCACGTTTCATCGTTGTAACAGGGATGTTATCGAGCGGAATAAGGTCGTTCGTCTCCTAAATTCCTGCCTGCTGGAACAGGTTAATGAAATATAACTGAATTGTCCTTTTCAGATCGTTATTCCCCGCGGGGCGAAACAAGCGAAAGGTCTTTTGTTGAGCTGCATAGAAGAACCGGATCCCTGCATAATGTTCGAACCAAAAATACTGTATCGCACGGCCATCGACGAGGTGCCGACAGCCGATTACAAGATCGAGATTGGCAAGGCTGAAATTGTCAGAGAAGGTAAATATTTCTTCCGAGTCGATTCACTGATCCGGATTTTGTTTCGGGTTTCGCAATAGTGCGAGGGTTTTTGACTATTATTAGGTTTCGGAGAATTGAGAGGCTTTCAAGGTTTTTATGGGCGGTTTTGAGGTTTGGATTTTTGGGTTTGGGAAGGTGGACTGGTACATTATTAGGATAGGTTACGAAGCGTGGAATTACTAGGAGTTTAATTACCACGCGTGGTATTACCACGCTTTCGAGTCACCACGCATGGACTTACCACGCTTGGAATTACTACGCGTTCGAGTTACCACGCATTGAATTACCACGCGTTACAATTACTACGCGTTCGAGTCACCACGCATTGAATTACCATGCGTTAGAATTACCACGCGTAGAATTACCACGCGTAGAATTACCACGCGTAGAATTACCACACGTAGAATTACTACGCATTGCAGTCACCACGCGTGGAATTACTACGCGTTCGAGTCACCACGCGTAGAATTACCACGCATGGAATTACTACGCATTCGAGTCATCACGCGTGGAATTACTACGCGTTCGAGTCATCACGCGTGGAATTACTACGCGTTCGAGTCACCACGCGTGGGATTACTACGCATTCGAGTCACCACGCGTCGAATTACCACGCGTGGTATTATTACGCGTTGAATTGCCACGCGTGAAATTAGTACGCGTTGGAATTACTACGCGCCGAATTACCACGCGTGGAATTAGTACGCGTTGGAATTATTACGCGCCAAATTACCACGCGTGGAATTACTACGCGTTGGAATTATTACGCGTGAAATTACCACGCGTGGAATTACTACGCATTCGAGTCGCCACGCGTCGAATTACTACGCGTGGAATTATTACGCGTTGAATTAGTACGCGTTGGAACTACTACGCGTCGAATTACCACGCGTGGAATTATTACGCGTTGAATTGCCACGCGTGGAATTATTACGCGTTGAATTGCCACGCGTGGAATTAGTACGCGTTGGAATTACCACGCGTGGTAATTCCACGCGTGGAATTACTACGCGTGAAATTACCATGCGTCGAATTGCCACGCATCGACCTATTGGTCCCTGTTTTTCCCTAATAATTCCAAAACAAAGCTTCAAACCCCATTTTTGCAAAGGAAAATATTATTCAGAATCGCGTCAGCTACCCCTATTATCAAAGACCTACACTAATTCTAAAACACCCTGTATATCACCATTTCCAAGAATTCCGCTCCGCCCGTGGCAATATATCAAGACCTCGTCAACCTAAGTAGCAGCACAGTAAATTATCAGGAAAGTGCTGCGAGTAAAACACCTGTTACGAAGTTGATATTTCTATTTCTAACAAACAACTTTCAATCAATAATTCATCATTATAAGCAACCAGATATCCTTGAATCCTTTTACATACAGCATCCTATTAAATCAGGAAGGGATTTGAACAAAATTTTAATAAAATACCTTATTAGAATTTTATTTGAAATTTTATTAATTAAAGAATATTATTTTAACAATGTTTGTACTGACAGCAGTGTACAGAAGGATTGTTAAGACATTATAAAGCGTGTTTCACGTGTACACAGAGTGGAACAGCACGTAACTAAAGGGTTATAATACGGATAATGAAGGTTGCTCTGTGTTCTACCGTTTGTAATCGTCCTTTCATTAACCGATCGTCGTTGCAGCACGCGCGATCACCGGTCCTGAAACAGGATACGTGACAAGAGGATATGTAGAACGCACACCATCATGCACGCAATCGAGAGACGCGTAAGGTGAAACGTGCCTGTACGTGTACACTGCGCTCAATAAGTATATTAGGACGAGATCAAATGTTAATTGGGGTATTTTAATAGAAGGGTTGTCCTAATTTGGTTGTGCATGAAGTGGATAATTTAATTAGGATAGGATACTATATATCAGTTAGAAAATTAAGGAAATTTGGGAATTATTCGACGCTTTTGGGAATTCGAGAATTTTGCGAATTTGGAAATATAATCCGTCATATCCTCCATATACTGCACATAATCAAAACATGTGTGATATAACCTATGACCCAACAGCTAGATCCATGCACTCAATCCAAAACATCAAAAATATAAGAATATATCAATTGCAACAACTAGAATGTAATATAAAGAATAAAAAGTAAGGAATGTATTAACACTTCTGAACGAGTGTTCCAGTACATGTGCACTTCACATATGTGAAAAATAAAAATGTCCAAAAATGTATGGATCGAAACACCGAAAATATAAGATAAATAATATGATATGAATAGTAAGAAACATATTAATACTTGTGAACGACAGTGTACCATGTACATTTCACGTAGGTGACGCCGTGACACTGGTGGGTTGGGGTACACAGGTGCACGTATTGCTGGAGGTGGCCGATCTCGTCCAGGAGAAGCTCGACGCGTCCTGCGAGGTAATAGACCTCGTTTCTATCCTGCCTTGGGACGCGGAACTCGTTTGCAAGGTAATTTCGTCATGATAATTTGCTCCGTTTTCACGCGTTAATGCAATCGGATCGTTTGCATGCGTTACGTTTAAACAAGACTGTTACGTTTGCCCCGGGTATTACGTGGGCTCACGTCCTTCGTTGAAACGAGACGGAGAAAGAAGCCGGGTAAACGGGGTAGGAGGCACGCTAAGATATGCAGCATTTCAATCGTACGATTCGTTTATCGAGATCACGGTTTCGTTTCGATTGTGAAACGCTACGAGAAGGTGGAGACACGTTTGTCTGCGACTTCGAGAAATCGAGTGTCTTTTAGGCGATTCCTTGAGAAATCAGGAGGGTATTTTGCTTTATTGAACTGGTGTTAGTTTCAGTGTGAGTGGGGAGGTATTTGTACTTTAGATGTGATCAGTTTTGGAGGGATTTTTAATATGCTTTGATTTGGAGTTCAAGTTTAATTTGTATAGTGTATTGTGTGATACCAAATTAACATAACATTTCATTTTTCTTACGGTTTTCAAAGTATCAAAATTTACCAAGTTCTTAATTCGCTAGATTCTATGAAGTCTAAAAATTCTCTAATTTACCCAAAATTGTCAAGATCCCAAAATAAAATATCTCTCAATTTGGCAAATTCTCTTAATTAGCTACATTTCCAATTCCCCAAAGTCTCTAGACTCTTCAAAATTCCTAATATCGCAAATTTCCCAAAGTACCTAAATTGTCCAAAATTTCCAATATTTTAAATTTCTCAAAATCCCTAAAATCCCCAAAATTTCCAATACCTCAAATTCTGCAAATTCCTTAGAGTCTCTGAATTCTCAGATCCATAAATTCTCAGATGACAAACTTCCCTAGTTTCTAAATTCTCAGATCTCCTAATTTTCTAGTTCCTAAATTCTCAAAAATTATCCAAATTCCCTAGTCCCTAAATTCTCAAAAATTCTCCAAATTCTCTAGTCCCTAAATTCTAAAAAATTCCGCAAATTCCCTAGTCCCTAAATTCTCAAAAATTCTCCAAATTCTCTAGTCCCTAAGTTCCCCAAAATTCCACAAATTTCCTAGTCCCTAAATTCTAAAAAATTCCCTAGTCCCTAAATTCTTAAAATTTCCCAAATTCCCTAGTGCCTAAATTCTCAAAAATTCTCCAAATTCCCCAAATTGCAAATAACATATTTCTCAATAAAAAATCCAACTCTCGAGAATCTCAACTCTCACCTCACTCTCCAAATTTCCACCAAACTCCTAAAATCCTAAATTTGCAACTTTCCTCCGATAATTGCCAACTCACATAAAGCCACAAAAGTAGCTACGAGCCAGCTAATAAAGCTACGAATATACGACACTATCGCAGATAAGAAATTTTCATCTCCAACAGTTATAACATGTGTCCAAATAATGATCGAAGTAAAATTACTTATCAACGAGCCATACATTCGTAGGCAATCCAAAATAACATTCGCACCGGCACTATTTATAGTAACATAAATATCCATCGTAGTATCGAAACGTGTTTGTCTTAGATCTTATCAACGAATTTAACGGAACATCGACATTTCTCCTAATCGAAAGCTCTCTAAAATTTTCCATCGGATCGGCAACTTTGTCATCGAGAACCGCAAACAAGTATCGCCGACACGGGGAATCCCGTGAACATATCGAAATTACGCGAAACTGGTTTTCAATTACGCTCACATTCCCTCTGTGTTCGACGTGCGCGGGTACACCTGTATACTGTTTGACTGCATACCGTACAATCGGCATATCATTAAGCTGCTAAAGATCGATTAGCATAAACCACCGCGATATTGGTACCGTAATTCGGACGGACGAACGTTGCTTTCGTTTCAAAGCCTACGTGAATCCGGGGACAATCGGTCGTTCGTTTGAAACGTTCAAATAATGTTGAACAAACTTTTTGGATGTCGATGATTTATTAGGAAATTCGTTATTAGAGTATTAAGTATATTTACTGTTAAATTTAATTGACGGATTATTCTTCATTATTTTGTGAAATGGAAAATAATTCAATCGCGAAATTAAAGGGTGCTTTTGAGAAAGAATTTATAATTTTGTAGAACTTTAAAATGCAAAATTGAACAATTTTAAGTTTAGTAACAAAATTCTGTAATTACTAAATTTCGTACTTTGGCAGTTTTCACATTTTAATCTGAATATTGTTCAGATATCAAAATTGTGAAGACACAAAATTTTGAAATCTGGAAAACCCAGAACCTAGAACTATATCGAAAAAGCCTAGAATCCCAAAAACATGGAATCCCAAGAACCTAAAAACCCAAAATCCCAAGAACCCAAAATCCCAAAATCCCAAAATCCCAAGAACCCAAAATCCCAAGAACCCAAAATCCCAAGAATCCAAATTTCCAAGAACCCAAAATCTCAGGAACCCAAAATCCCAAGAACCCAAAATCCCAAGAACCCAAATTTCCAAGAACCCAAAATCTCAGGAACCCAAAATCCCAAGAACCCAAATTTCCAAGAACCCAAAATTTCAGGAACCCAAATTTCCAAGAACCCAAAATCTCAGGAACCCAAAATCCCAAGAACCCAAATTTCCAAGAACCCAAAATTTCAGGAACCCAAATTTCCAAGAACCCAAAATCTCAGGAACCCAAAATCCCAAGAACCCAAATTTCCAAGAACCCAAAATTTCAGGAACCCAAAATCCCAAGAACCCAAATTTCCAAGAACCCAAGAACCCAAGAACCCGAAACCCGAAAACCCAAGAACCCAAGAACCCAAATTTCCAAGAACCCAAAATCCCAAGAACCCAAATTTCCAAGAACCCAAATTTCCAAGAACCCAAGAACCCAAGAACCCAAATTTCCAAGAACCCAAGAACCCAAGAACCTAAAACCCGGAACCCGGAAGCCAAAATCCCAAGAACCCAAGAACCCAAAATCTTAAGAACCCAAGAACCCAAAATCCCAAGAACTCAAGAACCCAAAATCCCGAAAATCCAAAAATCCAAAATTCCAAAATCCTGAAAACCCAAAACCCAGAACCTTGAATGCAGAACCCAGGACGTAGAACCTCAAAAAATCCTTCAAAACCCCAAAACTTGAATTCGAACCCAATTTCTTGCAATCCACTCCTTCATAATTCCAAAAATAAAGTGAAATGTCATAATCCGCAATATTTGCATAAAACTCAGACCACAGGAAGTCACCTTGGTTGCAGAGAAAGGTGATAGATGAGATCAGAGACATTTTTGAGCATACCGATAATTAATTGTAACGGTTAAAAAGAAAAAATATACTATCGCCTTTTATCCTGGTTTCGTAAGTTATTTCGAAACATAACAGCAAAGGAATGAATTCGGAATTTTTCGATGAATTTCGAAAGTTGCAAGTTTCCTCGACGATGTTTTGAAACGATACGAAAAGAATGCAATTAGAAATTCGCGACAGAATAAATCGCAAAAGGTTCTTTTTTTTCGTGTCGCTGTTTCGTCATAGGATTGGGTGCTTCGATCGCGGTGCATTAGTAAGGAACAAGTGCGAAATCAACTTTCTGTACGTGTGTTATTCGATAACTGTCTGACCCCGTACAGATATTGCTAAAAAGATTGCAAAACGCTCGATGAATATTATCGCAGGTATGTTCAAAATAAGTTAGTGTATCGAATACGGTTTGAATTGTCAATAATATTTTGAGGATGGAAATAGCTTGTTGCATTAATCATTCTGAAAATACACGTAAGTTCATTGTTTTTTTATGAAGTTTCAAACTTCGATAAACTTCCAAAGTACACGCATAATTACAAATTCAAAAATTTTTTAACATCGAAAATTTTATTGGAAGATTTTAAATTGAGTTTGATGAACCATTGCATTTCGAAAGAAATTTGATGTACCGTCATCCGTTGCACAGTGAACTTTCGCATCGATAAAACGACATTCGGCATCGATCAAAGGAAAGAAGATAGTGTAGTTCTGAAAGTATCAGGGAAGGTCAGTCGACATCTGAAATGTCACCGAAACCTGTACGCATGTCGTACACTCTCGAGTGCTATCGAGTTACCGTTTCTAATGATTTACAACTACACGCTCGAACGTGTGTTAATTGAACGTGTGTGTGTCCACGTGTCTTAATTACACGCGACGTTCGCTCGTTTTCTAATGATTCGACGATCGCCACGAAACCGATCCATTCGATCGGATATATTAACGTGTCACTTAACGTCTGGCTGCATATAAATTATTATTATGCCAGTCAATATGGGACGACGTATAAATCATTCGTGAATTGATCCGCGAAACAGCCTGGTTCGTCAAACGAATTACATTTCGTGACACTTGATAGGATATTAACTATAAGGCGCGTCTGTTATACCCGCGTATCTTATTAAACATTTTCAATCATTTTTACCTACATCATCTTTTTCTCTCTGTTTTTTAACGAGTCAGAAAGTAAGCTTTAACGCGCTGATTGCCCCGGTAGTATGTGGTATGCGATAATATGAATTACGTACGCGCTCATTATCCTGGTGAAAATTGACTTGTTTAGCAACGTGGTTTCGGACTATAATTAGGCGGAAAGTAATAGTATTATTCAACCTATTCAAGGTTAGAGAAAATCACGGTGGAAATTTACTACAAATTATATTCACAACTGTGTAAATTCGTAATTTCAAATACAAATTGCTGTCCAAATGTTCACAAAATGTTCTCCAACTTGCTAGGTCTCCATATTGTCCCATTTCCATGTTCTCTTTTATTTCTGATCTCTACAATATTTCTGAGTATCTACATATGTCCCCTCTTTATATTCCTACACTTATTAATTGATTATAAAAACGTTTTAATAATATATGCTTGATGTGACAGTCGGTGAAGAAAACTGGACGGGTCATCATCGCCCATGAAGCGCCACAGACCAATGGATTTGGAGCAGAAATAGCTGCAACAATTCAGGTAAATATTTTTCCAAAACACATCTAATATCACAATTTAACCTTCTTAACCTCATATCAACATGTCTTTTTTAATATCCCATAATTACAATTTGTTACTTAATCTTCTACCCCATCCTAATCGCAAATACTTCGATATGTAAATACGTATAATCCCAATCTTCATATAAATGATAATTTATAAAATTAAGATCGTTAAAATAATTGGCCGAGAACAACTTACTCTGCCTATATTTCAGCGAAATATCAATAATTATCGATGCTGTTAACTCGAATTCAAAAGCGTTTCGATTGGTCGCGATAATTACAGTCGTTTCGTAAGAGGTTTGTCGTATCGAGCGACAAACAGGCTCGATCGTATTATTAGTCGAATATCTGGATTACAAGCGAACCGAGCTATCCGCTCGCTGATTTAGCGCTAGGATTAAAGTTTTGCAAGGCGTAAGTTTGTAGAAGCGGGCATGCTGAAGCGTATCGAACCGTCACGAAGTGTACGGCTGACGTAACAGAAACACGCGTAATGATATCCTGCCACATTCCAACGATGCATTGAACATGCATCTAATACATTTCGGCTATGGAGCGGGAGTGCACGCGCCGCGAATAAATAATTTCGTAATTAGAATCACTTCGAATCTCGTTCGATCGAACTTCACTTTTCTACTACTTCAAGCTCCGATAAATTTTCACTGTAATTTCGTTACGAGTCGAACGCTTTCGATACACTGTACAATTGCTGTCTACGTTCAAAATTAAAAATTATGAAAATGTACAAATTTTTTAATTTGTAATCTGGTGACGCACTCGTGACACACTCCTGATGCACTCATGAAGTACTCTTGACACACTCATGACGTACTTTTGACGCAGTCTTGATACACTCATGATGCCCTCTCAGTTCAAATATGTCAAACTGTTCTCACATTTTTTGCACGCCTAAATTTTCAAACTAAGTCTAACTACAAGTTGCGTGTTCAAAGCTCATTAGTCAAATACAAAGTACGTGACATTTTAACTTTGTTTATCCGTTTGAAAATTGTAGCAGTAATTAACTCTGACGTACCTGCAAATTAATATTTTTCTTTTCATCGCGTACAATTTAATAATTAATCAGTATGAATTTTAATACAGAATCTTATTAAAATTGAAGAATGTATTTAAAATCAACAGCACGGAAATGTATAAATTTACGGAATGAAATATATGAATACGTTTGTCGAACAGGAGGAGTGTTTCTTGCATTTGGAAGCTCCGGTACAAAGGGTCACCGGCTGGGACAGTCCGTTCCCTCACGTTTTCGAGCCGTTTTATCTGCCCGATAAGTGGAGATGCTTCGCTGCTGTCAGAACCGTCCTGAACTACTGAAAAACCGGGGATATTCTACTTAAGAACACGACGCGAGTGAAACCTGTTGCCTGTGCGGACGTTCGCCCTCGAGGACAGATACGATATCGATTTTTCTACGTTCTCGCAGTATCATCGTCGAATTACGTGCTCGACGGAGTATTTTCTGTAAATTCTTATCGATTATTCTCATTCGCCAGACGTTATCGTAATCTGCGCCGAGCGTTCAAATTTGTAACATAGCGTTTTACTATTTTTGCGATTCAACGCGTCGACACGTTGGGCGTACGTTATGAATTTAATTTGGTCGAGTAAGTAAGGAACGACGGTAGCGACACACTTTTTGAGGCTATTAAACGAACTAGATAATTTGAAACGATACCAGAATTTCTGTACGTTTTTAATATTATTGAAGGAAAGTAATCTCTAATTAAATTGAGTAGTTTATTGTGTACAACCTTTTCTGATGGTCAAGTAAGAGACATTTATATGTTACTTATGATATTCTGTTCTGCAAATTAATATATTTTTTTAAGCAAACTGAATTGTAATATTTCATCTGTGGATAACCTGAACATCGATTATTTCAGTTGACAATGAACAAGTGGGTGAACGCATGAATATTCACTGAATTCCAGTCATCTATTTCTTACACGACACTTTAACAGGGACGGACAAATACCAAGCAACGTTAACACTCTTGCCACCAATTCGAACGGGAATAAAAATAAACCTCGCCGATGTAGCTCGACGAAACGGAGACGAGTTCAATCTTTATAGCAAAGTAACCGTGAAATCTACTAGCAAAACCCTATCGCTATTCATCACATCGCATTCTCATTTAACCCTTGTGTGGGCAAGGTATATGTATATGCACGTATGCATATTATTTCTTTTAAGGTTATTTTATAACCACGTGAAAATGTGACATTGCCTATATTGTCTAGCGTTAGATCACTAGGAGTAGGATTATCACGCATTATATTGCTACGCGTGGAATTACTACGCGTTGCAATTACCACGCGTGGAATTACTACGCATTGGAGTCACCATGCGTGGAATTACCACGCATGGATTTATTACGCGTTGGATTCACCACGCGTGGAATTACTACGCGATGGAGTCACCACGCGTGGAATTACTACGCGTTGGAGTCACCACGCGTGGAATTACTACGCATGGAATTACTACGCGTTGGAATTACCACGCGTGGAATTACTACGCGTTGGAATTACCACGCGTGGAATTACTACGCGTTGGAATTACCACGCGTGGAATTACTACGCGATGGAGTCACCACGCGTGGAATTACTACGCATTGGAGTCACCACGCGTGGAATTACCACGCATGGAATTACTATGCGTTGTAATTACCACGCGTGGAATTACTACGCGATGGAGTCACCACGCGTGGAATTACTACGCGTTGGAGTCACCACGCGTGGAATTACTACGCATGGAATTACTACGCGTTGGAATTACCACGCGTGGAATTACTACGCGTTGGAATTACCACGCGTGGAATTACTACGCGATGGAGTCACCACGCGTGGAATTACTACGCGTTCGAGTCACCACGCGTGGAATTACTACGCATTAGAATCACCACGCGTGAAATTACTACGCATTGGAGTCACCACGCGTGGAATTACCACGCATGGAATTACTATGCGTTGTAATTACCACGCGTGGAATTACTACGCGATGGAGTCACCACGCGTGGAATTACGACGCATGGAATTACTACGCGTTGGAATTACCACGCGTGGAATTACTACGCATTGGAATCACCACGCATGGAATTACTATGCGTGAAATTAGTATGCGTTGGAGTCACCACGCGTGGAATTACTACGCGTTGAATTACCACGCATGGAATTACTACGCGTTGGAGTCACCACACGTGAAATTATTACACATAGAATTACCACGCGTTATATTACCATTCGTAGGATTACCACGCGTTATATTGCCACGGGTAGAACTATGGCAGTTTATATTTCCACGCGTAGAACTATCACGTATCATATTGCCATGTGGACTATTACCACACGTTATATCCCTACGAGTACAATTACCACGTGTCATATCGTCCCTCATAAATTTGCCCCTTGTTATATCATCCTCCATTATATTACCACATATTATATCACCTCTCATGAAATATCTAACTATTGCATCGCTCCGCATAAAATTCCTACGCATTACATTTCCATCCCTTAAACTGTCACTCCAGAATCCTATCTACGTCTACCTATTTATACCGTTTTGATATTAACGTACATATGGTAAATCTTGAGCGAATATTATAATGCCTATCCACCCACGCAAGGACTGAAACGCGGTATCTCCATTTTATCGAGGAAAATTGAAAGGAACCGAATGCTTCGCAGCTTTTATTGTTCTCGTAGCCGAAGCACAGGCATTGTCCCTGACCCGATTCTTGTCGATGGCCATGCGAATAAACGCTTTCCTGTTCAAGCAAACGGCCACTAACGAAAGATGATACAAAATCGCGTCGCGACGGGCAAGTAGTCCCTTTGAATCGATATTCGCAATTAGAACGGACGTGCCTACCGGTTTTTACAGAATATCTGGGTCAAGTCTGTCTTTAGCAGTAAAATCGAGCGGCCGATCGTGTGGACCATGCGTGGCAACGTAATATCTTAATCAAGGCTTCAGTCTCAGGTGTTGCACCGGCCGAGATCGTATCCTTGAAGAAGGCGAGACACCAGGCTTGCCGATAGAACGCACCGATTTTACGACCTCAATCGAAAGATAGGGAGAAATAGAGAGAGAAAGACGGACACAGGAGACGGACGATTATCGACGACGTTAATTTATGCGGAAATAATTCTACCAACTGGTTGAATAATGAATAAATAACGGTTCGGACCGTCCGATGATAAGAGCTCTCGATGACATTTAACGATCGCGTACGATTCATCGCTCTTCCTGACGAGGGGACGCTCATATTTTCGTTTATACGTTTCCTTATGAATGGCTATTTTCGATAAACTTATTTATGCGAAGATGCATCTTTCAACCGATTTCGAAACCTTTTAAAATTTTTGCCTAATTTATTGAGGAAACCATTTTTTACACGTGGGTTCAAAGTTGGCCCACACTTCTTTCCGTCACCTTTTGTGCAGTTAACGGTGTATTAAAATGGCAGTTCAATTCTTTGCAAGGAAAAATTGTTGATACATTGAATTGTTACATTATTACAGTATATCTTGTAAATCTGTGTTCGATCTGAATAAATTATAGGTTGTCTGAATAAATTGTAATATCATACAAGTTTAATAAACGCAATTTATATATGCAAACAGCGAGGCAAAAAATTTCAGGAAAAAGTGCGGGATTTGAACTCGCAACATTCTCTTTCTAGTTTGTCGCTAAGAAACAATTTCTATACAATCTACTTATTACTAGCGTTATTCCAAATTGGTTAAAAATTGGATCTTAATACTTGTACTTTAATAAGGGTATTTTAAGAACAGTTGAAACGAAGGTTATAAAATCGAAACCTTCGGGAGCAGTCGGAGGACCGAATGATCGATGTCCTGACGAAATTCAGGCAAGAAAAGAATAGAAACGATCGAGGCAGTCGAAGGAAGTGTGTGCCGCTCGGTTGTGTGCGCTCGCACCGTATTTTGTAATTTGAAAGGGAAACCACATTCTTTCACTGTGTATTATGATACGTGAAAGTTGGCAACTGTGCACACCGTCGAAGCACAAGGCGGCAGAAACAGAAAGGCAGAGAAAGAGGGAGAAACGGTAGGAGAGAGAAGGAGTGAGAAAAAGAGAGAAGTAGGAGGAGGAGAGGTAAGGAGCAACGGAGAGAATGGTGAGAAGAGAGAAACAGAAAGAAAGAGCCGAGAGCCAGTCGCCAGTCGAAGGTATAGACTATATCGAAGGTCGACGAGTTGCCTTTTTATTAGCCGATTTTTCGCGGGAATAGAGCAACGGCTCGAGCACGCTAACATATGGGGCCGATGCGTTCGCAGCCGTCAAAAGTTGACGGATCCCCGATCGCACCAACGAGATCTCCACGATGAATCGATGTCGCCGCGAAAGCGCCGATCGTCGAACAGATCCCGATGATCGGAATCGATCATCGATCCGGTTACGCAATTTCTATTAGGTCGGTGCATATCGAACGGCTGATTTCGAAACGCGAACGGTCTAACGCGATTTGATGACATAAAAGTGGCGCGGAATGGCACGTATCAATTTATACCGACATCCTCTGTAAAAATAACTGCATCAATGATTTAATATCTTTCTTTATATGGCTGCTTGCCAGATGCAAACAATGACCGATTTTGAAACTTATGTCTGATCAACACCTACTAAATGTCAATGGTCAATTTAAATAACTCTTTCAGCATTTTATTATTTCCGATATAAAATAGCTAATTTCTCTCTTAATAGCGATACTTGTAAAATGTACCATAAATCGATGAACGTATGCCAAAATAACATTTACATTATGCAAAACTTTATACCACTAACACTTTATATTTAAACTTAACATTTCCACCAAATATCCATAAAAATGTAGTACTAATATTTTCAGTACAAAATGTCTTCCAATATTCAGCCACATCAATGAAAATCATCTGAACTTAAAATCGTGCACAACTGTACAAAGATGGAGAAGGACTTAAAAAAAGAGACCATAACAGAATCTCAAATAATTTAACAGAAAAATTAAAAGAAATCTCGCTAACAACACAATTCTCCATATTTTCAAGATGTAATTCTTCAAACCGTATCAATAAAAAACAAGCTGTCTCGTCAATTAAAACGTATAATTAATAAATGTTATGGATAAATCTGTCGTTTCAATTACGATGATGTAATCGTTGGTATCTCGCAGTGAATTGCATATAAATAGATTGAAAAAGAAACGTACATTTACGTTTGCTATCGAACCACTTCATACATTCGAAACAACAAACGAGAACTTATGGTACTCGGTTACGAATAACGGCTGCGTTCCTTAATATGGTTCTTATCAAATTTATGATACTCGTCGAGATTAATGGTTCACGTTATTGCCAGCTTGTTTGCCTTCTTTTATTTTCGGCGGACTTTTGAATAAATACGGAATAACGTGCGCGTGCGAGTTGAGAAACAGACACAGTAGATTCAGACGTGTCTAGTCAGACACGCGGATTATTAACGATGCCGGAATAAAGTTACTCTGTGCAATTGTTCATTCATTACAAAGTTATTATTTTGCTCTGATTTTAGGTAGAATCATAATTCAATTTCGGATGAAATTATAATTCAATTGCAGATGAAATTATAATTCAATTTCACTAAAAATCTGAACTTTCTAAGCTTTCGTTTCATTAAGCTAATTTGAACTACTTATCGCGTTGAGTATTTTCCTTATTTTGTAATTTCCCTAGCGCCAGTGACCCTCATCATTTAATGAGTTACCGAAACGTTAATTAAATTTCTGGGCACGTGTCGAGCTAGTTGCGATTCGACAATCGTGCGCGGCGATTTTATTATGCTGATTCACAACGCTCAGCCCGTAAAATGACGTTTTCACGGAGCGATGCAGCGCGGCTTAATATTGTTTTCCCTCTGCACTGATTGGTCGATCGTAAAAATTTCCATCGACCAGTGACGTGTTTACGACGCTTTCGAAACTTACAGCTGCGTTTTTATCTTATCGAAAAATAATTTTGTTTGCCGTCTAAAGCTACGCCTGTGAAACAACATTAATTAAAGGTACCACTTGCAATCACTGCAACGTCAAATCTATTTGCAAAATATTGAATTACATTTAACCAAACAGAGAATAATTCTTATTAATCAAATTATCATTTTAACTAGCAAAATTAACTAGTAAAATTATTAATAAAATCGGTTGAAGTACTGTAAATCTGCGGTGTAATAATAAGGAAGAAATGGCAATATAACAATGAAACCAGCAGACTATAAAAACTCTGAGAGCAGACTCGTTAACGCTTTCTACGATTCCGTCTGGATTTCATTCTACCTGAATATTCGTGCCACACGAAACGGGATGCAATTGCCAGCGCAAAAGCGAGCAAAAGTTACCGGCTGATACGCAATGCAGCGAAGGTGCAGTGGCATTTAACGGGTCTACCTCGTCCGCTCAGTCGAGTGCAGTCGCGCAGCTGTTGTCCAGGTAAAACGCATTAGCCTTTGAAAAATGCGAGTTAAGCGAGAGTTTACTTTATTAGTATGGTAATGACAAGCTGTTTAAATAAAAACGGAAAAAATTCGAAATGTCTGTGTAAATAGTCATCTTTCAGATTCCACGCAGGATAAATCCTTTTTGGAATTGATTGCAACAATGCCTGTTGCAGGTGAGTTTCATTATTAACGATTAAATGTCACATTTATTTTCTTCGCTAACTTTCGAAAGACATTGTTAATTATTACACGTGTGACTACGATACGAATATCTATGCTCTATTTTTACCCCGAAATAAATTTACAATTATAATTTTCAGATAATGTGACAGTTACCAGGAAAACAATATTCGAACATTACTATATGTAATTTACTATACGTTCGTAAATGATGTACGTAAAAAAAGTACGTCCCAATAAAGATACGAAAACAGAATATTTTAAGTCCGCGCCAGTATTGATTTCTAACATGTTCCCGAGTGACATTTGACGTACTACGCTAGATTTTAGAAGTACGTTTTTTTCAGTTCCATTTAATTTAGTAATGAACTGGACGTTAAGAGTAAGAAGTTTATTTCCGTATCTAACTGTAATTGCAGCGCAACCACCATGGCAGGCGTTAGCGCGTGATCGCAATAGATGCAGCCATGTCTGACACGGCGCACGTCCAGAATAAATTTCTGCAGACATTAAAACTCAATTATTTGAACGTTTGAATTTATCGTAGCTATTGCACGTGGTCATATAATTATTTCGCTCAGTGCATTTAAATTATTCGATTAAATTCGAAACGTCCGTGGACGGTGATCGATGCGACGCTAAGCGGCGCGATGACGAACGGCGTCGACCACGTGCGTTCGTGGCAACGTCCAGCGAGAGATTCCGTGAAAATATGTCGAGATCGGCGATGACGAAACGGGTGTAAATTGTCGGGGAAAGAAAAGGAAAACGTTATCGAATTTTCCGCGTTGGCCGTGGCGCTGGTTTCTGTCGAGAGACGTCTCTAGGTGCCGGTAGCTTTCGGGCAAATTCGGGCAGACGCGCGGATCGCTTGGCCGTGTGGTAGGGGTAGTTACGCGGCGTTCGGGTCGCGTCGGGTGGGGCGACATCACGCCGGGACCGTGTAGCACGAGATCCTCGCAGTGTCGAATCCCGCCGGTCGTCTCGTTGTTCTTTTCCGTAATCGTCGTCGACTTCCTTCGATCGTCACCACCGAACGCACGCACTGTCGCGTACACGCGTGTGCGTCTCACCGTTTCCGCTTTTCCCCGATTGTGCGCGACGCGAACGTACTTCTCGATTTTCCCTGCCTTGTCCGACCACGTGACACGCGACCGTACGTTACGACGCCGTTCCTCGTAAAAGTGCTAGTTCCGCGACCAAGAACATTCCGGAGACAACGTTCGTTCTCAGTGAATCGATCGATCATCCGTTCTTTTTTAATCTGTAACCGGCGGTGGTTCGATTTCTTTCCTCGCAAGAAGGAGAGAACAGTGGTGAGGATCAGCGAGAGAGGTTGGCCCGATCATGGAGGAGGTGAATCGTAACGCCGAGAACCGATTACCGGAACAAAAAACGGAAATGGAGACTCGTTCCGGGGACGTGACGAAGGACGAGCCGACGCCGAGGAAGGAGACGAGCAAATCCGTCGATCCCGGCCACGTTCTACCTCTGATGCAGGTAAGCTTACGTAACCTGACACGGTTGTGTGGGTCGTGTTAGCTCGCGTGTCGTGCGCCCACGATATTCTACCCATATAATGGGCGATCCGCACGCGTGACATCGAGTGTGCGCCGATGATCGAACGTGTGTCGTTAACCCGACAAATTAAAAGGGCTGTCGAATATTTCTCGATTCATATAGATATCGATAGAGCATTAAGTGAATGCAACGCGAATGCGCGGTGCCCGCAGCGAGCGTAGCGTGTCGTTAACCTAACGGGGGGAGTGCACGACCTTCGGAACGCTGATCTGATTCAAATTTTATACGGTTAT
Source organism: Megachile leachella (assembly GCA_963576845.1). Classification (NCBI taxonomy): domain Eukaryota; kingdom Metazoa; phylum Arthropoda; class Insecta; order Hymenoptera; family Megachilidae; genus Megachile; species Megachile leachella. Next base: position 11,153,214 of record OY756255.1, read on the forward strand.
CGCAGATATACTTATCAAAAATACGCCTAATAGTTATGCAATTTCTCCGAAATAAGGAAGCTCATGGTTCTTTAATTTGGTCGTTAAACTTCGTATACAGATTGTAACCCAACCTCGAACTCTACGTAACCTGTAACAGTCTTGACGGACATAATCCCTAACTGATCGACAATATAATTTAATCTTGATTTAACGTAACTTTACGTTAATAACTCAACCTATCCCAACTATTCTAAAGTAGTCACATAAATTGATCCAACCTGAATTAACCTAGACTCTTAAATTTAAATCCTAGTCTAACCTCAGTGACTTAACCTCTACTTAATATATCTTTTTGCATATACAAATCAATGCTAACGAGCATGCTCTATCTTTGGATCATATTTCAAACACACCTACTTTCAGACCGATTGTACGAGGGTCTGATAAAATAATGGCATCATTAACCGAACACGAAGCGAATGTATAATGTAAGAAATTAAAGCGATCAAAGTGTACAGATCGTTCGATTACAGGTACAGTGATAAAATCGTATCGTATCATAGCAATCGAAATAATGAAAGTCTCGTGTCATGCGTACACGTAAGAGTATCGTTTCACTTTCATCGATGATATTCGCCAGGATTTTCATTACTTAAACTCCAATGTCTCGGTGCGACGCGTTCTAACGTACATGCGAAATGGTCGATAATGCCAAGAAAACGCTAGATGAAAACGTTGAATTTATATGGAACGACACTTATTAAATTAGCATAACGGGTGTCCAGACATGATCCAGGGTGTTGGCCAATCACTGTCCTGGAATGTATTAATTTGCCGGTTAGAAACTTTGCAACGAGAGAGGTGCTGTCAGACACGTGACCCTTTTTTTCGTCCCCTCCCCTCTAGAAGACGTATTGCACGAATCGTTGCGTGTTTCCACGAAATACGAGCACTATCGTTTTACCGGCTCGCTTTCGGTTTTGCGGTCAACTCTAATAAATTCGTTTTCGCGAAACAAGCCCCAAGATCTCGTGCAAAAGATCTAAGATCGTGGTACACATCCCTAATATACACCTTGCTTCGTCGTTGACTTCGCGGATTTTCAAGTTTACGAACTTGAAGTTTCAGAATTTTTGGGGTTTAGGGGTCTTGGGTAGAAATTTAGGGATTTTGGGGATTTTGGGGATTTGGGGGAGTTTAGGGATTTTAGAAATTTTGGAGATTTGGGGGAACTTAGGGATATTGGGGATTTTAGGGATTTTGAGGATTTTGGGAAATTTAGGGATTTTAAGGAATTTGGGGATTTAGGGATTTTGGGAAACTTAAGGATTTTGGGGATTTGGGAGAACTTAGGGATATTGGGGATTTTGGTGACTTTAGGGATTTTGAGGATTTTGGGAAATTTAGGGATTTTAAGGATTTTGGGGATTTAGGGGAATTTAAGGATTTTGGGAAACTTAAGAATTTTGGGGATTTGGAAGAACTTAGGGATATTGGGGATTTTGGGAAATTTAGGGATTTTAGGGATTTGGGGAAATTTAGGAATTTTATAGATTTTGGGGAATTTAGGTATTTTGTGCATTTTGGGGAATTGGTGTATTATAGAAATAAGGGAGGTATAGGACTTTAGGTGTTCTGAGATTCTAGTGATTTGTAGCTTTAGCAATTTAAAGATTTGAAAATTTAAGAATTTAAAAATTTGTCCATGTTGAATCTCTGATTTTAGAATTTTGGTAATTTGAAGCTTTTAAATTTCATCAATTTCAAAATCTATGTATTTCATAATTAAAGGAGTTTCATGATTTTTATATTAACACTAAAACTACCAGACCGGTCAAATGACCGGTCCACAAGTTTCTTATTATAAGGCACACATTTTGTTAAAGTACATTCCTTGAAAACAGCATTGATTTTCATCAAGATAAAGAACAAATGTGTGTGCTAATTTATGTTTCGTCGTTTGTATATTTATTCTTTAACTTTATTTTTAATTTCAAAGTAAGTGTACATTATATGTCGGTAGGTTTAGTGTTAAATGTGAGGTTCAAAGATTTAAACCTTGTGAGACTTGAGAATTTGCATATTTATAAATTTGGAAACTTATTTGTCAGTGTTTAAACAATAAAAATGCAAATGGTCGTTCCCTAAAGTTCTCAGCCAAAAGATACCCAGAGAACCTTTAAAAGGTCGAAAGAAATATTGCGTTAATGGTTTCTCCGGTTTGCATATAAGACAATGGGCGATATTAGCTGACTATGAAGCGTGCTTCCTTCTCGAAGCTTTTTTAATGCTCCTATGAGCCCATTACGTACACCCACGCAACACCCGTTCTCTCGTATTGCTATTTCGCTCGAAATGACGTCACTTCAGCCGCCTGTCTCGATTCCGAAGGATCACTTCCGGAGCAATGGCACGAGTATCGATTGGCCGACACGCCTGAGACACAAGATGCTGTTCGTGTAGGATGCGACATTGTTCTCCGTCGATAGCGGAATAATGAAAAACTACAGTTTAACGCGTACGTGGGATATCTAATTGTGTGCGCGAACGAATTTCAATGTGATAACGATATCTCGACAACATCGGACGAATTATGAGGTAACAGTAAAAAGGAACAGTTATCTTGCTAGTTACGTATTTTCCTTTCCTTTACTTTGCTATCGGTGTTTCAATTATTTCAAATATAATTTAGCAAATTCAAATTTAAATAAAATTTAGTTTATTAGGGTATGTAGGGTACAGTCACTGTTTAGAGTAACTGTTTACAGTTACTGATTTATAGATACTGATATCAATGGAATATTGTTCGAATACCTCTTTCAATAATTCGTTATAATGATTTGATCGTAGAGTGAATTTTTCGTTATGAAATAATTATTAAATATTATTCAAATTATGCAGTTGAATTTTTGGTATTTGATGAATTTATTTAGTTTAGTGTGGTTAGGATATAATGAAAGGACCGGTTTGCACCGAGATGACAGTATGAAGTCCGTATGTAGTGTGTCTGGATCTACTGTGGCGCTCAACGCGTTGTCTTACCACATATGTCTATCTCCACTGTAGCGATCAATGATGTATTAAAACAGCGAATGCAGCCATCTGTGGCAAGCCACATTAATAATTACATATGTGATTATTAATAAGATACTACATGTAGCTATACTGAATTATTTTATACATTCATTATGCATACAATACAATTTCATGTTTTTCAAAATTTACACCATTTCTTTAATGTTAAACAAATTTATGTATACAACAAAATTTCATCTTTTTAAAAAATTCTACTGACATAAAATAAATTGATGCATGTGTTAAATTTCATATTTTTAAAAATTTACATCATTTTTATAACGTAAAATAAATTTATGTATACAGTAAAATTTCATGTTTTTAACAATTCGCATCATTTCTATAGCACAAAATAAATTTATGTATACAATAAAATTTCGTGTTATTCAAAATTATACCATGTCTCAAAAAATACTGTTTTTATAATATAAATCCTGAAATATTCTAAAAGGAAATTTGATATTACTTGCAAAATTGAATCTACACTTTCCTTATCCATAAATGTGATAACATACGTTCGAAGAATTATTTGCTATTTATCGATACCAGGAACATTGTATCGATAAAAGTAAAAATAATGGAAGACAAATAGATTTATCAGTGCTGTAAAGTAAAATCATAATATTAAGGGTCATATTGTTCTTTCTGTAAGCAACGTACCATTATAGGTATGAATAGAGTAACGACGAAATAAATACACGAATACCGTTCAAATAGACCGAAATAGAGGGGATAGTCATAGTTATAACGTTATCGGGACATAGTAAGTGATAACCTTTTTCCCTGAAAAATCTCATCTCGTGTTCTCGTCCTCTAATGTATCTATTCTGGACGTTATTTTCTAGTCGAGTGTCATTTTTTTTCGTGACGATAACGATAACGTTCGATTATTAATCATTACCGTCGGGATCTCCTTAATTGTATTAAATGCTCGAAAACATGTTTGGACTTCAGACTGCTTTATATAGGGTGACTCCAGATAAAATTTACTGGTGAAGTACAACGGGACTTTTTTGGAATATTTTTTTGCATTTTGGAAATTTTTAATTGTTAATTTGGGGATTTGGAGAATTAAGAATTTTGGGATTTAGGGGTTTAGGAATTTTGGAATTTTGGAATTTTGGAATTTTGGAATTTTGGAATTTTGGAATTTTGGAATTTTGAGATTTTGGAATTTTGGAATTTTGAGATTTTGGAATTTTGGAATTTTGGGATTTAAGGATTTAGGGAATTAGAAATTTAAGAGTTTAGGGATTTATGGATTTAGAGAATTAGAAGTTTAGGGGTTTAGGGATTCAGGGAATTAGAAGTTTAGGGGTTTAGGGATTCAGGGAATTAGAAGTTTAGGGGTTTAGAGATTTAAGGATTTAGAGAATTACAAGTTTAGGAGTTTAGGGATTTAGGGAATTAGAAGTTTAGGAGTTTAGGGATGTATAGGTTTAGGGGTGTATGAATTTAAGAATCTAGGAATTTAGACATATAAGGATTTTGGGATTTAGGGTATAGAACTTCTAGGATTGAAGAATTTAGAAATTTAGGAAGTTAAGCAATTAGGAATTTAGAAATTTAGAAATCAATGAGATTAATCTAGAAATTTAAGAAATATAAATTTATAATTTTCTTAATGTATGAATTTGCAAACTTAGAAATTTAGCAATTTAGCAATTAACCTTTTGCACTATAATTTATTTGTCAAGTGCATCAGAACTAATCACTGCAATATTAAAACAGACAAAACTGAAATGTTATGTCAATTCTACATATATTATGCAATATGACTATGTCTGAATATATGTTGACTATGTAATTTATTGAACTTGATCTCCAAAAATGTTCAACTTCACAAATGAACAATTTACATTTACGAATAGAGAAATTTTCGCAGTCATGGGCCATATAACGAGATCATACTGTAACAGTATTATCCTCTATTATACTTTATTCCACACAAAAACATCTCGACTATTCTCAGAACGCTGACATTAACAGAATTGTTTCGACAGACTCTCATTTTTTCATGTTCAAATAATATTCACTGAACTATAGGCAACGGTACACAAGAAAGTTTGAAATGTTAGGAATTTTGTTCAAACGGAGTCTGGCACAGTTATTCGTATTGTCGTGTTAGATATTTAGCTTCGCTTGTTTACTAAAAGTTCAGACGAAGGTCGGATTCGAAGTGTTCCAGTGTTGCGAAAGTCGAACGAGGGTTACTAACAGTATCTTTCTTCCATGTTTTTCTTAACTAGCCTAACGTTCTCAGAAATCTGACGTGTAGTTGTTACGAGGACGTTAGAAACGAGATACGATGTTTGTCAAATCATTATTCAGCAATCAAACGTAATTTTGCATTCATTGACCATTTGTCAAAGAATAATAATCTGTAATCGTCTTCCTTATAGCATTTCAATCATTTATTAATTTATACAATTTTCATATTTCAATTTCTTTTTTTAATTTTTCAAAATTTCAAGGACATTTCTGGACATTTTTTTGGACAGTACATTCTTTAAAAATGTCGATGTTTTTTAAAAATGAACTTCAGCACTGGAAGACATTTTTGCTGTTGTCACTTAACCTCAAAAATTTTTAGGTTAGTTTGCTGAATTCTTTTGAGGTTACTATTTCATTTTTTTTAGTTAATTACTGTTGAAAATCACTTCACTATTGAAACTTCATTATTGAAAAATATTTTTAAGATATTAAAAACAAAAATAGTTACAAAATTTTTATTTTGAAATTGTTGTTTTAATTTGAATGAGTTTGAGTCACCTTTGCAAAGGATTCATACCTGTGCATCAAATTTATTTTTATAATAATTGCAATTTCTAAAATAATAATTGCAATGTACTATTGTAGATGTCATTATTTTTATGTCAATGTCATGGTTTTTTTTTCAATGTAAATTTTAAATGTTTAAAAATGTTTCAAACTTAAATGTTCAAAATAAAATATTTAAAATAAAATGTTTAAAAACATTGAAAATTTCAATGTTTAAAATAAGATGTTTAAAATAAAATGTTTAAAATAAAATGTTTGAAAATGTTTCAAACTTAAATGTTCAAAATAAAATATTTAAAATAAAATGTTTAAAAATATTGAAAATTTCAATGTTTAAAATAAAATGTTTGAAATAAAATGTTTCAAGCTTAAATGTTCAAAATAAAATATTTAAAATAAAATGTTTAAAAATATTGAAAATTTCAGTGTTTAAAATAAGATGTTTAAAATAAAATGTTTGAAATAAAATGTTTAAATGATCCATGGGATCAGTTTTTATGAGCAAAAATAGTGAAAATCTGTTGGTGTCCATATTTCCCGCTGATTGAAAGCTTTCGTTAAATGTTGTGCAGAGCGCGTCAAGCATTTTCCAATTATTTCAAGCAACATTTACCGTAAAATAAAATTGATTGGCGACGAGTCGATTAAGCCCGTGGCAGAGACAAGCGAAACGATTAAACGGACAATTTAATACTTACGGAACTGGCAATAGAATGTTCGATTGCAAGGAATTGCATGGGAATATAATTTCAGTTGAAATTCGAAAACGATAATCCGCGAATCGCTTGGTCCGCCGTGATGAATATACAATGAAAACGTCGGCATTATTCAGTCGGCGCGTTTCAACCGCGAAATGATCAGCATGAAATTCATAAATCTCTTACGTTATCGCGATTCGTGTTAACTAATTAGAATACGAATAGCACGAATTTTAAACGAAAGATTTTGCTGGACATCGGTGTACTTGTTTGAATACTATATCAGGTTACCTTTGAATAACAATAAGTTGACTCATTTTCGTTTTAAGAGATTAAATATCGGATGAACATTAGTTCGAGATAATTTTTAGTTTGGCAATTTTTAACTTCAGTGATTCTCAAGTTTTGGTATTTATATTGCATAATTTATAAAATATGAATATTGTATATTTAGGTTTGTATTCGCTTTTGTGAAGTAAAATTTGATGATACTCTTTGTATGGGAAATTTGTATTTCCAAATTTTTAAATTTTTAAATTTGATCTACAAATACTTAAATATGCAAATTGTAAAATTTAAAAATTTTCAAATCTCCAAAATTATGAATTTCCCAAAATCTCCAAAGTCCCCAAAATCCCCCAAATCTCTAAATTTAACAAATTCCCCAAAATCCCTAAATTTCACAAAATTCTTCAAATTCTTCAAACCTCTAAATTCCCTAAAATCCTCCAAATCCTTAAATTCCCTAATTCTTCAAATTCCCCATATTCCCCAAAATTCTAAAATTTCTCAAAATACTTCAAACCTCAAAATTTTCTAAAATCCCCCAAATCTCTAAATTCTCTAATTCCCCAAATTTCCCACATTCACCAAAATCCTCAAAATTTCCTAAAATCTCCCAAAATCCTCCAAAATTTCTAAATTCCCTAATTCCCCAAATTTCCAAAATTCACCAAAATCCTCCAAATTCCCTAAAATCCCCCAAAATCCCCTAAATCCCTAAATTCCCTAATTCCCCAAATTTCCTAAATTCACCAAAATCCCTAAATTTCCCAAAATCCTCCAAATTCCCTCAAATCCCCGAAATCCCTAAATTCCCTAATTCTCCAAATTCCCCAAATTCCCCAAATTCCCCAAAACCCTCAAAATCCCTAAATTTCCCAAAATCCTTCAAATCCCCCAAACCTCCAAATTCCCTAAAATCTCCCAAATCCCTAAATCTTCAAATTCTCCAACCCCAAAATTTTCTGCCTCAAATTCGAATTTTCAATTTTTCTTACCAACCACGAATTGATTACTCAGTCGTGTTTATAATTTCCTAGCAAACACCGCATTTATAACTTGAGAAGTGTTTTGCTGTTATGAGAAACAGAATTATTTTTTATTATCTCAGTAAATTTATTCAGCGTATTTAAAGAGCTACAGCTGACAGGAATGATTACTTAACAGATCATGTTCCACGTACACTTACTCGCTTTAATAATATTGTTCGTGAATATTCCAATATCGACTTGTGTCGAATCGTTGAATTCATTATTTCCAACGTCCCGATGACGTATTTCAGAGGATTACATAATCGGTATAACTTTAGAGCGACAGTTTTTATTATAACTCGAAGTTGTTACTCTGATTATTCTTCCAGTCATCTGTTAGACATTGATATCTTTATTTATTCGATGTAGGTAATATTTTTTACTAATTTTTTCTGTAACGTGCTTCAGAGTATTAAAGTATCTAGGAGTCAGTTAGAATTTTATTGAATTCTTCCTTAGATATTTTTTTGGCGTTCTTTCTAGATTTTTTTAGGTTCACTTCTCAATTTACCATAGGTTTACCTTACAATTAGATTGAGTGATTTTTCTCTGGGTTATCTATAGGTTAACTTCAATCTCTCTTAGCCTCCCCTTAGGTTTACCTTCCTTATCCCTAAAATCTTCTAGGTTATCCTACACTTTGCTAAATTCTCACACATCCTATCTTAACCTTACCGAGGTTCTACCTAGACCTCCAAAGATCTCTATAAGTTTTCCTGACTTCTTCCTAGAGTCTTCCTAACTTCCTAGAGTCTTCCTAATTTCCTAGAGTCTTCCAAAAACAAGAGTACGTTGCCCCAAAGTGTACATTCCTTCCAGAATTTATCCGAGCACATATAAAACGGTACAAGACACACGTGGGAATAACGGATATGAAATTTCCATTTACACTCCAGATACGATCAGCTTATGCATGGTCTCCGCAGCACTTAACTAAATGAATAAATATAAGAATTGTTTAAAAACTCTGACCGGTGAACGTTAATTATATTTCTACGCTCTGCATAATTCGTTGATCTTAATATCTGCACTTTTGATGTTATGCTAAAATCCATTGAAAGGCATTCTCCCACGCGTTTCCTTGCGAATCTATCTCGCTCGTAATTTAGTGTCGTACAAACAAATTCTTGTACTCTCAATCGCGTTATCTCGTTCAATCCGCATTCGACGCTAATTAAACGAGCTGCGATATTGCTTATTAAATTAACGGGCCAAAAGCTTCCGCGAAAAACGATTATCGTAAACGTATAGAAAGCTATCGACTTCGTTTATTTTGAGGAAAGTCGAGCTCGTGTTTGACGAGCGTCCACATATTTTCGCTAAAAGAAATTCCTCGCTCCGAAAATACTGATTCACGTGCCGACTCACCGTTTATCGTTCCCGAATCTCGCCATCTGTTCAAACATCGAAAAACCGAAGCGATCGGTCGCGTGTCGTCGCGTGCAACCGCTTAAAATTCGTTGTAGCGCTTGCATACCGGAAACTCGTGCTAACTCTCTGCGATTATAAATTCAAATCGGACGTCCCGATAAAAGGTGTCACTGTGCTACCGGAAGCCTACGCATCTTCCAGTGAAAGCTTCTTCGGTATTCCTTGCTTGCTGATTACTATGTAATTGCCCGTGCGCATACGCTAATGAGCCGCTACGTCAGCTGGTACATTATCCTACTAAACGATCCCATCAAACTAAAAAATTGTCATATCACCTCTTTATAAGGCTATTCGAAATCTAGGGATATTTAGAACACATATTGCTAATATCTAGGGTTTTATGAAGTATAAATACTTAGAGTGGAGTATAAATATTCGATATCTAGGGAATTTTTGAAACTAGGAACATTTGGAGCTATTTGGGATCTAGGGAATATCTATAGCCGTCCGATCTTTGGTGATATGTAGGCAAATGACGGCTATAGTCGTCGTGCACATTTTAATTAATAAGAAAAGAACAGCGTTAGTATGAAGTGTATTAACGCACACACTTGTTAATTATTGAATAATACATTGATTCGATCTGGCAGTCATAAACAATCGAAAAAAGTGCGTTTCTGAGCGCGATCGTCAAATGAAAAGTGTGCGGCAACGGGTTAAACTTTAAAAATCTAGGGATTTTTGGCATACTAGAAATATTATAAGTCTAGGGATTTTGGGTATCTAGAAATATTCTACGATATGTTCGAAAGCTAGGGACTTTTGCAACAGGACCTATCGGAATCCAAGAATATTTATAATCCAGACATTTTTTGAGCTTACTAACTTTCAAAATCCAGTCCTGTTTGAAACATACAAGTTCTCAGAATCTTGGGAATAGACAAGTTTTAGAAATCTTAAAAAATTAACCCTGAAAGATGTAGGGATTATCCAACTTGGTGAATATCGTTAGGTATCTATGGAGTTCAGGATATATTACTCTGCATAATCCGTCTCGATATAATAGACACATATTTTAGTATGCACAGATAAATAGATGTTTAATAACGGTACAGGTGATCGATGAAATAAATGGCTGAATACCGTCCTCGTGTTCGATAAATTGAAGAACGACAAATAGAGAAGTTGAAAGGTGTTTAATAGGCATTATGGTTGTTGATAAGGCGGAACTCCATTTAAAGGCCGTTGAATTGGCGACGGCTAGTCAATCGTTTAAGTTTAGGTTGACCAAAGTGGTTCTACCTTTCGCTTAACCTTTTCTTCATTCTCGTTACTTTCACGCACGATCACCGATCCCCGCAGTCGGTGACAAAACGTTATTCTATTTAAAGATCAGTCCGGTTATCGATGTCGACCGGCGACCGTATCGAAGAATGCCTACGCGTGGGCGGTTTAAACAGTTTTTTCGCGCATGAACAAAAGTCTAACCGCGACGAACATCGAACCGTGTATTACAACTGACGTAACTGTTCCATGAAAGCGACGATCCGTGAACGTGAAAACGGGCAAATTATGTAATTTTCTGGAATTCTTAATGTCTTCGAGCCGAGTTCGACATCGGTAAAGTTCATGAGATCGGCATTTTCGAACGATATAATTTTCACGGTATTATGTAACCCGATATTTCACAATTACTACAATAATTCGTATCTTGTCATACTTTATGGCGGTGAAACGTCGTTTATCGTATATATACGTTCATAGGTCAAGAAGATATCTTATTTGTTCAAAATTCAGTTAACACATATTTCTCGACTTCTAAGTTCACCTGTTGTGTGTTATGTGAAATTCAGTCGTATATATACGTTTTTAGTTTGACAGTTATAGAACGTATATATTCGTCATTGATACAATATTCAAGTGTCATGATTTACTCTCAAAGAATTTCATCGATCGTATACATACGCCCATAAGTCGACAGAATATTAAAAACGCATATATACGCTTGCAACACATACGATAATATATCGTAGCTTACATATGAAACATATACACAGCAGTCGATTGATTGCTTTAGATGTAATTAGGCCAGTACAATAAAATCTAATAATAAAAAAATTGACGAAAGATAACTACACGATATAAGTGAGAGTAACGAGACTTTACTGTAATTTAAAATAGCAAAGCGCGTAGTTAACCTTGTATGTATTCATCAATTGACCAGTACAATAAAACATAATACAAAAATTGACGGAAGATAACTACACGATATAAGTGAAAGTCCCGAAAAATTCGCTTACATCGACTTTACTGTAATTTAAAATAGCAAAGCATTGCACGAAGAAATTAATCTTGCATCATCCTAGTCATGTCTATTTCTATTGTGGCAGCCAAATTGGTCCAGCTCATTGCACACGTTCATCAACCCTTTTCTAATCTTAACACGACGCGAAATATTATCCGTCTAAAGTAACATGAACGACAAGATTCTCAAATCTAGACCGTTACGATATTCTATGCTCAAACCGTGATACCTCAATTATCATGTACTCGCCACGACTTCTATGAATTTACAAATTTCTGCTTTGATTCAACAGACGTTGGTCACAAAAGTGCATTATAACGCGTCTTGTGCTTCCTTCAGCATCACATGTCTTGTGACACGCAAACGTGTGATTCTCGGGCGAGTATATGCGTTCGAAGGGTTCAAAAGGTTGAGTAGGAAATCTAAGTGATACACGGTTCTTGTCGTTTTATCATGGTATCAGTGTCAGTCGGGTCGTGTACGAGAACATGAAGCGATGTCACTCGCGGCCATCGGCAAAAATAGACACGCTCGGCGGTCAAACGCGCACGAACGCAGCCTCCGAGCGGACTAGCGCTAGTTAAGGTCAGGATATTTGTGGACGGCGATGAAAGTGGCGCGCCACTTCGTGATCGCGAGGACGAGCCTCTTTCGTCTGGAATTACCAGTAATAGATGAAATCACCGCCATCTTTTTCACCCACATTACCTGCTCTCCAAATCAATCCTCGTCAGTCTCGTAACATACTTGTCAGCCGACTCTTGATAAATCCTGTGAGTTTTGACGCGGGATAATGAGATCCATATAGGTTTCAGATGATGTTCTACTTTAGAAAGTGTGGTATAATGTCTGTACTGTAATACGTGTTACACTTGGAGTATGTGTTATAGATACTACACGTGTGGTGTAGTTATTAATATACATATACAGGGTGTCTCACAACTCGTGTAGCTCCTGGAAAGGGGTGGTAGAGGACGAAATTCTAAGAAAGATTTCCCTTTGAGAAAATGGGGTTTGAAGCTTCGTTTTTGAGTTATTAAAGAAAAACACGGACCAATCAGAGCGCGGGGATTCGGCGCCAATCGCGGCGCGCAGCCGCGAGAGCGACGCCTTCAAGCATAATACCCGACTGGGCGTAACCCTCGCGCTCTGATTGGTCCGTGTTTTTGCTTAATAATTCGAAAACGAAGCGTCACACCGCATTTTTGCAAAGGAAAATATTATTCAGAATTACGTTCTCTACCACCCCTTTGCGGGAGTTACACGAGTTGTGAGATACCCTGTATATTGGTACATTAATATTTGTTATACTGTACTATTTTTGTATATGTGGTCATATGGTATATGTAACATATTAATATAGCATATGTTATGATACACAATCCTATACATATAGCATATGTAAAATAATGTACTATGTTCATATAACATATGTAATAATGTACTATAAGAATATAGCATATGTAACAATTTTCTATGTACATATGTCACATAGCATATGTTACATGATCCATATGTAAGTATATAAAAATACTACAGATATTTAAACAGAAAGTGTTATCTTTTGATAACGTTGCTATAGGGTGCCCAAATGTATCTACATATATCATACATTATCACACATATGTATAAATGAAGATTGAATTAATAAAATATTACAATACGACTGTTTTAAAATTACAAACCATCATAACATCAAAATAACCCAAGACATCTGTATTTAACAATAATATTCAAACTGTACAATACATTTTACTAAAACACCCAGTACAATCATTAATCAAACGATAATACCTAATCAGTTTAAATTGAATCAATAGATACTTAAAAAACCTGAGCATATCTTGAATTTATTTAAAAATAGATTGAATGTACTCAAAAAAATAATCAGTATTATTATAAAAGTAATCTATGAAAGTTAAGAAACTTATAGTTAATAAGGAAATATTTCGATGCGTTTTTAATTGACGATAATTGCGATAAAATTGTATACAATGTGTTTTCATGGTCAACCTACTGTGTGCTATGGGGGAGAAAATACAATAACATCGAAGGCATTAAATGATCGTTAACACGCCAATTAAGAAAGCATCGTGATGTAACGTTTCTACTTATCGCTTCTTTCTTTCTTAAGCACTTACGAAATCGAGAAATTGAAGATAGCATCGTGAGATAATCGTATCGAGCTGACCGAACTCTTCAATGAGGATTACAAAATTTCATCGAGCGTAATGATTTTACGGTTCTTAGGTTTTATTAGAGGTTATAGATGATATAAGTTGGCAATTGAGGTGGTGGAAGTACACGATATAAGTGAAGTGGGTTGAGGGAATTGAGAGTTTTGGGAATTTGGGTATTGGGAATTTAGATGATGGGAATTTAGGTGATGGAAATTTAGATACTGGGAATTTAGGTATTGGGAATTTAAGTGATGGGAATTTGGGAATTGGGAAATTAGCGAACTGGGAATTTGGGAATTGAGAATTTGGAAATTTGGAAATTTGGGAATTTGGGAATTTGGGAATTTGAGAATTTAGGTATTGGGAATTTAAGTGGTGGGAATTTAGGTATTGGGAAATTTGCAAACTGGGAATTTGAGAATTGGGAATTTGAAAATTGGAAATTTGGAAATTTGGGAATTTGGAAATTTGGGAATATGGGAATTTGGAAATTTGGAAATTTAGAAAATTGGAAATTTGGGAATTTGGAAATTTGGGAATATGGAAATTTGGAAATTTGGAAATTTGGAAATTTGGAAATTTGGAAATTTGGAAATTTGGAAATTTAGAAAATTGGAAATTTAGAAAATTGGAAATTTAGAAAATTGGAAATTTGGGAATTTGGAAATTTGGGAATTTGGAAATTTGGGAATATGGGAATTTGGAAATTTGGGAATTTGAAAATTTGAAAATCTAGAAATTTAGAATATTAGAAACTTAAAAATTTTGAAAATTCCAAAATTTGAAAACATACAAACACAAGAATTAAAAACTTCCTCCACATATTCCCAATTCCCAGAATTTGTCTCCCAAACATAATTCATCTTACAAAAAGAGGGCTAAATCCCTATTTTGAATTATGATTCAACTGCGTTGAAATATAAGTATCCCCAAATACCAAAGAGATTTCTGCGAAGAGGAGTATGCGTAGAAAATAATATATTCGAAACCCAGAAAGCACGCATTGTTTACCGCGTTCATGGGTGATGATTGCCACACACGCCCAGCTGTGTCCGTAAATTAGAAAACGTTGGGTTAATCGAGGTGTGTAAAATAGAAACGGAAAATTCTCATATTTCGATGTTATCGAGTACCGTGTCGAGGCAACGATTTCTCGTGCGAAAAGCGCGAAAATTATTTTACCGCGTAAAGGAGTGTATCGCATAATTCGCCATGGTTGCTGCTCCTGTTGGCCGGTTCTGATGCTGCAGGCACAGGGCAATGACCCATTGATCCCACGGGAGGTTCTGCATCGTTGGAACGGTTAAAGGAATCTATTCGCCTCAATTCGTAGCTTGGTGGAATAATTAAAATAACAATGTTGTAACGCTGTTTGTTGGTGCACAATGCGTGGCAAAGAAACACGAGGGAAAAACGAGCGCGATCGTGACGAAATTTTATGTGCCGGTTAGGCTAGGACCTTGATGTGGAACAAAAAGTAAAATAAATTCGTTCATGCACGAGTACTTTGTGTGTTTAACGGTAGAAAGACCACGTCATTATATGAAATTTCTTTTTACGATGAATTACTCGTGTCTGTGTGATAACAAACGTATGTGTAATATTTAAGGTTCTTTCGTATCAGCTGGACGATTTCGAAATGTAGAAAGTCGGATTTAATAAATGAAACGCAAAATATTTATTTATTTATTTGAATTGAAAGCTTGGTTTCAAGGAAAATTAGTGCGAGGATGGTTTTAGGAGGCTTGTGGAAAATGGTTGATGGTTAGAGCAAATGGCTGAGTTTAGGTGTTGGGAATTTGGGGATTGGGAATTTAGGGGACGGGAACTTAGGTATTGGGAATTTAGGTGATGGGAAATTTGGGAATTGGGATTTTAGGTATTGGGAAATTTAGGAATTGGGAGTTTGGGAATTTGGGAATTTGGGAATTTAGGAATTTGGGAATTTGGGAATTTGGAAATTTGGGAATTTAGGTGTTGAGAATTTAGGTGATGGCAAATTTGGAAGTTGGGAATTTAAGTATTGGAAAATTTGAGAATTGGGAATTTGCGGATTTAGGAATTTAAGAATTTGGGAATTTATGTATTCGGAATTTAGGTGATGGGAATTTAGGTGATAGGAATTTAGGTGATGGCAAATTTGGAAATTGGGAATTTAAGTAATGGAAAATTTGGGAATTGGGAATTTGCGGATTTAGGAATTTAAGAATTTGGGAATTTATGTATTGGGAATTTAGGTGATGGGAAATTTGGAAATTGGGAATTTAAGTATTGGAAAATTTGGGAATTGGGAATTTGTGGATTTAGGAATTTAAGAATTTGGGAGTTTATGTATTGGGAATTTAGGTGATAGGAATTTAGGTATTAGGAATTTAAGAAGTGGGAATTCAGGTATTGGAAAATTTAAGAATTGGGAATTTAAGTATTGGGAAATTTGGGAATTTAGGTATTGGAAATTTAGGTACTGTGAAATTTGGGAATTGGAAATTTAAGTATTGGGAATTTAGGAATTTTCTAAACCAAACCTTAATTTAATTTTGTGACATAAATTAAAAATATATTACTTACATGTAGTATACTACCTTGAAATTTAAAGTTTGATAAAAAAGACTACATACGCCATTTGCTAATATTCTGAACACAAAATGGCTGACAGTCAGTTATAACAAGCAATGACTGCTTTCTTAGCATACAGAGCTTCATTTTATTCCACGACATCTAAAAACACACAAAATCGCTTGTGATATATCAACTTAAAGCTTAAAGTTTAAGGAAAATAACTGTATACGCGATTTACTAATATTCTGAATACAAAATGGCTGACGATCAGTAATAGCAACCAGTGACTGATTTTAAAGTATATTCAGCTTGATTTCATTTTGTGACACAAAAGAAACACAAAATGGCGCTTATGGTATATCAAATTCAAACTTATAGATCACTCCAGATATACACCTTTCATAAATATTTTAAATAAATACAAAATGGCTGACGATCAATTCCAATGACTATCTTATAACCACAATAAAAAACCTTCTCAATAATTTTATTTTCAACAAATCTATCAAACAATAAAATTTTTCATAGAAAATTGCTAAATTAAAATTGCATATATTAATAAAATTTATAATTCATATTGTAAAATGGTTTAACAAAAAAGTATTATATTACAAAAAGCACAGAAGGAATTGTAACGAATGAGCAAATATAAAATTAGATAACAATTGGTTTACTTACCTAGTGAAACACATTATCAGTCGGTCATTCGATATCCTGGAAGTTCGTTGCCTATATTGTAATTAATATTATAAT
This sequence comes from Megachile leachella, assembly GCA_963576845.1. Lineage (NCBI taxonomy): Eukaryota > Metazoa > Arthropoda > Insecta > Hymenoptera > Megachilidae > Megachile > Megachile leachella. The sequence continues at coordinate 11,170,231 of OY756255.1, forward strand.
AACCGAGTGAAAGCGCAAGATATTAGTTACGTCGTAGCAAATTTTTCGATGTTTGAGGTCTTGATTCTTTTTGTGCGGTTTGTTTCTTTTTCGTGACACGCGGGGAAGTTATATTATTGCACGGAAATGATGTTGTAATGGGTAATAATACATTTCAAATATGTCATAAGATTTGGGTAAGAATTATATAAATCCTCTGTTAAAAATCCTTTTATTTATTTATGTTTAATATACAATTATTTTTTGACATTACAGATATTGGTATAATTTTATTATAAATTGAAATTGTAAATTTTATTGATATGCTAAATTTTGCTTGAATACATTACTCAGGTAGATTATTATTTAAATTAAGTAATTGTTAATTTACTGAATGGTAATTTCACTCGTTCGAAAGAGAATTAATTTAACTAAAACAGTAAAGTGATTTCGTATTTTAAAATATAGATATGTTAATTGTAATCGCTGCTACAACTTCTCAATTATTATTACTTGTATTTATTTACTGCAAATCTCAATTTTATTAATCTTAAAATTTCCCTGTACAAATTAATGTTATCAGTGTTTTGAATATTTACCTTATTTTCCGTTTCAATTCTTCCATAATAGACGTCACGTATTACAGAATTAATGAATATACGTGACTTCGTCATTAATTTTCGCTGTTAATTGCAAAAAACTCGCGCCTTAATTAGGAGAATCTTATTAGCGCCGAAAATAAACGAGCCTTTTTTCTGCCCGGAAAAAAATGAGTGACTTAACATGTTAAATAACGGCCGTAACATTTTTCGTCTGTCTGTCTATAATCACTTTCGCGGATCGACATCCGGGGAATAAATTAGCATGATTCTAACACGACCAACCGGATCCATCAAGGTCGACGAAGAAAGAACATCGTTGTTCTTGCGAGTGAAATACAATCGGAATGCGTGGGTAAAAAAAAACGTCCTATTAGCCTAATAAATTCGTCGATCCTTCGAAGCGAACTGAACGTCTAGGCAATAAAACTGCCGGGACCGGTTGCTTTCGATTTCGTTTGCGGTCTTGTTATTCCGAAAGTGAATTTTGTTTTTTATCCGCTTTTATTGTCGCACGCTGAAGAGGTAATGGATTACACGTGCGATCTTCCAAATGGTCTGCTTATCGCTACAAAAGAATAATTGCTGATGTAGCACTTGAAGTATTAGTCATACTGTTGATTAATAGTAATAATGGCTTTAGTTTATGTAATTTCATTTCTTGAGATGTTTTTTTATTTTGGTGATAGTTACTGTATTTATGGTGCATTGGTATTAATTTTTAAGGAGGAGGGAAAGTTTGAAACAAAAAGAAGTATACGGAATTAAATTTATAATAGTATAATTAAAAATGCAAATGGGAAAGTATAAATAAAATAAGCATTATTCAATGCTATTAGTAATATAAAAACCTGGAATGTTTTATAACAATTTCAAATATTTGACTAGGTGTTACTGTCACTTGTCTAACAAACTTTGATCTAATATTATTCTTAGCGAAGTAAATCCATAGATCACCTCATTATTTCTACAACTGTATTTATATTTCGTATCAAATCTTTCCATATACAGGGTGTCATTAATTAGTATAGGTCCCTGAAATGGGGGGTAGCTGACGAGATTCTGAATAAAATTTCCCTTTGCAAAAATGGGGTGTGAAGCTTAGTTTTTGAATTATTAAGGAAAAATATGAACCAATCAGAGGGTGAGGCTTACGTGCGCTCATTAGGTTCGACGTTATTGCTCTAGCGTCTGCGCATGCGTAGTTCTCGCGCTCTGATTCTACGCATGGTAATTCCACGCATGGTAATTCAACGCGTAGTTAATTCCGTGCGTGGTGATTCAACGCGTATTAATTCCACGCGTGGTGACTCAGGCGCGTAGTAATTCCATACGTGGTGAGTCCAATGAGTAGTAATTCGACGCGTGGTAATTCAACGCGTAGTAATTCCACGCGTGGTGACTCAAACGCGTAGTAATTCCACGCGTAGTAATTCCACGCGTGGTGACTCAAACGCGTAGTAATTCCACGCGTGGTAATTCAGCGCGTAATAATTTCACGCGTGGTGATTCCAACGCGTAGTAATTTCACGCGTAGTAATTCCATACGTAGTGACTCGAATGCGTAGTAATTCCATGCGTGGTAATTCCACGCATGGTGACTCCATCGCGTAGTAATTCCACGCGTGGCGACTCCAACGCGTAGTAATTCCATGCGTGGTAATTCAACGCGTCGTAATTTCACGCGTGGTAATTCCAACGCATAATAATTCCACGTGTGGTGATTCCAACGCGTAGTAATTTCATGCGTGGTGACTCCAATGCGTTGTAATTCCACGCATGGTAATTGAACGCGTAGTAATTCCACGCGTGCTAATTCGTCGCGTGATAATTCGACACATAGTAATTCCATACGTCGTAATTCACCAATCTCAGCGCAATAATGGGTTACTCAAAGTAACCTTCTAAATTCATACAAACATTGTCTACAAAATAACCAAACCTCCAAAGCAACTAAAGTTACCTCACTATATTGTTATCTCATAAACCATGCCTTACGTTAATATATAATTCATTATTCATATATAGACATGTATATACATAATTATGTATAATTCATTATAGAAATTCTATTTTACCGCCAATAAAAAACATGCCAAACATAAAAATATAAATATCAGTATAGAAAATTGTGTGCATACATCGTCTTGTTTATCGTATATACATAAAAGCAATACACCGACGAAAATGTTTCTCTGCATGCTTATCTCCGATTCCCCTATCAATTTTGTTTTTCTTCCAATCATTCGACGTTACGTAAGAATAATGGAGGTCTTTGATTTTCACCCGGTATTATTGCCGGCATGATGCTATTTGTGAATCAAGGTCTTAGCAACGATTCACACGTTCCATAATATCAACTTGCATTGCCAGGCTTGCACGGATCATCAAAAATTCAGGCCCGTAATTAGTGTAGAGCCGTGGGCGTAATGTTTCCCGACAGTATATCGTCCACTGCGCTTCTCCACTGCGAGTCAAATTAACATTCCCTCCGAATTTATTGCTTTATTCTCCCTGTTGAGTATTTCAAATTTTGTTAATATCGTTTATTCGAACGCGTAAGGCACACAGAATTTTCTGTCATACAATTTTTCAATTATTCTACTGTATTTGGATCGTTTGGAGTATATGAAATTTTACATTTCTTAAGTAATTGGAAGCTTTAATGTTTGAAATGATTGAGAATGGAAATTTTTGAAGTTTGAAAATAATTGAAATAATTGAAGTAATTGAACACCTAAGTAATTGAAATAATTTAAATAATTTAAATAATTGTAATAATTGAACACTTAAGTAATTGAAATAATTCAAATAATTGAGAACTTAAGTAATTGAAACTTAAAAGTCATTGAAAACCTAAGTAATTGAAACTGAAAAATAATTGGAACTAGAGTAACTGAAATTTTATAACAGTTGAAAACTTAAGTAATTGAAACTTTAAAGTCATTGAAAACCTTAGTAATTGAAACTTGAAAATAATTGGAACTAGAGTAACTGAAATTTTATAACAGTTGAAAACTTAAGTAATTGAAACTTGAAAGTCATTGAAACTTGAAAATAATTGAAACTTGAGTAATTAAAATTTGAAAGTAATTGAAATAATTGAAAACTTAAACATTTAACACTTGAAAATATCAAAAACTGAGTAGTCTGTCAATATAAAACTTGAAAACCTGAAATTTATAAATTTGAAAATTTCCAAATTGAGAATTTATATTTAATATATATTTTAAACAGTCATTTGCATGAATTATATAAACCACGTATATTATAAAAGATTTATGTATTAACCGATCGAAACATTCGACATTCACGTTTCATGCTATAAATAGTTTTATTAGCCTTATATTATAATCAAACCTAAGCCATAAATAATCCCAGAAGCGACTTCTGTCAACGTTTTTTGTCAGAATGCAATTAATGTATCGAACAGAAATTGATTGGACAAATAAAATTTCGAAACGGTGAAGATTCAAGAAATCTGAATTTCGAGCTCGAAAAAGAATCGAATGCAGTGTGCAGAGTTTCTCATAAATCATATGTCATCATTATCATCGTTTCCTTGTCAACTGCAAATTGATTATACGTTTCACGAAAAAATTCTTCGGATGAATTCAAGTGGCTTGCTGTTTGTCATTCATCATTATAATGAATCTTCCATTACGGTAGTTGCTGTTTTTGACATTTTAACTGTGTGCGGTTCGGCACAGTATGTTTATCGCGTGATTAATTTTATTTATGTATCTTGGTTATTTTTACAATTGCAATTTCGGAATTTTTTCGTACGGAGATGTTATGTAGGATGATAATTTTATATAGGAATATTTATTACGGATTGCAAAAAATTATGGACTGCAAAAGTCGAGAATTGAAAAGGAAGTTTAAAATTTGAGAATCTGAGTTTTACAAATTTTAAATTGTGGAGAGTGAAATTTAAAAATTTGGAACATGACAATTCTGAAAGTTGAGAATTTGAAATTTTTAAATTTTAAATTGTGCAGAGTGAAATTTGAGAATTTGGAACTTGACAATTCCGAAATTTAAGAATTTGAAATTTGAAAATTTTGAAACTGAAGAATTAAAAATTTCCAAATTCCAAATTGTGAAGAGTGAAATTTCCAAATTTGGAACCCGAAAATTCTAAAATTAAAAAATTCGAAATTTGTAAATTTTAACCTTCAAAACTTTGAACTTGTGAATATCAGAATTTATCAACCTGTTAAAAAATTGTCTCCGAAAATGAAAAATTAATGTTTCTAAAATTCGAAGTTTTTCAATAGCTATCAAAATAAATCTCCCTCCACTTAATTTCCATATCAGATTGAACTTGTATGAAATCGAGCTTTATCAAAATGAACCTGCATCAATCGAACAAGGTTAACAACGAAACGAATGGGTATCAGGTTCGATCGATTAATCAGACGCTTATAATCCAACATGGATCCAATAATAATCGTCTTATCAGCGGCTTATCGTTGTTCAATTAAAACTCATTTAATCACATCCAGCGAAACAATGGTCGAATCGATACCAGTATCAGAAGTCGTTATAGAACAAATAAAGGTTTATGTAATTTGGAAATTGCTGATATCAAACTTTCGGTTATGTAAACAGAGAAAGTATTGATATGTACAAATATTTATTACTACACTCCAATAAATTGTTTATAAATTTCTCAAATTTATATCATATTTTTTATATGAAACTTACAGTGTCAATTTCGAGTTGAAACTTTTGGAATTGAATGGTTTTCTATTGGCGAATTACGATCAAGTTTACGTGTGTCTCTTGGCAGGAGATCTTGGAGGTGAACCAATTGTCGATTCATTCTTATAGACCTTCGAACCTCGATTCTTTTCGAGATGCCTAAAATAAGCAGTTTAATTGCATCAAGAAACTGTTTATTACATTGTCGTGTTGTAAATTTTGGAGACATTTTTATTAAACAGACACTTATATTTTCAGTATCATGAATTTTCAGGAAAAGAAATTTAGAAAGAGACAAATTTTTAAGACTGAAAATTTTGAATTATTCATTGTTAAATTTGAAATATTTTAGTCAAGTTAAAATAATTCAAAACTTAAGTAATTCAAATTTGAAAAAAACTGAAAGTAATTGAAATAATTGAAAAAATTGAAAAATTGAAATAATTGAAAGTAATTGAAAGCAATTGAAAATAATTGAAAATAATTGAAAGTAATTGAAAGTAATTGAAAATAATTGAAAACTGCAGTCATTGAAATGTATTTAACGTCACAGACCCTCAAGTACAGACAGCAACTTCAGCAAATGACAAGTCCTCAACTCAAGAAGTTTTCAGAGTCATGAACTCGCAAATGTAGAAATAAAAAATTAAGAAAATGAATTATCAATGCAACTTTATAAAATGACAATTCCTCAAATCAAAAAACATTTAAGATCTCTCAAGTCCAAAAATGAAAAAATTTAGGAAAATATGAATTCTCATGTATGAAACAGAATAATGACAAATTCTCAAGTATAAAAAAGACCCTCATACATGGAACCCTAGAACTTGCTAAATTTTCATGAAACACCCTCAGACGAATATACAGCCTTGCTATATAGCCAATTTCGTTAATTGCCCCTCGATCGAAAGCAGAGCATCTTCGAAGCAGAAGTATCTATTCGAAAGTCCGTATTGAGCACGGTCCAAATGATTGAGCGGTACATGACATCCCTTCCGCGTATCAGAAATTTCACATGCTCGAAAATAACGCGGGAACCTTTCGATTGACCCGATAAATCGTTCGAGCCAGGAAAGGAAATCGTCGAACGAAGCGTATACGCGGCTGTGTCGGTGGCGGCGGCGGTGCTCGTTACGCCTGAAGGCTTTCGACGGTGAAATACCACGTAGAATGCACACGTAGAATTCCAACGTCCCTTTCATCGAACCTCCAATCATCCTCGGTGCAGCATCGACGGTGTCGCGCATCAACGGTACGCCACGTTAAAAGTGGACGTAAGAAAGTAAGTAAGCACCGTGTTAGCTGGGTTAGCTTAGCCAGCGAACGATCGATCGTACCACGTTTTCTTCACCACCTGGTTACGTAAACACCGAGTGCAGACACCAGCTAATCTAACATCGCGGAGATAATGCACTGGCGATATCCAATTCACGCTACGTAAATCTACATATGTGTAGAGCCTTCCAATATGTAACAAGAACGAATCCTGGAACCGATTCCACGGCTGTCGATCAATTTTAGATCTGATTGAAAGCTCTGCATGTCAATTTCGGTGTCTACATATGGTTACTTCGATGTATCACCATATAAGGATACGCTGATACTTTGATTTGGACATCTGGACTTTGGAGATTTTGGGGTTCAAGGTTTTTGAGGGTGTAGAGTTTCAGTATATGAACCTGGTATGCTATGATATGTTAGGAATTATAGGAATTAGGGGAACAATATGGATTGCGGTATGTAGCAAGAATATGTTGGAGATGTGGAGATTTGGGAATGTAGGGACGTGGAAGGTTGATCTGAGAGTCTACAGGTTTAGATACCTAGGTACCTTAACATTTAGAGTATCTGGAAATCTAGGGTTCTGAACATCCCAGAATCTGCAGATGTAAGATCTAGGAATCTGTGGATTTGGACATTTATGAATCTAGAGATGGTAGAGATATGTGGACCTAAGTATTTGAATATGTGAGAACCTCCACATGTAGAGATCCTCAGATCCAGAGCTTTGGACATCTAGGAACTTACCTATACTAAGATCCGTAGATCCAGAAATTCTGAGTCCATATTTTCTCACTGAGTATAAATACCTACTACCACAATTTGGGAATCTTTGAATTTGAAGATACAGACATCTGATACTGACACAGCAATGTAGAAGTCTAGCAATACACATTTATCGATCCAGCGACGTAAGAGTCTAGGGATCACCAGAACCTCATTGCCGGTCAATTTTCTGAGTCGATGTTGGATTCATCACTCTCTTTGCTGTACCGTGTGTGTACGATCTCGTGAAAGGCCGCGTGGTTCGGCTTGGGTAATCGCAGACGATTTTTTTGCACGACGGGTTTTGAAATAGGCAACGCCACGGGGCGAGCACAAAGAAAGATGCCAGGAGAAAGAAAAAACAAAAAGAAGGGCATCCGTGATATTTTAATGGCTCCAATTTTGCCCTGCTTATTAACACGGCTATCCGACAGAGATGCTTATCGCTTTCCTTCGGGCGATCTTTATGTAATAATTATCTTAGCTATGTAATTTGTTTATTGGCAGGTTAGTGCAGATGAGGTTTCTGGGATTTGAAATGTGAAAGTCTTTTGGGAAAGAATTTATGTAAGAGATTGTGTTTGGAGCGGGTTACAATGGACGCTTGATAATTGGTCGCTGTGCAGATAGCTGCTAGATAAGTGGCTACTTACATGTGTTACTCGTGTTACTTGCACTTATGGTCATGAAAGCTTGTATTCATAGTAGGTTAGGTAGATAATGAATGTGTACAGTCGACGCTTTCAACTTTCATATGTTTTTAAATTATTGAATAATTTTTTTAAATTATTAAATTATCTTTCGTTCTTTTATCATATTACTCATCCAAACTTAACTCATACAAGAGCCAGTAAAAATTATTATACCATTTATGTTTTAAAAATTAAGATCTCTTTATTAAATCCACCCTTAGAGCTCCAAATGCAGGGAATTATCAAGCAACAACCATTTATTTTTAACAATTTTGAAATAAATCAAAAAGAGTGTGTTTTGTAACGTTAAAATCAGGGATCTTTTAGAACCGTGATTGCGAGTGCTCAAGACAATAATTAACAGTGGTTGCAGATAATAATTAAAAAAGTATTTCTGCAAATCTTTTACAATTACCTGATAAAATTGACTTCCTGATGTTATGTCTTATCGAGTAATTATTTAATACATCCAGGTGTTTTGTCACGAGGTACTACGCAGTTATATTCACTCTCACTTTATCAACCTGTAATAGATAATCGATCGTTGATCGATGTTTCTGGAAGATTACGATGATCTCATTGCTATGCACGTAATCTCTGAACAATAAATGATAAATAAAACGCTTTTCAAATTTATTGAAAACGTATTCTAATTTCTGTATAAATATTATAACATATGTTAATATATTTCAATTGAATAGCACCTTAACGTAAATTGCACGTAGGTATAATACGACCTGTATTAAATAACATGTTTGAAAAAAAATGTATTACAAACACAATCTTGGTCGCTTACATAAATTTTTAATAATACACCTCGATGAGTTTCGCAATTTTAACAAGCCATTAAGCATTGATGCTCGCTTGTTTCAGACATCGTTCGATTTCTTTTTCTTTGCAATTGTGATAACGGTGAAATTTAATTAAAATGGCTCACTGAATCGTGCGCACGATAACGTGCTTTCAGCAAACACGTTGCTTTATCATACTCGTGTTATTTTTATCCAATATTCTTTTCTTACAGATTACCACTACATTGTAACACTTTTGCAATTGCTTTTCAAACTCGAATTTATTGCGCTACTTTCTACCTTTGATTCATTCGTTGTTTGATCGATTGGAATAGGGGAGAATTTATTTCGATTTGGAATTTTGGGAATTTGGGTGATGGGAATTTAAGAAGTGGGAATTTAGGTGATGGGAATTTAGGCGATGGAAATTTAGGTATTGGGAATTTAAGAAATAGGAATTTAAGAATTGGGAAATTTAGAAATTGGAAAATTTAGAGATTGGGAAATTTAGTAATTAGGAAATTTAGAAATTGGGAAATTTAGAAATTGGAAAATTTAGAAATTGGGAAATTTAGAAATTGGGAAATTAGAAATTGGGAAATTTAGAAATTGGAAAATTTAGAGATTGGGAAATTTAGTAATTGGGAAATTTAGAAATTGGAAAATTTAGAGATTGGGAAATTTAGAAATTGGAAAATTCAGAAATTGGGAAATTTAGAAATTGGGAAATTTAGAGATTGGAAAATTTAGAGATTGGGAAATTTAGTAATTGGGAAATTTAGTAATTGGGAAATTTAGAAATTGGGAAATTTAGAAATTGGAAAATTTAGAAATTGGAAAATTTAGAAATTGGAAAATTTAGAAATTGGGAAATTTAGAAATTGGGAAATTTAGAAATTGGAAAATTTAGAGATTGGGAAATTTAGTAATTAGGAAATTTAGAAATGGGAAAATTTAGAAATTGGGAAATTTAGTAATTAGGAAATTTAGAAATTGGAAAATTTAGAGATTGGGAAATTTAGTAATTAGGAAATTTAGGATTTGGGAATTTAGGAATTCTAGATTTCCCTAAATTCTCCTAGATTCCCCTAAATTCCCCTAGATTCTTCTAGATTTCCCTATATTACCCCAGATTTTTCCAATACTAGCTCCAGTTGTTTCTAGAACCTACAACACTAAATTCCCTTCAAATTTGAAAATTGAATCTTGTGTCCTTTCATTTCTGCTACAATCACCATATTAACATTTCCACACATGATTTCAGAAGATATAATAAATGTTTAAATAAATATTAGAAATATTCGAAAAGTGTATTCCCTTGCAACGTGATCAGAAACTCAGTAACCAGACAAGATCGTGTAAATTTCAAGATCAAATATCGTGGCCGTGGCTCGTGCAAGTATTCCCATTAATTTGCGGGGAATCTAATCGGTCTGTCGAGAAAGTAATTAGCCGGCTATAAGACACGGCGTAAGATCCTTTGTCCCCGTGGTTTTCGCGAGCGACACACCACCGTCGTGGTACAATTAGCCGCGTAAACTGGTTTCATTTTTTCGCTTTTATTCTCGGCCGTTTCGCGAGCGGTTGCGGCCTCAAACGAGAGAGACCCCGGGCGCCCTCGGTGCCCGCTTCCATTCTGATACTTTTGTCCGACAGGCCTTTGAATCTGTCCACCGTGCGGCAAACGGACAGACGGAGAGAGAACGACAGAGTAATAGTAGAAACGAGGCCTGCACCAATCCCAGCGGATAATTCTCAAAGCATATTATACGAAATATCAAGGCCTTGCCTTTCTACGGTTAGCGTACACGTTCGAGTACCGCACGTGAACAAGCCGCACACGCAATGAAAACGAAGCTCTCGGCCGATTTAACCTGTTAACCGCGTCGTTCTCTCTATGTTCTTTTTTTCCCCACTTTCGAACTGGACCATTTTTTTTTTTTAACAGAGACATTTTACCGCGTCATATAAACGAAGGGTGAAGGAACAGGTGTCTAATTGTTTTACGAGTCACACTCGTTGAGTCATTGATTTTGATCGAACTTTTTCTCGCGAATTGAAGTCAATCGCTTGAACGTTTTTGTCGACGTTCAGTGCTGAGATAATTCTTTAATTTAGTGGAGCTAAATTACTTCGTTATGTTGGAGGTTGGGCTGTGAATTAGAGGTCAGCTCAAACCCATCACTAGAAGATATTTTTTTTTTATATTTATGTATTTTCATATATTTTCTTACTTGTTCATGTTATTCGCTTTGATTTAGTGGAACTAAATTATTTCGTTGTGTTGGTGTAGCAGAGGTTGGGTTTTGAATTAGAGGTTCGTCAGCTCAAACCCATCACTACGAGACATAAATATTTTTTTTATATATTTATGTATTTTCATGTGATTTTCTACTTGTTCATGTTATTCACTCTTTGTTATTAATTCTTTGATTTAGTGGAGCTAAATTACTTCGTTATATCAGGATATCGTAGGTTGGGTTTTGAATTAGATGTTCGTCAGTTTAAACCCATCACTACAAGATATAAATATTTTTTTTTATATATAGTTTCTCGGATTTGAAATGTGAAAGTCTTTTGAGAAAGAATTTATGTAAGAAGCTCAGATTATGTGGCCTGGAACGGGGTACAATGGCCGCTTGATAATTGTTCGCCATACAATTGACTGCTAGATAAGTGTCTATTCACATGTGTCTTATTCCCACTCTTAAATGATAAACGTAAGTAAAATTGAATTTCCACAACTTTTTAACAAAGTGCTGTGTCTGCACAAATGATGTTTTTTTCTACAAAATGATGTGTCTGCAAAATGGTTGCAGAAGTATTTGCAAAATGGTAGCAATTTGAATCAGGAACACAGCAATTGCACCTGTGGCAATCAAAACACAAAAGTAGCAAATGCCTACAAAATTGTTGCGTTTAGAAAAGCGCATTTGCAAGATTGTTGCAATTGTACTTAATTCAACATTCACAAAGAGATCAAAGCGGTGTAATTTTTCTTGATTTCCGTGATTCGCGGTGACAAGTGGTTAAAGACACGCGCGTCGGCAAAAAGGAAAGAGGAGAGGGGATAAAAAAAGAAGAAATTGATTTGGTGGTTGGACTTATCGGTTCAGCGAACGCACGGGGACACCGTTGGTTGCGTAAGTGAGCGGAGACAAGCAAAGTTATTCCGTTCAATGATCAATTTGTCGAGCGGGCGTGCGTTCGTAACGCAACCGTGTCTCTCTATTTGGTGCGAATCTCGAAATGGTCCGCGATAACGACGCGATTTTCGACTTAACCGCTCAATCGGCAACGATCGATAGCAAACAACTCTCGGAGCTGGACGTATCGATCGGAGAAACTTCTGCGATGGCGCGAAATTCGGAGTTGATTGTTATTTCGAATAACTTTGAATATGATTAAAATATACCGGCACTGGGAATAACTTACTTTTCTGAAGACACGATCTTGGATTTCGAAACTGAAGATTTGGAACGATATTTGAAAACAACGAATGAATTATGGTTGACGTGAGATTTTATGAGATCTTCGCTTGGAAAGTTAAAATCTGCACTTGAAAATTTGATGTTACTTTCAAATCATGTTTGTGTTTTCATGATATGGTACGCGATAACGATTATCGACTCAACCGCTGAATGGACGCCGATCGATAGCAAGCTCTCGGAGTAACGATTGTAGAAACCTGAGCAATGGCGCGAAAGTCAAAGCTGTCTTTCGAATGACTTTGACTACAATCAAGATTCTCAAATAATCAAATAATTTGTTCTTCGAATTTCCACTTCTCTTGTAAACCTTGAAATCCAAAACTGAATCATATTTGAAACCACCAAATACTTTATAATTTAATAGTACTTTCATTTGAAGTGTAGATTTTACAAGTTCTTTCAAGATAGAAAGAATTCCTAAGCTTGAAAATTCACAAATTATGTTTGTACATTATAATATTCTCTTTAATTCGAGTAAAGATGCACGCGATGTTCTCGTGAACTCGATTTATCCAAAAGCGGCTCTATCAGAGTACCGACAAATATTTTTCATGCAACCAAGCAACATTGCGATCAACAGTTTGTTGTTTGTACGCGAGCACGCATCGAATCGTGCGATAAACGCACGGCCAGTTCCAATTGCTTTTTGTTTCGATTAATTGGCGTTCGATTACAGAAAACAGACTGCAATTAACGTTGGATATTATGTACACCATCATGCTCTATTGCTATTAGAGTCTAGGAATATGGGAACCTATGAATACTACTACTAAGAGATATTTAGGACTGGAGGTTAGATCTAGTAATATGACAATTTAAGAATATTTCAATGTAGTGACATATGGATCTAGGGATATTTATATCGGGTAGTTAGCAAATCTAGGGGTATTTGGCATTGATTATTCAGGAATCTAGGGATATTTGAAATTAGTAATGCATGGGTCTAGGGATATTTACATTGAGTAATTAGCAAATCTAGGGGTATTTGGCATTGATAATTCAGGAATCTAGGGATATTCAATTGTACTAATGCTAGGATCTAGGGATATTTTGATCAAAGGATATTTGGATCTAGGGATACTTGGATCTAGAGATATTTGAAACTAGAGATATTTGGATCTAGGAATATTTGGAACTAGGGATATTTGGAACTAGAAATTTTATATCTAGGGATTTCCAACCTGAGGGATTTGAAATTTGGGGATATTTGGAACTAGAAATTTTTTATCTAGGGATTTCCAATCTGAGGGATTTGAAATTTGGGGATATCTGGAACTAGGGACATTTGGAACTAGGGATATTTGGAACTAGGGATATTTGGAACTAGGGATATTTGGAACTAGGGATATTTGGAACTAGAGATGTTTGGAACTAGGGATATTTGGAACTAGGGATATTTGGAACTAGAGATATTTGGAACTAGGGATATTTGGAATTAGAGATATTTGGAACTAGGGATATTTGGAACTAGAAATTTTTTATCTAGGGATTTCCAATCTGAGGGATTTGAAATTTGGGGATATTTGGAGCTAGGGATATTTGGAACTAGGGATATTTGGAACTAGAGATATTTGGAACTAGGGATATTTGGAACTAGAGATATTTGGAACTAGGGATATTTGGAACTAGAGATATTTGGAACTAGGGATATTTGGAACTAGAGATATTTGGATCTAGGGATATTTGGAACTAGAGATATTTGGACCTAGGGATATTGAGGTCTAGGAAAATTTTGATCTAGTAACATTTGTATCTGGAAATACTTTAATCTAGTAATTCACGTGTCTTGAAATATTTGGATCTAGTAGCATATGGGTCAAAGAATATTTGCATCTAGTAATCCTCGAATTTAGGAACATATTGATCCAGTAATACCTGACTCCTGTGATTTCATAAATGTCAATAAAGACATATTTTTATTACTTCTATATCATGAAAATAATATGAAATGATATAATCATATATCATAAAAATATCGATATCATTAACGACATTTGACAGATGAAGCTTACGAAGATTTTCGTAAGACGTTTAATCAAAAATGTTATATTTTTAAAAAAACACAGAAGAAATCAATTATCAGTTTATGCGATTAGCTAATCACGAATGCATTGGATTCGATAAGACGTTTATTCACAAATAATTATTTGCGACAAAACAAATTTAATCGTTGACCACGATTATATCTGAAAAGTTTATTCAACTTGAAAAATTGTTGACACCGATACGAGAATTCGCGGATTGCTAAATAAGTCGTTAATCGTTAAGCTGCTGGGTTAATTGCTGTAAAAACCCGCGGGTGACAATTAGCTCATCGTTAAGCGGAACATGATTGAAAATCGTGACGTGGGGGAGCAAAAAATTCGGGAAAAACAAGCTTGATTAACGAGACTGTTTCATTGCAGCGAATTTAATTACACATTCTAGATTCCAGATTTAATTATATGTTCTAGAGTTTTAATTTTATACTTCTCGTATTTGTAAATTTCTATTTTTCTAGTTTCTATGCGTTGGAGTTTTGAAATTCTCCAATTTCTGTATTTGGAAATTTATGGATGTATCAATTTTTGTATTTGCAAATTTTGGAAGTTCGAAATTTTTATGTTTGCAAATTTCCAAGTTTTTCAGTTTCTGTATTTGCAAATTTCCAAGTTTTTCAATTTTTATATTTTTTTGCAAATTTTCAAGTTTTCCAATTTCTATATTTGCAAATTTCCCAGTTTCTCAATTTCCACATTTCCAAATTTCCAATTTCTCCAATTTCCACATTTCCAAATTTCCACATTTCCAAATTTCCAGCTTCTTTAATTTTCACACTCCCAAATTTTCAACTCCCCCAATTTCCACATTTCCAAATTTCCAACTCCCCTAATTTCCACATTTCCAAATTTCCAACTTCCTCAATTTCTACACTCCCAAATTTCCAAACTCTCAAGTTCTCAAATTCTAAAGTTTCCAATATCCCAAATTCCCAAACTCTCAAATTCTCAAATTTTAAAGTTTCCATACTCCCAAATTTCCAAACTCTCAAGTTCTCAAATTCTAAAGTTTCCAATATCCCAAATTCCCAAACTCTCAAGTTTTCAAATTTTAAAGTTTCCAAACTCTCAAGTTCTCAAATTCTAAAGTTTCCAAACTCCCAAGTTCTCAAATTCTAAAGCCTCCAATATCCCAAATTCCCAAATTTCCAAAATTGACCAACTCTCAACTTTCCACCTCCACCCTCCAAAACTCCGCATTTCCAAATTGCAACACTGGCTCTTCCAACCACCGCCACAGAATACAAAATAAGGTATAACACGATTATCAATGCATAATAACAGCAATCACTCGTACGAGTTTATTCTGAAAGTTCACGTTAGTTAGCTCAATCCTCTCATCGCCCTTTTATTTGCCAAAGAACGAGTACCTTATAATCCTTTTAACCGGATTCATAGCTTCCACGTGAGAATTACAGAGCGCGTGGCATAGGTAATCGAGGTTAATTAAAGGGAAACAGAATGTACGCACACGAACGTGGTTGCAGGTTGTGGTTCGTGTCGTTAGCCTGAGCTGACAGTAGATGTGCTTCGAAAGTTATCAGCTGTACAGATAAACGTGGCCAAACAGATACAGATGACTTTGTTTACAGTATCATCCAAAAATATATCACTGTACGATCAGTCAGGGAAGGGGATATTAAATTTATACTCTTTACTTGATTGAACTAGGTGCAATATATTTAGATGGTGATATATGCAGATTGTGGATGGGGAAGGTAGAGTGTGATGAGCATTTTTCATATTTTTTAACTTATAACTTTTTAAAGTTCTTTAATTTAATTTTCTCAAATTTAGGAAATTTTCAGAGTTTGAAATTTCTCAGGTTACTCAAATTTTCTAAGTTTCAAAATTCTCAAGTTGGTCAAATTTTTAAAAAGATCTCAAATTTTCAAAGTTTCAAAATTTTCAAGTGGCTTAAATTTATAAAAAGTTCTCAAATTTTCTAGGTTTCAAAATTCTCAAGTTACTCAAATTTTTGAAAAGTTCTCAAATTTTATAAGTTTCAAAATTCTCAAGTTATTCAAATTTTTAAAAAGTTCTACAATTTTCTAAGTTTCAAAATTCTCAAGTTATTCAAATTTTTAAAAAGTTCTCAAATTTTCTAAGTTTCAAAATTCTCAAGTTGCTCAAATTTTTAAAAAGTTCTCAAATTTTCTAAGTTTAAAAATTCTCAAGTTACTCAAATTTTTCAAAAGTTCTCAAATTTCTAAATTTCTAAGTTTCTAAATTTCAAAATTCTCAAGTTGCTTAAATTTTTAAAAAGTTCTCAAATTTTCTAAGTTTCAAATCTCTTAAGTTTTTCAAATTTTTTATGTCTCAAATTTCAAAAGGTACTCAAACTCTTTAAGTTTCAAATTTCTCAAGTTTCTCAAATTCTTTAGGTCTCAAATTTTCAAACTTCTCAAATTCTCAATTTTAAGAACTTTGTGTGTGCTCATATTTGCAAATTCTCAAATTCACAAACTTTACATTAAACTCAAATTTCAATATTTTCAAATCATAAATTTTGCATATGCTCAAATTTATAAAATCTCAAACTCTCAAACTTCTCACGTGCTAAAAATTAAAAAATTCTCAAATTAACAAACTTTGAATGTACTCAAATTAAGGAATGTCTAAAGTTGCTCAAACTCTCAAACTACTTACGTGCTAAAAATTTAAAAATTCACAAATTAACAAACTTTGAGTGTACTCAAATTAAAAAAATTTCGAAATTTGCTTAATTTTTCAAACTCTTTATGTACTCAAATTAAAAAATTCTCAAATTAACAAACTTTTAATATACTCATATCAAAGAACATCTAAAGATGCTCAAAGTCTCACTCTTTTCATTTACACAAATTAAAAAAATTCTCAAATTTGCAAACTTTAAATGTACTCAAATTAAAAAATTCTCTAATTCGCAAACCTTAAATGTACTCAAATGAAAAAATTCTCTAATTCTCAAACCTTAAATATACTCAAATTAAAAAACGTCCAAAATTGTTGAAACTCATAACCTTCTCATGTGCTCAAATTAAAAAATTTCTGAAGTTGCTCAAACTTTCAAACTTCCTACATCCTCACACTTAAAAACTTCTTAAATTGTCAAACAGAAAATGTTCTTATACTTATGAAACATCTGAAATATTCAAATATCTTAAACTCCACAACAGTATCCAAATCTTCAAATTCAAACTTGATGACTCGCAGTTTTTTTTGCACACCGTATCTTTCCAGTTTCGCCGCAAGAAAAATCGTGTTTTCGGTTTTGTTTCGTTATTTCAACCATTTCGTCGACGAGAACTCGTAAATCTGTCTCGGCTGCCGAAACGAATTAACTTCTTCCACGAACACAAGGCTGTTACCGCTCGGCGTGTTGTTATTAATTTCGTTGCAACGAAATCAGGCTTATTTTATCGCGGTTGGAAACCAGACAATAATCCCCCGTGACGTTTCCACGTGTGCATACGTTTCTGTGTTGCGGGCATTAAAGGCAAAAGCTTCATCGCAGCAACCCCTCGTAACTCGTTCGAGTTAATTACATTTGCAAAGCGGCCCCTAAACGCGAGCAGAGCAAACAAGAAATAATCTCTCGGCTAAAATTCTGTTTACGCGTTCGCTTCCATCTTTCTGCCGGTTTAATCGCCGTTTGCTCAAAAATTCTTGTATGGTCGTCGCGATAATGGGGCGAGAAAAATAACTTCACGATAATTGATCGTCTCTTTCCGAAAGCGAAATTTTCCTTTTTCAAAAATTAAACAACACGCGTTTTCGTAGAATTATTTTAACCGCTTGCCAGAACTAACTATTTATAATATTAAAACAAACAAAGAAAATTAAAATGTATGGAGCATTTTCTATTCAGCTTGACTATACAAATTCTAGTTGGACCTAAATTTCAAGTTGAAGAGTATTCAAAATTTTGGACAAGGTCACATTTGAGTTGTGACACGAGTGAGACTCATCAGAGTATGCCAAGGGGTTAACGCAAGAATATTGAAGCGTTCTACCGTGTTTTTAATTTAATCTATCGTACTTAACGTCTCCTCGGTACATAAATTTAATAAGCTTTTAACACTTGCATCTTTCTAGTATTTAAATTACGTTATGAAATACGTGTTCCAGCAGATTTACATACGCTATTCTAACTTCACAGTGACCTAATCCAATTTGGATTCAATATAACTTTCACCCAACTTTGCGTCCACCAAACATGACAACTTGTAACTATGGTGAAGTTCAATTTAACCTTACGTTAACGTTATTCCCTAACCGTATGCTCGCGTAACTTATCTTTCGTTAATACTTCGTCTTGCAAGAGATGTAACAGGTACTGACATTACATGACGTTCTCTATAAGTTTAATGTGGATCCATTTTGTAAAAGGGTGATATAACTTAATATGGTCTTTAATGATAATAAGCTTCATTTTGAAAAAGACTGATGTGATATGATGCTGACATAACTTAACATTTTAATTAATTTTAGTAGAACTTCATCTTATAAATTTGACATAACCTAACATTCTCTTTAATGATACTAGAACTTCGTCTTACAGAAGACAGACTTGACTAGATGCTGATATAACATGACGTTCTTTTTAATTTTAATATAAATTCATTTTGCAAAAGGGTGATATAACTTTATATTTTCTTTAGTGATAGTACAACTTCGTTTTGAAAATTTGACATAAGATGCTGACATAACCTAACATCTTCATTAATTTTAATATAACTTCTCCTTACAAGAAACTGACATAACCATACACTGGCATAACCTAACATGCTCTTTAATTTTAATACATCTCCATCTCACAAAGCTCTGATATGATAAAACATTGACATAACCTAAAATTCTTTTCAAGTCCACCTCACTAAACCTAACCTAATACCTACTTAACCTTGACTTAACTCTACAGTAAATTGAATCACTCTAAGTTTGACCCAACACTATGAACTTTACCTAGTTTAAGTATAACATACACACTCACATTAGTAGGTGATGACATAACTTTGTTACGATTTCACTACTTATTATACAATCTTACAATTGTATTGTAAGACCCCTATTTCCTATTTTCGAAATTTCCTAAGAATTTACAAATGACAAATACCAAGAATTCCTCCCCTATCGAATTAATATTCTAATCTAAAAAAATTTCGCAAAAAAATAAAATTGCAGCTATCTCAAAAGAATCGCAAACCAGGAAAACTAGCAACATTAATCTATCAAACAAAGAAATTTTATCTGTCATGTCTTCGTTTCTATCCAGTTACAATACAGTGTATCAGTGAAAGATTCCACTTTCCACTCGGAAAGTCGGAATATCGAGATTTTTCCTCACGAAACAGAGATTTCAAGGTTCGACGAGCGTGATAGAGAGAGAAACAATGTATCTGCTTCCAGGAAGCACGATACAACGTCATGTCAGATCTGATTGGTTAGATAGGAGGCAGTGTCAGTGATAAGGGAGACCCTGACTGCGACAGAGACACCTTCTCTTTCTCTCTGTTTGCCGGATAACTGTTGACTGACACTTGTTGCTAGAATGGTGCAACAACCATTCAGTTCCAAGGTGATTCCTTGCACCTGCCTCGAGATAAACGAAACTGTATGATGTTTTTTAAAATAAATACTGACGAAGGTGTTATGAGGTCGTGTGAACTTTTCGTGACAAAAATTCGGCTTAATTAATTCAATTTACTGATCAGAATTGATGCAACCACGCTTTCTTGGGGAAACTTGGCTTCGGTTATGAAACTTGGACGGGATGGACGTTGAACTTAATTGAGTAATCAAGTTTTTAGTTAGGCACGTTTTTAGGTTAGAAATTTTGGGTTTTGAAATTTGGGAGATTTTTAGGTTCTTCATTTTAGAATTTTACTTTGAAGTTTTAGAGTTGGGAGTCTAGAGAATTAGAGAAATTTTAGAAGGTTAGATGGTTTAAGTTTGAGGATTTAGGATTTTAAGATACAAATTTACAAATATTTTCTAAACATCACACAAGATTAACATATATCCTAAAAATGGCCATCACACTGTTCAATTTAACAATTTTGTTAAATATTATAAGGATCTCACATAAAATTTTGTCACCCGTTATATCACTTTTGGACTTTTGAACTATCGTGACCAGCCTCTATTCGACTATCGTATCGTAGTGACGCCTCGTTTTCGAAATTCAGTTATCTGGCTTATCAATGATAATGCTCGGTACGCAGACACGTGTAGTCAACATTAAAACGTGCCTCGCAAATAATCGGCCAATGATATCTTGCTATAAATAAAGTCAACGTAGACGAAACTGTTTCACGGCCAATTTTGAGTTTTTGTTTGATGTACAAATTCCGTGAGGTAAAAATTATTGGCGATAAGTATATTGTGAAGAATATGGTCCCTTTTGTTTTGTGGAGGAAAATTGATATGTGTAAATTTATACGCAGAATAAATCTTGCATGACTTCTTTTTTTCAATCATTAAATTTATATATTTAGAAATTTGATAATTTAGAAAAATATCTGTTTCAAAATTAATTAACCTGAAAATTTATAAATTTACAAAATTGCAAATTGAGGCTAAAAAGTTAAAAATCTCTCCATCTCTCCTCTATAATCCTCCATCTCTCCCTCGATAATTTTAAATCATCAACTAGACTTTCATTCAAGTTTTAAAATTAAATATGAAAATCGAATTAAGTCATCGTCATATCGCAAGCTGAAATTATTGTAGCGCTATGTGTATCACAAATGAGTAAGCAATTTTTCGTGTCTTTTCATTCAGAACATCGATCAAACTTTTCCTTTCGCTTATCACGCTCGGGGTCACGACAAGGCTGATAAGAATCACGTCGCTATATCAGCGATTTCACCAAGACCTTTGAACCTTTTTAAACGATCACTATACCCTTGGCAGGAAACGTTGCTCTTTTCATTGAATATTCTGAGGACTGTCACTGCGAATTCGATCAAGTTCGGTTCATTAGGAGTCGACGTATCTGGTCTTCAATTTTGTGCATTTAAAAAGTGCTGTATGTTATGAATTTATATACAGAACAAGGTTAAATGTCTTATTTATTAAAAAATAGGTTTTAATAAATAAGACATTGTTTTAAAAAAATTATACTTTTCATGTATTGGAAAAAAATATGATTTAAACATTGTATTAAAAAATAATTTTAGACGTCTTATTTATTAAAACATAAGTTTAAACCTCGCCACAAAAATATAGATCTAAACACACTATCTTAAAATATATTAAAATATCTTGTTTGTTAAAAAATAAGTGTGGACATTGTATCAAAAAATGGGCTTAAACATCTAATTTATCATAGAAAAGAATATAAAAATAGTTCTTCCATAAATAACAGATGCAGCAACAAAATTAATAATTTAACAAAAAGAGTCTTATACAAAATTGATTACTCGCAATATTACAAAAACTGAAGATACAAAAATGAATTCAGACTATTTCGAAATATTGAAAATAATTTATTTGACCATTTCCAATAATTCATTTTGATTTACAATTTTTAACATCCAATTCCATCAGACATAAAAACAACATAAAAACAAAAGTTCAAGGAAATACATAAATTATATGCATTAATTTATTCCATATTTTATGACAGATCTTGGACTCTGTCTGACATAAAACTGCAGTCAAAAAAAACCATATCCACACGTCGTATCCAATCACTCAAATTGCCAAAAACTTGACAACCAAGTGAACCAGTTAAACGATTAGGATTTCGAGCTTGTTTTTCTTCTGAATCTTTTTCCACGTTCATCGACCGGATGTCGCTTATCTGCCTGACCCAGCAACCGTTCAAACATACTCATGGAAATCCTGTTTTATCGCTAGTAACCGGTAAACCGCGAACCATAGAAAAAGAAAGTTTTGTTGGAAATATTAACGTTGTATCGAGACACCTTTCGGAAAGCTGATTTCTTCAAGTAAATGTACATTTTTTAATTTCTCATGTTTTCACATAAGCATGTCAGTATATCGTTTTATTTTCTGAGAGTTAACGCTAGTTTTAGGGACGCACAACAATTATTTTCCAAATTCGACGCACCGTTCATCAAGAGTTCATGAAATGGTGAAGGTCTGTAAAATGAAAGGTGGCTGACGTGATTTTGGATAAGATTTTCCTTTGCAAAGATGGTGTTTGAAGCTAGGTTTTCGAATTATTAGGGAAAACTGGGATCAATAAGTCGATGCGAGATAATACAACGCGCGGTTATTCGACGCGTAGTAATTCCACGCATGGTAATTTCACACGTGGTAATTCCAACGCGTAATAATTCCATGCGTAGTAATTCCATGCGTGGTAGTTCAGGGCGTAGTAATTCCACGCGTGGTGGTTCTAACCCGTAGTAATTCCACGCGTGGTGACTCCAACGCGTAGTAATTTCACGCGTAGTAATTCCATGCGTGGTGACTTCAATGCGTAGTAATTCCACGCGTGGTAATTCAGCGCGTAGTAATTCCATGCGTGGTAGTTCAACGCGTAGTAATTCCATGCGTGGTGACTCCAACGCGTAGTAATTCCACGCGTGGTGACTCCAACGCGCAGTAATTTCACGCGTAGTAATTCCATACGTGGTGACTTCAATGCGTAGTACTTCCATGCGTGGTAATTCAATGCGTGGTAATTCAATGCGTGGTAATTCCACGCGTGGTAATTCAACGCATAGTAATTCAATACGTGATAATTTGACGGGTGGTAACTAATTGTGAGACACCCTGTATCACTCGAAAATCCCTTAATCTCAAAATCCCACATAAAAGCAGTTTAAAAGCATAATTAGCATAACGTGTGACTACACAAACATATGACAATTGAATGTCGCCTGTTTATACGGATACACGTCCATTTAACCTCAACTCTCCAAAAGAAACCGATTACCGTCCATATCACCGCGTTACGTGTTGTTCGTTCGAACTCACTATCCGTCGCCAATCACCTTTTTTCTTTTCTTTATTATTACCGAGATCCCTTATCTACGGCGACGAGTTATCAAACAATGAATAATCAAGGATCGTTCGACTTCTGCCAGTGGAAATTTCCAGTTACTGGATTCTGTTCCATGAAGCTGTGGATGATCGTGTTTACTTATCCTTTGATCCATTTATCGGTAGAAATGCTTGTTCAGTGAAAATCTCTGTAAAAGACGCACCTAACAAATAAATCATAAGGGGTTAAAAACTTTAATAAATACCCTTGACGTTATTAATTTTTCATTATTAACCTCCTTGCCTTATATTGTGTGTGTCAGATGCATCAATCGTTTCATATTATACAGCTACTATATTAAAACACAGATGAATAGCTGCATCATTATGTCTATCTTGCATTCAGCCTTCATTATAAAAAAATTGGACTTAAACTTTAAATTGAAGTAAATTCAAAATAAGAGCAAGATTTGTCAAGTTTGAAATGTGAATATGTGGGTTGAGTGCATCATGTGTAGCTTGAGTGCGTCATATATACCTTGGTTGTTCATGTGCAGCTTGAGTATGTCATACATAGCTTGAGTGCGTCATATATACTTTGAGTGCCTCATGTGCAGATTGAGTATGTCATACATAGCTTGAGTGCGTCATATATACCTTGAGTGCCTCATGTGCAGATTGAGTATGTCATACATAGCTTGAGTGCGTCATATATACCTTGGTTGCTCATGTGTAGCTTGAGTATGTCATACATAGCTAGAGTGCATCATGTATAGCTTGAGTGCCTCATATACAGCTTGAGTGTTTCAAGTATGTCTTCCGTGCGTCATTTCTAACTTGAGTACGTCACACATACCTTGAGTGCATCATACATATCATGAGTGTACCATATACAATAGCTTGAGTGCATCATCTATAGCTTAAATGCATTGTATGCATCTTGCGCGTCATCTATTATAAGGCAAGAAGTTAACTTCTTTGTTTCACTATGTTTACCACACATGTAACATACGAAGTTACAAAATACTGAAGTTGTCAAAAACGAACTAAATGTGTACCACCTTTGGAGTACAAAGGGACAAGCTTAGTCGAATATTGCAGTACACTTTACATCGACCCTTGGGCGACAACAGGACGCCCTGAGCAACGCGAACAACAGGGCAACCGAGATCTGGGTCAATCGGTTGCCAGGCAACAACTTGCTCGTCTCATCCCACGCGTCGTCAGAAAACCGACTACGTTGCTCGTTGAATAGGGAAATAAACCGTGACAGGTCCCTGCGGACGTTCTGCAGGACGTTGGACCCGGGACGCCGTCGGCTCGATTTTAAATCAATTACGACGAGTAATCAAACCCGGAGCGTTTGGGATTTCATTCACTTTCGCGTGTTCCGGGTAAACGAACTACCCCTTTGACTCCATTGGAAATCGCTTCCGAATATCGGATGCAAATATGAAATGGGTTACGGATATTTTTTTTTGTTTTACGCTTTGATAGGGAGTTACTGTTAGTTGAGAGGTCAGAGGCTTCATTGAAATTTTGTGTTTAATTTTATTATTAGAAAATAAAGGTGAATGTGTTACAAGGAGTATTTATTACAAGTGAGTAACTGTTTTACACTGTTAGTTGATAGGAAATAATTACTGTTAGTTGAGAGATAAATAAAGGCTGCTTCATTGAAATATTGTATCTTATTTTATTATTGGAAAATAGGGGTGAATTTGTTATAAGGAGATGACAGAGTATTTATTGCAAGTGAATGACGGGTGAATGTGTTGTATGGAAGAGATGAAATATTTATCAAAAATAAATTGCTAATGAATGTGTTATATAGAAGGGACAAAATATTTATTACAAATAAATTACCAATGAATGTGTAATATAGAAGGGACAAAATATTTATTACAAATAAATTACCAATGAATGTGTCACATACAAAGACCAAAATATTGACTCATATTTATTACAAATTACAATATATTTATTACAAATAAATAACAAAGTATGTCAGCCAAAAATTACAGATGAATGTACAGGTAAAAAATATTCCTCATCCAGCGCCATATTTGCGCACCAAATATTACTACATTAAAGAACTCTACAATAAAAAAATTATTACATAAAAATTGTATAATAATTACAACTTTTGCATAGTAATTTAAATGGTACTTCATCTTCTAAAAATAGTTTCTTTGTCAAAGCGCCGCCTCTTTTACTCTTTAGTCGAAGGGGAAAGACAGATAGGGTGCCAGAACGCTCTCCCTTTTCCACTCGAATTATATGATTGTTAGCCGAGAACTCTGATACCCTTTTCATTGTCGTTCACGTCGATCTCCATTTATGGACTGTTTGACACTCTGACGCGATAAATTCCAGGGATTTCGCTGAAACAACATATTTTACTTTCAATCCATTAAAACTCGTCGCGTGATTTTATTGGCGGAGATTAGGAGGAATGGGTTCGACCGTTTTGTAACGATGTGGACTCGAGACTTTGGGTTATGACTTCGACGATTTTATGAAATAATTTTGGTGGAGTAACTGATATTAATCTTTGGTATTAAGTAACTGGAGTATTTTTGGAATAAGTGTATTAATTGAGTTAGAAAATATACTTTCATTTTTAGGAATTTATTTAGGAATTTATTAAATGTGAATGTTCGTAAATTTGGTAAATTAACAATTTGTAAAAGTGAATTTTGAATAGTTGAAACTTTGTCAAATTTATTAAATTTGAATGGAACCTTACAAAATTTATGAAGTCTGAAAAATTGAAACCTTGTCAAATTTATGAAATTTGAATAGTTAAAACCTTGCACAAATTAATCTGAAAAAATTGAGGCCTTATAAAATTTGTAAAATTTGAAAAGTTGAAACCTTGTAAAATTAGTGAAATCTGAAAAGTTGCAACCCTGTAAGATTCGTGAAATTTGAATTAAAATTAAAACTCTCTAAAAATTGTGAAATCTGAATTAAAATTAAAACCTTGTAAAATTTGTAAAATTTGAAAAATTGAAACCTTGAGAAATTTATGAAATTTGAAAAGTTGAGACCTTGTAAAATTAGTGAAATCTGAAAAGTTGCAACCCTGTAAGATTCGTGAAATTTGAATTAAAATTAAAACTCTCTAAAATTTGTGAAATTTGAATTAAAATTAAAACCTTGTAAAATTTGTAAAATTTGAAAAATTGAAACCTTGAAAAATTTATGAAATTTGAAAAGTTGAAACCTTGTAAAATTCATGAAATCTGAAAAGTTGCAACCCTGTAAGATTCGTGAAATTTGAATTAAAATTAAAACCCCGTAAAATTTGTAAAATTGTAAAAGTTGAAAACTAGAAAACTTCTAATCTTTGTAAAACTTGAAAGGTCGTAAAATCCATAAAATTTAAGAAATGATACATTAAAAACTGTTCAGAGCACATAAAATGAAAACCTATAAACTCTGTTCGCAGACCAGAATTTAATTTCGATAAGTACTCCCAGCAAGTATTAAAAGTGTATTACACACACGAGACAAAGTAAGTTACCTTAATGGATTTAGCAAAGCTTTTAAGAATTTCTATTCTTTCAAAAAATATCCACGTAACAATGCATCCACAAAACAAAACCTAAAAACAAGTCCATGCAACAACGAATAACCATAAAAAGTAAGTTCGTGAATATTCAATTCTATTCACAGTTCTCACTACTGCAAAACAATCTTTTATTCCTCGATTCTTTCAACCCGTTAATGATCCACTTTAACCTTCAAATAGTAACGTAAATTCGTAACAAATTGCCTTGACGGTCGGTCCAGAACAATTCGTACAACAGTCGTTCGTCAACCGCAGCTGTACGAATTGTTATATTACATTTGCAACCAATTAGTACCCTTTCTGTTTTGTTGGCACGTGGCATGTTATGTTTTCAACTTTCAGGAAAGTTGCTTGTTAATTATGCCTTTCTGAATAATTCAGTTATCGCGACTTCGGAGTCACGTCACACGTTTCCTTTTTGTTATGTACTCGCTCAAGTGATAACATTTGTACGACAAACAATACATATTATGTACACACATCTTTCCTCTGCTATTTTCGTATGTGCATTATATCAACGTTTTGTTATGTATTTGTTAGTAGCACTTATGTAACGTTAACTTTTAGCGTGTGGTATTATGTAATTTATATTATTGAGAATGTGTGAGTGTGTGATCATTGTTGTTGCACGTGTAAGAGGGTTAATTATGGATTGCTAGTGTAATTTTAGTCGGTTGTATAATATGCATTTTGCAGATTCTATAATGTACATTTTATAGATTTATAATACATATGTATAATACATATATGAGACATATATTTCACATATGTTCTGTTTTACATATGTTACGTATGTTCTATCGTATGCATTTTACAGTATACAGTATATTATACAATATTGTACAATATATTTTATAGTATTTTACAATACAAATTTATCTTACAATACACTACAATTTTATAATGTATTTAGTATTTTTTATTTTGAATTTTTGTATTTTACATATGTTACATATGTTCTATCGTATGCATTTTACAGTATACAGTATATTATACAATATTGTACAATATATTTTATAGTATTTTACAATACAAACTTATCTTACAATACACTACAATGTTATAATGTATTTAGTATTTCTTATTTTGTATTTTTGCATTTTACATATGTTACATATGTTCTATCGTATGCATTTTACAGTATACAGTATATTATGCAATATTGTACAATATATTTTACAGAATCTTACAATATAACAATTAAAAAACTGTATAATGTATTTAAATCTTTTTTATTTCATATTTTTTTATTTTCTATAAAATTGGTCACCATAAGCTATTGCTAAAAACCACTATAGCTTGCAAGATAAAAATTAATCAAGTACAATTATAATATCTGAAGGATAATTTTATGTAACATTTCAACAATGTAAATAGCAGAATACTTATTAGAATAAAAGACGTATATTTAAAGACGATAACAACTCGTAACGGCGCTACGAGTACCGATAAATCGAAACTGTTTATCAGAGACGATAAAGCAAGTACGTCAGAATGGTGCAAATTGCGTCGATAATGGCGGCAGAGATAGAGAACTATTGACCCTTCATCATTCATGAAACAGAATTAATTCAGTGAGGATTTAGTATTTTATTGTTCTACCTGGGAGAATTTGTTTGAATGCAAGCTGATGTAATTTGTGTTGGTGACTTTTGGGAGAGGTGATCTTGGAGTGGGGTTGTCGAGTATTTAGAAATTTGAGGTTTGGGAAATTGTGGTTATGAGGGTGGAAATTAGGGAAATAAGAGAAATTATGGAAATTAGGGAAATTAGGGAAATTTAGAGAATTTGGGAATTTATGGATTTGAGCATTTGGAAATTTGGAAATTTATCGATTTGAGAGTTTGGGAATTTAGTAACTTGGAAATTTGGGAAATTTGGAAAAATTGGAAAATTTAGAAATTTGAAAATTTAGGAATTGGAAATTTAGGAAATTTGGAAAATTTGGAAAATTTGGAAATTTGGGAATTTATGGATTTCAGAATTTGGAAATTTATGGATTTGAGAGTATGGGAATTTAGTAACTTGAAAATTTAGAAAATTGGGAATTTGGGAAATTGAGAAATTGAGAAATTGGGAAATTAGGAAATTGAGAAATTAGAAAATGGGAAATTTGGAAATGTGAGAAATTGAGAAATTAGGAAATTAGGAAATTAGAAAATGTGGAAATTTGGGAATTTGAGAAATTGGAAATTTAGTAGCTTAGAAATTTGCAAACTTAAAGAATCATCCACACTCTAAATCACTTTAAACATCATCTACATTGACTCCACCTAATCTACATTCATCACCTAAAACTATCCTTCCAAACTCTCCCAAACTCTCTCACAAAGTCCCAACCCATAAAACAAAGGCCATCAACCACGCAAACAACATAATAAAATACCAACAGTAAAATTACAAGGAAAACAAAGCACGATCTTAAACGGTGACGATCATTCAAAGACCAAAGACAGGTTCTGAAGTTGTTGAATTGTCAGCAAGTGGTTCCAGCGGGATCAGTGTCAGTCATTGTTGTCAGTGGCGTGACATTTACATATCACACGCGTGGTTGTCACTGCGCCATTGTTATTACGTGAATGGACGTTTATTGTCAATTTCTGGCTCGTCGGTTGGCTGCAAGGTCCGTCGGTCATTGCCACTGAATGGCCCTACTCATTCAGACAATCTACACTTACATATTATACCCTAAATAACACGATTCTAATCGTTCGAACGTGTTCGACAATTATCACCGATGCTCGAATACCGTGGCGAATCGCTTTATTGTTATGTTAACTTGTTCCATTTGAGGTCGTTTGTAGAAATTTGGGACGATTGAGTAATTGAAGAGAAGGATAATTTATGGATTTGGTTTTGGATATTTGGGGGTTGAGATTTGAAGGAGATTGCGAATTTTGGGATTTGGGGATTTGGGAATTTGGAGATTTGGAGATTTAGGGCTTTGAAGATTTGAGGACTTGTGGTTTTAGAATTTAGAGATTTAGGGGTATGGGAATTTGGGGATGTGGGGATTTAGGGATTGTGGGAATTTGGGGACGTAGGAATTTGAGGGTGTGGGAATTGGGGAATGTGGGAATTGGGAGACGTAGAAATTTGGGAACGTAGAAATTTGGAAATGTGGGAATTTGGGGACGTAGGAATTTGGGGATGTGGGAATTGAGGAATGTGGGAATTGGTGGACGTAGAAATTTGGAAATGTGGGAATTTGGAGACGTAGGAATTTGGGAATGTGGGAATTGGGGGATGTAGAAATTTGGAAATGTGGGAATTTGAGGACGTTGAAATTTGGAGACGTGGGGATTTGGGGACGTAGAAATTTGGAGATATGGAAATTTGAGAGCGTAGAAATTTGGAAATGTGGAAATCTGGAGACGTAGAAATTTGGAAACGTGAAAATTTGGGGACGTGGAAAGCAAATTATGGGATTTGGTGATTGTGGAATTGAAACGCTTGGAAATTTGTTGATTCGGGAGATTTGAATGTAGTGCCCTAGGAACCCTTCTAATCTAGAAAGTAGACCATCCAGAAATTTGGGAATTTAATCCATTAGATACATTTGAACATCCAAAATACAACACTAATCTAAGAATCTGAAACCTGGTTCCAAACTTCCACCATCTCCCAATCCACCCAACTATTTTAACAATAATATTCAACAACGATACAAAAATGTAACAACTATTAAAGTAACTATAACACTTTATTGTAACACTTCTTCAACTAGAAACTCGACCGAGCAAAATCAATCTACGGAACTCATCAAATCTCCAGAAGTTAAATTCCCAGCGAACACCTGTTAATTCAGCGCGTGATTTCTGAGTGGGAAAGTTGTCGAGGATGTTCGAATCCCTAGAGCTCGAACGGTTCGAAACGCGATAACATTTCTATTTGGCGGCTTCCGTTCGCCATGATAGCTCGATAAAACGAGGTGTAATGGTTGAAAATGAATCGGTTGATGGTCGACTGGAAGAGCGTGTCCCGAAGTGTTGAGGGCGGTGCCACGAAGAAGATCGATCGGCGATGTACCCTTTATACATAGCCGGACAAGTGCGATTGCAGCTGGTGGTCTACGATAAATCCCACGAGATGTTACGTTTAATTATTTAACGGACCTTATCGATCCCCATGGCCAATACAAGGCCACCAGGTGTTTCGTCTCTCGGTATTGCGAAATATCGCATTCCTTTCCTTCCGGTTTACTTTGGTTGACCCACTTGCTTTCTATGCGTGATAAGTATTTTAACCCCTTTGCGGTTTTTGTTAATGACTGGGGAATTTGTAAAATTATGGAGGACGTTTATTGTAAATGGTAAATACATGAACATTTAAATAAGCTATTTATTAACATAACTTAATAGAACCAAACTATTTATTTGGATTATTTAGAAGATTCAAGAGAAATGTGTCCACATGAATGTAGACATAAAAGAGTGTGCACTTAAACTAATATAACAAGCCAAACTATTTATTTGGATTATTTAGAAGATCCAAGAGAAATGTGTCCACATGAATGTGGACATAGCAGAGTGTGCACCTTATGTAGCTTAATATAACCAAACTATTTATTTGGGTTATTTATAAGATCCAAGAGAAATGAATGAATGAATGTCTACATGAATGTGGACATAGAAGAGTATGAACTTAACATAACCTAATATAACCAAACTATTTATTTGGATTATTTATGAGATCCAAGAGAAATGTGTCTATATGAATGTGGACATAGGATAATGTGCACCTAATTTACCCTAACACAACCAAACTATTTATTTGGATTATTTATGAGATTCAATAGAAATGTGTTCACATGAGTGTGAACATAGGATAATGTGCACCTAATTTACCCTAACACACCAAACTATTTATTTGAATTATTTAGAAGATCCAAGAGAAGTATGATGTCCACATGAGTACATAGAAGTGCAGTTAACCTTCAATTTTCTAGACACTTGCATTCACACCTAACTAGTCGTGAAAAATAAATGTGAAGCAATGTGAATAAGAAAGTTAGATTATGTATTCCACATTACTTGAAGATTATAATTAAAATTGAATGCAAAATTTAATTGTAGTGAAAGTACAGTTTTAGTTCATATTAGATATGAACTGTAGAGAAACATGTGTCACATGTGTGATTTAATGTTGGACAAGGGATTAACTCAGCTTAATGGCTGTTCGAAAAGGTACTTGAAAATGTATGAATGTAGCAGAATTTTAAATGTACAATTTTGGATATTTGAAAAGTGTACTCATGTGATAAATTGGGGAATTAAGCCCACTTAACTTTTTACATATGCTGAAGTACATTAACCCAGCTCAAATAGCTGTTTCATATAGCTATTTAAAAATCTAGGATTTCTGAATCTAACAATTTGTAGATGTACTAATGTTGAATTACTTGAAAGATGTACAGCTTAAAAAAATTGACAACTTAAAAAAATATGAAAATATAAAAATTGTAATAAATAAAAATTGGTTATAAACTTGTTCGAGTTATATTTGAGAAAAGGGTTAAACGGCAGAAAACTGAAATCCGAAGCTAAATAATCAGAAAACGTCCGGCAATGCACAATTGTTCTGAGCGTGGTAAACGATTCGAAGGACAAAGGTCAAAGTAAACCGAGAGTGTCTGAAACGATTTCAGCAACGTTTCACCGATTCAATTCGCCTCTCGATAGAAACGGGGACAATTTTTAACACTCGTTCCTTTAACAATTCGTTCGAGCGAGAGCAGATAATGGCGCCAACGTGAATGTAGTCAACCTTGTGCCATACCTACCACACCCTGGTGTACGATGTAAAACTCGAGAGGTCGGTTTTCACCAGTTTCGAACACAGTGGAAGGTCGCAAGTGACAGGAAAATCGATTTTTTCCCCCCTTCATTCCCGCTACCGGTTTCGTTGGCGTTTCTTTTTCTTTTCTTTTTCTAGTTTCTTTCTTTTTCTCTTTTTTTTCTTCGTTTACTTTTTTCATTTGAACCGTGGAACGGAACCTATTCGTAACCTATTATACGCTTAAGCTTGTTATGACGGAATTCGCTGCCGTTTCGTTTGTCCAGGTGAGCGTACGATTTTGCGAACAGATAACGCGAATCTTATCGAGAGATAAGGTATTAATTAACGCGCCTCGAGATCCCGCGTTTACGCACGTGTAATTAACGAACAAATCAGATCTCTCTCTTTTATTTGCATCTTTTCGATCGGACGTTGATACAATTCCAAAATTTATTAAGAATTATAGTCATAATTGTTGATTCAGAATTTAGCGGCAATTGTCATTTAAATGATCTTGCAATTCAAAATTAATATTTCAAGTTAAAGAATAATCAAGGACTTTCATTAACATTCAATCGGTAATTAAAATATCTTATGTAGAAGAAATTTAATTTTTAATCGAATCGGAGATTACACGTGTCGAAATTTTGTATAAACAAATTGGGTCTGATTTTTGATCACGATTTATCTAAATTATTGACATTTTTAGATGAACCTTGTGCAAAGTGTAATCTTAATTTTAACATAGTTCATTAATTAATTCAAAAAAAAAGAACATCAAATTTTCGAACTGGAAAGTTTGAAAGCAGTCAAGCTGCCAACAGCAAAACCATCGAGTGCAAGGGGTTAAAATTAACACCATATTAAAATACGATAGCGAACGAGCCAAATGGAGTTCTGAATGGTAAAACAGTACGCGATGATAATGTAATCGTGCGTATAAATTTGGCACGAAATTATCCTGGTCGCCAGGAAGATCGTGCATGCACGGAAGCGGAAGATAACACAATAAACTCGTGACGATCGATCGCGTGACGCGTGTCCCTAAAGAATGAACGGCGACAGGAAGATAGTGTGTAGTAACATATGTAGTAACATAACGTGGCGAATGCGCCGTGACGTACATTTTTGGTCCTCGGCCGAGACAGTTGGATCAACTTCAAAACTCTGACTCGACGTATGATCTGGGATGAGATTTTTTCTATCTATATGTGTAACATAACTTGTGTTTATATGTATGACACATATGCAGCTGTATATGTAACATACATGTGTCTTTACATGACACATATGTAGCTATATATGTAACATACATGTGTCTCTACGTGTGACACATATGTATCTACATATGTAACATACATGTGTCTTTACGTGTGACACATATGCATCTACATATGTAGCTTACATGTGTCTGCATGAGTGACACATATGTATCTATGTATATGTATATATAACTGCATGTGTCTATAAGTATGACATCTATATATCTACATATGTAGCTTACATATGTCTGTACGTATAACACATATGAATGTATGTACATATGTAATTACATGTGGCTATACATGACACATATGTATCTACATATGTAACATATAACTGTCTGTATATATGCAAAAGATATCTGTCTACACACATGTAACACACACATGTATGACAATTTTTGTGTGAAATAAAAATCCTCCTAATTCATCAAATTTCTTTTTAACAAAGCCCTCGATAAAGTCAAGATTATAATAATTTATAATCTTGATGAATTTAACTAGAAATTGAGTTTCAATTGAATTTCAAAATTATTAAAATGAAGATTATAATAATGTATATTGAATTTAACTAGAAATTTAATTTTAATGATTAATATACGTAAATTATAGTTAAGGTCTATTTGACGTGGTTTGTAATTTTTTTAAATTGTAAGACATTTTTTAATATTTTTACATATGTTTATACAAAATATGTTTTGCAAGGTATGCATGATAAAAAGTACGTTGAGTTAAATACTGCATATAAATATTTCATACGTCAAAGGATAATATCAGTTGGCACTAACAACGTCGACTGGTAAAAACAGGAGGGAGATATGCAAAAAAACAATTTTTATCAAAACAGGAAACACTGTTTTAAGGAATGATGTGCTATTCGAGGAAACGCTTATCGACGAACTAGCTTTGACCACAACTGTGTTTTTTGAGGACAGTTAAGCAAGATGTAAAAAAAATAAGTGTTTAATTTATTTTGAGGGTTTGGAGTTTTGGAAATTTGGGATTTAGGGAATTTGGAGATTTGAGGATTTTGGGAATTTTAAGAATTTGGAGATTTTGAAGATTTGGAGATTTTAAGGATTTGAATTTTTAGAAATTTAGAAATTGAAGAATTTGAGGATTTGAGGAATTGGAAGTTTCAGAATTTTTGAATTTTTCAGAGGAATTTTGGAGATTTGAAGTTTTGGAAATTCAAAATTTACAGATTTGATAATTTCTAAATTTTCAAATCTGAAAATCAGGAATTTTATGATTGAACATTTTAAAAGTTGAACACTTAAAATTTTGAGGGTTCCGAAACTCAAAAATTGAGACATTTGGTAATTAAAAAAATAGGAGGCTTCATACATTAAACACAATAAATAAAACGCAAAGTAAAACACAAAATACAAGAAAGATGACTAATGATTTTACTAGAACCAAGATGAAAGATGGCTAAAACAATGAACTATTGTTTCGTCGAAATAAGATGACGAGGGGGTTCGTTAACCCCGTAGCTGAATTTATCGACCCACTATCCGTAGGTGGACATGCTTGCGTGCACGCTTGGCGAAAGTTGCAACTCTGTTAGCAACAGGTGTCGTACGAGAACTGGCTACCCACAGGTGGATCGATTTCTTTGACTTCGGATTCGAACTTTGTTGTTTCCTCTTCTCTTTTTATTGCATTCTTTGTACTTTCTTCTTCGTATCTACTGAGTGTTGACAGAATTTACATATTGAATCTTCTCATCGCTTTCAAAATGTTCATACGAGATCCAAATATTGAATCTTTTATTCATAGTCAAAATATTGATACGACTCTGGTGAATCTTTTATAGTTTGAAAATGTTGACGAGATGCAAATATTGAATTTTTTTATGTTGGTAATTTTGATGAGATTATAATGTCAAATATTTTATTTTTATATGTTGACAAGATATGGAAACTTTTAATTAAAATTTGGATTTAGTATAAAGACATTTAGTTATATTCAAAAGGTACATATGGTTTTTTGCATTTTTAGAAGGTTTATATATTTTTCAATAATATGAGATTAAATATTAGATGGAAGAAGTAGAGGACCATGTTAGAGATGTCATCTGGTTGTCATAAAGTCATAATAATAATAATGTATCATATAGTCAGATGAGAAGTAATATATCACATATGCTAGACCAACCTTCCACATATGTTCTTCAAAATGTTCATATATTTTTCAATTTAGGATCTGAATATTGTTTAACTGAAGCTGAGGATCATGTCAGAGGTGTCATCTAGTTCTCATGAAGTTATAATAATAATAACATATCACATATGCTAAACCAACCTTCCACATATGTTCTTCAAAATGTTCATATATTTTTCAATTTAAGATCTAAATATTGTCTAACTGAAGCAGAGGATCATGTCAGAGGTGTCATCTAATTCTCATGAAGTTAATAATAATGACATGTCACATAGTTAGATATGAAACGATACATCATACACCTGGACCAGCTTCTACATATGTTCTCCAAAATGTCCACATATGTTTCAATTTAAGATGTAAACGTTGGCTAGTTGAAGCAGAGGATCATGTCAGAGATTTCATTACCTAGTCTTCATGAAATTATTACAACAATAACAATAACAATATATCACACAATATAGACTACCTTCTCCATATGTTCCCAGAAATGTTCATATATTTTCAATTTAAGATCTACATATTAGCTAATTGAATCAGAGTATTCATCCAGTTTTCATGAAATTATAATAACAATCATGTCACATAGATGAGTAATATCATATAACTTTTATAGAAAAATAATAGTACAAGTACCCCACAAATTTCGATCAGCTGCATCAGATAAATGCAGCAGCAACAATAAAGTAGAGGAATGCTTGTCACTGCCGTCACGTCAAAACAAATCACC
Source organism: Megachile leachella (assembly GCA_963576845.1). Lineage (NCBI taxonomy): Eukaryota > Metazoa > Arthropoda > Insecta > Hymenoptera > Megachilidae > Megachile > Megachile leachella. The sequence goes on from OY756255.1 coordinate 11,207,028, forward strand.
ATACAAAACGCCAGTCGTCAAAGAGATAATATTCAGCTATCGATCAACGTTTGTTCGACACATTTTGTTGGACAGAAACGCCACACGGCGATCCGCGCAAACTGACCTTTGCACCAGTCCGGGGAATGGAAATGTTTAATGTCGGCTGTGCGGCCAATTTAGACGATTAAGTCGGCGTCGTTTAATGTAATCACAAGCCCAACTAATAGAAACGGTAAGTTATTTCAATACGATAATCGTTGGCGCGTTGGAAGGAAGTTCATACCACAGGAAACGGTTTCGCTAGATTACTCGAGTTCCGAATGAAAACAAGCCTACTGACCGATAATTATCTATCGTTGGGTTTGATTATTTCGAATACCGAGGTTGCAGATGGTTTCTGGAGATGTTCGAGGAAGGTAATTAGAGCTGATCCACATTGAGCAAATATTCAGTTGGGCAGATTTAGATAGAATTTGGGTTTGGGTGAAAATTGTGTTCAATTTTTGTGGAGTGTGCAAACTTTTATAGATGTGGATTTCAAGATTGAATGATGAAGAGATTTGATGACTTCACTGAGTTGTAGTTTGCAAATTTTCATATATTGTTCAGTATTTTACAGACTTGTTGTTAGACTAGGTACTTAGTGAACCACTGAGTTTTTCAATTTTCATATACTATGCAATATTTTATAGACGTAGAAGTTGAGACTGGACAAACCACTGATTTTTGAAGATTTTTAAAATTTTCATGTATTATTTACTTCATACATTATTATTATAAATTTTGAGATTGAACGATGAGCTAGCTTTACGAAGAGTTCATCTTCATGTGTCATAAAATATTAAATTGTAAATTGTAAATTTTGAATTGTAAAAAGTAAAATGACGTAATTATAAATTTGTATTGTAAAATATAGTACATAGAGAAATTATAAAAATTGTATGATAAAGTGAAAAGTGTATGAAAGGTCCAATATCCAAAGCTGTTGAAGCTTACTCGATATGACGTTGATATTTAATCACCTCATCTGGAGGCTGACAAGCTCAACCGATTTCTGCCCCTTTTCATCCCCTTGATAGTATAGTGTACCCTTTGAGAACTGTGTGACGTATCAATCAACGTTAAGCTTCGATTACAAGCACCAACATGGAAAGGATATTGAACAATGACTATGACCTAACGCTGTTTGCTGTTCCGTCCAAACATGAGTCTACCCTTATACTCGCTTTTTCAATCCCTTTGGTTCTGAAGGGGAAGTATGTTGGAGGGATTTGGGGTTATTAGAGGAAATGGGAGGTTAGGAATTTAGGAAATGAGAATTTGAGAGTTTGGAAATTTGAGAGATTGGAAATTTGAGAAGTTGCAAATTTGAGAATTTGGAAATTTGAGAATTTGGAAATTTGAGAGTTTGGAAATTTGAGAAGTTAGAAATTTGTGAGTTTGGAAATTTGAGAGTTTGGAAATTTGAGAGTTTGGAAATTTGAGAGTTTGGAAATTTGAGAGTTTGGAAATTTGAGAGTTTGGAAATTTGAGAATTTGGAAATTTAAGAGTTTGGAAATTTGAAAATTTGGAAATTTGAAAACTTGGAAATTTGAGAGTTTGGAAATTTGAGAACTTGAAAATTTGAAAACTTGGAAATTTGAAAGTTTGGAAATTTGAAAACTTGAAAATTTGAAAATTCACTCTCCCACAAATCTATAAACTCGAAAACCCAAAAACTTCTAAACACAAAAATTTAAAGATCCACAAAAATAAAATTCCAGAACCCTAAAAATCAATCTCTACCTTCGAATCTCTAACATCTATCTAACGATTAACAACTTGTACTCCACGAAACTTTCCCTAAAAAGCAATGAAGTATTTTCCTGCAATTAAACGAACCACAACAGCAGCATTGAATGTACACAAAACTGCAATGATTCTCGTTCGCATTGCGCTAAGTTTCGATAGAATTCCTGCAACTTGTTTGCGGATTTCAACGAAAGGATCAATCTCGTCGGTAGACGGTGTCTCTTCCATCTTGCACGTTTTCTTTCCGTCTACTGTACGATCATTATCATTCCTACGCAGGCTGAAGAATCCGTTGTCGACGAAGGTATTTATGGACACCATGCTGGGATTCCGAGTGTACAGTCAACAACAAATCAATCAAAATTTCGAAATTTCAAACTTTGAAGAATTTATGAATTTTAGAAAAAATGGAAAATCTCGAAACATATTGAAAAATAAGAAATTTTTTAAATTTAAGTTCTTCAAAGGTTATAAGCTTGGGAATTCAAAAATTTAGGAATTTGGGCAATTTTAGAAAGTTTAGGAAATTGGAGAATTCTAGAAAATTTAGGGGTTTGGGAATGTTCATAATTTCGAAATCTAGGAATTTAGGGAATTTTAGAGAATTTAGGGATTTGCGAATTTTTGTAATTTAGGAATTTAGGGAATTTTGCGCAATCTAGGGATTTTATGAATTTGAAAATTTTAATTAGGAAATTTTGAGATTTAGGGATTTGGGAAATTTTGTGATCTAGGGATTTGGGGAATTAGGGAATTTTGAGATTTAGGGATTTGGGAAATTTGGGAATTTTGAGGTTTAAGGATTTAGGGAATTATAGTAATTTAAAAATCTAGGGATTTGGGGATTTTGAGATGTAGGGATTTGGGGAATTTTTAGATCTAGGGATTTGGGAAATATTGAGATCTAGGGATTTAGGGAAATATGGTGATTTCGAAATCTAGGGATTTGGGGGATTTGGGGATTTTGAGATCTAGGGACTTGGAGAATTTGAAAAATTTGGGGTTTTGGGATTTGAGAATATTTGGTGATTTTGAAATCTAGGGAAATCTAGCAATTTGGGAATTATAAAATCTAGGGACTTTCCGAATTTAGGAATTTTTCGTTCTAGGAATTTGGGGAATTTAGAAATTTTGAAAATTTCAGAAAGTTGAGAAATTGTTGAAATTTAGTAATTTAGACTTTCAAGAAAAATTATGGAAATTTAGAAACTAGAACATTTCAGATACCTGAAACTGATTTTGAAAATTTATCGTCTTGAAAACTTCATAATTTTAGAAGATTGAAATAATTAAATTCCAAATATTTGAACAACGTAAGAATTTGAAAATTTAAAAATGCATGGAATTAAAAAATTTGAAAATTTGCTAATATATTAACCCCATACTCAAACAACGTTAAAACTTAAGTATTCATCATAGTAGCCCTCTTTGCAAGCGAGTGTACGCACATCGCGAGCGCGCGTCGTCGAAGAACGCAAGAGACGCGTACGGCATGCAACACCATTGCTACCATCAATTAATTATTTACGCGATCGTCGAATTGATCTCCGCAGGTACTTTCCTTTTTTACCGAGGAAACTATTCGTTTCGAATTGTCAACGTTTTACACTCGACACGCGTTGATGAATTTAAACACGATGGAAGTCGATTTACTTTGAGATACATTTATTCCAATGAAATGTTGCTGATTCTGATTAACAGGAATGCCAAAGGGGTCACTGGTAACCGGCGCCGCTAATTTAATTTAATCAAGCAATTACGAAGCTGGAAATGAAAAGAACTCTGAATATCATCAATATTTTATATATGGTACTTTAATATACTCGTTTTATTAAAGTGCCTTTCATATGTGTTTCATTCTGCCGTGTCACATTCTTGCTAATATTTTTCAATTTATTCTTATAGTTTTTCGAAAACACAAGGTTATTTGATTTTTCTATACGAAGATTTTTAATGGAAAATATATTTATTGTTACTTTTGTAAGAGTTGAAAAAATGAAGATTTTTAATGGAAAATAAATTTCTCGTTACTATTATTAGAGTTGAAAAATCATTTTCTAATAAAAAGAATTGTTCTGGAAAAATTGAATAATTGATAGGTTGATAAGGAGTATTTAAAATAAATAGTTCGTATATTTAAAATAAATAGTTCGTATATTTAAAATAAATAATAGTCCGAATATTTAAAATAAATAAATCAAATTATATTTTTGACGAGTAACGGTTCTCTTTATATATATGGAAAGCAATGAACAATGTACTGATGTCAATCCATGAGTTGGAGCGTTATATCAGCTGTTCAGAAGAGGTTAGGTTAGGTTAAGTTAAAAGATTAGTTAAGAATGTTAGGTTAGGTAAGTTAGGTGTGTTAGGTATGTTAGGTTAGGTAGGTTAGCTATGCTATTAGGTATACTCCTATTTTAACATCAGTACAACTTAAACAATCTTTCAAACTCAAAAAATGACGAAACTTTCCTACCTCGAAAAATTCCAAAAATTCGAATGACTCGCTCGAAGCAAAATGTGACGAAGGTAATTGCCAATGTGACAATTATTAACGATTTCCAGAAATTTCAGTTTATAAATTGCGTTCGGTGCACTCATTACAGGCCCCGTAGAATGTAGCTGGAAGAACATGTAACGATGCAAAGAATCTGCCATACATAGTTGTTCAGGAAAAGGTGCAGCGTAGAAATGTAGTTTTTCCTTTTATCCGCGTCAGCCGGTCTCCTTAAACGAGACAATGTAAAGCCAGCTACGAAACAATTATGGGATCAACAGCGGATAGAATGAATCACGCGTTAGAAACGCGTCGGAATCACAGCCGAAGCGTCTTAAATATTCCAATCGACGGGCCGACTTTAATCGGATTAATTAAATCAATATCGATCGAGTTATCCGAGGGCTAACTCGTCGTTCCAGTTGCCCTGGTAACCGCATAAATGGGAGATGATCACGTCACAGCGTGACCCCCATTACGTAGTCGAGGCGGTGAAATCTGAAAAACGAAGGGACAGTTCCAAGGCGACTGCTGGCGCTCGATATTAACGCGAAACACCCTGAATCGTTTCTAATGATGCGAATCGACAGATCGATGTTTTTATTGGACCATGATAAGTTCGTAGATGGTGATTTAACGTTCGATTGGGTTCGGATCAGGTTCTTAATTATTTTCCTGTGAATTTATACTGGTGTAATTGAGCGAGATGGGGAAAATTGCGATGTAGGGAGGGAAGAATTTTTTTACTGTTATGAAGAGAGGCGCTAGGAAGTATATGATGGAAATGCTTATTCTGGAATTGTGGTATAAATTAAAATATTGTAGTTAGTGGGATTCTGAGTAATCAGAACAGAGACATTGAGAATATTTCAAAGAACCAGGTTCAAAAATTTTTAAGTTCCAGATGATCAAATTACCAAATTTTCCAATTCTCAAATTCCCAAATTCTCAAATTACCAAATTTTCAAATTTCCCAATTCTCAAATTTCCAAATTCTCAAATTTCCCAATTCTCAAATTTCCAAATTCTCAAATTTTCAAATTTTCAAATTCTCAAATTTCTAAATTTCCAAATTCTCCAGTTCTCAAATCCACAAAACTCTAAATTCTCAAATTTCCAAATTCTCAAATTCTCAAATTCTCAAATTCTCAAATTCTCAAATTCTCAAATTCTCAAATTTTCAAATTCTCAAATTTCTAAATTCCCAAATTGCCAAATTTCCAAATTCTCAAGTTCTCAAATCCACAAAACTCTAAATTCCCCAAAATCCCTAAATTCCCCAAAATTCCTAATTTCCCCAAATCTCCAAAATCTCCAAAATCTCCAAAATTGTCCAAATTCTTAAATTCCTTAAAATCCCCCCAAATTCTCAAATTCCCCAAATTTCCTAAAATTCCCCAAATCCCTCAAATCCCTAAAATTCTCAAAACCCCTAAATTCCCAAAATCCCCAAAATTACCCAAATTCCCCAAAATCCCTAAATTTGCTAAAATCCCCAAATTCCCCGAAATTCCCTAAATTACCTAAAATTTCCCAAATCCCTAAATTCCCCTAAATCCCCAAAATTCCCAAAATCCCCAAAATCCCTAAAATCTCCAAAATCCTCAAAATCCCTAAATTTCCTAAAATCCCCCAAAATTCTAAAAATCCTCAAAATCCCAAAAATTCCCAAAATCCTCAAAATGCCTAAATTCCCTAAAATCAAAGAAATTAATTAACCAACCCAAATCAACCGCAAAATCCCTAAAACTGCAAAAGTGAAAAATCGCGAAATACAACATTCTACTTTTGCAACCTGCGATAATATCTAAATTGTAAAATGTAAATATGAAAATGTAACTGGGTTTCTAATACTTTTTTCGATTCACTGTATCAGAGCGAGTCGAAACCGTTTTGGTAGCATGTTTACCGTGGCGAAAATTCAATCTTTGCGATTCTATGTTCCGCGAGATTGGACATCGTGACTTATAGGACTTATCGTAGCGACAGAATCCGGTTTTTATCTGAAACTGGTCGTAACACGGTGCTTTTAAGAATTTCTTTTTTTTATACTCGCCAATTATCTGATTGCCGGAGAAATGGAAAACAAATTCGCCCGTTTTTCAATGAGGGAACTAAATGAATGATACTGTTTATTTCCACTTTATCTGCAAGTTATGTCATTTGCATAATGTTTAGAATACGTGTACGTAATTATACGCAATTAGTTTAACGTTAATACTATGCGAAAGGAAATCTATTAGGTTGATTTCTAGTAACTTTATGGGTTCGATTATTCTGAATTTTGTAGTCGACAGGGGACATTCACCATTCACTTTGGTATAATTTAAAATAAATTGTTATAAAAAATAAGTGTAGAGTATACTTGTGGTGTAACCTAGTGGAACAGATAATGAATTTAGGGATTTAGGGATGGGAAATCGAATTTGGAGCTTGAACCATTTGCTAGTTTGAGAATTTTGGAATTCAGGAAGTTGATATTTGAAGCTTAGAGTGCTAACATAAATTTGAGAAATTGCTAACTTTCAAGGTTGCCAGAAACCTCCAAGTGCAAAGACTTATTTTGTAATAGTGAAGGAATTGTAACCCATCTACAATTTTATACTACTTAAGCTGAAAAATGTCTGACAGCTTACGTAACAAAGTTAATTATTTTCTCCCCCATAAGCATGACATCAATGAAGAGGATCGATAACGGTAGACAAAACGTCTGTCGTTAGATATCTGGAATATCTCGTCGGATTGTTTTGCTGAACGCGTCGAGTTATCTCGACTGCAGTCTTTGAACTCTGGCATCGAAGATTCATTGCATCTCCTTCGGCTATGTTTCGCGTGGTTATTAAAGTGTAATTGTAATTGCGTTACGCAACGCTACACGGACATCTGTTCGAAAGATACCGGCTCTCGTATACATACTTTCCTAACGATATACCCGCGAAAATACCGTGTTTCTCGATCGCCGCGGGAACACAGACACGCAGGCCTGCTTATCAACGATTAAATTCTTGCGAATAGTGTGCGGCGAGCTGTTGCGCAAGATTATCGGCTGTACCGTAACGTTTGCGGACCGTTATCTTGCGCAAGTCATCGTGAACTATATTTTCGAATCTGTGTTCGATCGTATATGACGACGATTTCCGTTCTCTTCTTCACATTTGATGTGATGACTTTATGTTCGAACGTATGTGACCAATTTATGTTCAAACGTATGTGACAATGATTTCCGTTCTGTTCTTCAAATTTTGGTATACTAGATATGTGACACCAGATGTTCTATATGTGAATCTGGGTTCGACTGCATATGACTGTGATTTCCATTCTTTTCTTCATATGGTACTTTAGATGATATTATATGTGACGACTAAGTTCGATCACATATAACGGTTGGGACAGTTAGTAAATTGTTCAAGTTCCAAATTTCAATTCCTAAATCTCCAAGTTAGCATATACTTCAAGGTCCAAATCTCAACTTCTAAATAGCTAAACCTCCAAATCTCCAAGTTAGCACCCAGCTCCAAATGTTACCTTCACAATCCCTAAATTCTCAAGCTAGAAAATTCTTAGCTTTCCAAGTCCCAACTTCCTGAATCCCTAGACACCCAAATTCTTGAACGTCTAAACAACCCAAGTTCCAAAGCATCTCGTTCTAAAAATGTCAAAAGCCCTAAAGATTGAAAAACTTCCCAAAATCTTCCCACCGTCCAAGAATCCAGAGAAACCAGTAGCCATTCAGACTAATCGATAATAAAAAAAGGTCGCAAAATTCTAAATCTAGCCACCTGTAGCAATCAACGGATCATAAAGAAATGATGAGAATGCCATTAAACACATGACAAACGTTTCCGTCGAAGCTACTTGATAAACAGTGTGGCTACCAGTGAGATCAGCGAAGAATTTCGGTTTAGTCCTTGTTGGTTTTCAACAAGGGAACTCGCCGGCGAAACGACAAAGCGTTTGCGACACGGTGCTTTTTTAAGCCGATGACTAAAGTCACGGCAAGCAGGTTGGAAAAAAGTTTCTGCATAATGCATAACGACCGTGCGGGCACGCGGCTGCACGGATATAAGTGCGAGCACGGCTAAATCAATGACCCGCGATATAGTTGATCGAGCGTTTCACCATCCTGGGATCTACAACGTTTCTCCTCCGTCGTTCTACCGTAACAAAGACATTTATCCATGCACCCACTGAACGACTGACTACCGTCGATGGCCATAAACAGAACTATGGTGCATACGCGGGACAGGACACACCGTGTGGATCGATCGCGTGCCAATGGAATAGTATGGCCGATTCGAGGCAATCGTAATTCACGGGGAGAAAACTCGTTGGCTATATACATTTGATTTAGAGGCTTGAAATTCTAGTTGCAATCGAAGAATTACTGCTCTTTTTACTCGTGATTTCATTTGATTCATGAATTACTGACGTACCAATTTATTGCTTAATTATTGCGTTAAGGATATATGACGCCGTTCGGAAGGAAATATGAGGATGTAGTTTGCTACGAATTTCAGATTTGAGGGTTCGGGGCATTTGGAGATTTGGGAAAGGGGATTTGGGAATTTAGGGATTTGGGAATTTAGGGATTTGGGAATTTAGGGATTTGGAAAGTTGAGAATTTGGGAATTTAGAGAATTGGGAATTTAGGGATTTGGGGCTTTAGTAATGTGGGAATTTAGAAATTTGGGGATTTTGAGAGTGCGGAATTTAGAGAGTTGGAAACTTAGGGATTTGGGGATTTAGAGAGTTGGGAATTTGAGGATTTGGCGATTTTGGGAGTGCGGAATTTAGAGAGTTGGGAACTTAGGGATTTGGGGATTTAGAGAGTTGGGAATTTAGGGATTTGGGGCTTTAGTAATGTGGAAATTTAGAAATTTGGGGATTTTGAGAGTGCGGAATTTAGAGAGTTGGAAACTTAGGGATTTGGGGATTTAGAGAGTTGGAAACTTAGGGATTTGGGGATTGAGGGAGTTGGGAATTTAGGGATTTGGGGATTTGAGAATTGTGGAATTAGGGATTGTGGAATTTGGGGATTTGGAGATTTGGGAAAGTGGAATTTGGAAATTTGAGAAATTGCTAGCTTGAGAATTTGGGGGCTTGAAAATGTGGACAATTGGGATTTGGAGAGTTGAGAATTTGAGGATTTGGAGATTTTGGAGAGTGGGATTTGGACATTTATGGAATTGGCTAACTTGGGAATTTGAAATTGTAGGCACTGAGATGTTGGAATTTGGACCTTGGAGTATGTGGTAACTTGGGAATTTGGAGATTTAGAACTCAAACAATTTGCTAACTTGAGAATTTATGAATTTAGGAATTGGGAAGTTGATATTTGAACCCTGCAGTGTTTGCTAACTTCTAAATCTGGAAGTTTAAGCACTTGTCTGCGATTTGTACCTTCTATTTGCTAACTTGTTACTCTACTGAAACTTTGAAACCTAAAAAGACTTTGGTCCTCCCAATCTCAGAATCCTGAATTCCAAAATTCCAAACAAAAGCGTATCCACTAAAACAAAAGTATTCACCACATTTACAACTACCATTTACAAATACCACATATTCCAAACTTGACCAGTTAGATGAACGCAAGTTTGAATGATAGTTTCTGTACGGAGTTTCGTGTTGAATCGGTGAAAACGCGATCGAAACGTTTTGTAATTCGCCAGCTGTTAGCTTTTAGCTGTTCGTCAGGGTGGAACGAAGGATTTCAGCGATCGCGATTAACGTTGGACGGTTTTTCAATTAAACGCGTTGCTTGGTCGACGCCGACGTGTTCGCGCGCAAGAAACCGCGACGCATATTGTGTTACAATTTCAAGCGATTCGCTTGATGAAAGGGATCGGTTTTTCGTATTATTAGAGGCTCAGTCCGCGGCTTTGATCGATAACCCGATGGCCTTGAATAGACACCGGACTTTTCTAACGAAGTAAAAGTTGACTCCGTTGAGGCCAGGCCGGCTTTGTGGGATTTTAAGAGATTGCACGTCGCCGAGGGCACGTTCGATCGTACGTGTTTATCCTGCCACGATCGATCCAGGTAAAGATACTTTCTAATACCATGTTGATTTTCAATAATACAGGATGTCATGTTACGTGACGATTACGAGCCTTCTAATTCTATTCCAGATTTAAATAATCAATTCGATAGAGGATGTGTTTTGTTCAAAATTATTGAATTGTATATTTGGTTAGATGTTTTGTAGTTCATCGTAAAACGTTATCATACGATTATTTCATTGCAATTGCGCAGTAATTTATTGCATTGTAATGCGTGGTAATTGAGCTTACTACGATATAATCCGTAACATTGTTACACAATGCGTGATCATTCAACCTGTTGCAATATAACGCGTGGTAATTCAACTTATTGCAATATAACTGCTCTCATTGTTACGCAATGCATTGTAGTTCAACCTGTTGCAATATAACGCGTGGTAATTCAATTGATTGCGATATAACGCGCGGTAATTCAATGGATTGCAATATAACGAGGGTAATTCCATTTATTGCAATATAACAAGTGGTAACTGATTTGATTGCAATATAACGCGTGGTAACTGAAATTATTGCAATATAACGCGTGGTAACTTGAATTTTGCAATATAACGCGTGGTAACTCAAATTATTGCAATGTAACGCGTGGCAATTCAACTGATTGCAACGCGTGGAAATGCAACTTATTGCAATATACCGAGGGTAATTCAATTTATTGCAATATAACAAGTGGTAATTCATTCGATTGCAATATAAAGCGTGGCAATTCGACTGATTGCAATATAATGCGTGGAAATGCAACTTATTGCAATATATCGAGGGTAATTCCATTTATTGCAATATAACAAGTGGTAATTCATTAAATTGCAATATAACGCGTAACAATGCAACTTATTGCAATATAACGCGTGGAAATGCAACTTATTGCAGTATAACGAGGTTAATTCCACTAACTGTAACTTGTGGTAATTCAACGCATGATAATGTAACCGGTTGCACTGAAACACGTGGTAATTGAACTTGTTGCAACACAGAAAGTAGTAATTCAACTTATTGCAATGTAACGAGTAAGACAAGTTCTTGCTATATAACACGTGGTAATTTCTTGCTATGCAACACCTGGTAAACGTCTACTAATTTAGTAATTACCAGTTCTACATAAAAAAAAGTGGCAATATAACAAAAGAGTAGCATGCTCTCGTTCACCTCTTCTTTCCAAACCCACAAATTGCATTAAACATTATATAAGATTTGCGCAGTCTTCAAAAAAATTCGACCGCAGTGAACGCGTTAAACACCTGTTACGAAACCGGCGAACGTGATTGGCTCGATGTGCAGCAGATCGGTGGTTCGTTTGTGAAAATTCGCGTTTCATTTGGTTAAGGGACGGAAACGTTCCAAAGAGGTGGCATGGAAACACCCTGGAAAACGAGCGGCAATCTCGTTCTATCCGACCGCAATATATCCAAGGCCGATCGAGGCCGATCGAGTGGCTCGAATTCGTCGGTTCGCGGGTGCAGCAGACAGAAGGCACTCTCTATTTCTCTCTCTCCCTTTTTCCCGTTCGGCGAACGATCAGAATCGAGTTCTCTCGTTCTTCGTCCTCCCGATTGCTCGTTGAACACCTAGTCTAGTCTCTATTCAACGCCCTCGCTTTCTCTCTCTCTTTATTTCACTCTTACAAACGCGAGTTCACTCTCCCTCTCGCTTGTTCGCACGCGCGTACAATGTTCCAGTCACATCCCCCCTCCCACCTACCCTTCCCACTCGATTGCATTTTATTTATTCTGAACCCAAGTGCCTGTCTTTGTCCTGTCGATGTGTCTAATAGATTTCTTCATTTACTTTTTTAATCCCTTAAATCTACGGTTATTCGTACATATTCAGATATTCTATATTGACATCCATGAGGATAGGTGATAATACTGAAATACGTAGACATTGGAATTTAGGGATATTGTGATTCAAAAGAATTTAGGATTAGAGGTACATGTAGATCAGAATATTAGATGTTGAGATTCAGGGACATTAAAATATGAAGCTCTGAAAATTAATGAATATAACGTACATGTTACTCGCTTATAATATAGGCAGATTTATCATATCGATCTTTGAATTGTTTGCCTACAAGAAGTACCGTTTTAATCCCATCGACCACGATGGACATATGTAACCTAGCGAAGGCTGCAACTTTCACGACCATCAACTTCCTACTGTTCGATCGATAAACTTGCAAACGTTCGCAATTGAAAAACTCAATTTGATCGTACCCGTTTTCAAATAATCGAAAACTCGCGCCATCGATTCCACTTGTTACTTCGTTCGGTGGTTGCCGTAAGTGAGCGCTTTGCATAACACGCTCGGTTGCGATTTACGATATTGAGAGAGAGCGTTGGATCGTTCGTCAAATTATTCAACCGAAAGGCATTCTGTCGAGCGTAATTATTTTATACAAATAATCCCGAACTATTCGAGCAATTCGTAGCCGTTGCTTTCTCTCTGTCTAACGTTCGACACAGCACGCGGAGCGCGAACGTCCTTGACGGTCGCCGTAGCGACTGCGCAACAGGCCACAGCGCAGCGTTGCGCGTCGCTGCGCATGCGCACGCTCGATGCACTCTTTCCCCCACCACGCCGCCCCGTTGTGACAAGCTGCATCCCCACCACGCGAACACGTTTACCGTCACAACTAACTCTCTACATGTATACAGCGATTGCCGCATATTACGTCATCGACACCTTCACTTCGCTCGTGCTATCGAGCACGATGCTCTGCCATTCGTTGCTCTCTCGTTGCGCTCGCACGTTGCCACCTTCGCAGCATATTGTTCTTGCTTTCATTTCGACTGTCTTACCGTAACTCGATTTTACATTTTGATTTACTTTTTTCTTCGGTTTCCTTTCCAATGACCTCACACCAAATATGCGTGGGTAGACGCGTATGCTCTGGGACACTTTTTAGAGCTATATTCATTAACAGTACAGAAATGTTGACAGTATTGTATTAAAATTTGCAAGTTTGGGACTTTGATCTTTAAATACTTAAAAATGATAGAAGTTGGCTATTTTGAAAATTAGACCTTGAAAATTAGGTTAGGTTGCATTAAAGTTAGATTAGGTTAAAGCAAGGTCATCAAGGTTAGACTAAATTAGATGAGATGAAAGAGTAGGGTCAGGTGAAATCAAGATTGGTTAGTTTGGAATAGGTCAGATCAAGGTTATATTACACTAAAGATAGAATGAAAGAGACAGGTGAAATCAAGATTGGTTAGTTTGGGATACATCAAATCAAGGTCATGTTGTGTTAGGTCAAATCAAGTTGAGATTAACCTAGAGTTTAAATTTCAAACAAGGAGTACTAAGTTTTTGAGTCATATTCTTGTAGTCGAGACAAGAATATTTCAGTGTTGAAATCGCGTTACAGTTACAGCAATTATCATTAATAAAATGTAGTAAGTGCAAATCGATAATTGCAGTTGATAATAGTTCCTCCAGTGGCTAATTGAAAATATAGATTTCGAAGGAAGCGATATAAAATGCAGATATAACGTAACACAGCGTATCGTCAAAAAGGATGACTTGTTCGACCCGATCGACTACTGGAACAACCAGTTTCACCAGAAGTAAGCGCGTACCGAGACGAGCAACGCGAGTACAACCGAGCGCATTGGCCGACGAAGAAATGTTACGTGGATAGGGTAGGATATCTTCGGGTTAATCGGTCCGGCAGTTAAGAATTCGAATGGTATCGGCGAAGTGACCTTCCCTCAGGAAACTGGTCGCTCCCGCGGAATGTTGCAAGCTCGTTGCTGTTCCAATTAAGACTATATTTTTACCGTGTGTCCGATAGGAACCTGAATACGATTTAACGATCGACCAACATTCGGATCGGAAAAACTACACGACATACGGTATTTTAATAGCCATACGAGCTCATCGAGAGTACCCTGGGAAATCGTTCTTCTGCCATCCATGAAATTTCTTCCATCTCCGTACGCCGATAGATCAAGGAATTCGAGACACGCGAATTGTTGTGTCGTTAAACGGTTGATTATCGATGAATGACACCGGTCGTCGATGTAGCGCATCCGAGAATAGGTGGAACAACCGCGGCTTCGATTTAAAAGCACCAGACCAATACTATAACGTGAAAGTAACGATCTGATGCAGAGTCAATAACCTGCAATAACTGTTTGACCTAAAAGTGTCTTTGAAACTCCGTCCAATGTATTTTTTTCCACTTCCCGCCGAGTGGGCACAGCTTGCGAGCCATCGCGCAAGCACAATCCGTTTCCCTCTGTTCCCTGATAAATTAACCCTTCACAGATATTCCTGACACCCGATTTCGCGAATACTCCTTCACACTATTGTCTGTGCAGTCTTTATTAAAAAGCAAGAATATTCAAAGTCTTTAAATTTTCTGAAAAGTTTAGAATTCTTCAGAAGAAACACTTTATTACCTGAAAGTTAAAATAGCAAAGGTCCACGAAAGAGATAACTTTCGGTTTTAACTGCAATCTAATAGCGTGGATTGCCAGTGCATCTCCGTTTAATTTCAGACAGGTCGGTTTCTCATTAATTTCTGAACGGTACAATTAAAAGCAATCGGGTACATTAGCCAATTACGATGTTTCCCTCGGGTTTTTCTTCGAACGACCAAGGTTTTACAGGGAACGCGTAGGTTTCAGCTGATAATACGCTCGGTACCCGTTGATACTGTTAGCATTTTATCGTGCGTAAAGATTATGAAAATATTATGCATACGTTATGAAAACACGTTCGTTTCCAGAGAAATAGAATGTACGTTGTGTTCACCGTGTCTTAGCATAAAATTTTCAACCCTCGCGTGGGCAGCCATTTGCAAATGTACTCAGATGCAATTTTGGATAAACAATTTGCATAGTTAGGTGCGAAGTTGTCGAAAGTCTTTATCACTTTGCTGCTTACAGTAGACTCTCGTTATATTACCTCCGTGTAGTTTCTAGCTAATTCGCACATTTCCTGATTTCTTTATTTTCATAGAAATGTAGAGATTTTCAAATATGAAAGTCTACAAATTTTTAAATTACAAAATTTGAGAATTCAAGTTTAGAAATGGTTAAAGTTTAGAAATTTTTTAAATATTTACCAGGTGTTAAATTTTGGAAGTTTGCATCTTTAGAAATGTTTCATATTTGTTATATATTTAAAATGATATTAGAGAAATGTGAACGTCTCATTATTTCAGGAATGAAACGTAGGGCCTATACAAAAATTGTAGTAATACGCCAATGACCATGTTGCATCTTAATTGTATCAATTATCGTCTTCCTTTTTCCGCGTACAGTCCGGTTGGATTTCTACGCGAACGTTATTCGATAGCGGAAGCGACCGAGGCTCGCATGGAGCACGATATCATGGAGAGTCGTAGAAAATTCCTGAAGCGCCGGGAAAAGTAGGGCGACAACTCTTTAAAAAGTTTCGTCGATGTGGAAACATTCAGCCGATTATAAGAAAAACGATCAGCTTTACACGCGACTGTTACGAACGTCTATAGAATAGTATCGATTCTAGAAGCGGCTAGAAATCCGTGTGCGATTGTGTACGTGTGTGTGGATATGCGCCGGAAAGCAGCTGTTCTCTCTTGGAAAAATGTCGTCGATAATTTCACGAGCGAGAAAAAACAACGCCGACTATTCGGTGTTACGTTTTATCGCTCGAAATCGTCGCGGCTGTTGCGTAATCGCGGCGACAACCACGGCCAGATAAGAATTGTGCAATTTACAAAGCGTGCATTCGCGTTTCGTGCGAGTCGCACGCGAAGTCTGCGGCGTAGTAAAACTTGTCGGGAACCCCTGCGACGCGAGCGTGTGGTTCTGCACGTTCGCAATCTTATGACGCACCTTGTGCGTACTGCGATGTGGCATCTTAGGTCTTTCGACTTTTATGCACGTTTAAGTACAATAATTGATATATAGTTCATTGCCAAATACATAAAATGTTAGAACTTCAATTTGTTATCACAAATTAATATTTTTGTCAAATTCGCAAGGGATGTATAAATTTTGGATATAGTCATCTAAGAACATGCCGATGCACTTCTATACAGGTATTATACTAATTTAGACATCTAAGCAATATTTAAATTTAGGAACTTAAAGCAGCAGGATCTATGGATCTATGAGTACTATAGATCCATACTACTACTTAAGGATGTAGGGTACAAGGTACTTGATATTTTAGGGACGCATATTTTGATCTACAAATATTTTGAATGATTGTAGTAGTTACAAAAGAAAATCTAGATATGTATCTACAAGTATCAGTCTTTCAAGACAGGCTCATTGATACAAACAATCCATCAAATGCATCTTAAAAAACCTGCTTCCAATGTTAAATAATTTGACATTATCTATCCAGTGCAGGTAGTTGAAAGAATAAAATATTACATTTTAGGTATTCGTAGCGACCATTCGAGTTTAACGCGACAATGCAAAGAAAATGAAACATGACTGGAAACAATGATCGGTATGGAAATTCGCGTTGATCCATGAACTTAAAAATACGACCGCTTATGTAAACGATCGTTTCGCCGGCCGGCGTTGTTCGTAGTTTTCGTTACGCGCGTAACACGCGTGCATACGCAAAACCGAGTTGAATCGTGACTCAGGAGCGCGTGGAAGCGCTGAAAGGGAAGAGCAGCCACGGATGACGTTTACGCTGGTATATGGAGGCGGGGATAGAGCGTAGCGGGTTCCGGGCAGGGGGTGGGGGTTATAGGTATCCGTCGAGTAAGAGGGAAGGTGAGAGGAGTGGGGGTAGGTAGAGTGCGTGCGCGGTCGAGTTGAACGGCGCTGTCAGTGTCGATTGGTTCGCCGCGGCGACTTGAGGTGTCGTCGACGTGTAAACCGACGTTGTATCCGTGTAACATTTTTTTTTCTCTCATCGCGCTCCTCGTCAAAGTTGAAAACGGTACGTTACCGTTCTGTATCGGTCCTTGTCATTTCTTGTGTGTTTACCGTCAACCGCGAGGTCAAACTTGTTACAACGGTGTTTCGTAAACGGATCGAAACCGATCAGGAACAGGAACTTCGAATTTATCTCCCAGTCTCAACGTTGCGTTTCACGCCTGCCCGTCATTCAAGGCGGGCAGCGACGTAGTCGATCAAATAAAAAGTTCTTCTTTTGGTGATCTCGATAATATCTGTAAAAGAAAAAAAACGGTGCGTCTGTTGGTGATCATCCATACAGTGCATCGATTCATCGCGAGAAACAATTTCGTATTCGTCATTTCTGTTCTCTGGTCGCCGGTCGAAAGAAAAACGTCACGTGTGGTGTCAGACGAGAGCGTATGCGAGAGTAATCTTTCGCATAATCCCCGTTACATCAAGGGAACGGGAGAACACCCGGATCGGATACATGTTAGAGCGTGCTTTGACATCGGTGAACATCATCGAGTGAGAGAGACGTGCTGTGTCACTGCGCCCCGATAAACAGCGAGGAGAGACTCTTCCAAGATGTAAGTAATGCATTATACTATGTAGCTCCATATGGTAGCGTGGCAAAACAATGTATCGATCAGGGAACCCTGTGATCCATTTCAATTCGGGTTTACGCGTCGACCTAACCTGACGCCGCGGCGTAACAGAGAAAAGTTATAGCGGCGCTCGTGTGTCGCGCGACCGACGATTCTAGAAAATTGCGTCGTTGGCGTAGCTCGTACGACGTTTTCTAGGCGAATTTTAGAAACGTTCCGTTCCCTCGCGTTCGTCTTATTGCTTTGCCTTTTAGTACTCCGTCCGTTGACGTATCGCCTGTCTGCTTTACCGACGGCGTTTCGAAAACAACCGTGCATGAACGCGGATATACGAACAGTCGTGCTCTTTCCAGAACATACACCGTACGCGCAGGCGCGCGACCTTTCCTAAGTCCTTTTCTTCCTTTCGCCGCGACCGTACATTAATTTTTTCCTTCTTTATGATCTATTCATCCTTATAGAGTATCAGGATGTGTTAAACAGCCTTTCGAAATTTTTATTCGCTCCATTTTATTATTAATTACTTGCCTTTATTTAGGAGTTAACATCCTCGAGATTTGAGAGCAGTCACGTGTTGTATTATGTCGCTATTTCATAACTACTATATTACTTTTTAAATCTACCATGCAAGCATACTACTTTATTATACCATTACTCACCGTTTTATTCAAATAAATATTATCTCTTTTCTAGTTTGTTTTATTTTGCTATCTAAGCAAACACTTTTCAGTTTATAGCCGAATTTTGTAATCAAGATGGTAATCAAAAGTTAACAGTCGGTTTTGTCGGATCTATATCACAATATTATTGATTGGAAAATTGTTTTCCCCTTGAGAGAAAATTGTACTTATTCTGTACCGGAGTGGTAGCAGTTTTACGTTCCAGGAATTTTCAGGTTTATGAAGGTCAAGAGCTTTGATGGCATTCCCGGAATTGAATCGTAGGTGTAGCGTCGCGATGCCTCGATTCATCTGTTAAACGCAATCGCTGCCGGAATACTACGAGACGCGACGCGATTAGAATCTCCGTCGCGACGGCAGGATCGATTGTTATCCTGTCGTCGTGTTTTATCGTATCCTGTTCATCGCGGTTATTTGTTTGCCTCGCCTACGCGATTTTTTTATTTCCTATTTCTCTTGTCACAGTGTACACTCTGTTGCACGTATCTTTTGGATAAATATTATAGAGGAATATTTATTACCACTTTTGATTTATACTTTTATATTTTTTATGTCTCAAATAGATAAACTTTTAAATTCGTAAATTGTTAAATTTCAAAATCACAATTTTCAAATCCTCAAAATCTTAAATTCCAAAATTTGAAAATTTATAAAAATTCTCCAAATTTTTCTCTGAATCGCAATTTTCTAAAAACCTATGCTCGCAGGTGTATAATTTTGTTTCTCACAAAACCTGTATCAAAGAACATGCAGTATTATTTCAAGCATAATATGGCTTATCAGTGCGCTATCGATCAAATGAATTTTTTTAATTTGATTGATTCATTGATTTTTACGATGGAGAAAAATTAATCGTGAGATCGATAGATTTTTTGTCGATCGATAAAAATCAGTCGTCAGTTATTAATTATAAATGTTGACGTTGCGTGTTGCAATTTAACAATAGTTCTCTTTGACGCGTTTTATTATTGCTTTTATTATCAACATTACTGACCTATATTTCCACAAAAATGAAATAATTAAACTTTCGAAAGTGATTAATGTATGTTTGTCGATAATATAATGCGCTAAAGCCTCGATTATCTAAATTGTTGATTAAACAGCTCTCACATTCCAACTACGCAGTACATTATTCACGTTAGTTCATTAACATCGTATTGCATGTTTTTCAGTAGTTTATCCCTCGTTGTACTTTTTCAATCTTTCCGGACTGCTAAGTCCCATATATCATTTAATGTTAATGCTTCTACAAGATCAATTTTTTGTTTACCATGATAATTAACCGTAGCGTTATGAATATTGCGAAATGCGTGAGAAAATCTGTTCATCCTTTGTTTAATCAGGTAGCCTTCAATTTTTTATCCATAATCTGTATCGACGTTCTTGTTTATAATCTGGATTATGTATTCAGGATATTTGATCGGAAATCTGGATAATGATGTCTTAAGTAAAAACAGGAAATCATTAATCAAATTCAATGATCATTAGTTGTAAAAACAAACATACCATACAAATGATGATTTAATGGAAAATGGTGGAAAATTCCATAATGAAAATTCTAGTGAATTCATAGTAAATTTTCATTAGGGATATCAAGGTTTCGGAAAGGATGAATATATTCCTTCGTTCCTGGAAGTACAAATCTAGAGATATTTGGTCTGAGCATAATTCCAATTTGGGGATACTTACTCAATATTTGGGAATCTAGGGATATTTGGGTCTGCAATAATTGTTAACTAGGTATATTTGATTTTGTCATATTTCATTTTAAGTGACATCAGAGATTTACCTATATTGACCCTAGGGATATTCGATTTAGGATGTATTGATGTCTAGGGATATTTTGCTACACGACTGGATGGTTCTAGGGATATTTGATTAAGGGTATATCGGGATGTAAGGATATTTGGATCTAGGGATATTTGGAACTAGGGAGAATGGGAACTAGGGAGATTTGGATCTAGGGAGATTTGGAAGTAGGGATATTTGGATCTAGGGATATTTGGAACTAGAGAGATTTGGAACTAGGAAGATTTGGAACTAGGGATATTTGGATCTAGGGAGCTTTGTAACTAGGGAGATTTGGATCTGGGGATATTTGGAACTAGGGAGATTTGGAACTAGGGAGATTTGGAACTGGGGAGATTTGGAACTAGGGAGATTTGGATCTGGGGAGATTTGGAACTAGGGAGATTTGGATCTAGGGATATTTGGAACTAGGGATATTTTGAACTAGGGAGATTTGGAACTAGGGAGATTTGAAACTAGGGAGATTTGGAACTAGGGAGATTTGGATCTAGGGATATTTGGATCTAGGGAGATTTGGATGTAGGGATATTTGGATCTAGGGATATTCGGAACTAGGGAGATTTGTAACTAGGGATATTTGGAACTAGGGAAATTTGGAACTAGGGATATTTGGACTTAGGGATATTCGGAACTAAGGATATTTTGACCTAAGGATATTTGGATCTAGAGAGATTTTGATCTAGGGATATTGGAATCTACGGATACTTCGATCTAGGGATATTTAGTTTCATTTATATCCAAATCTAGGGATATTTTGCCATATAACTAGAGAGATCTAGGAATATTTGGTTCTAAGACTTCTTGAAACTCTATGAATCTAATGACATTTAGTAATATTTGTCTTCCAACTAATAAAAATGTGTGAATACTCGATCCTCTCGATACTTAAGGACATTTCATTTCAAAATTTTTGCAATCTAGAGATATGTAAACGCAAAGAACATAACTCTCTAAAAATACAAGAATACATAAATGATTATAATTTCCCCGAATTTACAAAATCATCGCTAATTACCGAACTCGTACAAAAGCAATCAGTTGCAGATTAATCCCTGCTGATTACTACATCTCCATAATTAATTAGCTTAATTAGAATGTTACGGTGGCCACAAACTGTGTACATACCGCAACACCCACTGTTAAAGCGCCAACAAAATTGAACAGAACACGGTGAAACACGATAAGAACGCGCGTCACCGATCTCTCTTTTTAATCTTAACCATACGGCACGGCCGCGGAGATAAGATTATTTAATTTGTGTCGGTCGTTCGATCAGGACGCTACAAGGAATGTCAAGCGGATTCGCGAGTGACACGCATATCGCGAGATGCTAGTCTCCTTTTGGCACGGTTGCCCGATTAATTACGCAGTCAACAGGTTGCTTTCGATTACCACCGCGGCAAGATCGCGGTTAAACGATCGATACGTACGGAGAATTCATTTTCACGCTCGATGATTTTGCAATAAGGAGACGCGCCTGGGATTCATTTTTCGCTAAACAACTTTTACAAAAATTATCTTGTAATTCGATTTCAAAATTTGCTTAGAGACGTACAATTTTTCGTACAATTAGATTCTAACGATTAGAGTTAATTGTTTAGGGTTATATGTTCATACACGAAGATATAGGTATTCAAAAGTTACGTGAAAAATAATTTTTCCTCTTCGTTACAACGTTTGAGCAATAATCTCCAGTTTCAATTTGCTGTACCTCTTCATTTCTGAAATTTACATAGAAAATGTTCTCTCGTTGCATTTCAAACAGAAAACGTTTCAACCGTCTCCATTTTCAGTAGCCGACATTTTTAAATGCGTTTATGCGGAGATGTAGTACCATTGTGTTTCTTCAATTTCGGAGCTAACGTGAAAAATGAAATTTTTTCTCACGGTACGCGTGGGCACTTTTAACTCCGTCATATTTAATTTCGTAGTTTCGTCAAAACTGGGTGGACTTTATTAACGTAAAAATTATTCAATTTGATGCAGAAAAAATAATACAATGAAATTAAGTTGTAATTTTTTGTCTGTTAGATTTTGGTATTAAGGAGTTGAGGAGAAAGGATTGATTTCAGCTGGAAAGTAATTATGATATTAAAAATGTAAGTGAAACGATGGGATAAACCGTTGCAGGTAGTAACCTTCAACGAAGACACGAACCAGAACAAGGAAAATTAAATACCGAAACGAGAATAATAGGATTTCACGGTGATGATGCGCCAGACGAAGGCGTAAAAGTGCACCGTGTGAGATTATGCTAACGTAGAAAAACAGCCTGTTGCATCGACGTTGTCCTAGGTCGCGTCTCTCTCTCTCTCTCTGCTCGAAGTGTGTACTCTTCCAACGGAATTTCGTAATCATTCTAACGATACAACATCGATCGACCGTGTCGTCGCAACGCTGATCCCTCTAACGGTACTGGCAACACGAAAACAACGTACTTGTAATTCTACTTTCACTTTCTATAATTACACTGATAATATACAATATTTTTCAGAATATTTTCAAAGTAACTTCAATGCAACAATCTCTTTTCTTGTTCAATTTACTTTCACGTCGTTCTTCGTTCTACGCAAAATTAAATCTTTATTCAAGTCAATAAATGACAGTACTTTTCTTTTAATTCCTTTTTATACGATTTTGACAATTTTTGGAGTACTGCTTTATAAAACGCACCTGGTGCGTCATTGGTTGCTGACAGAACACGTCATCGATTAGAGCTAGACGATCATTATATCAAAAATAAAATAATAGTCTACAAAAAATATGCTACAATAGAAGACGCACCACGTGCGTCATTAATTCTATAATGCAAGACCCACACCGTGTGTTATTTATATAAAAAAGAACTTTAATTAACTCTACGCTACAAATAATAGAAGGCGCACTTATTGTGTAATTACATAGCGCAAGACACACACGTTAATTATATTGAAAAAAATTGTCTATTATGCAATGGGTAATAAAAAACGCACACAATGCGTCATCAGTTGCATTCGATAGAGTAGAACGCACATGTACTGTTACGATGAGCAAAAATAGTGTAATATATTTTACAAACAACTATGAAGTATCATTGGTTAAAGAAGACGCACATGATGCGTCATTGATGACATGGAATATTATAGGACACTTATAGTACATTATCAGTTGCAAGAAATAATTTAAAACATGTATGATATGTCATTAGTTAGATTCATTAGAAATAATGGACTTTATAGTATACACAACGTATGACGCACGTGGTGCGTCACCTATTGCAGTGAAGGGTTAAGGACACAAATAGTGTAATAGCGATTAAAATTGATAATTCAAGATGCATATTATATGTCATTTGTTATACTGATAAAAATAGTAGATTTTGTTGTGTATATAAAGTATGACACACATGGTGCGTCACCTATTGCAATGAAGGGTTAAGGACACAAATAGTGTAATAGCGATTAAAATCGGTAATTCAAGACGCATATAATATGTCATTTGTTATACTGATAAAAAATAGTAGATTTTGTTGTGTATATAAAGTATGACACACGTGGTGCGTCACCTATTGCAATGAAGACTTAAGGACACATATAGTGTAATAGCGATTAAAATCGATAATTCAAGACGCATATTATATGTTATTTGTTATACTGATAAAAAATAGTAGATTCTGTCGTGTATATAAAGTATGGCACACGTGGTGCGTCACCTATTGCAATGAAGGGTTAAGGACACAAATAGTGTAATAGCGATTAAAATCGGTAATTCAAGACGCATATAATATGTCATTTGTTATACTGATAAAAAATAGTAGATTTTGTTGTGTATATAAAGTATGACACACGTGGTGCGTCACCTATTGCAATGAAGACTTAAGGACACATATAGTGTAATAGCGATTAAAATTGATAATTCAAGATGCATATTATATGTCATTTGTTATACTAATAAAAATAGTAGATTTTGTTGTGTATATAAAGTATGACACACGTGGTGCGTCACCTATTGCAATGAAGACTTCAAGACACATATAGTATAACATTGGTTAAAATCAATAAATCAAGATGTATATAATATGCCATTAGTTATACTCATAAAAAATAATAGATTCTGTAATGTACATAATGTAAGACGCACATGGTGCGTCACTAATAGCATCCTATAACGTGAGACACATAATGTATCATTCTATGAATTGAATAAAGCGGTACATACGTGCAACTTCGTTAGTTCCATTGAAAAATGGTAGAATATCGAAAAGACGACTTAGACCCAGGGTAATTGTATGGAGTGAGACGCACATGGTGCGTCGTATGAGACAGCATTTTTGAATGTACCATCGATTGCACCGTCGGTTTCTAACGACGTTACCCAGTCGATATAAATTTTTCTGGAATCGAGCGAACTCGATTCGTGACGCCCGTCGTTTCTCAGCGAGCGAACAAATCAGGCAGAATAGCGACGTTACGTGACGCGACGCTACGCGATATGACGCGCACGTGCATCGAGTTCCAGTGGTAATCTCTGACCGCTGAATTTTCCAATCACGCCTTTCACTCGTCTCGACACTTCCTCCTTTCTTCGTCCCTCATTTTTCAACGAGATAACTCGGTATCGGACCGCTGCACCGTATTGTTGTTGCACGCTTTGCTTTTATCCCCATCGACTTTTTCGCCAGCGAAAACCCTCGATTGAAAGGATGAAGCACGATTCCTTGAAATCTTGATAAACCTCGATCTGACTTCCTCTTCCATTATTGCGTGAACGTACAATCCTTTAACTTTTGAGACCTTTCTACCGATGATTACTACAGTTACGAAAAGAAATACTGATCATCCGAGACGGTGAGTAATCTAAGTGACCCAATCGTTAACCTGAGAATTTTAATGCCGCATTATACTCCGTTTTTAATGTTAGCCTTTCACTCGGGATCGCTTCCTTCTTTCATCCAGTGAATGCTACCTGTTACATCACAATGTGTTATCAGACTCGATTGTTCATTTTTCGAAACTTCATCGAACTTTAGAACTACATTCTAGAGATGTCAGTGTTATTGCGATCCTTTCACACTGTCACTTCCTCCTTTCCTTAACTTTGTTGCGCTCACTGCTAATCGCGAGCACTTTCTTGCTCGACGAGATTGGAATTCCCTAGGTTGCTTCCGTGGCGAATATCGATCCTCCCAAGAAGCTGGAATACTTTACGTGGATTCCAAGCATCGGATATTACTGTAACGATACACTTTTTCCGATACATGCTTTCGATTCCTCTTAAAGGAACTTCCTCGATGTTTATGATCTTTCATTTCCAGGAAACTCATATTTTGTGTTAGAGAAAAATAGGATCAGAAAATGTTCCGAAAATATGGTCACAAGTATAAGCAAAAATTTGTCAGAATATCAAGTTGAAATGTATGAATGTGATGGAGGTAAAAGGTTAAGGTGCAATGTCGTGCGGATCTCGATTTTAGTTTGCTCGCCCATTACAGCAGTAATTACTGGTTCATTGTAGTAACAAGACTCGACAATGTTCGTTGCTTTAAAACGCGATACGTGTCCCTGTCTTTAGTCTGAATCATTCATGTGTGGTGCACGTGATGCGTTGTTTGCGTTGGTTAACGCAGAACGAAGATAACCGTGTCAAAGAAACACCGGTTGGGGTCAGTTGGAATTTAACGCAGGAATCGAATCTTTTTTTCCCCGGTCGTAAATGAAATTTCATGTTTACATGAAACGGAAATACGGGAGAATTTCGTAAAGGGAGTAAAATTACGCGGAAAAAGTTATTACCCGTGACAGATTACTTTGTGGAACAGCCTTTGATATCCGAATGGTTTTATGGTCTTTTGAATTTCACTGGGAAATATTGAGGATTTTCGTGTGAAATCGTTCGTTTTCGCCTGTGACAAATTATAGGGTGGCTAAAAGTAACGCGGAAATTCGTTTCTAACGAATAATCGGGTATTTGGTCGCGTTTAAAAGGCTTAAACATGTTGGCAGATTTTAATCGAGTGCTTTACAGTTTCAAAACACGTCCGTAAACGTAATTACTATGTCACTTTCGTGTCGCAAATTTGCGTCGTTTGCGACTTTCGTTTTCTCCTTAACGCGACAAACGAAACAAGCGTATTGATTTCTTGTGAAAGAAAAGGCGTTTTGCGCCGTCAAATATCACGGGTCGTCGTTGACAATCTGCTCGACGAACGCCGGCTACGAAATTCAGAATTCGTTGCAATTAAATGATTGAATTTATCCGGTATAGTCAGTTACGCGAATCACGATCGTCTGAAGAATTTGCAACTTGACATTGCACGTAAGCATGTTCAACAGCATAATATTTCACGCAAAACAGGCGGACGTTTTACACGTTCGCCTTTCACCGGGATTGATAATGTGATTTAATTAAATTTCACGATGCCGCCGGGTTCGAGCGAGCATCGATTCCGTTACAATCGAAGAAGCGTGTTCGTTGTTCGGTCGTTGACATGGGTCGATGACGAAATCGGCTATCGGGCTTCGTATCGCGTAACAAATAACGAGAGGTCCTCATCTGTTGCTAATTTCGTTAATTTTTTCCTCCGGCTATTTTTAACGTCGATTAGATATAATACTTTTCGTTGGTTGCTGGCCAAAATTCTTATAAGCTTGTGTATTCTGAATAACCGTAATAACAGTATTATGCTTGTGTCACTAACGGGTCTAATAGCAGCTAACGTTTATTTTATATTCAGTGAGTTATCTTGCTATATTGCACAACGATGATTCAACACAGGTTGCTATATAATCAGCGGTAATTCGTGTGGCAGTTTATGATGCAATACAACGGGTGGTAATTTAACTTTCTGCTATATAACGCGTATTAACTCCTCGTAATATAACGGGTAATTTAACAAAATGCAATATAATGCGAGATATCTCAATTTATGCAATATAACGAGTAGTAACTTAACTTGTTGCAATATAATGCGAGACATCTCAGTTTATGCAATATAAGGAGTAGTAATTTAACTTCTTGCAAATATATGCGAGACATCTCAGTTTATGCGATATAACGAGTAGTAACTTGACTTGTTGCAATATAATGCGAGACATCTCAGTTTATTGCAATATAACAAGTAGTAACTTGACTTGTTGCAATATAATGCGAGACATCTCAGTTTATTGCAATATAACGAGTAGTAGCTTGACTTGTTGCAATATAATGCGCGGTAACTCAACTTATTGTGACGTCACCCATGGTAAGTGAATTTGTGCAATATAACAAGTGATAATACAAGAAAATGCAATATAATATATGGTAATTGAATTATTACAGTATAAAGTATGGTAACTTTACTAATTGTGGTATAACCGTAACCGAACTTCTGCAATATAACAAGTGATAATTCAACAAAATGCAATATAACGAGAAACAATTCCACAAAATGCAATATAACCTGTGGTAATTGAAAATATTCCAATATAACACATGGTAATTCACCTTATTACAATGTAACATACGGTAATTCAATTTACTGAAATATAATACGAGGATTACTCATTGATCTACATATTGTTCATTTAATGTACAATGCTTGTGCCACTGTTTTACGAGAAAATCTATACGGGGAACTCATTCAACAAGTAATATAGGGAGACCGTATTTTAAACTTTAACAAGAATAGTTTTCGAGTTAATGTCGTGACAACGGAGTCTATGACATTATCCGAAAACTGCATAACAAAGCAGCAGTTATTGTCACGCGAAAACCTGTTCCTTAATATCCGACCATTAAATGAAATTCGAGATGATTGTTAAACGCGATTTTTAATCCAATAGAATTTCACTCGGCACCGGTGTATTCATAAAATATCAAAGGTTCATTGAAGCGCTATCGCAATTAATCTGTGTAAAATTTGTAACGAAAAGTACGGTGTAGCCTGAATATTTCCAATATTATCGAGAATATTTTCGAGTCGTATAGAATCCATTACGCCCACGTACCGACAAGTGACCCGTTTCGTGCATTTCAGACTCCATTGTTCAACGTTGCGTCCGAGAGCTCGATTAGAAGCGATTCTGCCTCTCTTTTTCTCATTCCCTGGTCTACTGTCCCTTTTGCTCCGTTGGAATTTATTAATCTGAATATGCAACAGAGAAGGTGAAGGAATCGTTAATGTTGCCTACTCTCGCAACGATGATTGTATATCTCGATTCACCTCCCTCTCTCTTTCTCGTACAACTGAAACACTGTACCTTTCCGTTCTTCGTTTACCGATGAGTAATGAGTTTTTTCTTTTTCAACATGCAATTTTTTCATACCTTTTTTTTTTTTTATATTCGATAATAAATGCTGCTCGAAAGCGTTTTATACACTTTCTTGGTTAACCAGTCGCTTTTCAACGAGAAAGTAGTATAATAATCTTCATGAGAGAGAGGCTTCTGTGAGAAAGGCGGATAAGGAAGAACTTAAAACGTTCTACAATTTTTGCTTTCTTCTTAGGGACTTTTTTTGTGTACGTTCGTTGTGGGATAGTGTTCAGTTATGTTAGACTTTTTATTGATACATATCTATCATGTTATGTTGCAGTGAGTGGACTTGCGTTGTATAGAACCGTGTAGAATACATTCTATTATAATAAATTGCATTACCATATGTTATATTGCAGTAAATTCAAATATCAAATTGCAATAAGTAGAAGTACTATGTGTTATAGTGAAATATGTGGATTACTATGCGTTATATTGCATCGAGTTGAATATCCGCGCGTTATATTGCATATTGTATTTTATATAGAACGCGTACGATTATCTCGCGTTATATTGCAATAATTTGAGTTATCACACGTTATATTGCAAAATTTAAGTTACCACGCGTTATATTGCAATAATTTGAGTTAATACGCGTTATATTGCAAAATTTAAGTTACCACGCGTTATATTGCAATAATTTGAGTTAATACGCTTTATATTGCAAAATTTAAGTTACCACGCGTTATATTGCAATAATTTGAGTTAACACGCGTTATATTGCAATAATTTGAGTTACCACGCGTTATATTGCAATAATTTGAGTTAACACGCGTTTTATTGCAATAATTTCAGCTACCACGCGTTATATTGCAATAATTTGAGTTACCACGCGTTATATTGCAAAATTTAAGTTACCACGCGCTATATTGCAATAATTTGAGTTACCATGCGTTATATTGCAATAATTTGAGTTACCACGCGTTATATTGCAAAATTTAAGTTACCACGCGTTATATTACAATAATTTGAATTACCACGCGTTATATTGCAATAATTTGAGTTACCACGCGTTATATTGCAATAATTTCAGTTACCACGCGTTATATTGCATATTACATATGATATAGCAGCGAGTACAATTTCCTCGCATTATATTGCAATAGTTTAAGTTACCACGCGTTATATCGCAATATGATGCATTACGACGCGTTATATTGCATATTACATGTTATATAGCGGCGCGTACAATTACCTCGCACTATATTGCATCAAATTGAATTACCACTCATACAGTGTATTTACCACGCGTTATATTGCAATAAGTTGAACCACCACGAATTATATGGCAATAAATAGAATTATACGGTGTATATGCTGCGAAGCTTTATCGATCAAATTTCGGGGATGGTAATTGTTACGCGACACAATCGAATCGCGAGGAAGTTCTATTAACCGTGTGTTCGAATTCCGGTTGCCGGATTTCGGAGATAAACATATTATCTGAGTTAACCGGATATCCGGACACGGGTTACGCTCTGGGTGACTCTGTACGGTAGATTATTATTCGCCGACAGAAAATAGATGAAATTGCTATTTATACGCGAGCGTTATTTGCAGAAGAACCACTCTAATCGGTGCTGATAGCAACGAGCAAATATTTAGTTCACTCATTGCTCTACTAAAGACAACAACGATAATTTAATCAACGATGTTCACCGTGATGGAAATTGAACTAATTTTATTTTTGGGAATGAACAATCAAATTTCAGATTAAAGTACTTCAATTAACGTTTCAGTGAATCCCATTATCTTGTTATCAACGCGAAACTAAATTGTGTATAAAATCGTAGGTGTTTCGAAATTTGCATAACAATTTGTCGATAGATCGGCTATTCTTGGAAATCGTTGCTATTGTTACCAGTCGAGATACACACACCTAACGGTTCTGTATAATAATATCCGCAAGAGTAAGATTCCATGGGAGTTAATTATTCTCGTGATAGGTGTTTACATCCATTTCGTCCAAGGTGTCGTTTCTCGAAAAGAATTCTAGCCTCTTACATCGTGTACACAACACCAGTTCGATTCAAATAATTTATCGGTTAAATTCCGACGAAGTTGATCAGGTTTTGAATCATCCGGTTAAATATACATCGCCGTGTCTCATTTGTGTATTAATATCTGACGATGTAAAAACCTGGATGAGTCTGTACGAAACTATTCTGCAATTTAAATTCGCAACTTTTTGTTTCATATTATTCGAGCGGCTTTAATGATATTCCGAACTTCTCTTTTTTTTTCGTTTCGCTGAATATTTGACGTCGGTGATCAGCAATGACTGGCCAGTGCCGAGAGAAAACCACGTGCACCGAACGCTTTATGCAGTTAATTTCCACGTTCACGGATTTCTAAATTTCTACATTTTCAAATTCATGAGTTTGAAATTATTCTTTCTAAATTTACAACTTGGCAGATCCAAAAATTTTGAGTTTCTAAATCTTCAAGGTTCTGAATTTTAGAATTTTTTATATTTATCAAATTTTAACTTTGAAAGAAAAAAATAAATATTCATTCTTAAAATCTGTGTGTGCTTAAATTTTATTTTCAATACATTTTCTGTCGACTTTATTTGCTTTTTTTTATTGTTCGCATATTATTGGTGTCTTATTAATACTGGCGTTGACTTTGTACTTCCTGTATTTTATATTGCCTTTGTATTTTATTTGCTTCGTCTGACACTTTGAATCGACTTCATTTACTTTATCGGTACCGACTTCATTCACTTTATCGATGCTGACTTTGTAGTAACTTTATCAGAACTGACTTTACTTTGTACCGACGTTATCAGTAGTGATTTTTACTTTGTACCCACTACATCTGACTTACTTCACTTGATCCTCGTAATAGTCGACGATACCGTAAGCCAAATCACAAGTTTCGCAATAAAAAGTAAGCGACGCACTTGACCCAGGATGCACGTGGTTGAACGATCAGAAAGACGAAAAGGAACGCGTAGGAAAAGGTGGAACGCGAACAAGAGAGGGGAAGAGCAAAGGTAGGCGCGAGCATTACGCTTTTGCGATGGAACGCGCGTTGTAAGCGCACGTTTTAATGTCAAGGAAGGCGTGCAACGCGTTTTGCAACAATGAGAACGTGGGCTATAGCGACGTCCACCTCGAATATCCTTTATGCGATTAATTACGCGACCTCCAACCGATTAACCCTTGCACTTACCACCGAAACCTACTTCGATTTGTTTCATATTCTCGATTCGTTCGTTATTGCCTCTGACAGTGATAAACTAGTCATTGTTTCTTGGGTTTATGGTGGATGCGCTCGAAATACGGATACAATAAAATGACATTCGAACTTACTCATACAAATGCGCAAGGTAATATAAGTACAAGGTAATATACGTAAGTACAAGGTAGGAGTTTTGTCAAAATACGCCAGTATCAGAAATTCAAACTCATTTATATACAAAGTGTGTTATAACCGTATGTCCTTGAAATGAGAGGTAGCTGATGTGATTCTGAATAAAATTTCCCTTTGTGAAAATAGGATCTGAAGCTTCGTTTTTGAATTATTAAGGAAAAACACGGACCAATCAGAGCGCGAGACTTGCGCGCGCAGCCATTAGGCTCGAAGCTGTCTGCGCATGCGTAGTCAGTCTGCTCGCGTCTGCGCATGCGTAGACCTCGCGTTCTCATTACTCCGTGATTTTTCCTTAATAATTCAAAAACGAAGCTTCACATCTCATTTTTGCAAAGGGATATCTTGTTCAGAATCATGTCAGCTACCACCTGTCGAAATCTTTATAAGGTTTAAAAATAAAATTGAAATGTGATAAAACAAATTAATTCTCTACCACTTCTAAAACTTAACAAATAGAATAAATTGAATATAAAAAATTTAAATTTCATAAACCTATAAGTATACAATTTGTTCTCCTTTGAAACTACATACATGAACCATATAAATCATATAAAATCTTCAGACTTCGTTAAATTCTTAAGAAAGAAGAAATACGAAGAACACATAATTTTATCGTGTTACATATTTGTCCCCTACAATTTGCTACTTTTCATGATTTTCCTCTTCTTATCTCAACGACGTTATCACCGGTAATGCAACACGTTAGCAGTTCTAGTAACCGTATCGTGTTGCAGGCTTTCATTTATACTTCTTCCGCTCTTTATCAAACATGCTTGAATGTTCCTTTCACTTTTCCCGAGCTTTTCTTTTTCTTTGATCACCTTATCTGTCGCGTATCAGTGGCGTTACTCGTGTTAAGGTCAAGTACGCGATGCGTGCTTTTCTCTCTCTCGCTTTGTTACTCGAGCGATGGAGAAATTAATCGAGCGTGATCGACTAATTTCTCTTCGGTGATATTCTTTCGAATTTCTTCCTGAAAGATATTTACTCAGTTTATACTTTGAATTTCTTTTTTTTTTTAATATTTTTGATGGAATTTTGTGAGCAAATTTTTTTGCAAAATTTTGTTTTATAAAAAATTTGAATTTCTGCTTTTCTAGTTGCATACTTAATTTTAAAAAATATATGACCATCAATGACTCAGTAATTAAATAAAAGAACATCGATATTTTTAGCTGTACAAGACTCTTTAAGTAGGTAATTCGTAACGACGTTAGATTTCAAGAATTTGGGAAAGTCAGTTTTCCCGCTCGTTAAATTAAATAGTGTCAGCCTACTTTTTCTTTAGCTGTTTAGTATTCATGGTTCGCTGTTACCTATCAGTCTCGGAAAATTCTGGGAAATTGATTGCACGTGAAACTCGAAGTGAAAATAAATATATATATATAAAACCCGTGTTTACTGGAAAATCACTTTTCGTTTAGAGAACCGAAAATAGAGCTTGATTTTGATTGTCCACCAATATTAATTCCTTTCGCGATAAATTAATTGGTCCATTACGCTGTTGATTTTGTAAGGTAGAATCTGAGTACTGAAATTACATCGAAATAGCAAATGGGAGCATTAGATTACGGAATTAATCGATAATAATATCCTGTGCAATCTGTCCTAATCTACAGTAATCTGTACTGAGCATATTGTGTATGGCTTCAGTATAAATTACTTAAGACATTTTTCATTTAATTAATTACTAAATTAATTTCTCTAAAACTTGAGTTTTGAGGTTCCTATAATATTAAATACAATAGTTATGAAATTTTTATTAATGTCAGTTCTCAAATTCCTAAATCCCTAGATTACCAAATTCTTAGATTTCCAAATCCCTAGATATTCAAATCACTAAATTCCCAAATACCTGGATGACCAAATTCCTAAATATTCTAATCCTTAGATTCAAAAATTCGTAGGTTTAGAAATCCCTAGGTTCAAAAATCTCTAGATTCAACAATCCCTAGATCAAAAAAATTTCTAGATCCAAAATTCTCCAAATTCAGAAATTCATAGATCCACAAATCCCTAGATCCAAAATTCCCCAGATCCAAAAATCCCTAGATCCAAAATTCCCCAAATCAAAAAATCCCTAGATCAAAATTTCCCCAGATCCAAAAATTCCTAGGTTCGGAAATCCCTAGATCCGAAATTCCCCAGATCCAAAAACCGCTAGATTAAAAATTCTCCAGATCCAAAATTCCCCAGATCAAAAAATCCCTAAATCTAAAATTCCCCAGATCAAAAAATTCCTAGGTTCGGAAATCCCTAGATCTGAAATTCCCCAGATCCAAAAATTCCTAGGTTCAGAAATCCCAAAATCTACAGAATCCACATTTCTCAATTTTCAAATCGTCAGCCATCCAAATTATAGAAATGGAAAATGTGAAAATCAGTAACGTTAAAAATTTTCCAACGAATGAGTAATAAGCGATGAGCCTATTTTCCTCTAAACCGCTACTTTTGCTACAGTAAAGAAAGCCGGTATAACCGCGAGCGTAAAAGTACGAACAGTAGAGTATGTCGTTCATGGTCAGACACTAATTCTCGAAGGCGGTAGAAATGACTGTTGTTGAAGTTTCCCAGAAAGCACACAGTCATCTTTACCATTTTGTACGTGCTACGTTTTATAGTAATTAACAAGTAAATATGCAACATTATTTGACAAGAGATTCGAGATTTCGAAAGTGTCGTTGAAGCGAGAGCATAAAAACAAATTGTTACGTGAGTTGCAAATTGGTGAACGACTGGCTGTGCGGGACTTTCTAAAAATTTCATAGCGAATATTAAGAGGCAATAATGTCTGTCACTCGCGTTCTACACTTATCCTAAGTATTTATTTTTTACAACGGCCGAGAACAGCCGTTGCGCAAAATTGTGAATTCATGACATGCATTCTCATTCTAATACCGGGTAAAGAACTAAATAAGTATAATTAGGCGAATTGTGTAAGCGAAATGGTTCGGAGAAGTATTTATTTTTCCCTTGTTATACGTCGCCTCGGGTTTCGTGCAAAACAGGTAACAGTATAATAACGCGAACATTTAAGGTATTGTTCTAAATCGTGTTCGGAATTGTTTGTTAACCTTTAAATACGATTATTAAGCGAATTGCTTTGCTCGTTATCGGGGAAGTAAATTATGGAAATTGTTAAAAATTGGGCTATTTGATAGATGCATCGAGATATGCAAACGACTGTGGCATAAAATTACATCGCGATAAAGACATTTTACTGCTACATATAATTATTGTAGTACGAAGTAAATGTACTCAATCTTAAGAATCACAAAATTGATATTTCTAAATCTTTTACTTTCCAAATTTTTTTATTAATAGTTTTTTAATTTGATTACAATTTTTTAAATCCTAAATTCCGAATTCTTTCGAACCACCCAAATTTACAAATTCTATAAATTTCCGAATTCGAAATCTCGATATTTCCCATATTCCAAAATTCGAAATCATCAAATTCCCTAGGATCACAAATTTCGGATCTATCAAATTCCCCACGTCTCCAAATTCCAAATTTTGCAAAATCCCAAATTTGAAATTGAGAAATTCCCGAGGTTCCGAAATTCGAAATTTACCAAAGTCAACAAATTCCCTAGAATCCGCAACTTCCCCAGAACCCCCAAATTTCCCAAATTCTCTAGGATCTCCAAATTCCCTAGAGTCCCCAAATTCTTTAGATTTCCCAAATTTCCCAGAATTCCCAAATTTCTTAGAACCCCAAATTCCCTAGAATCTCTAAATTCCCTAGAATCCCCAAATATCCCAGAATCTCCAAATTCCCTAGAATCCCCAAATTTCCTAGAATTCCCAAATTTCCCAGAATCCCCAAATTCCCTAGAATTCCCAAATTTTCCAGAATTCCCAAATTCCCCAGAATCTCCAAATTCCCTAGAATCTTGAAATTCCCTAGAGTTCCCAAATTCCCTAGAATTCCCAAATTTTCCAGAATTCCCAAATTCCCCAGAATCTCCAAATTCCCTAGAGTCCCCGAATTCCCTAGAATCTTGAAATTCCCTAGAGTCCCCAAATTCCCTAGAATCCCCAAATTTTCTAGAATTCCCAAATTTCCCAGAATCCCCAAATTCCCTAGAATTCCCAAATTCCCTAGAATCCGCAAATATCCCAGAATCCCCAAATTCCCCAGAGTCGCCAAATTCCCTAGAATCCCCTAAATTCGAAATTAGAAGTGAATCGTCGAAATTTCTCTAAGTCTCCGCTAGTATCGATAGTATGTAGGATAAGCAGTGTCGTACTCGTACGTATGATACGAAAATTGCATCAGAATCGGCATATGTGTCAATCGACGTCGGTTAGTACGGGAATTGGGGGAGGTGTTTAGGATTCTCGAAGTAGAAACGGATGGTCAAGGATACCGTTAACCTTCAAAATCCTAGAAAGTTGCTCTCGAAGATTTTTCGAATGGTGTCTCCTGGCACGGTGTCAAGTATAGGCTGTCGGTTGGTCGCGCGCGCACGCCCGTAGATTTAGAGCGGTCGAGCCGAAGTAAGACGTAAAGGCGCGTGTACGGCCGCTCGAAACAGGTGACCGACCGTTTACGGTCCGAGCGCATAATTAATCGGCCGTCTAAATACGGTGCACGAGGCGAAAGACTTACCTTTTCTACTGCTTCGCCTGGCCAATTAAAGAACGACGAATATCGGACAGCCTCGAGGAAAAACCACGAGCAGACACGCTTGTTGCACGAGTTCGAACCACTTTCTTCTTATTATTCTTATTCTTTTAATTACTCTTCTTTGTGTCATTTTCATTCTCATTTTTCTTTCTTTTATTTTGAAATTCTTTTTCTTCTCTGTTTAATAATTCTTCTGTTAGTTTTTATTATTATTCTGCTGGTTTTGTAGTTTCTTTTGCTTATACTTCTTCTATTATTTCACCTGGTTTTACCTCTATTTATTCTTCTTGCATTTTTTCGCTTGATTCTATTTCTTTTTGTTCTTCTGAATCTTCTACTCATTCTACTTGTTTTTATTCTTCTGATTTCTTTTTGACTTTTGAATATTTTTCTTCTGCTTCTTCCCTGATATTAGTTAATGAAGCTTTTAAAAATTACCGCATGGCACTCAACGTGCAAATTCGTTCAATTAATTTTGAAGTAATTTTTAAGAGACCCTATAACCCAGCGAATAACTTGATCCTTTTAAAGTAATTGAGCTGCCTGGAATTGCATCTTTTCTCCGCATTTTACCACCGTTTTCACTCTTCCTTCCAAGATACCTTATCGTAAAGTGTAACATTAAAACTGTCACTTGTTCACCGGCTAGTGTTTCTTTCCTCGTCAGCTGAGTGCAATTTACAGAATTGCAGTTTTCGCGCTCTGTAGGTCACACTCCTCATTACCAACATATTAGCTCTATCATATATCTATAATTTTATCAGCTTCTTCAATTATCAAGATACTGTAACATTCAACTTATTAAACCGAGTAGTGCAATTTTAATTACAAGTCCGTTGTAATAGGTAATACATAAATAATCGTGTTAAATCTTCAAGTTAAGTCTTTATGTTAAATCTTCAAGCTAAATCTTCGAGTTAAATCTTCATGTTAAATCTTCAAGTTAAATCTTCAAGTTCAATCTTCAAGTTGAATCTTCAAGTTGAATCTTCAAGTTAAATCTTCAAGTTAAATCTTCAAGTTAAATCTTCAGGTTAAATCTTCAGGTTAAATCTTCAAGTTAAATCCTCAAATTAAATCTTCAAGTTAAATCTTCATGTTGAATCTTCATGTTAAATCTTCAGGTTAAATCTTGAAATTAAATGTTCAAGTTAAATCTTCAAGTTAAATCCTCAAGTTAAATCTTCAAGTTCAATCCTCAAGTTACATCTTCAAGTTAAATCTTCAAGTTAAATCTTCATGTTAAATCCTCAAGTCAAATCTTCAAGTCAAATCTTCAAGTTAAATCTTCAAGTTAAATCTTCATGTTGAACCTTCATGTTAAATCCTCAAGTTAAATCCTCAAGTTCAATCTTCAAGTTAAATCCTCAAATTAAATCTTCAAGTTAAATCTTCAAGTTAAATCTTCATGTTAAATCCTCAAGTTAAATCCTCAAGTTAAATCTTCATGTTGAATCTTCATATTAAATCTTCAGGTTAAATCTTGAAGTTAAATCCTCAAGTTAAATCTTCATGTTAAATCATGCAAGTGTCTAAAGAAACAATCAGAACTTCAGTAAATAAAAACAAGTCTATCTAAAATTAAAATATGATTGAAATAAAGTTTATAAAACAGAATAAAAAATATTTTATAAATGACAGTGTCTCGAACAGTCCTAATAATGTTAATTGAATCTTTTGATATTGCACAGACCTTTCTCGCGTTTCATCCATCGATTGTCCGATACGAAGTCGTATCGTATAAAATCGTGGAACAGCACGCGTAACAAGAGCCAAAGCGCGTATTTTCACCGATTGCTCGTGCTACGCTCGTTTCCATCGTGAGTGCGGCGCGTTTTATGCGAGAACGCTCCAGTTCTGCCCTGTAAAAGGAATGTCGCTGGTCTTTCAAGGTTCGCGAGCACGTACCAGGGCGTGGTATGCACCTGGAAATCCGACTGACCAACGCGAGTGGCTAATAGTACTCGTAAAAACAAACAAAAAAATAATCCTGATAAATCTATGTTCGCTAATCATTCCTACTATTTATTTCTCGCGACGTGCTGAAATTTATATCGGCATTTTCTCATTAGTCGATGTGGAAACTTCTCGCTCTACTGAGCGTACATATAATTATTTCTCATTTATATTATTTATGGATTATATTAGCGGGTATGACGTATGGTGTGGATTATTTGGAAAATTGAATGTTGATTTTGTTAATTCATTAGTGTGGTTTAGATGATTTTTTTTAGCTAAAAATTTTGTGAATTCGAAAAATGTAGATTCGAATGAACGTAGTTGAATTCGATGGATCTCGAATTCCAAGAAAACTGTCCCTTTCGAAGCAAGAAAACATCCGACCTCGAGGCAGTCCGCGATCTAGGACACGACTCGCATCGCCTTGTCGATAGGAATATATGCGAGTAGGACCTTGACAGAGGCGACAACTCCTCCCACGAATGGCCAAGACGAGGTGCCTTGCCTCGTGCGTCGCATACGACGCTTCATTTTCTCTTCTACGACCCCGGCTAATCCGATTCAAATGGATTTCCCAGATGCTCCAACGATCCTCGACAGTTTCGACACCCGGCCAATCGATTTGAATCGTGCAACAACCGTAGCCTGGTCACGCAATTCGCTGTTTGCGAAATAATCTCGTCCGACAACAAACCGATAAAGAACGACAAAATACCATCTGGCAATGATCCTTTAATCGTGCGATCGTTTCAGTGGCGAGAAATTGCAACAATGCTGATCTTGTGGTTCAAGGTTCTTTCTTGTGAATTGGCGGGAAATTGAGAATTGTAGAAATTGGAGAAGTTTTAGAGAAGCATTTTTTATGTAGGAACTTTTATTTGGAGTAGTTGGATTATGGGAGTGTAGATATTGAATGAAATATGTAGATCTGAAATGAAGATGGAACTCAAATGGGTTATACAGATCTGAAATTCATAAGATTCCCTAGAATCTGCAAATCCCCTAGGTTAAAGTATGCTAAATTCCCTAGAATTTCTAATCGTTCTAAATTCAATTACACTAAATTCCCTAGAACTACATAATTTTTCAAATTTTTAAGTTCAGAACTTTTTTAGTTGTAAAAATTCTCAAATTCCAAAATTCCTAGATTACCAAATCACTAGGTTCCCAAATCACTAGATTTTCACATCACTAGATTCCCAAATCACTATATTTCTAAATCACTAAATTTCCAAATCACTAGATTTCTAAATCAGTAAATTCCTAAATTACTAGATTTCCAAATCACTAGATTAATAAATTAGTAGATTTCCAAATCACTAGATTTCCAAATCCCTAGATTTCCAAATCCCTAGATTCCCAAATCACTAGATTTCTAAATCACCAGACTTCCAAATCACTAGATTACTAAATTACTAGATTTCCAAATCACTAGATTTCCAAATCCCTAGATTCCCTAATCACTGGAATTCCCAATCAGTGGAATCCCAAATCCCTAGATTCCCCAATCACTGGAATCTCAAATCCCTAGATTCCTAAATCACTAGATTCTCAAATCTCTAAATACAAAAAGTCCCTAGATTCAAAAATTCTTAATTCCAAAAGTCCCTAGATAAAAAATCTCTAGATTCCCGAATCTCTAAATTTCCATATCCCTAGATTCCAAAATCCCTAAATACAAAAAGTGCCTAGATTCAAAAACCCTTAATTCCAAAAGTCCCTAGATTCAAAAACCCTTAATTCCAAAAGTCCCTAGATTCAAAAACCCTTAATTCCAAAAGTCCCTAGATCAAAAATCCTTAGTTCCAAATATCCCTAGATCAAAAATCCTTAGTTCCAAAAATCCCTAGATTCCCAAATCCCTAAATTTCCAAATCACTAGATTCCAAAATCCCTAAATACAAAAGTCCCTAGATTCACAAATCCTGAATTCCAAAAGTCCCTAGATCAAAAATCCTTAGTTCCAAAAATCCCCAAATCCCAAACTCTCATAACACCCAAAGTCCCTAGATTCCCAAGTACCTACCCTAGCAACCGCCATCCACATCGCAAACCCATAAATTCCTAACCTCAGCTTACGATATACCGCTCGGATGAACATTGTGGCAAAATTTTTTCGAACCGTCGTCGGACATCTTCGGAATATTATCTCCATGAATGACCATTGTTCGCGATGTCACGCCGGCGATACAGAAACGAAACGAGTGCCGGTCTCTCGATAAGGAAGAATAAATGGGCCAGCAACCGATAAAACGACGATCTCGCGGCATCGTTTTCCAGCGAATTCGTGGGCGGAGGCCAGTTGGTCGCGTGCTCGTGAATAAGTCACTGTTCCGTGTCCTATTATGTGGACATGTGTGTAGATTTCAACGTTTACGATGCCTTTTTAATCGTTAAACGAGCCTGTTCATTTCGTTTCGTTACGCAATCGATCCGCTCGTAAAACGCCGCCGTGTAAATTACAGCCTCTGACGATTTAATTAACTGAGTGGTCAATAGAAATTGAAGAAGCGATCGTGTTTACCGTTCTTATTCAGTTTTAATATTTCGAAATCGGTCGGAAATATATTTATCTTGCAATCTATGTTGTGCAATTTTCAAGATCAGATAGTACGAAATATTTTAATAAATTTTGTTTTTAATAAGTGCTCGGTTCATTGACTTCAACGCTTTCAGTTTTAAAAGTCCAGCTATTTAAGAAATATTTAATAATATGAAAAATTTTAATAAAATTCCATTTTGTTTTTAACAAGTGTTTGGTTCGTTGACTTTAACGCTTTCAATTTTAAAAGTCCGGTTTAATAAATTATTTGTGGAGCAGAAAATATTTAATATGGTTGTCTGTCAGTATTTTTAGCCAGTCGCTATGCAATTTTGAAGAGGAATAAAATTACTTGAAGAAATCATTGATAGTATGAAAAATTTTAATAAAATTCCATTTTGTTTGTAACTAGTGTTTGGTTCGTTGACTTTAACGCATTCAATTTTAAAAGTTCAGTTTAATAAATTATTTGTGAAGCAGAAACATCCAATATAGTTGTCAGTATTTTTAGTCAATCGCTATCCACTTTTGAAGAGGGATGAAATTACTTGGAGAAACGATTTATCATAAAAGCGGAGAGCTAACGTTCACGTAATATCCTCCAGAACAAGTATTCGGTATTATCCTTTCCCATTGTTGTCCTGAATGTTGGAGGAAAACGAGAGACTGCGAGGAAGACGGTGAATGTAACCTCGAAGGGTCTCAAGGTAGAAATACGAAACTGCTCCGGGACAAAATTAGGTCGCTGTTCAATCCTCGAGTAATCGTGCAGACGGTTGCGTTAAAAGTGTATCGTGTAACGAATTACATTGTCCTTCGGGAGCAATCTTTCGTGATTTTATTAAACACTGAACAATTGTTGCTCTGTGCAACAAACCTATGGGACTTTACATTTCTCACCATTAGGGATGAAATTGTAGAATTAAGATTTACAATTTACATTGGGAACAGTTTCAGATTACAAGTTTGTAAACTTACATATCTTTAAATTTTTTAATTTGTGAAGTTAGAACTTGTGGATTGTAAATCTGAAATCTCAAAACTTGGGGTAAATTGCAGATTCCGACTCCACTCATCACTTTCATCTGTGGGCAAATATTTGAAACAGTTTCGTTTGATTTCTATCAGCTTCATTGTCTTACTTGACTCTCTTCGCACGCTGGATGCTTGATCTAATCGACTTATCCAGGTCATCGTGTGATTCGTTCTTTACTAACTCGAAATAATCAAAATCGCATTCAAACTGTAACAATGTAGCATGGAAAATCCCTAACTCAAAACTCCTTCAAAGCTTCTGCATTCAGTATACTTAACATTCTACATTTTATGTTTACATTTATCACAAAACACAAAACTGAAATTTTACCTAAAATTGAAGTTCTACATTTCTATATTCCGTTCACATTTATCACAAAATACAAAATTGAAATTTTACCTAAAATTGAAGTTCTACATTTTTATATTCCATTCACATTTATCGCAAAATTCAAAATAAAAATTTTACCTCTATTAATAATAAAATACATAACCCATAGTGTCCTAAATTTTATCAAAAAGATTTAGATCTTCATTAAAGTTTAATTTGATCAAAATAATGTTACAAAAATTAAATTATTACAGAAGTACTTTAATTTACAAGCACAAATTAAGACTTCTCAATTTTCCTTAAAAAAATATATATAGCAAGTTAAAATTTAGTAATTTGACTAAATTAGCAGCTAATCTAGACGTAGACTCCATACGATCTTTTCACAAATTGATGAATATGCATACATGGCTCGAATAAGGTTGGATGAACCTTAAAAACCTAATCCCCCGGACGACTCAAAGGTATGTTAAAGCTTTCGTGCCCGTTGTTCCATAATTTCCCAGAGGACACGGTCGACATAGTTCCACGTAAGAAAATGAAAAAATGTTTCTATCAAAAAGGAGAAAGAAAACCTGATACCTTTCAGCGCTGTACTTTTTAGAATACTCTCTCATGTATGAAAAATTACTATCTAATGCATGTACGTTAATATTTTTGCGATATAGGATTCAATGCTTGCTTTGGAATATAAGAATATTTTTAGAGGTGGATGTTTAGTGGTGGATATTTAGAGACACTAGAGATATTTATGTGATTGGTTCTAGGTATTAGTAGAAGTGAAGTATGTTAGAATTTATAGATATGTGGAAGTATACATATGTACATTGCATCTGGGGGTGCAATCTGATCACTAGAGATCATTAGAGATTATCTCATCACTATATTTGAAATGTAAATTTCTGTTTAAAAATTTAATAAATTATTACCAAGGACCTAAACTCCTAAGTTCCTGAATCGTCAGGTATCTGTGGATAAAAATTCCTAAACCTTGAAATACCCAAATTCACATATTTCTAAGTGCTCCAAAAGTTGAATAC
The DNA here is from genome assembly GCA_963576845.1 of Megachile leachella. Classification (NCBI taxonomy): domain Eukaryota; kingdom Metazoa; phylum Arthropoda; class Insecta; order Hymenoptera; family Megachilidae; genus Megachile; species Megachile leachella. The sequence goes on from OY756255.1 coordinate 11,250,491, forward strand.
CCAAGTACTTAAATTTCCAAGTAGCTAAATGCTCTAATGCCCACATTTCTAAATTCCTAAATTATCAAATACCTAGAGCCTCAAATATGTAAACCCCCAAATACCTAATTCTTCCAATCTCTAAATTTTTAAATACCTAAATCTCTAAATTTCTAAATTTCCACATTCCTGAAGCCCCAAATCCCTAAATTCCCAACTCTCTAAATTCCCAACTCTCTAAATCCCCAAGTCTCTAATTTCCCATCTCTCTAAATCCCCAACTCTCTAAATTCTCCACTCTCTGAATCCCCAAATTTCTAAATTTCCACATTCCTAAAGCCCCAAATCCCTAAACTCCCAACTCTCTAAATTCCTAAATTTCTAAATTTCCAAATTCCTAAATCCCCAAATTCTCATCCCCTAAATTTCTAAATTCCCAACCTCCTAAATCCCTAAATTCCTAAATTTCCAAATATCTAAATCCCTAAATTTCTAAATCCCCAATTACATAAACTTCTAAATACCTAAATCCTCCAGTCCCTAAACTCCCAAATCCCCAAAAACTCGTCAAATCCGAAACTTGCAAAACACCCAACTTACTTAACACCAACAACAACATTACCCCACCGCAATCTCCCAACCTCCTAAAATTAAATAACCGCCCATAAAGATAACACCCGTTATATCAATCCGCGTACCGAAGTCGTATCAAAAACAGAGAACAAAGTAAGGAAAGAAAAATGAAGCAAAAGGAGCATTGCTCAGCGTCGCAATTTCAACGAGCGTTATTCCATAAGCAGCCAGCTAGGAGAGACATCGCGTTGCATAAAGAGGCCACTTCCCGGTTGCGTTGGAACGTTCACTTTCTTTGTGTTCGAGCGAAACAGAGAAACACCGAGCGTTCTACGTTCAGAGCGAACGAGACGAGCGAACACACGGCCTCGTTGTGTTCTGCACGTCCCGTGAAAGTATCAGCGGAGATGCATCCGCGGAAAACAGTGTCGTCTCCTCTCTGTTCCATAGACTGACTTTAGGCCTCTTTCACACTCGAACAAAAGCCTCTCTATGTCGAGCGTATTTACTTGTGTTTCGTGTCATTTACATGTGTGGAATGCCTCTACACGTGTCTAGTTTGACGCGTTCAGATAGCTGAAAGTCAAGTTCAGAAGTTTTGAAGTTTAGGATGTAGGATGTAGGATGTCTGTACTTTTTCTAGGATAGAGGATTTAGTGTATTGTGGTTTCAATTGGAGACAACCCTTTGCACTCGTATGTCACGTATGTCACATGTGGAGGTCTACTTTGACGCGTTCAGATATCTGAAAGTCAAGTCCAGAAGTTTTGAAGTTTAGGATGTAGAATGTCTGTACTTTTTCTAGAATAGAGGCTCTACTGCATTAAGATCTTAATTGGAGACAACCTTTTGCACTCGTATGCCACGTATATCATATGTGGAGATCTACTTTGACGCGTTGAGATATCTGAAAGTCAAGTTCAGAAGTTTTGAAGTTTAGGATGTAGAATGTCTGTACTTTTTCTAGGATAGAGGCTCTACTGCATTAAGATCTTAATTGGAGACAACCTTTGCACTCGTATGTCACGTATGTCATATGTGGATGTCTACTCTGACGCGTTCAGGTATCTGAAAGTCAAGTTCAGAAGTTTTGAAGTTTAGGATGGATGTATCTGGTGTAGGTCTATACTTTTTCTAAGATAGAGGATTTAATCTATTATGGTCTCAATCGGAGACTTTGCATTCGTATGTCACGTGTGTCATATGTGGAGGTCACCCAACAACTTCCATCGATTGTAAATTTTAAATGTTCTGTAGCCAATGGAGTAGATGATGCTCAAGGTTTAGAATGTGGTCAAGCATTATTTTTATTTCATAACCACACTCATTTTTAAGTGTGCAGTGTCTAAAATTCTAGGTGATTCCTAGAGTGACATTAGATTTTCCAAAGTGGTCTCCAAGCTCCAATAAGTTCATTTAAGCATTTGATTTGAAAATCCATAAAATTGTGGGACCTTCCTAGCATTTCTCAAACTTTTTACCACTTGATATCGAAGAGCTTAACTCTTAAATTTCCCAAGACTTGAAAAATTCTAAGAGTGCTAAAACAGAAAGCTACACGAATATACGCAACTTTATCGTGTCTCCGATAGTTGGCAATATCCCATACAATGTACGATTCTATTTACCCAGTTAATCTCCATCATAAATGTCACCTGTCATCAGAGATTATCAGCGACGAAATATTGCCTAAGAATATTGAAACAGATGATTTCAAAACCGATTGATTTTTAGACATATGTTCGTTAAACCCACGCAGTTAACTACGGCGAGAGAGAGACAGAGGGATGTGACGCAAATCCACCCAAGTTTGCGAAGTGAAACGATCTCTTTGAAGCAACGCACAATCCAGTTTCGCAATCCATCAAATTTATTAAGTGTCCCATAAAAGTCATCCGCGTGCCGGAGCCAAGAAGATTGTAACCGAAGTTTCTTTGTACGAGTCGACTGTAAAGCAGGTCTTCGGTGCCTGTTCAATCGCTCGTGACCTTTTTATGGTATTTAGGATGAATCGAGCACCAGATATCCGCAGGCGATCCCGACGTGCTTTAACCATTCGCGAAATCGCTCTTCAATCCGGCGACTCTAAATGACGTTAATGACGATCGCGACAGTGACGAGGCGACACGGCTTCTACTAATAAAAGGAGATAAGTATTTTTCTGGTGGTAACGTCACTGTTGTTGGAGGGAAAATGGACGTGTGTGGTAACAGTTAGTCACTGATATTTTCGGGTTAGGGTAGGTTTACTTGCTGTAAGAATAGAAGAGAATGAATAGGTAGTGATGAAATTGTTTGGTTATTGGGCAATTAGGATTTTTGAAGAGCGGCATAGGGGAAATACATAGGGACTACGGATTAGTAGTGCTATTTTTTAGAATAGGAAATTTGCGGATTTGGAAATGAGGAGTTTGTGAGGTTGAGAATTGAAAACTTAATAATTGAAGAATTGAAAATTGAAGAATTGAAAATTTGGGAATTGCAATCATGGAAATTGAAGAATTGAAAACCCAAAAATTTGGGAATTACAATCTTGGAAATTGAAGAATTAAAAACATAATAATTGAAGAATTGAAGAATTGAAAATTTGGGAATTGCAATCATGGAAATTGAAGAATTGAAAACCCAAAAATTTGGGAATTACAATCTTGGAAATTGAAGAATTGAAAACTAAAAAATTTGGGAATTGCAAACATAATAATTGAAGAATTGAAAATTTGGGAATTGCAATATTGGAAATTGCGGAATTGAAGAATTGAAAATTTGGGAATTGAAATCTTGGAAATTGAAGAATTGAAAACTCGAAAATTTGGGAATTGAAATCTTGGAAATTGAAGAATTGAAAACTCGAAAATTTGGGAATTGAAATCTTGGAAATTGAAGAATTGCAAACTCGAATATTTGGGAATTGAAATCTTGGAAATTAAAGCATTGAAAACTCGAAAATTTGGAAATTGAAATCTTGGAAATCGGAGAATTGCAAACTCGAAAATTTGGGAATTGAAAACTTGAAAATTGAAGAATTGAAAAATGGAAATTTTGGGAATTGAAATCTTGGAAGTTGAAGAATTGAAAACCCGAAAATTTGGAAATTGAAATCTGGGAAATTAAAGCATTGAAATCTCGAAAATTTGGGAATTGCAATCTTGGGAATTGAAGAATTGAAATCTCGGAAATTTGGGAATTGCAATCTTGGGAATTGAAGAATTGAAAACTCGAAAATTTGGGAATTGAAATCTTGGAAATTGAAGAATTAAAAACTTGAAAATTTGGGAATTGAAAACTTAAAAACTGAAGAACTGAGAATTTGAAAATTGAAAATTTAGTAATTGCAAACTTGAAAATTGGAAATTTGAAAATATTAAAATTGAAAAATGAGAATTGATAATTGTCAATAAATTGACCCCAATAAATCCACTATAATTCCAATAAAAACGTCCAGCGCGATATAACTAAAAGTCCCTAAAGATTCTTATCGAATGATTACAGTAATAGCAAACGACGAATATAGACATTCGCAAAGCCGAAAGAAGGGAAAGTTTGTCAGATTGTCAGTCTCTTTTCCGTTTCTACAACTTAATTATCGATCCGTAAAAGCGACCAAGATGGAAAAGGCATCGGTCAAGAGGAGAAACGACAGCCGGCTAAGCATCTTGTCCACATAACGAATTAAATGAAACCGAAACACTCGAGAAATTCAGGTGTAATTAGGCGCGAGCGCGAGTGAGTTACGTGTAGGTTGCACAAAGGGACCGCGGACCAAGTCGACGCACAATGTGCCGTTGGAATCTCATGCATGACGACCATTTTATTTATTAGCATGCTTTCCAGTCATCGTTGATTTATCCGACGTCCGTGAATGCTCGCATGGAAATACTTTCCAGCATTTTTTGCATTCTACCCCAGTAATTCCCTTTGACACTCTGTCGCGAAATACTACCAACAAAAGCTGCGATCGCTCCTTACAATTTTTTATTACGAGCATCCTTGAACTGCCACGAGTGACGTGGGTAAAAATACAATATTTCTAAAATTGCTTCATGAAATATTTTCAACAAGTTTATTAATAAAATTGAATACTTTATAATTTAACAGTTCGTACACCCGTGAGATGATATGACGAAGATTAGAATTTAATTATAACCGTTCAAAATCTGTACTCAAAATTTTAATACAGTAGCAATTTCCATCCATCAAATTTTAATCTATACCTGTCAGGTATTAAAAAACTTTATTGTCCGTTCGTGCCACCGAATTATTTGATCGCCGCTTCCGAAAACGAGTTAAATAAAAAAAGGTAACTAGTATACCTCGAACGTCATAAATCCATTGAATCGATTCACTGTTCTCGTCGACACGGAACGAGACAACGGTGAAAGGTTAAACGGATAAAACTTGTTGGAATTTGATGGAACTGGTGAAGTAATAATAGATAGAAGAGCAATTAACGCGAGATAAATTATAATAGATTGTCTTTGCTAAGGACGTTGACCCGGAAAAATTGTAAATATATTGTCAGACCGATATTGAAATTGACGGATGCCGTTTGGGTAAAAAGATAGCGTTGAAGACGGTGATTAGCTGTGTACGAACGAAGCTAAAGGAGGTTAATTGTAGTAGATAGGGTGCAGCTGATCGACATTGGCGTAACTTTGATAGCGACTTGGGGTGAGTTGGAATTTACAAGGTATTGGTGTCCTAAGGAAAAATGGGGTATTTATTAATAAAATAATTTATTAAATTTATAATTTAATAAATAAATATAAATATTTAATAAATATAATTTATAATAAATTTATTAAATTTATAAATTGGAATATTTATAGATGGGGATATTTAGGGATATGGTAATTTAAAAATTTGCAAATTTGGGGATTTGAGAATCTAGGGATTTGGAAATTTAGGAGTTTGAGAATCTAGCGATTTTTGGAGCTAAGGATTTTTAAGCTAGGGACTTTTGGAATTAAGGATTTTTGAATCTAGTGTAAGGATACCACGAAAAATGAACGGAAAACAGAATAAAAATGTATTGTCAGTATTTAATCAAAAATGCAACCGCAATTTACAAGATCTCGGTAACGAATGAATCGCTTATTTGTTCTCATTCCCAACGCAACTCATTTTAAACGCTTACTCTTCCCGCTCGCTTTTAAACAAACTTATATATCGATACATATGTATAATCGACACAATCGATACATCATTATGCCAATGAACGCTATATGGTGTCAACATTGAAAAGGTGAACAAAGAAATGTTTACACTAGGTTTTTATATTTAGGGATTTGGAATTCTAGGGAATTGGGAATCTGGGGAATTTAGGACCTAGGGAATTTAGAATCTGGGGAAATGGGAATATAGAGAATTGAGAATCTGGGGAATTTGGAATCTAGGGAATTTGGGACCCTAGGGAATTTTGGACCTTGGAAATTTGGGAACTAGGGAATTTGGGTACTAGGGAATTTGGAATCTAGGGAATGTGGGAACTAAGGAATTTGGGACCTAGGGAATTTGGAATTTAGGGAATTTGAAATTTAGGGAATTTGGAATCTAGGGAATTTGGGACCTAGGGAATTTGGAATCTAGGGAATGTGGGAACTAGGGAATTTGGAATCTAGGGAATTGGGAATTTAGGGAATTTGGGAACTAAATTCGGGATTTAGAGAATTTGGGATCTAGAGAATTTGAGAACTAGGGAATTGGGAATCCACGCATTTGGGAATTCAGTAATTCGTGAAATCTAGTGATTTTCAAATTTTAGATATAGTTAGAAATTTGTTACTCTGGATCTAGGGAAGTTTAGAAACTTAACAACTTTGAAATTTATAAATTTAAACATTTGAGAATTTATAAATGTAGAAAATAGGGAAATTTAAGCATTTAAACAGTTAGAAATATAAAAATGGTGTATGTTATGAAGAGCTATTATAAATCGCATGTTATAGAGACATCCATCTGTCGCACCTGCTCTCACCGGCGCGGCGTCCAGTAATCACGTCAGTGACGTACGCCAATAATTTACGTGATTATTCCCATATAGTGCATATCTGCTTAGTTACGTAACATTCATGCTTGCTAAAAGACCACCGTCGATAGCTATCCGAGGCTTCAGCTAAATCGATTATCAAATAATAGATACACAGGTGCACCTGCATGCACCTGTTCATGGAAGGGAAATCTGTATTCTGTTCCGCGGAAAGATTAACGTTGCCATTTCTCGTATTTGAGCTTCTCGAATATTTCAATTTATCTTCTACATTTTTACGTTAAAAATATTTCAAATAAATTGTCCTAATAAATTTCAATATTTTGATAAAATTATGTTAGTCACGTCTTTGATTTAAAATGTAAATGAGAATTATTGATTATTGATTCTTTTTGGAGAAATTATTCTTGAACAATATTATGATAATTTGTCGATAGTTTCTGTCGATTGCAGTTTAGTAGAAAATAATGAGATCATCGTATTAACATCTATTTTCATATTGCTATTATAAACGCTGTGTCACGTTACGCAATCCATGGAGCTTCTAGATTCTTCTATCTAATGTCTAATCGACAAATGGCTGTCGTTTCGTGTTACATGGTGTTAGCGATAGTCCCTGAACTATTTATACTTGCTAAGATTCGTACACCAATTATACGGTAATCTGTAATACAATATAGTAGGTGTTCATGTGAATTACAACTGTTTGTAATATATTTGTATCATAAATAAAATTTATGGTTCTTTAATAACACCATAATTAATAACAGTAGTAAATTAACTACTCGTTTATATGATAATATAAGGTTTAATTAATTGTTCTTCTGTTTGGTACTCTAAGTATATTCATTGTTCTTTAATCAGCAATGTGCAGCGAGAAATGCTGGGTGCAGTCCTAAGATGGGTGCACGTTTTTCCAAGATTTTCCAGGTATCTTCATATAATTCTCTCTTTGTGTTGTGTTGCTTTTCCTCTGTAAATTAAACCAAGTATTAGCGCTAGTTTTCTCCAGTTAATAGGTAAAGTTAACAGCAGATTATTGGAGGATGTTCACGATTAAATATTGAAAGATTAAGATTGATGTATAAAAAGAAAAAGAATTATCACGTTCTCCACATGAAGCAAAAAGCCAAAAGAACCGCCCATGTTCTCTCCTGTGTATTTTCAACTATAAACTACAACAAACGAGTTCATAATTAATAGAGGATCACTTACAGAAAATTACGGTTAAATGAAAGTAAAAAGAAGCAGCGTTCGCACGATAAACACGCATGTGAAACGAGTCTGGATGAAAATACTTGAATTACACACTTCACGCACGAGAATCATGTAGTAGAGTCGCCGATGAATGAGAATCGATTAGTAGGCGACTTGAATCGTCACGTTAACGCTACTCGATCGTACATAATGCGATCTATCGTTTCGTGTGCGTATAAGGCAGCCACGGTGACGAGCTCTTCTTACATTTATTAAGTCTAGTCGCATTCGCCAGATAAACGATCGATTACCAATCGGAAGTAGAAAGATAAATAACATGTTGCCTTATGTAATTTCTGTGTATGACTTTATAAACTGTATTTCGTGACGGTTCATGAATTCTATAGAAGCACTATAATCGAAACATAATTTCGAAATTATAGTTTTATTTAAACGAATACAAAAATTATCAGATTAATGATAGAATTAATAAACGAATGTTAAGGACAAAAAAATGTTCTCGATTCAAGTTGTTACACAAATGTGACACCATAAACGTTGAAGCAATGTATCGAACGTATGAAAATCACCGCAACGAGAAACAACGTTTCGAAGCGGTTAACCGTGACAGAAAGCAACTATGCGACGACAGGCTTGTACACACTATGATGTAATCAGCAGGCAATTAACGAAGCTCCTCGTGTTAACGGTGTCGTCGGAGATTGAGTTCACTTCCGTGTAAGGGAGAATTTCATCCTTGTGAAACCGTGGCTGAAAGCTCGCTAAATTTGCGAGGAACACGCCAGCAGCCAATGGAGCCTCGTGAAAGCCGACATTTTCGACCGAGTGACGCACAATGTCTGTCAATCGACGTAAATTCCATCATGCTTTACAATAAACATTATTATTATCCCTCGAGATGTGTGCCTCTCGAGCGAAACAATCGAGGATAATTCGAGCTGTGGTCGAAACACGAGATATAATTAATAGTACACTCTTACTTTCGGTTTTATGGTTATTGCAATTAGTAAAATTTATTTTCATACATTATTTTTCTTTAATATATAATCAGTTTTAGATTATTTATATTCAATTTTGTAAGCTGAATATGTGCATTTTATTTGAAGTGAAACGGGAAGTATAGGATTGGGGGTTTTATAGATTCTCTCGTTATATTGCCGTATATGGAAATCTTATCGTGCTTAAAGATACATGTTAGATCGCATGTTGAATTTATTGCATGTCGAGGCTATCACATGCCTTTATCCGCTATCACGTTGAATTTTCTGTGCCTCGCGTTATATTGCCGATTGTAATATAGCAACATATTGAATTACCACCTGACTTACGATGCATTGTATATTAATATGTAGGAGTATTACGAGTTATTTCACCGTAAATTGTATCTGTTGTAAAACCTCGCGTTATATTGCAATTTAAGGAATTACTATCTGTCGACTTTCTACGCACTGTATATCAATGTATAGCAATATCACGCGTTACTAAAAGCTGGAAAACTACACTTTACGTCTCCTCGCGATATATTGCAGTTTCACTAATTATCACCTGTTGACCTCACACGCGTTATATATCAATGTGTAGCAACACTACGCGTTACAATAAGTTGTAAAATTACTTTTTACGTTTCCTCGCGCTATATTGCAATATAACAAATTATCAGTTGTTGACCTCCCATGCATTGTATATCAATGTATAGCAACAACACGCGTTATTAAAAGCTGGAAAACTACACTTTACGTCTCCTCGTGCTATATTGCAATATAACAAATTATCAGTTGTTGACCTCCCATGCGTTATATATCAATGTGTAACAACACTACGCGTTACAAGTTGTAAAATTACTCTTTACATCTCCTCGCGTTATATTGCAATATAACGAATTATCTCCCATCTCCCAACTATACTACTCCACGGTAATATATAAAACTTCCACGCGTTATATCACCACGAATTATACAATTAACCGCATTATTATACTCCCTCGCGTTATATAGCAACATATCGAATTAGCAGTTCTCGCTTTCACACGTAGCTGAATCGTATTATTTTCCATAAGAATATCAAACACAAGATTTGACGAGAGGCTTGAAAGCAAATGTTGTTTCGATAACTGTATTTACTGTGTTTATTCGCCGTGTTCACTAGATGGAAGTCTCGACGTCGGTGAATCCTTGTGTACTTTAATAAGCAACGTTCAATCAACGCGTAAGCGTTTCACGTCAGTGACAACGTCGGCCGGCATTACGTTTATCGCAGAACTTAATTACTATGGTAATGTGCTCATGAAGCTGGTATTTTTAAAACGATTTAACCTAGCGGATCATCCGTCGTTATATTTTAACGAACGTCTTTATTTTTAGTTCTCAACTTTTGCGGTACAGCGTTACTTTTATACATTTCAATATTTTTCTTAGTGGAGTTTATAGAAATTGTGATTGCGTGTACTTTAAGAATGATCGTTAATAATTAACTTTTGTTGCGCAACCGAGACTAATTACACAAACAACTTTTATTACCGATAAGATAGCTGTTCAGTAAAAAGAACCAGTATTCATAATTTGATCGTTTAATATCACTTAACTTGTCCAATCTTGTAGTATTAAATTTTATAGATCCTTTTATAACTCCTGTTGAGTAAAATATGGAACACTCGGGAAGTTACAAATCTGATAGCCACACATTTATATACAGAAACGCATTTTTAATCTCAGCTTTTATTTATATCATTAAATCAATTAAATGTTTTCATCAGTGGCAGTAGGACGTTAATTAAATGTTGTAAAAATTCTTTCAAATGTCACATATACACGCGATGTTAGAAAAAAATTAATAAATTAATCGCAGACTAGCACAAGGTCTTGGGTCCAATATTTCAGTAGAGTGGGTCGTCGCGTGTCAGACAGTTCAACGTGAAATGTGTATTCACAGGAATATTAACACGTTATCATCGTGACAAAGGAAAAAAGTGCTCGATCAACAATTGTTCGATTGGTTTTGCTATCGGAGACAGTTCAGTCATGCGATAAATCGGTATTGGTACACCGTGTATACATATACATATGTATACAATTTATTGATCTGTGTAAAAAGAAACTTTTATTGGGTATTCATGATATATGTCTTTCTCTCTTTAAAAATTTGAGTGACGATTTGAACACTTTGGAACACACTGAATATAATTCGGTAATATAACAATTTAAAAATGAAAAAATTTATAAATTCGAAAATTCGCAAATTGCAGATAAAGATCTCAGATAACTGCATAGTATCTAATCAAATCACAGCTGAAAATAAAAACGCACTCGAAAATAATTACACGAAGTATCACGTGTGAACAATCATTATATCAGATGATAAAAAATGGAAAATAAAGAAAATTGATCGATTCAGAGTGTATAATGCAAGTAACATAAAATCAATCGAATGAGTATCGCATTCTTTTCGTGCGTCAGTATCACGTGATTATCGGATATATGTGCGAGAGGGGAGAATCGAAAGCGGCCGTCTTGGCAAAGCTCTTTGCTATTACATAATATTCAAATGCTTAAAATTTTAAGCTGACGTTTCATTATGTGGCTTGAGTATATAGAGAATGACTAATCTGAACTGTATACATTTTCAAGTTTTTAAGTTTTTAAGTTTAGAGAATTGCAAGTTTTTATAGCTTTAAATTAGGATATTCTTAAATGTGTGTAGGCAGGGGTTTGTATGATTTCAAATCGAAAATTTGTGTAGGCAGGTTCAAATAGATAGATTGTAGAATATATGAGGTTTTAACTTTCTGCTTTTTTAGGTTTCTACATTTTCAAATTTTTTAATATTCAAATTTTTGCACTTCTAAACGTTTACACTTCCAAATCTCCACACTTCCAAATCACTACACTTCCAAATCTCAACACTTCCAAATTCCCAAATCTCCAAACCTCCAAATTCCCAACTCTCAAAATTCACAACTCCTCAAATTACCAACTTCTCAAATTCCCAACTCTCCAAATTCCCAACTCCTCAAATTCCCAACTCTTCAAATTTCCAAATTCCCAAACTCCCAACTCTTCAAATTTCCAAATTCCCAAATTCCCAACTCTCAAAATTTCCAACTTCTCAAATTCCCAACTCTCCAAATTCCGAACTCCTCAAATTTCTCAACTCCTCAAATTTCCTAACTTCTCAAATTCCCAACTCTCAAATTTCCAAATCCCTAAATTCCCAACTCCTCAAATTCCCAACTCTCTAAATCCCCAAACCTCCAAATCTCCAACTCTCCAAATTCCCAATTCCTAAAATTTCCAAATCTCTAAATTCCCAACTCTCAAAATTCCCAACTTCTCAAATTCCCAACTCTCCAAATTCCGAACTCCTCAAATTTCCCAACTCCTCAAATTTCCCAACTTCTCAAATTCCCAACTCTCCAAGTTCCCAACTCCTAAAATTTCCAAATCTCTAAATTCCCAACTCTCTAAATCCCCAAATCTCCAAATCTCCAAATCCTCAAATCTCAGAACCCCCAAATCTCCAAATCCTCAACTCTCAGAATTCCCAAATCTCCAACTCTTCAACTTCTCAAATCCCTACATCCCTAAATCTCCAAATCCCCAAGTCTCTAAATCACCAAATCCTTGAACTTCCCAACCTGTCAGCAGCAATTGACCCCAGCCAGTACTTCACGAAAGCGAAAGAACGTTTCATTGGATTCTAGGGAAGATTAAGTTTCGTGGGCGGCGCAACCACTTGTAGATTTTGACCCAGATCCGTCGACAAGCATTTCGGGGTTCGAGAACGAGCGTTGAGACAGCTTATTTGCATGCCCACCTGCAAAATTCACCCATAAAGTCAGAGTTTGGCTTTTGGCTTCCATAATCTGCAAGGTCGTGCTGTTTCCTTTTTTGCAACTTTTCTCGTGAAAGATATATTTAGGTTGTTCAAACTTGATACTCTTCGGTTATTTTTCAATGTATCAAAAAGGAGAATCTTTCAAGGTGATCGAACTTTGAAGTAATTCGACATTTTCGAACTTGGGACTGTACGTAGCTTTTGAAATCTTGAGAACAATTGAACTTCTGTAGTTCAGACTTTATCTTTCAAACATTTGCTCTTGTCTCAAATATTTGAGCTTTGTCTATCAAATATTTGAACTTCGTCTTTGGTACGTTCATATTTGGACGTCTGTCAAACACTCAGACTTGAAAGCACTCGAAAATGTTGAAACTTAGAAATCTTCCAAACATTCAAACTTAAAAATCTTAAACATTAAATCTCTAAAATTTTATCAAATTATTGAAATGTACGAACAAAGAACCTTTGACGAGTTACAGAACGATGGACAGAAGCAAGTTGGAGTTATGGAATAAATGTAGTTCTATTTCGGGCTCGGTAGAGGAGATAAACAACTTAGCAATTTATATTACCAGCGGCTCATCACTAGAGTAAATCGTGCGTAGTCGACGCTCTCGCGTTTCGACGCGCCGAGATGCGAGCAAGCGTCGCGATGCCGGTGACATCGTGGAGCCTCGGCGCCACATAATTGTCAATTTAACGATCAGCTGATCGTGCGGCGCCTGAAAGGTAGAACACATCGTTTATAAACATCTTTTCTAATTCCATAATCAAGGTTACAAACTTCAAATTTTTATCTTAACTCCAACATACGAACATTTAACATTTCAGTATATTCTCTAATCTCAAAAGTCCTTGCCACATTTACTCTATAATATATGAAATTTAGGAATACAGAGATCTAGGGATATACGAATATTTAAGTTCATGATTTAGAGAAATAAACTACTTAGTGGTGTTTATGCAAATTTGTTGGTTTGGGATTTAGGAAAACAATAATCTAAGGACGATGTAATCTAGGGATATTATGGACTAAGGAAATAAGAATATAGAGATATTTGGATTTTGGAAAATAGAATCTAGGGATGTTCGAATATAGTGAAATGGGGATCTAGGGATATTCGGATCTAGGGAAATATGCATTCTAGGGATATTAGGATCTAGGGAAATATGCATTCTAGAGATATTGGGATCTAAGGATATTTTGGGATCTAGGAAGATTTTGGGGTCTAGGGATATTTTGAGATCTAGGGATATTTTGGGATCTAGGGATATTTTGGGATCTAGGGATATTTTGAGATCTCGGGATATTGTGAGATCTAGGGATATTTGAATCTAGGGATATTTGGAACTTGAGATATTTGGATCTAGGAATATTTGGAGATCTAGGGATATTTGGAGCTTTATATATTTGACCCTAGAGATTTATGGATCTAGGGATATTTGACCCTAGAGATATTTGGATCTTGGGATATTTGGAATTTGAGATATTTGGATCTAGGGATATTTGGAGCTTTGGATATTTGACCCTAGAGATATTTGAATCTAGGAATATTTGGAGTTTGAGATATTTGGAATTAGGAATATTTGGAACTAGGAATGTTTGGAACTAGGAATATTTGGAGTTTGAGATATTTGGATCTAGGGATATTTGGAGCTTTGGATATTTGACCCTAGAGATATTTGAATCTAGGAATATTTGGAGTTTGAGATATTTGGATCTTGGGATATTTGGAATTTGAGATATTTGGAATTAGGAATATTTGGAACTAGGAATGTTTGGAACTAGGAATATTTGGAGTTTGAGATATTTGGATCTAGGGATATTTGGAGATTTGGATATTTGACCCTAGAGATATTTGAATCTAGGAATATTTGGAGTTTGAGATATTTGGATCTTGGGATATTTGGAATTTGAGATATTTGGATCTAGGGATATTTGGAGTTTTGGATATTTGACCCTAGAGATATTTGAATCTAGGAATATTTGGAGTTTGAGATATTTGGATCTAGAGATATTTGGAACTTGGGATATTTGGAATTAGGAATATTTTTAACTAGGAATATTTGGATCTAGAAATATTTGGAACTAGGAAAATTTGAATCTAAGGATATTTGGAATTAGGGATATTGGAATCTAAGGAAATATGAGTCTGAAAAAATCACACTATAGGTAAATAGAAATCTAGTAATATTAGATATCTAAAAATCTAAAAACCCAGTAAATCAGAATACGCAGCAAATATATGGAAATTGAATATGTGATGATAACTAGAATTAACGTACACGTAACCTCGATAAAAAATAAATAAATGGAAATTGAAGACCGTGCGCACATAAATCACGTTATATTTCTTCACCGTACAATCAGCGAATGAAAATAAAAAGAGTTTACTATATTTGATCAATACTAAAGAAACTGTGCGCCGATATGAAAAAATTAGATTAATGATACTAAATATAGTGAAAGCTTGTGGAAGGATAAACTGTATACAACTCAATTTGCATTCGAATGGTTTGACCGAAGATCAATGGCCAGTAAACGTCTGGATCACTGATCACTGGATCATGCATGCAAATCTTGTGCATCTAACACCAGGGATTGTTCTTGTGCAATTTGCATACGCTGCTTGATAGTGGAAGTTGAAGGACAGGTAGATTCAAGGATTAACTCGGTTTTCACTTTGTTACGCAGATAGTCGATTAACGCAACGCTGTTTACTGTTTGCATTTCTATTGTGTCGAATTACTTTTTATTTGTTGATATCAATTTTTTTAGGAGTCTCAATTTACGGAGTTATTACACGTGCATTTTATTATATTTAGAATACGTATCAGTAAATTTTGAAGTGTCACGGAAAATCTTTTGACAGCTTTGTTATTATTTTTTGAAACTGCGGTTATCAGATTTTAAACATAAATAACCTTATCACTTATCGATCATTTTATTTTTTATCGTTAATATTGATGTTGACGTCAATTAATACCTCGTGCATGGTTTCTTTTTTCAGTTTCTGAGAATTGAAAAAAATGTAGATTTAACAAATATTGGATGATAAATGTGTTAAGGATTTTATGTATAAAATATGGATACGAAAATAAGAGACATTTTCAGTTTTTTTTTTATTTTTTTATTTTTCAGATATGTCAATTTGTGTTAGAAAGATACATTTTTTGATCGATTTAAGTCTTAAAAATTAATGGAAATTGTCTACAAATTTGTTCATTTTCAAAGATAGTACGATGTGGTTAGTAGTATATTTAGGTTAGAGATGAATGAAAATGGAAGACTGTCGGTGACTTCCCATTGGTTTTTTTCTCAGGGCACAATTATTTCACTGACACGGTTTCGTGTCGATCCCTCCTCGTTACTCTTTCTTGTCGTCAAAGTTTCTTTTTCGTACCCATTGTATTCTATCTTGTGTTGTGTTCTGTTACGTCAGAGAATCACGGAGATGCGTAAAAGTAACAGAGCTGTGATCAGTGCAAGTGCGATTCAGAGCTTCAGATATTTGGAAGGTGAAGATTGAAAGTTTGGTTTAGATGAAGATTGTAAGGTTTAGAAATTTTAGAGCACAAAAATTTTGAATTTGAATATTTATAAATTTGACAAATTTTAAATTAGAGAACTCATTTGAATTTCTTCAAATTTGGTAATTTATAAATTTAGGGGAGTTGAAAGTGAAATTTACAAATATAAAAGAAATACAAATTTTAAATTTGAAAAGTGGAAAAATTTGAAAGTTTAAAATTTTAATATTTGGTAATTTATAAATTTAAAGAAGTTGAAAGTGAAATTTACAAATTTAAAAGAAATAAAAATTTCAAATCTGAAAAATGAAAAAATTTGAGAGTTTGAAGTTTTAATATTTAGTAATTTATATAAAAATTTGTTGACATGAAAATTTGGTAAAGTTAGAATTAAAAAATTTAGCACTCGTAATTTGGTGATTAATAAAACTCAGAAAAAGTTCCTCCTTGTTTATTTTCAATGTAGACAAGTTCAATCGTTTATTTTTTCTATATCCTATTAAAAATGACGTAAAACGATTCAAGGAAGTAATTTGTACAGCTTCTTCGAAATTACGAAATCGTCTGTTACGTAACAGTTATTCTTTTATGAATAATTCTTCAAAACCACAGAGCTATAACAGATGGAGTTGAAATATGCAAAACATCTTAAAACTCAGAATTTTTCCTTTTTATAGACTTCTATAATATATCATGTTTACAAATTAACACTGTGATATTATATATCATTACTTCCTAGTATAACTAATTATTTAATACATAGTTTATTGTCAAAGTTTCATTTTAAATTCTTGAACAATCAGTATTGTAATCTGTTGCTTAAATCGAATCACATTTATTTGTTATCTAATATAATAAAACACGATTCGTGTTCGTGATAGAGATAACGTTTAATATTCAATAAAATACAATGATTATATATTTAAACATGTTAACATAAATTTTAAAATATATGGTGCATCACCACCTGTCTTAGTGTAGGACGCACCAGGTGCGTCAGTATAAGAACAATATATTCATACCTTCTCCACTATCAATTTTCTATTTTAGTTTTCACTAAACATCAGTATTTATCTTTTTATTGGACGTTTTATTTTTCTGAGCTATTGTTTCAAAGACGCACCAGGTGCGTCAGTGTAAGAACAATATATTCATACCTTCTCCACTATCAATTTTCTATTTTACTTTTCATTAGACATCAGTATTTATCTTTTTATCGGACGTTTTATTTTTCAGAGCTATAGTTTCAAAGACGCACCAGGTGCGTCAGTGTAAGAACAATATATTCATACCTTCTCCACTATCAATTTTCTATTTTAGTTTTCATTAAACATCAGTATTTACCTTTTTATCGGACGTTTTATTTTTCTGAGCTATTGTTTCAAAGACGCACCAGGTGCGTCAGTGTAAGAACAATATATTTATACCTTCTCCACTATCAATTTTCTATTTTAGTTTTCAATAAACATCAGTATTTACCTTTTTATCGGACGTTTTATTTTTCAGAGCTATAGTTTCAAAGACGCACGTGGTGCGTCAGTTGTATTTATTAGTACGTGACGCACATGGTGTGTCAGATAAATTTCGTTGTACGATGTACTAGGTGCTTTTGAAGAAATATAACTTCAGAAGAACATCAATTTTAAGTGCCTATACACTGTCTCTTATTAAGTATTTCAGTTTTCAAAGAATCCTTAAGTTACATCATTAGCTGCATTGATACATGACGCACCTGATGCGTCTCACGTTATGTTCTATTTACAACATCACGGTCAGGGTAATTACCTATTGCAATTGCAAAAGAATATTAACTTTAGTTCTTACACTGTTTTTCTATTTCATTTCACTGTCTATGCTGTTATTTCGAAGACGCACACGGTGCGTCGTTCTTTACATTACTTTATACATACGACACACCAGGTGCGTCCGAGGTCAAGGTCCACCATCACCATCTACAGAATCATTTTTCTGTTTCAATTTCAAGTACCATCAATCTAAATCATTGCACACAATCTTCAACAATTTTATTGTCTTCTGTACCTTTCCATATGACGCACACGGTGCGTCGTCTGTGAACCTGAGCCACAGTCCCCAACATTGACACTACTTCACGATATCGTATCCGACAAAATGCTTTCTCCCAAACGAAATTGTCGAGAAATCGAGAAATTACCCGACTGGGGTTGAGAGGAACTCTTCTATTAACTTTTGCGCTCGCATTTGGAATTTCGGCCCGATCTTCGTTCCGCGATTCCGTTTCTTACGAGTGCACGGGAATTACGTATCCCGGATGCGCGCGATCGCGAAATCGAAACTCTCGCGGTGTGTGCAGTGCGCTCGCGCTGACTGACGCCGAGTACAACGACCCCGGTGCCACGAAACTGGGACATCCTCGATTGTTCAACGACGTCGTCTTTGCTCGCGTACACACGATGACCCCGTTTCGGAGCCGTCGGCCACGCGACCGTACTTTTCGATTTTTGTCCACCCTCTTTGCACCCTCGGCTCGCACGCCTGTTGCGTTTCGAATTCGTGAGAAGCTTAAGCTCCGGCTTACGCTCGCGTGAGGACGGAAAGGGAGAAATAAGGGCGAGGGAAAAAGGGTGTCTGTGGATTACGGGTTGAAAGCGTAAGTGATGATTCAGATACGTGGTCGATAAATCGTGTTTATAATTGCGAGTTTTTAGGTTGGTTTATGATCGCGTTTCTGCGCTGTGCTTCGTTATGGATGTCAAGGATCGGTCTGAATAGTCGGTGACACGCGCTACTTAAACTCTGGAACTCCGGAACTTCAGACGTAGCTTGTTAGCCTTGGGAACCTTGGGACTTCGCTGATTTCATACTTTGGGAGTTTTAGACTTTCAGATTTTTTTATTTTGGAACTTTTTTACCGAGCAAATTTTGCAGACTTCTGATTTCATACTTAGGAGGAGTTTGTCACTTTCAGACATTTAAATTTTGGAACTTTCAGATTTTTTCAGAGTTTAATTCTTACACTTTGCTTTCTACTTATATTTCATTTATATATGCTGTTATTTTAAAGACGCATCTAGTGCGTCATACGTTACATTACTTAATATGACACATATGGTGCGTCCGAGATCAAGGTCCACATATGCATATACACATGCATAAGCATACATAAACATACATACATTCACGTACATAAACATACATATTCATATACATATTCACATACATATTTACATACATGTTCACATACATGTTCATATACATATTCACATACATATTCATATACGTAAACATACATATTCATATACATAAACATATATGTTCATATACATACATGTTTACATACATATTCACATACATAAACATATAGATATGTTTACACATATGCATACAGATATGCATACACATATGTTTACACATATGGATACACATATACATATAGACATAAATACACATGTGTTTACACATATGTATACACATATACATACAGACATAAATACACATATGTATACACATATACATATAGACATAAATACACATATGGATACACATATGCATACACATATACATACACATATTCATATGTACAATGTAATATGTAAATGTACATACATTATTATGTTGTGTATATTGACACCTGATGCAACGTTGTGGCTTCACTATAAACACACACGAGTAAGAATGTTCCCATTAAGTTTCGATATGACTCTCATCGTACAACAATGTTACATATTTGATAAACTGCATAAAAGCATACTGCTCGATAAAACAAATATTCTCCGAAGGAATCAACACTGGATGTCAACAATAATTCTTGTTTGAGAGATCGGAACAAACACGTACATCCAATTACATCGATAAATACCGATAAGAATAAGCGAGGTAATATCGCGTTTCTGTCGATCGTAATCACGCACCGGTAATAGTGAATTTACGCGAAACATGACGCCGAACTATGAAAAAGTACACTGTTCATTGAATTGCAAATTACGGCAGACTTCTACCGGCATTATCTACACTTGATAAAATTCAATTACGCTCGTTTGTTTGCGCTCGCGAGTGAACGCGTTACAATTCACCAAGATAAAGAACAGGTTTTTTTTTTTACACTCTATTACTTTTTCCATTTCAGTTTCATGTCGTCTCAACTTTGCCCTCCGTTACGTCGCTAACCTCGTTTGCATTTTAATTATTCGACCGATGAGATAACGGTTCGAAAATACTATTTTGTATCTCCTTATATGAATAGTATTGTATTTTTGTTCTTTATCTTGGTATCCTTCATGTGTCAAGAATAGAAATGTCCGATCTTGTAAACACACGAAGGCCTTTATTGAATGAATGGATTCTAAGAATACGTGTAGACGTAACTTTTTTATTAGAGTAAATTGGGAGAAATGTGAATTCCGATGGTATCGGTATCAATCTTAAACGAAATTGTTAGTAGTACACTTTTATTTTACACAATTATAAAATTTTATGAATTCTTAGATCTCTAAATTTCTAAATTTCCCATTTCCAAGTACTAAAAATCCCTAGATTCAAAATTCCCTAGATCACAAATTCTCTAAATTTCAAATTCCCTAGCTTTCAAATTCCCTAACTCTCAAATTCTCTAGATCTCAAATTCCCTAGATTTCAAATTCCCTAGATTCCAAATTCCCTAGCTCTCAAATTCCCTAGCTCTCAAATTCCCTAGCTCTCAAATTCTCTAGATCCCAAATTCCCTAGGTTCCCAATTCCCTAGATTCAAAATTCCCTAGTTTCCAATTCCCTAGGTTCCAAATTCCCTAGATCTCAAATTCTCTAGCTCTCAAATTCTCTAGCTTTTAAATTCTCTAGATTTCAAATTCCCTAGATTCCAGATTCCCTAACTCTCGAATTCTCTAGATCACAAATTTCCTAGATTCAAAATTCTCTAGATTCCCAATTCCCTAGTTCCCAAATTTCCTAGTTTCCAAAGTCCCTAGATTCAAAATTCCCTAGATCTCAAATTCTCTAGATCCCAAATTCCCTAGCTCTCAAATTCCCTAGGCTCCAAATTCCCTAGATTCCCAATTCCCTAGATCCCAAATTCGTTAGATCCCAAATTCCCTAGATTCAAAATTCTCTAGATCCCAAATTCCCTAGATTTCAAATTCCCTAGCTGTCGAATTCACTAGATCCCAAATTCCCTATCTCTCGACTTCCCTAGATCCCAAATTCCCTAGCTCTCAAATTCTCTAGTTCCCAAATTCTCTAGATCCCAGATTCCCAATTCCCTAGATTCCCAAATCCCTAGTGACCCAAATTCTCTAGAATTCCAATTTCCTAGATCCTCAAACCCTTAGATTCCCAAATCTCCTAAAAATTAAAAATCGAAATCATGGAATGTTGAAAGGTTTCCGTAAATCAGAAACCTACCCGATAAATGATGAGGCATCGAAATAGTAAGTCAAGTCGAGAGGACTTTAATCAATCGCTGCAGGATTTATTTATCCTCGAAACGCTAATTAAACCTGGATGCAACCAGGCACAACGAGGATATCACCAGGAACACCGACAGAGAGAAGCCTAGGCACCAGCAACGGTTTATTGCGGTCATAATTCCGGTTTAACAGCGTGCTGTCCGCTTCTGTCTGCCTGCTCGTTCGCGTTCCGTTCAGGATCCTCAAAGAAACCACCATCAATAGTTTGCGGTCCTATCCTTCTTGCGATGAGAGTTTCCTCTCCGTTGTAAAGCGGATTTTTTTGCGAAATATCGCGTACTGGCTAATGAGAAGATCGCGTGCAAGGTGTCGGTGGATTTTCCAATTAACTCAATTAGATCGTACCGGTATCGCCACGCTGCATAATGGGTATTAGGTTTCCGTGTATCGAATGACCGATTTCGAAACGTTGGAGATACAATTCGAGTAGTATTAAATGATACTTATGATATATCAATTTAGAGATGGAAATTTGTTGAAGGTAAATGTTCGTCAATTTTCTGGAATTGTATATTTTTACTCTTGGCTTTGTTTTGGGGGAAATTTCTTCTAGTTTCCAAATTTTGCAATTTTCGATTCAAAAATTGCCTAACTCCTTGATTTCCAATTCTTCAAATTTTACAACTTCTAAATTTCCAAATTCCCTAGTTTTCAAATACTCAAATTCCCTAGTTTCTAAATCCCCAAATTTCCGAGTTCCAAAATTCCCTAGTTTCCTAATTTCCTAGTTCCAAAATTACCTAGTTTCCGAATTTTCTAGTTCCAAAATTCCCTAATTTCTGAATTTCCTAGTTTCAAAATTCCCTAGTTTCCAAATTTCCTAGTTCCAAAATTACCTAGTTCCCAAATTCCCTAATTTCCAAATTCCCTAGTTTCCAAATCTCCAAGTTTCCTATTTTTGCAAATCCTCAAATTCCCTAGTTCCCAAATTCCCTAGTTCATAAAATTCCCTAGTTCCCAAATTCCCTAGTTTCCAAATTTCCCTAGTTCCCAAATTCCCTAGTTCCAAAATTCCCTCGTGTCGCGAATTCTCTAGTTCTCAAATTCCCTAGTTCTCAAATTCCCTAGTTTCCAAATTTCCTAGTTTCAAAATTTCCTAGTTCCAAAATTCCCTAGTGTCCCAAATTCCCTAATTTTCAAAATTCCCTAGTTCCCAAATTCCCTACTTTCCGAATTCCCTAGTTCCCAAATTCCCTAGTTCCAAAATTCCCTAGTTCTCAAATTCCCTAGTTTCCAAATTCCCTAGTTTCCAAATCTCCAAGTTTCCTATTTTTGCAAATCCTCAAATTCCCTAGATTTCAAATCCTCAAATTCCCTAGTCTCAAAATTCCTAAATTCCCTAGTTCCTTAGTTTCCGAATCCTCAAAATCCCTAGTTTGCAAATCCCCAAATTCCCTAGTTTCCAAATCGCCATTTACCTAATTCTCAAATCTCAAGACTATGAAATTTCCTCAATTTCTAATTCGTCATATTTCTCAATCTTAAAATCTCGAAGCTACGTAATTTCAAAATCCCCCTAAAGCTCCCACGTTTCCAACCCTTGCATCATATTGTGACGTACTTGTGCAGTGCTCGATTATTTGCATAGTTAACGATTGCACCAATTCGAAATAACATTTCAACTTTCTTCGCCTGTTTTAACATCGTAAGTGTTATTAGTTCTGACTGACGCACCTGACAAATCATAGTGCAAGAGGTTAATGCCCGATTGTCTGGTAATCGTTGCGCGAATTAAGATCATCCAGTTCGCGGTAATCTAACAATGTGTTAAGGACATTAACGAAAGATTTCTACGGTCATTTTTAACGAGCCTCTAAGCCAACGTAACGTACTTGATGATAGTTTTATGTCATCAAATTGTGTCAGACTTTGTAGGCACCGAAATCGATCATCGTTTTCTGCAAGCAGCCATTTTACGAACGGTATTGACGAAGAGTTTACACAGTGTTTTTCGTCAAACTCGGGGCTACACACTGCTATGACATAAGCGCGATTTCGCGGTACTTCTGTGTCATCAATTCGTGTCAAACTTTCTAGAACAATTTCATTATTATCGCCTGTAATGATCTAAGCAGCTGGCGCAACGTTAAATAATAATTGAAATTGAACAGAAGAAAAAAAAAAGACGGAGAAACGTACACACGTACGGACACACATCGTCCATAGTTTATCAGTGAAATCGATCAGCCTATAGCCGATAGACAAACGAACGAGTGTCGGTGAATCGCCGCGACACGCGCGTGTTCCAATGTGCTATAGATGCAACGGTGGCCGGTAGAAAATTGATAAATAATTGATCGGTGCATCGACGCGCTAAAGAATTTAAAACGTTCGTTCACGGAGCCGTTGCATAAAGCGTCATTTGTTGGCCTACATTCCCTTTGCGGCGAGGGAATATCATCATTCCGTCGATTCGCGCTCTATGGAAAACCGTCGGTGTTTCCGCGATGGTCTTCTCTCGACTTCGATTGCGCAATTTCATACTAAAAAAGATTTAAGTCATATTTTACTTTCTTACTTTTACTGTATTATTTTTATTTTCAACAAATTTTAATTGTTACTTTCGATGCTTATTTGTTTCGATTCGTTAACTTATTTGGATTTTGATTTGGGAGTTTGAACATTTTTTTATCGCTTTAGGGATCATTTTTGAAGTAGGTGGAAGTTCTAAATTTTCTCTGTATGTTAATATATTTATTCAAACTTTGAAAATATGGTTACATTTTTACACCTTAATCTTCAGATCTCTATATTCATTAATTAGTGTAACTATCGATATTTATGGTATAACCATCCCCCTAAATATTCCTAGACAGCAATAGACACACTTAGGTAGTCTGTAGATACCTCTAGATATCCCTAGATATCACTAGATATCTCTAGATAATCTTAGATTTAAGGTGTGTCTACATATCTCAAGATTTGACCAACCACCTTTGGATCTCTTTGGATTTTTCCAAATACTCCTATTTATTCCCAAATATCCCTAGATATCCTTACTCTATTCTTTCTAAAAAGCTTTCTATACCTGCTAAATATCCTTAGATTGTCTTAAATATCCTCAGGTCCCTCTGGACCTCCATAGATCTCAAATGTTGCATGAGTCAGCCTAGGTACCTTTAGCCAACCCAAAGATAATTCTACATATCTCTACGTATCCATAGGTGTTTCTAAACA
Organism: Megachile leachella; assembly: GCA_963576845.1. Lineage (NCBI taxonomy): Eukaryota > Metazoa > Arthropoda > Insecta > Hymenoptera > Megachilidae > Megachile > Megachile leachella. The sequence continues at coordinate 11,275,228 of OY756255.1, forward strand.
TCCCTAGTTACTTTTATATATATTCTGAAGTGTCTCTAAATCTATTTAGATGGTTCTGGCTCTCTTTGGACCTCCCTGGCTTTTCCTGGCTCTCCCTGGCTCTCCCTGGCTCTCCCTGGCTCTCCCTCCAACCCAATCTCTATACTCCTCTCAAATCACCTGCTCTATTTTCAACCCGTCTTCCGCTATCACCCCTCACTTAGATTCCAGATAAACTACATAAAAAATACCTCAAATGATGATCATCGCTCTAAGTTTATTCGAGCAATTACTCTAACGACTTCATATCTCGTTGAACGACTCAGCGTACCTGCCGCGAACAGTAGTCCATTACCGGTGTATTTATACCGGATTTATTAAGTGTTCGATCTTATATCTGGTTGCCGGTAATTCGATCGGGATCATCGAGGAACATAATCCTTTAATTGTGCCGTGCAGCGTTACACGTATAATGGAAAGCTTTGCATAATCCAGTTTAATTTATGACCTTAAAAGCCTGCCTATCGGCGATACGTTCGTTTTTCGCACGGCTAGGAATCCACAATAGTAATTGAAGCCGGTTGCGGTAACGCATCGTGTGAAATAATTGCGGCCGTTACCGATTCGATTCCTGGACTCTCGAGACGATGAGATCTGTAGAGTGCAACGGAGAACGTCGAGAAAAAGGCCCGGGTGTAGGGGGAACACGGTGGATTTAGCCGACAGAGGCTGGCGATCTTAATTACATTAATTAAATTCGAAGTTATCACGGCAACGTAAGAAGGAAGCAGATTCACACTAATTACCTTGCGAACTATCGTTACACCGGCGTCGTGCACGAAACACGAAATCTCTCGTACGTTGCAACGTGGTTGCATCACCGTCCAAATGAATAAAGTAGTAGGAAAAAGTGAAGAGCATTATCCGGGAACGGTGCTGCTGTGCCCCGATAAAATCCGAGCAAAAACGTGTGCGCCAAAGTTTCGATCACGATGAGGATCGATATTGAATCGTGACTTGGTTACTGGGAGTCGGGTATGGATCTTCATTATCTTCTACGTTCATTATTAGCGTTGAGTGCCGCTCGTCGCCGGCTCTCCGGATACGTTCTCGCTATTTATTTTTAATTAGAACATGATTCTACGTCCCTACAGTACAGTCGACGCCAAATCTCAAGTTATAAGTACTTGGAGATCTCAGGATATGGGAATCTAGGGACTTTCTCATATGGGAAGTTTTGGGGATTTAGGGATTTTCTAGGTTGGGAATTTGAGAGTGTGAGTATTTGGTGATCTCAGGATATTGGGAATGTAGGGACTTTCTGGTCTGGGGATTTGGAGATCTAGGGATTTGATAGTTTGGAAATTTGAGGATATAAGTATTTGGAGATCTCAGGATATGGGAATCTAGGAACTTTCTCATATGGGAATTTTTGGAGATCTAGGGATTTTCTAGGTTGGAAATTTGAGAGTATAAGTGTTTGAAGATCTCAGGCTATTAGGAATCTACGGACTTTCTGATCTGGGGATTTGGAAATCTAGGGAGTTGCTAGTTTGGGAATTTGAGGATATCATCATTTGGGGATCTAAGGACATGGAAATCTAGGAATTTTTTGATATGGGAACTTGGAGATCTAGGGATTTGCTAGTTTAGGAATTTGGAGATCTAGGGATTTTCTAGGTTTAGAATTTCACGCTATAAGTATTTGGGGATCTAGGGACATTCTGATCTGGAAATTTGAAGATCTAAGGATTTTCTAGCTTAAGAATTTGGGAACAAAAGTATTTGAAAATCTAGGGATTTGGAGATGTAGAAATGTTGGTATCTACAAATTTGAAACTATGAAAATTTGGGAATTGTTTACGACTGAGAAATTTGAGAAAATAAATATTTGGGGATCTAGAAATTTTTAGACCTAAGAATTTAAAGATTTAAGGATTCTAAGATCTAGAAAAGGAATAAATATTTGGGAAGTTGGAAATATCGGTTTCTAGGTATTTTGGGATAAATATTTGAAGATTTAGAGATATAAGAATTTGTAGATCTAGCAATTTTTTAGACATAGAAATTTGCAAATCTAGGGATTTTTAAGACATGGAAATTTGTAGATCTAGGGATTTTTGGGACATTGAAATTTGTAGATCTAGGAATTTTTGGGCTATGGAAATTTGTAGATCTAGGGATTTTTGAGACATAAGTTTGTACACCTAGGGATTTTTGGGGCATGGAAATTTGTAGATCTAGGGATTTTTAGGCAGAATTCTCTAGACCTAGGGATTTTTGATTATTAAGTACTTAGGTATCTAGGGATTTTGACATGCATAAAGCTATGTCTATAAAAATTGACGAATCTAGGGATTTCCACATTTCAAGATTGAAAAATGTACAAATATACAAAATTCGAAAACAGCAAAATTCACCTACACGAAAAATTCAGAAATTTATAAATTTATGAAACCTGAAAATTCAATAATTAAATGTAATAATCAGAGAACAGATAAATGATCAGCTTCGTATCCTTGCCCAAAGGAAGCTACAATCGGAGTATACATTCTTCCCAAGGCTCGTTTCCTCAATTCTCTCCCATTAAGCGAGCGTTCATACGAAACCTTATTTGATATTTTCAATAATTAGGGGAATAATGCGATGTAGACAGTCGAACCAGTCCATACTATATACGTCCAGCCGGAGAAACTCCGTGTTGACCGTAGGAAAGCGAAACATTACGATTTCACATAGCCTGTGAACCCGGTGGCATCAACGATCCTCATCTGGCCACGGTGCATTCCCCTGCATCCAGCTGCACCAGCCATTCGTTGACCCTTGCAGTTATATACCTGTGCAGTCGAACGCTTCCGGATGCGCGACGAGGCTGCCGGTTTTTCCGCGTGCCCATCACGTTGAGATTTCACTGAAATTAATTCGCATGAATTTCCTCGCCGCGCAAAGAGAGAAGAACGCTTTACTCCGGGTTTGCGTAATCTTCACGTTCCTGGAAACCGTTCGACGGCACCTAATCTAACGACGGACCGAACCCCGATAATGTATCGTCGTTTCCTACTCGACTGGAACACGGTTAAATCGATCGAAAGAAAATGGCCGATCGCACGCTTTCCGATCGTTCGTTAACCGGGTGTCGTTGATCACCCACGTTCACGACTTTAATTTCGTCGTACATTTTATAGGAGAAGCCCGTAATTGGACGCTTTTTAATGAAACCTTTGTTGTGGCCCATTTATTTTACGGTGCCGTGTATCAAACCCTTTTTAACCGTATTCCATAATTTTTAAGATAAGGACTGTAGTTACGGGCTATATCTTTGTTGTAATTAAAAGTTTGGATGAATTTAACAGATGGGGTGTTTCATTGTGGGTTTCAGGGTCATTCAGATCTTTTAGATCTTATTTTAGAATCTAAAGATATGGAGATTGAGGATGTTAATAATTACAATGTACATAAATGTGTGATTTTACCAATACATACTTTCTTCATAATGCCCCTAGGCCAGGGGTCGGCAACCTTTTCAGTCGGAAGAGTCAAAAATTACAATTTACAAAATTTCAAAGCTTTTAAAGAGCCACAAAATTTTTTCTTGCCAACAATAAATAGTACTCGCATAAATAAAGTTTTTTGATAAAAAAAAAATAATATATTTTTCCATATATAAGTAGGGTTTTTTACAACAAAGTAGATAATATATACATGGCAATGTTAGATAATGAGTTTTTTTTTGATAAAATAAATAATATTTGCGTATGGAACTGAAGGGCGTGGTAATTCGATGCGTTGGAATTCCAGCGCTTGGTAATTCAATGCATTGCAATTCCAGCGCTTGGTAATTCAATGCGTTGAAATTCCAGCGCGTGGTAATTCGATGCGTTGGAATTCCAGCGCTTGGTAATTCAATGCATTGCAATTCCAGCGCTTGGTAATTCAATGCGTTGAAATTCCAGCGCGTGGTAATTCGATGCGTTGGAATTCCAGCGCTTGGTGATTCAATGCGTTGCAATTCCAGTGCGAGCTAATTCGATGCGTTGGACTTCCAGCGCGTGGTAAATGGACGCGTTGCGATTCCAGCGCTTGCTAATTCAATGCGTTGGAATTCCAGCGCTTGGTAATTCAATGCATTGCAATTCCAGCGCTTGGTAATTCAATGCGTTGGAATTCCAGCGCGTGGTAATTCAATGCGTTGGAATTCCAGCGCGTGGTAATTCGATGCGTTGGAATTCCAGCGCTTGGTCATTCAATGCGTTGCAATTCCAGTGCGAGGTAATTCGATGCGTTGGAATTCCAGCGCGTGGTAATTGGACGCGTTGCGATTCCAGAGCTTGGTAATTCGATGCGTTGGAATTCCAGCGCGTGGTAATTCGATGCGTTGGAATTCCAGCGCTTGGTGATTCAATGCGTTGCAATTCCAGTGCGAGGTAATTCGATGCGTTGGAATTCCAGCGCGTGGTAAATGGACGCGTTGCGATTCCAGCGCTTGGTAATTCAATGCGTTGGAATTCCAGCGCGTGGTAATTCGATGCGTTGGAATTCCAGCGCTTGGTGATTCAATGCGTTGCAATTCCAGTGCGAGGTAATTCGATGCGTTGGAATTCCAGCGCGTGGTAATTGGACGCGTTGCGATTCCAGAGCTTGGTAATTCGATGCGTTGGAATTCCAGCGCGTGGTAATTCGATGCGTTGGAATTCCAGCGCGTGGTAATTCGGTGCGTTGCGATTCCAGCGCTTGCAATATTAGATAATTAGTTTTTTTTTTGATAAAATAAATAATATTTACGTATGGAACTGAAGAGCCGTAGCTTTACATCCAAAGAGCCGTATGTGGCTCGCGAGCCGCAGGTTGCCGATCCCTGCCCTAGGCTGATCATCTTTCCTTTTAATATATCAACTTCAACTATCGATGATAGATCGCTATTTTTTCAGCCACATTCCTTGAATGATTCAGCCTATCAGCAGTACACATTCGTGTACCGCTATCTCCTCGAAAGTTTCATTGAAATCGATCCATATTCAAGTCAGTACGACTGGAAAGCATGATCGGTGCTCGTAAGAATCTGTTCGTGCGGAAAGGTCGATCGGGTTCATTGGAAAGCAGATTACAACGCAACGTTGAAGACCTCCAACGTAGTCATAATAACGCTTGCCAGATTTTTGTTCTCGTTAGCATATTTACCGTGTTACGCAAACACGAACACGAACAGATAATATGCCGTTCGTGTACCGATGCTTAATATTATGCATACGGTACATCTTACGAATATTCTCAACTTCATTTTTAAATGTAACACGCGGTACGAAATAGAAACACGAATTTATCAGTGATAGCGGTGCATTACGTAATTAATGACGTTATCTCGATGAGGCTTATAAATTTTGAGGGAGGAATTTTATATCCTGTAACGATAAGATACCTGAGGACATATTTTCATCGGTTTTACATGTGTAACAGGATAACAAATCGTTTAGGTCTGCGCACGTTTTATTTCGTTGAAATTAGTCTGGCCGAGTAAGAAACACGTGACGAATGGAAACGTTGCTGGGAAAAAGCTGGAGATAAATGGGAGATCAATTTTCGAGTTGACGGGCATCTGTTTCCGACAGACAGTGGCGGGAAAATATATTTCCATAAAGAAGATTACAGATATATTTATTTTTTCTATATATTTCTCGTTTTTGAAGGAAATTGTTTCATTAATTTAAAAAAATTAACGCGAGTAAAAAAGCTTGAGGAAATAGTTATAGCAAACTTTTGTTATATTGCCATTTCTTTACTAAATTGTAGTTATATTGCCGGTTCATGAACTTCAATATAGATTTACATTATATTGCGACCTCACGAACTTCAGCGTAATTACCACCTTATCGTGAACTTTCATGCTGACTCGCGTTATATTGCCATTTTGTAAACTTTGATGCAAACTCGTGTAATGTCACTGTCTTATCCCTAATTTTCATCAATATCTTATTAGATTATCATTATTTATGAAATTTCATACAAACTCTCGTTATATTGCCATTTTGTAAACTTTGATACAAACTCGTGTAATGTCACTGTCTTATCCCTAATTTCCATCAATATCTTATTAGATTATCATTATTCATGAAATTTCATACAAACTCTTATTATATTGCCATTTTGTAAACTTTGGTTATATTGCCATTTTGTAAACTTTGATGCAAACTCGTGTAATGTCACTGTCTCATCCCTAATTTTTACCAGCATCTTATTAGAATATGACTTTTCACGAAATTTCACACAAACTCTCGTTATATTGCCACACTGTGCATACTAGTGGATGACACCAAACAAGAAAACTTTCTCGTCACTTCTAGAAACTTCTTTCAAGATTCTTGTAGCGGTGATATAACAAGAGTTTACTGCACTCCACCTTCTTTATCGTTCACGAAACTTTTAAAGGCACTACATTTTAATTTCGTAGAATACTGAGTCAGAATCTCTTATGGGATGTGAACTCGCAGGGAGAAATAACACTTATTTTCCACCTTTTACTACGTTTATTTCGCGAGTAGGTTCGCGACCTTACTCCTCGACTTACAATGACTAACTGCCTTTTTCATTCACCCCCACACACCCTGATTCATTCTCACACAGAATCATTCTTTCCTCGTCCAAACCGAATCGCTCTCACTCTAAACCAATCATTCAACGATACACGCGTATTTCACCGGCATTCTTCGAACTCGGACACCCAACGCGACACTCGACCCGATGATCTAAACATCCTCTCGCGCAGCATTCGCTCGGACTCAGACAAACAACTCGCTATCACATCTCATTCACACCGGAGATCTAAAAACTAGACTAAATACAATAAATTGGGCAGGGACGTGGCGGCCGCTAAATCGACGCCACACTCTCAATAATGTTAACTTAACTTAGTAAACGTTTTTATTGAACCAACAGTACCTTCTCGTTCACAGAACCCAAATACATGTTTTGTTGGGGGTGTTCCCTACTGAAATCCAGGAATAGTACACAAATCGTTACCCACACAATATACGGTTCACAATATGGAAATCGAATGTATACTCCCACATGACTCCAACCACATTTCTCGTAATCAATGAAGTCCAACAATTATGGAACGTGGAATAATCAGAGAAATTATTGCTCTTTCACAATTGAAGCTATTATCCTCTAGCGAAATTCCAAACTTTGGGAGGGTTCGAGGTGAAATCGTGAAGGTTTGTAAATTTGCAGAATTTGAAATTTATAAGACTGAAAATTATAAGAGTATAGAAATTTGTCATTTTTTGAAGCTCTCACATATCTGTTTTCATAGATTCATACATCTTCATGTTCCTCTAGATCCTTTGATACACACTGCTTTATATTCCTATACCTTCAGACCCATATATCAACATATTTCTGTATTACCAGATTCACATATTTTTATAATACTATATTGAGTAAATCCACACTTGTTTATATGTCTATATTGAGTACATCCACACATGTTCATATGTCTACATTTCTAAATCCACACATGTTCACATCTTTGCATTTCTAAATCTGCACATGCTCATATCTCTATAATTTCTAAATCCACACATGTTCGCATCTCTACATTTCTAAATCCACATATGTTCACATCTCTACATTTCTAAATCCACACATGTTCACATCACTACATTTGTAAATCCACACATGCTCACATCTTTATAATTTCTAAATCCACATATGTTCACATCTCTACATTTCTAAATCCACACATGCTCACATCTCTATAATTTCTAAATCCACATATGCTCATATCTCTATATTTCCAAATCCACACATGCTCACATCTTTCACCTGTTTCCATATATCCTCACATCCCTACTCTGCATATATCATTAAGGATGTGAGGATCTATAGATTCAAATATTCCCATATCCCTTGACCCACACCCATATGTCCCTTAATTTACATATTCGTCTACCTCTGTGTACCCAGATCACATACTTGTACTCCCTATATTTCCAAATTCACACATCCACATATCATTCCTAGATTCAACACCATTCATCACATCCCTTAATCCACATCTCTTTACATCCCTTAATCTTCACATCCACATATCCCTACATCTCCATATACCTAGCCACTAACACCTCCAAAACGAAAATTTCCATACTTTATTTTTACCTTACCCCTACTAAAGAATACGGTATTTCTAATATTCCTAAAAAACCCTCCAAGTAAAAGCTCGAATAAAAACTCCCCTATTACGAAACCACTTCTAAACAAAAAAGATCGTAAGAAACCGTGTCGTTGTCCACGCACGTAAGCCGTGCGTATTTCGTCAGAGACCCCCGCCTTAAAAAATAAGGGTCGTGGTTTACGTGGGTCGACAATTGGTATCGGATCGATAATACTTTGTCGACCCTTCTCGTTGGTCCAGCACGCTCTCTCTGTTTCCCTGTGCGTAGGCGTCGAGGAAATACGGCACCCCGGCTCCGGCACCAACACACCAAATTCACACACGAAAACAGAATGTACGTGAACTTACGACAGAATATAACCTCACCCGGGCTGGTTCATTCAGAGACACCCACGCGTTCCTCGCGTGACGTCATTCAACTCGCTGATGGAATACGAGGGTGAACTCGAGCAGAGGGTGGGATCTAGGCCACTGTTTCTCTTCTGCTTTTTTTTCCTCTCTTTTCTACGGTTGATCAGAGTTTAACGTCAAGGTAGATCGTTTTTCCGCTTGATTTCAACCTCTCGGGTTTAAACGGGAATTGTTGCATACGTTCACTATAATGGTGTCTCGAATAAAATTTTATTCCGAGATTTTTTATTTAGGGTCAGGATAATCTCAATCGAGAGATAAACCTCTTTGTTTTGGACGCAGATAGAAATAATTATCGGAAATTTGATAATTTCCGATTCTGAACGGAATTTTTGATGTGAAAGTCGGAGATACTGGAGACGGAGTTCAAAGCGAATTGAACTTTTAAATAACGTTTCTGATAACGTTTATCGAAAATCAAGTTTGTTGGACGGTTTAAGAGTTGACGATTTCAATAAACGATTTGCCAGAAGCGTGTATTTAAAAGCAAGTATTCCTAAGCTATTATTTTCATGATCAAACGTAGCTGGGAAAATAATACGAAGAACGATAAGAGTAAAAGTTCTCAACCTTGAGATTGATTAAGCGTTTCGCACCGCTTAACTTCGCGAACTTTTGATTGCGTAATTTCCGCGAGAAGCGTAAAAAGTATTGATGCAACGGCTAGAAGCGCCGAGAAAGTACACGAACGTTCGTTGAAACAGCGAAAACTCGCGGAGGGAGTAGGTAAATGCGTTTAAAGTATGCTACTACTGTAAACGTGTATCTCAATTTTGATGAAACTTCGTACGGTTATAAAATTTTATTTTAAGACAAATTTTATTTGAAATTTTTTGGTGGAATTTTCGGATAAATTTAAAAAAGAATAGCAGTAATCGCTGAGTTAATTAAGTTTGATGCGAGAAGTGATGGTAATTAGCTTTGTGGATGTTAACATTTATGTAGGATTAGCTTTTTTTTTCATTCACTTAATTACTGTGTAGACGTTCTTTATCTCTTTTTTATAATGTTTTTAGAACACTTTTTATTTAATTGTTATCAATTTTGAATTAGTAGAATTTAATTACTGTATAGTTAATACAAGTTGTAGCTTGACGGATTAAAAAAAAATGACACGAGTGATTAATTAAAATTTCTTAAATTTTTATAAGGATTTGGGAATTGAGAAATTTGAGTAGCAAATTGGAAAATTTACAAATTTGAATAAAATTGGAAGTTTGAAATTTTGGAAATTTGAACATATGTGAAGTATGTGATACATATGTGAACATATGTGATGATTGAAATTTCTAAACATATCATATTTGGAGCTCTTAGAATTTGAAAATATAGACAGGTAAACATTTGAAGTTTAATATAGCAAATATTAAAGTATGTGATGAGTATGTGAAGTATGTGATACATCACATATGTTTACATATGTGAAGTTCGTAATTTTCAAACATACCACACTTGAAGCTCTCAGTATTTGTTAATATAGACAGGTAAAAATTAAAAATTTAATATAGCAAATATTAAAGTATGTGATGAGTATGTGAAGTATGTAATACATCACATATGTTCACATATGTGAAGTTTGAAATTTCCAAACATATATTTGTAGCTCTCAGAATTTAAAATTATAGAGAGGTAGACATTTGAAGTTTAATATAGCAAATATTAAAGTATGTGATCAGTATGTGAAATATGTAATACATCACATATGTTCACATATGTGAAGTTCAAAATTTCCAAAGACGTTATATGTGGAGTTCTCAGACTTTGCAAATATAGTAATTGAAAAATAAATTATTTTAAAAATTGACAATTAAAGAAAATTAAAAAATTGTAATTTTAATAATTTACAATTAGAAAAGCTTCAACTGTGCAATTGCAAAAATATGAAAATACAAGAATTTCAAAATTTTTAATGTCAAGTACTTGCAAATACAAGAAGTTCAAAATTTTTAATTTCAATAATATAGAAATATAAAAAATTGAAGTACTAAAACTTTTTATTTGAAAAATTGGAACCTATGTCCCCAACAAGATGCACATAGGTAGCAACACGTCTCGATATCAGTGATAGCTTTGTTTCCCCTCCATGTAGCACTGGCGTCGCTACCGATGTAGCTATCTCCTCCACCACCTCCACCTTGTTCGCGGTCCTGCTGGTTCGCCTTTCACTGCGTTGGCTTCAGTTCGCTGGTGCCTCTCATCAGCTCCGGATCTCTCGCTCCGGGTCCGAAAGAAACCTCTCGATCGTTAAACGCGCACGCTTCGAACCTTCGTCGTTTCTGGCGGGATTCTAGCTGTAGAAGAAGCTTCTGGAATAAAACAGTGAACCAGAGTGAACCGAGGACCCACTCGACCTCCGTCGAGTGCTTCTTCATGGTAAGCCTTCGTGGCTGTTCCACAGGTGTTCTCGAGTGAAAGTCCCTTGGATCGATCGATCGATCGTTCAGGTGGATCTCAGCTGACCGTCCACCTGACAGGGAAATAACCTCGTTAACGTAATTACGGAAACGCGTTCGCTGATGATTCGTGATTTCTTCGGTGGTGCAACGAATTTATGTGAGAACGTTCCTGGGATTTTGTGAACGGGTTTGTGGAACGGGATATGTGTTTTAACAGTGCTTTTGGGGATTTCGGAGTTGTTCAAGATTTAGGAATGACAGATTGGTTTGAGGATTAGAGGGATGGTTTAGAGAGATTAAGGATGTGTTACTGGTGTTTTGGAAGAGATCTAAGGGAATGATATGTGGAGACTAGATTGTAGGAAAATAGCTTTTGAGGAGGGTTTAGTGAAGGCGTAGAGAGTTTAGGTAATACCTGTTGAGGACAATTTAGGGTGAGTACAGGGTAATTTAGATATTTGGAGATTTGGATACTTAGGTGTACGGAAATTTGGAGATTTGGATATTTAGGTGTTTGGGAATTTGGAGATTTGGATATTTAGAGATTTGGATATTTAGGTGTTTGGAAATTTGGAGAGTTGGATACTTAGGTGTTTGGGAATTTGAAGATTTGGATATTTAGGTGTTTGGAAGTTTGGAGATTTGGAGATTTAGAGATTTGGATACTTAGGTATTTGGAAATTTGGAGAGTTGGATACTTAGGTGTTTGGGTATTTGAAGATTTGGATATTTAGGTGTTTGCAAATTTGGAGATTTGGATACTTAGGTGTTTGGAAATTTAGAGATTTGGATATTTAAGTATTTGGAAATTTGGAGATTTGGATATTTAGGTATTTGGAGATTTAGAGATTTGGATACTTAGGTATTTGGAGATTTGGAGATTTGGATACTTAGGTGCTTGGGTATTTGAAGATTTGGATATTTAGGTGTTTGGAAGTTTGGAAATTTGGATATTTAGGTATTTGGAGATCTAGAGATTTGGATATTTAGGTATTTGGAGATTTGGAGATTTGGAGCTTTGGATATTTAGGTATTTGGAGATCTAGAGATTTGGATATTTAGGTATTTGGAGATTTGGAGATTTGGAGCTTTGGATATTTAGGTCTTTGAACCTTTGAGTATTTCAATATTTAGGTGTCTAGACATTTGAGTATTTGAACATTTAGGTGATCCTAAATTTGAACCTAGGCATATTCTAGTCCCAAGAGGTCTTAGGTAGGTCCCAAACTTGAACTTAGGGATACTCCAGATATTCTATAGATATTCTAAAGTAAATCTAGAGAAACACATACCAAATTTGGAGATCTGAATTTTTAGAAATTTGATAATTTAGAGGTCTATCTCCTCAAAGATTTATTTCCCTATTCTATTAAGATTCCATTTGACTCTAGATCTAACCCTACATCTAACAGTAGGTTCAAATTAATCCTACCATCATCTGGGTTCTTCTAAAAACTAATCAAAGTCTCTCTCTTGACCTTGACTAACCTATTCTGAAGCTACATTTCTCACACATCAACTAGATTCTCCCTTTCTAACGTCAAAATTAAATGATATTAGAACCTAGAAACTTTTCCCTCCATCCTCCATATCAAAACATTAAGAACACAGTTCTCCACATCTCAAGAAGGCGCCTATCTAAAATCTACATTCTCAAATATTTAAGAACCGGTAAATAAATGTAATGAACGTGTTCAAACAACGAACACATACGTGTCAAAGTGTTAAGTGTATATCGTAGATAGAATGTCGTAAAGTGGATCGAAAAGTGTGACGCAACTGACTGGCAATCGATTGTGTGTGTGTGTGTGTGTGTGTACGTGTGTGTCGTGTAGCTATTAGCTAACAAAGTTACCATGATTAGATGTTGTCATTTCCAAGTGCACGGTGAAAATGATAGCGTAAAAAGAGCGAATATTGCACTCGGCAACTGAGTAAACTCCTCACGGTTTATCCAACGACTGATTCGATTGACGTATCGAGCTTCTCGTGTCGATAAGCTTAACGAGATGCCTGTTAGCTTGTTATCCACTTATCATTTGCTAATGAAACAACGATAATTAAGCGTCGTGATCTCGAACGAGTTCGAAATCATTTCTGATACCGTTCTTTGGCTAGATGCACCCGGTTCTTTATTCTCCACTTTTTTGGATAACGTTTTAGATAACTGTAAATATCACAATTTTTTCCATCGAAATGAAAGTTTTCGGTTGATGACATTTATTCGATTTTTGATTTTTCTTTGAGTAATTCATTTTTTGTTTTTAAGATTTTTAAATGAGGATGGTCAGATAATTAATGATCTTCCTCAATAATATCTATTCTTACATTCGAATAAAAATAAGAATTTTGTGTAATAATATTTTAGTTACACACGTAACTAAAATCATTTATCATCGAATATCCCTAAAAAATGACAAAACAATTTTCTCCAATATATTTACGATTTTGATGTTCAATTAAATAGTGATCAGTTACGAAGGGAAATAAATAGAAGTGTTTGTTACAATTAGTACATCAACCTTTAATGTCCTATCTCTGAGTAACACAAGTTAATCGCTACGGGATTCCCTGGTGACAGCAAATTGTCAGATAATTGAGAGATAAAGACAAAAGAATCATTCCAAGAAACATTAACGTTACAATATGTCGTAATCACATGTGAAAGATCATTTGTTACAATTTGAGTCATTCTTCTTGTAATAATAATTTTTATAAGAGTTTGATCCTTTTTTATGAAGAGTTTTTATAAGTTTGATCCTTTAAAAAGGTTTGACCCTTTAAAGGATAGTTATAATTATTTAGAAGGTTGCGAAACATTTGGAAGCTTTTCGTCTGATTATGCTCGTTCTTATTCTACTGTGAACCGACGCTCCGACACTACGGCCATTGATGTTCTGTTCCATTGATGCTCGCCAATCAGCGGAGTCATTGATCAGATTAAAGGAACCGTTGAGACAATAGCTTGTTATACGCTTATAATACTCTCTTTGTTTCTCGAAACAATTTCAATTTCTGGCTTATAATTCATTTTAACGAAGAGTACCTTCAGACTTCTACAATTTTGGCGACTGCAATTTCAGTGTTAAGACAATACACTTTTGAAATTATTGGATTTTTACATTTTTTAACTTTGATTCTTTGCAAGTTTAGATGCATTACAAACCAGTGTTCATCATCAAAAGTTACTCATAACCTCGTACAAATTAAAGTTACTTAAATAGTCACCTTGAACTCCAACCCAAAGACTTAACCTTATTAAATACAGCTGTAATACTTTATTTTTGCATATGCAACAATGAACCTTAAACTTGTGCCACATACGAACAACCTTCTACTAAATCACCTGACCAACTTAAAATAATTGCAAAATAGTTGACATTAAATTTGAATGTATAAATAATGCAAGATTAAAAATGTTATTATTAACGTATTGTGTTTTTTTTTCTGAATTACAGTGTGGCTCCCTGGAGATCGGCGAGGAACGCCAGCGTCGGGTCGCTATGATGGAGTCCCTGTGCCAGGTGAACGGCACCAAGAGCAATGGCGGCAACGAGAACACGACTAACAACGGCACGAACAACAACCCAGACTGTCCAGATCCCCAGCAAAGGTTGGCGGTGCTGAGTTTCGAGCAGGTGCGACGATTGAACGACGTGATGAACGAGGTGGTGTGCATACACGGTAGAGGGAACTTCCCTACGTTGGAGGTCCGATTAAGGGACCTGGTGACGGTAGTTCGCAGCAAACTGGAGACTGATCCTAGCAACGGTGGTGCCGGGATGAGGGTACGCGACATCAGGTTGAACGGCGGTGCCGCTTCGCACGTGTTGGCGACCGAGTCTCAACCGTACAACGACCTGGACCTGATCTTCGCCGTGGAGTTATCCAGCGGACGTAACTACGACAAGGTGAAGGCCGCGGTGTTGGGTTCGTTGTTCGACCTGTTACCGGAAGGAGTATCCCGCAAACGCATCACCACGTGCAGTTTGAAAGAGGCCTACGTAAGCAAGATGGTGAAGGTGAACAACGACGGTGACCGATGGTCCCTGATCTCCCTCGGCAATTCTCGAGGACACAGAAACGTCGAGCTGAAGTTCGTCGACTCGATGAGGCGGCAATTCGAGTTCTCCGTCGACTCGTTTCAAATCGTCCTCGACTCCCTGCTGTTGTTCTACGAGTGCAGCAAGTTACCCATCGGCGAGAACTTCTATCCGACGGTGGTGGGCGAGTCCGTGTACGGCGATTTCCAGGAGGCCCTGTACCATCTCCACAAGAAGCTGATCTCGACGAGGCATCCGGAAGAGATCCGCGGCGGCGGATTGCTCAAGTACTGCAACCTGCTCGTCAAGATGTACAAACCCTCCCAGCCCGACTACATCAAGACCCTCGAGCGATACATGTGCTCGAGATTCTTCATCGACTTCCCGGACATCAGCCAGCAACGGGCCAAACTGGAGAACTATCTGTGGAACCATTTCGTCGGCCCCGAAGAGGAGGCCCTTAAGTACCAGTACCTGATGCTGCTCCACAGCGTGGTGGAGGAGTCCACCGTGTGCCTGATGGGCCACGAGAGACGACAGACCCTCGCTCTGATCGAGAGCCTCGCCTACCAGGTGTTCTGCCAGGAACAACAGCAACGGCTGACGAATCATCAGCAAGCACCGCCTGGACCACCGGCCACATACGTCTACGCGAACGGTTATTATTACGCTCCAGTGATACCCACCGCGTGCTACACGTGCACCTGCAACTCGTGGATGGCCTGCTCGTCGTGATGCGACATCGACGCCATCGTCGCAACTAGCACCGCCATCACCACCGCAACCACCACCACCGGCACCACGCTCCGACGTGCCGCTTCCACATTCATCACCCGGACCATCGAAGCCGCTTCGTTCGTCGGCCATCCTGGATCAGGCTACCCACGGGACCCGGACAACGATCCGCTCGGCTGCTGTCCTTTGGAGGATACCGGGGACTCGCATCCTCCTCGCCAGTCGAAGGAACAACGCTGCTTGGTCCTCAGTTGACGGTTGGACACCGGGTCGGACGTCGAACAGCCTCCATGTCCAGAGAGTGACGTAGACGAGACAGCTCGTCGGAAATTGAATCGAATCGAACAACAATGCGGGAGCCATCGTGGGACATCGGTGTCGGTGAAACGGGTTTAGGAAGACTGAAGAGAGGGAAAGATGGCGGATGATTTACGATAATAAAGGGACATTCGTCCCGGGCGTCTTTTCGCTTCTCTTGCGGTGGCCGTTTCAGTTGTCGCGGGGGGACGGACCAAAACCGATGGCACTTGCTGCGATACACGGTCGTAGGGGATCAACCGAGAGACTACAAGACTCCATACAAAAAACGAATTAATGAAAACGAATATATAAAACGAAAAAAAAAAGAAAAAACGAAACGAAATGTGTTGTGCCTAACGAAATCCGAGAAACGTAACGGAACGGAACGCATGCGTACGCGAGAAAAGATGACAGTTTAGTTCGAGAGGAGACACTCGGGTGGTTTCGAGAAGACGCTGGTTCTCGGTGCGGGTCGAGGACGGGCGCCATATTGTTGATCGAAAGAGAGAGATGGATAGTGTACGCTTGTCAGAGTTTTTAGGAGACGTCTACCGCGTGGTGGCCGTTCTTCGAGTCGTTTCGGGGCGGAAGCGGAAGAACGGGGAAGGTCGGAGCGACGAATCAGAGCGAGCGTTAAAAGAGATAGAAAATTTGTCGAGGAGTAGAAACGCCGGCGACATAGGAGAAATGACGAGAAATGATTTAAAAAAAAAATGGATCGATAGGACGACCCGGGAACACGACTGGAGTTAAACACGACTGACACTTATAATAGCGATGCGTTTCCGTGGTCGTCCCTCTTTCTTCTTTTCCGTAAACAAAATACTAAAATACATAAAAAAAAAAATACAAAAAAAGAAATAATATTTCGAAAACGTGTAACACAGATTCAGCAACAAAAAAAAATAAATTTAAAAGCGAACCGATAGACAAAAAACATTAACGGGCGTGGCGTTTGCAACAAGAATAATTATAAATATATAAATATATATAAATATATATATATTTAAATATATAAATACATGTATAAAATCTATGTATAAATATTAATGTGTGGCTGTGAACACATTTCATTTAGATACTACTGTAACGTGATATATAAAGATTGAAATTCGAGGATGAGCGGCGCGATCGGTGCGACAACGAGAGAATGAAATATTGTACGTAGAGAGAGAGAGAGAGAGAGAGAGAAATAAGAGAGATGAGAAAGAAATGGAAAAGCGTGGAGGAGAAAGAGTTTGAGGGCAGACATTTTCTATTCGGTTCTTTCATTTGCGCGGGAAACGGCGCGTTATTTCAAATAATTCGGTGTAAAAAATATTACATACTCAAAATAAACGTATACATTGTAAAACAGACGGAGGATGATTACGAAACGATGAAGCGATTTTTGTTTGATTTTTAAGTTTCAAGAAAAGGTTTAAGGAGAATTTTTCAGGTGTTTCCTCAAATTTTTTAAGGAGTTATGGGCGAGGTGTAGGCGACAGGGTACAGGGTGCATTTGTGATGGTCAATTTTTATTGTCAAGTATTTTAGCTTGTTTCCACATTTTCAAATTTCACAGGTTTTTAATTTGGTTAATAGATTTCTGTGTCTCTAAATTTTCAAAGCATCAAATATCCTAATTTTGTAATTTCTGTGGTTTTAATCTTTATATTAAAAATTTTCAGACTTGTGTAAAATTACCAAATTTTTAAATAACCAGAATTTGAAATCACTCAATTTGAGATCACATAGAGTCTAAATTTCAAAAGTAATAAATTTGAGATTTCCAAAAAATCTAACCCATTACTTTGCACATCGAACACCCATAAACAATACCGACACTTGACCCGCCCGACAATAGCTCCTACAAAAATTCCATCATTCACGCGACTGACATATAATCACATATATCAAACACAAAGAGATGACATTTGTATAATTCTCCTCCATTTCATTTTCTAAATAAAAAATCACTCTTCATCGAACATGTAGAAAAGGAACATACAAAAATCGAGTGATCATTGTGGCGACCCTAGTCTCTCGTAGCAGAGCGGCTTGCATAACTTTCTTTATTAGATAGCGTAATTATTTAATACCGCGAGCGAGAGTGTCGGTGCGTTACTCGCCAACACGCGTGTGCACGTATGTGGAGGATCCATTCAGTGTATGCGAAAGTATATCTCAGCGTCGTGAATCGTCTTTGCGCACACATACACTATCTTAGAGCGGGTGTACGCGTTCTTCTTGCCACGTACACTCGTGTTCATGAGTATTGGGATATTTAATCTTTTCAGTTTTGTGTTTTAATAAATCGTTTTATAAGTATATTGAGGTGTCGAGGTTTTCAAATTTGTGGGTTACAGGATTTAGAATTTGCAAATTTTAGATTACTTTTTTTCGGATTTCAAAATGTTTGTATTTTAATCTCAGATTTTTGGATTTTTGTATTATGTTTTTGGAGTTTCTGAAGCCTCGAATTTTGAAAGCTGAAATTTTCAAATTTATGAATTTTCAAACCCCAAAATTTCCAAATTCCAAATTTTTAAATTCCCAAATTTTCAAGTTCCAAATTTCTAAATTCCCAAATTTGCAAGTTCCAAATTTCTAAATTCCCAAATTTGCAAGTTCCAAATTTCTAAATTCCCAAATTTGCAAGTTCCAAATTTCTAAATTCCCAAATTTGCAAATTCCAAATTTCTAAATTCCCAAATTTGCAAATTCCAAATTTCTAAATTCCCAAATTTTCAAATTCCAAATTTCTAAATTCCCAAATTTTCAAATTCCAAATTTCTAAATTCCTAAATTTTCAAATTTCGAATTTCTAAATTCTTAAATTTTCAAATTCCCAAATTTTCAAATTCCAAATTTCTAAATTCCCATATTTTCAAATTCCAAATTTCTGAATTTCCAAATTTTCAAATTTCGAATTTCTAATTTCCCATATTTTCAAATTCCAAATTTCTGAATTCCTAAATTTTCAAATTTCGAATTTCTAAATTCCCATATTTTCAAATTCCAAATTTCTGAATTCCTAAATTTTCAAATTTCGAATTTCTAAATTCTTAAATTTTCAAATTCCCAAATTTTCAAATTCCAAATTTCTAAATTCCCAAATTTGCAAATCCTAAATTTCTAAATTCCCAAATTTGCAAATCCTAAATTTCTAAATTCCCAAATTTGCAAATTCCAAATTTCTAAATTCCCAAATTTTCAAATTCAAAAATTTTTAAATTCCCAAATTTCCAAATACCAAATTTTTGACATTCCAAATTTCGAAATTCCCAAATTTGCCAATTCCAAATTTCTAAATTCCTAAATTTTCAAATTCCAAGTTTCTAAATTCTCAAATTTGCAAATCCCAAATTTCTAAGTTCCAAATTTTCAAATCCCAAATTTGCAAATCCTAATTTCTAAAATTCCCAAATTTTCGAGATCCTAAATTTCCAAATTCCCAAATTTTCAAATCCCAAGCTCCGAAATTCCCAAATTTGCAAATCCCAAATTTCTAAATTCTCAAACTTTCATCTGCCCAACTCTTCCACCACAAAAAAATCCAAAACAACCCAAAAATAAATATAAGATCAACTCCTACTTAACTACCTAACTATCTAACTACGAACCTCTCCAATAATCCCCCCAAAAAAATAATCCAAAACCTAGTTACACAAAGTGCAGTAATTTAATGAATGTCCAAGTACTTATGAACGGGGGTGTACATATGTATCCGCGCGCGCGCTCTGAAGAATCATAGAGAGAAAGGATGTGTGGACTACTCGCGTCTGTCTTTACATGCGTGTCCGTATCGACTGGTGACCCCGTTAGTTAGCTCAGTCAGTCACTTTACTCGCTCGCTCGCTTACTTGCTACTTTAGCAAGCTTCGCTCACTTGCTCGCTCGCTCGCTCGCTCACTCTTCCTTTCAGTTTGCAAGCGAAAGTAAAGGCCTAATAAAAAGACCCCGCAAACTGGTTTTTCTGGTATATCGCGTGTTAATGCTAAGGAGAGCCAGACCGACTAGCGTTGTGCACCCGGTGCACCTCCACCGTACTGGTCACTCTGTTTCCCTGACACCAGCACCCTTTCCTTCTTTGTTGCCTTATTTCTTGTATGGAGAGGTTAATTTGGTGTTTAGAGGTTGATACTGTGTTTGGAGGTCGAAGTTTAGTTTGCTGTTCGATGTTGAAGTTTAGTTTGATATCAGAAATTGAAGTTTAGGTTGATCTCAGAAGGTGAAGCTTTGTTTGATCTCTGACTTTGAAGTTGACTTTGATTTTAGAGTTTGATTTCAAATTTTGAAGTTGACTTTGATCTTAAAGTTTGAAGTTCATGTTCATGTCAGAGTTTGAAGTTCAGTTTGGACTCAGAGTTTGAAGTCCAGTTTGGTCTCAGAGGTTGAAGTTGAGTTTGATCTCAGAGTTTGAAGTTCAGTTTGAACTCAGAGTTTGAAGTTCAGTTTGGTCTCAGAGTTTGAAGTGGAGTTTGATCTCAGACCTTGAAGTTGATTTTGATCTTAGAGTTTGAAGTTGACTTTAATTTTAGAGTTTGAAGTTGACTTTGATCTTAAAGTTTGAAATTGACTTTCATGTCAGAGTTTGAAGTTTAGTTTGGACTGAGAGTTTGAAGTTCAGTGTGGTGTCAGAGTTTGAAGTGGAGTTTGATCTCAAACTTTGAAGTTGACTTTGATCTTAGAGCTTGAAGTTGATGTTCATGTCAGAGTTTAAATTGCAGTTTGAACTCAGAGTTTTAAGTTGAGTTTAGTCTCAGAGTCGAGTTTGATCTCAGACTTTGAAGTTGACTTTGATCTTAGACTTTGAAGTCGACTTTCAACACCAACTACACCATCAAAAATTCCAGAAAGCAAATCTTCAACTCCAAACAAAGTTCCATAAATTTCAAAAATGGAAATATTTAAAAATATTCGACAGTCTTCAAATAAAAAAATCCAACTCCTCTCGTCAGTAAATTCACAAAATTCTTAAAGAAAATTAAATGTAGAGTCTCCAAAGTTGTCCACATTGTGAGAAAGAAGTAAAGTTAAAATAACAGAGGTCGAAAAACTCGAAAGTTGTTGAAAATAAAGTTCGTCTACGAACTTGACAGAGGACAGTGAGGGGTGAGTTTAAAAAGTTGAAAGGTCGCAGCTCGTCGGTTAATTAGCTAATTTTTGTTTCGTTTTTCTTTCTCTTCTCGATCATAGAATTTTATTGACTCGTCTTGGAGAGAATAATCCTCGAGGCTCCACACGCGAATCAAAAAAAAACACGGACAAAATTGAATAAAAATATGATCATCTCTTACCGTTTCTGGTCGAATCAAACTTCTTCGTCCATCTGTTGTTTTAATTCCCGGAAGCTTTAAGCGTTTGTGATCGATCATTTTACTTAACACGTTGATTGCTGTTACTGAAATTCACTTATGTCACGAATTCATTTTTGTAAATTCATCATTAATCTTTTAATTTTTTTATTTTTTATTTTACCAAACTTCTAAATTATGGGAGATGTCTGAGGGTTAATGCAATATAAATAGCTGAGCTCATATTGTAAGAGGATGTAGCAGACTCTCGTTATATTGCCGTATCAGGAATCAGTTTGCTATAATTTTTTTTTGTGCATTGTATTATTTTCTTTTTTACTAAAATTATAAATTAATGAAGTTTTAGACTCTGCAAATTACCAAATTGTAAATACCTATATTTATAAAATTTTTATTTCTTTTTTCAAGATTTCTAAATTTCTAAACTTCGAAGTTTAGAAGTCGAAATTTAAAAAAATTTGAAATTTACAAAAATTATGGAAATTGAGTTCAATAATTACCAAATCAGCAGTCAACGTGTTAATTTCGTTTTCTGACGTTTTAACATATCTGACCCGATCTGTGTTAACCCTTTAACCCACCAATAGCTGTTTTTATCAACAATTTTGTACCGAACGTATAGAAAATATTTTTAAAACAATTTTATCGACAAGTATTTAATTTTCTAGAAATTTACAATGATGGTTAAAGGGTCTCAAAATACAATAAAAATATCTTTTTTATCCGTTTCGCTCGTCTCTCTTCTAAATCCTTTTTTTTACGGACGAAGAATTTTTAGAAAAGTGATAATCACGATCCGTTTAACGCTGGATATAGCAGTCATTTTTAAGGATATTAAGGAGATGATATTTTATACGAGGAGAATATTAAGTCGCTTTTTATATCGAAATTGTCAGAAGCGTTCGTCGTTGATCCCTCATGATTTCTTTTTTTAATCGATCGTTCACTCGGACGATCGATCATTGTATAAAAATGATAAAACGAGATCAGTCGCGAGTTTATCGCGACTAATTTCTCGATCAAAGATCGATTGATTATGCTCAGACTGATTGAGATGATTCTTCGATAAGCAGATCGATTGTTCTCCTTTTCAATTATGAAAATGTATTAATTCATTCATTTGTATCATTTATGTAACTTTAATTAAGATTTAGAAATTCTTTCTGTGAAAATTAACCCTGTTGCACTGTTCAAATTTTTATGGGGTTTATATTAGCTGGTTTATCATCGCGAAATATTTTTATTAACCGAATGATATTTTTATTCACAAGTTTATTGTGGTTTATGGAGGTTAGCGAATTTTATGGAAATAAATTTTTTATTCGTTTATGGTTTTATCTTTCAATTTTTTAGTATTCATTATGAAAAATTCAGAAGTTCAATTTGTAAAAATAAATTTGGAAGTTCAATATGAAAAAACAAATTTAAAAGATCAATTTGAAAAAACAAATCTAAAAGATCAATTTAAAAAAACAAATCTAAAAGATCAATTTCTAAAAACAAATTTAAAAGTTCAATTTGAAAAAACAAATCTAAAAGATCAATTTAAAAAAACAAATCTAAAAGATCAATTTCTAAAAACAAATTTAAAAGTTCAATTTGTAAAAACAAATTTAAAAGTTCAATTTGAAAAAACAAATTTAAAAGTTCAATTTACAAAAACAAATTTAAAAAGTTCAATTTACAAAACCAAGTTTAAAAGTTCAATTTGAAAAAACAAATTTAAAAGATCAATTTACAAAAAGAAATTTAAAAGTTCAATTTGAAAAGACAAATTTAAAAGTTCAATTTACAAAAAGAAATTTAAAAAGTTCAATTTACAAAAAGAAATTTAAAAAGTTCAATTTGCAAAAACAAATTTAAAAAGTTCAATTTACAAAACCAAGTTTAAAAGTTCAATTTGAAAAAACAAATTTAAAAGATCAATTTACAAAAACAAATTTGGAAGTTCAATTTGAAAAAACAAATTTAAAAAGTCCAATTTACAAAAACAAATTTAAAAGTTCAGTTTACAAAAAGAAATTTAAAAAGTTCAATTTGCAAAAACAAATTTAAAAAGTTCATTTTGTAAGCAAAAATTTAGAAGTTCAATTTGTAAGCAAGAATTTAGAAGTTCAATTTGCTAACAAGAATTAAAAAATTTGATTTGCAAATGAAAATTTAGGAATTTGGTTTCCGAGCAAAAATTTAGAAATTTAATTTGCAAATGAAAATTAAGAAATTCAAAAATTTGCAATGAAGACTGCAGAAGTTTAATTTGCAGACCAAATATCTAATTGTATAAATTTCTGAATAAAAATGAAAAATATGTGAAAGTCGAAATTTCTAACCTCACTACACAAACATTCGGTAATTTAAAAGCGCGAAAGTATCTAATATTCCTGTAATAAAAATTTGAATAGTGGGGGCGTCACCAGCGTGCGTGAAAGTGGCAATATACCGCGAGCGTCCGTATATCGTCGAGACACGAAACCCAATCTACCGTCTAACAGAATCTAAATTACAAATGCCGATATCGAGAGCTTTCATCATCGAAAGCCGAATCGAGGCGGAAGAACATAAAAACGACGAACCATGCGCAAAACGCTGTAGAAGTAGCTGCACACTCCGATAAAAATAAAATGCAAAAAAAAGAATAGCGATAGGTTTTTAAGTCGGTGAGCCAAGATTCAAAGAGAGGATTTTCGCCAGCTGCGTTCCGTCGCGTGTGTACAAATTAATTATTGTAATTCCCGCGTCGTTTCATTGTGATTGTCGCAAGAGAGCGTGCAAACGTGATCGATGATCGCCATCATCGATCACCGAAGTGGAAAAAGAACGAGGATAATTTTAAAGAACGAAAGATGTTCAGGAAAATCGATCGATCGAGAACATCGTATTTTCTTCTTTATCGATTTGTTTCTTTTTTCGCTGTGTTTTTTTTTTTTTCGTTCTTTCCGTATCGATCGCACGAGCAACCGCTCCGAGGCTCGAAACGTGAATAATAACCATAAAAAAAAAATAATAAATCTACGCTCGCCACACACGGATTTTCTTTTTTTTGTACGATGATTCCGCGCGACACTGTACTCGCTCCGATGATTATATCGATTCTTTTTTATATTTGAAAGAGAAGAGAAAATAAAATGCATTTACACCCGACGCTATGGTTATTATTCAGGGGTTGGATCGGGGCACGAGATCTCCTCTCACCGATCCCGATTGCTTCGATTTTGTTTTTTCATTTTTTTTTTCGAGTGTTGGCAACAACAGGTAAATAGAGGGATGGGAGACAAAGGGATGCGATGCAGTTTGAATACACTTTGGGAAATTGTTTTATTGAAACCTATTTTATTTACTTTTTTTTCTTTTTCGTTATTGTAACTCGATATTTTTTAAATATGATACTTTGCGTGTTTTTGCGGTTTTTTGAAATTCGATGCATTGACTACCATTTTGTGAAAAAAATGCTTTACTTCAATTTAAAAAATTTCTAATATTTCTGGATGAAAATCTTCTTGAATTAAAATATTCCTAGATTCAAATATTTGTATGTAATAATATTCTTAAATTCAAGTATTCTTCTATCATATTATCCTTATAAGTTAATATCTATCTGGGCTTAAATATCCCTAGATTAAAGTGGCTAGATTAAAATATCCCTAGAGTCAAATATCACCTATTGAAATTTTCCTTGACTCAAATTATATAAATTCCTATATCCCTAGATTCAAATATCACGAAGTCAAAATATCCCTAGATTCAAATATCACGAAGTTAAAATATCCCTACATGAAAATTTAGCCAAGCTGAAATGTCCCTAGATTCAAACATAACCTATTCTAAATATTCCTTGACTCAAATTATATAAATTCCCATATTCCTGAATAAAAATACTCTAAGTTAAAATATCCCTAGATCCAAAATTTCCTAACCCCTAATATTGTGCATTGTTCCTAATTATTTAAAAAATTTTCTAATGTATCTAATATCTTATTATTTTTATTATATTATTTGATTGTCAGTGTTATCATATAATTCCCATATTCCTGAATAAAAATATCTCTAAGTTAAAATATCCCTAGATCCAAAATTTCCTAAATTTTAATATTGTGCTTTGTTCCTAATTATTTAAAAAATTTTCTAATGTATCTAATATCTTATTATTTTTATTATATTATTTGATTGTCAGTGTTATCATATCATAATAATAATAATTGAGTGCCAATGTGGTAGTCAATGCATCGTCATTGCTTAACTTTGAAAGAAAAATTCATATAATTTCATTAAAAATACGCGAACGATAATATAATAGCTTTCGACTGATCGACCACATCGGTGGTAAATTTTCATTTTTGACGATGGACAAATATATACATATATTATACATATATATTCTTTGAGATGAAACTTTAAGGAATTTAGCGTAACCGTAACTTTTCGATCTAGCTTTAAGAGAACTCGTTCGGAAGACTAAAAACTGCAAGTAAAAATATAAACTTTGATAAAAAAGAATCAAAAAAATACAATCAATTAGCGGTAAGATGCGAAGCAAGTTTTACGCTACTCCTCGAATTGTTTCACCCTCGAATGTGGGTCAGTGAGGACCCAGAAGAGCTCGTACGAAGCTTTAAAGCTTGAACCCTCGAATTTATAAA
The DNA here is from genome assembly GCA_963576845.1 of Megachile leachella. Taxonomy (NCBI): domain Eukaryota; kingdom Metazoa; phylum Arthropoda; class Insecta; order Hymenoptera; family Megachilidae; genus Megachile; species Megachile leachella. The sequence goes on from OY756255.1 coordinate 11,301,199, forward strand.
ATACTAGCATATTTTCGAAGGAGTATAGCGAAGGAGTCTATTTAGAAGATGGGAATGAATTAAAATTTGGAAATCTGACTACGTTCGAGGGTCGAATCAGAAAAGGTTCCTCAATTTTCCATTGAAAGGGTCTCTCGTCGCTGATTCGCTGATCGCCCGAGCCATCCGCCATTTCCGCTTCTGCATCAAATGGAATTGACAAGAGACTTAGGCATACACGTCCATTTTAGTCATCCGCGTACACTTCCATTCTATTTTAATACGGAAACCAGCGAGACTGTCTCCTCCGTTCACCGAGAAAAAGTTGAGGAAACATAAATTAAGAGAAATCGATCCTTCTTCGCGTTTATCCACGTTCCCAGGAGTCGTTTTTTAATTAAACTTGTTTACCTGTTCAAAAACTGAAGCTCGTGCGCTGCAAATTGGGTCGTTGTAATTATTCAATTAACTGTAATTATCATTTCGTTGTGCAGCGTGGACGATTTCAATTTTTAAATGGAATGGAAATTAATTCCCTAGAAAGGGTGGTAAAAGTATTTGCAAGTACGGTCGGGTGCAATTTAGGTTTTATATTAGAAGAAATTTTAAGTTAGGACCTAGATTCTTTTAGTGCTAAATAGAACTTATGGTGAAGACTACGAACTCCCTAGGGTATATTGGATACTTTGGATAATTTTGTTTTGTTCCTAGAATCCTTAGGGAGGGTTTGACAATTTGATCGTCTGTAAGATGTAATTGTCTCTCCTTGGAATTTTTATGGTCTCTCCCTAGGATTCTATCATTTCTCTCTAGGATATTTCTGGGATACCTACAAGATTAACCTAGAAAACTCCCTAGAACCCCCCTAGGATCTGAAACTTCCAAATTTCCTTGGAATTTCCCTAGGATCCCTATTGAACCTCTGTAAGATTCAATTGTCTCTCCCTGGAATTTCTGTGGTCTCTCCCTAGGATTCCATCATTTCGCCCTAGGATATTTCTAGGATACCTACAAGATTAACCTAGAAAACTCCTTAGAACCCCCCTAGGACCTGAAACTTCCAAATTTCCTTGGAATTTCCCTAGAATCCCTATTATCCCTCTGTAAGATTCAATTGTCTCTCCCTGGAATTTCTACAGTCTCTCTCTAGGATTCCATCATTTCTCCCTAGGATATTTCTAGGAGACCCACAAGATTAACCTACAAAATTCTCTAGAATCTCCCTAGGACCTGAAACCACTAAATTTACTTGGAATTTCCCTAGGATCTTGACATGTCACCTCTCTTGACTCCTCTCTAGAGTCTTACACCTTCCTACAATTCCCTAGCATCTTAAAATTCCACTAATTTCCCTAGAATCTTAAGAACTCCCTAGAATCTTAAGACCTCCCTAAAATAGTTCAGGACCTTCACAACCTTTAAATTTCCCAAAATTATTTTAGAATTAGAAACTCTTTAAATTTCAAAAATTTGTAAAATGTCCTAGGAAGATCCTAGTTTTTTCCTAGAGTCTAGGTCGACTATTGCAATGTTCCTACCTTCTCCGTAAATTTTATCAATACCGAAACCTAAGTTGCACCCGACTACAATAAAAAGCATTACCAAAATTAAAAGTGCTGTTCAACTCAAACGAGCTTTCGACCAAAGATACATGAAACCTTAACGAAATCGTCCAAAAAGAATGCAAACATCGTCTGTTTAAAGATAAAATAATTTGAAGAAGGATTAAGGTAGTAGAAGAGAACGAAGAACCTCCGAAGAAGTATAAAATCAAACGGAGATGAACGAAGAGATTTCGAGCTTCTTAGTCGCGTGTCTTCGCTCGATTTCGAGAAGAGAAAAGAAAGGAAAAACATGGCCGGAAAATGTCGAAACTCGAGCAGACTGATCGTGGATAACCGATAAGCTGTACAAACGCGACGTTCTATTCTGATTAGGATAAGCTTAACGATAACGAACGATGGCATAGAAGACATCCAAACGTAGATTGTTAGAGACAGTAGTGGAATCGAGGATCAAGACACGATAATCGAGGATCAAACTTCGAAGTTCGTCGCGAGCTTTTGTTCAAACTAGACTGTTTGTACAGACTGTCTATACACACGAATTATTAACACGAAATTTGGTAATCTTCGGTTTTAAAGGAGTTGGCAGAATTGTCTTATTGACTGCCATTTTCAATTTCTATTTCAATTTCTCTAATCTCTTATTCCTAACACTTCAATGGCCACATATGTTGTCAGGGCCAGCAATATTTTTCAAGAATTAATTTTTTAAATTAAGCTTTCTTTAAATTTTATATAAATTTACGAAATAATTCAACAAATATATACACATGAAATAAATGCAAAAAATTATGACACATTTAATGCAACAAATTTAATATTTTCTGAGTGATAATTATTAAGGCAACTATCTTCATTAGTTATTCACATGTGACCATTAAAGTGTTGAGTTAACCCCTTGCACTATTTTGAGTTTCAATCATGACGCACTTGTGACGCACTCAGCTGTCTCAAATTTTACTTGAATTTTTAATATACTTCGCTTTGAAATTCAAGCTCAATAATTTTCAGAGTCAATGATTGTATAATACCAAATTGACAAAGCACTTCAACTTTCTTTCTTTCAGTGTTACAACTCTGGTTCATTCTAACTGACGCACCAGGTGCGTCCTTTTTTCAATATTGTAACCCTGATCAAATTGGGTGACGCACTTGGTGCGTCTTTATTTTAGTATTATAATTCTGTTTAGCTCTGAGTGACGCACCAGGTGCGTCTTTGTTACAATGTTATAATTTTGTTTAATTCTCAGTGACGCACCTGGTGCGTCTTTCTTTTAATATTGTAGTTCTGACAAGTTCTTAGTGACGCAACAAGTGCGTCTTCTTTGCAATATTATAACTTTGACCAATTCTGAGTGACGCATCTGGTGCGTCTTTAGTTTAATATCATTACTCTGATTAATTCTAAATGACGCACTTGGTGCGTCTTTGTTTTAATATTACAACTTTGATTCATTTTGAGTGACACACCTGGTGCGTCTTTGTTTTAGTATTATAATTCTGATTCATTTTCAGTGACGCACCTGGTGCGTTTTTGTTTAAACATTGTAACTCTGATTCATTTTGAGTGACGCACCTGGTGCGTCTTAGTTTAAACATTGTAACTCTGATTCATTTTGACAGACGTACCTAGTGCGTCATAGAGCAAGGGGTTGCATTAAAACAATTTTCAATTTTGATTTAAAATACTTGATAAAAAATGTTTTACATTTTTTATGAATGCACTTGAAGGACTATTTAAAACTCGAGTAACAAGGGTTTTTTCCTTGACATAAATGAGAGATAAGAGAATATAAGCGATAATCGTAAAGAGAACGATGTCAAGGAACGAAAACGATCAGTACAAATAAGACAACGTTCTAATCAACTTGCATTTAACTTCGATTGTGTTCTCAAGACCGTTTCCGGTCGGCGAACTCGCAGATTCGAATCAGCCCGTGATTCGAGCATTTCTCCGTTCCGAAACTTTCTAACGAAGATCGACAGACGTTTCGCGACGAGAACTTCGAGGGATTTGATTTCGAGTCCTCGATTGCAAGAATCGGTAAAACCCGCGAGATCTCTCGCGCCACAATCCTCGTCTGTTTTAAATAATCGCGCAGATTTTATCGACTAAGATTAATCAGTTTCGCAGTCCTCTCGTGTCCGAACTATTTTATCGATGAGGAAGTTTGCCGAAAATTTATTTCGATAAAACGAGCATAGTTGAAAGCACGGATCTCGAAGAATTCGTGACACGAAGGACTCGAATGAGCGTTTTTACCATTTACGAATTAGCGTCGTATTAGAGTGATTTAGTTGTCATTCCTTCGCGGATCCTCGGTGATGCCAGATACTCTCACGATTATTCCTTTTGTACCGATCAGCTTCGAGTCGCTGATTAATTGTTAAGAAAAAAGATATGGAAAAATAACAAAAAAATTAATAAATAGAGTTTTTCTCGGATGTTTACAAGATTTGAGAGGATTGAATGAACGGATTGCATTTCCGATCTGGCATCACACGAAGAGGAAGTGCATAGGTACACGAAAATGTTCAAACAGAAGTATGTTTCTCATTGATTAATTCCGTCTACCATGGAGAATTTTTTGGTTCGCTGACATGTTTGCTGCGATTCATATTACGATATTTTGACAATATTTGTATATTGGACAACTTTTTTAATATTGGAATTTTTACATTTTTTTGGAAGTCTTTAAATTTCTATGTTCTTAAATTTAATTTTCAAATCCCAAATTTCTAAATTTTCAAATACCATTTAACAAATTTCTAAATTTCCTAAATTCCCAATTCCTTAGATTTCAAATTCCCCAGATTTCAAATTCCAAATTCCCCAAATTCCAAATTCCTCAGATTCCAAATTCCCCAGATTCCAAATTCCCCAAATTCCAAATTCCCCAGATTCCAAATTCCCCAAATTCCAAATTCCCCAGATTCCAAATTCCCCAGATTCCAAATTCCCCAAATTCCAAGTTTTCCAAATTCCAAATTTCCCAAATTTCAAATTCCCAAATTCCAAATTCCCCAAAGTCGAAAATCCCCAGATTCTAAATTCCCCAGATTCCAAATTCCCTAGACTCCAAATTCCCTAGATTCCAAATTCCCCAGATTCCAAATTCCCCAAATTTGAAATTCCCTAGATTCCAAATTCTCCAAATTCGAAATTCCCCAGATTCCAAATTCCCCAAATTCGAAATTCCCCAAATTCCAAATTCCCTAGATTCCAAATTCCAATATTCCCTAGATTTCAAATTCCCTAGATTCCAATGTTCCCTAGATCCCAAATTCCCTAGTACCTAAATTCCATAGATTTCCAAATCCCTAAATTCCCAAATCCCTAGATTTCCAAACTCCTAAATTTTCTAAAATACCACATCCTCAAATTGTCAATAATTATAAAAAATTGTAAAATTACGAAAATTTACCCAAAATTCTAAACAATCCACTATTAATTTTCTTTCTAATCTAACAGCAAATATGTTCGCGCAAATAAATGCTCGTAAATAAGTATTTAGATTAAAGTACGTGATAGTTGTAAAACTATGTTTAGATAAGCACAATATTGGTATAAGTGCAAGTTTGAGTATCAAGTTAATGCTATCTGCAGATATTGTGCGGCATAACTACCCAAGAAATGGATTTTATCTACGAATATACTGTTGTTTGAACAACTTCGTGTACTAGTGTAGATCGATCGAACGCGACGGAAGTTCCGTCCGTTTCCGGTCGCTGCTCCACTGTATAATACAGCATCGTGTAACTTCTTCGAACGAGCACCGTTGAACAGATTTTTCCACGATTTTCGCAGAATTATTTCAAGTTTAAGTTGTTTGTTGTGTCGTCAACCCTTTGCCTTACGATTATTTTCGAAAATTGTCAAAGTAAATTATTCGATCGCAAGATTATTCAATATTTAATTACAAGAAGAAGATAACTATATCTTTTACAATTCTTCTTCTATAATTTTTTATACGTCTTCGAGGGAAAATTGTACTTCTACAATTATTTTCCTCGAAGTTTTCTATTTTACAAATCTGGGATCTACATTCAAATTCACGAATAAATCTTGTGAATATGAATGCAGATTCTAAAATTTAAAATTGAAAGTTTTGCAACACTGAAGTGATTTTTGAATGAAATGAATTGTCACGAGGCAAGGGGTTGAAAATTACACCGCACGCAAGCTCGAAAATATTCGTCGAATAAACGAGTCAAAAATTTTGATCAATTGCGTTAAACATGGATCGTGATCGATGAGGGAATTAAAATCGATGCGAATCCATCACATTTAGATTGCGTTTAATTGATTTCGTTCATCTGTTTTCGGGAAACGAGATGTCACGATACAATGTGTTATTTTGAAACTCGCACGAGTTGTGTTCCGGGAGACAATTTTATTGTACGAAACAATTGCGAGACGTGGATCTGTGTTTTAAAAGTGATTTGTTGTTAAAAAAAAAAAAGAGGAAGTATGAACGGTGAATTCGATATAAAAATGCATTTATCTACGGCGATTTAAAGAACGGCTAATTATTTAATGGAAGAACGAGAGGTTGAACAGCCATTGAAATAGCAAAAACGCGTTCGTTTAACGATTTGTAATAAAAGATAAAAAAAAACGCGCTTAATTAAAAAGAACGCGTTCCAGGTAAATGTTCAACCTCTCACGGTTCGTTTCTCTGCTTTTACGTAATGGAAACTCGATTTAATAAATTCGTGCGTGATCGAGATAGCGCGAGGCAACGGAAAAGCGAACGAAATCGTCGGGTTGCAAATACTGTGTTATCTAAAACACGAATCTTTGCTTTTAACCTACTTAATCGCAAGAAAACTACGTCAAATTTTACGCAATACAAATTGAAAACATTATGGTGCACGATGATTTTTCTGTTTTATAACGATGACGTACAGGACTCTTCGAGATTTTTTATTTTCCTGAAAAGAAATCTTTCGATTTTCAACATCGTCCTTTAAGTCACACTTAAATATCAGGAAACTAATTTTAACTATACTTTAATAGTTATTTTAACTCTCTGTTGCAAGTTCTTTTCAATTCTGAAAAGATATACTTTTCAAACTCTTACGAGTCATAGAAAACTTTATTTATAATAAAATTGCATAATACTGCAATATCGTATCGATCAGATACAGATAATTATAATTATAATTGCAATAACGAGTGTTCTCGATACTCCTATTTCTTTATTTTTAATAAAATACAACAATCGTAATATATTATCTTATGTAGCATATTTGCAACAAAATACAAAACAAGAATAACAAAAAACAATGTCTGCAATCGTCAGAAATTTGTTTGAACACTAATAACTCTGTAATATTGCAAATATGTTACTTTTACTTGAAAAGTTGCGTTGGCGCCAAGTTCAAATCGCGTGGCGCGAAATTCAAATCACGCAAAGTGAAGTGTGCAATTCAATTACATTTAACAAAGTACATTTTCATAGGGTGTTATTCTAAAATGCAACAAAGAGCGAAGAGCCCTTTCCGAAGGTTAAAGCAAGATTCGATGTAGGAATATTAAGAAACGAGCTGATGGCGAAGAAAAGAAACGGGAGGTTCTTCAACGAACCAAGTTCCGGTCATAAAAACTTTATGATTCATATTTTTTTCTTCGTCGGTGCTCGCGTTCCCTCGAGAACAATCTTTTTCCCTCGCCACCGGTTTACAAGTGTAAACAATAAAGCGTGAAAACGAGAAAAAAAATGAAGCGTGCACAAAAGAAAAATGGAAAATAGAAAGGGTAAAATAAGTGAAGCGACAACGACTGACGCACATAAACGTGTACGAAAATGACGATTAATTGTTATATGATTGATCGATTGAAACAATGAAAACGGCGATAAATATTAAAGTTTAACCGTTTGTATATTAAGGAGAAAAATTGCAAAAAAATAATGGAACAATGAGCGAAAGAGAAATATAGTGATATATGTGTAAGTGATATAACACGTGCGAGAGAGAGAAAGAGAGAGTTATTTTGGGGGATGTTCGAAGAATAAGTGGGCGGCGATTAATTTCTCTTTTTTTTGTTTTTTATTTCTCTGACTTGCCCGATGAGTATATATTCCCATATGTAAGAAATGTTATAAGGATTACCTATAAAACATGAGAAATAAATATCATGTAAACGCCGAGAATATTTGCATTTTATTTACTGTTACTCCTTATTAATTGTATACTCCTCACTTACAAATTACTACACGATATGTTACAAATTTACAATTTAAATTATAGTTTATTAGTTATTAAATTACGTACAGGAAGAAAAAGTTAGTAGTATGTAGATAGAAAAAGGAGCGCGGAAAAGCATAAGGGTGTATGGCGCCAAATTCGAATCTTGCAGGGCGGAGTCAAATGATGCCAAATTTAAACCACTTAACCCTAAATTTAAATTGAAAGTTCGAAAGCAGACCGCTTCATTATATTAAATGACAGTACAAAGAGAAGTAATATACAAGTCGGAACTGTTGTTCAAGCAACTATCGTTTAAAAAGAAAAATTGCAAGAGCATTTCCTTTCTCCGAACCCGTCTCCTTTCTCTAAAATAACATTCACAAATTGTTTTTTATTACACGTGGCAAACAACCATTCTCAATATCAAGTTTTACTATCTATTTTGCAAGACCAACTTCAATATCAAACAGTAATATTAGAAGTAACTCAATCTTCTCCCTCGTCAGCTTGCATTGGCAATCAGAAAGGGCTTGTTTGCAGTCGTCTATAATTCGAGACAGTGTTCACATTCCGAAAGGCTTCCGGTTCGTCGAAGTTACGGGTCACAATAATTTTCGACGGGTGTCGCAAGCTAAATACTCCTGGTCGCGGTCAGTTGACCGACGGAATGCGTCAGTGGCCGCCATTGGAACTCGTAAAATTCACTTTTCACGCATTTGCATGGTCGACGAATAATCACCGGTTGGTAAAACCACCGCCATCAGTTTTACACGGTCTACAAAACCCATCGCGTAACCCGTTTCAACATTATGGTGATTTCGACTGCTTTATTTCCTGTTGGTCAATATCAAATACCGCAAGCAATGCGCGCTTCGAAAAAGCGCGCGAAAGCGCGAAGATTTAAATGCGTTTACGCAATAGGTGAACGCGTGGATACACTTCTCGTTAAATTATTCGAGTTTCTATTGTATTAGCGTTATTTTCTGGTTCTTGGAATTTTTGTACGCATACATTTACATATATATTTCAAAAATGTATATTATAAGTAAAATTACAACTTAAATTCTAATTGCGGCTCTTAGCTCGATATCGCTTCCTAACAATTATTCTTTAAAACATTTTTAGAAAACAATATCCCTTTCACCCGTAGAATAATCTACGACGAATTCAAAAAGCAAAGGGAAGAAAGTTAGAAGAATTTTCTATTAAAAGCAAAGAAAGTTAGAAGAACTTTCAATGTAACATTGTAACATTATGTTACAAGAAATCCAAAGAAGAAACAAAGCACGAGTGAACAATTCAGAAATAAATTTTCACTGTTAACAGATAGTTGCATTTTATTATACTCCACTTCAGTAAATAGTAATAAATCCGTGTTGCAGGAGTAACACAGAGTTCCAGTGGTTTGTCCGTGACGATATGGACCAGATAACGCGAGTGCATAACCACGTATACACATCGGACGCTGCAAACTGGCTGGATTCCACTTTTCTTGGAATGCAATCGGTCTTTCCGTTCCTGCGCGGTAACTCTATCGCTCGATTCCAACGGAGGATGCGACGGTCGCTTTTACTTTTGCTTCCTTCACCTTCGAGCCGCCTCTCTTTCCTTTGATTCCCGCCATTTTTTCTCACGGTAACATCTGCCAACTCCCGCCAGATACTCTTCGTTCATTTAACCGAGTACTAAAAGTACTTTTCTAATTCTTTCTTCGTTGTTACATTTTATATTTCTTTTTCTGTGGTTAATTTATGGTTGACTTTTTTGGGACTTGCAGAGATTTTTATTGTAATATGGACGTTGTGTTATAAGATGGACGTCGTCTGACAAGATAGACATCGTGTTACAAGATGGACATCACCTTACAAAATGGACGTCATTTTACAAAAAAGAACGTCATGTTACAAAATGGACGTCATCTTACAAAAAAGAACGTCATATTGCAATATGGATGTTGTTTTACAAAATGGACGTCATCTTACAAAAAAAGGACGTCATGTTACAAAATAGAAGTCACCTTACAAAATGTACATCATGTTACAATATGGACATAGTTTTATAAAATGTACATCACCTTACAAAATGGAAGTCGTCTTACAAAATGGACGTCAAGTAACAATATGGACGTCCACATCACAAAACGAATATCAAATGATTCATTTAAATCTCGCAATATTTAAATTCTTTTTTAATAGACCAAACTTAAAATTGTCATCAAGTCTTCCAGCAAAAAATTCAATAAAATTTCCACGGTATTGTAATTCATTTATCATTTATTCCAGTTTGGTAATATAAAAACAGTCATACAGAAATGTCATGACTAAGTAACCGCAATTGAATTCTGCATTGAGTTTGAAGTACAATCGAGTTCACACAGAACTTGATGAAATCAATCTTCAGTGTCGTTACACCGACTACTTGGATTGAATTTCACGGTGTAGTTGAAGTCCAAGTTCCACGATTTAGAATTCATCGGATCGTCCACAATTACGGGAAGCACGGAGTCGAGTGCCATCAATCGAATCGTCACGATTGTGTTCCGAATGAAAAAATCGACACAATCCAGTTCCATGACTTCAGGAAGACTGACACGATGGTTTCTCCAACTTTCACTATTGTTACGATCGGGTTCCACGACTTCGATGCTGTCATCGAAGTTTATAATTGCAGTTAGATCGAAAAGCAATAGACTTCGGGATATTCGACCGCTTTTTTCTTTCGGAAGTTTTTTATTAATTTTTGAAGTACTTGAATTCAAGGGTTTGGGTTGAACGACACGATTGAAGGTATTGACCCGAATTTCATTTGACTTCAGGGCCTGGTCTCCTAACAAGGAGAAAGGTTGAGGATCATTAAGACGCAACCTTCCGAGTCTGATCATTTACGATTGTTTATCGAATTGGTTACAATTTCCAAGGATGGCTGCACTTTTCGCTGACGGCCGACGGAAACCGGGATAAAAACCAAGGGTACGAAGCGAGAAACGTGAAATCGGGTTGGGTTTTCGCTACGTTCTAAGAGGAACTTCGAAACTCTCGAAGCAACGCATCAGCGAATTGAGAAGTCAATGAACGCAATGAATTAAATTGATCGGCTGCGTAATGGAGATAAATTGAAGGAACACCGTCGAATTAGACGACGCGCGTCTCGTTTGCAGGACATTAGACACGCATCAAATTCGAGTGCTGCATCTTCCTCGATTTTTTAGAAAACAGCAACTTTAATTTAATTTTCGTCTAATTTATTTTATAATATAACCTAAATATAATCTGTCTTAAAATTTATTCTATTTTACAATTCCTAAACTAACTGGCCTTACAATCTAGCCAATCTCACAATTTAACTTTAACTTACCTTGCTATTCAGTTTCCCTCCAATTTAACCCTAGCCTCCTCCATAAAGATATAATCTCAGCAATATTATTATTAAAATATACATATATTTACCCGACACCAGAAGAAAATGGAAGACTGTTCATTGAACGCGTTCTCAGCGATCATAAACAAAAACAGAGAACGGTTATCGAGGACAAGATTATCCTTCTCGCGACAACTTTCCCGTGCTTATGGTTCTTTTGAATCGTCGAAACGGAACACGGTCTAATTTCACGCTCAAATTGACACGCGACCTTTATAAATAATCGTATTTACACGCCTCGGAATTCATGGGCCACCATGGTCCCGTAAACGACCGATCGAACCAAGAAATCTGAATAATATGTACACGCATGGGACTTGTAATATCGAATGTCCTTGCCAGCATTTATACATTCTCATCGGGTGTATCCGTTTCAATAATCTTGTGCCGAGAAAACATTCATGTGTCTCTCCGTTATGAACGCTGAAATATTCCATAATGAATATTAAACAATTTTTTTATTTGATACACTATATTCATATTTTTTCCTTCTTTTTTATCATCTCGGGTTACTTTGTTGCGTACGAAAGAAATTTTGTGAGACGCGGACTCTGTGGAAGTCTGCATAAGTTTCCATGGTTACTGATCAGGTTTCTGTTGTATTCTGAAATTTTTTAATTCACAAGTTTCACAAATTTTTAAGATTTTATTTTTTTAAATAGCAGCTTAAATAATAAAATAGGTTATGTTAATATTAAATAATATAGATTATGTTTAAGTGAAATTGTGAGGTAAGTTAGGTTAGGTTAAATAGTAAAATTGATCACGTTAGTATTAAGTATAATATAAGGTACGTTTAAGTTAAATTACGAGACAGGGTTCAGGTTAAACAGTAAGATAAAACAGTTTAAGATTAAACTGCAAATAAGTCAAGTTAGATCAAGATTGAATTATAAGATAGGTTACATAAAGGTTAAATTGATAGCAAGTCCTTTTACATGAGCATAACGTGAAAAGATAATAAAATTCTATTCCACATACATATATCACCTAAAAATTTGCGAGGATATTAAATTTTTATTACCCAGAACGCTAGAACATAATACACGTAATAACACAGTGCTCCTAACAGAACTCCGATACATATCTAATTACCTAATTGTATAATCTTCAAATCAAAAAACAATTCTAAATAATTCATTTACGATATCGTTATCTACACGTGCCTTCATTTATATGTTAATCGAGAATTCTTTTAAATGGCAGACTGCGTAACGCCAAAGCGTCCATAAAAGGAATGCCAGATAGAAGAGAACGATAAACGAAGCAAAAGAGCGAAGACAAGGTTAAAAATGAAGTAGAGGGAAGAAGACGAAGAAGAGGTAAAAATAGAAAAGCTATAAGGAAAAGAGGCTGGTTGGGTAGAAAAGGAATGGAGAGACCGGTTAATCCGTAAACGAGAAGGCTGATGGTGGTACGACGCAAGTAAAATGGAATCGAAGCCAAGGGGTGTGGAAGACAAAGCGGATACGATGCCGATCCCATTGTAATTATTGTTGCACCAGAGTACACGCAATATTACTTTTGAGAATTGTCAATGTGTCAAATGTATCATTAGCGTTGTGAAAGATCGAGCTCTTTGTCATAGGTCAGCCACAGGGATTACTCATTGGCTGAAGTCACCGAAATCGATATATTTCTTACTTTAGCAAGAAAGTATTTGTGGTTGGAGTTTGGCAATTTTAGCATTTTGGGAATTTTGGGGATTTTGAGGATTTTGATGATTTTGGGGATTTGGAGATTTGAGCATTTCAGGGTTTAGAAATTTGGGAATTTAGGAAGTTGAGAATTTGGGGAATTGGGGATTTGAGGATTTGGGGATTTGGGGGTTTGGAAAGTTCAGAATTTGGAAAATTGAGAATTTGGAAATTGTAGGATTTGGAGAATGTGGAATTGGGAATTGTGGGATTTGGAAATGTGGAATTGGGGAATGTGGGATTTGGGGAATGTGGAATTGAGGAATGTGGGATTTGGAGATTGTGGGATTTTGGGAATGTGGAATTGGGAAATGTGGGATTTGGGGAATGTGGAATTGAGGAATGTGGGAATTGGGGAATGTGGGATTTAGGGAATGTGGAATTGGGGAATGTGGAATTGAGAATTGTGGGATTTGGGGAATGTGGAATTGGAAAATGTGGAATTTGGGAATTGTGAAATTTGGGGAATGTGGAATTTGAAGAATGTGGAATTGGGGAATGTGGGATTTCGAAATTTAAAAAATTAGAAATACAGAGATTCGAAAGTCTGGAAACTTGCACCTCCAAAAATTTAGCAATCATAGAAATCTAAACAGCCTTAAAATTAGAATCTCCAAAATTTCAAAAATTTGAACACTTAACTATTTAAAAATTAGAAAATTTGCAACCTTGAGAATTTAACAATCCTCTAATTTGAGAATTTAAAAACTTGAGAACTAAACAAACTCAACATTTTCCCCACCAGAAAACCACAAATCTCCAAACTTAAAAACTCAAAACCTCAAAAACCCACAAACCAAGACCCGCAAAAATTCAAGAATCGAAAAGGTCAAACATCCAGGAAGACGTTCAGATTGAAACATGTACTTTAAACGTAATCGGGGATTCACGAATATATTAGCAAGCAATAAAAATCGTCGTCGCATAAAAAAGAATTTACGAACGATAAACGTTATCTTAATTGATATTCGTGCGTTTAATTCTATCTCCCAAGTCGCTTTACCGTATACACATATTACCGTGTACACACAGGATTGATTCGGCGGTTCCAAAATCGGCGAACATGAAGATATGCCCAGTCACTTTTCATTAAGAAAGAGACCGATATGTAAGAGAAAGTGAGTGATACGTAAGATCGTTATTAAGTCATCGAGTACGCTTTCGTTACTGATGCCCAGTAGCAATTTCAGTGTTTTTTCACGGTGAACGTATCTCGAACATCTTCGGTTCTTACAACTTTCTAGCAAGGAATGATTATAATACATTGCGTAATGAGGAAATACTTGGTCGATGAAGTGTTTCGGAAATTGCTGTGAATGTTTGGTCATTGCGCAAGAGGAAAAAGAAATGTAATTTACTGGGATGAGAAGTTTGTGGAGATAGAGATTTGGGGTTATAAGGAAATAGGACTGTTCAGGGGAGATTTTTAGGAGGTACAAAGTTTTAAGAAAATTCAAAGTGGAATTCTAGGGAGAAGCTAAGGACATTCAAGGTGAAATTACAGGGAGATCCCAAGAAGATTCAAAGTGAAGTCATAAGGAGATCCTAAGGCAATTCAAGGTGAAATTACAGGGAGATCCTAAGGAGATTCAAGGTTAAAGCCTGAGGAGGTCCCAAGAAGATTCAAAGTGAAGTCATAAGGAGATCCTAAGGCAATTCAAGGTGAAATTATAGAGAGATCCTAAGGAGATTCAAGGTTAAATCCTGAGGTGGTCCCAAGAAGATTCAAGATGAAGTTATAAAGAGATCCTGAGGCAATTCAAGGTAAAATTATAGGGAGATCCTAAGGAGATTCAAGGAGATTTTAAGGAGATCCAAGATTCATGAAAGAACAGTAAACATTCATGAAAATCCTAAGGAGAAGAATCCTAAAGATCCTAAAAATCGTAAAGATTCTAAAGATCCTAAAGATCCTGAGTAGCCATCGTACCTCCATAATTCACCATTTCCCAGTAATGTGCTAATTAGGAATATTTTACAAAGGGTAAGCGTCAATAAACACCGGAGAAGCGGTTGTTTACTCTACATCTTCAAGTAGACCATAACAGTACCGGAGCCACGCCTCCACGTAGACGCAAGGAATGCCGAGGATGCCATTGCACGGTCTACAGCTTCGAGTAGACGTTCAAAGAACTTCAAAGGTACCATTATTTACGGTGCTGCAAGTGGACGTCAATGAAAGCCCAGGATACCATTGTACCATACCTCGCAGACATCGTACGACCCACGATGTCATTGTTTACTTTGCACTTCCGAGTAGATACCAAAGACGTCATTACTTAGTCTACATCTGTGAACAAAGATGGACGATTATTGCTCGTCTTCTAGCAGACACGGAGATTTATTACCTCTGTCTCTAAGTAGTGAAGCAATACCAGAAATGGCTTCGTTTGTTCAACGTTTCCGCGATTTGTTCAAACATGGATAACTCTGCGCCTTTAGTTAAATAACGAAATAGTGGCAAAGATGTCATCACATGTTTTACTTGTTGGAATACCCTGTTGCAGTCAGTGGTTACGCAGGTGTAAAGCGTTTAGTGTATGGTGGATTTTCTGTTTGGATCTTGGAGCCCCACCTTTGTTGGATCTACTCTCTAAGATATAGGGAGGCTATAAACTCTCACTTATCTTTGTAGAAGCTCTCTTCACTTTCTTTTGAAGTTAGGGAGATCTACAACCTGGGATTCTATTTCATTCTTGAGTATTCGGATGAGTGTTATTAGGGTGGGTAGGTGTTAGGATTTGGCTGGGATCTTCCTGGCATTTAGCTTTGATAAACTTGTGATATCTTTAGGCTATTAAGTATCATTAAGGATCCTTTGACTCTTATGATGATCTTAGGATCATCCTGGAATCTGGGATCCACTTTGAACTATCTTTAGATTCATTTAGGATCTACTTTAGATCCACTGAGGAGCTACTTTCGATCCTAAGGGTAAGATCTACTTTGAGCCCTAAAGATGAGGTCTACTTTGTGTCTTAAGGATAAGATCTACTTTGAACCTCAAAAATAAGATCAACTTTGGATCCTAAGGATAGGATGTTCTTTGGATCTCCTTGTGATCTTCCTAGGATTTACTTTAAATTTCCATAGGATCTCTTGGATCTCAAGTCTACTTGTTAAAATTTCTAACCTTCTTCGAACCTTCTTGTGACTGATCATTGACTTCCTCCCAATTCCCTAGAGTCCCCACTCCATTTCTCCTGCATACTCCCCAGTTATCTCCACAAAATCTATCTGGACCTCCCTCGTCTCTCCCTCGTCTCTCCCTCGTCTCTCCCTCGTCTCTCCTTCGTCTCTCCCTCGTCTCTCCCCAAAATATCCTCAAATCTCCCTCGACAAATACCCCGCAATCTGCCCATATATCCGTGATGGAATCAATCCCAAGAGAAAAGTAACAAGTGCATGAAACTAGTTGTTACGGTTACGCATTGCGTAAACTGGACCGATCAACAATGAGCGTTAACTCGAACGGAAAGCGACTGGCCAGTTGAACAACAACACGTAGAGCCCGGAGCCGGTGGCAGTGCGTGGCAGGTAGTTGCTCGACCAGGTACCGGATCCGAGGATATTTTTCTGCGCTCCAACACACGTCCCGCGGTGCACGGCGTGGCTCGCCAGGCTACGAAGGTGAAGGCAATGGAAGCGGTGGCCAGCGCGTGTTTACGAGCTTGGAAACTACGCACGCATCCGCGAGGAAAGCGCGGACGAGGCCGCCGCTCTTAGATCCGGGATTCCTGGAAATTACTGCCTCCGGCCTGTCCCTGCGGATTGCTCGTAACACGCCAGCTGACTTATGCCACACCGCCGACAACCACACACAACACCCAGGACTGGTTTCGCGACGCTTGGCCGTCTGAATTTCGGTGACCTTCGCTCCTTTCTGCTGTACCCTCGCCGGAACTCGAATGCCTTCGTCAATGATTCGACGACAGAAAATATCTTTGGTACTTTCGAAAAAATATTCTTTCGTTTTAGCGTTTTTTCACGGAAAGTGACGGAACTTTTCAAATTTAAGGAAAAATAGCACCTTTGCACTGGAGAGGTGACTCTCAGGGATCTTCTTTTTTAAGACAATAATTTGAGCAAGGACAAAACATTCCCTATTCAGGGAAATTAGGGCCAGATTTTGTCCGCCATTTTAGGCGCGGTTAACGCTTTCGTATAAAAATGGCGCGTCTCGCAAAGTAATTACTTCCCTTTTGCAAGACTGAAATTAGCTGAAAGAAACGTTTCATTCTAACATATTCATAATTCTAACATATTCACACTCATAAAAACCCTTAATAACTCTAAATCCTCATCCTCACTTAAAATTCCCAATAAACAGAAAACTGTATCTAAAAGTTCCGATAGCTCTTCGTGAAGAAAATGGACTCCCAATCGCGCAATTCGATTCGTAAACCAATTTCATCTCATCTTTCCTCTCCCCTGTTCTCGCGACACGGAATCACACTTACAAGGTTTCAGCTCTTTTCTCGTTATCGCACAGACATTGCCTGCATTATCGTGAAATGCACGATTTACAATGAACGCAGCTTCAACCTATTAAATTTGATTAATTTCACTTGTCCCGTGGAACATCCTCGAGATTGCGTTGCAACTGAACGTTTCACCTTGAGAAAATAAAGTAATTCGAAAGGAATAAGAATTATTCCTTTGGCACGGTCCAGCGAATGCCGTTTTACGCGTATTTCCAATTAAGCGGCTGCCAGATTGTTGTTTAATTGAAAAGATCTGTTTTGCTGCTTCATTTGTCGACTGTGTTTTGTTCGATCTTTTTCGACGAAAGTTTTAACCTCTCGAATTTATGGCCGTGTAAATGGCTAAATTATTTGTTCTCGATATTGTTTAATGATTTTGTCTTTTTTTTCGTGGAAGAATTCAGTAAGTAGCAATTTAAAAATTTACAAGATTCAATAAGGAGCAATTTAAAAATTCAATAACTAGCAATTTAAAAATGTACAAAATTCAGTAAGTAGCAATTTAAAAATTCAATAACTAACGATTTAAAAATGTATGAAATATAGTAAGTAGCAGTTTAAAAATTCAATAACTAACGATTTAAAAATGTACAAAATTCTGTAAGTAGCAATTTAAAAATTCAATAACTAACAATTTAAAAATGTACAAAATTCAGTAAGTAGCAATTTAAAAATTCAATAATTAACAATTTAAAAATGTACAAAATTCTGTAAGTAGCAATTTAAAAATTCAATAATTAACAATTTAAAAATGTACAAAATTCAATAACTAGCAATTTAAAAATTTACAAAATTCAATATTTTGCAATTTGAAAATTTGCAAAATGCAATAATTAGCAATTTAAAAGTTTTCAAATTTCAACAACTAACAGTTAAAAAATTTACAAAAGTCAATATCTTGCAATTTGAAAATTTGCAAAATGCAATAATTAGCAATTTAGAAATGTGCAAAATTCAATAACTAGCAATTTAAAAATTTATAAAATTTAATGACTAGCAATTAAAAAATTTATAAAATTCAATATCTTCCAATTTAAAAAATTTAAAAATTCAATAATTAACAATTTAAAAATTTGCAAAATTCAATAACTAGCAATTTAAAAATGTGCAAAATTCAATAACTACCAATTAAAAAATTTACAAAATTCAACATCCTCCTATTAAAAAATTTGCCAAATTCAATAATTATCAATTTAAAGAATTGCATACAAATTTCCGAACTTGACAGTATCCAACATATAATGAAATATAATGTGACATATAATGAAACCACATACCTGAACATATAAAATATTGCAGTACAAGAAAAACTGCATTCGATAATTGAATCACCCAATTAGCAATCGAAAATGTCGATGTTGAATAACGAGAATCCTTTCGACTTCTTTTTGGGTGCAATGTCATTCATTAATAACTGGTTGATCTTTAGCAACGCGGAACATATAAATTTGATCCCCGAAGGCATTAATGAGCGTACAGTTAGACGGCAATTTATTCCGCTCGATCGTCCTCGATAAAAGATCGATAAATCATGGAAGAGTATTGCATCTCCGAATATCTTTTCCTCGAATTTGTACTCGTCACCTTCTTACAACGGTCTATCAATTAAATGTCGTCTTGTCGTCTTCATCGACTGCACACTTTTATTCGATTGTTCGTACGGTCATTAATTACATAAATCACGCCTTAATTAACCGGTTCCTCAGCACGCGTCAATGATACTGTGTTTTAGTCGATAGCGAATGCTTATCAGAAAATGAATAGCATTTTTTTAGATGCATAGGCTATTTGTCATAAACAATATTAAACGATACAAGTATCGATAATTTCATAATTAAAATTCTCGGGTATTCTGCCTTTCAAATCGTTTGATTAATCAAGTTGTTCGGAGTTATTACGTCGTTAAGCGGATTTTGAAATATTAAGAGTTGTGCAAAGTTACGATTAAATTATTCTGTGAATTGTAATTATGAAGCAATTTGAAAAGTGCATTCGCTTAAGAGGTTTAATTAATTCAATTTTGAGAAATTGATAGATGCAAACTTGTGAGTTGGTCAATTTAAAAGAATTCAATCAAACTTTGTAATTATTAGAGAAACGAATTAATGTGGTCTTTGATTAATTTCATTTTTTAAATGAATTTATTTAGGTACTCGATCAAATGGATCAGTGGAAACTTTCCAATTAAATTAATTCAAAACAACAAATTATTTCAAACTTCGTAATTAATTCGATTTAAAAAAAGATGAATAAATACAGACATTTTTAATTACTTCAGTTTTAACAAGTGAACTATTATAAACTTTTCAGTAAAATCATTTTAAAAAATAAATTAATTCAAACTTTTAAACAGAGACATTTAACAAGAATGAATTAATTCAAATTTCATAATTAATTCGATTAAAGAAAATGAATTAACATAACCCTTCTCAATTAATTCAATTTTAAAAAATAAAGTACTACAAACTTTTAAAAATTGACTAAATAAAAATATTTTTAATTACATCAATTTTAAAAAGTGCACTGTTACAAACTTTTCAATAAAATCAATTTAAAAAATGAAATACTACAAACTTTCCAACTAAATCAATTTAAAAAAATGAATTAATTAAAACTTCTCACAAAATGCATGAGAACTTCTTTTTATACAAATAAAGTACAATTACAGTGTAGTTAAAAGTCAATTAGAAAAAGTGAATTATTTAAAAATTATATATAAATGATGTAGCAAGATTTAACCGAGCCACCATAAGATAAAACTATAAGCCAGAGATAATATCAAAAAAACTAACAATTGATTTTCTAAATTGGCTCAAGTGACACATAAGATTGAATTGTCAGTGATTTCACCGAACGTACTACTGAAATCGTAAGTTGATGTGTGTCAAGCTGTCAAAACGAAAAGATCGATCAACCAGCCATGTAAACACAAACCTGTTGCACGGCCACGAGGGAATTAGTTACGACGAGTTTTCTTCTGTCTTTGAAACCACAGAAATCGTTGCGATTTACTATTCGACAATGGTGTAGGTAGTGCATTGATCCTCGTTTTTATTCGACGACGAAATTTCTATTATTGCAAGGTTTTAGTTTAGTTTAATTTAGAGTTGTTTGAAGTTGTATGGGTGGTGTTATTTTGCGCGAGAAAATTTGAAAATTTATTGGTTGGGTGTTTTGAGATTTCGAGGTTGTTAAATGGGGATTTAGGCAGTTGGGAATTCAGGGATTTAGGGATTTAGGGAATTGGAAATTTAGAAATTTGGGGAGTTAGAGAGTTGCGAATTAGGGAGATGGGAAGTTAGCAATTTAGAAATATGGGAATTTGGGGATTTAGAGAGTTGGAAATTTAGGAATTTGGGGATTTAAGGAGTTGGGAATTAGGGAGTTGGAATTTTAGAAATTTGGGGAATTAGGGAGTTGGGAATTTAGCAATTTAGAAATATGAGAATTTGGGGATTTAGAGAGTTGGGAATTTAGGAATTTGGGGATTTAGGGAGTTGGAAATTTAGAAATTTAGAGCACTAGAGAGTTGGGAATTTAGCAATTTGGGAATATGAGAATTTGGGGATTTAGAGAGTTGGAAATTTAGAAATTTGGGGAATTAGAGAGTTGGGAATTAGGGAGTTGGAAATTTAGAAATTTGGAGAATTCGAAATTTGGGAATTTAGCAATTTGGGAATATGAGAATTTGGGGATTTAGAGAGTTGGAAATTTAGAAATTTGGGGAATTAGAGAGTTGGGAATTAGGGAGTTGGAAATTTAGAAATTTGAGGAATTAGAGAGTTGGGAATTTAGCAATTTGGGAATATGAGAATTTGGGGATTTAGAAAGTTGGGAATTTGGAAATTTAGAAATTTAGAAATTTAGAAATTTGGAGATTTAAGGAGTTGGAAAATTAAAAATTTGGGAATATGAAAATTTGGAAATTTGAGAATTTATTAATGTGGAGGTTTGAGAATTTAAAAATTTAGAAATTTGGGGATATAGAAATTTGATAATTTAGAAACTAGGAAATATAGAAATTTGGTAACTTCAGAATTGACAAATCTAAAAATTTACAAACACACAAATCTAAAATCCCAGAAAATTACAACACCACACATCTGCAATCCTAAACCCAAAGAATCGTTAAAAGGAGTTCCTTTACGATTACCCGTCCGCCATCTTTGAAAGTAAGTCGGGTCACAGCATCCAAGGGGTGCGCTTTCCACTTCTTCACATTCTAAAGGGTCAAACGAAATAATGGTCCCAAGAGACCATCTACGGCAAAGTTGAAATTCCGAAGAAGGATTAATCAATCTGAGTCTGCTCGATCAAAGATACGAACCGATACGGCGACTATCGACGCTTGAATAATTTCTCGAATCGCAGAGGGAAGAGGAGCAAGATAATCGGTACGTTGAACCAGATCGTGTTCCTCTTAGGAAACTTGTAAATCCTGTATCGAACGTGAGCTCGTTGCGAGAAACGGGATCGAGAAATATCACGGCTCGATCGATCCTCTTATTCGTTTAATCACAGGAAATAATATATAGGCACTATGATAAGCGGTTGAGCTAACTGTTTAACGGTGCCTGTTTCAAAACTTCTGATAGGAAGCTCATAAAAGTCTACATATTATTTATTTACTGCCTTGATCGTTTCTTATGCGGAAAATTATCATTAATCGTGGAACGCAAAGTGAATACTGTCAACACATGCTTAAAGTATAGTTTGTACGTTTTAGAAAATATTAAAAATTATGTGGACGGTGTACAATTAGTGTGAGGGTCGAAAAAGGGTGGCTCTGAACATTTTCGTTTGACAAAATATTAGTTGAAGCATTTTTGAGTGTTTCATTTTTTATTATATTGAATGAATATATTTTTTCATATTGAATATATTATTTTTCGTTAAGAATAAATTCTTCAAGTATTAAAATGTACAGGTTGTTTCACAATTACTGTAAGAGGCAACAAGTGGCGAGTCTCTGAACTTTTTCCTTTGACAAAATATTGATTGTAGCATTTTCAAGTTTTCTATTTTTGCTCATATTGAATGATTAATATATTATTTTTCGTTAAGAATTAACTCTTCAAGTATTAAAATATACAGGCTGTTTCATAATTACTGTAAGAGGCAACAAGAGGTGGAACTCTGAACTTTTTCCTTTGACAAAATATTCATTGAAGCATTTTCAAGTTTTCTATTTTTACTCATATTGAATGATTAATATATTATTTCTCGTTAAGAATAAATTCTTCAACTATTAAAATATACATGCTACTTCACAATTATTATTGAAACCCACAAGAGTTGAGATTCCATACTTTTTCCTTTGAGAAAATATTGAAGCTTCATTTTCGTTTATATCGAATGATGAACATATTAATTCTTATTAAGAATATTCAAGTAACAAAATTAATGGAAAAATAGTTTAACACGATTTCACTTTTCGAAATGTTCAAGCATGAATCACATAGTGTACAAAAAAGTACAGATACATGAAATTAATGAATAGCATTAATTATCGTTAATGACGTAACGATTGTCTGAATACTATCGATAGCACCATTTACAAGAGAATTTTTACGTATTACTCAGATCGTAGTTTTGCAACCGGTCTTCCAATCTCCTCTTGCTCTGCACGAAAGTAGCAATTATCCATTATTGTTGCGATATCGTTTAGAAGTTTTTGCCAGCTCGTTAATGGCCACCCGGATTAAGCAACGAGGATGACGAGGAACGTGCATTCTACCGAGATATTCACGAAAAAGTGAAACTGTAGGCTTGAGTTTATAGGATTAACATCATATATGGACCACGTGTATATAATATACATATATGTATTAAAAGTGGATGATACTAGTTTGTTGTAATCATTGTTACGTTTATTTTTGAAGTGACAGATACTTTTTGTATTGTCATTTGATATTTTCATGTTTTCAGATTTTTTGGCTTATGAATTTTTTAAGTTTTTGATCTTGGAAATTTTTCAGTTTTTCAGTTTTTCAGTTCTTCAATTTTTCAATTTTTCAATTTTTCAATTTTCCAATTTTCCAATTTTTCAATTTTTCAGTTTTTCAATCTCTCAATTTTTCAATCTCTCAATTTTTCAATCTCTCAATTTTTCAATCTCTCAATTTTTCAATCTCTCAATTTTTCAATCTCTCAATTTTTCAATCTCTCAATTTTTCAATTTTTCAATTTTTCAATTTTTCAATTTTTTAAATTACCAAAATTTAGGAATTGAAAATTTATGGCAAAATTTTAGCAAAGGTTCACATTTGCATTTTTTGCAGAATTTTTCAATTTTTGCTGTTTTTCGTATTTCTTAAATGTGAAAATTCTTCAGGTCCCAATTTTCTTCACATCTCAATATTTCTTGAATTCTATAATTTTTCTAATTATATCATTTTTAAAATTCAATAATCCTCCACATTCTCATATTGATAAAATACCAATGTTGCTCTTATTTCTTCATTTTTAAATTCTCCATTTTCTTACATTTCTTAAATACAGTTCTCAGGTCTTCATTTTCTTAAAATCCTCACACTTCTTGAATTCAATAATTTTTCTAATTATTATAATTATAAAATTGAATAATCCTCCACATTCTCATATTACTCAAATATCAATGTTCTGCATACTTCTTCATTTTTAAAATTCCCCATTTTCTTACATTTCTTAAATACAGTCTAATTATTACATTTCTATAATTCAATAATCCTCCACATGCT
The DNA here is from genome assembly GCA_963576845.1 of Megachile leachella. Lineage (NCBI taxonomy): Eukaryota > Metazoa > Arthropoda > Insecta > Hymenoptera > Megachilidae > Megachile > Megachile leachella. The sequence goes on from OY756255.1 coordinate 11,325,255, forward strand.
CGTATTACTTAAATACTAATGTTCTTCATATTTCTTCATTTTCAAAACTTCTTATACATTCATATTCCCCAAACTTCCTATACATTCATATTCCCCAAACTTCCTACAAAATAAATGTAGACAATCCAAGACCTTCTGCAATTACCAGAACACCTATCAAACTTATCAAAATTAAAAAATAAACGCCTGCTCTACCAAGACTCCACCTTTCGCAAGCTCGAACTTCCGCGATCCTTATCTTAAAAAAATCGCAGCTAGAAAATCGATCGAGTAGCAATAAACCACCTTGTGTCGTTCGCACGCGATAAGCCTCCCCGTGATTAATCATTGAACTCGAAGTAGAAGAGAGCCGATCGAACGGTTATCAGTGCAAAATGCAAGCTTGTATTTCACGATATATAGCCGCGATATCGCCTCTCTTTCTCCGTCGTTATCGTTAACCTTTGGAACCCGGTACACCCACGTGTCCACCTTCGCGTCCGAGAACAAAAACGCGTAGGTGAAAACCGTCGCATCGGTTAGGTTCCTCCTTTTCTGTCGTTACGTTTTTCTAACGAGCTCCTTTTGCTTCTATGAATTCGAAAGCGCGTGTGAATACGAAATCACAGGCTCGTATCACCGTATTCGGCACTTTTGACATTTTACGTCGTTACGCGCTTACTTTCGATTATGGGATAAGTTGGAGGGAAATATGGCCAATTTGCAACCAGATCTCAGATGTTGATTGGACTGGTTCAATTCTTTTCGAGAAGGTTTTTAAGGAAATATTTTTTGGTGGGGTTGTGGAGTACAGTAGACTCTCGTTATATTGCCTTTGTTTGAAGAAACTTGATTGTTCGAATATATTATTGCAGGCATTTAACCTCTAGTCGTTGAAATAAGACTTTTCTGGAACTAATGAAATCTGTAAACTACAGGAAAATTTGGCATTGGTTTTACTGTGTAAACAGTACAAGTCCCAATTTTGCTATTTTTTCAATCAGTAATATAACGAACAGTACCAAGACCCTACCATTTTGACATTTACTCAATTACTAAACAAGTAACATACCTAGAAATATTTAAGGATGAAACATATCTTGTGCAACCATTCCAAATGAATTTTCTAAATGCTCCAAAATGTGCAGAGCATAGGAAGACGCCTGGAGCCACGTAACAGCCTACATTTTATTTCCCTGCACTTTTACTCTGCGACTGTGCACGCGGTTCGGCCTTGCTGCGACCTGAATACCTCGGTTCACTATCGTCGGAATTCTGCGCTCGATTTCGATAGATTCGCGATTATCCGTGCCTCTTCCGCGGCCAATGAACGTAATTGAAACGAAGAAGAGGTGAAATCGATATCGACAATGAGAACGGGTCATACGTTCAAACGAGTATATCAATTATTGTGCGCGAAGAGTACATCAAGAAGGATGAAAATATAAGACTTTAGCATTTATGAGAAATGGAAAATTTATTGTACTAATATACGTCGTCGTAAAATAACCTTTCGATAATTAATTCCGCATTTTTGTCTCGACTCGACGTTTCTTGGGTCTCTTATTTTATATTGCAGAAATTATTCTTTTGTTGAAATGAATGTTGTATAACATAATTTATTGTTATGTCCCATTTCTTATTTATTGCTGTATTTTATTTCTAATTTGTAAGTAAATTTTTGAACTATGTTTTACCATTTCGTGTTTGGAGATTGAAGAATAATTTTGAGTACAGACTTGAAAGTATTTTGTTAAAAATATCATTTAGTATGTAAATTATTTTACCTTCGTGATCTAATATTTTTTCCTCAATGTATATCATCATTTTGCATTTATTGTGAGCACACAAAAATGACGTAAATATATAACAAAATGAAAGACAATTTTGTTGAATAATTTTGACATTATTTTAATACAAAGTCGGTCTCTATACTTCTTTACCTTCATACTCTAACATTTTATCCTAAATTTATATTACCTACAATTTTACGTTTATTCCACACAAAAAATCACACAAATAATAAAATTTTACTGAACACAATTTTTGCAATGTCGCAGTGAAAAATCAGTATACCAGATTATTTTACGTTCTCTAAACGCAGGCTCGGTTATAGACTGCACATCCAGCTGGTCGGTAATACACATAAACAGTACACGCGACTTGCATTCTATTCCGGAAAAGCGAGGTCCTTGAACTCGATTCCTCGCTGCATCTCGAGCTACCTGCTCGCGAAGTCGTCCTTTATCCGCTCGTATCGCCGCATGCAAAACACATCGTTCACACGGAACTTCTATATACATGTCAACTCGTATGTGTATGCACGTGATAACACAAATAGGGAGTGGCTCGCATTTGAGATTTCACGGGAAATTTAGAGATGACGTTTGATTTAGTTGGAACAATGGATCATACCAAAATTTGACAATTTTTAGACTTATATGTCTTCATATACATATACATTACTTTGTATATGAAGCATGTGTGTTAAGTATAAAACTATCTGTTAGTTAAAATTACTAGTTTGAGATTTTCAATTTATGTTACTAAATTTTTTTGAATTTGATAATGTTACATTTTGAATGCTGATAGAATGGATGAAGATATGATTGGAGGTGTAGTAGTTCATATGGTTATTCAATGTGTGCTAATTCCATGCGTAGTGACTTTAACGCATAGTAATTCCAAGCGTGGTAATTCAAGGCGTAGTAATTCCACGCGTAGTAATTCCACGCGTGGTAATTCAATGCGTAGTAATTCCACGCGTGGTAATTCAATGCGTAGTAATTCCACGCGTAGTAATTCAACGCGTAGTAATTCTATGCGTGGTGACTCCAACGCGTAGAAATTCCACGCGTAGTAATACCCACGCGTAGTAATTCCATGCGTGGTAATTCAACGCGTAGTAATTCGACGCGTAGTAATTCCACGCGTGGTAATTCAATGCGTAGTAATTCCACGCGTAGTAATTCAACGCGTAGTAATTCTATGCGTGGTGACTCCAACGCGTAGAAATTCCACGCGTAGTAATACCCACGCGTGGTAATTCCATGCGTGGTAATTCAACGCGTAGTAATTCCACGCGTAGTAATTCCATGCGTGGTGACTCCAAAGCGTAGTAATTCCACGCGTGGTAATTCAACGCGTAGTAATTCTATGCGTGGTAATTCCATGCGTGGTGACTCCAAAGCGTAGTAATTCCATGCGTGGTGTCTCCTACGCGTAATAATTCCACGCGTGGTGACTCCAACGCGTCATAATTCCATGCGTGGTGTCTCCCACGCGTAATAATTCCACGCGCAGTAATTCCACGCGATGTAATTCCAACGCAAAATAATTCCACTCGTAGAACCTAAATCCCGTCCTCGAAATATAAATTACTCTAACTTTTGTCTAAAATCCATCAGAATCTCAATTTCCCTAAAATCTCCCTAAACTCTAAACTCTACCGAACCTCTAAAATAAACATACTGCCTCACAAATGTCCTAAACTTCATACCACGGTATATTTCTCTATTCCCCCAAGAATGGAACCAATTTCACTCATATCATGTAGATCATCTTCACTTATATCGAGACAGTGCTTGTCATGATAGTCAAATCTGTTCTATCTAAAACATAATCCAAAGAACAATTCACTTACTAAACTACCAGCTGTTCGCATCACGGAAAGCACTATTCTTACCATCGGCACAATAACCGTATTCATTCTTCTACGACGAACTAGACAAAAGCCACTTTCGGAATTCTGTTATCGAGCATGAAACGAAAACACCACGTAACTTTGCGTGCACGCCGGTTTATGGTGTCATAGAGACGGCTCTGGCAGGATCGTACGCGGACAACAGCCGATGGTAAATTTCACGGATACACCGGGACCGCCGTTCCCTCGTCGACCAACGTTCTTCTCTCTTTCCGAGACAACCGTGTAACCTGTTGCTCGAACGAGAGAGGAGCGAACACTTTATGTCCATCCAGCTCGTAAAACGTAATGGTTAAGTGGTATGCAGATACGATCGGTGGCCTAGCGAATGGACCCGGTACAGCGTACAAAAGGACCTGCAGTTACTGCCACAGGACCGCCTTTCTATGGTTTGCATGAAAATTGCCCGGGAACTTCGTTTTCCCGGTGTCGTTCGCGAGGACGATGAGGAAAGTGCTTTCGGACATGCTGTTTAAGATTCGTCGTTTTATTGAACCGCGAACAGGACTCCGACACCAACGTCCAGTCCAATGAGATTCCACACATTTTTCTCGTTTATTTAAATGCTATTTTTCGATGTTCGACGCCGGGATATCGCGGCGGAATACACGCCGCTGGTGTAATCGAGCAAATTGTTTCTAAATACAGTCCCGGAGTATCGGATACCGGTAATGACGGTGTAAAATCATATTATTATAGGGTGATTTACGTGGATGTTTCGAGAAACTGAAGATAAGTTACTAAACTCGCAACATGAAGTACCGAGTAATTGGAAGAAAGTTGAAACTCCGTGTAGAGAATAAGCCGCAAAATTATGTTCGTTTGGACGGACGGAATTTTGATACGGGGAGTCGCGGTTACTAACACGCGGTCGATCGTTGCGCGTTCAATTATCGAGCACCGCTGCGTTTTATAGCGACGCATTGAATTACCGTGTGTGCGACTGTGTCAAGCTGAATTATCATCTGTTGTATGATAGGCTGAATTACTGCCTGGACATCTGGCGTTGAATTATTAAGCGTGGAATTATTGCGCGAGGAATTACTGCGCGAGTTACTATGCGATGGAGTACTCGTGTGTACGGCTACTATGCGTGGAATTACTGCGTTTGGATTTATCTTGTGGGGAGTTATGGTGTACTGAATCATCACGTGTTTAGGTGCCATGTGTGGAATTATGACGCGTTGAATTACTGCGCGGTGGAATTACTACGCGTTGAATTAACACGCATGGAATTAGTACACGTTGGAGTCACCACGCATGGAATTACTACGCGTTGGAGTCACCACGTATGGAATTACTACGCGTTGGAGTCACCACGCGTGGAATTACTACGCGTTGAATTACCACGCGTGGAATTACTACGCGTTAGAGTCACCACGCGTGGAATTTCTACGCGTTGGAGTCACCAAGCGTGGAATTACTACGCATTGAATTACCACGCGTGGAATTACTATGCGTTGGAGTCACCACGCGTGGAATTACTACGCGTTGAATTACCACGCGTGGAATTACTACGCGTTGATATTACCACGCGTGGAATTACTACGCGTTGGAATTACCGCGCGTGGAATTACTACGCGTTAAATTACCACGCGTGGAATTACTACGCGTTGATATTACCACGCGTGGAATTACTACGCGTTGGAATTACCGTGCGTGGAATTACTACGCGTTGGAGTCACCACGCGTGGAATTACTACGCGTTGGAATTACCACGCGTGGAATTACTACGCGTTGAATTACCACGCGTGGAATTACTACGCGTTGATATTACCACGCGTGGAATTACTATGCGTTGAATTACCACGCGTAGAATTACCACACACTAAATTACCATATGGTGAACTACTACACCTCTAATTACATGTCCATCCATTCTATCACCACATTGTCAATATAAATAATTTTCCCGAGTTCCACAACTCCATCCACGGCAATATAATGAGAGGGTGCTATACAGGATACTTCGTATCGATACGACAGTTTGCTCGGTTAGAAAGAACGCATCGACCGAGCCTCTCCCATCGAAGGAAATTTTTCTTTCGCGAGTTTGCCCGCAACAATAATACGCTGCAGGATCTAATGGTGATTCGTGAAAGGCTCTGGCATCATCCTCTCAAATGCCACGTACACGACGGGGCTAATCGGAAAGAAGATCCTGGGAACCGCCCTTTTATCTTTAATATCCTGCTTCTCTATTGCTCGATCGTTATTGCAGACCTACATACTTTTGCCATTTTGCTAGTCTGCATACTGTTCGTGTAGCCAGTTATCTTTTCAATTAGCTCAACCTGAATAACCTGAGTGAAATCTTCCTAGCAATATTAACGTACTATCTTTATACACGAAGAGATCTTTAACTACATTTCTGTAAACATTGATTATACCTCATTTCAGCTCTGAAAATAATTTTGATTAATTAAACATTTTTAAATTTTGAGTAAATATGCTGAACATCAGTTTGTGCAAGAAATTCATCTTCAAGAGTTTAATTCTCAAAGAGTCCAAAGATAGACTTCAAAGAGATTTGCAGTGTTCAATTCATTTTATTTGCCACAGATATTTAATCCAAGAGTGTACTTGAACACAGAAAGAGTAGAAGAAAAGAAAAAGGGTAAGATCCTTGAAAAGAATGAAATAGAAGGAAGCAAAGGAAAGAAAGAGCAGCATCGGAGGTGCGGATTTGCGGGTACAACATTCACCAGGTCGAGCAGGGAGGAAGGCACCTGGTGGGGAGGGCCTTCTGGTTACCAAGGGGACTCTCGTCCTGACTCCTGGTTACACGAAGAAAGAGGAAGAGGAGGGATATGAACGATTACGCAACAATGCACCGCCACCTGCACTCGTTTCGTCACCACAGCTTTAACCAACTCGATGGTAGTTGGTCGGTTCGCACTACTTTCGCCAATTAAGTCTGTGGACGGTCGTTGTTCAACTTGAATATGAAATTCCGTAGTTCGAAATTGCGGATCTATGAATCTAATGACCTTAGGAAACCTGAGAAAGTTGACGTAGGAGAGGCTTTGGTCTATAATGCAATGGACCTCGAGTTAATGGATTGAATTTTGCACATAAAGACAATTGACAACTCACTGCATATAAATTTGCAAACTTGACTGAATTCATACATCTCTTTTATGAAAGGAGTGAAATACTTGATCTTTGATATTTCTCAGAAGTCTTTGTCAAATGCAGTGAATTGTCAGTTTACTATGACATCAATCATTCGAGTCAAATATGCAAAGGATATTAATGAAAAGAATACACAGTTTGATGGTGTAGAACAAGAAATTTTAATAAATATCAACTGTCCTATTCAATTAATATTGAATTATATCCGATATGTTGTGGACATAGAAGACACAAGTAAGCAACACATACTATTAAAATAACAAGTAAAAATTTAAATGGGTATTTACAGCTGAGTTTGATTTATGCGATGAAATTAATTGTCAACTGAGAAAAGTTTCATACTTTGAACCTCATACACCTGGTTACAATATCTTCCAAGCAGATTTAATTTATTTGATAGTTACATTTCAACGTAAGTACATGTAGTCACATATAAATACCATGTAATGTATCATTTTTTATTCATGCAGGTGATATAAATGGTCAAATGACAAATTTTGTGCCGCTGCTTACTGGAAAGGCAGCAAAGAGATGTGCTGATATACTATTAAAATCTAGTGTTTCTGTTAGAAAGAATTCATCTAAATCTTCTATAAAAAAAGACAATAGTACAATAAAGTAGTACAATTATTGTTCTTTAAAATTGCAAATCAATTCAGTCATATTGCAAGAATTTAATAAAAGTTTTGCATGCAATTACATTTGTCATAGAAGTTTTTGTACAAGTTTTTTGTTTCTTGAGAGAAAACATGTATTACTGTACAAGTTTTATAATAGGTCTTTATCTAATTCTTTAAATTGTATATCTATATTTGTAAGATGGAAGTGTCCATGTCTGCCTACAGTTCCGTCGGCAAACCTTTTTGCTCCTTTGACGCCTTCTTCAAATACTAAATGAGATGCATTGTCTTTCTCAAATTGTAAAGCTTCTTCCATTTCTTTGGCAGAAAATGTGGCAAAATGTGCAGAAGCACGATCAGCAAGCAATGCCTTTTGAGAAAATTTGACAAAAGATTTTGCAAGTGTCACTGCTTCACCTAGTACTATAAACCAAACATCAGTTTATAATCAATTATATTTTTTAATGCATATTATGATGTTAGAGTAAATTTTACCTGCACCCTCGCATGTGTATCGATTGGCTAAACCCCATGTAAATGCTTCTTTTGCATGGAGAGCTCGACCTGTTAAGATAAGATCCATTGCTCTTGAATAACCAATGAGGGCTGGTAACCGGACAGTACCACCATTTAATATTGGAATACTAAAACGTCTATTACTAAACCCTAACACAGCACTTTGTTCTATCACTCTTAAGTCACACATTAAAGCTAGTTCCAATCCTACACCTAAAGCGTATCCATTTATGGCAGCTATCAATGGCTTTTTACATAAGCTGCTTCTGTTACTCTATAAATATTTTATATTATGATAATTAAAACAGTTAAAGGAATTTTGTATAATAAGTAAAATATGAATCAATTTTATTTACCAATACACTAAACTGTGGTAAAACTTCTTCATTCTTTCCATTGTACTGTGCAATTTCTTTGAGATCATAGCCACTACAAAAGTTTCCTCCAACACCATAAAGTACACCTACTACAGAGTTTTCATCATTTTCAAATTTATCTAACTCCTTTGAGAGTTCTTCTGCAGTTGCAACATTTAAGCAGTTCTTCTTCTCTGGACGATTTATACCAATTGCAGTAATTTGATCATAATAATTTACTACAATATTCTTCTCACTCTGCTCACCCTGCTCACTCTTCTCATTCTTCTCTGAAGCTATTTATGATTACATACATTATTATTCTTAATATGTTAAAACGAAACTGATATCTATCAAACAAATATTTTACAAATATTTAAAGAATTATGAATTAAAATTTCACTATTTACCTTTTGGAACTTCAATTTTCTCATTCTTGGATGGCTTAGAGGTTAAATATTTATTCAAGTAACGTTTGCTATATGGGCTAGCTATTCCTAACAATCTTTTTGCAGGATACATTTATGATCCTAAAATATATTACAAAATCTATTTATGACAAATGTGTTTATCGTTTTTAGTTTATATAGAAGATCACAAATTCCTTTTATTACACTTCTGTGTACATGCTTTAGAATGCAAAATTATAGGCTGGAAACAAGTCGAATAACAGCTGATAACCACAGGTACCCAAGATACAGAATATACCAGAGGCGACACTTTTGAAAACGACATGTAGCGCCATTCAGTGGCAGAGTGAAAAACTAATGAAACCACTGTTTCAAAAATGTGTAGTTCACCCTGTTCACCGGAGAGATGGCGCAATATGTTCTTTTAAAAAAATCGCGCATAAATTTGAATTTTTAACAACATATAACACTAAAACTTTTCGAAAAATGTAAAACTATTATGTGCACAGAGTATACGAACAGTGTACAGTGTAATTACAAAGAATTATATAAAAATGTAATAAAAATGTAAAGTAATTACATAAAAATAAATTTGAATACAATAATTTGTAGATAATTTACAAGATATTCGAGAAAGTTATGAAAATAATAAATTACAATAATTAATTTATATAATAATGAGTTGCAACAAATATATCGTAATATATTAATTAACAATCATTTTGTAACATATCTGCTAGAGTAAGTTAATAAAAACGATGAATTGGAATAATTACAACAACAATTTTATAAATAAATAATTAAAAAAATGATTAATTACAATAAAATATATCGTAATATATTAATTAAAAACCATTTTGCAAAATATCTGTAAAAGTAAGTTAAAAAAAATAATAAATTTAAATAATTACAGTAATAAATTTGTTAATAAACAGTCGAAAAATATAAAATTATAAAAAAATTAACATTAGAATAATTATACAGCATGCAATTACAATGGTTGCACGCTATTGGTGGATTACATGATGTCTAATTGGTTACTGTAAATCGCCAATCACTCGGAGAGGTCGAATTAGATCGATTGATGGATCATTGTGATGTCTAATTGGCTGTTGTTGACTACCAATAACTCTCACAGTGGAGGGAGGTCAAATGCTCTTAGTTTTATTTTGGAAGCCGAGGAGGTCGGACGACACCTGTCAACACTTACCGGTACGAGTCAAGGATTTATTTTACCGATACTGTGCTTGTCTCTATGTTATCTAGTGTGCTACTACTAACGTTTAGTGTGTTTTAACCAATATTTTTTAATAAATATGGGGGTGTATTAATAAAATTTATGGTGTAATTCTACAAGTGTCAGTGACTTTAACAGTGTGTTGCCTGCATGCATATACGGATATATTAATGTACCTAGTGGACTATTACTAGTATTTAGTGTGCTTTATTAAATATTTTTTAATAAATATGGGGGTGTATTAATAAAATTTATGGTGTAATTCCACAAGTGTCAGTGAATTTAACAGTGTGTTACCTGCATGCATATACGGATATATTAATGTACCTAGTGTATTATTACTGGTGTTTAGTGTGCTTTAATAAATATTTTTTATTAATTATGTGGGTGTATTAATAAATTTTATGGTGTGGTTCTACAAGTATTAATGAATTTATTAGTGTGTTTCCTGAAATGATTGTGCATGTGTATACGGATTTATTAGTGTGTTTTATGGTGCGGTTATTAAAATTTTTTATCAATTTTTTAACGTTTAAATGTATTTTGTGGAGTGATTATTTAAGTGTTTTTACAAATCGTTAATGGGTATTAGTGCACTTTATGTAACGGTTATTCAAGTGTATTGGTGTAGTGGTACTGGTGTATTAGTGTACTTTATGAAATGATTATTTAAGTGATTTGGCATAGTGGTACTGGTGCTTTAGTGTACTTTATGCAATGATTATTTAAGTGATTTGACATAGTGTTACTGGTGTATTAGTGTACTTTATGAAATGATTATTTAAGTGATTTGGCATACTATTACTGGTGCTTTAGTGTAATTTATGCAATGGTTATTTAATTGTTTTGGCATACAGTAACTAGTGCTTTAGTGTACTTTATGCAATGATTATTTAAATGTTTTTACAAACGGTTACTGGTGTTTGAGTGTACTTCATGTAATAGTTATTTAAATATTTTGACAAACTGTTGTTGATGTTTAAACTGTAGTTACCTATATGTTCCGTTATAATTTTGCAAACGTTTACCATGCTCTCCAACTTTTTTGACATGCATTTTCTAATATTTTACAATATTTTATGACAAACGTTTGCAAATTTATAACCGACTGCATGCCTCGATGTATTCGTACATCTCAAAAGCTTATTAAATGTTTGTACAAGTAGTTATCGGAAAACGTGCATGTTATCAAAATACAAGTCAATAAATACAGTTAATTAATCGTTGTGATTTTATGATTACAGGAGGTCAACTGCCAAACCGCCACATCCAAATTTGACCAAAGCAGCCAAGCAGCCAACCAACCAAACTGCCAACCAATCAAAAGCCAATCAACCTCTAAGATGCAATGCCTGCCACGTGCTGTCACAGACGTTTACCAGTAAAACGATCGCAGTGGCGCAAGTCAGCGATCGGTGAGTCGCATGCTTTACGATTCCTCCGGTTCCCATCATGTCGTAGGACGAATGGTCCGAAACGACACGGGAACTGGTTGTATTTTTTATTTTGCGAGCATAGTGACCACGACTGTACGATCGTGTAAAATTCGTACAAACTGTTTATTTCATTTATTAGCTCAGGTCAGGGTTTTCTTGTACATTTTTTTTTCTTATCAATTTTTAAAACTACATAGAAGTCGGATGACCCTCCGATTTCATAGTAGTTGTAGAGTCATAGTAGTATTGTCGAGTCACTTTTAAATTCTTTTTACATTTTTATAAATTTTACATATGTACAAGAAAGTATCGCGAAAAACAGATTTCGATATCAAAGTTATTTACGAATGTCTGAGTCATTTAGAAATTTACTTTGATATCACAAATCTGTTAAGAATGAAACTACCGATATACTTAGATTTTTGCAAAGTGATCTTCCATTTTCCATTTTGAAAGTTTCTTAAAATTAGAGTCAATTTTTGCTGGAAGACACTTTATTAGCATGTTTCTAATCATGTTTTTAGCTCAGGATTTTCAGCACACATGAAGAAAACTGGTAGGTCAAAATACATGTGGCCGTGTTCATTTTTATGCTCTATACTCATGCGCGTGCTTAGTTGCTACTCGCATGGGTTAGGGCAGGTGAACACGGTTTAGTTTTAAGATGTTTGGCGATCGACAAATTGACAGTGAATTATCGACACAAGTTACACGTGTGTGTGTGGTTAGGTCGTGGACCTTGTGTCGATACTATAGATTTATTTTTTCAATTTTGCAAATTTTATTTGTGCATACAAAATGCAAGTAGAGTCATTTGAAAATACAAGTCGAGTCATTTGAAAATTATATAAAGTTACTAAGATAGAAATTGTACGAGTAGTTTAAATTATTACATGTACATATTACATTCAATATTCGAAAGAGTAAGAAAATGAAATATGTATGTTCACTGTCGATTGTCGATCGATTTCAGCAAAAAGGTATGAACTTAGAGTGTGAATGTAGTATTGAACTCGGGTGTCGGAGACGTCCCGGGACGTACTCCCTAGGATTAGGCTTTTTTGCACCCGGGTGGTATGTGTGAGAACCGTGGAGTGTGTTTTTGTGAGAATGGACTTTGCAATTTTTTAAATATAGCGATAGGCAGGCAGGTAGCTTACTTCTGGTGTGAATGAGTTAGTTTTAAGTAGGTAGGGCCAGAGCAAGCTTTCACGTTTCTCTGTCCTCCTCTCTCACACGTGAGATGCTTGCATCTGGAGGGTTCACGAAAAATCGAGAAGAGAAAAATTAAATATGAAAATATTTAATATCTCTTGAACTCGATTGTTCGTTCAGGCCAGGCCTTTTAGTTTGTAAGTCGCAGTCGGGTTCTAGATCCGACTGCAAAAATGAAGTACAGTGAAGTGAAGTGAAGTGAAATAAAATATTCTGCTCGGACATTCTTTTACGGACAGCGCATTCTGAGAATCGCTGGTCGTATTTTTAATTTCGAGTCATTTTTACAAAAGTAAAGATTTTCTTTTTTGCAAGAATTTATTACATAAAATTTTGATTTCGTTGTTGATCAAAGCAAGTGGATAGTGGTCATTTTTATTTCTATAAAAGTGACTGCATTCTGTTTGTGGAGATTGATAGCGAAATCGAGAATTTATGTAATTGAAAACTAAGAATGTCCGAGTTACCGTAAAATTTCGCGAGTGATTTTTGTGAGGCTTTGCCGAAGAGAGAAGAGGCTATATGCCGAAGAGCCCCGGCAAAATTTGCCTAAGAAGAGGGGAACTATTAATGGCTGTCCATCCTAAAATCTTAAGATCTTAGGATGGAGAGTCATTTTGTCACTATGCTCGCTAATTATTTTTTTGTATTTTACATGTTTTTTTTTTTACGGTACGAAAGTATCGTTTAACGCGATTTGCTCGAATTTCGAGCACACGATTTTATTTCGTTTTCAGGTATTTTTATTGAATTTTGTATTTTGTGAAAGTTTTGGGTGGGGTAGAGTCATATTTCCCTTTGCTTAATTTTTTATTCTTGGCTGGGTAGAGTCATATTTCCCTTTGCTTAATTTTTTATTCTTGGGTGGGTAGAGTAATTTTTCCCTTTGCTTAATTTTCTATTTATGGGTGGGTAAAATAATTTTTCCCTTTGCTTAATTTTTTACTTTTGGGTGGGTAAAGTAATTTTTCCCTTTGCTTAATTTTCTATTTATGGGTGGGTAAAGTAATTTTTCCCTTTGCTTAATTTTCTATTTTTGGGTGGGTAAAATATTTCACTCCTTTGCTTAATTTTATGTGCTAATAAATTTTTGTATGTTTCAGAATTTAATTTTTGATAAATTGTTCTCTGTTCTGAAATTTCTGTCTTAATATATTTTTGTCTGTTTCAGAATTTAATTTGTGTAAGTTCTTACATTGTTCTCTTCTCAAATTCTTGTCTGTTTTAGAGCTTGTTCTTTGATAATTTGTGTTCTTCTCAAATCTGCAATTTTCATTGCATTTTGTTTTCCAAAATTTTTGTATGAAATAAAGAAAAATTGTGCTCCCTTCCCATAATTTTCTGTGTTAACAAGTTTTTGTCTGTTTCAGAATTTAATTCTTGGTAAGTTCGTACATTATCTCTTCTCAAATTTCTGTCTTAACAAATTCTTGTCTGTTTTAGAATTTAATCTTTGGTAAGTTCTTACATTGTCTCTTCTCAAATTTCTGTCTCAACAAATTCTTGTCTGTTTTAGAATTTAATTCTTGGTAAGTTCTTACATTCTCTCTTCTCAAATTTCTGTCTTAACCAATTTTCGTCTGTTTCAGAATTTAATTCTTGGTAAGTGCATTAGTTTTTTAATTCCGAGCTGTGGGAGGTTGGGAGGGCTCGGGCGTAAGTTTTTCGTCACAATCTGTGGCGAAAAGCTTACGCATTTTGTGGTGCCTCTTGTTCTACATTGCACTCAGCTTTATTACAATTTTTCAACTTTTTACATATTACAAATTTTTTGCAACTTTTATTTATTAGAGATTTTTACTTTTAAAACATTATTTTATTCTTGTAAATAGATTGAAACGTAAAAGAAAGTTCTTCCAACTTTCTTTTCATTTGCTTTATTTTCTTTTTACTTAATTTTACATTATACGAGTGCAATTTTAGAACAAGAGGCACATGTAGAGTCTATAGAAGTAGTAATGTGTTGTTTGAAATGTGATTGTAATTGCAATTTCATTTATTTAATGTGTTAATCCTTTTATTTTCAGTTTTCTTTTCAGAAATTATTCAGATGTCATTTTGTGTTTTAAGGTTCTCGAATCTTTCCCCTTTTTTTTCGTGCACTGAAGTTTTCTAATTTTATGATGGTTTCATTGCGAGATTCCAAATGTATAATTCTTTTTATGATTCTGGATGGAGTTTCTGGCTTTTCAATTCTGGTTTTGAGGTTTCAAACCAGAATTGAGATTTTATTTCAGATTTTGGAGTTTCTGAATCTACTAACTTTGTTTCGGATTTTCTAACTCGTTCGATTTCGATTTTTCGAGTTGCTTTTCGAATCAAAATTGATTGTTCATTCTTCTCGAATTTCACATCTTAATCTCATTTTTCTGTTTCAGGTATTGATTTCAAGTAAGTAATTTTGTGATTCGTATTTGTCTTAATTATTTTTGTATGTTTCAGGTTTTAATTTTAAACAAGTAAGTAGATTTTTCATATGTGCTTTAATTCTGTTTGTCTGTTTCAGGAATTTATTTTAAGTAAGTACTTTATTTTCTATCTTAATGAATATTTGTATGTTTCAGGTTTTTATTTTAAGCAAGTAAGTAATTTTTCACACGTGTTTTAATTCTTTTTGTCTGTTTCAGGAATTTATTTCAAGTAAGTAATTTTTAATGATTGATATTTGTCTAAATTATTTTTGTATGTTTCAGATTTTAATTTGATGTAAGTAATTACTCATGTTTCCTATTTATTTTAATCATTTTTGTATGTTACAGTTTATTTGCCTATTTTTATCGAGTCGACTCGAGTTCCATTTCTCTTCTACTCCCAAAATATGCATGTTAATATGCATGTAAATGTTAGCATGAGTTGTGCATCCCTAAACATTATAATTTTACTAATCTTGCATGTGCTTCTCTTGCATGTTCATTTATTTATTCTTACACCTAATTATTCTGTAGGTAATGGATAGATCATCATTGAAGACTTCCTTTGCTGGATTTCATAGACTATCGCGCTAATTTTAAGTTAATGTTAAGTTAATTTTAAGTTGCGACTATTGTAAAATATTGTAGTATGCGTGAGTGAATGTGTGAGATGCGTATACGCGAAGATTGAAGACGTCGATGGACATCGTGGGATGCGTGCGTTAGTTTTAAGTTCATTGCGTGCGTTAATTTTAAGTAAAGTGTGCTTGTGGGCAGGGCGGGTGGGTCCTTGTAAGTACCTCTACTTCCAACTTGCACTCGTCTTGACAATTATCAATCTCTTTACGCGTTAGCTTGTAGTATACCCAGTTATTTTTTGCCAATCGTTCCAAGCCCAAGTGGATCATTGGGGGTTCATAGCGCTGTGAACACGCGGCAGAGATGAGCTGCAAGTGCTGGTGTAGCGCCAGGGACACATCTCTGCGGGGCCGATCGATTGATGTGCCATCTCGATCTGCTGCCTCACGGTAGGGGTTTCCTCTCTGCAGTCAGACTTACTTCAAACGTAAGCGGGGAGAAATGGGAGACCCTCCGCGGATGTGTCACTGGTTCTTGCCAGTTCTTTCGGTTCATCTCTGTCTCGTGGTTCACGTAAGCCACTATGAACTACCCTTTGACCCATGGAAGGCGAGGTTCACTTGGCGAAAAATACTGATCCCCTTGTTTGACAGAAAGTTCTTCTAACTTTCTTTTGTTTTAGCAGAAAGTTCTTCTAACTTTCTTTTGTTTTAGTAGAAAGTTCTTCTAACTTTCCCTCGTTTTAGCAGAAAGTTCTTCTAACTTTCTCTTTTGCCCCTTTGCTTTTTTACTTCGCCATAGATTATTCGAGTGCAATCTTAGAATGAGAGGTACCCTGCGGCGTTTAGAATAAGTTAAGCGTATGTGTGTGGGATCCCATGCGATTATTGTTAAGTTAATGTATGTGTGTGTGTGTGGTACAAGTTCTTTACTGGATTGTGGTAAAGAACTTGTATGCGAGCCTATGAGCTAAGTAGAGTCAGAACTCATTTATCCTTCTGATAAATGAGGTTGCATTTGGAGGGTGGAAGGGATTTGGAGTTAGGGTGGGTCACTGTCGTAGCAACCTCCACGTGGTGTGACCTGGTAATCGTTATCGTTTTCTAAACATTTTTAAAAAATGAACTTTAGAAAACGATATCGAGCTAATAGCTACGAATTAAATTATAATTTTGTTCCACATTTACGAAAATGTTTGTATTAAGTAAGCATTACACTTATCCGAATGTAGAAAATTTACAAATAACTTGTAAGAAAATTAAAAACTATATTTTATAAAAAATTACAGATAATCGTTACAGAGATATGACAATTAAAAATTTAGTGGTGAATGTGCAGGTTTAAACTATTCATTTTAGACCGCCATACTTCTACACTATGCACCCCTTGATTCTTTTCATTTGGTTTGGGGATAAATGCAGACTTACACTGCAGTGTACCAATTGTTAAACGTGATAGTCCTAGAAAAACCAAGAGAAAAATCTCAAAAATATTTTAGAAAAAATATACAGAAGAGATTATGTAGAATCTAGAATAACTCTAACGAGATTCATAGGATCAAGAAAACCTACATATCTAAAGTACAATAACACAGCCTAGAAATATTCTGCAGTTACACAACTTGCGATCGTATGTTGGCTGCACTTGCTTCCATTGTGAATGCACCGCGCCTCCAAGAATGTCATTGCCTACGTTTTAAACGTTGGCGAGATTGTTTTTTGACGCAAGCGTATGAAATAAAACTGCAGCAAGTAGGAGTGTATTCAAGTATGCAGCTGACAGACATTCAGGAGCGGGATAGATCGGATTTGAATAAGATGAGTCACATCTGATATTTCTACAACTTTGTATGAAGTGTTAACTCCTATTCCCTTCTAATTTATCTGTTACGTGGAATTAAATATTGGAATCTGAACCCTTATATGTCAGTTAGATGACGGCGATACGCCGTGTGTTAACAGGTCATGGGGGCCTGTTTCGGCCGCTGCATTTCCAAAGTTACAGATTCCTTGTCATACAGGTTAGATACATGCATTTTTATTTCAGTGTAATAAGAATGTTTTGATGAATATATCTTTGGATGGATGTTCATACCTTCCTTATGAAGTTATATTTTTCATTGCTTCATGAACATATTTTAATTTAAGGTTTTATCAAAGGCACACCAGTATGTCTTTCCAAGGAGACGAACAAGTTGAGGTACGTATGCACAGTTTTACTTGTGATTTGTAACTTGGATAATGAGTATAAATACCTAGATGTATGTGTAACTTTTTTATTTGTTTGTAAGTATTGATTTTTTTTAGTTCATGGATGACAAAGGAGATGCAGACCAATCTAGAGGATCAAAAACGTAAGATATTATATCAAGCTTTATAGCAGCACTTTGTTTTTTTTTTGTATTAATTATGTGTTTCATTGTTACGCTTCCTGGATAGCCTGTTATCGTTTCTCTCCTTAAACCGATTCAAGGTAATTGGATTAGAATATTAGGTTTTCTACATTTTATTTGAAATTGTAAGTCCATTGTTGAGATGAAATTATTACTAATTTTAATGTAAAAATTAAAATCAGATGTTGCATTCCTATTATAAAAAGGTATTTATTTAATTTTGTAATGTACTTGCAGAAAAAACATGGAGTTCCTGTAACATTGGAGTTGTTAGAAGATGGTGGATGGTCGAAGGGTACTAATAAATATGCTAGATTGAGTTCTAGAAATGATGCTTCTACTAGGTAGGTTCTTATGATATTATTTTTATGATTATCTAATGTATATCGCTAATCAAAATATGATTACAAATTTGATAGTTCTGGATTGGACACTCCGCTCCAAATTCTTGATGCAAGAACATTAATGAAACAACAAGCTTGCATCTCTTCCACTCCAGGATCCTCATTAGATTTAGAATGGGAACACGAGGGTAAATAATTTTTATTAATATGTTTTGGACATACAGATCTGTACATAACCAGTGAAACATAAAAATATTATATTCTTAGGAATGCCTCTACCAGTCATGGACGATGAAAAAGTCGAGAGTACCGACGGTTCTATAACGCAGACGTCGGTTAATAATAGTCAACCCTCTAGTTTGACAGCATCTCCTTGGTCGAGAGTTTCTACACCAAATAGTTTAGAATGGGATCCGGTTGAAGCGGATATGGTATGTGTTGATTTAGAGACTGAACAGCTTTTAACTGAAATAGAGAGGTTGACAGATAGAGCATTGAAAGAAACAGGTGAATGGACTAATAATAGTTGATAAATAATGCATTTATAATTTAACAGGATTATTTGTATTTTTGTATTACTAAAAAGGAGTACACAACGGAATTAATGTACATGAAATACTTTTAGGAAACAAAAAAAGATTATACTGTTCAATATTTGTATCATTGAAACAATACGAAGATATATTTGTATTGTTTCAAGGTATATATACATATGTGCATAAGATAAGATAATTAACACAGAATTTTAATGGAAAGGTGTATGCTTGAAAATACCTTTCACCAAGTTATTACAAAAACAAGAAAAATGCCAACATTTGAAATGAAGAATTTTTTATATATTACATATGTATATAAATTTTACATAGGTCAATGAAAGAACATGCGTTTGTTTCCCAATTGCAAAAGGTTTCTTTCAGAACCTTTCAATGAATTTCCTATTCCCACAATTGTTCTTTCTTTTTTAAATAAATTAACACCATCGGTATTTTTATTCTCATTGCATTCAACTTTCATAGGACAATAACTTTCTTCCTATTAATCATTTTTATATTTTATTCAAAAATTGGTTATTTCTTTCAACCCCTCGACATCTATAAATAATTTATTGTAATCAATTGATCTCATGTTATTTTGTACAGATGCTGTCATTAGAAATATGTGTAACATATTACTTTAACCTTTTGAAGCATACTTAAGTGATACCAAAGTTTTTTGATGTTTCCTTTTATTTTTTCATACAAAATAGATATCCTATTCAAGTATCGTAAAAGACATTTTATATGAACGGCCAACTGTGCTTCAAATGGTTAAACAATGCATATCATTCATGCAACAATACGGATTTTTACGTTTGTAAAATTTACTATTCGATACTTTTAACATAGATAGGAAAAGAAGGAAAACGAGAACAGAGATTATAAGATTAAAGTGTATCAGGTGCTATCAATGCAATATATTTTTTGCAAGTGGAATTAAAAAACAGCTTTTTTCGGAAAACGTTTCTTTTAGGGCTTAGTCTCCTAAATTAATTGTATTTTATACGAGAAAGACTATGACATAGTCTTGCGTAAGTCTAGTCACGATCAAATTTTACGAATCTTCAGCAGGATTATAATTAAAGAAAAAAGACAAGGTGGTGCTGGTGTAATATTAATGTTGATATATATATTTGAGTGTACAAAATGTTTCTACTAAAGTTGAAGTATTACGAAGTAATTAGGTAATACTTTTAGATAGACTGTCTACTATTGAGGTGAATAAATTTGAAACCGAGGTAGCTGCCTTACAATAGATACAAAAAAAATATATATATAATTCGTAACTAGTTAAATGCTACTTAAAAGTTCGATTACATTATTGTATTTGCAGCTGTGTTGTATTATAATTGCATAATTAAATTTAAGATCATTAGTTTACAAATAATTTGCAATTATGGAAAGCAAATCAAAATGTATGCAGCAATAGTACAGATAGAGTTAACGTTAAAGATAATAAAATAAATAATAATGATGCAGTATGTTAATGATGCAGTGCCATGAATATTTGTGTGCTTGATAAACTTCTGTTTCTCATTATAATTTGTTTAGATCAGCTCAAGTGGGGTCAAAGTTTTAAAGTATATTGAAGAATGAAATCTGTGAAAATTTATGTGAAGTTATATAATGAACGCACAGGAATATTAAGTTGTGCAACGCTTATGTGTCTCAGCATTCATATTTTAATTATTATTCTTAAGCATGACACGAGTCCAGTATATAGTTAAATTAAGTTTACGTATACTGTTTAGCATAAAGATGAATAAATTTTATATGCTTCAAGCGACGAAATAAGTATGAAACGCTTACAGTCTGTTTCTATATCAAAAATGAAAGGGTAAAATATGTTGTCTATACAACAGTTGGATAAAGTTGGTATTTTGACGATTGTAATATTACAAACAGTACTGAGAAATTCATCAAACTTCATTTCCAAATGCTTTTCTTTATTGAATAACCATTTGCTTACCTATTTCATTTTTTGATCAAGGAATCTTAAAAAAATTAGATGTTACAAATATTAGAAATTGTAATAAGTTTAAATTGTTTTTTTTTTTTTTATTTAATTAGTAAATGTTTGTAACGAAAGTATTTTTTTTCAATTTTAAGTACTCTAAAATAATAGGGACCAAAAATGTTTTCAGTATTAAATCTATTCATGTCGACTACTTTTGTATTGAAATGATTATTTTACAAGTTACACTTATACATAAAGTGTTAATTGATTGTCCGGCTATTTTATATTAATTATAAGATTATTTTACATTTACTGACTCAGAATATTTAATGGTATTGTATGTATATATATTTTATGTGTATAAGAATTAACATTGTATCGGTTTTGAAGTTGTAAACAAAATTTATCATTGTTGGCTTTAAAAATATCTTTATGCGCCTAGCATTAATAATCTAAAATAATACTGTTTACATTTTATGCACAGTCGTTTACTCTTCTCTGCGGATTTGCGATACATAAAAAATCATATACTGTGCATCATTCATCGCTTACACATTAGATATAATTATCATTATACCGATATTTTCATTTATTGACGTATGATTTTGTATACAACCATGGTGTTAATTGCAATAAATTATGTAAGCTTTATTTATTGTTTAACAAATCGGAAACAATTTATTATATATATTTCTATGTACATGCAAAAACAAATAAAAAAAAAGTTATACTTTGTGCCTAAAATGTCTTCGTATTGTTAATCATTTTTAAGTTTTCTATTGTATATAAGTGTAATTGAAATTATATCCCACATGGTCCCAGAACAATGATAACATTTTGTTTTCATTTTTATATGACAATTTTTGTATATTAATACTTAAAATTGTTGTATAAATTCAAATTTTATCAAATAACTTTCGGTTAAACATATGTGTATATGTTCTGTTAGTACATTGTAAATTAAATTATCTAAAATTTAAATAATTTGTGTATAATGAGTGTGTTCTGATATTAGTTCGATAATCGTTTTATACACATGAATTATTAACAGGTGTTGAAGCAGTTCAATAGAGATATTGGTATTATATTTTTACTGCAGTATAGATACTTTTTAAGCTGGTGTATTTTGTTTGCATTTTATCTGCACAGTATTTTCAAATACAACACAATGAATATTTCATTTAATTTATGCTAAAGTTATATAAGTTATATACATTTCTAACATATAATTTATCTACATTTGCATAACGATAAGAGAAAGATACACAGCTGTAATTTGAGACTGTAACAATATTAGAATTAAAATATATTTCTGGATATTAATTTTATTGTAGTATAGATTCAGTGAAATAATACTTGGCGAACTTTTTATGAACACAGCCTAATAGCTATGAAAATAATATGTTTGTGTTAATTTATACGCTATTAAAATGATTTATACGTAAAAATTATTAGCTAACATTGAAATATATATGTATATATGATAAATGCAATTCATAATTTTAAAATTACAAATTAGATTTTCTTTAAACTATACAATTTGGGATACACTATATTAAAGAAATAAAAAAGAATTTAAAAGACTAGTAAATACAGCCAATAAAAAATAACACACCAATACAGACTGATTTATATCGAATTCTCGTTCCTTGCAGATTCAACAGAAATGTGTGATGTTTTTAATAAAGTGGACAGTTCAGTGTAAGAGAAAGGTAGATATGTTCTAAAGTGGATATACCGGTGTAATTATACATTGTGTCTCCATGGAACTCAGATGTTTCTACGGTATATAAATCTCACACTATTTTTTTTAAGTTTTAAAAATGTTGTTCATAAAATGTGTATAAAATTTACTTTGTCTTGTTAACATACTTACAATATTATAACTTTTGTTACATTCAGAATAATTTAAACGAGAAATAGTCGTCGCAAAACAAGTAGAATAATCGCTGACACTAGAGAAGCAATTAGAATGCTCCAAAACAAATCATTAGAAGATGACATTGTTTCTACTTGTTGATTCATTATAACATCTGGTTCCTGTCGATCTTGGTTCTCCGTAGAAGTTGTTTCGACGTTACGTTGCCTCAGTTCATTTTCTAAAATACTATCTGTATTGGCCGTGAAAGACGTGTCTGACGAAGGTGACTCATCAGCCTAAAAAATTTTCTTTTTTAACTGAAACTAGTTACAGATATTTATATAATGTAAAGCATTAAGAACATACCTTCAAAGCAATTGTATCTAACATAGTCTGTTCTTCCTCTGTGATGGGTTTCTTGACTGAACTTTTAGATAACAAGTCAACCACTTTTCCACAGGTATCACATTGCCAACTTAAAGATCTGTGATAAAAAATATCTATGAATATTTGATTCCATGTACAAAATTAAACTTAACAATTTGTATTAATTACTTTTTTGCAAGTTTCTGCCTTTCTTCCCTATTATAATCCAAAGAACCAATTGTTGCATTTCCTGGTGTCGGCATAAAAGCAATCAAAGCCATCAGAGCTGTTCTAATACTCCAGGAAGGTTGCCATGTTTCCGGATGATGTCCGGATATACTGAGGCAGATCTTTTTGTTGGTTTCAAAGCGGCCATTTGGCTAACAAAATGATATACCTGTTATATGTTTCATTTTAAAGACAGAAAATATATTTGAAATGAAAAAGTTGCTCACTGTTAGCAATATAATATTTGGAGGTTTCATAGGATACTCAGGAGGTAATAAAATTCTGCCATGATAAACGCCACCTTCAAAATCTGTGGATGGTGGTCCTTGTACAGTAAAATGCCATTCAAAAAGATTGTCTTCTAAAGGAGCAGCGCAATATTCCCCTGTAGCTTCATGGAGTTCTTCAGCTTCTCTCATTAATCTTTTGACCGCTGTAATTATATTTTTTACACGATGCATTATTACCGATAATCAACACGATATTAGACCTAATGATATAATTGCACAATGATCATAAATTGAACAGAACTATTTATTTACATAATTTATGTATATTATTACACATGATGCTTAAGCAACGAAGAAAATATCTTTCATAAGTCTACTATATAAATATGTGTACATAAGAAAAATTGCTCTGCATGAAACAGGTACGTGACAATAAATTCACAAAATACATTTTTGAAACTGTTACAGTGTTGTTCCAACATGAAGTAAAGTTTATAAAACACGACGTATTCAAAGAGAAAGTTTAGTGACACGTATCACGAGATAACGTGAAGCTAATTCGTAAAGATAACAATGTTTGGATGAATAGTGACAAATTAGATGTGTATCATTCGTTTGGAAACCTAACGACGAATCAACGAACCTAATTCATTTCCTTCGTTTACTTACCGGGACTTTTCGCGTTGTATTTTCCTTCGAATGACATTTCGTAAAACGTGTCGATCGAGGTTAACAACTGAAATAAAAATAGTACTCGAGCCGAGTGCTATCTGTCCTGTCAGACGGTCTCAATGCACCGACGTAACCAGTCAAAGCGCATTCTTTTTCACATTTTCTCTCACGCCAACCTGATCATCCAGAAAGACTAGAAGTTGCCCTAATTCCGACGGTACGAATTTTGACGTGGCCTAATAGGAGCAGCGGTACACGATCCCGTAAAAAATAACGTGAAAGTGGCCGCGCTTATCGTGTGCACGCGCACTTAAATCTGTTTCGCCGCTTGAAGTTCGCTCGTGAATGTGCGCAGAAGCCGTCTGACATATCTCCGGAAATTTCGAAACGGGTCAACAGTGCTTCTGCTTTTATTTACCGTACAAAAGGAACCTCACTTAAAAATAAAACAAAATAATTTTTTTAAAATACTTCTCGTTATAATCTTTTTATAAAATTATCTGTATCTTGAATTGTGCTCTTCAAAACAACTCGTTTCGAAAGTTGATGAATATTAATAAACGAAACATCTAAATTTAGTTCGATCAAAAATAAATATGGTGATTTGCTCATTGCATTCTTATAGAAATTAACATGAGAATTTTATTGCATAAAAGATCGTACATTGGGGTGATTGTTGTAAGTGCGTTTGTAGGAAATTTAAAATGAGGGTCTTGCACTAAGGAGTCATACGTGTCGAATCTTGTAAATTATCAAACTTGCAAATTGAAAAATTTTCATATCTTCGATTTTGAGTTTTTGGATTTCTAATTTTGAGATATAATAACTTTTTGATTGTAAAATTCTAGTTTTTCCAAATCTAAAATTTTTAATTAAATTTAAAAATTTCTAAATTTCTTTGTATTTTAAGTTTGTATATTTTTGTCTCCCTGGCGCGGAAACGAGAGTTACGGCACTGTAATCAGTATTCACTTATAGCAAAAAATTGCTAAAATATTTATATGGAATCGCATATAAATATTTATATATATTTATATGAATTCCATATAAATATTTATATATATATATATGAATTCCATATAAATATTTATATGGAATCGCAGGTATAAGAAGGCAGTAGTTCGTGGAAATTATAGACTTTATTTTTAGAATATTCTGAATATCATAAAACAACGTAAACATTCACAACAAATGGGAATAGGGTGTTATTTATAATAGTAATAATAATAATGTCATTACGTTATCGTAGTAATTAATTGTTATGAATATGTCATCATGACGTATTTATAATTATGTATAAGTAAGATCTTCATTTTAATTTTTAGCAATTATCCGTCGTACCTTCATCGTTTTCACTGGTAATAATTATAACAATAATAATGACGGCCATATTCGTAATAATAATGATAATAATAATAATCGCAACGGTAATAATAATAATTACAATAATATTCCGTAATAATAATGATAGTTGCAATGTTTCTATACGTTTGTATATGTATATATAAACAAATATAATTATGCTTATCTCGTAAGAAGGGATAGAGTTCACAATGGCGCTAAACAATGTATGCATTTTCTCGCTTTTTCTGCTTGGTTTCCTCCTTCGGAATAATTCTCGTTTCTTATACGTTTTTTTTTTTCATTTAAAGTCGTACAGTCGAAGATCTTAGAAGTAAGATTTTTCTCGTAATAGTAAATAGATAATAGTAAACGTGCGTATGTACAGTTTTATCGTTGAATGCCATTCTTCGAATGCCGCAAATATAAGTTCGATTACGATTCATGCAGTGTCTCGTGCACGCTCGACGGATCTTGTACAAACCTCAAATTCCAGATTCTATCAAAATTAATTACTCCTCATATTCATCTATTAACCCTTTCTCTATTAGCAATTGATAATAAATTATTACAAAAATCCCTCTGTTCAAATTTGATAAAAGTTCTTTCATCGAGGGACTTTTTAATGAAATATTTCACCCTCCATTTTCTTAAAAATATATAAAATAAGTGCTTCCAATACAGTCTTGTGTAGTTAATTTTCACAATTATGATTTGTCTAGATATTCTCTCAAAATGTTGCAAATTTATAATATTATAAAATTTTTCTCGGTACGAATATTTTAAATAAAACTTTACTTATTCTGATCTTTTTGAGAATTTTTTATTGAAAAGATGTAACGAAGAGTTGAAAAAAAAGTCGAAGGTTAAACGAAGAAAATTCTAAAATTAAACATTGAATTGTTATTTCAGTGATTCGATAATCACGTTATCTATCGTTCGAGAAGCCATTTGGGAGCGCGACAAATCCGTCGAGCGACCATCGCATAAAACTCGAAGAGAAACGAAGTCTAAGGCTACGATTTCCCTGGAAAAATTGGTTAAAATCGCGACAAACCTTTAACGATACATTCTTCGCGATTCACCCATATTCCACGTTCCATTTTCTAATCCTAACCTAATCCCTTCGTTCACGAAAGGCAATTTCATGCAGCACGCGTGGCGAATAAAATAAAAAAAAAAGGATTAAGATCCACGATGCGCCGGCCGAATTCCTAATGCTTGCTCGTTAGCGTCTAATCACCGGGATGCTTCCATCCACTCTTTTTCTTCGTCATTTTTAATTAACTCGATATGTACATACGATTACCGATACAGTAAGAGTACAAGTGGATGACAAATTGTGGGTAGCAAGCTGTCAATGACATTTAACGATAATTACAGAATAATGGTGACTGTATGGTATATAGATATATACACACACGCACACACCATAAATAAATATATTTATATGTATATGTATATATTTGCTCACGGCGCAATAATCAGTCGTAACAGGTACATAAAAGTGGTTTATTCTTCGACGAATTCGAACGATCGTACTCTTCAATTTTATTTTGGATTTTTTACGTTTACTGTGGGTTGCTCTCGTTATATTGCCGCTTTCGTATTCACTTTCCTACGCATTGATGCGTGTATTTGACTTAGGGAGATCTTTTCTACGAATATAATGATATATTCGAATATACTCTTGATTTATCACCACGCGGTATATTGCCATATTTCGAAATTCGAATCTTTGGGAATTTGCGAGATTGAAAATTTAGGAATTTAGAAATTTTAGGATATTTTATTAAATAAATTTTAGCTGCCTGAAATTTTGGAATATGGGAATTTAGAAATCTAGGTTTTCACAGATTCGAAAAGTTGAAAATTCAGAAATACAGAAATTTCAAATTTCCTTGTGTTTAACTTCTCAAACCCAGAAATATAGAAATTTTCAAAATGCACCAGTCCATTCCAACAACCTTGACAAAACGGCAATATAACGAGAGTCCCTCAAATCTCATTTAACTTAAATCAACTTATCACCTAAATCTCCAATTACACCAAGACAAACATTCAATCTAACAAAAATTTGGAACCCGGGTTAAAAGTAAGTCGCAGATGCATCACAGCAATGAATCAAAACCGTCGAAACGTATTAAAAATCTTTGGCGAAAGGCTATTTCCGGAAGCTGGCCCACAGAATTGTCAAGGGTTGATTGATACCGAAATGATTTCGGTAAACGATCGATCGAATTCGTGGTCGCAACGTATCCGTGTAACCCGCAGAAATTTTGTCGGTGAAACTTTGAAGGTAGGGCACGACGCATCGTGCAAAATCACGAAGAACGATCGGATCATTCTTTTCCGTGCAACGAATCGTAAATTCGATCGGATTCGTTCAACGACAGGAACCTTTCCCTGTTGTGAGAGAAAAGATACTTTCAAAAATGTCGCCGGAACCGTCGGGAAAAGCTTCCGTTGAATCGAACATCCGGTTAATATATGTATGTATTATAATACCGTATATTACACGTATATTTAATTAGTTCATGGTCGCGTGTATGTATGTATGTGTGTGTTCCGCTGTGTGCATATTCGGTTGCATTGCCGTCTGTGTGTGTATATATGTATATATAAAAAGATGAAGGATGCGTGGCAACTTAACTCGGTATGTATACATATCATACGTGTATATACATGTATATAACCGTCCTAATAAGTCATCGCAAAACTGCTCTTGTTCCCGGAACGTGCGCCATCTTGATTGAGTTGTACGCGCCAATGAGGCTATTTTGTATTGCTTGTCGATATAATCGGACGAGGTTCGATGGGTAGCCGAACTACGGTTGCACTCTTCGTTTTTTTTTTGCTTTTTAACGATTGGAATGTTCGAAATTAATGTAGGATATTTAGGAGACGTTGCTGGGAAGTTTGCGGGCAGAGAAATTCAAGGTAAGGTTGATAACCTTATAGGTTGAAAATATAGGCTAAAATGTGGGGAATTAGTTTGGGGATTTGGTTATTTATTTTGTTGGTGGATGACGTCACTGTGGTGTCTTGAAGTGTGCAGTATTGGAATGCTATCAATTCTCTTCTTCAATTTTTCAACTTTTCATTTTTTGAGTTTTTGAATTTTTGAATTTTTGAACTTTTGAATTTTTGAATTTTTGAACTTTCGAATTTTCGAATTTTTGAACTTTTGAATTTTCGAATTTTTGAATTTTTAAACTTTTAAATTTTTGAATTTTTGAATCTTTGAATTTTTGATTTCTTCAATTTTAAAATTTTTAAATTCTTCAGTTTGCAAACTAGAAAATATCTGATTTCTTTTAGTACCTCAATTTTTCACTTCCAAAAGTTATAATTGATTTTATAAAATTTACAATAAGAAATGTACTAAAAATTCAATCAATATATTCACCTTAACAAAATTTGTAAAAAGGTTGCAAACTTTACAAATGACTATATGGCCACTAATTATATTGCACATTTTAGCAAATATTATAACAAGGTTCCTGAATGAATTTCTCTGCTAATGTTACCAACAATGTATCCTCGAAACAGTCCTAATTAAAACCATTAAAAATATTTGTCACGGTTTGTGAAACACAATATTATGATCGCTTTAAGAAAAAATCTCACTTTTTATTTCGTTTCTTTTAAACACTTGTAAATGAGAAATAATTGTACAGAATCGCTAATAAATTTTCATTTTCTAAAGTTTAATATATATATATATACCTTTTGAAATAGCCAGTAATGTTTTGAGACTCGATAACATGGTTATAGGTTGTTTCTCTCGATTTTCGTTCTGCCCGTTCGTTTACACGTTTCACTTCTTCCTCCGTCCTCATCGAAAAAATCTATATTCTACAACATCGACGCATATGACTCTGGGTGGCGCTACAAATCGCGGGACATTTCGACAGAAATAGAAAGAGATATAAAGAGAGATAGAGAAAAAGAGTGCGTGTCTGAAAAATGTAGATAAAATGGTAAAATTCTCGTTTGCCTCGTTATTTCCTTGCGCGTTTATCAAGGAAGGACAAAAGTATCTCGAACGAGTTCGTAACAATCTAAGAGATCGCTAAAGTCCACCCTCGCTGCTCGAATTCCCATTTTCGATCGTGTTCGAAACATGAATTCTCTACGAAAGAAACCGAAAAACATACATACAAGATTATATTACACGTCAATCGAAATCGTAGAAATGAACGCAGTCCTCGAAAACCTTGTTTTCATTTTCCTTCGCTTGTTCCAGATCAAATTTTGTTCCAGAATATCTTCCTGGAATATCTAAGAAATATTTTCACGTTATAGCAAAAGATACGTGTTGTCGTTGATGGTCTTTTTTTAAATATATTTATATGTTTATGTACAACCTATCATGTAATATAATCGTGAATGTTACGTCGCGTATCAAAGTTACATGTTAATGCACGTTACGTTATTATACCCGTACTTTGTCGTACAATGATGAGACTCAGAACGCGATAAAAAAGAAAAACAGGAATCGATCCGGGAATCGAGAGGACGTTTCAGTGGACGCGCACGTAAGTCTAAGAGAAAGGCTTTGGGTTTTCACCCCAATCGTAAGCTTAACGATATACACGCTTCTACATTATAATACAATTGTTCTCGTTTTATTCCAGCGATCTTTGCGACGTCAATGCACCTCTTTACTTTTTTCATATTATGTCTGATTGATCCTTGAATGCGTCACTGCTGATATATGGAGATATTGGCTTTAGTCGTATTCAAATATTGTGGAAGATTTTTTAGTACTCGTTTGTGATAGAATTCGAAGTTGATTGAAGTCGAGATATGGATAATTGAATTGGTAGATTTGAATATTACTTGGTAGTTCAAATTTGTTTTACTTGCAAGTCAATTCAATTCAAATATCTGTAATTCGAATCTTTTTTTTTGTAATTCAATTCGAATTTTTTTTGGTGCATCAACTTTGAATTGATTCCAAGGTGATTCAATTCGAATTATTTGAATTCAAGACAAATTCAAACTTGATTCGATGTGTTGGGAAAGTTTCGAATATTCAATTTTAGTTGATACACAAACCTTACTTCAATGTAATTCGATTCGACCTAAAATCGACCCTTTTTGAATTCAAAGTGATTTAAAAAACCGATACGACCCATTCGATGTGTAGAAATTGGTGAAAAATTAGATTTCCCTCCGCCGGGATTCGATCTCGCGACCTGTGCATTCGTAGTCAGCGACGGTAGCCACTACGCCAAAACAACACACTAACAATTTTTATTCTATCAGACCTTTTTACCAGCTTCCAACCCCACATATGCATTTTCATTTGACATGATGAAATTTTATAGCATTCGACCCACGTTTTAACTCGATTCAATTTACCATATTTACCCAGAAGATAACTTTAACAAAATAGTATAAAATTTCAAATACAAACAAAATTTAATTTTAAAAATACTAAAAAGGTGCAGAGAACTTTGAGCTAATTATAAAGTATTTATAATATATTATTCGTGTAGAAATTATTTAATAATTAAAAATGTAGATTATAATAATAAAAGCTTGTACAAGAAATAGATCAGCAAAGATTGTCTATTCAAGGATCAGTAAAAAAGAAATAGAAACACGATCGAATCGTAGGATTTAGAGAATTAATTTTATTAAATTCAGAGGACGTGCATTGATCCACCAGCAAAGATTTTGTGATCACGAAAACAGGGACGGTTCGGACATAACACGATCGTATGCTTTCTAGAACGACAGGATTTATTTCGAATAAATCGCAGACTCCGGTGATTGAAGAAAGGACACGGTCGTCAAGGATGATCCTGTACCTTCGAGTGAGACGATTTTCTCTCAAACGGAAAAAATGAGCGCGTTTCGTTCGATGAACTCCGCGATTTGCCCTAAAATCGAACGAAATGGAAACGAAGGAAAGACTAGCTCCGATATTTCGTCACAGGATCGATCCTTTCTTTAGGATACATAACGATTCGCACGGTGAATCGAATCGTTATCGATCCACGGTGATCCGAGCCGGGTCGATAAGGTTTTCAACGGCTTATCGACGATCGATCATGATTTTTCGCCTATCTAAAAAGATTCTACGACACGATACATGTTAGGATCAAGACGCCCGCACAAATATATACAATGTTATGAGGCGGCTGCGAAAACGCACGAGACACGGTTTTGTGTTCAGGATTTGCATCGATTCTGTTTTTCAACGAAACATTCATAACGCGACGAAACATTCCATATTCGAAGAAATAAAAGAGTGATCAATATTTATATTTGGGAAAGGTTAATTCAAATCAGCGTTTTATTGAAAACAATTTAAATTGTTAACAGTTTGAAAGAAACATAAAAAAACAATTGAAACGAATTTTAACAATCGGTTTCAGTATATTGTTTAAAAAATCGGTACAAATAATTCGAAATGTTTTATTCGAGGGTAAACTGTAGAAATCGAATTTTATTAATTCATAATTTGACAATAGAAATTCGGGGAAAATATTACTAACAAACATCCATTTACATGATTATTGCACATGCCGGTGAAATAAAAATCAAAGAATGAAAAAAACGAGGTTAAGTTTACAATAAAAATTTGATGAAATATCTGAATCGACAAAATCCTGAATATCAATCGGTGTCACCGTCGCAGTAACGCAGCTGAAACGACCATCACAATAGTGAAAAGTAGTAACAGATAATATACATATGTATATTAACTTTACCATCTATATCTTCTTCTTCGCACTCCGGCAACTCACTCACACATTTATGTACTCTTTTCTTTTTATTTTGCGTTCGATAGTGACGATGTGAGAATAGTAAATACCATCGGTAACGTCGTTAACGATAACAGTAATAATTAATAGGAATAACGACAATAATAATAATAATAATATAATGACAATTAATTAATAATCAAATAAGTAAGAATAACCGTATTTCACGATGACCGTAATAATAATTAATTAATTAATTATCGCTATATTATATGTATATTTTTATATATATATATATTATTTATAATTTTATATTATATATTTATATATATATATAGTTGTATCTCATTATTATTTAACACATTCTTTTGTACAAGTAAATCAATTAAGAATAAGTACAACTTGGTAGCAAAGAGAGATAGAATTATTATTCACTGTATATCTTTATCCATTTCATTATAATAATATTCTTTCATTATCTTTATTATGTTTCAGACCGTAATTCTTGCACGCTGCTTCCCACGTTCGGCCAACGGAAGTGACCTTTGATTATTTCCTTTCGTTTCTTTCCTCTTTTTGTGTGCTTTCTTTCCCGTTCTTCGAACAATCTCTCGAAGAACATCCCCGTCCCGTGACTTTCCAATCGCCTCTTCCGCGATGGCGGGCTTCCCGTCGCGATTCCCGCGCGCTAATCTCCCGCTCGTTATCGATCCCTAAAGAGAGGAGGTAGAAAAAACAGCGAAAACGACGAGAAAGGACCGCGACGCGATCGCGGAACGCTTTATTACTAGAAATATTACACGATAAAGGGCGTGACGGCACTCGGACGCTAATCGTACAAGCTACTCGCCACCGCTGGAGAACGTGGCGCGGGAACGCGGCGAAAAGCGCGGGAATATTCAAACTAGAATTTACACGACGCTTTGCGTTCATATTCTGACACCACGATTTCTTTATAAATTATAATTTCGTAAGACATCATCTTACTTTCGCAAATACTTGTTTCATTTATGAAACAAGTTTAACTTTTATTTCAAATTAATTCAGAGAAACGTAACCCACTTGAAAGTTTGAGAACATTTGGATGACAAAAACTTGAAAACCTCAAAAGTCGCAGTAGCTTACGTAACACTAAGCTATCGCAGTAATTATGTAACAGTAATTGTAACTCTATCGTTAATTACTCCGCAGTATCAGAATATCAACGCAACTAGAAACGTTCGAAAAAAACGGAAGAAACGTAAAAAACTCGCGAGGTTCGGAAAAATCGGGCCGCGTATCAAGAAACGAAGATGGCGCTAATCGGTCGCGATTGCCTCAGCTAAAGGAAACTATCGAAAGTCGATCGAAGCGTCTACGCTTCGAGTTATCACGATCGCCGCAAAAAACGAGCGGAATAATCGGAAAGGAATAATGGAGTTTGGCACTGATACCCGTCAACCTGAACTCAACACGCTCGTGTTACCGGAAGAGCCATTGGTAAGTCACGTGTCCGCTAACAGTAATTG
This sequence comes from Megachile leachella, assembly GCA_963576845.1. Taxonomy (NCBI): domain Eukaryota; kingdom Metazoa; phylum Arthropoda; class Insecta; order Hymenoptera; family Megachilidae; genus Megachile; species Megachile leachella. The sequence continues at coordinate 11,359,009 of OY756255.1, forward strand.
TCCGCAACCGTATGGCACGTCGATTTAAGATCACTTTTAATATATCGCTTTGATTCCGTCTAGAGAGAGAGCCTATCTACGCGTCCAGCAGCTGCTACAATAAACGCGGCATTTTCTAGTCTCACTCTGTTCCCCTGTAACGGGGTGACTGCAAAGGCCCCACTTCCGGTACCAGGTACAAGCAGCGTGCGGCTGTGGCCCATACTTATGTCGGATAGTAGCAAGAACACACATTAAAATCATAGAAGATCAACGCTATTAGACGTGTTATGCAACTTGGTTATTCGCTTGGTTTTCCTTTGGTCTCTCTCGAGCCAGAGGATTGTCCACGGTTTAAAGGATTCGTGCATGGACATTATTATTTTCTTTAATATATCGCAGTCGAGGCGAACACCTCACGTTGCTACGAATAGATGAAATCTTTTTTTTTTTTATTTACTGTCCCTTCTGGTCTCTTCTCGAGAGTCGTGTTCTCCCTCTGCGACTGGCTGGAGCAAAGGTTACGCATCACACGTCCAAAAGGAGCACACATGTCATGGTTTATTGATATAATTGTATAATATGCGTTATAGATCCTTCGTTCATGCGTGATCGAGGCCAGCTAAGCCTCCACGAGATTCCTGTGCCTCGTCGAGCGTGTCGTTTTACTTCTACCCCTCTTTTATCGGGGAGAACGCGATGTTATGGCGGTCTCCGTTTGTACGAAATCGGCGAATTGAGTTTAAAACGACGATCGAGGCGTTTGCGGTGGACGAGGCGTTTAGGTGAGGTCTTTGGAGAATGTTTATGGCGATTGTGCGGGAGAACGAAACTTATGGATATATCTGGAGGAACGTTTAACATTTGAAACGTTTCAACCGAGTTTACTTCGAGTCTGAAACGTGTGGAAACGAGTCAAATATGCGAGGGGAACTTTGCAATTTGGTTCAAACTTGACGTAATTTTAAGGAAGTTTATAGACAATAATATTTAGTTGAAAATTTGGAGGTTCGAAGATTTAGTAACTTGGTCATTTGAAAATTCAGTAGGTTGACAATTTAAGGATTTAAAACTTTAGTAATTGAACAGCCTGATAGCTCAAGTTGCTATTAAATTCACTTCAACCAAAAAACTTTAGACCTAAATTCTACTCGAACTTCAAAAAAGTATACACTGAGTTAAAAATTATTATTTGCGGGTGTTCTACAATTATGTCAAATTCGAACCAAATCAGTATTCTTAAAATGTAGCAAACCTTGACGGCATACGTTTGACGCATACCCGTCACTCCGTCGCAGTTATCAATATTAATATTATTACTCTCGATATTAATATTAATATTTAAATATTGATAATCATAGTACTCTTAGTCACTAATAAGAGAATCGTAAGAAAATAGTAATCATAAACAACAGTAATCGTAATAATATTAATATCAATAAGTAAATGACATCCACGCTCGGTCCACATCAAACGCGTCCACCAGCGAGAAGTTAAAATCCATGAAGAAGGACGATATACAAACGATCGAGATTAAAATTGCAACGTTCGATTAAGACAGGTGATGATTGAAAGCGGCTCGAGTCGCTGTATCTACGTATTAAATCGTAAGACAAACTTTGCTGTATTCCTCGCAAAACCATGGTCCACGACAACGGTACAGCCGTTCCTGGTTCGGAAGAATATCCTCGAAACGTGGTCATTGCACTAACTTAATTCGTTAATTTAATATCAGCGTTCTTCTCGACCAGGATCGTGCCGAAGTTTTCCAAAGAATACAGGAAAAATTTCGCGCTGGTATAAAAAAATGTCGAACGGGACCCCATCTAGAGAACACATTAAATTTTCGTGATCGCGAACCGAAGAAGAAAACGATACGCTCGACGTGCGTTCGGTGGGAACGCGAGCGACGCGTGACACGCGGGCCACACGTGCGTGCACGCGCGGCGAGAACCATTGTACTCGCATTTGAATAGTGGTAATAGTAATCGTAATAACCATAATAATCATAATAGTAATAATAATAATAATAATATTAATTAATTAATTAATTAATAATATATTTATAATATATGTATATTTATATTTGTATATGCGTATATTAAATAAATTCTCCGATACAACTTACGACTTAATCCTAAGCTTAGCTCGACTTAAGATTTAAATAACCCCGGCCCCATACGCTGGGGGGGATGCCCGTTGCACCACCCAGGGCGGACCTCTTAAGAACCTAGTGAATCCTAAAACCGGAAGCTCCGCCGTACCGACAGGCCAGCTGCCTTTATTTTTATTTTATTCATCTCTGGTATGATTTTTTTCTTCGTTTTTACGTTTTTTTTTTATCCCTCTCGCTTTGTTTCTTTGGCGGAGACCGCTCGTTCCATCTCTCGACTCTCTTATTCGCCTCGCGTTCGGGGAAGTGTTCAATTCACGCACGCACACACTCGTTCTTTCTGTCATACTCTCTCGTTCGATCCAAGAAGACGCGCGCGAGTAAGCATCAAGCTCTCTCTCTCTCTCTCTCTCTCTTATATTCCAGGGGATTTCGACGCCCTGTTCGCGCCCGACGCGCGGGCTCCTTCGGCCTCCGCGCGAGACAGCAAACGAAGCCGCACGATCCGGACATTCCTCTTCACGCTCTGGCGTCGACGCCGGTCGTCGACGACGATCTCTAGGTGGCGATCCACGGATCGGAGGGCGGCAGAAGAAGGTCCTGTGAGTCGTCGTACTCGGGCAGGAAGAGGACGAAGGAGACGAGGGCGCGTCGCGCGCGAACCTCCTCGCGCGAGGCGAATATTCCGCGATTCGGACGCGAGCTGTAACGCGGCCCGAACGGAGCCAGACCGGCCCTCGAGCACCTCCATCGTCGTGCAGGGTAGTAGTAGCCTTTGCAGGACCAATTGGCCGCGACACGCGAACAACAACAACGACGACGATCCTCTTCCTGGCTCGATCGTCCCACGCGAGCCTGTCCTTCCCGCTCCTGTTCGCGACGATCCTCCTCGCGGTCCCGGCGACTCCTTCTTGGCCCGACGAACAGCGCGCTTGCGATAACAACCGGGGGGGAGAGGCGAGCAATGCTTTGGATCTTTCGGCGGTGGCGGCGACAGCACTGGGATCTTAACACCCATCCTTGCCACCTGAAAAAGAGGTTCAACCAACGGGTTCGTCGTCGTTTCCTTTCACACTTTGTTGGCCAACTCGCTGATATTCGATACAGTAGAATCCGTATAACACTTTGTAAGATCACTCATCACTTTATTTGATACAATTTGGTAGAAGTTTCTACTTGAATCTATGGTGTTATACATGTGATATGTGAACATAATGAAATAGAATAGTAATAATTAATATAAGAAAGATAGCTTTACAAGAATTTATCAAATTGCTCAATTAGAAGGTTTCAATGTGCTGAATCTTGATGCGATTCTGAACGAGTCGAGTAATAGTACAAAAAAGTTATCTGTAGTTAAGAATTAAGTCTCACTACTGAAAGGTATTTATGTTGTTAATTAAACTAGCAAGTCTAAAATTTTCTAGTTAATAAGTCTTGATGAACTTTGCTTCACTGTTAATTGCTACTATTGTTTCACTGTGTTTATACATCACATGTATAATACTGTAGATTCAAGTGAAATAATTCTTGTAAGATTTTTTGTAATGTGAGGTGATGTAGTAACAGCGTTATACGGGAGTCTACTGTATAATAATCAAGGTTGCCATGAAATGCAACATGTATTTGTTCACCAGAGTATTCGATTTTGAACTCTAGACGTAATAATTTCCCAAGTTATGTATTATTTGGGAGGAAGTAAAATTATATTTAATGTCCATGTTGAATCTGGCAACCCTGAGGTACTTCGTTGTTCATCGTTTCGTTGAATGTGGATGTTGAAAGAGGTCGAAACTGAAGATTTTGGTTGATTTGTGCAATACACTTAAATGCGTTCATTGTATTTTAACATATAAACACCATGTATGTTGTAATTAAGACAGGTTGTGATGGATCAGTTGAAGTGATTATCTAGACAAAATGTAGAAGGAGATAGAAGTTGAAAAAATCACTATTTGCTGGTTATTGATTTAGAGATATATGTCTAATATCACTGTGGCAATTGATATGTTAGAAGTTCACTTGATGTGAACAGTAATGTCAAAGTAATGTCAACGTAACTATCCTCAATCTAGAACTCTGCAAATCCTAAAATCTGATCATTTAAAGAATAGGGACAGTAAGATAGTTATATTAGTATGTAGTACTAATAGTAGTACAGTTGTATAGTAAAATTAATTTAAAAAATAAAATGGTGAAGCAGTAATACAGTAGTGCAATAGTATAGTAAAACAGTAGAATTATAACAAACTGAAATAGAGAAATTATTGAATAGGAAAATAATAAAATACTAAAAGAATTGAATAGTACAATAACAGAATAGTAGAAAGTAGTAAAACTATAAAATAATAAAACCGATACTAGAACAGTAAAATAGCACCTAATACAGTAACATGGTTACCCTATCAAATTAACAATAATCATTTCTAAATTAACAATAACTTTGAAGATAAATATCTTCAAAATGAACAAAAGAATAAATACAAAATAAAAGCAAGTCCATAAAAAAGTAACCAAAATCTTCAGTTTATTTTTCTACCAAACACATACCATTTATGTGGGTTTACAATCGATTCACAAGCAAAGTTTATGGAAATGTAGGAACCAAGAGGATCTTACGTTAGAATTGTCGGTTGTTCGAGTTCCCCAAAGAACCCCTAATTTCTGGAAACCAGCAGTTAATGGCAAGCCTGGTGAGGATCTAGGGGCGATTATCTCACGGAGAAACCGTTTGAAATCTCCTTTGGGGAACCCTTTTGAAACAACACCGTACAAACTTGTGCGAGTATATTGATTTTTCTCGGTAGAGCTCTTTTACCAGTGCGATTCAGCATGCTATAAATCTTTCACGAGCCATTTGTTTCGGTACAAAAAAACACTAGGATTTTAGAATGTTAATATAGCCAAGTTCATTGCATTCTTATTAACATTTGTTATAACTTGTTTAAAATATTAGTTTTATATTGTTATATTTATTCATTTTTAGTGGCAATGAATTTGACTGATGTTTGCGTTCACACGTTGAATACTAAGTAGGATGCATTATGTGAGTGAAGGGAGGATGCGATTAAATTTGGGGCGATTCGATTTGTAGTTCAATTTGTAATTCAACTTGACTTAATTCAATATTTCGACTCGATAGATTGAATTCGGTACAATTCGACTCGACGCGATTGAATTCGGCTCGTTCCGACTCAACGCGATTGAATTCAACACATTATAATTCGACGCGATTGAATTCGATAAATTTTAATTCGACGCGATTGAATTCGGTACAATTCGACTCGACGCGATTGAATTCGGCCCGTTTCAACTCTACGCGATTGAATTCAACACATTATAATTCGACGCGATTGAATTCGGTAAATTTTAATTCGACGCGATTGAATTCGGTATAATTCGACTCGACGCGATTGAATTCGGCTCGTTCCAACTCAACGCGATTGAATTCGGCTTGTTTCGACTCAACGCGATTGCATTCGGCCCATTCCGACTCAACGCGATTGAATTCGGTCCATTCCGACTCAACGCGATTGAATTCGGCTCGTTCCGATGCAACGCGATTGAATTCGGCCCGTTCCGACTAAACTCGATCGAATTCGGCACATTTCGACTCGATGCAATTGAATTCGGCCCACTCCGACTCAACTCGACTGAATTCGGCCCACTCCGACTCAACGCGATTGAATTCGATGCAATTCGACTCGACTCGTCTTAATTCGGTACCTTCCGACTCAACACAACCGAATTCAACGTAACTCGACTTGACACGATTGAATTCGACATAAATTCAATTCGACACAATTCAACATATTTCAACTTAATTCAACTCAACTACATTATATACAATTTAACTCAATATAACACCATTCAACGCAATTTAATTAAAAATAATGCGCTTCAACGCAACTCAGTTCCACATAATTCATCTCGACCCCAAATTCTACATAATTCAATTTGAACCAACTAAATTCCATACAATTCAGTTTGATTAAATCCTGAATAGTTTCTACAATAACTTTCCTTATTAGCATTCAACGTGTCAACTACCCATGTTAAAAAAGTGGGATCACCATGTTAATTTTTGCAATAATTTCAATTTTTCTGTAATCCCGTCGTTGCGACGATGCAGTTCCGAATTATCAAGCTGTTAATGACCGTCAAGCGTTTCTGGCCGCTTTCAGCGGGCCGAGGTCTGACAATAAACGGCCGCAACTACTCTGGCTGTAATTCCATTGAGCGTCGAACAGTTACCGTGAAGACAATATCGTTCAAACTTTGATGAATGTTAGGAAGTTTGTCGGACACTCTGTGAGTTTATGGTAGACAGACAGGGAGAGACCGGTCGTGCACGACGATACACTAATTTGTGTTTCCAACACGGAACAACGCGACAGCGTAGCTTTTTCATCTCGAGTTGTGCATGCACGCTTTTAATCTTCTAGCTAAAACAAACTTTCCATATTCGAATTAAAATTGTCGACTCTAATCTCGGGGAATTATTTCGCGTTTCGAGAAACGTCGCAACGACAGGTATCGTCGGATGTGTGCGGTTAGATTCAACGATGAACAACTGTTTCTTTTGTGGCCAACAAAGTGTATCACGTGCTGTACACATACATACACATTAAGGAAGCTGTGGAATTTATGTGACGGAGTTGAGCTTTATTTGGGAATCATGGGTAATTTTGTGTATTGATCGAATTTATAGATCTACATGTTGCAGACATGTAGTTATGTAGACATGTAGTCATGTAGACATGTAGATATGTAGATATGTACACATGTAGGCATGTAAATATGTAAACATATGTAGTAGGAAATATAAAAATATGTACATATTAAACATTTTTATTTAGCAATTGCAAAATTGGAAATCTGCAACTTGGAAACTTAGAGACTTGGAAATTTAACTAATTAGAAAATTGGAAATTTAGAAATCTGGAAATTCAGAAGTTCAGGAATGGAAAAATCTAAAAATTGAAAAACCCAAAAATCTAAAGATCTAAAAATTCAAAAACTCAAAAAATCCAAAAATCCAAAAACCCAAACATTTAAAAGTCTGAAAACCCAAAAGTTCTGGAAACCTAAAAATTTAAAAATCTAAAAATTCAAGAATTCAAAAATCAAAAAACCCAAAAAACCCAAACAACCCAAGAACCCAAGAACCCAAAAATCCAGGAACCCAAAATTCCAAAAACCCAAGAACCCAAGAACCCAAGAACCCAAGAACCCAAGAACCCAAAAACCCAAAAACCCAAGAACCCAAGAACCCAAAATCCCAAGAACGCAAGAACCCAAAAACCCAAAATTCCAAGAACCCAAAAACCCAAAAACCCAAGAACCCAAGATCCCAAGAACGCAAGAACCCAAGAACCCAAAATTCCAAAAACCCAAGAACCCAAAATTCCAAAAACCCAAGAACCCAAAAACCCATGAACCCAAAAACCCAAGAACCCAAGAACCCAAGAACCCAAGAACCCAGGAACCCAAAAATCCAAGAACCCAAAAACCCAAAAACCCAAGAGCCCAAAAACCCAAGAACCAAGAACCCAAAAACCCAAGAACCAAGAACCCAAAATTCCAAAAACCCAAGAATCCAAAAACCCAAGAACCCAAAATTCCAAGAACCCAAAAACCCATAAACCCAAAAACCCAAAAACCCAAAATCCCAAGAACCCAAAAACCCCAATAACCCAAAACCCCAAAAACCCAAAAACTCAAAACCCCAAAACCTCAAAAATCCAAAAACCCAAAAATCCAAAAATCTATAAACGGTAACAAAAACTGAAAATTTCAGATATACATAAATTATCGATGATCGACAAATAACGCTCAACTCTGTCACACGTGACAGCTCGTCTACGATGTCAGGTTAGTCGTGAGTAGTCTCAGTCGTTGAAATTAGTTAGGCCACGATCGAGACAGAGAATCGGTGCATGATTCGTGCGTGAAGTTAATCGGTGATTATCATCGAGCTGTTCGTTGCAATTTTCGATACACGATCACTCGTGGAAAACATTATCGTTCATTGATTATCAAGCAACCGTCGAACAGTCTACTCGATCAATTTGAAATCAACACTTTGCCAGTTACTACAGAATTCATTTACTGATTCGTTCGCGATGACGCTAATTGCTCCTTTATGTACTTCTTTCTTTCATTCTTTTAGCTCAGTTTGGAATGAACGGTCCTTTAACTTGGCAAACGATTCTTGTAATTAGCGGAACTGTTAATTGTAGAATGAATCCTCCAAGAATATATTTATATAAAGTTCATCTATCTTGAACCTTAAAAATGATTTATTTTTAACAATCTATTAATTCTTCAATTTTAAATGTGCTTAAAAGAAGAAATAAATTCTTATAACTGATTTAAAATATCTAATTTCTGTGTATGCATATTCTATTTAATTTACGTTTCTCAGATACAAAATTTGATGAAAAAAGTATAGAGATGCAGAAGATCACATCACTTGAGCGATATTCCAATAAAAAACATTAAAACATTTATTTTCCAACTGCACAAACTGTCTCTCTTTTACTCTTTTATGTCAATCAAAGGTTACAATGCCCGTGGTCACAAAGTCCAAAATTCAAGCCTCAATTAAAAAATTCCACATACAATTTTACTCAGACAAACTGTCACATACACATTATACAATTTTCTCTTGTCATTCTTTTCAACAAAATACAATTACAAAAAACCAGGTTCCGAATTTAATAATTAAACATTGTAACCAAAAAACGTACAGTCTACGCAAAAGTTTGGTTATCGAATTCTTGGAGGATTTTTTCCAGCCCAATAGTTTCAATTTGCAGGATCGAAGATAGAATCGTTTGTCAATGGCGGGTATCCCGACGAGGAGAGTCGCAGGACCGAAGATCCCGATCTACGTGGAGCAGAAAGAGATAGAAAAGGGAGAGAAGGCACTCTCCCTCTGTCAGGATCATCCACGTGGGTGTGATGTGTACCTTGATTGGACGAGTGTGAGGCTCACGATTGCGGTTGCGGTGTGTTGTGGTCTCGCTTGTCTCCCGCAGGAGTTGACGGCTTTATCACGGGTTTCTCCTCGTTTACCGGCGTCGGTGGAGCGTCCTTTCTTGGTGGCATCCTTTCGTTTATGGCGTCCAGACCCTTTGCTTCGGCGAACGAGGTGATTTTGTGGTTCGGCGAGAATCCTTGGAGAGCTGCGAACACAACGGATGTCAGAATATACATTTAGTTATTTGCGCATCTTAGATTCCTATAGAAATTTAGACAAAAGAAGCAAATTAAAATTCTTGCAATGTAAATTCTTGCAATCATTATTCATTGACTTCGATGACTTTGAAATATTTTGTCAGGGACGTTATTCTGAACAGCTTTTGTTTATACGTATAATTATCGTTTGGCTCTATTTTCAGAGATATTTGCAACATTATGTTTTTTTGTACCACATAGTTATGGGAGGATTCAAACTTCACCGATTTGAATGACCTTGAAATATGTTGTCAAGGACATTATTCTGAACAACTTTTTCCTATATACTTAATAGTCTTTCGCTTCTAATTTTAGAGATATTGGCAAAAGTATGATTTATGTAGCACATAGTTATGGCAAGATTCAAACTTCACCGATTTGGATAACCTTGAAATATGTTGTCAAGGATATTATTCTGAACAACTTTTTCCTATATACCTAATAGCCTATCGCTTCTAATTTTAGAGATATTTGCAACATTATGTTTTTTTGTATCACATAGTTATGGCAAGATTCAAACTTCACCGGTTTGAATGATCTTGAAATATGTCATCAAGAAAGTCATTCTGAACAACTTCTTCCTACACACATAATCACCGTCTGCCCATAATTTCAGAGATATTAGCAAAAATGTGGTACATATAGTAATCAGTTACGAAAAGACATATACTTCATTGATATCGATGACCTTGAAATATATTCTCAAGGTTACTCTTCTGAGTAACTGTCCTTATGTAACCATTTCAAGACCATAAAATTCCTTCTTCGAATAATAAATTATAAAAACATACTCTGTTATTTTTCCATCATCCGTTTCAATTATTTTTTAATGGAGTTCTACCTTGGTAAACTTGAGATGTATAAGAACGTACTTCAAACAAATTTTAATCATGCTTTACTGTAGATGAGTGAGCAAATTGAACGTGAAGAAGAATTAACAAATAATCCAATATAAAACTGCTACAAAGTTTAGCTACCAAGTTTACCATATTAAATTTTGAAGTGAACTGTATACAATTTAACTGTCTAACAATTAACTTACTTATGAAGAAGATTAAGCCTACAGTAACTCAATAATGATAGAAAAATTTACTGTCTTTTAGGAATGTCTTGCTACCAAGTTTAGCTACTATGTTAAATTTTGAAGTGAACTGTCTACAATTTAACTGTTAAAAGTTGAAATAATTAACTGTCTAACAATTAAGTAACTTGTGAAGAAGACTTATGAAGAAAATTAAGTCTACAGTAACTCAGTAATAATAGAAAAATGTACCGTTTTTTAGGGACGTCTTGCCACCAGATAACGCGCCAAGCGGTAAAGCTCCAGTGGGGGTGAGCCCCTTCAGCTGCAGTACGCTTTCGCTCTCCTCCCTGAAAAAGGAAAAATAATTCCATAAAATGACGATCATATTGTCCCCCGGTATCGTTAAATGGCAATCGATTGACATTCAAAACCGCGTTGATTAATCCGAATTAATTCATTCAGAAACGTGCGATATTTAACGATTCGGCCACGGGATATCCGTTCGAGCGGAACGGATCGGAGGATTTTTCGTCGCGGACCATTTTCCATTTTCGATTTTGCGTCCCCCGGGGGACCCAGCAGATTAATATCGCGCGACGGATTATTTTCGCGAAACGCCTCGCGCGCTTCTCGTCAAATTACCAACGGACCGTAAACTTTTGATCGATTTCCGGGATATTTCGACGAATTCTATCGGCATAATCGACGCATAATTGTTCCGCCAGCCAATTACGATTGCGGGCACGAAACAGTGCGTCTCTTCGTCGCACTCCGACGGAAGTTCCGGTCGCGGCACCGAATTATACACGTATTTTATCGAATTACCGGAACCACGTAATTTCGCTTGATTTTGTTTCACACGTGGGTGTTTAAATTTTTTCTCGAAGACACTGTTTGTTTTGCGGATACGCGTTCACGTGATGCTTCGATGGATGTAATTCGAATCGATTGATGGCTACGAGGTTAAGTATCCTGGAGATAACATCTCGAATAACAACGCTAATGTCTATTAATACTGTCCAAGGAGAAATGAAAAACTATATGATTGGTACAAAAACTTCATAACACTTGTAATTTAATTACTCGCACAGAATTTAGTAATCAAGTTAGTACGAAGTTAAACACTTCAGTTATCGAATTTTGTATGAAATTAAACACTTCTTCAGTAATCGAATTTTATATGAAATTGAACACTTCTTCAGTCATCGAATTGAATATTTTCAACGAAACTAGTTTCTCTAATATCTTGTAGCCATCGCTACCCGCCATTTTGTATAAGAAGTCAGCTTTGAATACGAATTTTTAATGTATGGAACAAGTGTTTGATTGCTTATCAATATGATGGTTAATAATTAAATTGCTTCAGAATTATAAGCTTGAGTTATGAAACAGAAAAATAATACAAAATGATGGTAATACTTTGTCTTCAGTAAATGAATTATATATTTTAAATGAAGCTAGTTTCTACATCTTGTAGCCATCCCGCCATTTTGTATAAGAAATCAGTTTTCAATTTTTAATTTAAGGAACAAGTGTTTGACTGCTTATCAATATGGCTAATAATTAAAGAACGTATTGCTTCAGAATAAGCTTGAGTTATGAAACAGAAAAATAGAAAATGGTGGTAATACAGACCTCAAGACGGAGAAGACACGCGCCATCTTGCCAATAGCTCTGATCTTGTTTCTGATAACCTCCTTGCGTAGATTGGCTGCTGCACCTAGAAAATCGAGAGTACAAAGTCAGAATAACATCAACTGAAAATCGGTTTGCGTTCGTTTCGTGATCAACGATGTCGCGAAGGTACAAGAATTGTCAACACTAACAGCTAAAGGCTCTAGTAGGTATCCAGCAAGAAACTAGCGGACTATCACACATATAAGGTGTCTTATGTTACTAATTACCTATGTCTGCGTGAAAGATGATTCTTCAACTAAAATCTGAAAAGCCTTCGCGAGATCTCGATCACGGATTCACCCCGCGATGATCGCGGGGAAAATCGAGCTTGGCGTCACTACGTTATTCATACCATAGCTTGTTCGATGATTATGTTATTAAAAAAAAAAATTAAAAAGAAATAATAAACCACTCGTTATTGTTGGATCTCACGGCAAACAACAACGGCAAACTACAGCCAAAAAACTCTGTGCACGCGACGAGCGAGTGCATATTAGTCTCGATGTACAGATAATTATTATTATCGTTTGTATCTCGCAGGATATACTTGTATTCCAATAAATTTAGTCTTTTCACCCGGCAGATTCAAAATGACGGACGTTCGTTGAATCGTCACTATTATCGTCTCTCCTTGCGACATTTTCTATTCTTGTCTGGCAGCGAACTAAACCGACAAACGCAACAACAAAATGATCAACGTATAAATTCAGAGAGCAAAGATAACAGTTAGGTTCTTTTTTAGATAAAGGTTCTGAACTTGGTCGTTTAGAGCAAGTCAATTTTTATTGACATAAATAACAAGGTTAGGTTAGGTTCATATATTGCACTTTTCTGCTGTTTCGATCATTGTCAATTTAGAGAAATTATGTTGGTGGATGATCCAGGGATGATTTAGGGACATTTTCGGGGCTTTTGAATTTAGGAAAAGTTGAGATTTGAAGATCGGTCTTACGAATGTCGGATCTAGGGATATTTAAATCTAGAAATACTGGTATAGGGATCTGGGGAAATTGAAGAAATTGATTTAGGATAAGGTTAAGGAACATTGAGCTATAGAAATCTAGAGGTCTGGAAACCTAAGGATTTGTAGATAATTGTATATAATAGTGCAAAAATTGAATTACTATATCTTCCATTTTACTCAGTGTTCTAACAATAAGTAAAGAATTCCATAACTTGCTAATTTGCTTTTCCAAAGAATTCCATCAATCACTTCATGTCACTGATAAACACCAATTATCAATATTAATAAAAACTGACAATGATCGACATCAACCAAAACTGCAATCAGTCCAGTAAAAAAATATGAATCCATAATTATCAATAACCATCTCATAACAGTTATCTCTGCAAAATCCTCAAACTGCCAAAGTGCAAAGAAAAGAAAGAAAAAAAAACCTCGAATAATTCAGCATTCGAATATGGCGCGCCATCGTGCGCGCATGCGCACGTCTCGCGCGACGAACGGCGCGTTATCTTCTTGAAACGAAGATCAAAGTTCACGCGCATTTATAGAAATCTCGTCGTTTCCTTTTTTTATCGGCGAAACCGACACGAGCAGGTAAAAAAGAAAACATAAAGGAGAAACCTTTGAATCGTACCAAATATACATACATATGTAACAGTATATATACAGAGAGAGAGTGCACGAGGATAATAGCACAAGCTCATTGCATGCAAAATGCACGCGCGCGCGTGCAAACGAAGCCGGTACATGCGTACACGTACGTACAATATGGCGTCTACGTGCTACAGGCCACTGGCTACACAACCACAGTTTTGTTATGCAAAAAAGGAGAAAAAAAATACGGAGTAACTCGAGCAATGCGAAAGAAGGAGGTCATCATGCGCATGCAAAGTCGAGCGCGAGAAACGTACGCACCATCGGGTCACTACAGGTGCTTTACCAGTCGTCGTTTTTTTTTTTTCTCATTTTCATTTTTTCTCGTTTATTTTCTCCGCTTTTATTCGGGTCAAAATCGTCGCTACTTGCCTACATTCTCGTTTTCTAGCTTTTCAACGTTCCGTTCGTATTTCTTTGCCCCCTTTATCGCTAGTTTTGTAACCCGTATCTACGTGTTAGAATTTTTCGCGGGACGCTCGGGGAAGAGAACTTAGCTTCGCGTATGGATTTTTTTCTTGCGGACGGAGGTGGGCACAATGGTAGTACAATTCAGTCGTTCTCAACCTCTACCAAATTGCATTAATATTTCTTGCTTTACTTCGCTTAATTTTTAGTACTGTATTTTGTGAATACAGTCTTTGAGGTTTTGGATGACAGAAGTTTGGAGCTGCAGGATTTTTGGGGTGAAGGAGAAGTTTTGGGTTTGTAGGATTTTGGGGCCATAGGATCTAAGACTATCAGATTTTTAGAAATATAGGATTTTGGGTTTGTAAGAGTTTAGGACTTTAGGATGTTTTGTAGGAGTTTGGGAGTCTAAGATGTTGAACTATGAAATTTGTGGAACTACAGAATTTTGGGAATCTAGTATTTTAAATCTCTAAGACTTAATACTACTGGATTACACAATATTTTTACTTTTATCAGTGAAATTTTTTAGTTCACAGACTTCAGGACTTTGGCCAATAATGTATCATAACTAAGTGATGAAAAAGATCACCTTCCTATATTATAACCTATATCTTCTAATACATCAATGTGTAATAACCTTTGAAACACCCTGTACCTCAATTAGTTAACAATTAAATTCACCCTGCATGCCTTTATGTCCATGTTACATAGTTACTTTATAATCCCACGATTATGCATAGAGAATCCACAAAAAGCGAAGTTGAGAACGACTAAGTCCGTACTAACGATTCGCCATTAAACTAGCTTATCATAGTATAATTGTTAAAAGCACTGACGGTGAATAGTTAAGAGGTTTAAGGCTGTCCATGAAATTCTAGACGCATAGTTACGGGTTAAGAAGCGTACTACGGCTAAACGAGAGCAGCCATCTTGTTCTCGAGGGAATAGAAAATGGAGGCATCATTAGAACCATCGTTAACTATTTCTCACATTTTTCGTTTATCTACATTCTGTATTTAAAGATTGTATATACAACTCGATCACTATACCTCTTTTACAAACGGTAATCGCACGACCGGAAACTAAAAAAACTCATGCTATACGTTTCAACTATGTCACGATTTACACATATATTCGATGTACCATCGACTTTTCTTTTGTCTTCTTTTTCCCATTGTTCATTGGGAAATCGAAGGGATAGCAACATGTATTAGTCATACTTCTTGGGAATCTCTAGACTTAGCTTGTTCGTTCTAAAGGCAATTTCACATGAGTCGACATACGTGAAAATATCGTCCCGGTGTCGTCTTGTTTCCGCTTCCCTAAGCATTCGCGAATTAAATTTGCGGATGTCAGGGGTTGCGAGGCTACAGCAAATCGGGCAACTTGTCACTTATAGATACTTCTTGCTGATGGAGATTTGAGAGATGCTACTTTTTTTCCTTTTCTTTTTCACGTTTCTTTCGAGATGATCAATGAACTAATTTTCTAGTCTTTTAACCTCGATGGACGGATGCTGTTTTGCGCCATTTTGTGAAGGTAAGGGAGATAGCAATGGCGGTCACTGTTTATTTTGTATCTCAAATTTTAGTACGTGTTTGAAAATAACAAGTTCTTTTATACCACACTGAAAATTGGGTACACAAGGTTGAAACTTCTGCAAGATTTGAAGTATAATTTGTTTAATATATTACTCGTGTTGAATATTCAATTATTGAATTTATTGTACTTAATTTTGTGCTGAAAGACTTATTTAACAAGTACAAAAATGCTCAATGTTGAACGAAATTCAATTTTACTGATACTAAAGATGGCTGAATTACCACTCGCACTTTTTGATAAATATAAAGAAATCTCTGAAGTGCAATATAGAAATGCTTCAATAATATCTATTATTTCAATCCTGGTATATTAAAAGTGATTCAGTCTATGATTTCACCCGTAAAAGTCATTTGAAGTAAAACTCGGTTTGAAATTCGCGCCACGGTCCACAACAATGGCGTCCGAAAGCCTCCGAAGATTCGCTAATTTTAGTCAAAAAACGAAAAGAAAATTTAATTTTAAGATAATAAAGTTTGCTAAGAGGAAGATATCTTGTATTTTAAGTGCATAATTCATGAAATATGAAAAAATTGATTAAGTGACCGCCATTACCAGCATCTCCCGTACACGGCTCAACTTCGGGTAACGTTTTAATTTTCCCGTAATCCGCGATCGCACGGCTAACGCTGCATGGAAAAGCTTTTTGCGAACGTTCTGCTGAGATGGCAGGAAGAAAACATTTCTGGAATATCCTGCGACGCCCATTTCCTCGTAAAAGCGTAGCACGAAAGGTCAGCGCGAATCCCGTTCTTGTCGTTTATTCGAAAGGATACGTTTTTGTCGCGTTAAAAGGTGAAAGAGTTTTTTCTCTCCTCGACATTTTTAATAACTTCGGATTACCAGTTTTTACCACCTTTTTAACGTTAGCTATTCAGACGTGAAGTGTTCTTATTCCTTCATAAACTGTTCTTTCACTTCTATTGATCAATCTTGTATTGATTAATCTTTTCATCGGCAGTTTGCATTGAGAAATATTGGAGACTTCAAAGCAATCAACGATTTTTTAATATTTTTCTCAAGTATTTTTTGTGGGGTTGATATATGTTATGAAAGACTTTGGAGAACAGTTTTTTAATTAAAACGAGTATGAATTTTAAAACGACATATTGTTAAAATAAGAGTAAAATTAATAAAAGTTTTAATTAAGAATAAAAATGAGGTGTTTTATTTCTGCAAAATGATGTGTTTTATTAAAAGTAACACATTCGGTCTTGGAATAATAAACGCAAAGGTTGTTGCGTATTTAAAAGTGTATACCCACTCAGGTTCGGAGACGTTAAAGAACATAACATCAAAAATGATCGAAACTTTTACATACAGCTGACAATGTCTAATGTTTCACATACATAAAAACATATATAGCTATGTTTTTACAGTTATAACAATTTACATACCTTTTAAATAATGTTCTAATTATTATAAACGACTACTAACACGAATATTTTTACAATATCTGAATTTCATCAATTTTGTACAATAACGTTCGCAACAAGTTTTAATTTACGTAAATGAAAATTTAATTGAAATAGAATACCTGAATGCACTATTATAATTTCTACAAGCCTTTCATGAATTTAATTAAACTATAATACTAAATTAAATGAAGTATAAATTTGCCTACATTGACAATAAAATTCATTAGATACAAAAAACCTACCAACGCTTCATAACATATATCAAGAACCTCAAAACGAGAAAACCCTTAAATACAATAACAGAACTCTCCAACATTTTCAATTTAGCCAGAACGGGAGAAAATACTTAAAGCTGGGGAAATCGATCATAGAAAAAGAAAAAAAAAGAGAGAAGGGTAGTTGAAGAGAGGGAAGCCTCTCACAAGAACGATCTATCAAGAAGTATCGTGTCCAGCGTTCCCTTCGAAGCTGAAGAACGCAACGACGATGAAATTTCGGGCTGTTGCTGAGGGAGCACAGTTACATTTATCGATCATCCCTTGCAATCCTGCGGCTTTCACCGAGAAGGACGATGCGGCACATACAACGACGTACGTCACTACTAATTTATACAACAGATCAAGCCTTTGCTCTCTAGACATTTACGTGTCAGCGCATGATTACGCACTCGTGGCCTGTCGCAATGGCGTATTATCCTTGGATCAACTATCGATACCTCAGGAACACGGTTCGACCATAATCCATAAAATGGTGGTTCTCAAACTTTACAGGTTTTGGAATCATCGTTTATTGCGAGTTTATTGGGGACTTTGGGGTGGTTATAGTTATGGGTTATAGGAGTTTGTGAGTGGGTATTCAATTTTTGTATTTTGAGGTTAGGTCTTTGGTTGGGTAGTTGCAATTTAAGGTGCTGGATTTGGTTATTGAGAATTTGTGAATTTTCGTGTTCTTATATTGTTAAATTTATAAATTTGTGAATTTTCAAATTTGTAGGACCTAAATTCTCAAACCCCTAAATTTCTGTATTTTCAAATTTTCATATTTCTAAATTCTGACACCCCCAAATTTCGACATTTTCAAATTCTCAAACCCCCAAATTACCACATTTCCAAATTCTCAAACCCCCAAATTTCTAGGTTTCCAAATTTTCATATTTTTAAATTCTGACACCCCCAAATTTTCACACCCCTAAATTTTAAAATCCCCAAATTTCTACACTCCCAAATTTTGGTATCCCCTAATTTCTAAATCCTTGAATTCCTAACCTCCTAAATTCTCAAATTTCCAAATCCAAAACCTTGCAAACTCCTATGTCCCCAAATCCCCACATCCTCAAATTCCCAAATTTCCAAATCCAAAACCCTGCAAACTCCTATATGCCCAAATCCCTAAATCCTTAAATCTCTAAATCTCCAATTTCCCAAAGTTCCAAATCTAAAACTTTGCAAACTCTCATATCCCCAAATTCCCAAATTTCCAAATCCAAAACCTTGCAAACTTCTATATCCCCAAATTTCCAAATTTCCAAATCCAAAACCTTGCAAACTCCTATATCCCCAAATTCCCAAATTTGCAAATTCAAAACCTTGCAAACTCCCAAATCCCCAAACTCCCAAATTTCCAAATAAAATTCGAAGTTCCGCAAAATTTGAGAACCACTCAAAACGAAGATAACAATAATTATTCGAACAGAATAAAAAAAAAGGAAAAGAAAATGGTCTGTAAGATTTAAAACGCCACTGCGACCACGTTCTACCGAGCTAACATTTATCGTAAGGTGTTCGAGTTTGGCACCGAGCGATGGAGGCGGAGATCCATCGATTTTTTATTAGCATTTGCTATAATTACTCTAGCTGTTCCAAAAGCGTTTCTAAGAGATGCAACACACTCTTCGAGCTCTGCATAAAATAGCAACTTTCAAACTTTAACTTTCGATCGATTCATTTTTTTACTGTCAAGAGTTTATGTAGTGTAGAGGGGAATACAGTAGAGTCTCGTTATATTGCCACTGAGGAGTAATGGTTGGTTAATGAGTTTTGGATGATCTCTGGATAATAAGGACGGTAGCAACATAATGAGAGTTTACTATATTTTTTTGTTGGATGATTCAAACTTTTGTTTTTTGTTATTTACGGGGAGAATAATGTAATTTGGTAATTCTTTTAATTTTAATTAGTTGACAAGGGACTGAATGGAATTCAATTTTTTAATTAACAGAGTTCATTATGGTCTTCAACATAATAGAATTGCATTGCTGTATGTAGAATATTAATACGTCTTTTAAAATATTTAAAAATTTTAATTTGCTTAACTCAGCTCGAAGCGTGTAATTATGACAAAATTGATCATTTCGAATGCAGCTGAAAAAACGTGTGTTTCGAATGGATCTCCGTGTCTTTCGATGCATAGACGTCGCCATTGCGAATTTACCAAATTTCCCTAAATCAGGAGTCGGCAAACTATAACTCACAGGACTAGTTTGACTTTTAAGTATTTTATTATCTACAATTTTTGTAAAATTCGTATCTTTAATATATTGCAAAAGTTGTATTTTTTAGTTGTAAGAAATTAGGAGAATTGTACTTTAGATCAATTTTAAAAATGACAATTGTACTTTGGATAACTTGTAAAAATAATATCAGTACTTTTAATAAATCGTAAAAGTAATATTAGTACTTTTTACAAGTAATATAAAACACCTGAATTTTCTATGAATTGTTACAGTTTTTATTTTTTTCCAAATTACAAAAGCAACATTTGTATATTTAAAAATATCACCAAAAGTAAAGTTCTTCAACAAATTATTTCTACCAATACAAATGATTAAGGGTGACAGAATTAGCTGCATCACCCGTCTAATTTTATCAGCTATCTCTTCAAGCTTTCATACTTCACAAAACAAAATATACTATTAATACACTTAATTTACTAAAATGGTGCCCGAAGCAAATAATCTCTGGAAAAATTACCTATGGATCCAAAATTGGAACTCGAAACTAATTTGATATTCAACAAAATTTGAACCCCAATAAATTTGAATTTCGATGAATTTGAAATTCAACAAATTTTAACCTGAACAGATTTGAAACTCAACATATTTGAACCCCAACAAATTTGAAACTCCACGAATTCGATTCTCAATGAATTTGAAATATAACAAATTTGGAACTCGACAAAATCGATTCTCAACAAATTTGAACCCTTACAAATTTGAAACTCGACAAATTCGATTCTCAACAAATTCGAACCCCCACAAATTTAAAACTCGACAAATTTAATCCTCAACAAATTCGATTCTCGACAAATTTGAACCCTTACAAATTTGAAATTCGACAAATTCGAATCTCAACAAATTCGAACCCCCACAAATTTAAAACTCGACAAATTTGATTTTCAACAACTTCGAACCCCCACAAATTAAAAACTTGACAAATTTAATCCTCAACAAATTCGATTCTCGACAAATTTGAACCCTTACAAATTTGAAACTCGACAAATTCGAATCTCAACAAATTTGAACCCTTACAAATTTGAACCCCAACAAATTTGAATTTCGACAAATTAAATCCTCAACAAATTTGAAATTCGACAGATTCAATTCCCAACAAATTTGAACCCTAAAAAATTTAAATCTCAAAAAATGTGATCCTCAAAAATGTCGACCTCAAAAAAAAAGTTTAACAGTTCAAAGCTAAGTCCACTATTAAATAAAAAGTTTGCCAACTCCAGTGCCGTATTCAAAGTCCTGCGACGCCTATGCGACTCGATCTGATCGATGCACCTGCGTTTCGTTCGTTAACAACGAACAGGAAGCTTCGAGAGCCTAATCTTCCGTCGACAGACTCTTAAGTTCTCGCATGACCCGAACCGTCCGATCTTCGAGTCTCTCGACAGGAAACACCAGGCACTAGGTCGTGTTCCTATTTCATTGCGTGGTCGTCTCGTGGAGGATCAGAATAAAAAAACTCATCTTACTCTCCTTACCTTCACCAAACTTTACCTCCAATTTCACAAATTACCTGACCCTTTGGAAAAATAATTCCATAAAATTCTGAATTAATAAAACGAAATTTGCGAAACGGAAGATCCGAAAGATCGAGTTTTCTGTATCCTCCACGATCGAGATCTATGGCTCACTTTCAACAGAAAACAACTCACCGTACGCGATGGTAGGTGGGGTCGTATTCGGACCAGACCGTCGGGTTACCATCGGGTTACCATGGCGGCCATGGTGACCATGGTCGTTTTACCGATGGTGAGAGCGTGGACGTAAGTAAAAGGACAGAAGTAACCAACAATGTGAGAGCAGCATCAATGCGGCCGAAGAGAAGAGATAGAGATAGATAAAGAGAGAGAGAAAGGCAGAAATGTATAATGTTGTTTTTCAATTTTGTTGAGGTCGGTCGTTTTTTTTTCACAGTCCAATATGAAGGAGTTTTGTACAGTTTTGGATGATTCATGATGATGATGATGGTCGTTGAATGTGGTGTAAAGAAAAGACACATAGAACAGACAAGAGAAGAGTGCACAACTTAAGTGGCATTCAAAGGTAAGCAATGGTGCGAATTTTTTCAAACCTTCACAAATTATTTTTTGATACATTGAAATTCATTTTGTATACAACTTTTGGAGCAGTCATAAAAACTCCATAGACAATAAAATAAATTCCATAGAAAAGAAAAATATAAAAAAATTCAACATTACATTACATTAAAAATTTGTGAAAAACTGACAAACATTTCAGTTAAAAATATTGATGTATAAATTTTATCTTCATAGCTTTCAATGTATCAACAAATATTTTATGTAATTTGTTCTCTATACAGGCTGAGTCAAAAATGAAGTAAAAAAATGTAGGGTGATTCTGCGTTTCAAAGTTCTACGTTTTAAGGGTTGCAGAGGATAAAAATTACATTTAGAGATTTGTAACAGAATATTTATACGGGATATATTTTATGATGGATTATTTATTGGAATAATTTCGATGGACGAAGAACCACCCCCTTTGACTCACCCCGTATGTAAAAGAGTAATTCTAATTTGCACGTCGAAGCTTCAGAGGGTAAATTTGCGATACAAAAAAAGAAAAATGGTCACACGAACGCGAAGTTCCTGTGGCAGTTTTTTTGCATTTTATTTCCAAATTCACCCTTCGAAATGTCGACACGTAATTGAGGATTACCCTTGTAGATTCGTCACCCCTAATCGAGAATATCCAATAAATATTCATCGAATAATATTTTTATTCTTAAGTTCGATATATGCATTTCTCAATTTTTTAAATTTTAAATCGTTCGTTTGCAAATTTTAAAAATCTTCAAAATTCAAAATTCAATGTTTATAAATTTTGAATAAAAAATTCTCAAATTTCTCGCTATAAAAATTTGTCAAACTTTAAATTCAAAATTCCTAAATCTAAAATAAAAATTTCAGAGCTGCGAATTCATAGTTTCCAAATGTAAATTTCCGTTTTTAAATTTTAAATTCAAACTTCTGAACTTTCAAATTCAAAGCGATTTGCAATTCAATTTCAAATCCGAAGGTTTTAAATTTCAAATTCAAATACTAATTGAAAATTCTCGAGTCGGGTTTGAAAAGATATGCGATAAATTTGTTAATTAATATTGAATGGTGAATACTGAAAGCGTAAGAAGGTTATTAGTAGGAAAAACAGGTGGTCTGCGTTGAAAAATTTCTTAAAAATTCAAATATTAAATAAAAATATTGCAAAAAGAAATATTAATATCCCTTAATTCCTAATTCCCTTAATTTTAAAACAGTATGTGCAATTTCAAATCTTTAAAATTTAAATAACTTTCGTTAAATTTTAATGTCAAACTCTCAATACTAAATTAGTTTATTTAAAAAATTGCAAAAGTTGTGTAACGTATAATACACAGGAAAAAGCGTATAATATTTTGCAGGGAATGCAATTTGAAAAGTTTCAGGTTTCATATCAAAGAAGGTTGTACGCAGACCACCCTGGTTCAAACTTCATGATTACTTTCTATCGAATGTTTATCTTCCGGTCTGTTTTTCATTAAACTTTTCATTAAACGACATATTCGTATTTGGCATATCTGAGCTCGACGAGAGTAATCACGAGAGCAGGGAATCGATTTGATCGAACTACAATCGTATATCGTAACTCGAAAATATTGTGCGTGGTTAATAACACACCGCTACATAGAAGCTACCTGCAAAAACTGATTAAGAAAAAAGTGTATGATTAATACGTGGTTTATTGATCGTTTCAGAATTCATCTCATTAACTTTTTTAATATTTTATGAGTCATTTTGACACGGTACATATTGTCTTTCTTAATGTGCTTAAATATATGAAAATATATTAAAAATATATTGGAAACATATTTGCAAACAATGGAGGGTCAAAGTGACCCTGTGATTTTACAACATCAATGATAAATTAATTTTTAAACGTCAAATTAAATATTTTACTTGTCTTCACACGAGAAAAATTACAATAATAATGAAAAGAATACATTCGTATTTGATTTTCTATATAAAACAATAAACAAGAAACTACATAAAAAGTAGTATAATTTGCGGATAATAATTATTTGAAGAAAAGAGAAGAGTTCCATGTTTTATTAAAGTTAAGAAAAAAGAAATAAGTGAATATTTAAAGGCGTCGATCAGATGAATTCTTCGACGATCTTCGTTAAATAGTCTAATTCGATTAATATAATTAATTTAATCCTAGGAGCTACTCGACGGTATAGCATGCGCGAGAAAAAAGAAAGAAGAAAATAAAATAGTGTCGCAAGACTCTTTCAGGCGAGTTAATAGTATAAAATAAACGCGAATGACCGAAACAATTAGAAGTATTAAAGAGAACGTAAAACGAGCAAATCAGAGGACACGGTCGGAAGAGAAGAGCTGGAGTTGTTTCGCGAGATGCTGAGGAACAGAGACGAAGAAGGTTTATTCAATGAAAAAGAAATGATGGCACGATGTCAAGCAACGATGTTCGTGAAAATAGGTACCAACGATTTCAAGAACGTTGTAAATAATAAAGAATATTTTCAATGTTTTAGTTGTTTATAGGGTTGGGACTAAACTTGGGAAGATATTTGGTACTGTGGCTGTTGTTCGTGTTTTGGGATTATAAATTGTTTTAAGATATTGTATTCGAGTCTGATCTTATGGATTTTAGTGGTGTCAGAATATTCGAATGGTATTTCAATCATTACTGATAGTAGAATATTCGAATGGTGTTTAAATCATTACTGGTAGTAAACTATTCGAAATTAGTATTCGAATTCTTAGAATTTTACAGATGCTTCATGTTCGAATTCTCAGGGTATTCGTATTTGTAATATTCGTAGAATTTCATCACATTTCAATTTAAATTGTATTCGAATTTGCACACGTTCGAATTACTGGTTTATTCATATTCGAATTGCACCAGTATTCGAATAATTTGAATTTCTGAATTTATTTTGAATGATAACATTTTTGAATTAATGAAATTCCACAGATATTCGAATTATCAGAATTTTAATTTGACCAAGAAATTTAAATATTTCGAATATTTGAACTTAAATAATTCGAATATTCGAATTTCAATTTCATCAAGAAATTCAAATTTGGATTATAGTAGTATTCAAATTCGAATAATGAAAATTTGAAAAAATGTTGAGTCACCAACCGGGGATTTGAACTCTGGTCTCCCGGATAACAGTCAGCGACTCACTTCACTACGCTAAAATCTCTTCTATTACACTTAACAATCCTAATAGACTTATTCCAAAAATTGTAATTACTCAAATCATGCATATTATTCAATGATTCAAATTGTACCAGCATTCGAATATTCAGAAATGAAAAATAAATCGAATTATCACAAATTCCAAACAGTCAACAAAATGAGTAACCAACGTTGAACGTTCATTAACATAATTGAAACTGGAACTAATCAACGAGAGTTAAGCTTGAAATTGTATAATCAATAAAAATGAAAAGTTATTAAATAAAATTTCGACTGAAACAAAAATTGAGAGCTGTTGAACAAAATTAATACCTAAACTGAATAATCAACAAAGATTAAAAGTCGGTCAACGAAATTAATACTAGCTAATTAACAAAAGTTTTTGATCAACAAAATTGAAGTCGAGAAAAATTAAGACGGAATATTGAAGAAAAAATTAGAACGCGGGAAATTTTTAATGATTAAACGACGTTTAATCCTGCAGAAATAAAAATGAAATAAATAAGAAGAAGCAAGGGAAAAAGGAGGCGTACCCCAACACAAATGTCTATACTTGAACTCTTAATATCGTAATTTCCAAGGAAACGAGTTCGAAAGGGGACGATTCGAAACGTCGAGGCCAATTAAAAGTTACCCCTTGGTAATCGTTTGTTCTTAGCTTCAACTTGAATTTCAGTCCGCCTCTTTGAACGCGAAAACAGCCACAGAAAAGATCGTAGAAGCGTGCACAGGCTGAAAGGGGTGGCGTGCCGGGTGGTTTGGGGCCTGGAAAAATCGGCGTTAAAATCGTGTCGAAAGGTCGTATCGTCCGTGGATGCGTCACGTTGCCTTACGAAAGAGAAGGGGTTGGAAACGGTCACGAGAAAGATAGAAATCCGATCGAGAAATGGGGTTCGAGTGTTCACACAGCTGTGACACTGTGGTCGCAGCCTTTTCGAACGACAAACCGGAGAAAACGAGAGAAAAATAAAAATAGGGGAAATAATAAAAATATTGCGTAGAAAGAGGTTCGAGACACTTGAAAGGGAAGGGTGGTTCTGTTTTATCTCCTAAATGCACTCGGCTCGAATTCCTAACCTCTTCAAGGATGTCATCATTTTTCACATACTTTTCATATGAAGGTTTATTTCTTTCTGTGAACATTTATTTCTATTTATTTCTATTTAGTTTGTTAAATGAGAAATTCCTCATTCGAAGAATATTGAGAAGTTGTTTCAATTTAATGTAGACTGAACTATTAATCTCGTGTTTCATACTGTAATAAATTTTAATTAATCTTGTAACAAAACAGGTTTTGCTAAAAACAGCAAAATTAAATTAAAACTTAGATTGCAACATTGTTTAACTTTGGAAAAATTATCCTTGAAGAGGTCTTTCGTTTTCTCTCAAGAATAAAGTTCATTTGAGAAGATGGAGGGTGTCATTTCATCCCTTCGTTGCTGAAATATACTGACACTATAATTATTTAAATTCACAGCAAAAATATAGTAAGTCACTTTCTACCCTTTTTAAAAATTATATTTTATAACTAACACTATAATTAAAAATTGACATTTCAGAATATTTATAAATCTTTATAGAATGTGAAACTTCAATTCAATTAATTTTGGGTTTAATTATGAAATTTAAAATTTCAATTTTCCACCCCTAATTATTATCAGAAAATTCTACAATAATTAACTAGTTAAATTAAATTAGTTTTCATCAACAGTTTTGCACTTAACAAAATTTCTAAAAAATAATTTTTGTACTTCAGCAACAGAAAGGTCTTTCACAGCAACGAAAGGATGAATGAAATTATTTTCAATCAGAAAAGTAACTCAGAAGAGAATTGTTGACCAAAGGTGTGAGATTTAATTTAACGTTAATTATGACAGTAGACAGGCAAGAACGAAGTTGTAAAACAACAAGGTTAAAAGTAGTAATTGGATAATTGTTTTACAAATTAATCTCTTAACAAGTTACTGTCACAACTGACACTTCGTTTAAGTACAGTTAGCGTAATTGTCAACGTGTCTCTAATTAACTATTAATTAGTCCAGTTAGTCCAATCTCGCCGACACATCAGACTGAATATGCAAACATAGCTCTTTCGCTAGTTAGAAAAGTCAAAAACCTATTCAAGTTTAAAACTTATATTTTTGAAGAAACTTCTATATTATATTTTTGATAAATATAGCAAAATAGTGTTCCATATAGTGTTAAAGGTCCTATCATATTATTAAAAGTTTGATGTTTTCGAGTCCTATATTTTTAATAAAAGTTTCATACTACATTTTCAGCAACAGTCTTATCTCACCAAAAGTCTCATACTATATTTTCAATAAAAGTCTCCTACCACACTTTTAATAAAGCTCTCATATTTCCTCTAAAAATCCTACATTCTAAAAGTCCCACATAAAAATACTTTCAAGTCCCCATAAAAAAAATCCTGCCTCCTATTTCTAATAAAAGTCCAGCACATTTTTAATGAAACCGCCATTCTTAATAAAAGTCCAACACTAGTCCTCCCCGCTCGAAATTTTAATCAGGAGTCAAAAATCGGAGGCGCGCATTTTCAAAGAAATAATCAGAGCCAGAAGCGAAGCGTCGAAAATGTTCGATATCTCCACGCTCTAGTAACAAAATTAATTTCTGCGAACGCGGTCGAAAGAGGGAAGAATCGTCAAAGAAAAACACGACGGTAGGGGTTGGTAAATTAAACGCGATTCCCTGAAAACCCAGATCCGTTTGATCGCGTGGAAGACGGGGTTGCATCGGGTCACGGCTGACAACGGGGATGAAAAGATGCCCTTCCTCTCCTTATCTCCCTCAACTCGATGCATTCGATCGATCGATACACCCTCTCCCGGGCGAGAGTGAACCAGCTGTTTCAAAACTGCCGTGTGACCGCGAAAAAATATACATTTTTATTCTGACATTTTTAATTTGATTTTTTTTAAGTCAATGCATGTGATGATACTGCTCATATGTTATTATATATTAATATACATTAACGTTACTGAACATTAATATACATTAACGTTATTAAACATTAATATACATTAACGATATTCAACATTAATATACATTAATGTTATTGAACATTAATATACATTAATGTTATTGAACATTAATATACATTAACGATATTTAACATTAATATACACTAACGTTATTCAACATTAATATACATTAATGTTATTCAACATTAATATAAATTAACGATATTTAACATTAATATACATTAATGTTATTGAACATTAATATACACTAACGTTATTCAACATTAATGTACACTAACGTTATTCAACATTAATGTACACTAACGTTATTCAACATTAATGTACACTAACGTTATTCAACATTAATATACATTAACGATATTCAACACTAATATACATTAATGTTATTCAACATTAATATACATTAACGATATTCAACATTAATATACATTAATGTTATTCAACATTAATATACACTAACGTTATTAAACATTAATATACATTAACGTTATTCAACATTAATGTACACTAATGTTATTCAACATTAATATACATTAACGATATTCAACATTAATATACATTAACGTTATTAAACATTAATATACACTAACGTTATTCAACATTAATATACATTAACGATATTCAACATTAATATACATTAACGTATTAGTGTATTGATGTACATTAATGTGTTACCTATTAGCAATATACTTTTGAAGGTTCAACAAGAACTATAGACTTGATATGACATTTGAAGATTTCTTTAAAAATGACCATAAAAATTGTACAAATATAAGACTCAATTTTTTTCTAATATAAAAAGTAGTCCAAATAGTAGACTTCATAGACATGTTGTTAATAAATGAATATATATGCTGTTGCAAATAAAGCAATCATTTTTCTTGAATGAGAAAATATCTTCACATACTTGATGTTACTATAATTTCTATAAAAACAAAATGTCTTTCTGTGTTCATTTTAACTTACAAATTTTATTAAGAGAATTTCTTTGGAATCTCTGCTCATGAAGGTAAAGAATTAATGTATATTAATGCATGTTTTATAATTTATTCATTTTTCAACTTCATTTTTAATTTCAGTGTAAGTGTTCATGTTAAAGTATTCATAAATAAGTATTTATTTTTAAGTATTCATTTTTAAGTATTCATAAATAAGTGTTCATTTTTAAGTATTCATTTTTAAGTATTTATTTTTAAGTATTCATTTTTAAGTATTCATTTTTAAGTATTCATTTTTAAGTACTCATTTTTAAGTGTTCATTTTTAAGTATTCATTTTTAAGTATTCATTTTTAAGTACTCATTTTTAAGTGTTCATTTTTAAGTATTCATTTTTAAGTACTCATTTTTAAGTATTCATTTTTAAGTATTCATTTTTAAGTATTCATTTTAAGTATTCATTTTGAAGTATTCATCAAACCTTGTACTTTAAAGTATGAGTTTAACTATGAGCATAAACTTCACTGATTACTCTAAAGTAATAACAACGCAACGGTCAGACGGTCGTTTTGAAACACAAAGAGGACAAAAGGAGAAAGAAAAGGAGAGAAAAGACGAAGAAACGAGCACGTTCCGAACAAAGAACCGAAAACAATCGACCAGATAGCTAGCTAGCTAGCCTTGCACGTACGCGCTCGAAGATTAACCGTGTTTCATCCGGATTATCCGTGCATCAGTCAACGCCTGCTTTCCGTGGATTGTTTGGAGGAGAAACGTATTGTCGTTGGTTGGATATCGATCGCGAGTTCACCAGAGTTCATCTGCCTTTTCGAGCTTTCTCCCTTGCTCTTCGACCGAGAAAGAGAACTAGGTATTTGGGTATCCAACCCTAATATCGCTGATGATTTCATTTATCAGTTTTCGAAGGTTTGCTTAAGGACCGCTCCATAAACGAGTGCTCGCTAAATGACCGCTAGACTTATAGATGAGTTATATTGCGTTGGTAAAATGTGCAGCTGAGTTTTGAACAATATTCTTGAATTTAGAAATGAAAGATTGATCCATAAAGCGTTCTTAAGTGTAAGTAAAGTGCGCAATTAAAGTGTGGAATTAAAGAACAGATAAAGTGTACAGTTAAGGTGTACTATTCACTGAAGTGTACAGTTAAGGTGAACAACCCATTAAAGTACAATTAGAGTGTATAATTAAAGTGTTCAATTTAATGAAATATATACTTAAACGACAATTACTGTTTCCTTGAAGCGTCATGATGTTAACAGGATAAATATCAAAAATAAATGTATGCAATATTATACTCCTTTTATAATTATATAAATGTATAATTATATAATATTATACTTCATCTCAAGCATGAGAAAAGGTCAATCAAATTTAATGCAAGTCCAATTAATTTTACCGTAAGTCCAATTAATTTTAATATACGTCCAATTAACTTTAATACAAGTCCAATTAATTTTAACGTAATTCTAATTTTAAGATAAAAGTTTTACCCCAGGTAAAAACGAAGTCGAAAGGCGAAGCGAATATTCCGAATATTGTTTTCTCAACAATCGTGCACAAATCTGAAGGATATTTTCTCCTCGATCTCTGCACAAGATTTTCCGCGTGTTTCGCGGTTGGCCATAAAATTTCGTCGGCAAAATTCAATTCATCCTCGGAATTCTCGCGGATAATGGCGGCGCCGGTAATACGAGGTTATTCCTGCAGCCGTCGTAACGTCTCGTTTTACGCGGGGGCGTTAAATTTTCATTGGCCTTCCCTGGCTTTATGCGAGCACCGTTTTCCGTTCGGCACTGTTAATGCCGATTATAATTGCGGAGCATAGAGTCCGAAACGCGAGGGATTAACGCGCTGGAACACGGTTAATCTACGTCGGCATGTTAATATTTTATCAGCCACGCTCTCTCTGGCTAATTACCCTAACATTTGCCGGAAATCTCTTGCTATTCCTTCGGCTCTATCTTTGATATCTTCCTGCTAACCGTGTTGGTACTGCAACTCGGTAAACTTGGTTCTTCTCTTTAATTATTTCTGGGTTAATTGTTTCTGGGGCTTTATGATCTTCAAAATATTCTGATGAATTTGGGCGGTTTATAGCTGCATATATTTGTATCCATTGCTAGGAAATTAGATTGCAAAATTTTTACATTTGAATAACCCTAGATACAAATAATATTCGAGTCGAATATATTTATGACTGAGTTGTTCCAAGATTTGAAAATCCCTAGATTCAAAAATCCTTAAAGTAGGAAATCTGTAGATTCGAAAATCCCTAGATTAAGAAATCCCTATATTCAAATTTTATCGAATTTGAAAATCCCTAGATTCAGATTTCCCCAAATCCAAAAAACCCTAGATTCAACAATTCCTAGACTCGGATTTCTCTAAATTCGGAAATCCCTAGATTCGAATTTAACTCAATTCGAAAATCCCTAAATGACAAGATTTCTCTAAATTTGAAAATTCCTAGATTCGAATTTTCCTAAATTTGAAAATCCCCAGATTCGAATTTCCCTCAATTCGAAAATCCCTAGATCCGAATTTCCCAAAATTAGAAAATCCCTAGATTTGAATTTCTCTAAATTTGAAAATTCCTAGATTCGAATTTTCCTAAATTAGAAAATCTCTAGATTTGAATTTCCCGAAATTTGAAAATCCTTAGATTCGAATTTCCCTAAATTTGAAAATCCCTAGATTCGAATTTCCCTAAGTTAGAAAATCCCTAGATTTTAATATTTCTAAATTAGAAAATTCCTAGATTCCAATTTCCCCCGATTCTAATATCCCTAGATTCTTCTACATCTCAAAAATTCTAGTTTACATAATTTTAAAATTTATTTTACATTTATACATTTTATTCTACATAATAAAAATATTTTAATAGAAGTGTTTGTTCAATAATATTTTCTTTATAATTTATTTTAGTAACTTTTTCTTGCGACCCCTAAAAATATATCGTGAGAAATATCTTTAATCTATCAATTCGATTCAAATACTTTTAATATATTATACATAAGCTACAGAGTATGGATTCTTAAACATCTCATTTTTGCAATAAAATATTTCTCCAAATTTTTAACCTTCCAGCACGATTATACACACACGCAGATTTATGTGTCGCAATTTTTCTATTACGCAACCGAAAAAGGTTACCCGATGTAACTGAACTTTCGAATGCACACGTGTATCGATCCATGTACTATCCTTCCTAGAAAATCAAAACGTACGACTATTTGAGAGCCATCGAAAAATTTGAACGCCCGTCAAACGCACACGGAAACGGGTTTTAAAATTCGTATAAAAAAAAGAATAGAGAAGAGTAAAAATACGTCGATAGCAAACGCGTACGAAAATTTCGGGCTCGCGACGAAAAATTGTACCTTTGTTGACGTCGCATATAGGGACAAAAAATTGATCACGAGGAAACGTTAACTCTTTACACTAACGAAACTGTTGCAAACCGAATTGCAGTTTGCAGCGACAGTTATCGACAAATCGTGCCAGAAGGTTCCACTTTTCAGCCATTAACTTGAGGAATTGCTTTTTGGTTCTTGTAAAGTTTGCTTTGTTTCGGACTTTTCGGTCGCACTTTGATTTTTAATTTATTTTGAAGAAATTTAAGTGGTTGGTTTTTTAGACACGAGAGTTTCTGGGTTTTTATATTGTAGAGTACAGTTTTATATTTTTCTTAATATTTTATGCTACATTTTCGAATGTGTAAACATTGTTATAATTTCACATTACTTGAAATTAAATTATTACTGAAATTTTTATAAATACTGTTCTACACCATATAGTGCATATAAAGATATTTATAAATCCTGTTAAGTTCATGTACAAGCCATAAAAATTAATAATATTTAATACAGATTATTTAATTATAATATCTTTTGATAAACGACAGGCAGAAAAATTTTCAAATAAAAATAATAAATAGTAGTAAATATATAATATCATAAAAGTCACGATAAATTATTATCAAAGTGCGATGGAAAAGTCTGACAAAGGATACGAAATAAGATATCCAAACTCGCAGCTTGAAACGTAATATCGCGTACCGTAATCAAAATATCACAGGACAGATTCGCAGAAACACTTTCTTCTCGTGAAAATTGCGGTGGATGGTTAGTAGATCAAACTATGCCGACGAACGTAAAAAAACGAAGAAAATGGAGAAAGGAAGCGGCGATGGGATAATAGTGATCGGTGAGAGCGATCGGTGTGTTAACGCAGCGTGTCGGTATAGATACGGGGTCAAAACAAGTGGTTAGGTGGCCCAAAAAGAAAATAATTGTCAGAAAGAATCGAAAGAAAAATCACGAACAGAAAATCGACCATCGTGAGTAGAACGTTCTCTCATTAACATCACGATCTCACTTGGAATAATTAAAAAAAAGAACAGAGCACCGTGTACAAGAACAAAAAAATTGATGAGAACAAGAAGACATTACGTGGAGTTATGTAAATATTAAACAGGAGCAGAGACAAAAAAACAGGTGAGAAAAATTATGGGCCGCGAAGGACGTCGATGAAGCCTCTGCTGGCCGCCATTTTGGTACCCTTCATTTCTCGTTAACTTCGATTCAAATATTTCAACGAAGTATTAATCGAGTACTTTAAAATATAAAAATTTCTTCAAAGTAATTTGAAATAAGGTTTCTTCAAAGAATCTGAATTAAAACTGAAACGTAGCAGAATTTTCTATCGATAACAGATAAGGAAATATCGCGAACCGACAGGCAGAAAATCACTTCCTGCAGAGGTTGCCTCACGTCCGCGTCCTCGCGCGCACACAAAGAGAAGACACACCGACAAATGAAACGAGTTAAAATCGTTCGTATGTATATGTGCCATATACATAGATCACAATATAAATATAGTTATATTTATATCGATTAATTGATTTTGACTCTAGGGTTACTTTTTCGTTCTTTTGTGTCCAATCAAACGAAAGAAGAGAAACAGAGAGAGAGAGAGAGAAGAGAGAGAGACAAAAAACAGAAGAAGAAAATGAAACTCTCTTTGCGTATTAATTCTTTGTTTGTTCAAGTAAGTCGTCGGCTCTCTCACTGGGGACTTACCGTTCTTTTTTTGGACAACGACTTTGGCTGCGACTTTACGGGGGTTGCGTATGCCGAACAACGGAGTTTTGAGTGGTAGTAGTAGTAGTAGTAGTAGTAGTAGAAGTAGTAGTAGTAGTAGTAGTAGAAGTAGTAGAGGTAGTAGTAGCATAGTGTCGTGCCGAGATAGGAGGAGTCCAAGGCCAGTGTGATTGATACAAATATAATAGAGAAGGAGTACGATAAAAGATAGTCAGTGCAACTTCGTGGGGCTTGAGGGGGCTGGGGGGCAACAAACGTCGGGGGTAACCTAGGGATTACGT
The DNA here is from genome assembly GCA_963576845.1 of Megachile leachella. Taxonomy (NCBI): domain Eukaryota; kingdom Metazoa; phylum Arthropoda; class Insecta; order Hymenoptera; family Megachilidae; genus Megachile; species Megachile leachella. The sequence continues at coordinate 11,393,171 of OY756255.1, forward strand.
CTCTCGGAAACGATTCGCGATCACTCGACCGGAAATTCGATCTCTCCGATGTATCATCCCGTTTAGCCTCGGTTCACGGTCACGGTAACACTTGTTCCACCATACTTTTTTTTAGCTTTCATAACGTTTCATGATCTCTTCAACTTTATTCGCAAATTATTTTGGAGATAGTGGATGTTGAGATGTTGCGTTACAAGACCATCTTGAAGTAAGGGGTGATTATGGTACATCAAGTTGAAGTATAAGGGACGATAATTTTGGTACATGAAGTTGAAGTATAAGGGATGATAATTATGGTACATCAATTTTAAGTATAAAAGTTGACAAAAGTAGCTCTTGTTGCATACATATAATTAACTTTCTTATAGAAAACAATGTACCCAATAGACAATTTCAGAATATCACTGACATAATTTTATAAGAAGTCCAGAAGTCTACCACAATTTTGTGACATAAAAGTACTTACTAAATGGTACAGAACATTAATTAAAAATATCACAAAAATTCTTGTATTAATTACCTATGAATGATCGCAAAAATTACAGCAGAATTTGAAACAGTAATTACAACAAGCAATGACTAACAGACTAACTCCAATATTCATAAAATGAAAATATCAAAATAGCACACATATCAATTTCAACCCCGATGAAAATGTCTAAACACTCAATACAAATTAATTACGATTTTTAATAAATGAAGTTAAATTTCAGAATGTCAAACGCAATTCCATGAGATAAATAACATTTGTAATTGAAAGTTTGATGAAAATTACTACATTAACCCTTTACAAATGTTCCTAATACAAACTGGGTTGCTAATTAGTGCAGATAATTTGGAACAGCAATTACGGTAAGTAATGGCAAATTTCGGAGCAGAATTTAATTTCGTGACATAAAATAATGTGTGACAATTTGAAGCTCAAGTTTGATGAAAACGATATGCTATTAATATTCTACTTATTTTTAGGAAGATATGAATTGCATATAGAATAAGATGATATAAATTTAATTTAATTTTTTGATGCTACATTTCGAATGTTAATTTTTTTTTAATCTACTTTGTAGATAATAGTTCTTTCAATGCACTCAGGATGTTATTATAAAAATTAAATTTTTAAATAATTTTTCAATTATTGTACACGTGTTTTGTTATTTTATTACTTTTGAATTTAAACATTTGTTTCTGTATTATTTTGTAGACCTCGTCCCCATTTTATTTATGAATTTATTCTTGAACATCCCATACTTCGAAACAGGCGAAAATGCAACCAATTTCTCAGAACTATCTCCAACAAGTTAATCTCTGAAATTGCATACATAGGAGAGAAACACACAATCAGTGTAAAATCGATCGTGAAACGTCATTGAGGGTTGTTCCACGCACGCAGAATTGGTGCACGTGTACCGAGGGGTTGGGCTACTCGTACATAGATATATAATATATAAAAAAAAGAAAAAAAAGAGAACAAAGTGCGGAGGGCTAAAGTGGGCCAGTGGGGTTGGGATACTGTTAGGGGTGTGGAGGGCTTGACACGAAAGAAAGTAAAATCGAACTCGAGAATTTCGGATACAACAATTGGTACACAGGGGCTTGATCAGAAACGATAGGTGCGGTGATATATATATATGTATCGTATGCATATATATATAAGTATATCGTCTGAAATAAACACCGAGAACGATCGATCGAAACGTCGATTCCATCGTGCAAAATCGACGACTGACCGGATCGTTGCATGCGTGATTCGCGTGTCTGCAGCATTCGAGATGGTGCCGTTGCACTCCGGTGCATCTGTAATCTCTTTTTCTGGGTTAATACTATTCGAGGCTGTCGCGTGGAAAAGTTTTCTTGACGTTTCGACGGCATTGCAGATATAGCCTGAAAATCGATGACTGCTCAAGTTCGCACGCGGATTTTAACGTTATCTGCTACGTATTTACATTAATGCTTCAAAATGAATTTCGATGGTCTATCATTTACTCCTGCAAGCATATTCATATCTGTCTTCTACACTATACTCACAAGTTTAATTCTTCTGTTCAAATTTTTGTCGATTAAGTACATCATTTATATTTTAACCTTTGTTTATTTATTTTAAGGTATATGGTAGGTTCAGTCTATCTTTAAACTAGAGTGAATAAATTAAGGTTTCTGTACATCTTTGAAAGACTGTGTCTCGAAGAAAATAAAATAGTTATATAGCAGACTGTAATGAATAATTTTTGTGCAATAAGAGACTTGTTTTCATTTTAAAGGATTTTAGAACACTTTGACAATAATAAATAATTTTTATAACATACAATAAATCTTCACTCTGCTGTTTTTACCTGAACAAAAATTAACAAGCTTCAGAAAAATGTTCATCAAGCATCAGAAATTGTTTCAAAAATTTTCCACAGAAAAATTGAAATATTATAAAAAATTATTAAAAGCAAGTCTCTACATAAAAACAATAAAACAGTGTATTTAAAGATAATATTTATATTATCATTTCTTAAAATGAAGATAACAATATCTCCAAGTACAATACTTTGAAAGGTTAAATAAAAATAGCATTAGAAGTTCAAATACCTTTTCTGTAACACATAACAAATGATGCAACAATAACAGTTGTAAAAGCAATAACATCGTGTGTGATGAGAAAGGCAGCCTTGAACAGTCAGCTGACTTCACAGACTATATTCTCTCTGCCAGATATATTAAATTTATTTCTGATTGGCTAATTATAACATTTGACATCATCGATTTAGAACCGAACTAATAAAATAAACTGTTGTAACTTCTATTTATTTGTCAACGGAGTCCCTATTTCTCTTATATATCTATTTTATTATTTTCAGTGAACATACGCTAATTATTTCATTATTTTATGTTCAAAGAAACTCTAAATAATTTTTCTAATATTCTTAATAAATTTAGTATATATATTTTTTAATGTGAATATTAAAAAAATATTCAGAGAATAAATTCTAATTATTTTATTATTTTATGTTCAAAGAGGCACTGAATATTTTTTTTAATATTCTTAATATTTTTAATACGTGTATTCTTTAATGTGAATATTAAAAAAAAATATTCAGAAAATAAATGCTAATTTTATAATTTTATGTTCAAGGAGACACTGAATATTTTTTTTAATATTCTTAATATTTTTAATACATGTATATTTTTAATGTGAATATTAAAAAAAATATTCAGAGAATAAATGCTAATTATTATTCAAACAAAGGCTGAATATTTTTAACATTTTTAATATATGTATTTTTTAATATTAATACTAAAAAAAATATTCAGCAAATAAATGCTAATTATTGTATTATTTTACCTTCACTGAATAAATGTTCAATTTCGTATTATTTTATCTTCAGTAAATAAATGTTCAATTTTATCTTCAGTGGCTAAATTGTGAAATATTGTATTATTTTAAATTCAGTGAATAAATGTTAAACATATTTTATATGCAGTGAATGATTGTAATATAATAAAAGTGAAAATGCACCATCTTGAATGTAACGCAGCGAATCGGGGTGACAGAAAAATATATCGTTCTAGATGCACTATGATCGTAAATGATGCAGAAGAATGATAATCGTTATATCGGTGACAACGACAAAATTTCAGGCCGTGTGCCATCGAGACAAAAGTATGTATACACATATAATAAATGATTTTATACAGGAGTGAAAAAGAAAGACAGATATATAGAGATATAAGAGTCAGATAGAAAATATAATAAAAATATAGAAAATGTATTTTCGTACCTTGATAGGAGATGTACGAACCAGAAACATGGATAGAGAGAGAGAGAGAAAAGACAGTGACACAGACAGACAGATGAGGTGAAAGAAACAAAATGGACAATCGACACAGAACGCGTTTCATGATTCGAAGGAGAAATAAGAAAAAAACGAAGTAAAAAATAAAAAAAGGAATCAACGTAAAAAAAATGCGATTTCTAAGACGAGTATAAATGCTTTCGGTGTACTTGCGTTTCTTTTTCTGTCTCTTGTATCATACGTTCTTTTTTTGCTTTCATCGTCTTCATCGTTAATCTCATTTTTTTTCGTCGTTGATAGAAAAAATAGAATACTAAATGACGTAAAGAAGTGAAATGATGGAAACGTTGAAAACGACGACGATGAGAAAAGAACACGTTTCGGAATACAAAATAGAGAAAGAAACTCGACACACTGACACTATCTATGGAAAACAATGTAGCTAAGAAATCAATGATAATTAATGAAGCTCTTAATAATGTGACGATTAGAAGAGTCGAGTGGCGCTTCTTACCATCTGTCCGTGCAGCGGGTGAAAATGGAAACAGAAAGAGAATTCAAAATCTTCCTCTGAAAGTTTGACACCGCGGTATATGGGGTCGATTACGATACCATACTGTACTTTTGTGCTTCTTTTAATTTAGAGATTATACCTTCTATGGATTTTGGACGTATGTGGTGGAGATCCGTTTTTTTGAATTATTTTTGTGTGTAGATATATGTACAATAGGCTGGTTAGGTTAGTTGGAATTTTTCAATTTTTCAATTTTTCAATTTTTCAATTTTTCAATTTTTCAATTTTTCAATTTTTCAATTTTTCAATTTTTCAATTTTCTAATTTTCTAATTTTCCAATTTTCTAATTTTCTAATTTCCACATTTCCCAGTTTTCACATTTCTCAATTAGTATATTTCTCAGTTTCCACATTTTCCAATTTTCACATTTCCCAATTACTATATTTCCCAGTTTCCAGATTCGCCAATTTTCACACTTCCCAATTTCCCTATTTTCCAATTACAAAATTTCCCAATTTCTCAGCTTCCCCAGTTCCCAATTTTCCAATTTCCTAATTTTGCAATTTTGCCATTTCCCAATTTTCTAATTTTCCAATTTCCAATTTCCAAGTTCCAATTTTCCAATTTTCCAATTTTCCAATTTCCCACATATAAATCCCCAAATTTCCAAATTCTTAAATTTTTAGCCCTAAACTTACTATACTTATAAATCCCCAAATCTTCAAATTACCAAATTTCAAATTTCCCAATTTCCCTCCTTTCTAATTACAAAATTTCCAAATCCCAAATTTCCCAATTTCCAAATTACAAAATTTCTATATCCTCAAATTTCTAAACTTGCCAATCATCAATCCACAAAATTTCCAAATGATATCTTCAAACTTGATTTTGGCAATATAACGCGAGCGTCTTATACTAAACTACATAACTATCAAAATAATCAATGTAATTGAACACTAATATAATCAAAAGTATTATAATGAGCCTTCAATATAATCAATATAATCAATGTAATCAATATAATCAATATAATCAATACAATAACTATAACCAATATCATAAGTTAATAATAATTTATAATGACTTACACTAAAAGTACTGTCAAATAATTCAGTCCTATTTTGTACCAACCAATATTCAATATTTCATACTAATTAATTTCGTTCTCCTACCAAAACAAAAATAACACACACATATCAACCTACACCTAACCAATTCCACATATGTACACATACATGTATGTACATACATAAAAGTAACTCAAAACGACCTCCATAACACAATCCTCAAAACCAAGAAGGTTTCTTCAATTCACAACAACCAGTACAGGTATATCTTTTTTATCAAATCACTCTACAGGGTGACAGATGACAGGGTTTGGGGATGAAAAAAGATCTCGAAGTTCGCCCTTGACTTGAGTTCAAATCGTCGCGATAACAAAGTGACTCGGACAAACGTTTCGATCGTTTCCCAATATTCTTTTTTGTTCCCGAGAATTGGTGAAATTTCGATAAAAAAAAATGGTGTGCGGCCGTAGCAGGTGTTTACGAAAGGTGTAAACTCGAATAAAATCGAGGAACTCGGATAACGCGAGTGCAGCTTCCTGCTTGCACGCTTGCTAGATCGAGGCGTGGCGGCAAAGCTGATTTTCAAACAAAGGTTTTTGAAAAAGTTCTTGTAAAATGGTGAAATTGTAACTATTTTTATATATGTGGAAGCTCTTGAAAGACATCGGGTTGTCTTGGTTATAAATATTAATAGGTTGATGTGCTTTTTCGTGTTTAACACTGGATTTATTAAAATTTGATAAACTTCTTATTTTGAATAATAAAAATTAAGATTCTTTTGCTATCATGTAAGATAACTTTTGTCAAGATGAATAATTCTATAAGTTTTTTGTATTTTTCTTGTATTTGTAGTACTTTATTTTTAATTTAAAAACACTTGTATTTTGTTGTACTAAATAGATGTTTGTAAACCCAGTGTTAATTATAATGCAACAAAATTGCAATATTTTCTGAACTATCATTCTTGATTTTTTCGACAACCCGATGGTAGATAAAGAATAATATTTATAAAAATTAGCAACAGCTTCTTTCCCTGTTTGATTAACAAGAAAAATTATTCAAGTGTTCACAAGTTTGGTATTTTTAATTTAAATTTAGTTTGTCAGAAACTTTATTAGAAATAAAACTCGTATGGTTGATAAGTGAAAATTTAAGAGTAATTTTGAATAACTACAGACTTGAAATAATACTTGAACAGTCGAACCCATCACTACTACTTGAATTTGAACACTTCAAAAAAAAATTTGAATATTTAAATACACAATGTTATTATATAAAATAAAGCTCGATATCTAAATATGTAAAATAAAACTTGAATACCTAAATATTTGAAATAATACTTGAACAGTCGAACCCATCACTACTACTTAAATTTGAACACTTCAAAAAAAAATTTGAATATCTAAATACACAATGTTATTATATAAAATAAAACTTGATATGTAAATATATAAAATAACTTGATATCTAAATAAAATAAAACTTAAATATCTAAATATTTGCAATAAAACTTGAACAGCAAAACACTTGATGGACCTTGAATATTTGAACAAAGTTCTCTTGGAACCTGAATATTTGACCACTTCAAAAGAAGCTTAAACCCCGAAACATTCGAACGTTTGGAATGCACTAAATTCCTCTATCCACTTGTATAAAGTTTGCTTAACAGGGAAATCAGCTGATCAAAGTTGCGAAGCGAACAGAACTTCTATTAAGAGAAAAGAGTAAAATTTTGTAAGGAAATATGTTTGAAATCTTTGCAGTCACGCGATCGATCTCCCATTCGAGTAAACGCGACAATTCAATAATCCGTAAAGACAAATATTTGATGCAAACATATTCCATTATGAATTTCTGATTTGAATGAATTCTCGCGTTTTCGAATTTAATGGTCTCTCTTAAATCGTGTTTAGAGCTCTGAGTCATTCAAATAGTTTCTCGAGGAGAAACGTACACGAGTTTACTGATACATAAATTATTTAATGGAAATTGTAACTGGTTAAATTTATCACTAATCGATGGAAATTTCCTTCAACAAAATAGCAATGTTTCCTTCAATAATATAACATTCAAAATTGAATTAACAAGAAAATTGAATTAACAAAAAAATTGAATTGACAAGAAAATTGAGTTGACAAGAAAATTGAATTAACAAGAAAATTGAATTGACAAAAAAAATGAATTAACAAAAAAATGAATTAACAAAAAATGAATTAACAAAAAAAATTGAATTTACAAAAAAATTGAATTAACAAAAAAATTGAATCAACAAGAAAATTGAATTAAAAAAAAATTGAATTAACAAAAAAATGAATTAACAAAAAAATTGAATTAACAAAAAAATTGAATTAGCAAGAAAATTGAATTACCAAAAAAATTGAATTAACAAAAAAAAATTGAATTAACAGAAAAATTCTTATTAACACAAAATTGCCAAATTTGAATCGAACTTAAATTTGAGATGTGACAGAAAATTTTGACAGAATATGAACCGAATAAGAGGTTCGTATTAATAAAAGTTAAAACAGCTGTGAAGTAAATTTGTTGAAGCATCAAACGAGGTGCACAATAACACTCTGATCACGATGTAAGAGGGACCAGTAGATGTCGAACTGATAGACAAGGAAAAAGAATAATATATAGAAGATATATCTCTATATGTATGTAGAAAAGAGAAAGAAGAATCTCTGCAAGAAACGTGATTGTATTAAAGAAGAAGAGGAGGAAAGTGAAGTGATAGTCGACATTACCTTCTTCGAGCCCGTCGTCTCCGTCGCTCATCAGCTCGTCGTCCGAGCAGATATTCAGAACGTTCACCAACATTTCCGTCACTGGAACATTCAAAATAACGCTAAATTACAACACTGATTATTTTTCATAGATATTTGAAACTATAGTTCAACTTTCAGTTTAGGGATCAATTGGACTTTTCTCATAAATTTTTTTATAGACTTCTATGGCAGAAAGTTAATTGGAGGTTGAACGTAGGGTTCAAGTTGGTATGCACTTTTTATATTTATTTTAGTAATTTACTAAATAATTTATTAGTAATTATTTTTTCAAAGTTTCATACATCAAGAATTGTATATTCTTTAGATTCTATATTTGTGGATGTTGGATGCTCAAGTTTCTGAACCTTCAATTTACTGTGTTCTCTAATTTCTATATTTTTCAAATTTTTGTATTTAGAAATTTCTAAGTTTGCAAATTTTTATGTTTGAGAATTTCTAATTTTGTAAATTTTCTACGTTTGAGAATTTCTAATTTTGTAAATTTCTACGTTTGAGAATTTCTGCATTTTCTACATTTGCATGTTTAAAAATTTCTATGCTCTCAAATTTCTGTATTACTACATTTTCACATTCTTCAACTCTCTATTGTTAGGTCTCCATATTTGCAAATCTCTATGTTTTTAAGGTTCTATATTTTCAAATTTCTATATTCCCAATTTGGAAGTTTTTCAATTCTCTATGTGTCGAAATGTATGTATTTGCAATTATTAAATATTTTTTAGTTTATAGTATTGTACAGTATGGTCAAAGTAAAAGAGGTGCGGACTGTGCATTTGAATTGCGCGCTCGAGGTCACGTGACGTCCAGCACCCAGTACATACTGCCGTACAAATTGCATGTATTATAACTATGTATACATTACACAGAAGCACTAAATAGTGATAATAGTACTCTCAAATGAATTTATCAAACTTTTTAACAAAGAAATTCCAAGCCTAATATCTAACAATAAAAATATATTGAAAATATCTACATTTGAAAATTTGATGTGAAGCACATAATCTTGATAATACAAATTATAATTTTGAAAACTTGTAATTATTGTAATTTTGAAAACTTGTAATTATTGTAATTTTGAATACTTTCAAAAAGTTGTCACGATCACCAATATATCGAAAAGCAGATACTTTAATATGAAAATTGTACTCACTTATGAAATGTACTCACCCTTTTCACCTACAAACGGCAAGGACCACGTGAAAACATCCATGAAATTGGGCAACCAGTATGGATGCGGTGAACAATTGAACTGCCTGATGTTCATAACGTTGTTCTCGTACTTCAACACGGCTGCCTGTTTAATACAACAAATTGCACATCATTTAATTTCGATCGATGCTGTGAAAATGCTCGTGTATACCAAAGTGAAATCAAATGATCATTAACAGGTTGCTCGGAGACATTTCAACAATGATTTATAGCTAATATATTAATGTTTAAAGAAATACCTCTGACACAAAACAACTATTAGTTTCAAGGAATCTTTTTATTGCAATCATGAGTTAATTAATACATTTGTACTTAAAGTGTTGGTACTGCAGAATTTTTTTAAGAGAACAATGTTAGTTCAATTTGAATTTTTGTGGAGTAAGAGATGGATAGAGGAAAAGGGAGAACTAAAATTGAGAGAAAGAAGTCGATAACCCTAGAACTCTAGGTATGAAAGAAGGATTGATTGATAGATTTTGATCGATGAAAGGATTTGCAAAGGAGTAATTAGCTAGTAGGTGAATTTATGGATTACATGTTTACCTTGTTGTTGTAAACGTCGAGGTAGTTGGGCGCGCTGAAAATTGTAATTAACGATGGGAAGCCCGTCGTCTGAGATTTCCGGTACATACGATAACCCGCATCCTGTGCCTCGTGTGCCCTTATGATGCTCAGGAGGTTGTTGTTCTGCAGGAAATCACAGCAAGCCGCGTAACTGCGAAAATAACCAACGAAATACACATTAAATTACTGTCTCTACTTTTATTTCAAACGAAAGTTTTATTTTACTTTTATTTTATTTTAAACGACTTTTGAAAGAAAACGAAATAAGTATACACCTTATATTTTACTTTAAGTTCCTTCAGTCGCTTCCTATATCCTCAATTAATCAAATTTAATTTATTTCAAGATCTCAAATCATTGAATTTATTTTAATTTTAGCTGCAGTTCTATGTATGCACTTAAATGTATCTGTTTACCAGGTATATAAAATTTGTACTACTAATTATACTTTTCATTGTTATTTTACTATAATTACTTTAATAATTTTTACTTTATGTATTCAAATAACTACTGTATTTTAAAATCATTATTTGTGATCACAAATTACTATTTCAACAAATTATTATTAGTAATCGCGTTTAAATTTCCCGCGAAATCTCCATCTCGCTATATGGCCCTTTTACCTTCTCTTCCCTCTTCCATTCAAATTCCCACGTTAAGAATTTCACACGAAGATTTTTGCAGCAAAATCGAAATAGCTCAAATACCTTTCACCTTCCTTTCAAATTCCCAGGTTCAAATTCCCAAGAATTTTCTCTCGCAACAAAGTCGAAATAGCTCAAACACAGCGAAATAATTTGCAAATACACCGGAAATACGAACCAATAGCACCTTTGAGAGGATCAAACGCTAAAACGGTGGAACACGTTGGCCACGGTCATAACACGTACCGGGAATCCTTTACGAATGCAACTACCATAACTATAGTGGCAATTCCGTAATGGCCGCGATGCTATAAAGACGGAATCGAGATATGCTCGTTCTCTTTTGACCTCTTCCATCCTACATTCCTGAGAGAACTCGTAAAATCTACCGCGAGAATCGTCCATCCTCGTCGTTTTATTTCACCATCGTAAACCCCGTGACCTCCATTCCTATGGAGACCATTGCATCTACTGGCTATTGTCGTTCCTTGCATTTTTTAAATTTTACGTATCTCTCGTTAAGTCACCCTTTTACGATCTTTGGTTGTGTAATTCTTTAGTGCTGGGCAATAAAAGTTAACAATTATGTTCTTGCTTGTACAGGGATTAAAGTAGGTTCATTTAGTTGGTACAATTTGATGATACTCGTTTGTAGAATTATTATGATTTTTTTTAAAGAATGAAGTTTGACGTTCTTTATTTTTGTGGAGTATTTAAAAACTTGGAACAGGTATGTATGGTTTTTGGTTATAGAATAAATAAAGACATTTTTCTGAAACAATTTTTCAAATCTATTATATAAAACAATTATGTATAGTTTTTGGTTATAGAATAAATAAAGACATTTTTCTGAAACAATTTTTCAAATCTATTATATAAAACAATTATGTATAGTTTTTGGTTATAGAATAAATAAAGACATTTTTCTGAAACAATTTTTCAAATCAATTATATAAAACAATTATGTATAGTTTTTGATTATAGAATAAATGAAGAATTTTTCTGAATCAATAAAATTTGACAATTTTCATTTGTGGTATAATTAAAAACATTTTTTTAAATCACTAAAATTTGATGTTTTCCATTCATAGAATAATTAAAAACATTTTTTAAAGCCAATAGAAATTTACAATTATGTACTGTTTTTAATGTTACAATAATAAAAAATGTTTTTCATAATCAATAAAATTTTATGGTTTTCATTTGTGGTATAATTAAGAACATTTTTTGAAATCACTAAAATTTGATGTTTTGTATTTGTAGAATAATTAAAAATATTTTTTAGAATCAATAGAAATGCACAATTATGTATTGTTTTCAATTGTACAGTAATTAAAAATGTTCTTCATAATCAATAAAATTTGATGGTCTTCATTTGTAGAATAATTAAAAACATCTTTTTAAATCACTAAAATTTGATGTTCTGCATTTGAAGAATAATAAAAAACATTTTTTAAAATTAATAAGAATTTTACAATTATGTATTGTTTTCAATTGTACAGTAATTAAAAGTGTTTTTTAAAATCATCAAAATTTGACGATTTTCATTTGTTGTATAATTAAGAACATTTTTTAAAATTACTAAAATTTGATGTTTTATATTAATAGAATAATTAAAAACATTTTTCAAAATCATCAGAGTTTCATTCAATTACGTATTGTTTTCAATAATAAAAAAATGAAAAACGTTCTCTATAATTGATCTCACATACGTTATAATTAAATCCATCTTCCCGAATCAATAAAACATCACAATTAAATCCGCCCACAGAATTAAACCACCAAAAGACCATTACCGAATTACGGCCTAAAATAATGAAGACATCGAGCCGAACGTGATCGAACGAAATTAATTAATTGACTCGTACGGGGGTTAAAATTATTCCTCGTAAGATGGAAGGGTAAGAATCGATTCTCTGAGACGACCTCCGTCACATGTTGATGATTTATCGGCCGTATTATAATTTATAAATGCTTGGTCCGTGCTTCTGTTATCGCGTTCGATCGCCGGATAAAATTACGCCAGGACGAAGAGAGAGAGAGAGAGAGAGAGAGTTATCACGAATTTTCGCGTGTAGCCTCGCGTGCAGGTTGCAACTGCACGAGCAAAATTGTCGAGAGCGTTTTAAGCCTCCGTTGCACCGTACTTCCGGCCAACCTTCGAACAAATTTCACGTATGGAGAACCGTGGTTTGTTGCTGATACACGTATACGCCTCGAACACGTGCTCGGTTTTGCTCTCAATTTATACGCTTTGAGTACGGTCATTTTGTTATATTGCATTGGGGTGCTAACTTGTTGCCATCATTTTTTTTTTTCGAGGCTTTTTATATTTGTGATATTGTTTTTTGAGGTGGAGTATTAAATGTTTGATGTACTTGGTTTTTTTGATGAAATATGTAAATGGTATTTACAGTGAAATACATATAAAGGTATGGTGAAACATATATGCATATCATGAAATACATATGTGTATCATTGTTGTAATGAAATACATATAGATATCATGTTACGTTAATTCATATGTGTGCATGTGTATCGTGTATCATGTGTGTATATCATGTTACGTTAATTCATATGTATAAATGTGTATCATGTATCATGTGTGTATATCATGTTACGTTAATACATATGTATATATGTGTATCATGTATCATGTGTGTATATCATATTATCTTAACACATATTTACATATGTGTGTCATATATCATGTATGTGTATCATATTACCTTAATACATATGTACATATGTATATCATATATCACATATGTATATGTATACGTATATCACACATGTATCTCATGTTATTTTACCACATATGTATATCATGTACGCGTCATGAAGAGTACTATACAATGAAATATATAATGTTTATAACGAAAGATATATTATTTACAATACTTATGACAAAATAAAAAAAATAAGTCCTACATATCAAGTAGCCCCAAAGTAACCAAAAGTCTAAAGTACACAATAATTTGAAAAAAAATTGAGTCATTGAATAAAGTAAGTTTGATTGGAGGCCCAACGACGGCTTTGTAGAATAATATCGAATTATAACCGGCTCGCATCCGACCGGAACATTCGACCGTTGCAAATAAATCAACAAGAAGCGTTCGTTATATCGGCGCTGCAGCTTGATAATATTTACTTAACGAAGCACGACAATCGGCACGGGACACGCTCGTCTCATTGTCGATATTTTCAGGCAAACGAGCACTTTATCGTGCCCGGTAGGATCCGTGGATCGACACACGCGAACGTGACCCGAAATTCGCGTTAATTACTTCATCGAGTGCACACCGTGGCGCGAAACGAAACTAGGTTTCAGTAGTGCAGCTCGACGTACGCTCGGACGGCGACAGAGATTTCGCCGGGCAAGTCGTGAATTTAAACGAAATACAATTGGAGTTCATTAGCGGGGCGAATTATCGATGCTCGGGATGAAATCGTAGCCGGTAAACAACGCTGATCAATTACAACCGGTGTAATCGGGGAATTTCTGTGGAAAAGTTGGACCGGATTCGTGCGGGATATCGCTGGTTGTACTACTTGAAATTCGGGGAAAGGTGAGTTGAGAGATTTTTCCTAATTAGTATATTTCCCAATTTCCAAATTTCTCAGTTTCCATATTTCTTAACTTCCACATTTTCCAATTTCCACATTTCCCAATTACTATATTTTGTAATTTCCACATTTCCCAATTCCCAAATTTTCCAATTACTATATTTTGTAATTTCCACATTTCCCAATTTCCATATTACTCAGTTTTCACATTTTCCAATTTTCACATTTTCCAATTACTACATTTTCCAATTTTCACATTTCCCAATTTCCACACTTCCCAGTTACTATATTCCCAAATTTCCACATTTCCCAATTACTATATTTCCCAATTTTTACATTTCCCAATTACTATATTTCCAAGTTTCCACATTTCCCAATTTCTCTATTTTCCAATCACAAAATTTCCCAATTTCCCAATTTTTCAATTTTTTTCATTTTACAATTTTATAATTTCCTTATTTCCAAATTTTCCAATTTCCTCATTTCCCAAATTTCTAATTTTCCAATTTTCCTATTTCCCACAATTCTTTAATTTTTAGCTCTAAAATTACTATACTTCTAAAGCCCCAAATCTTCAAATTACCAAATTTTTAAATTTCTCAATTTCTAAAAATCTGCAAACTCGAAAACATCCTACTCTAAAAATCCCAAAATACAATCAAACTATACATTAATAATTTCCACCTTAACACTAGAACTGCCAACCACTCAAAATGACTGGTTTCATATTTCTCATTTTATATTGCAAAATTTTATTGTCGTGATTTTATGAGAATGTCTGTCATATTTTATTGATGTAAAAACTAGTTCTATATGTTACTTGATGCTTTAGTATTTATTTATGTTAAAATTATGCAGCGATTGACGACAACTTTATTGGATGTTAAGCCAATTAATTTATTAAAATAATATTACAATAACTATTTAACGATTTACCAATGGAAAATGTACAACAAGGAATGGCATTTTATAGCAGAGTACACGGTCTATATAAATTAACTATATAACAGTTTTTTGTTAATCAATTTATGAACGTGCGATAATTTGCTTTATTCTTAACAATTTATTTCTCTTTTCATTTTATTTTTCATCCTCCAATAAGCATTTCACCCCTTACACTATTTTGACGAGTCTGATTCGTGACGCACTCTTCGGCTATGACAAATTTTACTTGAATTTTGAATACATTTCAATTTGGAGTTCAAGTCCAACTATAATTTGCACAGTCAACAACTGCATGATACCAGATTCACATAATATTTCAAGTTTCTCTGTCTAGTTTCATGTGATGTCTGAAATTAGTCAGTTCTGACTGACGCACTTGACAAAGACATCATAGTGCAAGGGGTTAACGTCGGTAGTTCTACTGTTAAAAACACCCAAATCTAATTTTTCCAAATTTCCCACAAGAACCATAATCTCGAAGAACCATAAAACAGAATTAGAAATAAAAGTAAAAGTGCAAGAACATTATCGGGCCATTTGGTTAGTAGCGATTCTCTCATCTGATCGCAATTATGTAAATCGTAGTCGCAATATCTAAAGGAACAGTTATCATAGAAATAGCTGTGTTATTTCGCCACTCGAAAGAATTTGAAGAAAATGGTTGCCGCATCGCTCGGCGAGCGCGAAATGGAGTTTCGATAACGTCTCGATTTTCTCTACGTACTGCGATAAAAAAGAAAAGAAATTCTCGCAGCTGGTGAAAATTGTCGGTTCGATAAACGCGATAATCGATTCAACGAGCATGGAAACACGAAAAATTCTGCTCTGTTGCGCCACGCCACGCGGTTTGCCTCGTTTTCGTTCGAAATGAATAATACATTAGTTTTACATTCCCGATATTTATTCGAAAGAACAAATGGCGTTTTCGTCGGATGCGTTGTTCCTCGGCTTTCCATTAAAAACCCATTCGTCTCGTTGCGTCGTTTTACAACGAATTTTCAACGCGATACAAGAAATTAAATCCGGCGATGTATCAAATATTCAACGATTTTTGGGGGATGTTTTTAAATGCTTTTTTTCGATCAGGGCATGTTGTATAGTCTCAAATTTATGTTTCCACATTTACAAATTTTTCATTTGCATATTTATGACTTTTGAAGATGAATATTTTGAAGTGGTAAAATTTTTAAATATTTGGATTAGGTAAATGTCGAATTTCAAAATCCTAAAATTGGGAAATTGTGAAGGAGTCAAGTTAAAAAATACAAACACTCAAATTTGTTAAGTCCCTAAATTTCATATTTCTCAAAATAAACTCAGACTTCCTAAATTCCATAACCCCCAAACTTAAAAAATCCAAAATATGCAAATCTACAGATCTCACAAGATCGAACAGTTATTATCAATTTCCACGGTTCCTCATTATTATATTTTCTAATTTCCACATTTCCCAATTACTACACTTTCCAATTTCCACATTTTCCAATTACTACATTTCCCAATTTCCACATTTTCCAATTACTACATTTCCCAATTTCCATATTTTCCAATTAGTACATTTCCCAATTTCCACATTTTCCAACCACTATATTTCCCAATTTCCACATTCCCAATTACTATATTTACCAATTTCCACATTTCCCAATTACTATATTTCCCAATTTCCACATTTCCCAATTACTACTTTTTCCAATTTCCACATTTTCCAATTAGTACATTTCCCAATTTCCACATTTTACAATTAGTACATTTCCCAATTTCCACATTTCCCAACTACTATATTTCCCAATTTCCACATTTCCCAATTACTACATTCCCCAATTTCCACATTTCCCAATTAATATATTCCCCAATTTCCATATTTTCCAATTAGTACATTTCCCAATTTCCACATTTTCCAATTAGTACATTTCCCAATTTCCACATTTCCCAACTACTATATTTCCCAATTTCCACATTTCCCAATTACTACTTTTTCCAATTTCCACATTTCCACATTTCCCAACTACTATATTTCCCAATTTCCACATTTCCCAATTACTACTTTTTCCAATTTCCACATTTCCACATTTCCACATTTCCACATTTCCCCATTTCCTTATTTTCCAATTACTATATTTCCCAATTTTCACGTTTCCCAATTACTATTTTTCCCAATTTCCCTATTTTCCAATTTCCCAATTAATATATTTTCCAATTTCCACATTTCCCAATTAATATATTTCCCAATTTCCACATTTCCCAACTACTATATTTCCCAATTTCCACATTTCCCAATTACTATATTCCCCAATTTCCATATTTTCCAATTAGTACATTTCCCAATTTCCACATTTTCCAATTTCCACATTTCCCAACTACTATATTTCCCAATTACTATATTTCCCAATTACTATATTTCCCAATTTCCACATTTCCCAATTACTACTTTTTCCAATTTCCACATTTCCACATTTCCCCATTTCCTTATTTTCCAATTACTATATTTCCCAATTTTCACGTTTCCCAATTACTATTTTTCCCAATTTCCCTATTTTCCAATTTCCCAATTAATATATTTTCCAATTTCCACATTTCCCAATTAATATATTTCCCAATTTCCACATTTCCCAACTACTATATTTCCCAATTTCCACATTTCCCAATTACTATATTCCCCAATTTCCATATTTTCCAATTAGTACATTTCCCAATTTCCACATTTTCCAATTTCCACATTTCCCAACTACTATATTTCCCAATTACTATATTTCCCAATTACTATATTTCCCAATTTCCACATTTCCCAATTACTACTTTTTCCAATTTCCACATTTCCACATTTCCACATTTCCCCATTTCCTTATTTTCCAATTACTATATTTCCCAATTTTCACGTTTCCCAATTACTATTTTTCCCAATTTCCCTATTTTCCAATTTCCCAATTAATATATTTTCCAATTTCCACATTTCCCAATTAATATATTTTCCAATTTCAACATTTCCCAAATACTGTTTGGCTTAACATCCATTTAATAATTCAAAGTTGTCGTCGTCAATCACTGCATAATTCTAACACAATTTTCCAACATTGTACCCCCTAAAAATCTCTCAGTACAAATATCTATTCCCTAAAAATGTCCCAGTACAAATACCTATTCCCTAAAACTGTCCCAATACAAATATCTATTCCCTAAAAATGTCCCAACACAAATACCTATTCCCTAAAACTGTCCCAGTACAAAAACCTATTCCCTAAAAATCTCTCAGTACAAATACCTATTCCCTAAAAATGTCCCAATACAAATACCTATTCCCTAGAAATAGCTCAATACAAATACCTATCCCCTAAAAATGTGCCAATCACATAACTCACCTATAAAAGTACGAACATCCCCTGACGCTGTTGTGGGAGAAATGTTCGGCGTTCTTCTCGTTGCCGAAGTCCTCGAGAGGATCGGACCAGAGGAGGTCGCACATTGGCCCGAACGCTGGCGGCTCTTTGAACCTGTCCAACTGCAACAGCAAAGTAAACATCGATCGAATTAGTCGAAGGAACTCGACGTCTCTGATGCATCGACAGACATCCAAGGCTCGTGTAAACGAGCCTGCAGTAATTATCTAAACGGTACCAGCCACCGACGTGCTTCGCAGTTTCCAATCAACCGATGCTTTTGTGCTACGATTTCCGATCTGTTGATTTAACGCGATATCGAATGATCGACCGATATTTATTGATCTACGGTTGCGAATGCCTCAGGATGTTGCCCGGAAGTTTTGGTTACTTGGATACGGTTTCAATCATTCGACGTCGGTACGGTATACCCTGATTAATCTTCGTGGTTACGTATATTTTTGATCGATACATTTCTTTTGGATGGTATTTTGATGAATTGTTGTTTTTAATAGCGTGGGTTAATTAGATAGAGGGTGATGTTGTTTTGAGAGAAATAAGATTCCTGTTTTTGACCTTAAACTGGTTTATGATCTTGATGATGATATTGTGAAGGACATTGGGATGAGACTCATCACGAGACTGATGATAAAAATGACTGTCAAATGTGGTCACATTTTGTTTGGTTCAAATGTAGTAATTGGGAAATGTGGAAATTAGGAAATGTAGTGATTGGCAAATGTGGAAATTGGGAAATATAGTAATTGGAAAATGTGGAAATTGGAAAATATAGTAATTGGGAAATATGAAAATTGGGAAATATAGTTATTGGAAAATGTGGAAATTGGGAAATATGAAAATTTGGAAATGTGGAAGTTGGGAAATGTGAGAATTGGAAAATGTGGAAATTGGGAAATGTGGAAATTAGAAAATATAGTAATTGGAAAATGTGGAAATTGGGAAATATAGTTATTGGAAAATGTGGAAATTGGGAAATATGAAAATTTGGAAATGTGGAAGTTGGGAAATGTGAGAATTGGAAAATGTGGAAATTGGGAAATGTGGAAATTAGAAAATATAGTAATTGGAAAATGTGGAAATTGGGAAATATAGAAATTGGAAAATGTGGAAATTGGGAAATATGAAAATTTGGAAATGTGGAAGTTGGGAAATGTGAGAATTGGAAAATGTGGAAATTGGGAAATGTGGAAATTAGAAAATATAGTAATTGGAAAATGTGGAAATTGGGAAATATAGAAATTGGAAAATGTGGAAATTGGGAAATATAGTAATTGGAAAATGTGGAAATTGGGAAATACAGAAATGGGAAAATGTGGAAATTGGGAAACGTGGAAATTGGGAAATATGAAAATTTGGAAATATGAAATTGGGAAATATGAAAATTTGGAAATTGTGAAATGTGAAAATTTGGAAATATGTAATTTGGGAAATGCGAAAATTTTGAAATATGTAATTTGGGAAATATGGAAATTGAGAAATGTGGAAAATGAAAAATGTGAAAATTGGTAAATATAGTAATTGGAAAATGCGATTAGCATAATACAAGAATATAATAAAACAAAATTAAACATCGCCTAAAACAACAATAAAGAAATGAGCAGAATTCATCAATTATTCCGTAACTCGGAATTTCGGATTCATCATGAATCTTTTAGCACACAGACCGTCGGAAAAAAAAGAAGAGAAGAAATTTACGCTCACTCGATGGAGAAACTAGGTGGACGAGCCACTTATTTACTCGAAAGACACACACACGTACAACGGAGATATAGAAACGCAGGAAGGATTCGTTGGTCGAGTGGTGTTTCCGCGTCATAAAGCATTCACGAACTCTGGCCTAGATTTATTCCTGTGTCGAACCGCTCGACGGAATCAAAGTAAAATCAGAGAACTTCCGGCAGAAACTTTTACCCTCCTGATTCGAGTGGATGACGGGTAGAAAAACTTTAAATGTTCCTGTCGTCCTCGTTGATCGAATCAGAACTATATTCTCGGGTTGTACACTGTACAGGAATCTTTAGATTACGATCAACTTTTAACTACATTTTTTATGCAGAGCTTGTGTCAGTATTTGGTGTTGGAAATTTTCTAATTACATAATTTTTAATTTTCCAAATTTTAGAATTACCCAATTTTCAATATTCGAAATTTCCCAATTCTCACATTTCCTGATTCCCAAATTTCCTAATTCCCAAATTTTCCAATTAACACATTTTTCGATTCCCACATTTCCTAATTATCAAATTTTTTAATTCCCACATTTTCCAATTTCCACGTTTTCTAATTCTCAATTTTCCTAATTTCCACATTTCCTAATTATCAAATTTTTTAATTCCCACATTTTCCCATTTCCACATTTCCTAATTCCCAAATTTCCCAATTCCCACATTTCCTAATTATCAAATATTTTAATTCCCACATTTTCCAATTTCCACATTTCCTAATTCCCAAATTTCCCAATTCCCACATTTCCTAATTATCAAATATTTTAATTCCCACATTTTCCAATTTCCACATTTCCTAATTCCCAAATTTCCCAATTCTCACATTTTCCAATTCCCACATTTCCCAATTTCCACGTTTCCTAATTCCCACATTTCCTAATTACTACACTTTCCAATTTCCACATTTTCCAATTACTACATTTCCCAATTTCTACATTTTCCATTTACTACATTTCCCAATTTCCATATTTTCCAATTAGTACATTTCCCAATTTCCACATTTCCCAACTACTATATTTCCTAATTTCCACATTTCCCAATTACTACTTTTTCCAATTTCCACATTTCCCCATTTCCTTATTTTCCAATTTCCACATTTTTCAATTACTATATTTCCCAATTTCCATGTTTCCCAATTACTATTTTTTTCCAATTTCCCTATTTCCCAATTAATATATTTTCCAATTTCCACATTTCCCAATTTCTATATGTCCCAATTTCCACATTTCCCAATTCCCAAAATTTCCAAATTCCCAAAATTTCCAAATCACCCCCTTTTCAATCCCCCAAATGTTCACATTCCTAAATTTCTAAACCTCCTTCACTCCTCTATATCCCGCAGGAACGCTGAAACTCCCAGTCTCACATAACGACAAATTCAATTTCCTAACACATACAATGACACACAAAACATACATACACGTGTATATGCACACTAAAGACAACGACGGTTAACCAGTTAAGGATACGATCATTTGATCAAAGTTTACGATGTCTCTGTTTATCGCGCAACAGAGACTGAGTCGTGGACTACGAGTTTTGATCATAATGGCTAATTATGTTGAATGGCATTAGTTCCTAACGCTCAGCGATTGCGTACGTGTGCCAGCTATGTGTACACGTACGTACATACCACCCAGATATACATACCAGCCACATACATACACGTACAAAGTTCGATGCTGTTTATAGTGTAACGAGCAGTTTGCACCTAATAAAGGCAGACATAGTATCAGTGGCATTATTGGCCTTGCCGAAGTAGCTGCATCGTTCACGCCTCTAAATCCGTATTAGCTGTGCAGCGATCAACGCAATAGCCACTAAGAAGTTCAACGATCTAATTAATTCTAGATATTGCTCTCTCGTGACTGTATTCAGAAAATAACTTAAGTCTTATAGTAGAAATTTGATGTGATCGATATTTATTATGGGAGTAGTAGGAAGGACGCACCGGGTGCGTCAGATATTTTCAGAGTATTATTGCTGTGTTAAGATAGACGAAGGATGTTCAAATTTTAGAGATATTTTGGGTGGGTTCTAATTTAACTCAATTCTTATAACAGTAATTTGACGTTATCGTTATTTAATATGGGAGCATTCTGAGTGACGCACCGGGTGCGTCAGACATTGTCAGAGTATAATTATCGCTGTACTCATGGAGATGAGGGATGTTCAAATCTTAGAGATATTTTGGGTGGGTTCTAATTTAAATTAAGCAAAATCAAAGGTTAATATGTAAGCTAAATGTGGTACATATGAACATATGTGGACATGGACCACACATGTGGACATGGTATATTATAATTCTAGTTAATAGAGAGATGTTACTGTGTGGAATTTTTGCTAATAACTAAACACGATTATTATTAAAAATGTAAACACAAAAAGTGACATATCTGATCATAAGTAGCTACATGTGTCACGTTTCAACACATGTGGACATGTATTACTAGGTATCTCTGTACATCACAAGCAAACATGTCAACCTTGTTTTCAATTCTTTTATAATTTTGTGCATACGTTTATGTTTAAGTACATTTATGTTTTTTATTATCATTTAAACAAGCAGTAGCCACTCTTCACTAGAATAATAATACAAGAATAAATAATAGAAGATCACGAGTCATAAAACAGAAAATGTACATATGTGTGCATATATGCATATATATACAACAAAGTGAAGACTCCAGGATTGCCACTGTTTATAATACACATAAGAAACCTATGAAAGATGCATCTGTTCCGGCAGATTACGATATTTCTCATGGGAGAAAAAGGGGTGGTTAACCCTCTTCTTCCGGCTGTTTCTCGTTCACAGCGTTTCTCTTTCAGTCGCATCAATCGCGAGAAATAAAACCGGCGGAAGACTGCAGGAGGAACAACGGGAGAATAAAAGGCTGGAACTGGGTGAAGTTCGACTGATCGGAAATATTCGTCGAGCATTCGCGATAATTTGCATCGACGTTATCGGTTGTTCCCCGTTCCGATTTTCCCGGTGCCACGCTATTCTGATAGTCGATCAGAAAAAGATGTTGAATTGCCGTATCCATTACTGAAACTTTTTTCTTCCTCTTTTATGGAACTTCGGCTGCTCAAGTTTTTCCGGGATTCTTCTTCCTCTGCAGATGTACTCTCTCGGGCAATGGGGTGGAAACGGTTATGAAGTTTTGACTCTTGGTTAAGAATTTGGGGACATTTGGTAATTGATAGGTTCAGGATTTTTGGTCCACTAATTTCTTAAGAGAGAAATTTTTTGAATTATAGAGTTGCAAAGTTAGAGATATTTTAAATTAGAAGATTACGCAGTTAAAAATATTTTAAATTACAGGATTGAAGAGTTAGACATATTTTAAATTACAGAGTAGCAAAGGTAGAAACTTTTTAAATTATAGGGTTGCAATGTAACATTTTTACACTGTAATTTAAATTAGAAACATTTTACGCTCAAGTATAAAATGTCATAGTACAAACTGACATATGTGGATGTCACACATGTTATAAATAGATCATATATTAAGAACAAGTGTATTTAATTTTTAATTTCATCTTTTGATCAGTTAGAGTATATCATTGTCTCAACAATTGAGAGCCCTTGAAAGTTTCTTCTATTTTCTTTTATTATAAACAATTAACTAAATTGAATTTGTAACATCATCACATATGTTCACAAAGGATCACATATGACCAAACAGGATCACATATGACCAAACAGGATCACATATGACCAAACAGGATCACATATGACCAAACAGGATCACATATGACCACACAGAATCATATGTGACATTACAGGATCACATATGTCCATACAGGATCACATGTGAGCAAATAGGATGACTACATGACCATACAGGATCACATATCATATGTGGACCAACAAATTAACAGCTCATATGTACATATGAGTACCCTCATATGAAATTAATTATATCTTTGTACAAAAACCGTAATTATTACCGAGCTAATCATAGTTGACTGTTACTTAATTAAATTTGTAGGGTGAACACAAGTAACCATACAGGATCACATATGATCACATAGGATCACATATGATATGTGGACCAGCACATTAACAGCTCATATGTACATATGAATATCCTCATATGAAATTAATTATATCTTCATACAAAAACCGTAATTATCATCAAGTTAATGATAGTTAATTGTTTTATCACGAAGAAAAATCGAGTGCTTGCTGAGCAGCTCTCGAAGGTCGCGTAAATGCGGAAGACGAGGGAGCATGTATTTCCCAGCTGCCATTTGGTATTCATATCGCTTGCTCGTGGTTGCAAAACCCGCCTTTTACATAGAAGCACCCGGAATAATACATAAGGTGGGGGTAGCGTATCTGTAAGGGGATAAATATTGCATACTCGCCGGTGTCCCTCGCTTTTCACCCCCTCTGGAATTTCGAACATATTCTGCATAGACACCCTCACAATCGTCGACCTTCCATTTCTACCAAGATGGAACCTTTCGAAGGGAAATAAATGATCGTTTCTATTGGGCGACACGATGAATTACGGATCGATTTCGATGGAACCCAAAAAATGAAAATTGCGCTCGTGAGAGAAAATTTTCAAAGAATAGGGTATTTTGTTAAATTTTATTTTTTAATTACTTGGAAAATCGATAGAACTTGAATCATGAGGTACATTTATTTAAAAATTATAAATTTTATATCACAAATTTTTATCTACTGTCATCTGCATTCTATCTAAATTTCCATATTGCAAAAATTTTTCATCCACAAAATAAAATTGAAAAATGACAACGTGCTTGAGAGGTTAAAGATCTAATGTGCAAACAAAAATTGCATAATACATACTCTTCACACAAACTTTCCACAATGTTTCACTTGTCAAAGCTCATCTAGATTAAAAGCTGGCGATAACAATGAAAGACCGTTCGGATTAAGAGTCCGAATTTTTCTGTCCGTGACATCTCTGTTAACGCGATGCACAAATGAAAGATCCCTGTACTATTTTCCTTTCGTCGGAAGTTCTCCCATTAAATAATACTTCGACTTAGCCGGCGTATCCGCTGTTTCAACGTGAAAGGACTTTGTGTCTCTGCAAATGGAATTATTGCGAGATAGCCTCTGGCCACCACACGGTTTCCGTTCCCTGAATATCTCGAATTTCACCGTCGAACACACACGAGTTCCTCGTTAAGAAAACATAATTTGTAGATTCGTGACCTAAATTGGAGGTGCTTCCTTAATTAGGCCGCAAAGTTCTCGTCAAGTTCAGCGAGTACACGCGTGCGGAGAGATTAGTCGCGAGAGGAAAGAACGTTGTTGAACTTCCGGAGCTTCCGAACCTTGAAACTTTCGAACTTCCAAGGGTTGTTCCCTTAAATGGGAGTTCTGGAGAAAAGGCAACGTTTTCTTCCTTATTATGTTCTAAACAGTTGCTCATTCATGATTCACATATGTGAGTGTTCACATATTGCCATGGTTCATATGTTGTTCACATATGGAGAGGAATAAATTGCATTCAACCTTCATTGTGAAAATGTGATGTCATAAGTGAATACAAAATTCAATTGTCATGAAAATATGAGTCTGTGTCACATATGGACTGTGTGGATCATATGTGATCACATATGAAGTGTCATATTTATTTAAGCAGGGTTAACTAGTACTGGACTAAGTAGATGATTAGCTGGGTGATTTAGTTGTCATGAAAATACGAGTCTGGTGTGTCACATATGGACTGTGTGGATCATATGTGATCACATATGAAGTGTCATATTTATTTAAGCAGGGTTAACTAGTACTGGACCAAGTGGATGATTAGCTGGGTGATTCAGTTGTCATGAAAATACGAGTCTGGTGTGTCACATATGGACTGTGTGGATCATATGTGATCACATATGAAGTGTCATATTTATTTAAGCAGGGTTAACTAGTACTGGAACAAGTGGATGATTAGCTGGGTGATTTAGTTGTCATGAAAATACGAGTCTGGTGTGTCACATATGGACTGTGTGGATCATATGTGATCACATATGAAGTGTCATATTTATTTAAGCAGGGTTAACTAGTACTGGAACAAGTGGATGATTAGCTGGGTGATTTAGTTGTCATGAAAATACGAGTCTGGTGTGTCACATATGGACTGTGTAGATCATATGTGATCACATATGAAGTGTCATATTTATGTAAATAGAATTAATTAATGCTGGACCAAGTGGATGATCAGCTTGACCAAAGTACACATCTGACATAATTCAGACAGCCTTGTTTTTCACATTAAAAAAGAATAAAGCAGTAACATATGTGATAGTATAAAGCACATATGAACCAAAAGTGCTGGATGACCAAGTGACCAGCTGGATGAGTCAATGTACATATCTGACATAATTCAGACAGCCTCTCGCATTAAAAAAGAACAAAGCAGCAGAATATGTGATAAAGCACATATGAACCAAATACCCTAAAAGAAACGTGAACGCCAAGATATAATTTCAGCAGTCGCTCTAAACGGACGGATTGAAATTCACAAACGTGGGCCATGGAATTCGATAGGATTCGCGTATTCATCGGGAGCTAGAGGGTTGAACACGACCGCAAATGATACACAACACGCAGCTGTAATAGCATGTTAATTATGTTGAATAGCACACCGCTGCCTACCGCGCTCCTTTACGTGTAACTAACGCAGCCAGTCGTCTATACGCGATCGCGAGTGTGTTAACAGGGCCACCACACTAACAATACGTCGTTTACGGTGTAACGAGCAGCTGCCTATTAAACTGAAGCTACACGCAGCCAACCCAAGAACGTACAAACCTTATCACGGAAGCAATGTCAACCGCGTTCCCAGTTTCCGATGTTTCTAATTATCGTATCTCGCTACGAGTTGTCGAACATTCGTGTTTAGATCGATTCTGTCCTGTACGCACGAAATTTCCATCAACGCTCGGATAATAGTTTTAGGATGTTCTTAGAAACGCTCGGGGGGAGATTGGACTATCTTGATTGAACTGTTTCATTGGATAATGATTTTGTATTGTTATCACGTGCGAGTATGTTGGGTGACGCTATAGAAATTAGTGCGATAGAGGGGTGCACTGTGTGTCGTTGACTGCAAGGATGTATTCTTCGTTTATGAATTCTTCAATTTTTCAAGTTTTCGATTTTTCGATTTTTCAGTTTTTCAATTTTTCGATTTTTCAATTTTTCAATTTTTCAATTCTTCAATTCTTCGATTTTTCAATTTTTCGATTTTTCAATTCTTCGATTTTTCAATTTTTCAATTTTTCAATTTTTCAATTCTTCAATTCTTCGATTTTTCGATTCTTCAGTTTTTCAATTTTTCAATTCTTCAATTTTTCAATTCTTCGATTTTTCAATTTTTCAATTCTTCGATTTTTCAATTTTTCAATTTTTCAATTCTTCCATAGCTTTCCACATTGCAATATCCCAAATTCTCTAGATCAATAAAATTCCTATAATTCCATATCTCTAGAATCCCCAACCCAAGGTTCCATAATTCTAGATCCAAAATTCCCTGGAATCCCCAACTCAAGGTTCCAACATTCCTAGATCCAAAATTCCCTAGAATCCCCAACTCAAGGTTCCAACATTCCTAGACCAAAAATTCCCTAGAATCCCCAACTCAAGGTTCCAACATTCCTAGATCCAAAATTCCCTAGAATCCCCAACCCAAGGTTCCATAATTCCTAGACCCAAAATTCCCTAGATCCCCAAATCACCGTCCTCACTAAACTTTCCCTCAAAATCCTAGAAACACCCTAAATCCTAAAAATTAACAGAATAATAAATATAAATAAAACAGTCGTCAATGTACTAAAAATGTAGATGACAGAATACTAAAAATGGATCCAAAAGATTAGAAATAATAAACCGAAAGAAAGCGTCCATTTTCGGGTCGGTAGGAGAATAATTCTCCAGAAGGAGATTTCGAGGCGTCGTGACGCATCGAGCCCTCGAGCCACGAAACACCTGGTGCATTTTATCAGCTACAACGGTGCAGTTTGTGCTTTAAATAGCGTCAGGACCGCGCTATCGCCTGCCGCTATTAACTTAATCGCCATGCAGCCCGGCATGCACCTATGCGTGCCGCGTAACACGCTCTTTGGAAATTCGCCATAATAACCTGCACGTAGACCCGAAGAAAAGCAGCCGGTCTCGAACGTCCGTAGAATCTCGAAACGTTCGACTTACAACTTTTCCGTTTCGAACTTCTACGCTTTGGTCACGTATCACGTTGAGACGCTGGAATAAAAAGGGCACGTACGTTCACGGTGCAGTTGCCACACGAACGGCTCGTTTTATAAGCGTCGTTAAAACTTCTGCCAACGACGCGGCAACTTTTTACTCTTTCTTGTTCTGCCGAGGCTTGCGGGACTCGATGAACTTGAATTCGTACGGGAAATTCATTATCGCCGGAGCTTTCGTGACTCGGAACGGGAGACGGAGAACGGACGATAAAACGAACACTTCGGTATGTGTGGCTGTTGATTAAGTGCACTGGTGCCTAGGGATATTTACGAAATTTGGGCAACACGAAAGGTGGTGATTATTTTGGAAGTCAGTTTATTGACGAATGTGCCATTTGTGAGAACGTTAATTAGGACATACAGTAGTTTATATGATGATGTGTGTTATACACATATGTTCACATATGTTTACATAATATGATCATATATGTTATTCACATATGATATAACCATATATGTTATTCCCATATGTTCACACATGATCATATATATTATTCACACATGTTCACATGTGATCATATACATGTATGTTATCCACACATGTTCATATATGATCATATATGTTATTCACATATGTTAAATTATGACTTATTATATCACTGACGTAGTAGTTTATGTGAATACGTATGTCACACATATGTGACCACATATGTTAGTCTATATGATCACATATGTTGAGTATACATGATCATTATATTAGACATATATAATTATATATGTTTATATAATTACATATATTCTCACATACATAATACACATATTAATACCTGCAGTACAGATACATGACCACATATGTTTCACATATGTGATCACATACGTATATGTATAATGTACACTGTGAGATATGTTATAAGGATATCGTCATGTTTATTAACATGTATGACACATATATCGTAACATATGTATATTATACATATGTGATATATGGTTTAAACATATATGATTTGTTATAAACTTTAAATATGTGTCTAAACATGAATTCTCGGTACGTGTCTCATTAAGCGACGAAAGTAGTATAGTTCTCTCAATACCAAGAAACCTTGGTTCTCTATTTTTTCCACTCTCGTCGAACCCAGGAGACTGAATACTTAAAAATTCCTTTGGCAGTGAATCGTTCCTTAGACCACGTTCCCCTAAAGACACCAGGGGAGTCCAGAGAGTCGGCGATGCATGGACCTCGGAACATTACCTCTATTTTATCTATTCTCAAAGTAAAGAGACGAGGGACTTAGAAATTCCTTTTATACCGAATCGACTAAAGAATCCGACCGTAGAGTCGGCGACGCACGGGATAACCGTACAAATCTGATACAGAATATCCTTTGATTCACGTACCGTGAATCCGCTGAACTTCAGAATTTTCTATACCGTTAAATAATGCGCAGTATTTAACGGCGGTTTAATTAAATTTAATTGAAAGATCTTTGAAAACGATTCGTTTTAACGAGATAAACGGGAATCGTTTCGCGTAATGCTATTCCTTGGCTAACGGGAAAATTAATTTGCCGAATCGAGGATTACCGACGTTATAAACTTGCACGTGTTCCAACGTTTTCCATCTGTCGTGAATATCCACGATGAAACGATTAAAACGATGGGCAAACGGACGCAGCCATTTAGAAAATCGTAAGGCAACCGGTCAATTCGAAGATTTGAAACGATTCAATGCGTCCGACTGCATCGGTTGAATCACCGGGGATTAATTAATATCTCGAACACGATATTTTACGGGACCACTAGAAACGGATATTTACGTCGCTTCTCTACTACTATTTCGTTCTTTCGTGTATGCGTTCGATGCTTCAGACCGTTGCAAACGATTACGCTCGCACGCAAATAAAAGTAATGACGATGAAAATAAGTCAATAGGAGGTGTAAATATTATAATTATTTTTAGAAAATAGTGACATCATAGTAAAATCTCATGCATTAATAATTTGTCATTTTGTTAATAATTTTTTGCAAATTCAATATTATACTTGAAGAGTACTTTGAAATTTAGAATAACGTCACATATATGTGTATGATCACATGCGTTACATGTGTGAATATGTTATATGTTATTAGATTTATGAAACATAACGTACATTAGTCACATACGTGTATCATTACATATGTTAGATCATCACATATGTCATATGTTACACATATGATCGCATGTATCATATGTTACATATGCGATCTCATGTGTCACTATACTGTATATTCATAATCATACATATTATTTGACTATTATTACATGTATTAGACGTTCTTAATCACACATATCATACATATACTATTACATTATACATACGTGATCACATATGTTACCTATATGATCACATGTGTCACTACACTTTATGATCATAATCATACATATTATTTGACTATTATTACATATATTAGACGTTCTTAATCACACATATCATACATATACTATTACATTATACATACGTGATCACATATGTTACCTATATGATCACATGTGACACTACACTTTATGATCATAATCATACATATTATTTGACAATTATTATTACACATTCCTAATCACACATGTACTATCAGATTATACATAAGTGATCACATATGTAACATATGTGTACAACTACACATATACATAACTACGATTCCTAAACAATTACAGCCTTAGATAATTTATTAAATCTCATTATTAGATCAACAAATAGTATTAAAGTAATAATTTTGAATTGCAAGATAAGTATACATATGAAAAATGACACGAGAGTTGCATGTATCTCCCATGCGTGCTGCTGTGTCAAGGTAGACACCGTTTAGGTGAACGATCGATAGAGCAGGTGGCAGCACATCGGTTGCTATGTTTCCGGTACTCGACAGACCATGTCCCAATAGCACTCGTGCCACTTGGCCGACAAGTGATTTTCTCGTTT
This sequence comes from Megachile leachella, assembly GCA_963576845.1. Classification (NCBI taxonomy): domain Eukaryota; kingdom Metazoa; phylum Arthropoda; class Insecta; order Hymenoptera; family Megachilidae; genus Megachile; species Megachile leachella. Next base: position 11,424,516 of record OY756255.1, read on the forward strand.
ACGAAAATTTTAGAAATCCCAGAAAAATTGCTTTGTACTTTGTGTTCATCGAAAATGAACTCCAGAAATTAAACAAATCATCTACTTCCCTTCTTCCATTTACTAATATGATTATAATCAGAAAACTCTCGTTATAAAAATGCAATATAACGCGAGGAACGTACTTTTCGTCCAAAATTATTGAAATTGTGATACAAGTGTTACTGCATCCCTGAGAGTTAATTTTTGATCACACAGAGTTAATTGTGTTCTTTTTTGGTATCCAAGAAAGACAAACTTTTCCAAAGGTCATCTTGTACCGCGCGAACGAAAGAGGTGACGAGACAGATTTCACCGGTACAGAACAGATTAATCACAGTGAAATCGTCCACTCGTCAGACAACTGAATAAACGTTCTACTTACTTTGCGTATGTCTTCTAGATTGTGAATTTCCGGCGATAATCCACCGTGCACGCAGAGGAACTGTTGGTTCATGAGGGCCGCGAGCGGCAGACAGTCGAACGCGTCCATACACGCGTCGTACACCCTCTCCGAGTATTTTATTTTACCTGAAAACAAAGTGCAAACAATACTTAACATTGAATAAACACAAAAATAATTCAGACACGAAGATTAAATGTATTGTTATTTTCAAGCGTTAGAATTTATAGCTTATGCTTCACTATTCTGAAGTTAGCAATTTACTATGCCAATACCGGTAAATAGTTCTATTGCATCTCTGTTCATTTATCTGGAAACTTCATTTATCTCGAAGGTAAACTTCATTTATCACAAGGCTAAACATTTAGCTTCATCAAGGGAGTTCGTCTACCTTTGTTACACTCGCATCTTCTCTTCCAACCGGAAATGGCGTTCGATTTTCGAATCAGTTGTCACGGAAACAAGAAACTGGATTTCTGGAGCATTGTTGCACACTCGGTGAAAATCACGCTGGATCCACCAGAGAGAGAGATCTCGAAATCGTAGCAAGAAAACGAAATCAAAGAAAATTATACGAAAGATGGCAGACGAAGTTCGCTGTATATCGAACACGAAAAATCGAAGAATTTGATTCTTGTCCTCGTTTGATTTGACAGGGGAAGATATACAAAATACGAGCGTAGAGAAGAAATAGCGAGAAATGTTCTTCAGGGAACATCAAACGGAATATGTTGATTCAATATCTTTTTACGATGATTTGATAGCTGCGGTAAACATTCTTTGGACAGGGGAAATATTGCCTTCGATTTTGGAATATTTATTAGTCCTGATGTAAATCAATGCTGGAATGGAGGTTTTTTGAAATAGGACATGATTTATGGGACTTTGAAATGGATTTGCATAATGAAAGATAAGAATTGTTATAGTGAAAGAATATTTTAGATAGTCAACGAATTTAAGAAATTTGGAAAGAAGTTGGTAATCATCAATTAATTCAACCTTCATAAAAGAACAAGGAGATGTTGAAGAGTTAGAGATGATTTTTGTGGACTCATTTTTGAAACGTATTTGCATAGTGATAGATAAGAATTGTTATAGTGGAAGAATATTTTAGATAGTCAACGAATTTAAGAAATTTGGAAAGACTTTGGTAATGATCAATTAATTCAATCTTCATAAAAGAACAAGAAGACATTGCAAAATTAAAGACGATTTATGTATGCCTTTACATAATGGCACATACTAATTATTATAGTAAAAGAATGCTTTAGCTGACTAACCCCATCAGTAATCCCATCAATTCCATCTTCACAAAACATTAATTCCCCCCAAAATAAAGTAACTTTATAGAAAAGGCATCCCGACAGAATGACAAAGAGTACGAAACATCGAAGCGTAGCTTCCTGCAGGAAGAAGAATTTCCTGTCAATAAAACTAGGTCCGATGGGTAGCCATAAGATTTGTTGCCGCTAAGAGCACGTCCATGGGTGAAACAGGATAGATTGGTGTTCGAAGCTGTCACTTCGATCACCCTTCGTTGAGATCTGAAACGTCTCAACCTTGAGAAGTTAGCTCGATCGAGCGTTAGAAACACGAGTCAGTTGGTCATTGTGTTTGTCGAGGACCCGGTGAAATTGGAACGAAGAAAGAATTGCGATTCCAACAGGGGAAGTTGAAGTTGAAGCTCGTTGGGAAGTTGGGCAACTCGAGGATGTGGGTTAAGTTCTTTTTGGTTTGTTGTTGGGGAGGGCCAAGATGTTTATGGTTGCAGGTTTTGTTAATAGGATGTTAGAATCCATCAAATCGATTGATCATTTATTTTTAAATTTGAATGATACTTTCATAAAGTAATTTTAGGAATATAAGTGGATTTGGTTGAGTTGATCAGTGGATGGTTTTATGCTACTCTTATTAAGTTTTTAAATTAAGAGTATTATGTGATGTGTTATAACGCTTCGAAGGATTTAAAATGTTAAGTTTGATGCAATTTCATATAAAATGATACATCAATTTATCTTACCTTTGCTCAGAGAGGTTTTAAACGAACAAATTAATTTGATTAATACCCAAGTCATAAACTGAAATGAAGCAGAAGAAAAAAAGTCAAATCGAACCGGACAAGGAAACACAGACAAAGGTAAAGAAGGAACAATTAATACGATCGACATCAAAGGACCTCAATATCCGAACGAATCAAGCAATCAAACGTGAACCGCGAAAGCAAGATAGAGCAGAAACAAAAGAATTAATACGTATCGAAACCAAAGAACGTGGAACAAAGAATCAAACATCGAATCCGCTTCCTTTACTTTTTATTCGATCCAACAGGCTCGATGGAAGGATTTATTATTCTCCACGGGCAAAATGGCCACCATACAGAGAATGATCCCCTTTTCGTGCACGAACACACGCAGAAAACATCCCCTGTCTATCCTCGAAGCCCTACTTCATTGCTCCCCGGAGCCCTTTTCCCCCATTTTATCTGCTTCGCGCCATTTTCTTTGCCTTTCATGCTGGAACAAACTTCGTACGCCCCTGCTTTCGCACGATTTGCGACGCGAGTCTGCTTCGAATCGTTAAACCTCATTTTCCGATGATGGGTCAAAAAATGCAATACTTGTTCACCATTTTATTATTCGTAACTATGGACAATTAAATTTTTTGATATTGCGAAAATGGAGATCGATATTACAGTCATGTTATATTTTTGCAATTATTTTGTTTCATTCATTTATGTTTTATTGGTGTCCTGTGTTCATATGTGATGCGTGAATGTAAATGTATGCATATGTGTATGTTTCTGTATGTATTGTAATGTGTGTTGTATACAATGTATGCATGCATATATCATATACAATGTTCGTATGTTATAATATATGTTATATGTGTATGCACATGTGTATGATATGTGTCACATATGTATGTTTGCATATATAACATATTATACATCATACAGGAGTATGTATGAAATATGTCACATTTCTACATATGTGACACAAATGTGTATTATAATGTATGTTATATATGTATGCACATATGTGATATGTGTCACATATGTATGTTTGCATGTATAACATATTATACATTATACAGAATGTATGTATGATATGTGTCACATATGTATGTTTGCACGTATAACATATAATACATCATACAGTATGTATGTATGATATGTGTCACATATGTATGTTTGCATATATAACATATTATACATCATACATCATATATGTATGATACACGTCACATATCTACATATGTAACACAAACGTATTTATATCACAACATAACTACATAACATACTTAATAACTAATATACTCAAAAATACATCCATTTTAAACATACATAAAACATATGTAGAAATGCACACAGTTGAACAAATGTTCCTACAAAACGTCGACCTTGAATGTATTAATCTTTTACGCCATATACGAAAAGGTTTTCTGTGTCCATAAAGCGATATACATACGTAGACGATATCGTGTTCCGCGAGGAAACTCGCGATCGTTCCTCGTTCTTGACTTATTTATTCGGGCCAGGAGCTCGTAAATGAGCACTCCGAGTGTGGCCCACGTAGTATGTACACAGTATGGCGACGATACCGAAAGAAAGTCAAGGGGACGGAACTCGATCCTCGTTAATACAACGAGGCTGAACCACAAGCGAAAAAGGAGGACGTGCAAGAGTTATGCTCGACGTGCAATTAACGACGCTCGAGTACGAACGTCTTAATTATTACACTCCGACAACCTGCGATACCGATTGTTCGCGAGCTTTTGCCGTTGCAAAATATTCCGAAAAACTGATACGCTTATTTTAAATAGGTTTGCATTTGTTTATTGACACTGGGTGGGATGGACAATTTTTGGATTGAAAATAAAGAGAGACAATGGAGGGATGAAATATAACTCTTGACTTTGACGAAAGTTCAAAGGCTTCTCAATAATTTCTGCAATTTAAAATGAGGGATAAGAGGTTTTAAAAATAGGTAACATATGTAGTCACCCAGCTCACTAATCAATTTCTACATAAAACATATAAGTTCATTTATCTAAAAAATTATCTTTGCGAGTCTCGTAATATTTTGAACATGTCCTAATTAAAACTGATCATCGACTGATTTAGAAACATTGAACATAAAGTGTTCCTCGCGAAGTACATCTACACTTGCCTTAGTAAGAAAGCTTTAATGAACACGTGGTCTTCAAAAGCCCAGATAAGAATGGAAAAATCTAGAGATTTAATCTAACGAATGAAACGAGGATCTATCGTGCGGAAAGCGTTCGCGATACTAGTGGAGAGGAACACGCTCGAGTACAAACTCCATTCAATTTCATGATCCCAGAGGGTCCGCGTGCAATCAGCGATATCTCGAGACCCTGCGTGGTGAAACTCGCGGAAAAGCTCGTATCGATCCCGGAAAATTGTCTGATACTGGGTCAAGTCGCGTGTATTTACCAGCCGATCGCGTTAACTCGCTACGAGCCGTAACGTTTATGATTTGAATAGCGTCGATTCCCGTCGGAATATCACCGTTCCCTCGTGATTTTTATTCAATCACCGATCGAGATTTATTCTAGACGTGTAACTTCGCGGCTGGAAAATTATTAACGTCCACGTGTTACCGCGGTGGATGTCGATAACGTGTTATTCGGTATAATACGGTGCTGGGTATGCTGATGCCTTTGGGGACTTTTGATGAGAGATTTATATGGTCTCTCTTGGGATCGAAGTTTTTTTTGGTTTGAGGATGGGGTTTTGGGAGGTTAGGTTTTTTGGAGGGGTTGCAGTAGGAGGATTTGGAAATTTTACAGGTATTTGAGAATTTGGAAATTTTGGGATCTGGAAATTCTGAGGTGGAGATATTTTGGAATTTGGAAATTTTGCAGTGGAGATATTTGGAATTTGCGAATTTTGTACTAGGGAATTTTGGATGTTGGAAATTTTGTAATAAGGAATTTTGGAATTTAGAAATTTTTTAACTAGGGAATTTTTGAATTTGGAAATTTTGTAAAAAGGAATTTTGGCACTTAGAAATTTTAAACTAGGGAATTTTTGAATTTGGAAATTTTATACTAAAAAATTTTGGAATTTGGAAATCTTGTACTAGGGAATTTTGGAATTTTGAAATGTGTTACTAGGGAATTTTGGAGTTGGGAAATTTTGTACTAGGGAATTTTGGAATTGTGAAATGTTGTACTAGGGAATTTTGTAATAAGGAATTTTGGAATTCAGAAATTTTAAACTAGGGAATTTTTGAATTTGGAAATTTTGTAATAAGGAATTTTTGAATTTAGAAATTTTAAACTAGGGAATTTTTGAATTTGGAAATTTTATACTAAAGAATTTTGGAGTTTGGAAATCTTGTACTAGGGAATTTTGGAATTTGGAAATTTTGTACTAGGGAATTTTGGAATTGTGAAATGTTGTACTAGGGAATTTTGGACGTTGGAAATTTTGTAATAAGGAATTTTGGAATTTAAAATTTTAAACTAGGGAATTTTGGAATTTGGAAACTTTGTACTAGAGAATTTTGGAATTAGAAAATTTTATGCTGGGGAATTTTGGCATTTTTAAATCTTGTACTAAGGAGTTTTGAAATTTTGCAATAGAGAAATTTTGTAATTTTTGACTATTTAAATATTGTAGTCAGAAAATTAGATAATTTTGAAAATCTGCAGTGGAGAATTTTTGTAATTATTTTGTTGAAAGGTGGATTACTTACATTCTTGCTTAAATGTGAAATATTCCGTGAGATGACGGCACTCGTGGTTCCCTCTGAGGAGAAACAGTGTGTTTGGATGGCACAATTTAAGTGCCCACAGGTACAATACGCACTGCAACAAAAATAAAACATTCATATCATTATTTGTCCAGTGAAATTTATACAAAATTATTTAGATCATAGAAAACAACTTTTATGGTAACTTATGTCAAATCACCTCTTGTTTAAAATTATTCAAAATTATTTGCATCACAAAAAATAACGTTTTAGTTAACTTATATCAAATCATCCCAATAGATTAAAATTATACAAAATTATTTTAACTATAAAAAATACCACTGTAGTTAACTTATATCAAATCATCCCACTTGTCTGAAATTATACAAAATTATTTCAGTAATATAAAATAACGTTTATGTCTACTTATACAAAATCATCCCATTTGCCTAAAATTATATAAAATTATTTGAATCACAAAAAATAACATTTAAGTTAACTTATATAAAATCATCCCACTTGCTTAAAATTACACAAAGTTCTACATAAAATTCTGTATAAAATAATATTTATTTCATCATCGCATTGTAAACCCTTCCCTCAATTCCCAAGCAACGAAAATGCAAATAAAACAGCAAGAACATTTGCACATCCACAGCGAAATAATAAATAGGACCACGTAAACGTATCTTCCACGAAATATTCGACGGTCGGTTCTCCGCGTGAACTTTATGCGAACGCAATAAATAACGACAACGTTCGTTACGCTTTTTCCGGGAAATATTCTTTTTATAGAGACAGGTAGAAACACGATTCCATAACGTAAAAGTGAAAATGCAAGTTACTGTTTCGCGGAGCCGCTAACGTTCCTGTTATTTATCCTCTCGCTCGTCTTCCCGTCTCTTTTATCTACCTTCTCTCTTCTGCCAGCAGGTTTCTTCGTCACCCCTTATAATTTATAACGTGCCATGAATTAAATTCGCCGCGTCGAAACAACCACGCTCGTGACTCGTATTGCGGTCTAAATGTGACAACGACTAGCACTCGTGATCGCGTTTCGTTCCTCGTATTTTGGCAGATGATCCGCGCAAAAATCTAAATGGTCCGTGTTTATCTTAATGTCTTTAATGCTGGCTGAAGGAATCTCATGAATTTTGCTATTTGAAAATTTAACGAGAAATATAAACGTCTTAGGAATTATAGTGCGATTAACAGTATTGAAGACACATTTGCTTCTATGTATATTGAAAATAGAGTAGTGAAGTATTAGAACATCAGCTGACATGTACAAGAATTTTTTACTTCAACAAAATAGTAGACGGTTCGAAGGCAATGTTTTGTGACATGAAATGGGAGATGAAGTTCGGCCATTTTCAGTGATTGATAGGTCTAGTAATACTAGGTATTCATACATGTATTTATTGCAGTGGAGAATTTTGAAATTTTCAAATTTTACCAGTGGAGAATTTTAGATTTTATAAATTTTGTACTAGGGAATTATGAATTTTGAAATTTTGCAGTAGAGAATTTTTTAATTCTGAAATTTTGTAGTAGAGAATTATGGAATTTGTTGTGGAGATTTTTAGAATTTTTTAATTTTATATTAGCGAATTTTAGAGTTTTTAAATTTTGTACTAGGGAATTTTGGAATATTACAATTTTGTACTAGGGAATTTTGGAATATTACAATTTTGTACTAGGGAACTTTGGAATTTTTTAATTTTGTACTAGGGAATTTTTAATCTTTAAATTTTGCAGTGAAAAATTTTGGAATTTTTAAATATTGTGCTAGGGAATTTTGGATTTCTTAAATTTTGTACTGAGGGATTTTGGAAATCTTAAGTTTTGTACTAGGGAATTTTAGAACTTCTAAATTTTGTACTAGGGAATTTTGGTACTTCTAAATTTTGTACTAGGGAATTTTGGAACTTCTATATTTTGCGCTAGGGAATTTGGGAACTTCTTAATTTTGTACTAGAGAATTTTGAAATAGTACTATTTTGTACTAGGGAATTTTAGAACTTCTAAATTGTATACTAGGGTATTTTGGAACTTCTAAATTTTGTGCTAGGGAATTTTGGAACTTCTAAACTTTGTACTAGGGAATTTTGGAACTTCTAAATTGTGTACTAGGGAATTTTGGAACTTCTAAATTGTATATTAGGGAATTTGGAACTTCTAAATTTTGTGCTAGGGAATTTTATAATTTTTAAATTTTGTCCTACAGAATTTAAAAATTTTTAAATTTGCAGCAAAGAATTATGGTATTCTTAAATTTTACAGCGATGACAAGTTACGTGACTCGACATAACATCAAACCTACATACCAACCAATTAAAACAAACAAAGAAAGTTGGAACATTACGTCAATTTCTCATAATGCAACCAACTACTCAAACTATAATTATACACGAACAATTGAAGTACATTAAAAATTCAAGTAAAATTGATTACAGCCAGTGCATCACAACTCAAACATGCGTCGCAACGAATGAATCATCCTCATGAAAATAATGCGAGAACAAAACTTTCCGTTAGACCCAACTAACAACGAATCAAGATAATTTTCCATTTGTTTGGCAAGATCGTTAGCTTTATAATCGTTGTTTGGATTGAGCCTCTCGTACAAACGGTACAAACACGTCTATATATGTGTCTCGAATCAACGATGCGATTCGAGAACCGTGAAGATTAATTATGTGCCGGCCAATTACGTTGAAACGTAAACGACGGTCTCTCGCGTAGGCGCTTTTGTTTCGCGATGCATGCCAGTCCCCGGTAATTTTGTCGTCTCGTGTCGGCCCCGGGCACGACAATTAATTAGCTGATGCACGAAATAAAGCGAATAATGCCTCTTTTCATCCACGGTGAATGCCTTTGCGATTCAAGCCTCAGGATGCCACGGGACGAACCTAACACGGACGATTTTACATGGTGCTTTATTTAACCGCTTCACTCGGATGTTTATTACCGAGGTCTCTTGCCAAATCGCTTCCATTTTTCTTTTGGTTAACACGTTCATTACTGTGCGAAAGCAATAGTATTTTCATTATGGACTACTTTGTGTGGATCAGTTTATTTTGTGGGTGCTTGATAATTTCCTGGTAAGAATGTTTTTTAGGTTAGGTTAAAATTTATTTGGTTTTGTTTTTAAGTGATATCAAGTTTAGAATTTATTTAGGTTTACTTTAATTATGGATTAATTTGTGTAAGGATAATTTTATTTGGTGGGTGCTTGATAATTTCCTGGGAGGAATTTTTGTTAGGTTAGGTTAAAATTTATTTGGTTTTGTTTTTGAGTGATATCAAGTTTAGAATTTATTTAGGTTCACTTTAATTATGGATTAATTTGTGTAAGGATAATTTTATGTGGTGGGTGCTTGATAATTTCCTGGTAGGAATGTTTGTTAGGTTAGGTTAAAATTTATTTGGTTTTGTTTTTGAGTGATATTAAGTTTAGAAGTTATTTAGGTTCACTTTAATTATGGATTATTTTGTGTAAGGATAATTTTATGTGGTGGATGCTTGATAATTTCCTGTTAGGAATGTTTGTGTTAGATTAGGTTAAATTTTAGATACTTATATTTTAATTATGGATAATTTTATATGATGGACGTTGGTATGTGTAACTTATACATGTATTTGGAGAATGGAGAACAAATTTCGATAATTCCCTGCGTTTGGGGCTGTCATGAGCCAAGAAGCTATGGAAACGTGAGAATTTGATGGTCTGAGAGTTTGGATACTTGGAAATTTAGTTATTTCGGAATTCAGAAGTAGGAAAGTTGAAAATTTGATAATTTAAGGATCAAAAAATTTAGAAATTTGAGAATTAGTTACAATTTTGTTAATGCAACAATGAAATAATAATTTATTCTCAACTTTCAAAAGACGTACCCTCACTTCTTTTTATTTTGACTCAACTTGTTATTGCAACAATAAAATAATAATTTATTTCCAATTTGCAAAAGACATAGAGAACTTCTTCTTCTTTTAACTCAACTTGTTAATGCAACAATGAAATAATAATTTATTTTCAATTTATAAAAGACATATAGAACTTTTTTTTCTTTTGACTCAATTTCTTCTTCTTCATAAGTGTTTAACATGTTAATACAACAATAAAATAATAATTTATTTTCAATTTATAAAAGACATATAGAACTTTTTTTTCTTTTGACTCAATTTCTTCTTCTTCATAAGTGTTTAACATGTTAATACAACAATAAAATAATAATTTATTTTCAATTTATAAAAAACATACAGTCCTCCTTTTTCTCTGGACTCAATCTGTGAATTTGTTAATAAAATTTGTAAAAGTGATACATAACCTTCACACCAAAATTTGTTACCACACCCCCAGAATAATAATTCCGGAATGTCGATGCAATAACCAAAACGCGAATAGAATATTTTTCCTCCGGACACAATTTGTTAATAGCACAATGGAATAATAATTTATTTACAATGGAAGTGTACACGAACGTTGCACACGTACCGTGGGTAAACAATCGTCAAAAGTTGGCCATGCAGGGAAAATCAATATCGAATATGGCGAGAGAGAGGTGGAAGAGCGCATCATTTATTCATCGAGTATACACGTTTGTTTCGAATGCGGGCATCCACAGGTATAAATGCACATTGTATGCGAGCATATATCCTGGTTCAGGAACAATCGCATGAATAGCTGCGAACACGCTCCAACCGTAAGCTGTCGGTTTATTGCTTTCTGTCGCAAGCTTCTCTACCAGACGTATTTTCATTCCATCAGACAACGTGTCGTATTAAACAACGATTTACATAATATTTCATAGGAAACAATCCTTTGGAGGTTAGGGGTGTCCTTGCGGGTCGTTCTAAGGCTTTTTATGAAGATTCGTTTGACTGTAGGGGAGCTTCAAGTATTTCTTTGGGGGTTTATGGTTTTAGGGTGCTTTTTGTATATGTATATTTATAGTTTGATATTTTTTAATTTATTAATTCGCAAATTTTTTAATTTATGTGTCTCTACATGAGCAATTTTTTTTTGGGGGGTTGTGACACTCAGATGACTATAAATTTGCAAATTTCCAAAGCTTTAAAATATCAAATTTTCTAAACTTCCAAATTCTCAAATTTTCAAATTTTCCAAATTCCGAGTTTTCAAAATTCTAAATTCTCAAATTTCCAACTTCTCAAAATTCCAAATTCTCCAAATTTCCAAACTCTCAAATTTCCAACTTCTCAAATTTCCAAATTCTCCAAATTTCCAAACTCTCAAAATTCCAAACTCTCAAATTTCCAAATTCTCCAAATTCCAAATTTTTAAAATTCCAAATTTTCAAACTTCCAAATTTTCAAAATTCCAAACTCTCAAAATTCCAAATTCTTCAAAATTCCAAACTCGCAAATTTCCAACTTCTCAAAATTCCAAATTCTCCAAATTTCAAAACTCTCAAATTTCCAACTTCTCCAAATTTCCAAACTCTCCAAATTTCCAAGTTTTCAAAATTCCAAATTCCCAAATTTCCAACTTCTCAAAATTCCAAATTCTTCAAAATTCCAAACTCTCAAATTTCCAACTTCTCAAAATTCCAACTTCTCAAATTTCCAAACTCTCAAATTTCCAAATTCTCAAATTTCCAACTTCTTAAAAAGCCCCTAACTCCCAAAATTTCCAAAATCAAATTCTCAACATTCCAACCCCCAAAGATCCAAAATACCTAAACCCCAATTCTCAAAATTCCATCCACTGTTTCCCATTAAATTTAATACATTTCAACTTGATATTTATTCAACATGTCTAGTGATGTTCTCGGTATCATTCTCATTAACTTGGAAACCTCAATTAACGTTATGACATAGTAGGAAAGTTTAGTTTTGCATCTCAGTCTATTAATCAAGATTCCCAGCACGTCTGTTTTATGGTAGAAGTAAATTCTACGCCAGTGATATAGAAGTGAAACTTTGTAGTGTCAGAACTAAAGTATGTCATTCTGCCCTTGAACTAAATTCTCTGAACACTGAACTTGAAACTCTGTATCGTTCTTCAAATCTTACGACTATATAATATATTCATTTATGATGTTTGAAATGTTCTACTTTTAATGGTTTAAATAAAACGATGGTCTAACACGATATATAAAATTAAAAAAATTAAGTTTAATACATTGGCTGCCATACTGAAGCCACTGAAAATTGCATCCATCAGTTTTTTAATTTTTAATAAATTTCACCAAATATTTTCACAATACTGAACGCGTGTATACCCGCAGCGCTAATCGGCCATAACTTCAAAGGGACTTCGTATTTCACTTGAAAATTTTAAGACAATGTAAGATGTTACACTAACATTTTATAGAAAAAAAAATTTTGTAATTTTTTAAGATTCTAAAGGTACTGCCTTAAGTGTAATGTATGAATGATATTAATGTAATTTTTTAAGATTCTAAAAGTATTGCCTTAAGTATAATAAGTGGATGATGTGTGACCGTATTAAATATGCATGCAAACAAATTCGTATAAATGCTTTACAAAACAATGAATAAATAAAATTGATAGAATAACGAGGTACATTTGCATAAAAACAAAGTAAAGTATTTTTACATATGAATGAATATTCATCGATTCATAAACAGAGGCGCAGTTAAAAAGGTTAAAGAATGAAGGTGTAAGAGAAAATATCGAGCGAGACTGTTTTTTACGGGAGCTTGTTTATAAGCGTGACATCATATTTAGAGTGGCTATATAGCTGATCCAGCGAAATATAGCATGTCGCGCGTAATAAAACGAAAATGGTTTCATAAACGCGTCGGCAGAATAGCGTGACGAGCGACAACGACGGCGTCGCATAATAGAAACGCGGATAACGCGTTCACGAATGCGTGCATAATCGCAACGCTAGGACAAAAGCGGTGCCATTCCATTGACCACTTTCCGAATTTCTATTAATCAGCAACGGTAATGGTGGACGAGTAATTCCCTCTAACTCTCTCCGCTAACCGAATGAACAAAAGCACGCCTATCCAACACCATTCGGCACGTTATTGTTATATTTGTTAGCGTTAATTATCGACCTAATGAAACGTTCATTCCTCCTGGGAGACATTAATTAACAGCTCGCTAATTACGAATGTTAAATATTTAACGATTATAGGGACGAGGGTTAAAGACACTTTGAACGTTCTCAAATGGAAATTGCACATTTTTGTGGTCGTTTTTGAGTTTTGGGGTTTGGGAGTTTGAATTGTTGGATTTTTTCTGTTTTTAATTTGGGAGGAGGAATTTTTTGGGTTTGGGGTCTTTTAATTTGGATTTTTGGAGTTTTAGGTTTTTATATTTTGAAATTTGGCATCTTCCATCTTTCATATTTTCAAGTTTGGGAATTTTTAACTTTCGAATTTTCCATCTTTCATATTTTCAAGTTTGGGAATTTTTAACTTTCGAATTTTCCATCCTTTATATTTTCAAGTTTGGGAATTTTTAACTTTCGAATTTTCCATCCTTTATATTTTCAAGTTTGAGAAGTTTTATCTTTCAAATTTTCCACCTTTCACATTTTCAAATTTGGGAATATTTAACTTTCAAATATTCCACCTTCCACATTTGTCACACACATATGTGTACACATGAAATTATTTGTAAAAAAGATAATATGATACACATACGTGAAATTATGAATTTGTACATATTTTTAATGTATATGTTTTATATGTAGATATACTCACATACACGTTCATTCATAAAGTGATGTAGACATATGTGTTAATCATATATGAAAGTATAATATAATACATGACATGATAAAATCACATATGAAGTTTGTAAAATTACTTATGAAATTATAAATAAATAAGTACACAAAAATTAATATATATGTGAAAGTTAATAATTAAGTATATGCACATATGTATATTAAAAAAAGTACACATATGCATGATGAACAAATACATACATAAACATACTAAATTTTGAATTTTATGTACATGTATTTTTTCATCCACTTGTTTATTATGAACGAATAAATTTAATTGATATTGTTATAATAACACACGTTTGAGTAACATGTGATCGAAAAGTGATATTAAACTTGAGAAATAGCTGGGACAGTGGATGTGTGAATTAGCTGACGATAAAGTGGATGAGAAGAGCCATAAATAAAGAGCGATCTGAAAGATAAGGAAACATGAGTATCCTCTCGAAAAAAGTAAAGAGCACGTTAGAGATATTTAGTTCTAATAAGAATAGACGCTTCACGAGATTATTAATCACTCGGACAACTTGCGAGCGAAGATGCAACATCAGCTCATCGATATTCTTCGGTGTCTTCGTTTCAAAAATCTTTCACCATCTTACTGTTCATATAATATCACATTGAAGTGATCAGAAATGTACTATTATAAATAATTTATACTATAATTTATTTTTATGTTGTTTCTTTTTTATTGGGCAATTGTTATAATTTAATGACTATTCAGTTTGTGGGGGTTGACAAAAATTTTTTGAGTTTGCTATTTTTATTTGGAGATTTAGGGAATTTGAAAATTTGGGTAGTTGGATATTTGGAAATTTGGAAAATTTGGGAATTTCAGAATTTAGGAAGATGGAATATTGAAAATTTTGAAATTTGAGAGTTTGGAAATTTGAGAATTTGGAAATTTGAGAGTTTAGAAATTTGAGAGTTTGGAATTATGAGAGTTTGAAAATTTGGAGAATTTGGAATTTTGAGAAGTTGGAAATTTGAGAGTTTGGAATTTTGAGAGTTCGGAAATTTGAGAGTTTGGAATTTTGAGAGTTTGGAAATTTGGAGAATTTGGAATTTTGAGAAGTTGGAAATTTGAGAGTTTGGAAATTTGAGAGTTTGGAAATTTAAGAGTTTGGAATTTTGAGAAGTTGGAAATTTAAGAATTTGGAATTTTGAGAATTTGGAAATTTGAAAGTTTGGAACTTTGAGAGTTTGGAAATTTGAGAATTTGGAACTTTGAAAATTTGAAATTTTGAGTAACTGAAAGAATTTGCTAATCCTAACATTTACAAATTCACCTTCTTAAATTCTGAAATAACTCCAAAATTACTAACCTCACAAAAATTCCAAAATCCTCGACAACTTCCCTCTTCCCAAATTCCGAAATCTCTGTCTCTCATAATCATCTCAAACTCCCAAATTTTCCTCTTCCAACTATCAACACAACAACATAACAACACAAAATCCAAACAGTATCATTCACCCAAACATTTCAACACATCCCGTCAGCAATTTGTCGGCTAATAACAAATAATTTAATATCCCGAACAATGTAATCGTTGAAATCGGTTTATTGGCCTGTAATTGTCTGATCGCTTTCGTTAAGCCGTAGATAATACTCAGATGTACGATACTAGACAGTACTTCAAAAGTCTTGGAGCGGTACTCTTTAACTTTGCGTTTGATTTATAGCGTTGGCAAACGAAAGTGTTGTGTGTCACTCGTGCAGTCGACGTCGTCATAATGATCGTGGGTGATTTTGTTAGTTATCGTGCCAGATTCTTGCCATTCTAGTATGTTCAATTTGTTAAGACATCTGGTCCTTGTTCCCAGAAACTTTGTCGGGAGACGCTATATTTTCTTCTCTTTAAATCTATAATATGTCCACGTCTTAAGAAAATGTGGTCGAATTTTGGATTGCTTACATTTTTTTGTAGACACATTTTTTATAGACACATTTTTTGTAGACACATTTTTTGTAGACACATTTTTTGTAGACACATTTTTTATAGACACATTTTTTGTAGACACATTTTTTATAGACACATTTTTTGTAGACACATCTTTTATAGATACATTTTTTGTAGACACATTTTTTTGTGCACACTTCTTGTGTATTTGAAAATATATCTATGGCTGATAGTGTGATGACAAGGTTTATAGACAACAGAGTCAAGCATTTATCTAGCACGTCCTTATATGAGGACTATGTATGCAATCTGTAAAACCAAGCATTTATCTAGCTTGTCCTTATGTGTGGACAATGTTTAAAAACAACAGAACCAAGCATTTATCTAGTATGTCTTTATATGAGGACAGTATTTAAAAACAATGAAACCAAGCATTTATCTAGTATGTCTTTAAATGAAGACAATTCTTGAAACCAATAAAACCAAACATTTATCTAGCATGTCTTTAAATGAAGACAATATTTAAAAACAATAAAACCAAATATTTGTTTAGCATGTCTTTATATGAAGACAATTTTTAAAAACAATAAAACCAAGAATTTATCTAGCACGTCTTTATATGAGTACAACGTTTAAAAACAATAGAACCAAGCATTTATCTAGTATGTCTTTAAATGAAGACAATTTTTAAAAACAATAAAACCAAACATTTATTTAGTATATTTTATATGAAGACAATTTTTAAAAACAATAAAACCAAGCATTTATCTAGCACGTCTTTATATGAGTACAATGTTTAAAAACAACAGAACCAAACATTTATTTAGTATGTCTTTATATGAAGATAATTTTTAAAAACAATAAAACCAAACATTTATCTAGTATGTCTTTATATGAAGACAATTTTTAAAAACAATAAAACCAAGCATTTATCTAGTATGTCTATATGAAGACAATTTTTAAAAACAATAAAACCAAGAATTTATCTAGCATGTCTTTATATAAAGCAACGTATAAAAACAATAGAATCAAGCATTTATCTAGCATGTTCTTAGATGAAAACACAAAGGCTTAAGATCACGTTGTAGGTTACGTTACAGTACAAGGATAGATATAACAGCTACGACAGGTAAAATTAGATATAATACGTTTAAAGTTAAGATATTTCGCTTCTCGACCACAAAGGGAATACACAATGGATCGTAGAGCGTAGACTGTTCGATAGACGAAAATTAATTCGGTTCTCGTGCAACCTTCAAGTCGATTAATTCCTCTTTGCTAATCCATCCGACTGTCTACGTTACGCGCCCCCTTCAGCTGTCCCTTTGTGTAGCCACTGAACCGATATTACACCCTTCTGCTTTTCATCCCTCTATAATTACACGCGAACTGTAACACGAAATCATTTTCGTAGCCATTGTTTTGAGGTAGCACGCCATGAAATTATTTTCTTGATGGTATCCTGCCATTAATTATCTCGTTTTTACTTCGGAACATTTTTACTTTCGTTTTATTCGCGTTCTTTACTACTTTTTTAAATATTATTTTAGTTTGTACGACAACGTGAATATTTTCTTGTTCTCGACTTTTATTTTAGATTAATGATTTGCTTTGTACTTGCAATATGTTAATGTACTTTATAACATGCTAATTAGATATTAATTTAAGTATTGCTTATTAATTTTTCAAATTTGAAATTAGAGTACATTTGAAAATTTTTAAAGAAAGAGACTTCTAAAAGAAAGTATCACAAATAAAAAAAATGTATGTTTGAAATAGAAAATAATGAAAATGTGAAAACATGTAAATTAATAGGTAAATACCGGTGTTCCATTTACGGACGCATTAGCGCCTCTAACAGGCGATTCAGGAGCCTCGACGACACCGAAAGCCTTTAGTTTACGGATTGTGCAACACGATTCGCATCGGTGCACCAACTACGTTACGAAACACTGTGTTCCTAGCTAGTTTACCAGGGCGATTTCTCGGTGTATGCACTACGTGACGGTGCTGTGTATTCCCGCGACAGCCGATCGCGTTCTGAACGTGCTGCTCCTACGTGTTGTCGTGGATTAAACATTTTCAATATACGCTAAAGTCTTGATATAGGCGAAACTTTCGGATCTGAACTTTTGCTTATATCAAACAGTTCTTTACAATGAGCAAAGTTTGAATGGTGAAAAGCAGCGAAGATGTGCGAACGAAAGATAATCTTGACAGAACAATCTTGATGCAAGAATAAAATTTGTTATTATGATGGAAGTTATTGCAAATATATATATTTTAAATGACAAGACGTTTGCAACAATAAAATTTTTGCATTTTTTACTTATTTCTTATGAAAGTTTTATCAGTGCGTTTGTGACATTTCTGTAATTAATACGAGATCACATACGACTTCATTCGAAACACTTGTAATTCATGACAAGGCGTTTCATCTCGTATCAATTAGAAAAATGTCAAGAAAAATTTGTATAAAAAGAAAACTGGAAATAAGAAAATTAGCAACGTAACATTGTAAATAACAAAACAGACTATTTATCTTTAACTGATTCGATCGCAGCGTCTTGCGATCTCGTTCAAAACTTGTCGTCAATTAAACCAGTAAACATAGTCGGAATTATATCGTGTTTGGTCTCATTTTAATCAGAAAAATGTCAAAAATCGATTGGAAAAAGTTTGACAACGAAAAAGTCAAAAATAAAAAAGTTTTATATTTGCATTGGTAGAGTCTCACGGATATACTGGAACCGCGGATCATGTTACACTTCTCGGCGCTCGAGCTTCACGGTGTCGCGAGGGGGCTTCCCCCACAGATCATTTTTTCGCGCGTATCTCGAGGACCACAGATCGCGAACTGGACACCGAGACCGCTAGGTGGCTAGCCACGAATTGTTTTTCTCACAATTATAATAGGCTCCTGCGACTATATTAAAGGACCTCGAGAAAGAAGCGACAGCATGTTTCCGATTCACGTATATGGTCTTTACCTATACGTTGAAAGCGGAAGCATGCTCACATTTTTATGTTAGGGGATAGCAAGTTGGTTTCATACCCGCGCCCCTAAGTGTCCCATTTTGGGAACATTTATTGATGATCCCATTTTTGAGAAGCAGTCTGCTGCTGACCACCGATGATACACCCTCCGCCCCTGCTTAGGTGCTCACCATGGTGATCTCCCGATGGAAGCTTCCGTCCCTGACCCAATAGGTGCCCCAAACCCCTGAATGCCCCACACACTACACTGAATGTCCCAGACCCTGGAGCGTCCGACCCCTGAACACGCCCCCACCCTAAAAATACCACACACCACTAGTCCAAGACCTAGTGGAGTGCCCCAACCCCCAGAACAAACCACACTAATTGTCCAAAATTCAGAGGAGTTCCACAGACTCCTTTGAATGTCTTACACCCCTAAATTCACACCACATTGACTGAGACCTAAGGGAGAGTATCTCAGACAACTGGACACCCCTCCCTAAATGTCTTAGACACCTGAATGCCCCACATCTCTAAATGTTTCAAATACTAGGATGCACCACATCCCTAAATTTTCCAAAATCTAGCGGAGTGTCCTACACCCCTAAATACCCCCAAACCACCAATTATCTGACACGCTGCAATAATTATCCAATAAATCAATAAATGAAAAATTGCAATTTCATAAATTGAAGAATTACAAAATATTTAAACTTGAAATTTAAAAAATCACAATTTTGAAATTCTCAGACTCGAACGTTGAAAGAGTCAAGAATCCAGAGATGCTATTCGCTGAAATTTCATGAAGCGCAAGAATTTCATCTCTGTATTATCTCATCATCAAAAAATGCACAAAAATATCAATATTAATATCTCCTTTATTTATCCGCCGTTTTTCCTCTCTCTCCAGTAACATTCCACTGTTTTTTTTCCTCCTGCTATCGATTTCCACCTCTCATTCCCCTAAACCGAATAATCAATTCCATGATCGGTCCTTTTCATCTTCTCTTCCACGCCACCTCTTAACCCATTTACATTCTCCGCGTTCTCCTCCCATTCTTCTTACTTCTCTCCGTCTCTCTTTACCTTCTCAAACATTTTTCTCGACCATTTTCCATCTCCATCTGTCTTCGTGTTTTCCCTGCTTCTCATCGCGGTGTTTCATCCATCGAAAGAAAATCTTCTCGGAATGTTTCTGCACGTTTCTCGCAAACCAAGGATTCTCTCTCTCTCTCTCGCTCACTGTTGGCTCTCTGGAAAATCCAACGAAGCATATTGCGGATACAGAGTATCGATCTCGACCGGAGCTTTACGTCCTTCTTCATCGCGTGTGCAAGCACAGTCACGCAGAAGCTCACGCTGTTGCGGCCACACGTCTTCTCGAAACGCGCGGTAAACTCTGTTTTTCCAAGGATTTCCACCGCGATACGTACCACCGTCCTTTCAACGTGTTCCAAATCGCTTGATAATGTCGTTTATTAGAGGAATTACCTCTTTTCGCAGAAATACGCAAACCGAGATACTTTTTACGGATTTAACTATTCAGGGAGTCTTTTAGGGACGATTGCTAGGGACGATTGCTAAGGAGGATTGCTAGAGACTTCATTATAGGAGACGTGGGCTGTGGTTTGACAATTTATTGGTTCAGCAGTCTTATCAATTTTTGTGAATTAATTTTCCTTGTTAGACATTTGAGAATTTAGGGAATGTAGGAGATATAGATGACAAGTTCGGGTTTAGGTATTTGCAGACTTAGAAATTTGGCACTTTGAGTTGGAGATTTGAGAATTTACGGAATTTCGAATTTGGGAATTTAGGAATTTGAGGAACTTGGAATTTAGGGAATATGGAATTCCGAAATTTGGGAATTTGGGAAAATTTGGAATTTAGGAAATTTTGAATTTCGAACTTGGGAATCTGGGGAATTTGGAATTTGGGGCATTTGGAGAATTGGGAATCTGGGGAATTTGAGAATTTAGGAATTTGGAATTTGGGGAATTGGAAATCTGGGGAATTGGGAATCTGGGGAATTTGAGAATTTAGGAATTTGGAATTTGGGGAATTGGGAATCTGGGGAATTAGGGAATTTGGGAATTTGGAATTTAGAATTTGGGGAATTGGGAATCTGGGGAAATTGAGAATTTAGAAATTTGGAATTTTGGGTAATTTGGAATCTAGGGAATTTGGAATCTGGGGAATTTGGAATTTGGGAAATTTGGAATCTAGGGAATTTGGAATTTAGGGAGTTTGGAATCTGACGAATTTGGAATTTGAGAAATTTGGAACCTAGGGAATTTGGAATTTAGGAAATATGGAATCTAGGGAATTTGGAATTTGGGAAATTTGGGAAATTTGGAATCTAGGGAATTTGGAAATTTGGAAATATGGAATCTAGGGAATTTGGAATTTGGGAAATTTGGAATCTAGGGAATTTGGAAATTTGGAAATTTGAAAATTTAGAAATTTAGAAATTTAGAAATTTAGAAATTTAGAAATTTAGAAATTTACAATCTGAAACTCTCAAAATAAAAAAATCTGCAAATTTAAACCCAAAAAATTTGTTCCCAGGTATCACAAATGGTAAACAATAATAAATTCCCCACATCAAAATTTCTCTTACTTATTGCATCCCACCAGTCATTTTTAGCAACAATAACTATAAATTGAGTAGTCGACCGTAATTACATTCAAAACTAACAGGCTTGTAGAAACAATTAATTGCAGCACCGAATGTTTCATTGATACCGACCGGTTCGTTCAACACAAAACGATGTCTGAAAGCGTTCATCGTGAAGTTACATGAACCAGCAATGCGATAATAATGAAATTTCGAACTTACCTCGATACTGAAATAACCCCTGTCCACATAATCGCCGAGAAAGAGATACTTTGTGGAGGAGGGTGGACCGCCCACCTCGAATAATTTCATCAGGTCATAGAACTGCCCGTGGATATCGCCGCATACTGAAACATGAAATCGGAATCCTTCAAATTTTCTGAATAAATATAATTTATTGGGGAAATAATTTGTTAACGGGAGGGTCATATAGCGAGAGTCCAATGTGATTAGTGGGGAGAGTGGAATGGGATATTCTTGGAGTGCGTGTAGGGATCTAAGGAGGATGGATATGTAAAATTATAGGGATTTGGGGATGTAAGAAGCTAAGATAGTGGAATTTTGAGAATTTGGAAATTTGAGAGTTTGGAAATTTAAGAGTTTGGAATTTTGAGAAGTTGGAAATTTGAGAATTTGGAATTTTGAGAATTTGGAAATTTGAGAGTTTGGAACTTTGAGAGTTTGGAAATTTGAGAGTTTGGAACTTTGAGAGTTTGGAAATTTGAAAATTTGGAATTTGGAGAATTTGGAAATTTGAGAGTTTGGAACTTTAAGAGTTTGGAAATTTGAGAGTTTGGAATTTTGAGAGTTTGGAATTTTGAAAATTTGGAATTTGGAGAATTTGGAATTTTGAAAATTTGGAAATTTGAGAGTTTGGAAATTTGAGAGCTTGCAAATTTGAGAGTTTGGAATTTTGAGAGTTTGGAAATTTGAGAATTTGGAATTTTGAGAAGTTGGAAATTTGAGAGTTTGGAATTTTGAAAATTCGGAATTTGGAGAATTAGAAACTTTGAAAATTTGGAATTTGAGAATTTGGACAAAAATGTCCTGAGCAAAAAAATGGCGCGAAGCTACGCTATTATGGACACTATAAACAAAGTTGCCAGTGGGTCGATAATGGAGTTGATAAGATTTGTAGCGAGACGGAAATAGAATCAGCGAAGCGTGAATGAAACGAAGGAGCGCTGCTAGATAGTTTTGGAAGCGATCGCTAATGGGAGAATTATTAAAATTGATTGGCGGTGGATGGACAAACGTGGTGAAAATAGAGTTGAAAGGATCTTAGGTTAATACCGGAATGCTTTTAGCTTTCATTGCAACGAAAGCTTCTCGGGAAAGTTGACGGAGACCGGAGAAGTCGTACAACTACTTTCCTACAATGGAAAGCTTTCGCAGCAAGCAAATAAAGGAATCGAATGAAAGTGGAAATCTTTTAATTCGCTAACAATCTACGTTTCATATTATACTTGCTGTGATTTTTTTTATGTGTTTCACAGGGTTTTATTCGAATTTTTTTTAGATTTAACATTTTCGTGGGATTAAGGTTTTGAATAACTATTTTTCCCAAATTTCCAAATTTTTTAATTTCTAAATTTTAACATTTCCAATTTCTTAGATTTCCAAAGTTTCAAATTTCCAATTTCCTAGATTTCCAAAGTTTCAAATTTCCAATTTCCTAGATTTCCAAATTGCCAAATTTCTAAATTTCCAAATTCCAAATTTTCCAAATTTTGCATTCTCAAAGTTCCAAACTTTCAAAATTCCAAATTTCCTATATTTCAAATTTCTCAATTTCCAAATTCCCCAAATTCCAAATTCCCCAAATTCCAAATTCCTCGAATTCCAAATTCCCCAAATTTCGAATTCCCCAATTTCAAATTCTTCAAAGTTCCAAATTCTCCAAAGTTCCAAATTCCTAAATTTCTGAATTTCCAACATTATTTATTCTTACATCCTCAAATCCCTATCATTTTATACATCCATCCTCGCACCATCCCTACATCCACTCCAGAAGTATTCCACTCCAATTTCTCGACCAGTAATCCATTAGACTCCCACTATATGGCCCCTCTCCCCAGAAGCCTTATAAAACCCTGAAATTTCCCTCCCCCAAATATTCAAAAATCTCCAGACTATACAAAAACATAAAATCTTGCAAAACACCCTGCAAATATCCGACATTCATCAATTTTCCATCTCGCAGAAATCACTTTACATAAAATAAAATTCATCGAGTTTCGTATCACGTCCCTACAGAAACATATTCTTTTCAGAAGAAGTTCGGAAAGTTCGTATAAAAAGAATATGTTGACCGAGCAGAGAAAATTCTTTGATCGCGAAACGGAAGGAGGCTAGGATGTAAATGTCGGAAGCAACTCCGTTACATCTCGTTGGAAGTTAGCGGAAGAAAGTTTGGTAACGTGGTTGTTCGGCTCGTCTGATTCCCCTGTTGGTCGTCGTCGACGATCGGGAAGCTCGTAATTTCACTTGGAAACGTTCGCAAACAAGTTTGCCCCAGGTCTCGAGGGCCGGGCGTGTTCGTGCGACTACGTTTCACGCAACTCCTGCATTAATCGTGCTCGATTAATCGCACTAGCTAATTTCCTAAGGAGAAGTTGGAGAACCTTGCCGAGAACGTTTTTATGACTGTTTTATACTCTGCAATACTCTCATTTATTTATTTATTTATTCATTTGGTAGTTCATTTATTTATTTATGTGTGTAACTGCAATACTCTCATTTATTTATTTATTTATTCATTTGATAGTTCATTTATTTATTTATGTGTGTAACTGCAATACTCTCATTTATTTATTTATTTATTTATTCATTTGGTAGTTCATTTATTTATTTATGTGTGTAACTTTTAATTTATGGATTTATTTATCTATGGGGTGAGTCAGTTTGTAGGGGCACATAAAATATTAGAGGGGAAGAAGATTGAATAACGTGGAAATTAGGCTAGCTTTGAGTATTCAGATTCTCAAATTGTCCTGATTCCCAAATTGTCCACCATTAGAATTTGAGGAATTAGGAATTTGAAATCTGGGGAATTTGAAATATAAGGAATTTGGAATTGAGAAGTTTGAAATGTAGGGAATTTGGAATTTTGAACATTTGGAACTTTGAGAATGCAAAATTTGGAAAATTTGGAAATTTGAAATTTGGAGAATTTGGAATTTGAAGAATTTGGAACATTGACAATGCAAAATTTGGAAAATTTGGAATTTGGAAATTTGGAAATTTGGAGAATTTGGAATTTGGAGAATTTGGAATTTGGAGAATATGGAATTTGGGAATTTGGAATTTGAGAATTTGGAATTTGAGAATTTGGAATTTGAGGAATTTGGAATCTGGGGAATTTGGAATCTGGGGAATTTGAAATATAGGAAATTTGGAATTTTGAAAGTTTGGAACTTTGAGAATGCAAAATTTGGAAAATTTGGAAATTTGGAAATTTGGAATTTGAAGAATTTGGAACTTTGACAATGCAAAAATTTGGAAAATTTGGATTTTAGAAATTTGGAAATTTGGAAATTTGAAATTTGGAGAATTTAGAATTTGGAGAATATGGAATTTGGGAATTTGGAATTTGGGGAATTTGAGATATGGGGAATTGGGATTCCCAAATTGTCCACCTTCCGAAATCTCAAATTCTCACATTGTCCCGCTCCTGAATTCTAAAATTCTCAAATTGTCTCAAATTCGCAAACTTCAAATTCCATAAATCCCACAATCTCCTAATCCCCCCAATATCCCACTAAAATTATACAAACATCACCTGTCAACGCAGAACAAATAATTCTCGAACCAGTAAAAAACTTCAAACGATCAAAACCGATCGAAATATTCATGAACTCGAACCCGTACGCGACCGGTTTTATTTATACACCAAACGGATCACTGTTGAACCAATTGAATTTGCCCAGGGTTCCTCGGGAACACGACCACCTGTACTGCAGAGTAATCAACACCGGTGTGTTGACAAGTGTTGCCAAAACAGCGTAGAAACTGCGAAACGGAGAGATGTTCAAATAGCGCAACGGTGACGCCGAAACAAGTGGAACACTCAAGGATTTCGAATCCTACGATCGATGTGCCACAACGAATCGAGACAATCAAGCTATCGATCAAACATTGCTGACCATATCGTTTTCCATCGCTCTTCGAATGCTCGTTGTAATCCAGCAACAAGTGGCAACTTTGTTTCGTCATGGTAGCCTACGTTCGATATGTCTGACCATGTGCGGGTAGTGACTACTTTCGAATTCTTCGAATTGTATTTTACTTCATGTTGGATGTATTACTCTTCTTTTGAGATGCTTATAGTCAGGTTATTAGTTACTTTCATATTTGAGGGTGTAGACAAATTATTTGTGATATGGCTGATCATATGTGGAGTTCGACTACTTGGATGCTGTTTAGATTATTTATGAATTGTTCTACATGGTTTCTGAGTTGTTAGAAATTTTCTTTGTTCACGAATGTGATGACTGTGCTAATTATTTTTAAATTTGAAGGAATATTTAAATTATTAGTAACATGGCCGACCATACATGGGGTTCGACTACTTCACAACTTTTGAAATTATTCATTCTTTATTCTTCATTACTCATTCCCTTCGAATTGCACAAATTCCTCTTATTTTTGTAGTACAGACAAGAATTCTATTGGTTATCCATGAGTTTGAGAATGCAATGAAGTTATGAATAATTTGTCTGACCATGCATGAACTATGACTACTTGACACTTCTTGAAATTATTAGAAAATCATTCTGTTTCCTTTCGAGTCCTATAAATTCCACTTCTTCCTGCATAATTTGTAATAATTCTATTGATTATGTACAAATTTAAGAATGCATCAAAGTTATTAGTGATGTGTCTGACCTTATATGATCCTCTACTACTTGAGAACACTTGACATCATACAATAGTCATTTTCTTACCTTCCAATTTTGATAAATGTCTTTTCACATTGTAATATAATATAATAACTTTTGCATTTGTTATTGTGTTTGAGAATGTGTTAAATTATTTATGGCTGACCATATATGGGCTTCGACTACTAGTTACCAACTTTATATTTGAGAAATGTCCCAAAATTTTTAACTAGTTACAAATTAATTTGGTAAATCTTTATACGTTTATGATTTAAACCAACCCTAACTCAAATTTAACCCAGTCCTAACCACAACCTAACCCATATTTCCCACCAAATCTAACTCAAACTTTCTATAATCGAAATACTTCAATCGTTCTCTCTCATAAATAAAACGAAGAATTTCATGACTGAATAATTTCTACAACTCGAACAATAGTTCCTACAAGTTTGAAAGCACAAAAATCGCTAACCGGAAGTCACACAGAATACCGAAAAGCAACGGGTAGGATATCGATGGGTTCATATTGAAAAGATGACAGAATGCAGAGAACTTCGAAAGGATTTGCGACGTTCTAAACGTTGCAACGCGGTTTCCCTGACATATCGCCGGCAAGTTTCACGAGGACCGCCATTTCGGTAACGTATTACGGAAGTTTGCCGCATCATCGCGCCCGTAAATCTACCCAATGTCGCTAATGTTACAATCTGCATTCTCGGGGACCATAAACAGCATTTGTCGTCGGATCCCCAAAAATATCGAAGATGTATCTCCTTCATTTTTGGTGAAATTGAAAAAGACTCATGTTAAGTCTCTAATTTATGAATTTACACTTGTAGAGTTTATAAAACTTTTATTAGATTTAGAACCTTATTAACAAACTTATATTTATGAAATTCATTTGATTCATTAAGTTCATAAAATTCATAAAATTCATAAAGTTCATAAAGTTCATAAAGTTCATAAAGTTCATAAAGTTCATAAAGTTCATAAAGTTCATAAAGTTCATAAAATTCATAAAATTCATAAAATTGATTATCAATATATAATTCCAAAAAATTTATAAAATCTACATACATTTATAAAATTTCTGAAGTTGTTAATAAAAATAAACCTTCACATAAGCCTCCATCAATCCACACTTAACAAAAATCATTTAAACGTCCAAATTGAACTCGCATTAAAACAAATTACGTTCGAAGCGAAAATGACACAGCAATATTCAGTTGCAATTTCGTACAGCCGCTATTTTGCCGGCTTCTAATCGCTTTAAATAATTCAGGTTGACGTAGCGACTCCATTATCCAGCGCGAGCGAAACAAGTGTTTAGGTTTAATTATTTAAGTGAGTTAACGCTATTCGCGAACTTCCAACAGCCTTTGAACAAAGTGAAACGCAGAACAAAGACGAACCGAAGGACTGTAACTTGGCGCAAATATTTTTCCAGCGAACAGAATAAAGGTTGTCTGAGTTTCCTTCAATCTGGTAGTAGAGATTATTTTTCGAATACGGTTTCATTTATCGTGGAAGGTAAGGTGGAACGATTATCGGAGAGATATTGAAATAACGAAAGAAAGGATCGTCGAAGGAATTCCGAGGACGGTCGTTGTGCTTGCAAGTTGCTTAAGCTAATTGCGAGGACCGAGCCGGGAATTTCTCTTGGCGCAGCTAACAGCGGGGTCAAAGTGGCTCTTCACGTCCCTATCGTGCTCGAGCTGATTAAGTGTGCCGTGGACCGATGTCAGAAGACGATAATTTGCATCTGGATTATGTCGACCGCCCCCTTCACCTCCTGCTATCGAGAAATCTGGTTGCTCGATGGTTCAGACTATTGGGGGGAGATAAGAAAACTTGCGGACTTTCAAACTTGGGTATTTTAGTGCGAAGTTAGATGGTTTCGGGTTCGGAGATTTTGGGAATTTGGGGAATTAGGAGGCAGAGTTTTGGGAATTTCAGGATTTGGAGATTTTGGGGTTTAGAAATTTAGAGAATTGGGGGTGTAGGGATTTGGGAACATTGGAATTTGAAAATTTGAGAAATTGGGGATGTAGGGAGTTGAGGGTGTAGAGATTTGGGAATGTAGGTAGTTAGGAATTTAGGGATTTGGGGATGTTAAGTATTTGGAAATTCAAGGATTTGGGAAATTTAGGGTTTGAGCAATTGGAAATCTGAGGAATATGGGGAATTTGGATAATTTAGAATTTGGGGAATTCGAAATCTGGGGAATTTGGGATATGGGAAATTGGGAATCTGGGGAATTTGGAATTTAGGGAATTTCGGGAGTTTGGAATCTGGGGAATTTGGAATCTAGGGAATTCGGTATTGAGAAATTTGGAATTTGGGAAATTGGGAATCTAAAGAATTTGGAATTAAGACATTTGAAATCTAGGAAATTTGAAATCTGGGGAATTTGAAATTGAGAAATTTGGAATTTTGGGAATTGGGAATCTAGGAAATTTGAAATCTAGGGAATTTGGAATTTGAGAAATTTGGAATCTGGGGAATTTGGAATCTAGGGAATGTGGAATCTAGGGAATTTGAAATCCTGGGGAATTTGGAATCTGAAGAATTTGAAATTTGGGAAATTTGAAATCTATGGAATTTAGAATCTAGGAAATTTGGAATTTGGGGAATTTGGAATTAAGAAATTTGGAATTTGGGAAATTGGGATCTGAGGAATTTAGAATCTAGGGAATTTGGAATTGAGAAATTTGGAATTTGAGGAATTTAGAATTTAAGATATTTGAAATCTGGGGAATTTGGAATCTGGGAAATTTGGAAACCAGGGAATTTGGAATCTAGGGAATTAGGGGAATTAGGAATTTGGAAATTTTTAAATTTGGAAGGTGGATATTTAAAAAATGTTTACATTTGGTAATTTTCATTTGATTCGACTATTTTCAAGTCGATACACTTAAAAATTCCCCATCTCTCACTATTCAAATTTCCTCCAAATCTTTCGCAATACAAGTGCTTCAAATTTCCAAAACCTTCGTCCCACCTAAAAATTCCATCTGCCTATTCCAACTTCACCAAAACTACTTTTTCACTGCTACTTAAAACTCGAAAAACAAGTACTCAAGAAGTCGTAACCTACTCAACATCTCGAATAGGTAGAATATTAACATCCCCCGGTTAGAAGCATCGAAACATCGATGTCGGTCAGGTTACGAGGTCCGAGAGATCGATAGCGTCTGGGCGCCAACGAGTCATCGTTTTCGCCTTTTTGCCGCTTTATTATCATTAGGGCGTTAGCGAGCGTGACTACAAATTGCACGGGCGAGCTCGTTAATCAGCTCGACGTGAGAATAATTAATACGAATGGCTGGCTTTAAGCGGTCGACGGTGTGGCTTTTAAAACGAGGACAGAGTCGCTAGTACGAGGCTACGATTCGCTTCTTTTTTTTTCCTCTCTCGACTTCTTTATTTTCATTTTTACACCGGTTTATCGCGAATCGGCGACGAACTCGATTGTTTATGCCGGTTTTCCGGTTACGTGGTTTCCGCTGCGAATTAACGAACGGTGAATTTCGTTCTCGATACGCGATTCACCCGCTCTGATTTTTTGCCACGGGGATCCAATTAAAATGCAACGCGCGACATTACGCTGGGCGTGCCTGGTAAAGTGTGAAATTTCATGGAATTTTGTGCACCCCGTTTTTGTTCGAAATTTTCGGATCTTTCGGTGAACAGTTTCATTTAGCAGTTTTTGTTATTCATGGGATCAATCTTTGAAGGCGTTTCATTTAATACAGTAATTTGATATAATGAATAATACAGTTATTAATACAGTAATTTGTACAATAGTTGGAAGTAAGTAGTCTAACTTATTCTATAATATTAGTCATATACATGTGATGTACTTATAGACATAGTGAGACTTGTTAGTGAGTAACAACGCTTCTCTGAAAATTAGAGTTGCTAACAAAAATTATATTTTAACAACCCCCACGAAGTAGATTTACTTCCGGTATTTTGTATAAAATCCCCTCAAAGATTAAGTTCATATTAATTTTTTATCGTATCACATTAAAACTAATGTCACGTCCAAGTTCGAATTGTACAAATCGCTTATACCCATCACTCCAATTATTCGTAGTAATGGGTATAAACGATTTGTACACTTCGAACCATCGTGTAATTCAAAGTAACCGTAGAAATTTTTATTCGATCAAAAACTTGCAAAGTTTCCATAAATTGCAAAACAAGAATTATACTCGACACATCGGAAGATTCTCAATTATGCAAAACAAGTGATTCGACGAAGTTGCGGTACAGCGAGGTAATTTGTACCGTCTGAAGAGAAACAATTGTATCAAGCAATCCCTTGTTATATCTCTAATTCGAGTCCCATGTAGTCTCGTCGGATTAAACCTCGTTCGCGCCGAGAATGAGTAAAGACGCTTTAATTAATTTGCTTTCGACGAAGAAATTTCACCGAATTCCGTCTCTCAGGAAGCATTTCCATTTCATCGGCTCATCCGAGGTTAGCTCGGGTTTGAGCTTATTTATTCCTCGGTTGATGTTTCGGTATGGAAAGAATTTGAACAAATAGATGATAGATATTTTAACAAATATATTTATATTATTTTCATCAATATTTTTATCATTTTGGCAAATATTTTTATGTTATTCTAACAAGTATATTTATATTATTTAACAGGTATATTTATACGATTTGAACAAATATTAATATTTATATTTTTCTAACATATATTCAACAGATATATTATTCCAAAAAATTGTATATCATTTTATGAATAGAATGACTACAGTTTTGACGTTCAAATATTCCAAGCGACCAAATTTCACGTAGATTGGTATTCAATGCGTTCGAACATTCTGCGAATTCCGTATTAAACTTCTGTTACATTTTGATGCATGTGATACATAAAATATGCCGTGGTGTTTTGTACATATATGAATAACATATTCATATCTCTGAACATGTACGGAAATTGTTGGATACATATGCAAGGTTATATGTTAAAATAAAAATATCATGGATAATATAAATGAAAATAACAAAATAGATTATATTCTTTTTTTAAATAAGTTTCAGTAATAGAAAATATTGAATGTCTCAAATCTGCAGTTTAATAATGTTATGTATTTTTCTTCAAAACAAATAAAAATTATTGCTAATAAAGTTATAAAAATGTAAATACTGTTAACTACAGTTAAGTCGAGTACCTATATATGGAAACGTATTTATTAATACCAAGCCAACTATTCTCGCCGATGACGCGTAAGCTCGTCAAACGACTCGCATCTCGATTGACTGGAGAATTGAAAATCGTGCTCGATCGACTTTCGAAAGGTGCAATAAGAAATCGACAGAATGAAAGTACAGAGCATTCGAGAGTGGAAGCAGCAGTCTCTCGTTCGCTATATGGGTCGTTTGTTAAACGAAGTGGCTCGCTGCAAGGCTGCTCGTCTCGGCTGTGAAACGGTGCATAAAAATGCACTTACTTAGCCGCATAAATCGATCCGCTCCCGGTATGTTTACACCGTTACATAGCGGTATATAAACCCGCCCTCTGTGACGATAGGTAAGTAGTGTCCCTGGAAGGAAAATACGACGGTGTATATATACTCCGGCGGGCGTGAAAGATTTTCCCGCCGACGATGCATCGCCTCGTATTTTAAATAATCGCTATATCGTGTACTAAATACGATGCCACTTTACCAAATGTTCAATTTCTCTTCGCTATTCTCCTATTTTTCTACAGTTCTCTTTCACAGATATTTTATACACACACATGTACACACATAGGATTCATATATGCCTCTGTACATATTTATACAAATTGTTTAGTTTAATTAAAAGTTTGAACTGCATGTTGATTTTGGAACTATTATGCACTGTACATTTTTTTAAGCAAACATATGTATTTGTCCACATTCGTGAATATATCAGAAATATTCATATTCATATGTGACATGTGAAGATATGAAGGAATATGAAATATTTGTATAATTTGTTTAGCTAACAATTAATTGAAAGTCTGAATTATATGTGGAGTTTGAAACTATTAGGAGACTATAAAATTTTGTATTCAAACATATATGTCCATATTCGTGAGTATATCAGAAATATTCATATTCATATGTGACATGTGAAGATATGAAGGAATATGAAATATTTGTACAATTTGTTTAGGTTACAATTAACTGAAAGTCTAAGTTACATGGGGAGCTTGAAACTATTAAAGGAGACAATAAAATTTTGTATTCAAACATACATGGCCACATTCATGAATATATAATACATTCATATTCATATGTTACGTATAAAGATATGAATGAACGTGAAGTATACATATATATCATATGAATGAATATAAAGAATGAACATGATACAAATTCATATGGAGAATACATAAACTACAAATGAATTCAAAGTATACATAATATGAACGAATGTGAAGTGTACAGAATTATAATAAAAAACGAATATGAAATACATATATGAATGTGAATATGAATGTATATCTATATGAATGTGAATTATATACAAACATAAACACATAAATATAAACGTCTATAAAAAAAAACATTTTAAAGATTTCAGTAATAAAGATCGTTCAACAACCACGCACAGCAATCGTGAAAGATTGTACGAAGAAGTAAAATCGTTAGGAAGTTTCTTTTGTTCAAATAGCAATCAAGATCAGAATGTTGAGAATAGGTTGTTCAAAGGGTCAAAGTTTAATTTGCCAACCCCTAACGAATCAGGGTTCATCATGGGCTCCGGAAGCCACTCTGGTCCACGTTGGCCACAAATTACACTCATCGAACTCGTACACGGCTAAAGGGTCAACGTGTCAGGAATAAGAACCCTTCTTGTTCTTTTCGTTTTCCTTTCTTTTTCTTTCCCGTTCGTTGAATCGGGTAACCGCAACACGTAACGTCGCCAGAGCATTCGTTCAACGGTGCGGTTTCCGTGTTGGGTGCGCAGACATTGCGCGCGAAATTCAAATACTCGGAGTTCGGTTCTTGAACTTCTTCTGCGGTATGGCTTTCACGTCGAGTGTTATAGGGCGGGAAATTCAAATATTCAGAGGAGTTAATAGTGTAATTTTTGCATTAAGTAAGCTCTTGCAAAAGAGATTCATATGTTAAGTATTTCAATTGGGTGGTTTTAGCGTCGAAGCAATTTTCAAGCGCGAAATTCAAATAATAGTTCTAGTAATGCACTTTTCGCGTCGAGTGCGGTAAATTTAAATATCTGAAAGTGTAAGCATTGCAATTTTTGTATAAAATAAGTTTTCGCGTGAGATACTCAAGTATTAAACGACTCAATTAGTTTTCGCGTCGAGTGAGTCATCACGCACGATATTCGAATATTCGAAGATGTAAACACTGCGGTTTCCGCAAGGAGTGAGATTTCACGGTAGAAATCCAAATATTCGGAGTTCCAACGATGCGGTTACTACATGGAGTGAGTTTTCACGGTAGAAATTCAAATATTCGGAGTTCCAGTAGTGCGGTTTTCGTAGCGAGTGAATTTTCGCGCGGGAAATTCAAATATTAAGAGATCCAACGTTGTGGTTTACCCATCGAGTGAGAGATCCAACGTTACGGTTTTCCTATCGAGTAAATTTTCGCGCGGGAAATTTAAATATTTGAATTATCAACAGACTGGTGAAAGTTAGGTTAGGTTTGGTTAGTTTAAGTTAACATGGGATGTTCAAGTATTAAGTGTTTCAAAATGTGGTTCTTGTTTCGAGTTAATCAGTATGGTTTAAATTAGGGTAGATTAGGGTAGGGTAGGTTAGGTTAGGTTTACATGGGACATTCAAGTATTAAGTGTTTCAATAATGTGGTTCTTGTTTCGAGTTAATCAGTGTGGTTTAAGTTATGGTAGGTTAGGTTAGGTTTACATGGGACATTCAAGGATTATGTGTTTCAATAAGATGGTTCTTTTTTCGAGTTAATTAGTATGGTTTAAGTTAGGTTACGTTAGGTTAGGTTCCCATTAAAACATTTAAGTATTAAGTCCTTCAATGAGGTGATTTTTGCTGCGAGTTAATCAGTGTAGTTCAGGTTAGGTGAAGTTAGTTTCGCATATGAAATTTAAATATTAAATGTGTCAATGCAGTCGTTCTTGTACCAACTGAATTTTCGCGCGGGATTTTCAAATATTAAGACTTACAACTGTACGGTTTCCTCATCAAATGAATACCTGCTCGCGGGAAATTCGAATACTGAAATTTCCAAGGAGCATAAATCGCTTCATTATTTCCTCATATAAAAGAGTATGTTAAATTATTCTAAACGAATCTGTAGAATTTCTTTAATTCTCCGAAATGAAATATTAAACGAGAATTAAGAATAGAATAAAGGGATTGGTTAAAAAGCGGATTAAATCTCTGGTCGTAATTCGTTTCTCTCGCTGAAAATGTTGGAGATAAAGCGAGACTGTAGATGATGTCGCGATAACGGCCACAAAAGCCCAGTAATCAGTTTAAAATATACACTACGGAAATACATTCAAGGCTCCGGTATGATACAAGGCGCAGAGATAAACAAGATTAATTGGATCAAGGTCGATCAAGCTTAATTCGACTTTTACTTAACTGGATCCGAGGTCTACTCGGCCGGTTCGCATTCGATTCGAGGCACGTTCCAGTTTACTTGAATGTCTAAATTTGTCGGGAAACGTGGTGTCTCTTTTGATCGGATCCGTTGAGATTTCATTAAAATTTCAATCCGACGTCGTTAACATTCTACCCGGCGAACCGGTCTCGATTGCGTTGCTCGCTAAATTCGCTCGGAAATGTCGCGTTCCGTAGGCGATTACGCAACGCGCGAAAGTTGGCCCGCGAGAACGGGCCAGCCGAGTCTGACTGCGGAAAGCCGGATTTATTATGTTCGCGTTTGTTCCATTAACGTCGAATTTCGAAAAGCAATTAGCAAACGGTACCGCGCGACGGAATGTTAATTACCGGCCAATCGGCTTACAAAAGTTCGACGCACGCGTCTGGCTAAAAGCCGCTGTTTAGAGATCCGATAATCCCGGTATAATAATAATATTAAACAGCCGGTGAATCGATGATTAAAATAATCTTCTGATCGTTATCGGAATCTCGGGTGTAATGTATCGACGATATTTTTGGATTGTTCGTGACAAATGTACGGTGTCGATGCTTACGATATTCTGGATAAGTAGTTGGGATCTCCATTTTCGGTCTCTGTATTTGTAGATTTCGTTGTTATAGCTACATCTATGTCACTAGATATTTAGATCATTAGATGCTGAATTACTGAATGTAGTTATGAATTTGTATATACTTGAGTAATAATATCACCAGATTCTGGTGTATTTAGATCACTATATGACTTAACAATACGAGTTAACAATAAGATTTAATCCAAATATGAATAGATCTAAATATCCCTAGATTTCTATGATTCTAGATC
This sequence comes from Megachile leachella, assembly GCA_963576845.1. NCBI lineage: Eukaryota > Metazoa > Arthropoda > Insecta > Hymenoptera > Megachilidae > Megachile > Megachile leachella. Next base: position 11,460,192 of record OY756255.1, read on the forward strand.
TTAATATTCCTAGATTAGAATATTCTTAGATTTATATTGCTCTAGATACCTGTATTCCTACATCCAAATATCCCTGGATTTCAGTTATTTTAGATTTCTATATTCCATCCCAATATTCCTAGATTCCAATACTCATAAATTTCAATTGCCCTAGATTCCTACATCCCTACACTCAAATACCTCTAGATTTTAATATTATTAGATTTCAAGTATCCTAGATTTCTATATTCCAACATTCAAATATCCCTAAATTCAAATAGTAAATTTTAGTTATTCTAGGTTTCCATATCTCTTCATCCAAATATCCCTAGATTCCAATAGTGAATTTTGATTGTCCTAGATTTCCATATTTCCTAGTCCAAATGTTCCTAGATGCCAATAGTAAATTTTAATTAGCCTAGATTTCCACATTTCTTCATCCAAATATCCCTAGATTCCAATAATAAATTTTAATTGTCCTAAATTCACATACTGCTATATGACAATATCTCTAGGTTCCAATACTCTTATATTTCAATGGTCCTAGATTCCTATATTCCAACATCCCAATATCCCTAGATTCCAATATAAGAATATTGTCTTATTTTCCTATTTTTCTAGATTTCAGTATTCTTAGATCCCTATATTATTAGATTCCATTATTCTTAAATTCCTAGATTGCTAGGACCATAAATTTTTATATTCTGAGATCCCAATATCCTTAGATTCATATATTCCTAGATCCCTATATCCCTAGATATCAATTCCAATAAATTCCAATATCCCTATATTATATTCTAAATTCCCATATTACAATATCTCTAGATCCCTATAACCCTAGATCCCTATATCCCTAGATCCCTACATCTCCACTCTCTCCACCTCAAATTCACGCAACATGCCAACTCGTGTCTCCACATGACTCCCCTTTCATCCCAATAAAAATCCCTAGCATACCACCTCGCTTAACCCCATTTCCCCCGAAGTTCTCCGTGCACTCGCAATCAGACCGTCGAAACGAACCCCGGTAAAGATGATCCTACGTGCAGCGTGTATCAAGCTCAAGAGCATTTTCGTCAATGAATGCCGTACGAGGGGCCATAAGGAAGAGCGAGTTACGGCCCGCCATCTCTCCCGACTTTTATTCCCGTTCCCCGTGGGAGAGACGCGCATTTCCCGTGAACAAATGCTGCTTGTCGCCGAGAATGCATCCTCGGTGCTCGCGTTATTACGTACGGCATAGTATCCCGGCGAGAATAGAAGCACAGCCTCGGAAAAGCACCGCTGTACGAGAGGCGAACTCGGTCGCGTTTAATCCGAAAAAGCAATCCGCGTTGCCTTTTATGGGCAATTTTAACGAGCACCATAAATCTGGATGATACGCCGCGTCCTTCGAGCTCTCGTAAATTACCTCCAATATTTTCCTATCGCACGATACACGGACGAGAATATTCCGGAACTTTGTTTTTCCGATGCGTTCACCTTTCTTCGATGCACTTTGTTTCGACTATTGATTGTTGTTGTTTTGCAGAAGGGTAATGAACGCTATTTTTTCAGAGTATCGCTTTACGAAGATACGAATCAACGCGATAAATCAACGGCTTTACGCTCCGATTTAGGGGAACGATTGCTATGTTACGGGGGGATTACTCTTTTTTTACTGCCGATTGTTTTACTGCCAGAGAGGTGCATTGTTTTTGGACGTTCGTTTGCGATGTTTAAAATGGCATAGTTACATAGGTACATAATAAAATTTTTTTAAATTGCTTTAAAATGAAGTTTCATTTTTCAGATATTTTCATTGTGAACTTTAGTAATTGTACCTAGTAGTAATGAACCTAGTAATTCGATTACGTATCAAATATTTTTTATAATACATATTGGTTATAGTGGTAAAGTATCTGCCTTCAAACCTAAGGTTCCAGCGTTCGAATCCCAATAATAAAAATATTTGACATTTTTCTTTTTTATCAATTTTGACTGTTCAAATGAATTTTCTATAAATGTATTGTATATAAAAATATTGTGCAGCACATGAATATTAAAATATAGATTTTAAGCATAATTCTAAAATATAAATCTCAAGTATAATTCTAAAATACGAACCTTAACTAAAATATGAGACACCTATAAATAAAATGAGACATCCAATAAGCACAAACCTATAACCTTAAAATCTAAAACAAAATATCCACAAAAATAATTACCAAACTTGAGTTCGCTCATCGAAAATTATAAAAGCGAAATATCAAAGAAGTAACAGAGCCGAAAATTTGCCCAATTATTAAATAATCAACACGACCTCTTACGCAAGAAGCTTATTCCGCCCCTATAATACATAATAATCAATCTCGTTATACAAATCTGTCTTTCTCCCCTCAAAAGAAAAGGGTCCTAACCCTCGAGTAAAAATCAAAGGAGAAGTAAAACACCGAGAGATAGGAATCGACAGCAGGCAAATCGAGGGTATTCTTCGTCGGAGATCCATGACCCCACGTCGTCTTTTTTTTCACCCTCGTGCTTTAATTTCCTTCACGCTTCCGGCAGCCTGGTTTCCGTCGTTGACCCTTTGGTCCGGTTCGCAATGGCTTCGCGGAAGTAGGTTCTCGTTGACCTCGCGTCGACGCAACACCACCGACCCTTACGAGAAAACTTGTTTTATCAAGGATCTCCCTCTCCGCTGATCGACGATATAACCATTATCGATATCGAGACCTCTGTGCTTGCCCCTTGTCTTCGAATCAAGATCTAACCCGGAATTAGCCTGGTTGCGTCGTGTAGCGATACCTCCTGCAAACTTGGCTAACGTTGGAACGAAATATAGGTCGAATTGCGAGTTTTTAGTTCATTTGAAGTTTGATGTTTTCTGATGTAAGTTGTTCAATATAGTTTTTGTGTAAACGGAGGGGTTAGAGGGCATAAGATGGGAGAGGTTAGATTAGGTATAAAGCTGACGCAAATTTGGGAGTAATTAGGGGATACGAGGTGGGTTAGGTTGGGTATAAACTGAGGAGTAGTTAGAAGACACAAGGTGGGATGGTTAGGTGAGGTAGATACTAAGGAGTAATTAGAGAACACAAGGTGGGATGGTTAGGTTAGATAGACACTGAGGAGTGATTAGAGAACACAAGGTGGGATGGTTAGGTGAGGTATATACTCAGGAGTAATTAGAGAACACAAGATGGGATGGTTAGGCGAGATAGATACTAAGGAGGAATTAGAGAACACAAGGTGGGATGGTTAGGTTAGATTGACACTGAGGAGTGATTAGAGAACACAAGATGGGATGGTTAGGTTAGATAGACACTGAGGAGTGATTAGAGAACACAAGATGGGATGGTTAGGTGAGGTAGATACTAAGAAGCGATTAGAGAACACAAGATGGGATGGTTAGGTGAGGTAGATACTAAGGAGCGATTAGAGAACACAAGGTGGGATGGTTAGCTTAGGTAGACACTGAGGAGTGATTAGAGAACGCAAGGTGGAATGGTTAGGTTAGGTAGACTCTAAGGAGAAGTTAGAGGACACAAAATGGGATGGTTAGGTTAGATAGACACTGAGGAGTGATTAGACCAGACAAGATAGGTAATGTTAGGTTAGGTATAAACTGAGAAGGAATTACAGTACACAAGATAGGTTATGTTACATTAGAAACCTAACCTAAATTTAGGAGAAATTAGTGAATACAAGATGGATAAGGTTAGGTATAAACTAAGAAGTAGTTAAAGGACTCGAAGTGGGTTAACTTGCGTTAGGTGCACACTGAGGACTAATCATAGTACACAAGAAGAGTTACATTAGGTTAGGTATAAATTGAGGAGGAATTAGAGGACACAAGATTAGTTAGGTTAGATTATCTATCTAATCTGAAGATTGAGCAGAGGACACAAGATGGAGTAGGTTACTTTAGATATAAACGGTGGATGAATTAGAGGGTTCAAGGTAGGTTAGGTTAGATATAAATATACAGTAATAGTATTAACTTATAATGATAGAAATATTTTTAACGTCTATTAAATGAAGTATACCACACATGAATGTTATAAGTAGTACAAATTACAAAAATACACAATTACACAGGTGATAAATAACACGAGCTATAAAAGTATAGGATTAATGCAAGTTGTTAGAAAATTACGATAAAGCTTGATAAAAAAGAGCATAATTACATGGTATATACATATGTCATGCGTGCATGCATACATATGCATGATGTCTCATTTGAATCTCGCCATACAAGTGCCTCTTAAATTAATTGCTATTAAAAAAACAGTATTTCAGGAGAAAATATGCTATTCCTGGAATAGGTGGTATTATTACACACTGTTATGCAATTGTATGCTTTTTTTAGGAATGCTTATTGCAATCTTTTAACAAATATTTTTATAGTTTATTGTGTTCATTAAATTACGAAGTTTGGAATTTAGATTTTTGGAGATTTTAGAGTTTGAAAATTTTGGGATTTGACATTAGGTGTTTTTGATATTTGAGATTTTTGGAATTTCAGAATAATAAAAATTTACAATAAACAAGTAATTCAATAACTAATTATATTATCAAAATAAAAATGTACTAAAACCAATTTAAGCACAATAAACAAACTCAAAAAATAATTACACTATCACAATAAAAATGTACCAAAACCAATATAATTACAACAAACAAATTTAATAAATAAAATGATAAAAACGTCCAAATACATCCAACATAAGAAAATAAAAATAAAAGTAAATGAAGCCTCGTCAAAGCAATCAGCGATCCAAGAATAAAATTCCAATTAATTATCATAACTAAGAAATGTAACGTTCGAAGCGTTAAATTTGAGATACGAAGGTAGAATTTAAAGGTAAGCCGGTATCGTGCATACACCTGCGGTACTTCCGTTTCCGTGATCCACACGCGCACGAATATTGCCGGTCGTCCACTCGGAAGCATTGTTAACGGATGACAAATGGACGTCCGCGTGATTGATATTGGTGGGACACGTTTGACCCCGGATTACCAGGCAGAAGGATAAAGCGGGATCGCTAACAGCACGTGCCGCTTTGCGTCTTCGCGTCATCGACGTGCGTGTATCAAAAGCTGACTGAATACGATCGAACGCTACGATCTTGCTCACCGTTCACATTCACGCGATATTGCACTCCTAACACGTACCGGCATAATCTAACGTAGATTATGTACCAGAAACCGCTTCCTGTTCACCGTATCAAAAACGTTTGGAGATTACTTAGGTATGCGGAGTTCGATACGATTCTTTGGTAATTTGATAAACTTGTAATTAAGCATATAGGGGTGGTTTAATCGCTGCATCGTAAGTAATTAAAATTCTGAATGTTTTGGACAAAGTGGACTATTGGAGATTTGGCAAATTTTCAAGTTATTAAATATTCAAATTTTTATGGTTATGAACAGTGAACTTAGAAATTTGAAAAATCTAAAAATACAAAAATCCAGAAGTACAAAAATTGAAAATAAAAAAATTTAGAAATAGAAATAAAAAATCTACAAATACAAAAATTGCAAGTTAAGAATTTAAAAAATAAAAATCCATAATTCCAAAATTGCAAAGAAAGAACCTAAAAAAATAAAAAACTACAAGTTCTAAAATTGCAAACAAAGAATCTAAAAATAATAAGAAGTCAAGAATTGCAAGTAAAAAGATGACCAAGAAGAAAAATAGTTGAAAAGGTAAAATTTATGACAACATCTGAGAATCCTCGAAACGACACAGAGAAATTTCAAGGTTGTACCGTTTTACGAATTTCTAGCTGAATTATTCCATGCAGATGCATTCGAGCATGTATAGATCTCCGTGAGCATTCGGTGGATAAGAAGATTACGGGATGTAGCTGCAGCTTGTGGGAACCACGAGCTGCTTCAGCTCTAACACAGATTACGAGATTGTCTTTATCTAATGAGATGATCTTCGTGTCTGATCGTTCTCTTATTTCGTAGCAGTGAAACGATACATATTCAAATGGGGACGATAAACACGATTTCCTGCTGAGATTTGTATTTGAGAACAACTGCTGACATGCAATTTTCTTTGTGGTACGAATACAAACACATTAATCATCCAAGAATAATTTTTGTATATGTGCAACTTTGTAAACATTTTTGTGAATTAACATTTTATAAACATTTTAATAAATAGAGATTCTATAAACACTTTAATAATTGCATATTCTATAAACAATTTTTAAAAACAGATATTCTATAAACATTTTTACACACAAACAGTCTATAAACATATTTACAAATAAACAGTCTATAAACATTTTTACAAATGGGCATTTTATAAATATTTTTATAAACAGACATTCTATAAACATTTTTACAAATAAACAGTCTATAAACATTTTTACAAATAGACACTTTATAAACATTTTTATAAACAGACATTCTATAAACATTTTTACAAATAAACAGTCTATAAACATTTTTACAAATGGAAGTTTTACAAATATTTTTAAATATTGAATTAACTCATTAATTTTCATAAACCGAGGGTACATATACTATCCTTGAAATAATATTTTAAAATGTACATATGGATGTTTTTATATGGATATCAATAGTCGTATGTTTTGACTACAAAAATATTATAAAATAATAAATAATTAAGTTGTAGATGATAATGTTTCAATTTTGTGAAATTTATTGAGGGACCGCTTACTGATCGCCAGCTAAAAGAACGCTAACTGACCGCTAGTTAAAAGAACGCCAATTGACCGCTAGCTAAAAGAACTCCAACTGACCGCCAGTTAAAGAAACGCCAATTGACCGCTAACTAAAAGAACGCCAACTGACCGCCAGCTAAAGAAACGCCAATTGACCGCCAGTTAAAAGAACACCAACTGACCGTCAGCTAAAAGACCGCTACCTAAACGCCACCTAAAACAACACTACGTCTTCATCTAAAGACTAACATTAGCGACATAACATTCTTCCATAAACTTATGTTATTAACCGACTTCGAAAAAGGAGGAGGTTACTCAATTCGATCAGTATATTTTTTTGGAGTTGACACATGACTGTAAACTCTTGATGAAAGATCGAATCGAATCGAATCGAATCGAATGGCGGGAAAGGCGCTAATAACGCGGCGCTCGGCGGCTAAAGATAGCCGGAAACGCGTGGCCAGCGGTGCAGGAGCATCAAAGGGAAGGCACGATTGTCTGCGATATAAATAGAAGGATCGAAAGTGTAGGTAATGTGCGGTGCCGGGTCGTCGATCGGTGCGACGTTAAGAATTCACGAGCACCGGCTGAAAAGCCGCGTCGGTCCGCCTTCAGACCGGACGACGTCAGCTGTTCCGTAACACGTGGACGCCGACACGTGCTTTTACAGCTTCATTTTTATCAGTCTACTGCGATCCACGTCTGATTTGTTTCGTGGAGTTTTTCGGGAGCTGTTAGGTGACTTCTTGATTTAGGGATTTTTGGATTCTGGAATTTTGGGATTTGGGGAATTTTGGAATTTGAGGAATATTGGAATTTGGAGAATTTTGGAATTTGGGGAATTTTGGAATTTGGAGAATTTTGGAATTTGGGGAATTTTGGAATTTGGAGAATTTTGGAATTTGGGGAATTTTGGAATTTGGGGAATTTTGGAATTTGGGGAATTTTGGGATTTGGAAATTTTGGGATTTGGGAGATTTTGAGATTTGGGGAATTTTGGAATTTGGGGAATTGGGGAATTTGGAGAATTTTGGAATTTGGGGAATTTTGGGATTTGGGAAATTTTGAAATTTGAGAAATATTGGAATTTAAGAAATCCTGGAATTTGGGGAATTTTGGGATTTTTGAAATTCTGGAATTTCAAAAAATGAAAATTTACCAATTAAAAAATATGAAGATGTGAACAGTAAATTTATAAAAAAATTTAAATTGGAGATTGAAAAATTGGAAACAGTCGAATGGGATTCATGAAGTCGATACAATTAACTGTCTTCGTTTAATAAAGTATATATCCGAGTAGATCGTTTCTCCGCGAGCGCAAAAGCCCTTCGGATATTAATTTCGCGATTCTCTCGTCGATTGCGCGATAAATCAGTCGATAATCCAGCGACAACGCGGTTCAACTTCATTTCCTGCGTGTATCCTTATTTACGAGCGTAGATCCTGCTCTTGAAGGCGTATAAATCTGGCCTCTAACTCGAACGTGTCGCCTCTGGCCCCATTCTTGAGATCTTCACTGAGAATTACGTTATTAACCAAAGAGTAATAGATTGAATCGAAACTGAGACACCTGCTTTCATTTCTACCCAATCGCTTTAAAAGGAGAAGAAATTTTATAAATTTTGCCATTGTTAATGTGTTTCACATATTTATAGAAATGTTCTAAATTAAAATACATATGCGGCAATATAGTGAGAGTCAATTCAAAACACCAAATTCATTGTCTGAAGTATACAAGTGCGATAAAGGAACCATGTAATGTTGAAAGAAAATTCAATATAATTTTCTTGGTTACAAAGTGTTCATATGAAAGCGGCGATATAACAAGAGTCAACCGAAAAAATTCATTAACTCTGATATATTACTCAGTACATTAAATGTATGTGATGTTTGAAGAACAAAATGGAATATAACTTATCACAAAAAAGTAATACTAAAAATACATATGAAGATGGCAATATAACAAGAGTCAACCGAAAGACTAAAATATATTAATTTAAATATGTTACTCAGTATACTAAATGTATCTATGTGACATTAGAAGAAAAAAGTGGAATATAACACAGGTAGTAAACATACATATGAAAATGGCAATATAACAAGAGTCAACCGAAAAACTAAAATACATTAATTCAAATATGTTACTCAGTACACTAAATGTACCTGTGTGACATTAGAAGAAAAAAGTGGAATATAACACAGGTACTAAAAATACATATGAAAGCGGCGATATAACAAGAGTCATCCAAAGTACCAAAATTAATTATCTCAAATATATAACCGAGCACATTAATTAGAAGAAAAGTTTAATATAATCTTCTTAGTTAGTCACAAAGAAATAAGTGCACTTGAAAATTCATATGAAGATGGTGATATAACAAGAGTCAAATAAAAGTACCTACGTGACGCCAGTACCGCAAGGATTGAAGATAGCGTTGCTGATCAGATACGAAAAAAGATGGATGTACAAGTCCACTAATCAAAGCCGACAAATTCAATGATAATTTGAAAGCTCGTCGCGACTATAATCGCTCATCGTCCTCGACTAACGAACCGATCGATGAACACCGTTCGCATTCAAATCGACGAAGCGAACGCTGCTCGATCTCAAGGATTTTGTAACTTACCAACTCATACGTTGTCTTACACATTTGGAACGTGGAACATTTGCTCTTTGTGATATTATCAAGGTGAAAAATTTGAAAAATTCAGAAGGTCGAAAAGTTTTTAAATGGAAGAAGGTTGAAGATTTAAAAAATTTAGAAGGTTAAAAGTTTGTACAATTTTGAAGGTTGAAAAATTAAAACAATATAAAAATTGAAAAATTAAAACAATATAAAAATTGAAAAATTGATACAATGTTAAGGTTGAAGAATTTAAACACTGCAAAGGATGAAAACTTCAAAAGTTTTTAAGGGTTCAAAATTAAAAAAATTTCACAGGTTGAAATTTTGAAAAATTGAAACACTGCAAGGGTTGAAAACTTCAAACATTTCAAAGGTTAAAAAATTAAAAAATTTCGAAGATTGAAAATTTGAGACAATTCAAACCTTGAAAATTTGAAAAATTTAGATAGTTGAAAATTCCAAAATTCAAAAATTTCAAAAGTTGAAAATTTGAAGGATTTTGAAGGTTGAAAATTTCCAAAATTTCGAGGGTTAAAATTAGGAAATTTGAAAACTAGAAAATTCTAAAATTTGAAAATTCAAAAATTCAAAAATTCCAAAATTCCAAAATTCCAAAATTTAAAAATTCCAAAATTCGAAAATTCCAAACTTCGAAAATTCCAAAATTCGAAAATATGAGAATTCCAAAATTTGAAAATTCCAAAATTCAAAAATTCAAAAATTCAAAAATATGAGAATTCCAAAATATGAAAATTCCAAAATTCGAAAATATGAGAATTCCAAAATTTGAAAATTTCAAAATTCCAAAATTCCAAAATTTGAAAAATTGCAACTTTTAGAGTTCCAAAAATTAAAAATCTAAAAAACTTAAAATATCTCGAAGATAAAAAATTTCAAAAAATTCCAAAGATAACATATTTCATTTCAAAGAGTAAAATAGCTCTTAAGTTTCCAAGAAATATTGAATTGCAAAGTTAGGCCAAAGTCTCAGGTGTAAAATAGCTCACGCGTTGAGAATTCGCGTCGGCCCTGGTTCTCGTGACCCAGAAACGAAGTACAGGGGCAGGCACGTTCGTTAGGAGATATTTATTTGTTCCGGCCAATTTTTCCCGTGTTTCCACGAGCCTTATTTGCCATAGCGAACCGATGGCCCCGTGGATATCTGCACGTCGCGATAAACGCTACTGTAATACGCCTGGAGAGCAGGCTAGAAGAGTGAAGAGGTTGAAACCTGCACAGACTACTTTTCTTTTCTTTCTTGAACTTATCTTTGCCGAGCGTATCTCAACGATGAAATACACACTCGCGTGTTCGAATTAAAACCCTGTGGTTTAACTTATTCAGGGATGATTTTTTTAAGGCCAGAAATCGTTTAATTGTTTTGTGTAATTCAACTCGTTTTGATCTGACAGAGTTATACTTTGACAAGTTTCTTCAGTAATAAATTATTATAACTTCAAGTCATAAAGTGGCACATTTTTTTATATTTAAGTTCGTCAAGGTTTCCATGTAGATTTTTATCGAAATAAAAGTTTAACATACATATTCTTATTTGTTCGTTTACTTTTTAAATTTAATTTCATTTCATTAGCTCCATCAGTTTCGAAATGTGCGCAGGTTTAACGGTAAATCTCGCAATTATAAATGTAATATAACTTCATTAATTAAATCGCGTAACCCCATTTCCTTTTACAACGTAATTGAAAATTCTTGCGGTTCGTGCTTATTTCCTGGGTGACAAATTGATTCACGTCGATAGTTAAACTGCAAAAAAATTCGAGACTGATAAGACGTCGTCCCACGGGGATCGTGGAACGTTCCTCGATAAATTTTCTTCATATCGAACATTTTACGTCGTGTTTCATTCGCGTTCGTTTCAAAATAATTGAATGGATCGAAGGTTGGGCGGTAACTTTTCAGACTGATATAATTTATCGTGGAATGTACATATAACGTTTATTGGACAGCAGGGTACGTTGGTATCGATCGATATATCGAATTTAGTTTGAAAGTGCACCGCGGTTTACGGTATACCGATTAGTTCGCCGTCCAGTCGCTAATGAGTTAAATATTTTCCTTTCTTCTACTTATTAAACTTCTCGCGATTATCGAATGGCAGCGATATATTTCTTTCGATTATAACAATTTTTATTCGAGTATCCGTTCTGAAACTGTCTCTATTATTATTTGAATTGAAGATATCGAAAATCGAAAATATCGAAACTCGAGAATATCGAAAATCGAAAATATCGAAACTCGAAAATATCGAAACTCGACAATATCGAAACTCGACAATATCGAAACTCGAAAATATTGAAACTCGAAGATAACGAAACTCGAAAATATCGAAACTCGAAGATATCGAAACTCGAAAACATCGACACTCGAAAATATCGAAACTTAGAAATATCGAAACTCGAAAATATCGAAGCTCGAAGATATCGAAACTCGAAGATATCGAAACTCGCAAATATCGAAACTTGAAAATATCGAAAATCGAAAATATCGAAACTCGAAAATATTGAAACTCGAAAATATCGAAAATCGAAAATATCGAAACTCGAAAATATCGAAACTCGAAAATATCGAAAATATCGAAACTCGAAGATATCGAAACTTGCAAATATCGAAACTCGAGAATATCGAAACTCGCGAATATCGAAACTCGAAAATATCGAAACTCGAAAATCTCGAAAATATTTCCGTTCTTCTTTCATTATCTCCTACGTCTACATTTGCGATGCATCGAAAATATTTCGCACAATTCATCTATTGCTCAGCCAATCGTCCTCAATCTGTATTTTTTACGAGTAGCAATTTTCGACCCCGTCTCAGTTTCTCCCAGGGTTTTCAATTTCATTTTCCGGTTATCAAAAATTGATCCTATGCTCTGTATCGTACGTCACCAATACGATACTCGACTTCCAGCAAAACGAAACACGAAACTACCGTTGTTTCCGTGTTTATTATCCTCAAGACGCAACTCGAAATGTTTCGCCATGTAATACCAGTTTCTTTACTCTCATAATACTCCTGTAGTTTATACCTAACTGTTACATCAAGATGGAACGTCTTACGTAGAGTAATATACTTACAATAATACTTCGTGCATGTAAGACAGCATATGTAGTTACATGTCATAATTAAACATATAGAATTAAATTGTAAGGTTCAGACAAAATTAACACATATGGTGTTGCATATTAAAATTAAACACGTGCATCTACATATTAAAACTGAAACATATGCAGTAACATATAGCAAGTATAACACATGCAGTATTGCAACTAAACATACACAGTTTCATCTAAAAACTAAACATGTGCAGTTGCATGTAGAAACTAAAACATATGCACTTGCATATTAAAAAACCATATGTAGTTCAACGTTAAATTAAAAAGATATAAATGATGCATTAAAATTGAAACATATAAATTATGCATTAATATTAAAAACACATTTGCACGTTAAAAAAATCATATGTAGTTAAAACTGGCACATATGCAGTTACACGTTAAAATCGACACATATGCAGTTACATATTAAAATTAAAATATACATATCGTATTTCACAATCAAAATACAGTTACGTATTAAAATTAAAACACATGCAATCATATTTCAAAATTAAAACATATTAAAATGGAAATAAATTGCATTTTAAAAATAAAACACTGTGTCCGAGGAACAAAATTGATGAAGAGTAAAGGTTACCTGAATGAACTATTACATTAATAATGAAAAAAAATTGTGTGATCATATGTAATATGCAATCGAGTGTATCTTGGAGCGTTTCTCGATGAAATTTTCAAGCATGTGAATCGAAACGCCAAAATTGCGAACGGTTCGATAATTGCTCAAGTTCTCGCGGTCATCGTTGAACAAAGAACACAAAGTGCACGGCCGGTCATTTAATTAAAAGCCGACCACGGCTTCAATTTCATTAACGGATGCGCTCGATCCTTCGAACTTTGATACCTCCCATTTGCTTGTAAATGCCACCCCAAAAATTAGCGGATTAAGATTTTTCACAACACGTTTATCGAACCCTGAATATCTGCTCAACGATGAGAAATAAAATACTTTAACAACGATCGAAACATTAATTATACTAAAAATAAATAAAAATCGAATAGCAGCTGTCGATACACGTTTCACCGAAAAACTTGATAAACGGAAGTTCGCGTTTCCTGTACACGTCGCGTTAGTTTCTTCCTCGGAAACGATAAATCAGTTGGAGTCAGCGAACGAAGGAAAATTAATCGTGGAGTGAGTCGCGATTTAAACGAAACGTAAGTAAGATTGTAAAGTAATTATTTATGGTCGCCAAGGGACGTTTCCGTAGCGAAATCATTTGTATTCGTATTGCGAAGACGTTGCTTCCCTAAAGTAGCATCCGGTACGCAACCCTCTGGCCCCGAGGAATCTTGCAGAAGATAAATCACCGTTTTCAGACCTCGACAACATAACAACCGTATAATGATTCGCAATAAGAAACGCATTTCGTCCTCGAAGGGTTTTTGATGGCAACACCGGGCTCCTCAGATCGCCATTATGATACTTTTGTTTCTTACGGCTGCACGACAGATATGAATGCGCCTTGTTCTTCCATTTGGAAACTTTGTAACTTTCAAGCTTTTAAATTGATCAAATTTTTGATTCAAGTTTTCGAATTTCAGAATAATTTGGGATCTTGCAAAGTTCCAGATATTCAAATTTAGAATCTTGGGAACAATGTTTAAATTTAGGAACGAGTAAACAAATATTCCAATTTAGAAACTTTCCAAATTCGAGATCTGTCAGCATCCACAGTTTTAGTTTAAATTTCGATCCGTGCAAAAATAGTGACACTACAATCAGTAGTGATACCAGTAATTTTTAACATGTAATACATAGGTGTATGTTACACAAAAATCATGTTAACAATACGCGTGTCCTAATTAAATGATCTCAGTGAGAAGTCCCGAATAAACAATTTTCGCCACGGTATTAATCATCCCTTTTACCGAAGCGAAAGAAGTAGTCGATAAAAGGATATCTACCCTTTTTACAACATGCTCGTACATTTCTATCGAAGAAATATATCCCCGCGTCAAAGCTGTCACCATCGGAGAGTTTATCTCTTCTGAAACATTAACCTGATCTTCGTTCGCGAAAGAAGAGCATGATACATTAAAAAACATTAACGTCTTCTTTCGCAACCGAAGAAACGGCCTATAGAAACCCTCACCCTACTTTCGATTCTCCATAAAATCCTCGTATATCTTCATCGAATATGTTATTTGCTCGTGTCAAGTTCTATGTTGTTCGTCGAAGCGTGTTCTTAAAACACCATTAACTTGCAGTGAGCTGAGGAGAACAACCTATTGAAACAACTTCGATTGAAATATCACCTAATATTTCGCCATGTAGTAAATTACATAGTATATTGCCACGTTTTGAATTTCTGCGTGTTATATCGCCACGTTTGGAAATATGCACTGTTCTGTCGCGCTGTTGAATTAACCACGCGTTATATCGCCGCGTGTTGCATTACTACACGTTGTTTAATTACGCTCTGAAATACCACGCGTAGCATTACTACACGTTGTTTAATTACGCTTTGAAATACCACGCGTTATATTGCCACATTTTGAAATAATATGCGCTGTACCGTCAAGCGTTGAAGTACTACGCGTTAGATCACCGCAGGTTCAATTACTACGCGTTGTAACACCACGCGTTATGTTACCACGCATTATATCGCCGTGCGTTGTATTAGCTCGCGTTATATCGCCGCTCGTTGAGTTCCTTCGCGTTATATCGCCACCCGTTTAGTTCCCTCGCGTTATATCGCCATCTGTCGAGTTTCTCGCGTTATATCACCATGCACTGAATTACCACTAATTATATCGCCGTATGTCGAATTACCTCGTGTTATATCGCCACATACTAAACAACTACATATTAATTCGCCACGTATTGAATTACCACGCGTTTTATACCCACATGTTGAATTACTACACGTTATATCATCAGGTAATAAATTACCACACGATACGTCCAAGAAGTCATAGAAAATTATTTATTGCTCTGAGCAGTCGTCTCAAAATAATTCAAGTACAGTCTCCATATGTAAATAATTTCACAAACGTCTTGCAAAATTCCAACGAGTCAACAATAATTCAACAATAATTGTAGCTAAGAAAATTTTGCGACACACGTATAAAATACGATGAAACTTCGCGAAAGTATAATATTATCCTTACCGTTGTTTCAACGTAAAATGTTCTCTCGTTTCAGGGATCACGAAAAAAAAAGAAAACGACAGACGGAATTCGAGC
The DNA here is from genome assembly GCA_963576845.1 of Megachile leachella. NCBI lineage: Eukaryota > Metazoa > Arthropoda > Insecta > Hymenoptera > Megachilidae > Megachile > Megachile leachella. Next base: position 11,475,804 of record OY756255.1, read on the forward strand.
AATCTCGTAGAAAGCAGCCGGTCTTCTACGATCGGAAATTTTGAAATTCCATCGACGGCTGCGAACGATTTTATTTCGGAACGCGGATTATCCCAAAGGGATTTGAAATTTTCAATCTCGTCCACAATGGATCGTCCCTTCGCAGAGAAGGATTCTCTTTCGGTAGATACGTCGTAGAAACGCGAGGCTTCGATAAAAAGAAAACACATCGCGGTTACGATCTTGCGTACATCGATTTCGTACATCTTTTCTATCGCCGAGACAGATGGAAGCCTGTTGGCAACATGCCACCTACGACTTTTAACGCGAGTCAATTCGGTTTGAAAATCCACGCCACCTTTTAGACGTTCCCTGTCGATTTTTCTGTTTCCTGAGTGCCGGTAAGTACCTCCGACTTCTTGTATATTTTACTTATCGCGAATAAAACACTTTGGTAAAGTATAGAAAATTATTGAAGTATTAATTACACAGTTGAGATAAATTGGTTTTGAAAAATAAATTGCAATATTACAACAGATAAATGTTACTACAAAATTGAATTATAATATAACATGTATTTGATAAATATTCAAAATTAGTTTCACAAGAAATAAAATTATACTTTTTACTTTTAATTTACAGGAGATGTACGATGCCCTATTAAGAAAGGACTCGAAATAAAATCGTTTTTATTGCAACTTTTTCTCGGATCCCAAGCTATTTCTTGATACCTTGTTTAAAGTATAGAATCATTCGATAGCGAAATAAAAAGTTTTTTATTGAACATTATGCTCGGAAGAATACACCGACTTTCCGTGTTTATTCTGCGGTTTCCGGCCGAATTTCGAGGAACATCCCTCGCACTCGATTCACAAACTTTCATTGAAGATCAAAATAATTTTCTTGTTCTTGAAAAATGCTGTTCGAAATTATGTTTGTATCGAAACTTTTATACAAAAGGGAAATTTTTATTATATTTTCGTAAAATATCTTTTAAAAAATTTTAATAAACATTGTCGACTAATAAATTTAAATATGGCTCGAAATTATGAATGTTTCATTTTTAACTACATTTTTACTTATAAATTATTTTTGTCAGGTTCTGATCAAAATTACTGATCGTTCAAAATTAATCAAAGTTTGTGACACATTAAAATTTGCATACAAATTTAAAATAATTATTATTTACATAATAAGATTGGCAAAATAATATTAAATAAAATATGTATGATTTACATATTAAAATTAACAAAAAATAACGAACAAATATGTGAAACTATTTATACATAAAAATTGTTTTAAAAAATGTTAAACAAGTATAATTGTAAAATTTTCAGAGAAGCGTTAAAGAGAATAAAAATGGTTGTTTACGTGTTTTAATTACGAGGATGAAAGTACCTCGAAGCTCAGATATTGTTTGAAAATTTAAGCATAATTGTTTCGAGCACACGTTTAATTTAGAACGATGATAAAACTCGGTTGATAGCAGAGGATTAGCGCAATGAACAAGAATCGCGAAAGTTGTTTCCTCAAAGTATGTCAAATCGATTTTATAATTCTCTACCACCGTGAAACTTTACAGTTTTCAACCTTCAATATCGCTTGTTCAGAACACGCTCGAGCATACTCAAATTCTAATAATATAAAAAGAATACAAAGGGCCAATAAAGCATGAATTTTCTTTCAAGGTAAATATAGTCTCTGCTTCATTTTCCCATGAAGCTTCTTTCAAGCAGCTTCTAACCTGATCTATTCTTTCTTTAAAATTCTATCTTTTACGCTGGACAATTTATACTAATTTATAAACATTTATTTTTCATTAATCTCACAAACGTTTACACTCATTGATTCTAAAAAATGTACACTCAACAACACTACAAAAATTTACAATACTACTTATAAATACTGAAAAATTAATACTCACCAATAATACATAAATTGATACACAATTTGCAAATAAAGAAAAAAATAAAATAAATGTGTACAAAAATTAATATTCAAATTAATTCTTTAACTTGATGAAAATGAATAGAGATTTCAAAAAACCATCTACACTTTTGTAATTTAAAATATTATAATAAACCTGGATCAGTCTGATAAATTTAACATTAAGTTTGATAGAAAGTTACACTAATTTACTAACTTTTCAAAGAAATTCTAAAATATGTTTCCACAAATATATTCCATCTTAACTGCAGTCACAAAATATTGATATGAAAATTTCCCCCAAAAAATCTTTCATCTTGTTATAACAAAAAAACATTAAAAATCTTAGACAACAAAAAAAGTTCCAAATATATTCAAATATACTTTTTCAAGTACATTCAAATATACTTAAAAGTGCATATAAATTTGAAGATTTATAAAACAGAAAATTTGACAATTTTTTAAAGAATGAAATGAGAAAACGAAAGAGAGTAGAGTAAAGCTGCGAAATATCCTGCGAATCGATTTGAAAATTTCCCCCGAAACGTCCTTGATCCTGTGGTAGGGATAAGGTCGCAGGACACGTCGAGGCCACGTGGCGCAGGAAACTCAGCCTCGAGTCACGAACCGAGAAACCAGAGCCGATCGTATCTCTCGTTCCGTCCGATCGCCTAATCGCTTGCGTTTAATTAGCAGACATCCAAGGAGACGGGATGGTGGTGTGCTAGGATTCGATCGGGGTGGTAATTCGGGATAATCGAGTCGGACGTCGATGACCCGGAAACTCTTTGCACTTCGATGCTTCTTTCTTTTCCTACTTCCTCAACTTTCTTCTACTTAAATTTGTGAACAATTTATTTTACTCTTTGCTGTTCAGAGTTTCTATGTTTGTTAGATAAAATTTGCGAAACTTAATTAATTTTATTTTAATGTTTTTTTATGTAGAGAATTTCTATGTTTTTCAGATAAAATTTGTAAATCTTAATAAATTTATTTTGCTATTTTTTTTGCTGTGGAGAGTTTCTGTTTTTTAGATGCAATTGGTGAACCTTAACAAATTTTATTTTGCTATTTCTTTGATGTAGAGAGTTTCTATGTTTATCAGAAAAAATTTGTGACTCTCAACAAATTTTATTTTAATATTTTTTTGTTGTTAAGAGCTTCTATATTTATCAGATAATATCATGATTATCAGCTTAACTAAAAAGACACTTATTTCAATTTACATTAAAACAGTTACCTATCAAGTACAAATGCACCCGGTAAACCCAGTCAGCCATTTTCTACTTAAATCTGTTCCCAGATTTGTAAAACAGAGATTCTCTAAGGATATAGTACTCTGAGTACCCTTGAACCAAATTCGATAGTCCAGAAAGAACAATTTGTGCCAAGTTTGAATTTTATTCCCCGACATGCAGTAATAAAATGCAGTTTCTTCCAGATTGGAACAAAATTCGTAAAAATCAGAGATAATTTCAGTTAATGAGAGACATATTGTAGAAGTTTTACTGAATTTCACGATGAAAATTCTAGCAACGAAAAATGTTGATTTTTAACGATTCCATGTTGAAGAACGTATGTTCATATTTTTCCAGTAAATACTGTATATTTATTTTTGCAGTGGTACGGTTGAAAAAAGTCAAAAACCAATGTTTTCACTGTCCTTTCGTACTGGAATATTCTACGCAGTGAATTTATTATTACTCATTTTATAAGAGCTTTATGCCACAAAAAATTTCATGTAGTCGTTACAAGTATATAGTTAGAAATTAAAAATAAAACAAAACTCAACTCGTGGTTTGAGTTTGGAAGACATACACTTGCATGGGTGTTCAACTTTTTGTAAGATGTTCAACTTTTTATAATTAGTAAAATACGTTTTAATAATACAATTCTAGTCAGAATTTATCATACAAGAACCTTCATGTGCTACTCTTTCAATTACAACTGTGTTGTAGGATATACTGTTTTCAGACAACATGTCTTAGCTCTCTGCACTCGACTGCAAACAGCAACTTGCTACTTAAAAAATTAAATGAATTCTTTTGATGTTATTCCTCTACTAGTATCTTCTGCTATTGTTTGTTTCACTCTGTTAATACATCACACATATTATAGAATTAGTTAAAAAATGCTTTGTTATTGCTCAAATTATTGTCTTAAAAAAAATGGTGGCTGAGAGTCACCTCTCGAGTGCAAAGGTGCTAGTTTTCCTGAAATAAAAAATGTATCACCGCTATAAGGCATCTACCTCACGCGCCAACTCGACATCGGTACACGTTTCTATAGTTTGCAAAAAGAAATCATAAATCTACGGCTGCTTTACGACTATTCTTCACTCGACACGTCGCGTCGTTCCATATTTTTCATTGTCTTGACTCGTTGCGTTTCCGACATGCTTTTGTCGGAGAATTTTAAACGCTCCTGCCAGACTGTTTTGTAATTCTGCCATGTCGGCTTTAGCCGCTGTTTCTTTTTGGTTTGATCGCAAACGCATGTCAAGACGAATATAAAATGATCGCAACTCTCTGGCGAGTACTAACAACCACATTTCGAGTTACCTTCGTTTCTTTTCTTCCGCTCAGATTTTACCCTTCAGCCAGCTCAACGTTGGCTCAATTATGCAATGTTTCAACATTTTCGCTCTGACAATGCTTCTTCGTTTTCGTTGTTTCTGCAATCCTCGATCTGGCAAGAATTTGTTGTTGCGCAACGCATTGATGCTTTATTGCAGAATTCCTGTTTATTGCGGGGTAATTTCATGGACTGTTGGGCAATTTCGTGCAATTTGATGCTCTGATTCAGCATCCGTCTGAGGGAGTTGTTTTGAATTTTCACGAATTGTCGTCTTTGCTAATTTTCTATCGCAATTTCTGAAATTATCAAATGTTCAAATCTTCTAATTTTTGAATTCTTAAATTCAGTGTCCCAATTAAACTCAGAGTTCCAAATTTCCAAATATTTAAATCACGAAGCCCTAAATTTTCAAATTGACAAATTTTTAACTCATCAAACCTTGAAACTCTGAAATTCCCAAACTCGAAAAATTCTATGTCGTAAACTCCCAAATTTCCAAATTGTCAAACTCGCAAATTTTCAGCTTATCAAACCTTGAAACCCTCAAATATCCAAACTCGAAAAATTCCATATAGTAAATTCCGAAATTTCCAAATTGTCAAACTCGCAAATTTTCAGCTTATCAAACCTTGAAACCCTCAAATATCCAAACTCGAAAAATTCCATAATTTCTAACTCCGTAAATTTCTAACTGATGAAATCCCAAAATTCTCAAATCCTCAAATTCCCAAATTTGCAAATTATAAACCCCTCAAACCAATCTCCCATTCGTCCACTATGAAATACATGGTCCATCTAGTCCAGCAGCTTCGACCAAATTAAATTAAGCTAAAGTCCTCCATCAGTTATAAAGGATGTTCTCGAATTTCCATATTTAATACCGAGTATAATACAGACGAAATGGAAACGATTGATCGAAATATATTCGGATCAAGAACGATCAACGAGGAGTTCTAATTTTCGGGCGAATTGAGCCGCTTGTACCCCGAAGGCGGCATTAATGGTCGTCTATCTTCGAATGCAAGCACGGTTCGGAGTGCACTCGATGCCGTTATTGCACCGATTCCAAGATATCGGTGAGCAGGAAATTATTTCGTGACTCGTTAATAGCTCGCGTCCTCCTTAACGCTTCGGGATCTCCAATTTCCAATTACAGACCAATTCGTCCGCTTTTTGCCTTACAATCAATTGCTTGTATAAATTATAATGATCTATAGATCATCTACATGGAGTGTTACATTTGAAAGTCTTTCGATTTAAGAAATTTGAAAAGGAAATTTAGTATGTGAATGTTTAGGTACATTCTTGGATTAAGGTGTTTATAGATGCACATATATTGTAAGCAGCACATATGTTCTTGGAGATGCATGTCCATACAGCACATATATCTTCAGATCCACATATGTTCGTAGATTAACGTAGGTTCTTAGATCTACATAACTCACGTAGATTCACATGTATCCTCAGATCCACATATGTCCTTAAATTCACATACGTATGCCCTTAGATTCACATGTGGCCTTCGATCACATATGTCCTGAAATTCACATATATTCTTCGTTCTACATACATCACGTAGATTCACATATATCCTCAGATCCACATATGTCCTTAAATTCACATATGTATGTCCTTAGATTCACATATGTCCTCAGATTCACATACATTCTTCGTTCTACATACATCACGTGGATTCATATACGTATATCCTTCGTTTTACATATACATGTACTCAGATCTACATATGTCTCAGATTTACTTATGTTTCTAGATCCACATATATCACTTGGATTCACATGTCACTTAGATCTACATATATTCTTAGATTTACATATGTCTTCAGTTCCACATATGTCCATAGATCCACATACATTCTTAGATCTACTTATGTCACCAGATCCACACATGTTCATAGGTACATATGTTTCTAGATTTACATATCCTTTCTTTCACATACATGTTTCGTTCTACATATATATCAAGAACAGTATGTGTCTCTGGGTTTACATATATCCTTAGTTTCCACATATAAGTATAGATATAATGTGTAGATCAACATACATTCCTGCGTCTACATATGTATATCATTAGATCCACATACATGCTTTGTCTACATATATCTCAAGAACAATATGTCTCTGGGTCTACATGTATCCTCAGTTTCATAAATATCTTTCTTTCCACATGTAAGTATAGATCAACATATGTCCCTAATCCACATATCCTTCGATCCACACACATCCCTCATAGGACATATATGTGTATCCACATATCCCTAAATCAGCACATGCCCAGATACCGTTCCAATAATTCATAAGGTAATTTAGAAGGTAATTTGTCCAGTAGCGATAACCACGCCCGTAACCAAGATACGTATCGTCCTGAATAAATCGACGCGGTGTCACGAATACCAGACAGCGTTAATACAAAGAGTGCGACGAAGAGAAAGATCGACAAATCGAATTCGATTCGTGTGTTATCGCGAACGAATCCGAAAAGGTGGTTCCAGCGAAACGGGAAGACGATTCCTCGGGCCTTAGGATATCACGGCGTTCAACGAGAGATCCAATAAACGAAAGCTACGTATTCCGTATCGGGGATCGCGTATTATAGCAGAAAACGACGACGGCTGGAAAAAGGAACGATAAACCTTTGAGGGCCGTCGCGTCGACGGCAACCTCGTTCGATATCGAGTTCCTCTTTGAGCCTCGACCGTCTCCCGGGACTGCGCTCTATTGCGAGCACATTGTTTCGCGTATCGCGATAACAGAGAAATTTGTATTCACGGCAGACGTCGGAGGATTCGTTTTCCGCGTTATCCTCTCTCCCGTTCCTTTCAAAGGCTTCCACCGTACGGTCGCCATAATCGAACCGAACGTTCTTCCTACGGCCTCTGATCTCCTCGTTAGCGTCAACGTGTCTCGACGATCCTTCGACGTTATTTCATTTGTAAAGGATTTATGACCGGCACGTGGATACAGGACTTTCGGTCACGCGTGGGTAATTTTCGAAATATCGATGTTCAACGATATTGTTAAGTAAGGGTACCTTGTGAGCTAGGAGTATGTCTATCATGTTTATTATTCTTCCTACTTTTATCTGGACGGTTTCTAGACTTAACTGCATTTATGAGTGCTAGGTATGGAGTTCTTAGCTTCTTCCTAGATTTTGCTTACACCTTTCTAGCCCCTAGTTGGTTAGGAAGACTAATTCTTAGGGAGACTAATCCCTAGTCCACCTTGGCTCTCCCTGAGCTCTCTTTTGGAGCTCCCTAAGCTTTCACTTGGCTCTCCCTGGTTTCTCTCTGAGCTCTCCTTACACTTTACTCACACATTCCCTAGAATTTTGCTCACATCTTCCTAACATCTAGTTAGGCTAGAGAGACTAATCCTTAGGGAGACTAATCCCTAGTCTACCTTGGCTCTCCCTTGGCTCTCCCTAAGCTCTCCTTAGATTTTACTTACACAGTCCCTAGATATGGTCCAGAATATCCTTTAGAATCTCTTAGCTACTGCTCCAACCACTTTTGCGAAAATTATAATCTTCCTAGAATATATCTAGAACCTAGGGTTACTCTAGGAGTTACCTAAAATCACGTCAAGATTTTTCTAAAATTTTCAAAATTTGACGTTCTGAAATTTCCTAAACTATCATCTTATAATCTTGAAACTTTACTACGATATCTCTAGAACCATACCTCACTAAATATCCCTAGAATTGTCAAGTACAAGAACTATCACAAAATTACTATAAAACTTATGAATTTCATAAAATTTATCTACAATGCTTATGTTTAGAATATCCCTAGACCCCATAGGAACTTCGAAGTAACTTCTACTAATTTCCCTAGGATTTCACTGAGATCTAACATCTTATACTTTCTCTATAATTTTCCTATGAATTTAATATCTTCTCAAACTTAATTCTATAACCTTTGACCAACCTTTTTATTAAAATAAATTTTATTAAAGTAAATTGAAGAAAAGTTACCGAAACTGAATTAAATGTTACTAGTTCATTTAACATTGCCTTTGATCCCATTCGATATCGTGATCGCGATTCGTTTAATTCGAGACCTAATCAGAGAACGGTTCGCGAGATGAAAATGCCCCGGGGCTAGGTTGAAATTTTCCGAGCAATTTCGCGGAACAGCGAGACGTTACGTTTCGTCCGCCGACAGTTTTACCGTCGACTCTCTTTATTATCCCATTCCGTTCTCTATCGCGGAAATTCTTTATCGCGATCGTAAAGTGCCACTCGTAAAATTCTTCCTAGCTAGGGGAATAAAATTCATCGCTCGCGGTCACGATCTTCCTAACGATCGCTTCACGTGATTCGTTTTTGTAGCTTGCTGAGAAATATGTTGGTGCTCGACGATGTTGGGATGGCTATCAAATTTTGAGACTTCTTTAAATTTTCAGAGTTTTCAATTTTTACACTTAAACATTTTTTATTGTACAAAGTTTTGGATAAGAAATTTGCGAGTAACTAAGTTGTAAAATTTGTAAACGTTCTGATTATTTTGTAGTTAAATTCGTAGTTGTTTAGAGGTTTAAGTTACTAATGATTTTAACCCTTTGCGCTCGAGAGGCGACTCACAGTCCCTCCACCAAATTCCACCCTCCTTCCAAAATTTTTAACCTAACCGAAACCTGCCAAACCCTGAAAATCCACCAAAAATCCCCAAATTTCACTCACTTCCTACACTTCCAAACAAACCAATTTACTCTCTCCAAACACTCTTTCAACGCAATCTGAAAGCATCGTCGCAACAAACTCTCAATTCCTCAGTCAATAAATTGAAACGATTCAACCTTCGCTACATTGTGTCGCAATTCATCTGGAAAAGAAAGTGTTATCCGAAAGATGATCTCTCGAAAGAAGCCGTATTTTTTCGTAGTTGCAAAGTTTATCCAACGAGACTCACACACGATCGAGCGTATTTTCCTTGGAGATTTCCTGGCGAATCTCCGAGAAAAATCGACACCAGGGATTCGTTCGCTGGCTGAATCAGTCACATTCTTCCAACGCTGGCTGTTTCGACCCGGTTTTTCTCGTTCAACCTCGCTCGCACCACCGGCTGCTGCATCCGCTCTGCTCATAATTCATCTCACCTACCCTCCGCCACCCACCCTTTCCTTTTGGCCGTTTCGTTGCAGATCCGCATTCAACAACGACTCGCCCCCGCCGAGCGCAATTTCTCTTGCCAGCCGCCTGTTGTTCCATCTCTAGTTTTTGTACTTCGCTTTTTTTACGTCTTTCCTGGCCACATGTGTGTGCCAAAATGCGTCGCACACGCACACGTATGCGAATGTTGGCGGAAGCGGTCGCTCGTAATCGACGACCTTAATCAGTTGTGGTACGATAAATTTTAATTGTGTAAGGCAGGAATGCTCGAGGTTGAATTTCGAAATTTTATTCGCTTTGTTATGCTTGATGTATGGGCTAGGTTATATTGAAAGTGTTTTATATAGTGCTGTGTACTTTATAATTATGTACTGGACATTTGTAATTATGTGGTATAGTATATTGATGTTTATGTGACAATTTGTGATGATCATTATGTGATAGTATACATATATTGATAATTATATGGCAAAGTATTCTATATAATTTTACTTTACAATAATTGCAATGTTCTATACTTGATATTTATATAACTTTGTACGATCATGAGAGATCTTGAATATGCAAGACTTTTAGATCTTGAATTTAAGAATTTTGATCTTCAAGATCCTAAAATTCCATCTAATCCTCAAAATTCTAAAATCCTCAAGTTTGATGGCACTAAAGTTTAAAAGTCCAGATGTTCAAAAATTCCTAAATTCCCACATTGATATATCCGAAAAATAAAATCCCTAAATTTCCAAATTGCTAAAAATCCCAAAACTTCATAATTTCTCCAAAAATTCAAAAATCAAATTCCAAAAAATCCCCAAAAACTTAAAATCTCCAAATTCTCAAAAATTTCCAAAAATCCCAAAAATTCACAATTCCCAAAAATCCCAAAATTTTCAAATTCCCAAAAATCCCCAAAATCCCTTAATCTCCAAATTCCTAAAAATCCCAGAAATCCTAAAATCTCCAAATTCCCAAAAATCCCAAAATTCCAAAGATCCTAAAATCTCCAAATTCCCCAAAATCCCAGAAACCCCCAAAATCCCCAAATTCTCAAAATTCTAAAATCTCCAAATTCCCCAAAATCCCAAAAATCCCTAAATAAAGGGTGAACAATTTCGGAAGCAATATTCCGTACCTCTGGTAGCAACATAAAGTTAATTGAATGCAACGTGACAGAAGCGAGCGAAGGACAATATCCAGGTTGTTTCTCAGTAAAAAGAGAGCAGAAGACGAAGAAGATCAATGCAAAGAAAGAGAATTAATCCGAAGCAATAAAAGTCGCGTCTCACCGTCGACGGAAGGTAATAACTAGCCTGTTGGAAAAGACGACGAGGCGGTTTATACGTCGACGGTGTTGCAAAAGGGGATGAAGGACAGAATCGAATCGATCCGAGTTATTGTGTTCTGGTGTGTATTGTGCTCGGAGAACAATCGCAGACACCGTGAAGACGACCGTGATGACCGTAATTGATGCACGTAATTGAGGATTCGCGATGGAAGGGAACGGTGTATATCGGCGCGATGGTGCGGTTGCTGCTGCGAAATCATTGAAATTTTCACTTATATCGTATAACACAGGAATTTGTATGGTTTAATTGAATCGTTCGAAAATTATGGAAATTATGATATTGCTTGTTAGCTTGAAAATAGGTCGATGTTGAGGGTATAGAATATAATTTCAAATTTTCATTAATTGGAAAATTCGGAAACAATAAAGTTGTTGAAGTTCAAAATTTTCAAAATTCAAAGATTGTGAATTTTTAAACCCAAAATATAAAATTCTCAAAACCTAAAAATCTGAGAAACAAACTCTGTAATCACAAAAAACCTATTAAGATTAAAATTCCAGAAATCCAAAAATTTCAAAAATCCCAACAATCTTGAAAACCCAAAACGTCAACAACCCAACAACTCAATAACCCAACAACCCAACAACCCAACAACTCAACAATCCAACAACCCAACAACTCAACAACCCAAAAACCCAACAACCTAAGAACCCAAAAACCTAAGAATCCAAAAACCCAAAACCCAAAACCCAAAACCCAAAACCCAAAACCCAAAACCCAAAACCCAAAACCCAAAAACCCAAAAACCCAAAAACCCAAAAAACTAAAAAACTAAAAACCCAAAAACCCGAAACCCGAAAAATCCAGAACCCAAGAATCCAAAAACCCAAGAACCCAAAAACCCAAAAACCCAAAACCCAAAAAATCCAAAAACCCAAGAACCCAAGAACCCAAGAACCCAAAAACCCAAAAATCCAAGAACCCAAAACCCGAAACCCGAAAAACCCAGAACCCAAGAATCCAAAAACCCAAGAACCCAAAAACCCCAAAACCCAAGAACCCAGAAACCCAAACCTATAAACCTAAATCCCAAAACCTAAAATCCGAAGTCTCAAAACCCATAAATCCCGAATTCCCAAAAACCCAGAAATGTTTATAATCCTAATCCCCTAAAATCGACAGCTCAAATATCAATCAGCGAACGATCAATAAATTTTTGAAGCAGTCATCGAATCCGACAGCTCATTGTAAGTATGAAATTCAATTATCGTATATTAAACAATCGGTAGACAGCTTAAGTAACATAATCAGGGAAATCAGGTGGATCGGACTAGCAAGCTGAACTAATCAATTAGGATGAGCAGGATCAGAAGTAAGCGCTTAAGCTTTAGCATATAACTGACTGGAATCAAGTAATCAGAATTTAGTAATCCGAACGAAACGTTACGTCCATTGTTCGACTAAACGGATGAAATTCAAATCGCGCTCCATTCCAATAAAATTAATTAAAGGAAATATCAAAATTAGAAAACTCGAAGAGCTGCAAATTTAGAAGTCTTGAGAGTCGTGTAATTTCCGACGTTAAAAATTCTTTTCGCCCGACATTTTCCGCGGTCGTTTAATTAAACGACGTTTAACCGTCTCCCGACTTAACAATTTCGTAGTTAGAATCGATTCGTTGCGTCAGAAACGAGGAGAAAAAAAAATAAAACGCGAGAAGAAGGGAGTCTCGGTCGAGAGGACGCATTCTACATATATCGAGACACGTTAAAGTGAAAAACGTGAAAGGCTCTTGACACAGTTTCCACGCGCCGCAGCGAGAAACAGCGACTAGCTGGCTTTGGTGTGCGTTTACACGAGAACGATCGCAGCGTGAAAGCACGGGTACACGTATACGTATACATATGTATATCGACGTTGTGTCGATCCGTGAACGAACGAGCGTGTGACGGATTCACGGTTGAGCGGTTCGTTTCGCCTGATCCAATAAGGGTAGCTAGATCGATTCCGCTTGTGTGGATCGGCCTTAAACCTTCGACCAGGTAGAAAGCCGAGGCCTCGACGCTTTCGAGCGAGCCAACACGCGCCACCCCGCTTTGACGCGTTTCTGTGTTTTAACCCCGCGAAAGCTGATCGTCGCGAGTCGACCGACTGATCTTATAAAGCATCGATTCGAATACGATTCTACCATCTTAATACACTTCGCAAACTTTCAAACTTTTCAATCCTGAACTACACAATTTTTTAATTTTTATTTACAAATGGACAATTTTAAAATTTTGAACGTATCATGATATAAGCTTTGGATTTTTAAATTTTTGAGTGGTGAATTTTATTTTTGAAATTCAATAAAATCTTTTATTTTGAAAGGTTGCGATTTTTCAAAATTCTCTAACTTCAGAATTAGCAAAATCTATAGATTTTTGTCATTATTAGGTTTTCAAAGTGTCGGATCTCCAAATATATAAATAGGACAATCCTTAAATTTGTAGGGTTAAGAATAACTAAACTTTCAAAATTCCCTAGATTTTCTGACTTTATAAAGTTAAAGTTCCTTCTGAAGTATCTCAAATGACCCAGGAGCCCCAGATCCTTTAAACACTCAAATTTCCAAAATTCATTACCATTCAGACACACCATTAAATTAAAAAATCCTTCAAATAAAAAATTTCTACAAGTCTCTCAAATTCACTAAATCCAAAGATTCCATAAATTCAGAAAGTCACCAAATTTTCAAATATTAAAATGGTTAAATACCTAAGTTCTCAAATGTAAAATTTGCTAAATTCCCAAACCCCCAAATTTCTAAAATTCAATAATTTCCTAAATTGCAAAAATCTCTCAAATCAAACAAATACTAAAAATTTGTCAACTCTAAATTGGGGATCCAATTACGGCGCGTTAAATTACTACGCGTGGAACTACTACTCATCGAATTACCACGCGTGGAACAACTACGCATCGAATTACCACGCGTCAAATTACCACGCGTCGAATTACTACGCGTCGAATTACTACGCGTCGAATTACTACGCATCGAATTACCACGCGTCGTGTTACCACGCGTCAAATTACCACGCGTCAAATTACCACGCATCGAATTACCACGCGTCGTATTACCACGCGTCAAATTACCACGCGTCGAATTACCACGCGTCGTATTACCACGCGTGGAATTTCTAAGCATGGAATCACCACGCATCGAATTACCACGCGTCGAATTACCATGCGTGGAATTACTACGTGCGGAATTTCTAAGCGTGGAATCACCACGCATCGAATTACCACGCGTCGAATTATCATGCGTGGAATTACTACGCGTGGAATTTCTAAGCGTGGAATCACCACGCGTCGAATTACCATGCGTGGAATTACTACGCATCGAATTACCACGCGTCGAATTACTTTGCATGGAATTACTACGCGTGGAACTTGTAAGCGTGGAATTACCCTGCGTGTAATTACTACGCATCGAATTTCTAAGCGTGGTATCACCACGCGCCAAAATACAAAATCTCGAATTTCCAAAATTGCAAAACTGCACAACTTCTCCACTTTCTATAATTCCAAATCCCAGGCCCATCATCGCCTTCGTTATCATCGCATTGCCACACGTTATCCCTCACGTCTCTCGTACGAGACATCTTTTCTTGCGCTCATTTATTTCGGCGGCAGATCAAAGAAAAAGTAGAATCGCACTTAAAGAAGTCGTAGAAAGCTTCGAAAAGAAGGTCAAAGATAACGACGTGTTTCTGATGCTCGTAACGAGGTGTAATTTTTTTTTGTACAAAAAGAAGAAAAAAAAGGTGAACTTACCGGTGACTGGAGCCTCGATGTCGATCATAGTCTTCTCGGAACGCAGTAGGGCGGCTCCATCGTTCACTATACGAAGGGCTGCCGCTTCGTCGATCCTGCCCTCGAGGATAAAGTGTTGCTTCAGGATTTCCGGTCGCGGTCGATTCGTCTGAGGATCGAACACCTCGGCCACTGTCAGTTTGTGCGACGGCGGAAAGAGCACATCTGCAAAACGAAAACATTTGAAGTTATTATAAGTTCAAACATTTACAAAATAAAATTCATAAATTTATCAAATTAATTTGTAAAATCAATTATTTTTCTTTTAGACAAATACTACTATCTTATAATACACTTCCTCTTTTAGAATGTTATAAATTTTTAGAATATTATTATTAGAATTTACTTTTAGAATATTATTATTAGACTTCACTTTTAGAATAGTATTATTAGAATCTGCTTTTAGATTATACTACGGAGATGTATTTTTACCGTCGAGTTAGTTTTATATTTTTAGATGTCGAATTTCTATTCTTCTGTAACGTATTTGTCGAGAGGATTTTTGAGGTTATTACTTGCTGAAGCTGTGGTATTTAAAAATATGATTCATTGTGTGTATGTTTGGAGATCACTCTTGGCAGACATTTTGAAGGATACAAGGTATGATGGATTTTCTCGGAGAATTCGTATGAAGTTTAATTGGTAGATTTTGAGGGGCTGAGTAAATGGAATGGCAGAGTAGGGATATAGTGAAATGTATGACGGTGTAGTAGTATGACAGAATTAATGATACAATATTAAAATAGTAGTACAGTGAAATAACAAAGCAGTGAAATAATAAAATAAAGAAGTAAAATAATACAGCACAGAAACAGCATAACAGTAAACGAAGTAGCAAAGTAATTAAAACAGACAACAACAAAAAAATGTATAAATATACACACACAGCTTAACACATAAACGAATACTTTGCGAAGGTTAATTCTTAAATGCACCGCTGAAAGATTCGATCTCATCATCGGTACACACACAGTGGAAAGCGGTGTTTAATCAGTTATCCACATATCACGATAAAAGTTGGCGGAAAATTCACGGAAATACACGGTAATTTCTCTCAAGAATCATAAACTGGAAATGTACGATCTGGAGCAGAATGGAAAAATGAGAACTCGTTGACTCCGTAAATGGGTCACTAAATAATTAATGTCCAGGTTAGATTCAACTCGTTACAGCTTTTGTTAAACGAACGTTGAAATAACATGCAACGAGAAAGCATGAATTATTCAACGCGACACCGTGGAAGTATCATTATGAATTTCTATAATTCATCGACGATTTCGAAACTAAACTCAAGCGAAATAATTTCGAGAGACAAATTGGTTGATAAGAAAAATCAGTCTCGCTCTGTTTTCGATGCACAACGAAAACATCGTGCTTTCAAAGCGGGAAATATATATCACGTTTCTGTACAATCGTCGCCTCGTCAACGTTTCAAAAATTTCCCGTCGTAAAAGAGACCACGAATCTCGGAAAAAAGCTACAGAGTCACGTTCGTGCCATAAAACAGGGTTCACTCCACAAATTATGCCCTGGTTATCGGTGCAACGCATTCGCTGCAATTTTCTGCATAAACACAGTAAAAAAGAAATTGCGTGTATGAACACGTAGAGGTCTCTTAGTTATCACAAAGTTGTAGAAACATCAAAAATTTTAGAGAGGATTATACGAGCGCGGTGAATTATTATGCGTCGAATTATCAGGCGTCGAATAACCACGCGTTGAATTACTACGAGTCGAATTACCACGCGTTGAATTACTACGCATCGAATTACCACGCGTGGAATTACTATGCATCGAATTACCACGCGTGGAATTACTACGCATCGAATTACCACGCGTCGAATTACCACGCATTGAATTACCACGCGTCGAATTACCACGCATCGAATTACCACGCGTCGAATTACCACGCGTCGAATTACCACGCGTGGAACTACTACGCATCGAATTACCACGCGTGGAATTACTACGCATTGAATTACCACGCGTCGAATTACCACGCGTCGAATTACCACGCATCGAATTACCACGCGTCGAATTACCATGCGTGGAATTACTACGCATTGAATTACCACGCGTCGAATTACCACGCGTGGAATTACTACGCATCGAATTACCATGCGTCGAATTACCACGCGTGGAATTACTACGCATTGAATTACCACGCCTGGAATTACTACGCATAGAATTACCACGCGTCGAATTACCACGCATGGAATTACTACGCATCGAATTACCACGCGTGAAATTACTACGCATCGAATTACCACGCATCGAATTACCACGCGTGAAATTACTACGCATCGAATTACCACGCGTTGAATTACTTCGCATCGAATTACCACGCATCGAATTACCATGCGTGGAATCGCCTTAATAATTCAAAAACGAGGCTTCCAAACCCATATTTGCAAAGGTAAATCTCATTCAAAATTACGTCACTTACCCTCCGTTTCTACCCCCTATACTAGTTGCGAAACCCCTATACACATTCCCTGATTTCTCACTATATCACATTTGTGTCGATTTCACAAATAAGACTTGTCTAAGACTTGCTATTTCGCTGGTACAACGCGTGGTTATGTTGCATAATTCAGTCGCAATTAATAACGGTTAATAAATATTGATCCAGTCGGATACGCAAACGGCGGCAACGTTATCGCGGCCGATCTCGTGCTCGGATTTCTGCAATTAATGCTTCGCACACATCGCGAAAGTTCGCCGGGCGGTCTCTTTCTTCGGGGATGATGATTTATTGCCGGGTACACAGCCCTGCTTTATCGGTGTCCATTGTAAATTATTGTTTGCACACCCGTTCGTGCGGAGGAAGAACGGAACATCTGACAGGAACATGGTGCGCGTATAATTACCATCGATGCAATCGCTACTTATTTCGTTGTTATTGTGGATATACGGATTTGGGGATGTGGGATGCTGTAATCTGGGGATTTGGATGTTTAGACATTTTCAGGTTCGTGGAGGTATATAGAAATGTAGGGAAATAGCAATATAACGATTTAAAAATCTAGAAGTCTAAGAATCTAATAATCCACTAGTCTAGTCATCTAGCAACCCAAAAACGTGCAAATCTCAATTTTCCTGCTACCTTCCCCATCACAAACATATCGTATCACATCTTCAGGGTTGAAACTCTAAAACTAGTTGACTCACCACGAATTCCTATACTACACATTTCAAACATACCAAAAGTCCCCTAAGTTCCACAAATTACCTGGTCTACACCTATCAGGAACCTGCATCCTCTTCCTCCTCGGTTCCTGAAGAGGACGCTTATCCAATTTCTTCATATTTATCATTTTTATCGGCGCAGTAGATACATTGTTCGACTTCTCATCAACCTTCTCCGCGTTCAATTTCTGCGCAACCGACATATTCTTCCTCACAAGAGGCTGCCCGGTTCCCTCTCTGGAGACCATCTTCTTCAAGAATGAGTGAAACTTGTTCAAACTAGCATCCTCCGAGGTCTCGTCCGCGAAGACATCGTCGCTACCTTCGCTGTCCGACGAATCCGTGCTCTTCTCCTTCCGAGCGGAATTGTCGAGACTGACCTCAGATGTCCGGGTAGCGTCGTCCACGTTCGAGGACACGTTCGAGAAGTTCGAGTACACGGAACAGCTGCCGGAATTGGCCCCGTTCTCACCGAACGAGCCGGACTGCGATTCCATCAGTTCGTTCACGGAGCTGGAAGCCGACTGCTCGGAATCCACTGTCTTGCAGGATTCGACTTCAAGGTCATCAGAGGAAAGGTTGTTAATCCTGACTAGACTCTGAGAGTCCAAGGTAGCTATGTTGGAGTCTGCGAAGCTCTTCTGGTCCTCGTCCTTCGTCGTCGAAACGCAGGGAGTGTGGCACACGGAGGGGGAGGGTTCCGCCTCTTCAAGGTCGAAGTAAACGGTCGAGCTGACCGAAGAGCACTTTGTAACACCAGACGTGACGCTGCTCTCGCTGTACTTCAGCTGTCTACCAGGCAGCTCGTTCGACTCGTCGGACTTGATCCCGGTCGTGCTCGATATCTCCTCCACCATGGATTTAGACCTGTCCAACTTCCTGATGTAGTTATCCATCAGGAAGTTGGACCGGTCCAAATCCATATCGGACTCCGACAGACTCCTTCTCCTGCTGTCGTCGCTCTTCGGGGACTGAACCTTCCGTTCGCACAGACTGATCGACCTCGGCTTATCCTCGCAGTCATCCATGTTTTCGTTCAAGTTCACCCCCACGGAGGTGGACACTTGATCCTCGTCTTTGCTTCTCTCCTGATCGAACGTGCTGCCGTTAGCTGACTTGTTGTTGTTGGGTTCCGCATCGGGTGCCTCCTCGATCGAGATGTCCCTGGTGGAGATATAGACCGGCGAACGGGGGTACTCGTACAGGTAGCTTCTGAAGACCAGCTCCTTCTGCTCGGGGGTCAGGGTGTCCTTAAAGCTAACGTCTATAGCCTCCCTGAAGATGTCGGTACCCAGCAGCTCGTTGTTCTCGGGTGACTTTCGATCCTCTATCGGACTCAGCACTTTGTCGTTGATTGTCGCCTGGTTCACCCGCAGGAACGTGTAGAACACCTCGGAGACCTCGCACAGGCTCTGCTCTATCTTGGACACGTCATCGTCGCGTATCTGTTCGCATTCCAAAGAACTGTTACCCTCTTCAAATCTCGCTGCAGTGCTATTCAGAAAGCTACGAGTTTTGGAAGATCGACCCAAAGTGGGACTGAGCGCTGGCTGCTCCGAGTCGGACCCCTTGCTGCCCGACCAATCCAGCAGCAAACGACGCTGGTGTTCTTGCACCAACATCTTCTTCAGGGTGGTGTTATTTATGCTGATTGGACTCCTCTCGTCGCTGCTCGGTGTCGAAAACCGAATATTGAAACGCCTTTCTAAGGCTTTTTTCAACTTGGCGATGCCACTGCTAGGTGATTTCTCTTCGTCCTCGCAGACGGACGGTGACAGAATTGATTTGTTGAAGGAATAAGTCTTCACTGGAGTGGTCGCCGGTGTGTTTGGATGTTTAGGTGTGTCCAGCTGCAGGGACTGTAGCTTGCGGATCAACTCCTTGACCGCGGGACTCAGCTCCTTTTCGAATCTCCGGTACCGCTCTGGTCCCGGAGTGCTTCCGGCTACCGGAAGCTCGAACGAATCGGACAAACCGCTTTCGGACATTTTTAAGGAATGCTTCTCTTCCTAGTTTGTTTTGAGCCAACCACTTGGCTCAAGGCAGCTCTTTCCTAAATTAGAGAGAATTGTGATTGAATTGCGCGTGGAGTTCAGTTTCTAATATTTCAGGCTTCTACTAATGTTGAAGGCTCTTGGTAATGGAGACTATTGAGGATATTGACATACGACTGTTATACATTACAATTTCATAGAGTATTTTTAAATGTTTACAGGCGAACAGAAGGGATTTATCATCATTATTTTTTGGAAAAATAATTATATGTATTATATGTTGTCGAGAATTTAGGTCTAAATAATTAAGTTGCTTTTTGTCTGAATGAAATGTTATAAATTATTATTGTATTTTATAAGAAATTTGATAATTGTTTAAGGGTTACTGAGCTTAAGTGAGGCTAGTGGAATCACGAAAATAGTTTATGCAATTCATTTAATAATTTAAATAAATTGTCAAAATTGACAAATTGATTTAAGTACAAATAATTTATATATAATTTAAGTTAAAAAATTTCTAAGTTGAAAATTAACTTTGTGACTGAAAACTAGAGAATCCAAACATCCTGAGAGCTAACAGTCTCAACATCCACAAATCTCAAAGTCCCAAAATTAAAAAATTCATAAATTCAATAATTTTTTAATTTAAAAGTGCAAAAATTCTAAGAGTTAAAAATTCCAATAACCAAAAATTGAAAAATCCCAAAATTCATAACAAATGACAACCGATCAAACTTGAATTTTAAACATAACCTAAAACTCGAACAAACCCATTTCTAACAAATTTTAAACCCTTAAAACTTCCTATAATAATGTAGTGATTACCGTTAAGGAGTGCGTGTGCGACGGTGCGAGTGAGATAGTGCGAAAGCGAAGTATAGATGCGAGCGAAAGAGAGAGAGAGTGAGTATGTAAAGAAAGAGAGAAACTGCGATTACGATAGCGATTATAGCGATTATTTGAGATTTTTGTGTACAACAGTGAAATAGAATTACTGCATTTATGTAATTAAGTAATTCATTTAGCTGCCATCCCGCACCCCGTTCCTACAATAATTGTTAAATTATTAATAAATTGTGGCGACATCTTACAGTGCTGGAAATGTACGATGTTAAAAACAAAAATAATTGAAAAATGCACTCTCTTGTTGTTCATATAATGTAAACGCGATATACTTGATATACGATAAAGTAATCCCTAAATTATTATTTAATCACAAAATTAAAATATGTAATCTATACTTATTAAGTTAAATATTAAATAATTAGTCTGTATTTAAAATTGTGTTATTACTTTTTATTCTGATTTTCTCCGATCTTGATTACTTAACAATAATAATAAACATCATTCATTCAGAAAGAAAATCACATCACAAAATGGTCATCACATCAGATCAAAACGTTACTCAAATTCAAAAATCAAAACACTTCCGCACTTTTTAAATATCATAAATCAACAAGAAACTGGTTGAACTAAAAACTAAAACTCTAAAACTCGTTGAACCATATAACACATTATCAGTCTCAATCGATAGTTTAATTCTTCATTTAATTTTCAATAAAATTTCTCAGATAATAATAGATCGAGACGAAATCTTTGATCACGGATTAAAAGAATCACTCGAGCAATGTAATGGCGACCCAGAATCGAGTGAAATGGTTATTCGATACAGGTTATCGAGATTCAAACGAATCGTTAACGACCTTCTCGCTGAGACAACATACCTTTGTATATTTCTGCGACACGAGAACTCGCGTAGATATTCCGAAGAACGATCAGTTAAATAAATTATAGCAATTAAATATACGGTGGATGGAAACGAAATATTCTGTTCGGTGATGACTGCTTTCTTCTTCGAGAGTAAATCATACCACTCTTAGAAATAGAATAAAATATGGGTGAAATTTAGGACTGTAATGTGGAATACATGTTTGCCAACATTGTATGAAAACTTCTCAATTTTATATTGATATATTTGGTGTAGTTTTCTGCGTATTCGATGTACAGTAGTAGATTACATATTAAGTGCATTAGATATTAACATATGGTAATGATATTAGATATGAGAAATAGCTTACTGATTATAAAAATGTAGTTAAGATGGTTATGTAATTTCGTAGATGGTACTTGTGTGGTTGATAATATTTTGGTTACATATTGGACCAATTATGGGGCCGAACATATCCTGTTTTTCATTGGTCTGTTCTAATCACTGTGCTAAGTGAGTCGGTATATCTATCTGGTATGCATACCGGGTGACACGAATGAAGAGAAATGGACATTAAATGTTCATCAAAGTTAGAATTTCTCAAATCCTTAAATTCCTCAATTCTCAGATCTGTAGGTTCATAAATCGCTTAAACTACACAATAAAGTTCATAATTTTCTAAATCTTCAAATCCCTACAACTTAATGACATTTAGATGCTTGGGTGTCTTGGATGAATCGACACACCTTGAAACTTCTACACTTCTAAATCTCCAAATTCTTATATTATTCTGTACCTCTAGTTCCTTAAATCCCTAAATCCTCAGATTCTTATAACTTTGATATCTCTAGTTTCCTAGATGTCTAAATTTGCACATCCCTAACTTCTCAAATCTCTAAATTTACAGATTTCTATAACCTTGCAATCTTAGATACCTAGATCCCTAAATCTGCACAGCTCTAAGTTCTCAAATTTCTAAATTTCCAGATTTCTATAACCTTGCAATCTTAGATGCCTAGATCCCTAAATCTGCACAGCTCTAAATTCTCAAATTTCTAAATTCCCAGATTTCTACAACCTTGCAATCTTAGATACCTAGATCCCTAAATCTGCACAGCTCTAAGTTCTCAAATTTCTAAATTCCTAGATTTCTATAACCTTGCAATTTTAGATGCCTGGATCCCTAAATCTGCACACCTCTAAGTTCTCAAATTTGTAAATTCTCAGATTTCTATAACCTTGCAATTTTAGATACCTAGATCCCTAAATCTGCCCATCTCTAAATTCTCAAACCCTTAAATCCTCAAATCCCCATAACCTTACCCAAATACCCAAATCCCTAAATTTGCATATTCCAAACTCCCTAACTCCCTAAATCCCTTAATCCCTAACTCCCTAACTCCCTAAATCCCTTAATCCCTAACTCCCTAAACTCCTAAACCTCTAAATCCCTAAATCCCACAATTGTCAAACACCAAAACCTCAAAAATATAAAAATTAACCTTCTCAAACTCCCAAAGCACAAAAAACCAAATTTAACAAAATCCCATTTAGAAAGCTTAAAATTTATCTCTAACTAGCTTGAAAATTTCCTTTGTCTATAATTTGTAATACACTCTATTAATGGAGCTCTAAAAATGTCAGGATAGGTGATTAATCAGACACTCGTCGACAGATTCAAGTATATTTGAAAGATTATGTGCCAGTTCCAAAATTTATGTGGACATACTTAAACTACTTTATGAACCTATATTACATAATGCAGTGTACAATGATACACAGTAAATCATTATTAACATTGTACTAAAGGTTTTTTAGCAGACACTTACAACTACGATAGACGTTCATTTACAATTAACTTATCAATTAATCTTACTTCTATCTTAATGGCTAAAAACGATCAGAGGTCTTACAACTAACATCGTACTTGTTACTTTATAAATGTTTAATGGCATGTATGTATGCAGTTGTGCGCAAACTGCATATTCTCTTTCTCTCAACAAATCATAAAGATTTCTTGCTAAATAAATTATCTACTACTATGATTCTTTACAAAATTATTTTGATTATCTCTTCCTTCAACTGTTCTTAACTTAAACTATTCTTTCTTTTTCTTAAACTATTTACAAAATTAATTTCTACAAACGTCCCTTTTGTACAACTAACTTCAGAAACGAAGTCGAGCAACAATCCTAGAATATAAAGAATCGAGGTTGAAACCGGTAAAAATCGATCGTTCCGAAATAAAACGAACATACATGCAAATCATGCGATAAAACGAATAAAAAGGTGGAATGCATCAACGGTTTAGAA
Organism: Megachile leachella; assembly: GCA_963576845.1. Taxonomy (NCBI): domain Eukaryota; kingdom Metazoa; phylum Arthropoda; class Insecta; order Hymenoptera; family Megachilidae; genus Megachile; species Megachile leachella. Next base: position 11,499,755 of record OY756255.1, read on the forward strand.
ACACAAAGAAAACGTTAACGCGATAAAATGATATTTGAACGTAAAAAGGTAAAAGATAACTGAATCGTTGCTCGAATCCGTTTCTGTCTCATTAAAAAGGCAACACGTTTTTCAGCGCATCGATTTCGCCGGAAAGAGACGTCATAAACGGCCATTTGCATAACAAATTTTCACGCGAGCACGATTATCAAAATCACATTCACGACTGTTGGCTAGTAGACTTCGATCGTGACTAGTTAACTCTCCATGTTCGTTCTAAAACGTATTATGAATTCTGTGAACACTGTACCCATTTCTTCCATTCATTGGCGCGAAAATTCAAAAATCTACAAAATACTGTCTTAAATATTCAGAAATTGTGAATCAATACTTTTTTTGGATGTTTATCGTTAATGGTTGGTACGCAAATTATTTGCTATTTACAAATCCACTGAAATTTTAGGAAATAATTTTGTTTTAACTATTGGCGCGAAAATTCGAAAGATTAAACATTTTTTACTCTTTCAAATTTTCAGAACTTATAAATCTACAATTTTTAGAAATATTCACCTTTATCGTTTAGTACGCAAATTATTTGCTATTCACAATCTCAGTGATATTGTACGAAATAATTTTGTTCGAACTATTACCGCGAAAATTTGAAAGTCTAAAAATTGTTTACTGATACAATTTTCAGAATTTGCAGATCTGCAATTTCGAGAAACAGCCATCTTTATCACTTAATACATAAATTATTTGTTATTTATAATCCCGCTAAAATTCTACAAAATAAATTTCTTCAAATTATTGACGCGAAAATTTGAAAACCCAAAAATTATTTCCTAATACAATTTTTAGAACTTGTCAATAATTTCATGAAATATTCAACTTTATCATTTGATATATAAATTATTTGTTATTTACAATCCCGCTAAAATTTTAGAATAAATTTCTTCAAATTATAATTAACCACGATATTTGTCACATTAGTCATATTTGTTAAATTTGCATACAAATCTACCACAACCAACATTCTATAAACACTTAAGTCCTTTTTGTCAAATTTTTATGAAAATTAATCACAACTAATATTTTATAAATCAGCTAAGAACATTTTGTCACATTTGTCACAATTGTCACATATGTCAAAATCTACCATAACCAATATTCTATAAATGACTAAAAACCATTTCATAAAATTTCCATGAGAGTCTACCACAGCAAATATTTTATAAACCCATTCGTATCATTTTATAAAATTTTAACGAAACTGTACCATAAAAGTATTATTTTATTGTGTGATCAAGGTTTCATAAAATTTTATCAAAACTGTAAATGTAAAATAGTATATACATATACATTAACAGGAATTATTTTGTAAAATTTTACGAAACTGCAGATAGCGAATATTTTAGTTATCAACTGGTTTTATAAAATTTTATTAAAATTGTGGATAACGAATATTTTATCTGCAAAGATAATTTTGTAAAATTTTTATATGCGAATTGCAGAGTTTCGTAAAATTTTACTAAAATTGTAGATAAGGAGTGTTTTGCATATCGGATTTTGTAAAATTTTAGTGGGTCTATAGTATAACGAATATTTTATTACTCATCAAGGATCGATCCGTAAAATTTTATTCGAAGGTGTAGATAAAAAATAATTTACATATTAAGAAGGATTAGTTTGTAAATTTTTAACGGAAGATAACGAATCCTTTGTATATCAGTATAATTTTGTACATTTTAACAAAATTGTAGATATCAAATGATTTATGAATAAGAATTTAAAAAAAAAAACTTACGGGTCAACAAATTTTTCGTAAAATTTCAAAAATATAAATAACAAACGATTTCCATATTTAATTATAAAAATGAATATTTAACAAAATTACAAATTTGGAAGTTACGAGTGAAAATTTAAAATAATATTTAGTCGTTCAAATTTTCGCGCCAATTCGAAGAAATTTATTTTGTAAAATTTTAGCGGAACTGTAAGTAACAAATAATTTATATATCAAATGATAAAGTTGAATATTTCATGAAATTGTTGACAAGTTCTAAAAATTATAATAGGAAAAAATGTTTGGGTTTTCAAATTTTCGCGCCAATAATTATATTGATCGCGACCAGTTAGCTATTTATAGTAGCTACATAAGCATCGGTAGAATTTATTTCAGTATCTTTCGAAACGATTCAATGTTTTCATTCGGTTTACTGGAAATGACGAAGCTAAATAATGTGTAAGTATCAAGAACGAGATATGAATAATTAATAACTAAGTTTTTTTGCTTGTTGATTTGATAAAAGGAGACGTCATGAACCACGGTTTGCATCACAAATCTCGCGATCGTTAATGATGGTCATCGCTTACGATCAAATATTTGTTTGTTAGCTAACCCATTTTTTCCTGAGCTGAGTGGGACGCTTTTGGAATTTACAAATACGATAATTTGGCGATTTTTGTATTTGGAAATTTGGGTGGAAATTTTCAAATATCAAGTTTTCGTAATTTTTAGTTTACTAACTTGTATGTTTGCAGGTTTTCAAGTTTCAGAAAATTAGGAAATTTGCAAGTTTTCAATTTTTTAGATTTGGAAATTTGCAAGTTTTCCATTTTTCAAATTTGGAAATTTTCAAGTTTTCAATTTTTTAGATATGGAAGTTTTCAAGTTTTCAATTTTTCAGATTTGGACATTTGCAAGTTTTCAATTTTTCAGATTTGGAAATTTGCAAGTTTTCAATTTTTCAGGTTTAGAAATTTTCAAATTCAGTCACTTTTTAAGATTTGAAGATTTCAAGTTTCGAAGCTTCCAAATTTTGTAATTTCTCAAGTTTCGAATTTTTCACGTTCTATAATTTTCGAATTTCGACCTTTTCTAATTTCTAAGCTTTCAAGTTTTCAAGTTTTGAAATTTAGGAATTCAGAAATTTGGAAATTTAGGAATTTAGGAATTTATGAATTAGATAATTTATAAATTTAGAAGCTTAGAAATTTGCAAATGTACAATTTTGAAGACCTGAAAATTCAAAAATTTGAAAACCTCAAGATCTGAAAATTCAAAAATTTGAAAACCTCAAGATCTGAAAATCCAAAAATTCAAAAATCTCAAAATCTACAAATTCAAAAATTTGACAATTTAAATATTCCACTAATTTAAAATCGTCAAATCCCAAATTTAGAAAATATTAAATTTCTAAATTCAAATATTTAACCACCCAAACCATAATAAATTCCAAATTAAAAGTTCAGCGCAGCAATCCCTCGAAACTCCAGAAATAAATTTTCAAACCGCTCCAAAAATACTAAAATAAATTCTCACCAAACCAATTTCCTAAAAAGCTTTCAACCCCGTTTCCCCAAAGACATTTTCAGAAACCAATATTCAAAAACCAAAATCATTTCACCAATCTCAAAATTCCCCAAAGAAAATTGCGAAATTGTCACGAACATAAAAATCAACTGTCCAATCAATTTCCAAGTGAAAATCAATCGAAAGAATCAAATAAGACCGAAGAATCGTCCTTAACGAAATTCGTCGATCTCTAAGGACACTTAATTATACCTCGAGCACGGTTTATTGATCTTCGATCAAATTTCGTCTCGTTCGACGATGAGACTCCGAAGAAATCAATCGAAAGCCAGATTTTTTCTTCCAAAATTTTCTCTGCAGATGTTCGTTTGTATTGGAGTGATTTTTTGGTTCAGGTGTTCGTGTTTGATTGAGCAATCTTGATCAAAATTTGTGATCTCTGTAATGGCGGAATCGTGGTTAAATAAGTTTGATGTACTACGTCCAAACGAGTCTTCTTGTTGTCCAACATCTTCCACTACCCATTTTATTTCTGCGGGAACGAAACTTTCAGCGTGTTTTTATTGGAGGCTTGTCAAGTTTTTGCAAATAAGATTTGTTGACGGAGATTTTTGGATGCAGGGAAAATTGTATTGTACTCGTGCTGATTTATGGAATGTTGGATTTACATATTTTTTGAATATTAAGTTTACAAATTTATAATTAAAATAAATTTGAGTATTTTCAAATGTTAAACTAGAGAGAATTATATTTATTGTATTTGTAATTTATGGATTGGAATTTTTGGAACGTTGGATTTATACATTTTTCAAATATTGAATTCATAAATTTATAGATAAAATAAATGTGTAAGTTATTGGAAAATTAAATCTATAAATTTATGGGTAAAATAGATTTACTAGTTTAGCTTCGTTTCGTTTATTTAAACACTTTCAGCAGAGGTAGCCCATAAGCGATTTATTAGTGTTCTAATTTATGGAATTATAAATTTGTAAACTTGGCAATATAAGTTGAGGTTATTTGAATTTGTGAATTTGTCGACTCGTCTGTTGACAAATTGGTAAGATTAGAATTTGATACTTTAGAAATGTGCAAAGAGAGAAGCACGAAATGAACTAATTTGCGAGATTGGCGATTTTTCAACTTTCGAGTTCTCAAATTTTCGTGATTGCAAATTTAGAAATTCGATAATATGGGAATGTAGAAATTTAGTGGTTTGATAATTTGGTAATTGGAATTGGTAACGTGATAACTTGGCTATACGTTACACTTCCCATCGACGATAATTAAGGATTTAATTATACAAGCTTCATTATCAAACACTCCCGATATAATAAACATGGATAAACGTTGGCTGGAAAGTTATCCCAACAACTACCGTTTCTAAATCCTCATTGAAATGTACACAGTTCATTGCGTCCCATAATACAGATTATACAAAAACTTGTTTTGTTTCTAGGATCAAAATCATACAACACTGTGAACGAGCTCTGTTTTCAAATTCCAGTTTATAAGAACGTACTATGTACGCGTGTATGAGAATACAATAGCGCTATTAACGAAAGTCACAAGAATAAATATGTTATTACCATGTGAATATAACTACGGAAATTCTTGTACGACAATATTATCTAATACTCTACGATAATTTTATATAATTATACATAATTTTATATAATTTTCTTTAAGTACATGATTTTATATAATTTTCTTTTATATAACTTCATATAATTATAAAACTAATATCATATATTCCTTGCAACAATATAATCACTATAACTCTATATAAAAATTACTCTACAAAATCGTCCCAAACAATTGCAATAACAATTTACCTAAAATTAATCAACCAAAAAGGGAATAAAAAATATTCTAAAATGATTCGTAACTCTCCACGTGCCTCGACACCACCCAAATCAGTTGCATAACTATAGACGAAGCACTACAAAAGATTCCACAAGAAAGAGACTTCCTCCCTTCAGAAGAGGAAGTCAGAAGAAAGACGTAAGCCGAAGTTATAAAGACAACGTTAATTCCAAAGAGTCATTGTCACACCCTCACACTGTCCTTTGACCACTCTATCAATCTCCAGCAAAAGTATACAGGATGAATCACAATTAATGTAGGTCCTGAAATGGGGGGTAGCTGACGTTATTCTGAATAAAATTTCCCTTTGCAAAAATGGGATTTGAAGCTACGTTCCTGAATTATTAACCCCTTTCACTATTTTGACGAGTCTGACTCGTGACGCACTTGTATCTCGGTCGTAATCAATTTTACTCAAATTCTCAATACGCTTCAATTTAGAGTTCAAGTTCAATTATAATTTGCATAATTAACAATTGAATAATAACACATTGCAATAACGTCTCAATTTTTTTGTCTATTTTAATATTACAGCTTAATTGAACAGTTCTGTCTGACACACTTGCCAATTAAGTCATATTGCAAGGGGTTAAGGAAAAACACAGAAGAATAAGTTGACGCGTGGTAATTCGACGCGTGCTAATTCTACGCGTAGCGAATCCACGCATGGTAATTCCACGCGTGCTAATTCTACGCGTAGAGAATCCACGCATGGTAATTCGACGCGTGGTAATTCGATGCGTGGTAATTCGACGCGTGGTAATTCGATGCGTAGTAATTCCACGCGTGGTAATTCGACGCGTGGTAATTCGACGCGTGGTAATTCGATGCGTAGTAATTCCACGCGTGGTAATTCGACGCGTGGTAATTCGATGCATAGTAATTCCACGCGTGGTAATTCGACGCGTAGTAATTCGACGCGTGGTAATTCGACGCGTGGTAATTCGACGCGTAGTAATTCCACGCGTGGTAATTCGACGCGTGGTAATTCGATGCGTAGTAATTCCACGCGTGGTAATTCGATGCGTAGTAATTCCACGCGTGGTAATTCGATGCGTAGTAATTCCACGCGTGGTAATTCGACGCGTGGTAATTCGATGCGTAGTAATTCCACGCGTGGTAATTCGACGCGTAGTAATTCGACGCGTGATAATTCGACGCGTGGTAATTCGACGCATAGTAATTCGACGCGTAGTAATTCGACGCGTGGTAATTCGACGCATGGTAATTCGATGCGTAGTAATTCCACGCGTGATAATTCGATGCCTAGTAATTCAACGCGTGGTAATTCCATTCATGGTAATTCACCAATCAGAGTACAAGTATTACTCGCACTCTAATAGATTCGTCTTCTTTCCTAATAATAAAAAACTACACTAGGTAAATCACCCTGTACACAAACTTGCAATATTAAAAAATGATCAGAAAGAACCTAACACCTAGATGAAGAACTTAGTCGAACCTAATAAGCTATAGTTTTTAAGCTTAAAACTCAGTCTAAGCTAATAAGCAACAGTTTTTAAGCTAGAGCTATAGTTTCTTTTTAAACAAACCATTGTCTACCGAAATCCACCAATACGGAAACGACAAACAAGACGTAAGAATTGGCAAATTTTTGTCGTACAAGAACGACGCAACGAAGACGATCGAGTGACGAAGTCTCATAGCTGCCAAAAAGCTGCGTATAAATAGGCCGGTTGACAAAAACAAGTCGACGCGTTGGGCAGACACGTTTAAGTTTTTAATCGAGCGGATTCAACAGGATCCTTGTGCCCCGTTAATAAACCACTGTCTACACAATAGCCCGATTGTTTCGCCGAGGGTTTTCAGACTGATGAAACTCGAAGGACAGTGTTCTAATTGCAACGATATTTGTCTAGGGAAACGGGAAACTCGTCGGGAGAGAAAAGACGGAGATCCTGATGAATACGAGGGTGATTATTGTTGTAGAAGGATTTGTTTGTTGGAGGTACTTTTGGTGATTTGTTGGAATTTGGTTTTGAAAGGGAAGAATGTGGATATTGGGGACTTGGTAGGTGATTTTTGATGGGAAATTATTTGGAAAGTGGGAAGTTTTGGAAGGTGGGATGGGAATTGGGGAAGGTTGAACATTTGAGGGACTAGAAATTCAAAAACTCGTCGAATTTGAGAACTCGAAAATTCATAAATTTAAAACACCAAAAACACAAAAATATTCTTCAATTTAAAAAAAAAGAAAATCTTGAAAGCATTTTCCAAATTCACAAATCCAATAACATAGCATTACAAAATTTAAAAATATCGAAACTACAAGAGATTCAAAGATTTAAAAATATATATGAGGATAGATAAATTTCTTACCTACGACAGAGCGACAAAAGTGCGAAGCAGCATGAGATAAAGTTAAATATGCGCGAGGTATTTTTTTTGCGATACGTAAATTTCTTGGAATTCCAAAGTACCCTCGTCTTAACAATGCTCGGTTTCGAAACAGGAAGATGGTTATTGTACGAGAAGGTCTCCAATTATCTCGAAGCTGTACATTCGATGGGTTTACGTTCATTTTATCTGTAAAAGGGAAATTTTTAACACACGAGAAACGATATAACGAAATAGTAAATTGAAACAAAATCTGTCTGTTCTCAGAATACACCTATAATTTATAGATTATTATATTTGTCTGAATATAATGAATGGTATGAATTTAACAAGTTCGTTTTAAAAATGCATTTTAAGGAATTTACCTTTCAGATTCTTAGCTCATGTAGCTTTCATGAAGAATAATCAACGACCAACTCGAATTTCAATTAATGTAACAGCATCCTTCTTGAACAATCATAAGTATTTCTTCGTGCCGATCACTTCCATCGTACTACTCGAACTGCGAAGTGATCGAAAATCGAACGTCTCGGTATCCCTTGTTTGATTCATTAGCATCGACTTGCGCGAGATGGCGTAACAGGAGAACGCGGGTAATTCAAATTGTTGGTCAAAGTACCATATGATCATATGTAATGTGGTAACATATGTGGGACAATATAATGTAGCATTGATGTACATTGCCTGGTAATACAATGCATAGGACGTAAGTATAAAGAGATGGATATATAAATATATCTAACATGCTAATATATGATGTTAATAATGTGTCGAATATATGTGTGGCAATATCACATGGATGTGCATTATCTGACAATACACTGCATACGATATATAACGGGATGAATATACAAATATATTTAATATGTGATGCTACGATATATGATGCTAACATATGATACTAATAAATGTATCGAATATATGATCTGATAAATATACATATAAACGTGACGAATATATAACACTACACATATACAAATGTATCGATCATATGAGGTGATAGATATATTGTATAAATGTATCGACTATGTGACGTGATGGACATATGTATAGAAATGTCGAATATGTAACATGATGGATATACAATATAAATGTGTCACATATGTGACGTGATGGATATATGAATGCGTTCAATATATGACGTAATGGATATATGAATGTGTTGACTATATGACGTGATGGATTTATCAGCATGAAGAATACACAACGATCCTTATGTATAAATGTACTGAGTATACAACGTTACGGAAATACAACGTATCGAAAATACAATGTGTCAAATGTAAGATGCATCAAATATAAAATGCACCGAACATGCATTGAAAGTACAACGTGCTGAACATACAACACGTAAAAATTGCAACGCGTTGAAATTGTAATGCGCCGAATTTACAATTGTGCAAAAATTGCAACGTATTCAGTATAGAACGCGTTGAAATTGCAACGCATCGAAATTGTAACGCGCCGAATATACGATGCGTAGAAATTACAACTCATTGAAATTACCACGTGTCGAATATACAACGCATCGAAATTTCAATGCGTCGAATACACAACGCATCGAAATTGCAGCGCATTAAAATTACAACGCGCAGAATACTCAACGCATCGAAATTGCAATGCGTAAAAATTTCAACCCATCGAAATTACAATGCGTAGAAATTGCAATGCGCCGAGTACTCAACGCATTGAAATTGCAATGCGTAAAAATTTCAACCCATCGAAATTACAATGCGTAGAAATTGCAATGCGCCGAGTACACAACGCGTCGAAATCGCAACGCATTAAAATTACAACGCGCAGAAATTTCAACCCATCGAAATTACAATGCGTAGAAATTGCAACGCGTCGAAATCGCAGCGCATTAAAATTGCAACGCGCCGAGTACTCAACGCATCGAAATTGCAATGCGTAAAAATTTCAACCCATCGAAATTACAATGCGTAGAAATTGCAATGCGCCGAGTACACAACGCGTCGAAATCGCAACGCATTAAAATTACAACGCGCAGAAATTTCAATCCATCGAAATTACAATGCGTAGAAATTGCAACGCGTCGAAATCGCAACGCATTAAAATTACAACGCGCAGAATACTCAACGCATCGAAATTGCAATGCGTAAAAATTTTAACCCATCGAAATTACAATGCGTAGAAATTGCAATGCGTCGAAATCGCAGCGCATTAAAATTACAACGCGTCGAATACTCAACGCATCGAAATTGCAACGCGCAGAAATTTCAACTCATCGAAATTACAATGCGTAGAAATTTCATCCCATCGAAATTACAATGCGTAGAAATTACAACGCGCAGACCTTGCAGCGCCTCGAAATGACAATGCGTCACAACTACGCCTCGAAAATGCATGGAGAATATTCCTCATCGTATATAAATACATGATGCAACCGAAATCAAACATGTAACTTGCGAAGAGCAAACATCTGCCACAAGAAAAACTGTTGGATTGCGTTTAGTGTTGGCGGGTCCCACGGTACATAAACGAGAAGTCCGCAACGTGTCCCGAATGACGCGTACACGCGTCCGCAAGAGTGATTTACTCGCGTGATTCCGGCTAAAGGAACGAGTAAATTTCAATCGAGATTTGGAAGCCTCTTTAGGCGACTCTCTCCTGTTGACATTTCCTCAGAGAGTCCTTCGAGAGTGCACGGTCGACAGCTACGTGATAAATAACAAACAGGACCGAAACCAGTTCCTTACTTGCGACCTACTTGCCAACGGATGCGAAATTACGGACCGACCGGGAATATTAATAATTTAGTAATCTGCCGGACGGTCGTGAAATTTGTAGCGGACACTCGGTCATCCTTAGAGGATCATCTTGCAAGACGCTCGTTAAAATTGCAGGGAACTGTTGTCCTTCGAGGATCGTTCGATGAGTTATTTAATTTATTATGGGTCAGGTATCGAGTGTTGAAAATTTATGATATAATTTTGGAGTTACAGATTTAGAAGAAGGGAGGTATTTTTGGATGGGTTGAGAGGAGTATCGATTTGACAATTTAGAAGTTTAAGGATCTGGAAATTTGAAAATTTTATTACCAGTATATAATGCAGGCAAAATTGAAATGAATTATCAAAAGTAGCTATCCCTAAATCTACTATTAAGCAATAAACTACCAAAGAATTACCAACTAAAGAATCTTATGCTGCAAATTTCCTTATCACCCTCATTCCTGATTTCAAAAAAGTAACAAACGTCCTCGGAAATTGCACCCTGTAACAACCAAACGGTGGTACTGTCAATGTTTTCCCCGTAACCGGTAGAAAGTGAGCGAGGAAACATTTCTCTCAGCTCCATATCGCGCCATGATGTTTCACCGAACGATGCTCGTCTCTTAACGCGCGCTTTTTCTTTTCTTCTTCTTTTTTTTCCTCATCTTTCCCCGGGTCTGACCTATTTTCTCCCTCACCCGGTTTCCTTCTCGTTGGACGTTTTCTTCTCTTCTCGCGTTGTCTACGCTTTTGTCCGTCGTTTTCTTACCTCCTTTCTCGGCTCGCACCGAATGCTTTTTCCCTCGCGACTCCGCCGACCGTTTCGTTTCGTTTCGTTCGTTCATTCATTCACGTCCAGCACCGAGTCACGACCGACTCGTTACTTTTCATTCCATGACCCACATATTCCGTCGTCTTTTATTTACGTGTCCTTTCTCCATTCTTTCCGCGTCCCTCTGCGCTCGATAAATATATAAATCGTTTCTGCTCCATCTCCTGCGCTCGGAGAGACTCAGAACTGTCGGAACACTTTTCGCTTCAGTTTACATGCTTTACGTTTCGCTTCGACTCGCGCCATTTAGCTTTGTTTCATACACTATCGATATGAGCGATCCACAACGATCTAAGTAAAGAAGTTAGATAAAATTGTGGGATATGGAGCATGTGGGGTATCCTGGTGTTTCAGACATTTAGAGATGTGGGTGTCCAAGTGTCTGAGACACTCTCCCTTAGGTCTCAGTCAATGTGGTGTGCATTTAGGGGTGTGGAGCATTCAGAGGAGTCTCTGGAACACCTCTGAATTTTGGACAATTAGTGTGGTTTGTTTTGGGGGTTGGGTCCACTAGGTCTTGGACTAGTGGTGTGTGGCATTTTTGGGGTGGGCGCGTGTTCAGGGGTCAGAGCACTCCAGGGTCTGGGACATTCAGTGTAGTGTGTGGGGCATCAGGGGTTTGGGGCACCTATTGGGTCAGGGACGGAAGCTTCCATCAGAAGGTCACCATGGTGAGCGCCTAAGCAGGGGCGAAGGGTGTGTCATCGGTGGTCAGCAGCAGACTGCTTCTCAAAAATGGGACCATCAATAAATGTTCCCAAAATGGGACACTTAGGGGCGCGGGTATGAAACCAACTTGCTATCCCCTAACATAAAAATGTGAGCATGCTTCCGCTTTCAACGTATAGGTAAAGACCATATACGTGAATCGGAAACATGCTGTCGCTTCTTTCTCGAGGTCCTTTAATATAGTCGCAGGAGCCTATTATAATTGTGAGAAAAACAATTCGTGGCTAGCCACCTAGCGGTCTCGGTGTCCAGTTCGCGATCTGCGGTCCTCGAGATACGCGCGAAAAAATGATCTGTGGGGGAAGCCCCCTCGCGAGACCGTGAAGCTCGAGCGCCGAGAAGTGTAACATGATCCGCGGTTCCAGTATATCCGTGAGACTCTACCAATGCAAATATAAAACTTTTTTATTTTTGACTTTTTCGTTGTCGAACTTTTTCCAATCGATTTTTGACATTTTTCTGATTAAAATGAGACCAAACACGATATAATTCCGACTATGTTTACTGATTTAATTGACGGTAGGTTTTGAGCGAGGAATAATGAAAGGAGAAGAAAGGTGATGAATTGATCAAAGATAAAAAGTCTGCTGAATTATTTACAATGCTCTGTTGTTAATTTTCTTTTCTTCAGTTCTTTTTTTATACAAATTTATTAAAATGTGTCTCGAAAACTCAGCTGATATCAAGACTCAACGGTACTTTTAATAAGTAAATATCCATCGCCCACCCGACGTGTTACGTTGGATCTACATAGATGCTGGTGAAAAGATGTTTTCTTGTTGCGTTATTTACTTTAGCGAGAACGTTCACTGAAGTATGCCCTGATGTAGCGTGGAAAGTGCACTGAAAGACGTAATTTAATGTTTATTGGGGTTCTCCTGAAAATTCCAGTGGGAATTCCGAAATTGAGGTGTTTAGAATGCGACGAATTAGAACATTCGGAAAATTGGGAAAATAGAACATCGCGAAATCTAGAAAGTGAATAAGTTGAAAAAATGCAAAATTTGAAGATTTGAAAACTTGCAAATGTGCAAATGTAAAAATTTGAAAATGGAAAACTTGCAAATGTGCAAATGTAAAAATCTGAAAACCAAAAACTTACAAATCTACAAATGTAAAAATTTGAAAACCAAAACCTTATAAAACTGCAAATGTAAAAACCTGAAAATTGAAAACTTGCAAATCTACAAATGCAAAAATCTGAAAATTGAAAACTTGCAAATCTGCAAATGTAAAAATTTGAGAACTCAAAAATTCCTGATTCCTAAAATCCAAAAACCTCAAAAGTTAAAAAATTCTTTCCAAACAATTCGGGTCCCAAAAACCTCCAAAGTACAAAGTACATCAAACGTAAGAATTAAAAATTTCTCATCCATTTAACAAAAAGCTCCAAAGATTAAATATACTGCAATCGCTAACTCCGATCGCAACTATCCGTATCTAATAGAAAATTTACGATCGAAGAATGTACCATTTAACAGTTTAAATCTCCCTGCCTCTTATTTCCCATTTTCCCCGTTTCCGTTTCCGAGATGTCCTGCGTGGATGTTCGTTGGTTTCCGGTCGCCTTGGCGCAGGTGTTCGATTTAAAGCTGCAACAGTCTGCAGAGCCGCGGCTAAGGTAAACTGTAAGGGTCTTCAGAGCTGTGTATCCGCTTTCCACGGGGTGTGGAGAGGGCGAAGAAAGAGCGAGATGCCGAGGGTAGCGAAAGAGGGAGAGAGAGAGGAAATAGGGTAGAGTATAGCGCAACACAGCCAACTATCGTGAGGTGGTCGGATCAATATTCCGTCCGGTCCATCCTCTGACCCATATCTCTCTTTCTCTCTTGCTTACCTGTTCAACCTCTCTCCTTCCTCTCTCGTTTCTTTTTCTCTTCTCGGTATCTGTTGTTGAAGTTATCTTCGACCATCTCTATTGAAAGTCCTTCGTTTTCTTTCTCTTTGTGCTTTTTTAGCCTCGCTGCGCTGGAGACCAAAATGGGGTGACTTTGCGGGTATTCAATGGAAAATGGGATTTTGGGTTTATTTTGGGAGGGTAAATTAGTAGGTGAGGTTTTGGGGGATACTTGTTACGTTAATGGGTTATAGCTTTAGGTTTACGTAATTTTTTTCTAGTTTGTGGATTTTGGTTTTGGAAGTTGGAAATTTTTGAGTTTTCAAATTTTCAAATTCTAGATTTCCTAGTTTCAAATTTTCAAATCACAAGATCTTCAGATTCCAAATTTCCCAAATTCCAAGTTTACCAAATTCCAAATTTTCCAAATTCCAAATTTTCCAAATTCCAAATTTTCCAAATTCCAAATTTCCCAAATTCCAAATTTTCGATATTCCAAATTTCCCAAATTCCAAGTTTACCAAATTCCAAATTTTCCAAATTCCGAATTTCTCAAATTCCAAATTTCCCAAATTCCAAATTTCCCAAATTCCAAATCTTCCAAATTCCAAGTGTACCAAATTCCAAATTTTCCAAATTCCAAATTTCCCAAATTCCAAATTTCCCAAATTCCAAATTTCCCAAATTCCAAATTTCCCTAATTCCAAATTTCTCAAATTCCAAATTTCCAAAATTCCAAATCTTCCAATTCCCAAATTTCTCCAATTCCAAATCTTCCAAATCCCAAACCTTGCAAATTCCAAATCTTCCAACTCCCAAATCTTCCAATTCCCAAATTTTTCAAATCTCAAATCTTCCAAATTCCAAATCTTCCAAATCCCAAACCTTGCAAATTCCAAATTTCCCAATCTTCCAAATCCTAAACCTTGCAAATCTCAAATCTTCCAAATCCCAAATTCCCCAAATCTTCCAATTCCCCAAAATTTCCCAAAAATCCCCAAATCTCCAATTCCCCAAAATTCCCCAAATCTTCCAATTCCCCAAAATTTCCCAAAAATCCCCAAATCTCTAATCCTCAAAATTTCCCCAAAACTCCCAACAAAACCAAAAGAACATCGTCCAAAAGATTCTCTAGCTCGTTGAATTGCCGTTCAACAGCTCTATCTTGAATCAAAAAATAAATATGATGATGTGTCATCGCTGTAAACGATTGGCGGCACGAGTCACGAAGAGATAAACGTATTGACTCGTGTTAGGATTTTGGAGGCACGTTAAATATCGCGAAATTCGAGGCGACTCGTTATCATTAGTACGATACATATCGCAGTGGGGACTCACCGAGCCTCCGGCCTGATAGCGCATTCAGGCTGGGTTAGGCACGGTTACACGCCTCTGTGTACCTGTGTTGACACGTAATTATCTCTGCGTGGTGGATACACGTGTCTTTCCGCCGGTATCGTCGGCTTGTTTGACTTTCGAGCGCCTCGACCGATGCAAATCGGGCACGTTGTGTCGATTACGAAAATTCGACTTTCGAATGGGACTGTACGAGTTACGTCAGTATTCGTATCAAATTTGTAGATCATCGATTTCATAGATTTGGATGATAGGTTGTCTAAATAGACGTAAGTTGTACTTTTGAATTGGTGGATTATGAAGAGTTTGTATTCGAGAAGTTGTAGATATGAAAATAACTAGATAAGCAAATCTTTTGATACTTGAATATCTATATTAAAAAATTCTTGAATACTGAAATATCTAGATTTCTGAATTCGTAGATACCGAAATTTCTAAATCTCCAAAATCCTTAGATTCCTAAATTCCTAAATTCAAAAATCCCTAGATTACCGAATTCCAAAATTCCTAGATACTGAAATCTGTCAATCCCCAAAAATTCTTAAATTCCAAAATCCATAGATTCCCAAATTCTAAAATTCCAAAATCCCTAGATACTGAAATCTCTAAATTCCCAAAATCCCTAGATTTCAAAACCCTTTTGATTCCTAAATTCCTAGATTAAAAAATCCCTAGATTCCCAAATTCCAAAATCCCTAGATACCGAAATCTTTAAATCCCCAAAAATTCCTAAATTCCAAAATCCCTAGATTCCCAAATTCCTAAATTCCAAAATCCCTATATACTGAAATCTCTAAATTTCCAAAATCCCTAGATTCCAAAATCCTTGGATCCCTAAATTCCTAGATTCAAAACTCCCTAAATTCCCAAATTCCAAAATTCCAATATCCCTAGATACTGCAATCTCTGAATCCCCAAAATCCCTAGGTATTGAAATCTCCAAATTCCGAAAATCCCTAGATTCCCAAATTCCTAAATTCCAAAATCCCTATATACTGAAATCTCTACATTCCCAAAATCCCTAGATTCCCAAATTCCTAAATTCCAAAATCCCTATATACTGAAATCTTTAAATTCCCAAAATCCCTAGATTTCAAAACCCTTTTCATTCCTAAATTCCTAGATTCAAAACTCCCTAGATTCCCAAATTCCCTAAATTTCCCAATTTCCAAATCTTAAATCTCTAGATTCCCATGTCCCCAAATTCAAAAATTGTCAAATCAGAAAAATCCCTAGAAATCAACAAATAGAAACTCTCCTGATCGTCGACTATCTTTTCTATTAAATCCTGACTTACTCTTCAGCTCGCGACTCTATGAACAATTGTCAGCGATATATGGTGATTTCGTAGAATTTCGTGGGTTCAGATTATGCTAGGATTCGACGTAGGAGTCACACCGTGAATGAGTTCCGTGTGTTACACCGCGTACTAGTCATGAATGGGAGAGAAGGCACCCGGCGTCGTATTGATTTCAGTGTTTCGCAACTACGGCTCCGCAGCCGGGAACCGCGTTGCATTCATCTCCACGTGACTATAATCGTGCGATGTAATGCACTACCGCCGGCGAAACCATTGTCTTTCGTGACCAGGGCAACACTATGCGCTGACACGTGGACTGCCATAATAAAGGTCGACGGTAATCGCCGCGTCGTCGCGAATCTAATGCGATCGAGCGCTCTGAAGAAAGGGGTTACGAAAATTTGTGGACGATGACTTGTTACTTTTATATTAAAAATAAGGTACATACATAAGGTGTCTTATTTAATAAATTATAAATATATAAATAAATAAATAAAATTAATAAATAAATAAATGTACAAATAAATAAATAGAGTGAAACATAAAATAATTTATGTTGAAAGTTTGTATCAATTGAATCAGGTTAGGTTAGGTATCATATGAATTTATTGAGTTAGGTTAGTTTTTAAGATAGGTTATTGTTATGTAAACGTGAGGTTAGATTACTAGGTTAGGTTAGATTAGTTTAAATCAGATTAGGTTAGGAGAAATTAAGATGAATTTTATTAAGGTTAGGCTATGTCAGATCAAGTTGAATTGAGTTAGATCAAATTAAGCTAAATGTTGAGACTAGGTTAGGTTAGAATAAAGAGGTTAGGTTATGTTAGGTCAAATTGAATAAAGTTAGATCAAATTAAGGTAAATGTCCAAACTAGGTTAGGTTAGAATAAAGAGGTTAGGTTATGTTAGGTCAAGTTGAATAAAGTTAGATCAAATTAAGGTAAATGTCCAAACTAGGTTAGGTTAGAATAAAGAGGTTAGGTCATGTTAGGTCAAGTTGAATAAAGTTAGATCAAATTAAGCTAAATGTCCAAACTAGGTTAGGTCAAAATAAAGAGGTTAGGTTAGATTAGATCAAGTTGAATAAAGTTAGATCAAATTAAGCTACATTTCCAGAAAAGGTTAGGTCAGATTAGCTCAAATTAAATGAAGTCAGGCTGAGTTACATCAATTTGAATGAAGTTAGATAAAATTAAGCTACATTTCCAAAAAAAGTTAGGTCAGATTAGCTCAAATTAAATGAAGTTAGGCTAGGTTACATAAATTTGAATAAAGTTAAATGAAATTAAGCTACATTTCCAGACAAGGTTAGATCAAATTTGCTCCAATTAGATGAAGTTATGCGATGTTACATAAAACCACATTAAATCAGACAAACGTTAATCTATGTAAATTTAAATTAGATTAACTATTTTTCTATTTTATACATAAATATTTAAACATCGTATCCCAACCACAAACTAATGAATCCAGTGATTAATGAGTACGATCAATGTTTGATTAATCGAGTTTACGATGTAGCATTCATCATGAGGATTACACAACGTTTATCTCTGCATCCGATCGTGTAATAGATGTACACCGTGTCGTAATGTCCCAAGTTGCTTAGAACAAACGCAAAGACGCGAGTCGAGCGAAACAACATGCAAGGAGTTACGGAACAGCTAGCTTTATAGGGCGAAAGTTGGACGGGTGCCCGTCACAGCTCGAAAAGTTCAAAGGAACGATTCTCGAACAGGGACCGGCCAAGTTCGTCGCGCTTCCGATGCGTATAATCAAGGTTCGACGAACCGGCGTTATCAAATGGACCACCTCGATAAACCTCTCAAACGAACGATCAATATAAAATAATACCGTTTAATCTTTATTTCTATAATATCCGTCAAACGTTACAAAATATTTGCTTTGATCAATAAATTTGTTGGACAGCGATGCGATTTTATGGCCAGGAAATTTATTCCTTTTTCATATTTTCTGAATTTTGGAATATTGGAATTCCATAGTTATAAATTTTTTGGTCACTAAATTTCAAAATTTCCAAATTTAAAATGTCGTACAGAGTGCCCTAATTAAGTATAAGCTCCACAACTACACCCCACTCGCCCACAAGCTCCACACATTCCCCCTGCTACAACCCAATCTCCAAAATTAATTAATCACCGTTCGAACGCAACTTCTCAAACCACCACAACAGCGTTCGACGATAAATTCGAAGAAAAAGCCGATCGGGAGTAAGCGTGTCGGCATCCATCGGCAGGGGGCTAAAAAAGATTGATAATCGTTCGGAAATATTTACGGAATGATCGTTTTATTGCGACAGAGGCGGCACGGGAAACAAAGGCAACCGCGACCTACATTGATAAGCGGAACGCTCGCGAAACCATGTCGGCGAAACGTGCGGGAATAGTAAACAATTGTCGAAAATAGAATAATTATTTATCCAAGGCAAACTGGGCCTCGTGCTCGAGCGATTCGCTTATTTCGCCACGAGTGCCTCGTCGATCTTCACCGGGAGCATCATTCTTTCGATCCGCGAACACCTGACGAATTATTCGTCGCAAGGTTAAGATTAAAAAGCTGGTGTTCTTACGTCAATCGGTACAAACAACGCTCCGCTGTACGTCATCGTGGATTGTTTAAACATTCGCGTGTCATTTACGAATTCCTTTCTTTGTTGTCTTAATTAACGAGCGTTGAGTATCGCACGTGATTAACGACACGTTTTCACTTTGATGTTCAAAAGAAAAATGGACGGAGAAAACTTTTAAGATTAGAACTTTGATGTCACAATTTGAGAATTAGAACATTTAATAAAATACAAACGTTTAAACATTGTCGTATCTTATACATCACAAACATCAAAATGCATCCATACATTGTCGTAAACATCAGTCTGAATCAACAGCTGCGTTCAATGCAACAACAGCGCAGGAATCGATGGAACAAAACAAACGATCGATTATTTGTCTTGCTCGTATTATGTACTCGATTAACGCGTTCGATTAACGCGTTCGATTAGCGACGTAGAAAGTTGGTTTCTTCTCGACACCGGCCACAGAATGAATGAGCCCCGCGTACGAGCGAACGAGCGTCATCGCTTGACGTCGAACGATGACACTGCAATTATCCGCGCTGAATTACACAGCCCGACTAATCCAGGCTTATCTAATTACGCTCGTTAGGCAAAGCCGTCGCGCACGCACCATCGGCAAACGAAATTAAGCCAGATTTTTATGACCCAGTTGTCGCACGCTTTGAATCGTCCATGACTTTTTCGTTTCTGCAAAGTCCGTACTTGATGACGGACCTTTATTGATACGGATATTCACGTTTCATTCGTATTTGAAAGAAGAAAAATGAAGTGGAGAAACATTAAACTTGAAGGGTAAGATAATTGTTGATCGATTTGGAGAAATATTTTTATATGTGTGATTATAGTTTAGGTTGTAGTCTAGAACATTTGTTTATAAGAAACGCATTAAAATCTCACTATGAAAGTCGTTATAATCTCACTATTTAAACGCTATCTATCGCAACATATATGTAGGGTATCTCAGAATTAGAGAGGGACCCTGTAATGGGGGTAGCTGACGGGACTCTGAATAAGATTTCCCTCCGCTAAAATTAGGTTTGAAGTTTCGTTTTCGAAATATTAGGGAAAAGCACGGATCAATAAGTCGAAGCGTCGCTCGTCAACGCGTGGTAACTCGACGAGTGGCTATTCAACGCGTGGTAATTCGACGCACGGTAATTCGGCGCGTGGTAATTCGGCGCGTGCTAATTCCACACATGGTAATTCTACGCGTAGGAATTCCACGCGCGGTAATTCTACGCGTAGTAATTCCACGCGTGGAAATTCGATGCGTGGTAATTCGACGCGTGGAAATTCTACGCGTGGTAATTCGATGCGTGGTAATTAAATGCGTAGTAATTCGACGCCTGGTAACTCAACGCGTGGTAATTCGACGCTTGGTAATTCGACGCTTGGTAATTCGACGCGTGGTAATTCGATGCGTGGTAATTAAATGCGTAGTAATTCGACGCGTGGAAATTCGACGCGTGGTAATTCGATGCGTGGTAATTCGACGCGTGGTAATTCGATGCGTGGTAATTAAATGCGTAGTAATTCGACGCGTGGTAATTCGACGCGTGGTAACTCAACGCGTGGTAATTCGACGCTTGGTAATTCGACGCGTGGTAATTTACCGCTTGGTAATTCGACGCGTGGTAACTCAATGCGTGGTAATTCGGCGCTTGGTAATTCGACGCGTGGTAACTCAACGCGTGGTAATTCGACGCTTAGTAATTCAACGCATAGTACTTCACGCTCCGATTTGTCCATATTTTCCTTAATAATTCAAAAACGATGCTTCAAACCCCATTTATGCAAAGGTAAATCTTATTCAGAATCACGTCAGCTACCCCCTATAGAACCCACACTAATTATTATTAGAACCTACACACCCTGTATAACCAATAGACGATAGATGCATGCTCGAGTAATTCATTTCTCGTTAAAATCTTGCCTTTCCATCAACGCCGTCCGAAATCGTGTGTCGTAAAGCTAATGGAATTCTCCGGGTCGAGAATGCCGCGCGGTTATCGATCCATCGTAACAGACGTTACCTCGATTCTACAATGGCGGTACCAAGACGAACAAGAAGCGTTCGTATAACCCTGCCCATTCCCTTCAAAGAAGAAAATCCTGGCTCCGGCTAACGAGTAGCTTCGACGGCGATCGAAAAAGAGGAATCAACGTTGTTAGTGAACCAATCACTCGATACAATGTTCCGACGAAAAGCTTGACAATTTAATCTCTTGACTTATTGTTTTCGACGGCTGTGTCGGAACTGATTATTAGTTCCATGTTGAGATAAATGATGTTGAAGGAAGAGTAGGTGAGTTGAGCAACGTGCTCTTTAGTACTACTGCTCTTCTTGATATAAGAGATGTTTCGAAAAGGGTCGAACATTGAAAAGGACCATGTGATGATCCTCTTATAATGAACTCTAGTTAAAACTACATTAACAAAATGTACTAAGTTAATCATCTATGCAAGTATTATTCAAGTTAGAATATTAGATACATTCTGAATTTATTGATACCTAGTTGTACACATTGTAATTGATATTAAACTAAAAAGTTCCAGTTCAAGCATGACGTAGACTAGCTACAACTGAACTGCCACGTGTCTGACTCAGCGTTAGAAGCCAACGGGTTAAAATAAAAAAAAAAAAGAATAGTCTTCCCAAGTCATACTGCGTTGAGGACACACGAAGTGTGTCATGGTTCGGATTGTCCTTGCAACTCTTGATTAACGTGGCTTACCAAGGACCACGTGTGCCTGGAAAATGCCAGCCAACTTTCTCTGGGAAATATTCCAACTGGATCACCCTCGGTCCACTTCTTATTGAAGCCATAAAACTCCAGAAGAAACTCGGCTCTCTTACGAACGAAATTTTCATTGCGATTTTATGCAAAGGGACGCAATGCGTTTTGGATGGAACCGTAGAAGTATGGAAACAGTGTGTGACAATATAGCACGTCAAACGTACAACGCAATATATATGCAATGCCTTGAATTTACAACACAACTAATATACAACGCGGCGAATTTATAGCGCATCGAAAACGCAACACATCAAAAATACAAAGCGTTGACTGTACAACGCACTGAAATTATAACACACCAAAAACGCAACTCATCAAAAATATAACGCGTCAAAAATACATTACAAAGTAAAATGAGATACATGACAAAGTAAACAGTATCGTTTATAGGCGATATAATAAGAGACAACTGTAAGATCCCCATTGTAGAAATACAATTACATTCATACGAACGTTAAATAGTGACTCGGGTTTCAAACGAAACATCCCACAAGTCAACCACCGAAATTTTCCCTACAGTGGCTCGCAAATTGTATTCACAAGGAAAAACAAGCTCCGTTTACTCTCCCATTGAATTCAACAGGCAAACGTTCTGAAGATCGAACGGATAAAGGCAAATTCTATAGAAATCGGGCCACTGAAAATGCAAAATAACAGTAGAGAATGATTCTCATTGAACTGAAACGAACAATAGCAGAGTTTACTGGTAAGCTGAATAAGAGGCTGGCTTAACTCCTGCTACGACAGAAAGCCACGTGTATTTTGATCGGATACGTAAATTATTTTCCACGTTTTCTTTTATTATTTCGTTCAGTTAAAATGTTGTGATTGTATGAGGTGCTTGTTGAAGTATTTTAGTGTATTTCGATATACTAAATTCCACGCGTGGTAATTCCACGCGCGGTAACTCCACGCGTGGTAATTCGACGCGTGGTACTTCCACGCGTAGTAATTCCACGCGTGGTAATTCAACGCGTAGTAATTCCACGCGTAGTAATTCCACGCGTGGTAATTCGACGCGTGGTAATTCGACGCGTGGTACTTCCACGCGTGGTAATTCAACGCGTAGTAATTCCACGCGTAGTAATTCCACGCGTGGTAATTCCATGCGTGGTACTTCCACGCGTAGTAATTCCACGCGTAGTAATTCCACGCATGGTAATTCCATGCGTGGTAATTCCACGCGTAGTAATTCCATGCGTAGTAATTCCACGCGTAGTAATTCGACGCGTGGTACTTCCACGCGTGGTAATTCCACGCGTAGTACTTCCACGCGTAGTAATTCCACGCGTAGTAATTCCACGCGTAGTACTTCCACGCGTAGTAATTCCACGCGTAGTAATTCCACGCATGGTAATTCTATGCGTGGTACTTCCACGCGTGGTACTTCCATGCGTAGTAATTCCACGCATGGTAATTCGACGCGTGGTAATTCCACGCGTAGTAATTCGACGCGTGGTAATTCGATGCGTAATAATTCGACGTGTGGTAATTCGACGCGTGGCAATTCGACGCTTGTCAATTCAACGCATGGTAATTCGACGCGTGGTAATTCGACGCGTGGCAATTCAACGCGTAATAATTCGACGCGTGGTAATTAGACATCTCTAGTTATCTACATAACCAAATAACTGAAACTATACTAACCGTAATTAATAAAACAAATATAAATGTCATACGTAACAAAATAAATATCGAGTTCGATTAAATAAAAAAAATTGATTGATCGGTGTATCGGTGTGATATTTCATCTGCGGGATAAAAATGTCGGAGAAACATCCCCCGGCGAACGAAACGTTTCGCAAAATACAACACACATAACCTGGTCGCGTTTCCTTCATCCACTCGGCCTCTTCATCGTTCTATACCGGTTAAGGTATAGCCGTAATACACGCTCTCCACGCTGGCGCGAGCTTGAAAGCTTCTAAAGTTCAGGAGTCAAAGCCGACTGCGGCGTATGGCTTCAAAGAGCTTTTCTACGCTCGTCATCGTTGTGTGCTCGCTGTACGTCGCGTCGTGGAACACTGGCTGATGCTTTTAGCGCGTTCTTCGCGATATTCGATGGTTCGTTTGCTTCGTTCGCCAGTTACTTAACCACGCGTTCAGTTTCGACGTCGGCCACTTTATTCCCTGCCCCGTTCGACGCTTATAAATCTTCCCGAACTTTTGCACTTTTTGCAACGTTGCTTCACGACGGAAGCGATGTAAGACATAAAGCTACCCCTGCCAAGAAAATAAGAGAACTTCGAAGCATCGATTTTGAGGAAACTTTTGACTTGTCTCTTGTTATATTGCCGTTCGTTAGAAGACTGTTCACGAATTCATTAGTAGGGCAGAGGCTTGATATTATTAGAGGTTTGATAAAAATTCCCATATCTTAAAAATCCACATATCCTCAAAATCTTCATATTCTCAAAGTTTTCAAAATCCCTATATCCCCAAAATCCTATACTTTCAATATCCAAACACCCCTAGATTCTCCTACCCCAAAATTCCCACGTTGCCACGCCACGAAGGAAAATGTTTAATTTCCGACGGAAATTCAATACGTCGTCCCGAAATCGCACGAGTGCATAGAGCACGAAATAGTTCCTCTTTCGTCGCAAATATGAAAATAGAGCCGAATATTTAAACGCGGTATTCGAGGCACGAACACGACGCGCAGTATCGAGTGTACGATTCCGATTTTTCCGTTTGATGGTGACACGATACGAATCCATTATAAACGGAAAAGGGAAGAGAAGATTGCCGAAACAACAATTCTCTTTGCTCGCGGAAAAAAAAGAATACGAGAAAAACAACGAGCTGTTCAATTCAATTTCCATGCGAATACCTGTTCTCCATGCTGATCGTCATGCATCGAAACGCTGCAACTAGACGCATTGTGCGGGCAGTTTGTTTCGATTGATATACTTACAAAAAACAATTTTTGCATCGCAGATAATAGATTAAAAATATACTTTTTTATATGAAAACATTCGGAGTTCGTTTTCGAAAGGATTAAAGACTTTTACTGGACATGTGCTCTCATGTTTTTGCACGCCCCATAAGGTTATCACTCGAGTGTGCAAGGGAGGATTTGCATACACTGTTGCATTCTATATCGTAGATGTTTACGGCAGTTCAGGTTATTATCTGCTGCAATGCATACAATTATGCTACTTAGTTAGCAGGATTTGCATACACTGTTGCCCCGGCAACACGCCGCCATATTGCAACACGAACACGTTCCGTTTTATACAACGTTTATCAAAGCTTTTCGGTAAATCAATACTAACATACGATGTTGTATACGCTGATCTTTTATAGTGAAAATAAAAATATATTGGTACCGATGTTACTATATTTTTTTATCGATTTTGGGAAGGTTTGAACGTTTGAAGGTTCAAAAAGGGTGGAATATGTAAAGGATAGCTTATGTGATACACTATGGCTGGAACTGTATTAGTACATTACATTTTAATGTAAGTTGAATGTCACATGTAAGTGGAATGTTACATGGGGTTTAAGGTGGGGTAAGGGTGACGTAAACGTGGGTTAGACGCATAGGTTAGGTTCTGGGTTGCGAAGAGTACTGATGGCAATACATGAGTTAGAGCTTGAGTCAGGTTGTTTAGAAGAGCTATGGCTCCAAATCGATACATTTGCAAATTTCTACATTTCCGAATTCCCACGTTCCCAAATTCCCACGTCCTCAAATTCTCACATTTCCAACTTCTCACATCCCCAAATTCCCACGTCCTCAAATTTTCAAATTTCCAAATTCTCACATCTCCAAATTCTCACATTTCCAAATTCCTACGACCCCAAATTCCCACATTTCCAAATTCCTACGTCCTCAAATTCCCACATTTCCAAATTCCCACGTCCCCAAATTCTCACATTCCCAAATTTTCACATCCCCAAATTCTCACATTCCCAAATTCTCACGTTCCCAAATTTTCACATTTCCAAATTCTCACATCCCCAAATTCTCACATTTCCAAATTCCTACGTCCCCAAATTCCTACGTCCTCAAATTCCCACGTCCCCAAATTCTCACATTCCCAAATTTTCACATCCCCAAATTCTCACATTCCCAAATTCTCACGTCCCCAAATTCTCACATTCCCAAATTCTCACATCCCCAAATTCTCACATTTCCAAATTCCTACGTCCCCAAATTCCCACATTTCCAAATTCCTACGTCCTCAAATTCCCACGTCCCCAAATTTTCACATTCCCAAATTTTCACATCCCCAAATTCTCACGTCCCCAAATTCTCACGTTCCCAAATTTTCACATTTCCAAATTCTCACATCCCCAAATTCTCACATTTCCAAATTCCTACGTCCCCAAATTCCCACATTTCCAAATTCCTACGTCCTCAAATTCCCACGTCCCCAAATTTTCACATTCCCAAATTTTCACATCCCCAAATTCTCACGTCCCCAAATTCTCACGTTCCCAAATTTTCACATTTCCAAATTCTCACATCCCCAAATTCTCACATTTCCAAATTCCTACGTCCCCAAATTCCCACATTTCCAAATTCCTACGTCCTCAAATTCCCACATTTCCAAATTCCCACGTCCCCAAATTCTCACATTCCCAAATTTTCACATCCCCAAATTCTCACGTCCCCAAATTCTCACGTTCCCAAATTTTCACATTTCCAAATTCTCACATCCCCAAATTCTCACATTTCCAAATTCCTACGTCCCCAAATTCCCACATTTCCAAATTCCTACGTCCTCAAATTCCCACGTCCCCAAATTTTCACATTCCCAAATTTTCACATCCCCAAATTCTCACGTCCCCAAATTCTCACGTTCCCAAATTTTCACATTTCCAAATTCTCACATCCCCAAATTCTCACATTTCCAAATTCCTACGTCCCCAAATTCCCACATTTCCAAATTCCTACGTCCTCAAATTCCCACATTTCCAAATTCCCACGTCCCCAAATTCTCACATTCCCAAATTTTCACATCCCCAAATTCTCACGTCCCCAAATTCTCACGTTCCCAAATTTTCACATTTCCAAATTCTCACATCCCCAAATTCTCACATTTCCAAATTCCTACGTCCCCAAATTCCCACATTTCCAAATTCCTACGTCCTCAAATTCCCACGTCCCCAAATTTTCACATTCCCAAATTTTCACATCCCCAAATTCTCACGTCCCCAAATTCTCACGTTCCCAAATTTTCACATTTCCAAATTCTCACATCCCCAAATTCTCACATTTCCAAATTCCTACGTCCCCAAATTCCCACATTTCCAAATTCCTACGTCCTCAAATTCCCACGTCCCCAAATTCTCACATTCCCAAATTTTCACATCCCCAAATTCTCACATTCCCAAATTCTCACGTCCCCAAATTCTCACATTCTCAAATTTTCACATCCCCAAATTCTCATGTCCCCAAATTCCCACGTCCTCAAATTCTCACATTTCCAACTTCTCACATCTCCAAATTCTCACGTCTCCAAATTCCCACATCTCCAAATTCCCACGTCCACAAATTCTGACATCCCCAAATTCCCACATCCCCAAACAGCCACATCTCCAAATTGCCACATCCCCAAATTCCTACATTCCCAAATATCTACATGTCCATCTTCCTATATTCCCATATACCTACGTTCCCAAATCTCTACATCCCCAAATCCCTGCATCTCCAAATCCTTGCGCGTCCAAAACAGCTTCGGCTCATATTGATCAGAATAGAAACCTGGGCCAAAAACAATGACAAGCAAAAACATCTCTGGAGTGATATATTACTACTTGTGCTCTGCAATTGTTATCATATCAATATCTTCCTTATTTGCCTAAATATATGTTAGCGTCAACATATTTTGGAGGCTCGTCGGGGGCAATTAGCCTGTGCTATTTTTCCTTAGAACGATTTATGGTGAGGACTGGGCAAAAGGTCGTTTATGAGAGTCCAAGTGTAACGATAGATGATGGCTATTGACTCGGAGTCGTATGGTTATTAGATGTCGTAGGATTGCTTGCTTTGTTAGCTTCTAAGATTGTGGAAAAGGATAGATAGTTTGCCATTGCAATACTTAGTCGAATAGGAACGTTGTTCCTTGAGGATCTGGCCACGGAGTGAGGAGGTAGGGATGCCTTTGGTAAGAGGACTTTAATTGGGAACAGTTTTCGTTCTTTAAAAAAATATCTAACATATAACTGATAGTGTCCATCATATGTATAGCTTCCTCTACTTTGCCTCCATTTACCAACTCATGAATTGACACCTATACATAAGACCGTAAAATATATAACCATCTTCCATAAATATATAATATCGACATAAAACAAAATAAGCTCGTGAACACCGATGGCGGAAACGCATCGAATCCTCAGGTGATCCTCCCCGTCATACCAAAAGCAAACTTTAAATCCCCATCGACCCAATTTACCCGTGCAACGCCTTCGATACGAACGTTTGGGGCTAATAAATTTCCCGTATCTTCCGTCGCTTCGTTTTTTTTTTATCGCCGGAAGTTATCGGCTTAATGGGGAAAGTTCGTTTCGTCGTTGCCCTTTGGGTCGTTTTCCCGTGATTTACGCGGGGATTCCCATATACCGTTTCTATCGAGAAGCATCTGTAAATTCCCCTTTCTACAACAGGTATGCTTTCGACCCGCTGCGGATCAAACGCTATTCCCCAAACACTATAAAAAAGTGATTTAAACCCGGGCAATTTTGGTGCCGTTCGGGGAAACCATTTGGATACGTTTCATCTTTATTGAACACGGTTAATTACGTTCTGCTTTGGTTACACAGCTGTTATGTTGTTATTTCATTACACTAATCAAACAGTTTAATTAACTTTGTTATTAGTTATAAATGATGTATGTAATTTCACTACATTTGCTAAATTACGTTCTCTATTAATTACTAACATCATTAATTATACATGATATATATTTTTAGACTGTCTCAATTATTAATTTGAAAAATCATGAGTAGAGTTGATCAATGATTAATTGTACATGATTGAAATTGTTCAATTAACTTTATTATTAATTATTAAAATCATAAGTGCAATTGACTAGCGATTAATTGTATATGATTAACCTTGAATTAACTCATTTAATAAATATCATAATCATCGTGACTATAAGTGAATTACAAAATGAAGACTTTTTAATCTCAATTATAAATTGAAAAAAATCAAGAAAATGACAAAAGTGTAACATAAATGAAATACAACATTGTTTAGTAAGTTGCATGTTTCACAATGCTTTTCCAAAAAAAGTCGTTTGTCCAAAAATTCGACGACACACTATTAAACATGTACATATATGGCAGTAAAAGGAAAAGGTGAACAGCTGTTTCATAACGAGCACATTTCTTTTAGAGTAATTTCAAGTGTAAATCTATAAGAAGCCAACAGGAATCGCAGTGAATTGCAAATTCGTGGTTAGGTTAGGTTAGGAGCAGTGAGTTAACGCGAAACAATAAACCGGCGGTGATCCCGTGCCGCGAAATAATTAATGTCCTCGCGACTCGTGCTTAATCGCCGCTGGAGCGAACGAACGATCGATCAAAACGAGGCCATGGCGCAACAGCAGCGTGTTTGAAAACGCGAAACCTCGTGTGCGTCTTCTATGCGTAAATAGAGCGTAAGATTCGAGGCTGGGGAAATGGGAAAAAATCGATCGCTCCTTTCATTTCGTAGCTCCTCGAACAGGTTCTAAGGGAGACGTACAAGTAATTATACATCTTATCAAGATTTCGAATAGAGTTTCTCGAGTTTCTTCAATTATTAATGATTATCAAATTCTGTGAATTATCTGAGTTCCAAAAATTCCCTAAATTCGTTAGAATTTCCTAAGTTCTAGTAGTACTTGAAAATCCACAAATCTTACGGATTTTTAAATATCTAAAAATCCTACTGATTCTTCAGATTCCACAAATTCTGTCAATTTTTTGAATTTAAAAAATTCCCTAGATTCCTTTAATTACAAATTTCCACAAATTTTTTAAATTTCTCAAATCTAAACAAATTTATCAAATTCTACAAATTTCACTAGTTCTTAAAAATTCTCAAATTCTCCAAATTTTTCGAATTCAAACAATTCCCTAGATTCTTTTAATTACAAAAATCTACAAATTCTTTAAATTTCTCAAATCTCGCAAATTCATCAAATTCTACAAATTTCACTAATTTCTAAAAAGTCTCAAATTCTGCAAATTTTTTTAATTTAAAAAATTCACTAGATTCCTTTAATTATAAAAATCCAAAAATTCCTTAATTTTCTCAAGTCTAAAAAATTCACCAAATTTCCCATATTCCACGAATTCTTGAAAATTCACAAATTCTGCAAATTTTCTTATTTCCAAAAATTCCCTAGATTTTTTTAATTAGCACAAATATCCAAATATTTTAAATTTTCTGAACCTTAGGAAAACACCAGATTTTCAAAATATTTCTAACTACTAAAAATCTGCAAATTCTCCAAAATTCTCAAATCTCAAAAATTCCCCAAATCCTCTGAATTCCCTAGATTCCTTCAGTTATCAAAAAACCTTAAATTTTCTACATTTCTTGAACCCTAAAAATTCCCCAGATTTCCCAAACTTCTTTAATTACAAAAAATCCCCAAATTCTGAAATTCCCAAAATTCCCCAGATTATTCAAATTTTCCGAATTTCTCTAATTATCAAAATTCCCAAAATTCTCCAAACCTCTCAAAGTATCAAAAATCGTCAAATTCTCCAAACTTCTCAAATCCTCAAAATTCCCCAAATTCTCCAAACCTCTCAAATTACCAAAAATCCCGAATTTTCCAAACTTCTCAAATCCCCAAAATTCCCCAAATTATCCATATTGCCAAAATTTCTCAAATTACAAAAATTCCCCAAATTCTCCAACCCTCTCAAATTACCAAAAATCCCTAATTTTCCAAACTTCTCAAATCCCCAAAATTCCCCAAATTATCCATATTGCCAAAATTTCTCAAATTACTAAAATTCCCCAAATTCTCCAAACCTCTCAAATTACCAAAAAATCCGCAAATTCTCCAAACTTCTCAAGTCCCCAAAATCCCCCAAATTCTTCTAATTACCAAAATTCCCCAAATTCTCCAAATTTCCCGAATTCCAAAAATTCCCCAAATTCCCTAAACGTCCCCAACTTTCCCTAATTAAGTAATTTGATTTCAGCCAAAAATCATCACTTCAGACCTCACTCTCGATCGGAAAACGTCATAATTCCCGTAGATCGTTACAAGGAAAAGCAAAGTTAATGAACTAAAATGGACGTTACACAGGTCCGAAAACAGTACTAATTCGGTAATCGAGTTAACAAAGAATGATCAAAGTAGGCGACACGTTATCCAGCAAGTTGCCCGTCCGAAAATAGAGATTAATAGCTGGTACGAGAGAAAGCGAGGCGATCCAAGACCTCCCACGCTAGTCTACACCTCAATAAAAATTGGTACCGCCCCATCAAAGGGCCATGATGGAAACGGTGTCACAAGGGTTGACGTGTTGACAATTTGCCGGCCAGCTACGCACTTAGCAATATTGAATTTCCCATCTTCGTCTCGTGTAACGCCATCTCATGTAAATAGCACGGCCCCACCAAGAGACCGTCCAATAAATTGAAATTACCAAACCACCGTTTTCTCTGGCCAAAGAAACATGTCGGTCAAGGAACGTCCAGTACCCTTCTTTATAGCCAATCTTGTAATTTAACGTCCTGGGAAATTTGGGTTAGCTTGATGGATTAGCTAATTTTCAAATTCACCTGAATGTTTCGAAGTCTTTTGAAAAGGGTGTAGAATAGTTTAATCATTCGATCATCTGTCCCTTGTGGTTTCATAGGGATTTGTGGAGTTCTAAGTTATCTTTTGTATGGTGATGTATGTTGATCATATTGTGTGATATATTAAAATTTGAAATTTGATCACAAGATTTTAGTCTTCTCAAAAGTATAAATTATCAAATCCTCAAATCCATAGAAGCACAAATCCTCAAATCATAGACATCTAACCTAACCAATACTCTTCATTAACTAGTTAATTACTATATCAACCTATACACAAAATATCAGCTCTATTTCCATAAAAAGTATCTGCCAGAAAAGGCAAATATGCGTCACTCATCTGCAAAGTTCCTTTTCATTATTGCCGTACACTTGCTGATAATACCAGCATAAATACATCGACAACACGAACTAAACAAATGAACATTTGTCTAGCGAAAATTCAACGTCAGAGGTTGACATTGCTCGGTCATCACGTGACTGGCAGATGATTACCGATGTCTCGAGTTACATTCTAATTACGGAGCTAATGAGCCTCGGAAATTAAGCATATTTTTTATTGAGGTATCTACCAAGGACGGAGAAGGAAAAATTGCACGAGGCAATTAAAATTCAATTTTTTAATTATTACTATCTTATCGGTTCTTTCTTAATGGAATTAGGTTCTTGGTAAAGTTTTAAACTGTTCTGTTTAAAAATTTTCTGAGTTCGTTTAGGAAGTTTAAGTACTTTATTAAGATCGATTATTAAGAGCTATTGTCTGCGTTACTAGGTTTATGTGTGTACGTATACACGTGTGTACACATGTGTGCACATATACATATACACATGTATACACATATGTGCACATATACACATACACATCATATATACACATATGTACACATATACATGTATACACATATATACACATATATACCCATATACATGTATACACATATATAAACATATACATACACACATGTGCACATATATATGAATAAATTCAGTATACAATTAAGTAATAAATTAAATAATAAATTCAGCCATACATTCACTCAAAAAATATTTATTTCAAATTGCTATATGAAACTGAATGAATGAATTTCATTTAAAAATCAAAGAATTAATATTTTAACCTGTTGAAGATATAAAATGGTGTCCTACCGAATCAAAACTGAACCGAACCGAGGGACAGAAGAAAAGTTACACTAATGACACGATGCAAACTCGTAATGATTCATTGAAGCCGGTCATCGAGGAACAAACCAGACGACATTGATCCGAGAGAAAATCGCCCGATAAATTGAACGAGGCTCCACGATCCTCCATCCGGCTACTTGATTAGCGCTGATGTCGGAGATTCAGTGGGGTTCAGGAAATGATTCGATAGAGATTTTCATCGGTATCGTTACCGGTACGTTATCGTTGGAATATCGATAATAAAATGATTCTAACACTTAACGCTTTCGATGCGGTAATCGCTGCGTAATCTTGTATTTATCTACGTTGATGATTCATGTGTGATCGATGTCTTACTGTTTGTGAGTTACAAGTTGTATTAACTTATAAACTTTATAAGATAATTATGTAACGTAACTTATGAATTTCAAAATGTAATTATGTATAAACTGTATTAACTAATAAACTTCACAAGGTAATTGCAACAATTAATAAGTTAAATGAATAGAATAAATTATATTAGACATAGTTTTAGACAAATCTCACCGATAACTCGATCGAAGGTAGGTTAGCTATGTAGCTTTCGTGGAAGAGACTTACCTGAAACAGAAAGAAGTTTATGCATGTTAGAAACACTATGAATTCTTAACGAGACACGTGACGCGGTTGCGTTGTCACTTGTGTATACATTGTCTTATCGAGACAAGTGTTGCGTCGCGCTTTTCACTCTGATAAGAAACCCACATTCTGAACAAAGTAACTGTGGTAGCTATGTTCGACGTGAAATTAGTCGGGGAGATACATATTTTTACATTGTATTAACTGACCATTTACCCTCATACCAGGTCAATTATACTTACTATATTATGTTATGTTTCATTATATTATAATTATTTACAGTTATTCTTAGTTAAGTACAATTTATTGTAAATTTCTATTTACATTTTCATTTAATTAAATTTTTAGTTTCATTTATCTATTTATGTAAATATTTACTTATTCTTAACAAATTATATGTTATGATAATATATCACATAACAAAGCAATTGTAGTTATAATTGAACTCATTTAAAATTTATTACAATTTAATTATAAGTTGTAAATTATATTTTTATTGGCATACAATGTGGTGGATTATATGATACATTATTTGGAATAAATTGTAACAAATTTATATTAAATTTATTGTTAATTATTATGTAATGTTATTGCTATACAATGTGGTTGATTATATGATACATTATTTGGAATAAATTGTAACAAATTTATATTAAATTTATTGTTAATTATTATGTAATGTTATTGCTATACAAGGTGGTGGATTATATGATACATTATTTGGAATAATTTGTAAAAAATTTCTAATAAATTTATTGTTAATTATAACGTATTTTTATTGTCATACAGTATGGTGGATTGTATGGTACATTATTTGCAATAAATTGTAAAAAATTTCAAATAAATTACAATTATAATGTATCGTTATTGTTACACAATGTATGCAACATACATTGCATATTAATATCCCAGTATCACA
The DNA here is from genome assembly GCA_963576845.1 of Megachile leachella. Classification (NCBI taxonomy): domain Eukaryota; kingdom Metazoa; phylum Arthropoda; class Insecta; order Hymenoptera; family Megachilidae; genus Megachile; species Megachile leachella. The sequence continues at coordinate 11,533,912 of OY756255.1, forward strand.
AAATACATTTGTGTGAAAAACACAGCTCGAGTATTGAAACACTAAAACATGTATGTAATCAATTCTCTATCGAGTCGGGCAATAAATACATAATCCCTCATAGATATGTTATCCAACTGTTCGATTAGACACTCAGAATTCTAAATTAGTACCAAGTATTTCATACAATTTAGCATGTTCATATTCTAACAATACCAATTACCAAATTTCAACGTAACCTTAAAATATAAACTCACAGCGTTCTTCCAAATTCGTGTTTGTGTTAGAAATTTAATCTGTAACACGTAGTAACATGACGGTGATTTGTCATCGTAAATCGTACGAGTTCATTGATAAGAAATTTTCACGTTTGTCCGCGATATTTGAGAACACGGTGTTATCGTGGCAAAATTCCCCGAAAGCCTAGAACGGCAGTAACGCATAGATTAGAGCACGCGGGCTGATTCTGAGCACTCCTCGAGCCCGCTCTCACGCGATCATTAATGTATCATTAAACGACGCAAATCCGGCGCGATTCGTTCTCATTATCAAGATGTTTCGGCCGAACGTGAATTCCACGGGAAGATCGATCACTGGCCCGTGCTCGCAACAGATAGCGGACCGATTACGATTGCGTGAGATGAAGAAACAAATCAGGGAACCAGCCCGCCAAAATTGCCCGATAAATTCAGGTTATAAAGCTGTTCGCTACGACGCGATGGGTCGCTTCGTGGCAAACTGCAAATTATTCCTACCTCGTTTTTTACCCTCGAGTACTTTTTTTCACATTTCTCTTATTCAGACAGTCAAGGTTTATTTTTACTTCAAAATTATTTTAGTTAAGTATACTTATACTGTTATAATGATATTATAATTAGAAATTGTTCGACAAGGTTGGGTCAAATACATGTCATATGGTACCACTTTGACCTATACTCGATATAAATAAAAATTGTGAGGGTGCAGGTACAACATCCAAAATATAAAAGTCTTCAACACCTATAAATCTAGAGGTACTAGCACTCTATACATATAAATAAAAATTTTTGCAAGAATAAATTGCATGGCGTTGAATATTCAATCTACGAAACCACCCAATAGCCATAATTCAAAAATCCAATAAAGCGAATATTCGCCTAAACAAACCCAAAAATATCAAAATTCTGTAAAGTTTTCGAGCCATAAACGCCAGTATCATGCATCGTTATCCGATCGTATCCCGCAACAGCAGGTCGAATAAATTCACGGGCAACGTTCGGATCGATCCTCGAAGTGTACTCATCCGATACGCCTAAGGTGCACAGTGAAGCATTGACGGGCAGAGAGAGAGGGGCAGTTTCGCCCCTAGCCTCGTAGAAAAGAGAATAAAAGAGGTTCGGGGTGCGACGAAGACGGATGGGGTTTCAGTACGCTGGCGCGAATCTATCGATCCGCGTTTTAGAAGACACCGTTGCGGGATGAAGAACCGCTGTATCCGCGGCTTAGTCGACCATCGCGGTTCCAGTCGAGCTGCATCGCAGCCACCGATATAATCGATCGATCGATGCTGGATCAAAACTCTTTTCTGATGCCGGCTCTGCTCGACCATCGTGCTTTTTCGTTACCTGAACCTACCACCCGACTTTTCAAAATTTTATTTCTTTCAATTATATCGTATTCGGCTTCGTTTGTACCCTAAGGAGTGGAAAGTTACTAGGGAGTGAAAATAACCCAGCATCCCACTTTAACATTTTTTATTTCTTTCAACGACATCAGAAAAGGGGGCGTCTGCAGAGGTACCACTTTCGTTTGTACTCCAAGAGGTGCGTTTGTAACGCCTTTCGAATGTACCCCCAAGAGGGTAACTTCGTCAATTTTGGAAATTCTTTAAATCTTCTTACGGGTGCTTCCTATTTGTTTGTACCACTGTTGAATTCCGGGTTGTGGAATTAAAACCAACACTTTAGAATGTAAAAGATTTCCAAAATTGACGAAGTTACCTTTAGAAGATTTTTTCAGAAGGTGGTACACACTCTTTAAGGTACAAAGGAAATGTATGACCAACTCATCACCAAGTTATCCTAACGTGAACACATCTTAGTCATAGTTCCAGCTGATCTAGCCTTCTGCACCCTGTTACTCATCTGTCCCTTGTACTTTGACTATCCTTGACTGTTTACTCACTATTACCTTTATATATACTTGTAACGAAAAACTCTGGTCAGATTTTCTGTAGTAAGTACCAGCGTGCGGTTCTTACCGTCTGTCAGATAAACTTGTAAGTTCTAAAGTTGGTTTTAATTCCACAATCCAGAATTCAATAGGGTAAGGTTGCTTAAGTCGTACCTGTCTATATTTGAAGTGTTATGGCTACTACAACTGTAATGTAGTTAAAAGATTGTTCAGAGTTGTTCTAATAAATAAAAACAACATCCACGCTAGAATTGAGTAGCAAATATAGTTTTTACATATTTGCAGGTTTCTTAGGGGGCACTTGAGCAACCTTACCCTACATTAACACTAGATTTACGAAACCCGTCAAAATGACGGTGTTAAGACATCAAGGGGACAATTTTACGATACGGCTAAATATCCGTAGAGTCATTTGTAACCGTTAGCTTTTTTATTTATGAGTTTCAGCAGGCCGGCCTGCAGCCAGCATGCATCACATAGGGTCACTTAGAAAGTTAGCTATTGTTCAAGTTTTTTGCTTCAGCCTGGGTATCGTAAAGTCGTATTCCAGAGGGTTCCTTAGAAATTCAGAAATTAGTGTCCCCAAGGATCTTGACCTGACGGAATTTCCCCGATGTTGCCAAACATAAGTGCACGACGGTGACCAGCCTATCACCCCCGCTCCAGGGATGTACCGCGCTGTGGGCGCACTGGAAGGGGGTGACACGGTATTGGTCACTTTAGATTTAAGAAACAAGCGAACTTAGAATTAGGACCCACCCTCTTCTTAGGGAAAAGAGGTGGGATGCGACAGCGACTTGACGACGAAGCGGATGTCGTCAGGAAGCATCAGAACATTTTAAACTTTTATCAGAACATTTTAGAAACTTCTAGCAGAACGTTTAGAAACTTGTCAGTTTGTAGTACAAATATATCACTTAGTAGTCACATCCTTAGTTTTTCATTCCCGAATCAGTCGGGTGGTCCTTCAAAGCTAGACGGCACGAAGTGCAATAATCAAAACTCAGAGGTTCAGACTCTGGGTTTAACATTTGGTCCTTCGAGCCGGATACGGAGTCAACCAGCATCAAGGATGTCAGGATCCAGTCAATCCATCAGCAGTGGATCTCAGTGAGGAGATACAAGGAGCAACAACATCATCAGAAGTCATCCACAGGCGGTTCAGAAGTCGGTGGATTCAAAGGAGCGCATCAGGACTCAACCAGGAGGCCTACGATACGAGTCATCGACTTGCCGACGGATTCAATAGTCGCAGACAGCAACCTGCATCGAGCTTATCAGCAGGACAGTACCGAGTAAAGTCATCCAAGTAGTAAGTCCAATATCCTCATTTCTCTTGTGTCAACACGCGTAGGATGGACGCCGATTTTAAAGCACTTATTATTGAGCGGGGTTCTATCAAGGCGGCGCTGACGCGATTACAGAAATTCTTTAAAGATAACGCGGGCGTTACGACAGTAGGATCGCTCCGGAAACGCTTGGCAGCGAATATTGTATTATATGAGAAATTTAACAATGTTCAGACGCGAATTGAAATTGTAGTTGCGAATACTGAAGCAGCGGCGTCACACGCTGCAGAAAGAGAGACGTTTGAAACATCCTATTTTGATTTAGTAGACGCTATAGAGACACATATTGCGAAGTTAGAGGGCCCACAACGGGCAGAGGCAAATATTAGTCCTGTAACTTGTAGCGCTGTCTCAGGAGCAGCGATTAACGTTAGGTTGCCGACAATACAGCTACCGTCATTCGATGGTAATTATAGTCATTGGTTGCGATTTCGGGATTCATTCATTTCTTTAGTGCATCAAAATGAAACGCTATCAGATGTTCAACGTTTCCATTACTTAAATTCATCTCTTAAAGGAGCCGCATCGCGAGTTATTCAGAGTCTAGGGGTCTCAGAAGCCAATTATAAATTAGCATGGCAATTGTTAAGCTCGCGATATGAGAATTCGACGGCTCTCAAACGACATCATGTGACGGCGTTGCTCGATTTAGTACCGATACAGAAGCAATCAGAAGGCGCGTTGCGAGAATTTTTAGATGACGCGACAAATCATCGCATTGCCCTTAAGGCATTAGGGGAATCAGTAGATAGTTGGGATACCCTGATTATTCCTTTATTGTCTAGAAAATTAGATTCGGTTTCCATTAGGGAATGGGAGAGGAGAATTTCTTCTCAATCTCAAATGCCGACGTTTACACAATTCTCAGAATTCCTTGAAGAACGAGCAAAGTATTTGGGCAATATTTCGATTAATGCTCAGCAGGTACCAACGCAAAGGTTCGACCAGCGAACCCGTGCGGTAGGTAATCAACGCGTAAATCCAGTCAGCTCGCACGTAGTTAATTCAGAGGCATGTCCGGTCTGCAAAGGGACCCATGCAATTTACCATTGCGACAAATTTAAATCATTAGAGCCGCTTAAGAAGACGAAGATTGTTCAGGAAGCACAAGTGTGCTATAATTGCTTACAGTCCGGTCATCGTGTTAAAGCATGCACGCGATCGCACTGCCGAATTTGCGGTAGAAAACACCACTCTTTATTACACCGCGACGATATTCATACGGTAAAGCCCACAAATCCAACTTGCAGTGTAACTACAGAAGTAGAGCCAACAGAACCACAGCCGTTAGTTTCACATGTTGCTAGTAAACCCAAAACTTATACAATTTTATCAACCGCCATTGTCTACGTTCACGATCACAGGGGTCAATCACACAAATGTAGGGTATTGTTAGATTCAGGGTCACAGGCCAATTTTATAACTGCAGAATTTTGTAACCGGATTGGTATCCGTCCGAAATCAGTAGAGTCCACCGTAACAGGGTTAGGGAAGGCAATAAATTCCATTAAGGGAAAAGCAAATATTAGAATTCATTCAAGATATAACAAGTATCAAGTTAGTTTAGATTGCCTTCTTATAGATCAGATTACAAGTAACATGCCAAATTTCTCCTTAACGCACGAAAACATAGAAATTCCGAAACACATTGAATTAGCTGATCCAAATTTCCATATTCCACAACCGATTGACATTCTCATAGGGGCAAGTTTGTTTTGGTCACTTCTTTGTGTAGGTCAACATAAATGTCATTCAGGAATAGTATGCCAGAAAACTCAACTGGGTTGGATTATAGGTGGCACTTTTAGCTGGGCTGATAGGGAATCGCAAGGAGCAAAGGCTTGCCATTTAATTACACAAGACGACCTTCAGTCGCAGTTAGAAAGGTTTTGGAATATTGAGGAAATCGGGCCATGTGAAACTAAATTTATAGACGACTGTGAAGTACATTTCCAGCAAACAACACGACAAGACACAGACGGACGTTACATAGTTAGTATTCCTTTCAAAGAAAATATCAATCAATTAGGCGATTCACGGCAACAAGCCGAGCGACGATTGTATGCTTTGGAACGGAAATTAGTTAAGAACCCTCAGTTAAGACAAAAGTACGTAGAATTCTTAGAGGAATATGAAACATTAGGCCACATGACACCCATAGTACAGTCTTCAGGAACAACACAGTTAGAATATTATCTTCCACACCACGCCGTGACTAAGATAGATAGCACAACAACGAAAGTTCGTGTTGTGTTCGATGGTTCGGCAAAATCATCTTCTGGATTGTCATTAAATGATATACAGTTAATAGGTCCCACAGTTCAAAGCGACTTAGTATCAATTTTAATTAGATTTAGATATCATAAGTACGTCATTTCAGCTGATATTGAAAAGATGTACCGTCAGGTGCTAATTGATCCTTCTCAGAGGAAATTTCAGAAGATTTTGTGGCGATCAGATCCACAATCTCCGATCCAGGAATTCGAATTAAATACGATAACATACGGTACCGCGTCTGCTCCGTTTCTGGCCACGCGGGTTTTACGAGAAATAGGGTTAAAATGTGCAGATAACTTCCCAGAAATTAGTAGAATAATCATCAATGATTTTTATGTGGATGATCTGTTGACAGGTGCTCAGACATCAACCGAAATAATTAAATTAAAATCAGATATTACCAAAATACTACTTCAGTCCGGAATGCACCTCCGTAAATGGGCAACAAATTGCCCTGAGATCGAATCAGTAATACATACCAACCAAGAAATTGTAATTGAGAAGGACCCAAAAACATTAGGGTTATTGTGGTCGCCGAAAGCTGATGAATTAAATTTTAGGATTAGATTTAGCAATAGTAGCCGAATTACGAAGCGTGTGATCTTATCAGAAATCGCACAACTGTTTGATCCGTTAGGTCTGTTAGGTCCACTTATTATAACCGCAAAGTTAATTTTACAACGACTATGGCAGATCCAAGCAGGGTGGGATGAGTCCATTTCTCAGGATCTTCGTACCCAGTGGTTGCAATATCGGGACGACATTGCACAAATTCAAACAATTAGAGTTCCACGTTGCACTATTTCCAATAGATTAGATATGAACACAAAGATAGAATTGCACGGGTTTTCAGACGCGTCGGAAAGGGCATACGGGGCGTGTGTCTACCTGCGTTCTCGGGATACGGCAGGTCAATGGACAACAGCTTTACTATGCGCGAAGTCGCGAGTAGCACCTCTTAAAGCAGTATCGTTACCGCGATTAGAACTCTGCGGTGCGTTATTGTTAGCGCAGTTAGTTAAGAAAATTAGGATAGCATTATCATTAACAGAGTTAACAGAGCATTTGTGGACAGATTCTACTATAACACTCGCTTGGTTGCGCAATACACCAACTAGATGGAAGACTTTCGTAGCCAACCGAGTGTCAGAGATTCAGTCAGTAACGTCAGTAGAGAATTGGAAACATGTGGCCTCCGGAGATAATCCCGCGGACATGATTTCACGAGGGGTTAGATTATCAGTACTTGCACAGTCAAAAATTTGGTGGTCAGGTCCTGCATGGCTTTCAAAAGATATAGAGTTGTGGCCCATTTCAACAGAAGTGCATGTAGCACCTATTTTAGAGGAGAGAATAATTAATAATGCCCTGGCTGTATTTACCGACGAAAAACTGGGTATTTTTGAAAGATTTTCTAAGTACACGCGATTAGTTAGAGTCACGGCATACATTTTTAGATTCATCCGCAATTGTCAGCTAAAGCGTAGGGATAACCAAGCAATGGCATTAAGATCGGGTTCAGAGCCGTTGACAACAACGGAATTAGAGCAGGCACGCATACGCTTAGAGCGTCTTGCGCAACAGGAGGCGTTTCCGCAGGAAATAGCTGCATTAGAATCGGGACAACCAATTTCAAATTCAAGTTCATTGAGGACCTTGAATGCATTTTTGGACAATAAAGGAGTGATCAGGGTGGGCGGTAGGCTTGCGAACGCACCGATTCCTTACGATACAAAGTATCCCGTGATACTTCCGGCAAAGCACCCGTTTACGGAACTAATTATTAGATATGAGCATATTCGCTTGTTACATGCAGGTAATCAAGCAGTAGTAGCATCATTGCGTACGCGATATTGGCCATTATCATGTAGAAAGAATGTGAGGCGAATCATACACAATTGCATAAGATGCGTTCGAGCCAACCCTATTAGCGAAACTCACCAAATGGGTCAGCTACCTGCAGCTAGAGTTACCCCAGCACGACCTTTTTCCACCTGCGGTGTAGATTACGCAGGTCCATTTCACACAAAGGAAAGAACACGGAGTAAAGTTAGTGTAAAGGCATACTTATGCATTTTTGTATGTTTTGTTACGAAGGCTGTACACATGGAACTAGCGACGGATTTGAGCACAAGTGCATTCATTCAATGTTTACGAAGATTTATTGCGCGTCGAGGTAGGTGTCGTTGCATTGTGTCAGACAATGGCACAAATTTTATAGGAGCGAGAAATGAGTTAGCCGAGTTAGGGGCGTTAATAAAGGATAAGCGTCATAATAAGTTAGTCAGCGATACATTAAATTTAGATGGTATTGAGTGGAAGTTAATACCGCCACACGCACCACATTTTGGTGGCTTATGGGAGCGGGCAGTTAGGTCCGCAAAACATCATGTAAAACGCGTAATCGGGGATCAGCGTCTCACATTCGAAGAGTTGTATACGCTGTTGACACAAGTAGAATCCTGCTTGAATTCCAGACCCCTTTCTCCCATGTCCTCAGATCCTACCGATTTCTGTCCGTTAACACCTGGACACTTCCTAATCGGTACTGCTCCAACGAGTTTGCCAGATCGTAACTTGGAGGATGTCAGAACTAATAGATTGAACAGATTCCAGTTGCTACAACAGATGTTCCAGCATTTTTGGCGAAGGTGGCAAGCTGAATGCATCCATGAGATGCAACAACGATATAAGTGGCGCAGCATCACCAAGCAGATAATCACAGGCGCAATGGTTATTATCAAAGACGACAATACACCACCACTTCATTGGAGTTTGGGGCGAGTGGTGCAGGTGCATCCAGGTCAGGATGGCGTTGTACGGGTTGCGACCGTGAGGACAGCTACTGGAGTCATCAAACGACCAGTCACCAAACTCTGCTTATTACCCATAGAACCAGTAGCAGATTCCCCCCTTCCCCCCCCCCAAAATTCTGATAGTTAAATAGGAAAAGGAAACATTCAGTTTGTTGATTATGTAAATATGTAAATAGTGTAAATATTGTAAATTAATAGTAGCCACAGTCATTGTATAGATCTTCATATCTTAGTTATTCAATTGTAATTTTAGTATGTATTGAGCACATTTGCGCATTATTTAGTTCAGAATAGTATTAGTTCATATAGATCCATAGTACAGTTTAGACATCGCGACAACATGTTATTAGTTAGGATTGTTGAACATATATTTATATGTTCAAGGTGGGCGGCATGTTAAGACATCAAGGGGACAATTTTACGATACGGCTAAATATCCGTAGAGTCATTTGTAACCGTTAGCTTTTTTATTTATGAGTTTCAGCAGGCCGGCCTGCAGCCAGCATGCATCACATAGGGTCACTTAGAAAGTTAGCTATTGTTCAAGTTTTTTGCTTCAGCCTGGGTATCGTAAAGTCGTATTCCAGAGGGTTCCTTAGAAATTCAGAAATTAGTGTCCCCAAGGATCTTGACCTGACGGAATTTCCCCGATGTTGCCAAACATAAGTGCACGACGGTGACCAGCCTATCACCCCCGCTCCAGGGATGTACCGCGCTGTGGGCGCACTGGAAGGGGGTGACACGGTATTGGTCACTTTAGATTTAAGAAACAAGCGAACTTAGAATTAGGACCCACCCTCTTCTTAGGGAAAAGAGGTGGGATGCGACAGCGACTTGACGACGAAGCGGATGTCGTCAGGAAGCATCAGAACATTTTAAACTTTTATCAGAACATTTTAGAAACTTCTAGCAGAACGTTTAGAAACTTGTCAGTTTGTAGTACAAATATATCACTTAGTAGTCACATCCTTAGTTTTTCATTCCCGAATCAGTCGGGTGGTCCTTCAAAGCTAGACGGCACGAAGTGCAATAATCAAAACTCAGAGGTTCAGACTCTGGGTTTAACAGACGGATAATAGATCTATTTTAGATGACTTATTAAGAAATTTTTGTAAAAATGTCAACTTTCAGAAGAAGAATCAATGTTTTAGACAGTTCACATTTATTTATTTTTCTACTTTAGGTAACTTTAAATAAAAGTGACCAAACGTCCGTAAATCTAGTGTTAATCCACATATCAATAAAATAATCCTTAATTTTCATCGCAAGTATATAATTCGGCAGTAATTAAAGCAGGCAAAAGATACGCAACAATCGAACGATTTATTCGAGTGCGATAAACAACGAGAATTGGACCGGGAATATAATTCGTTGTCCGGACACGAATCGAACAATTAGACCGGTTGTTTTTCGGTTGCCCGACTGCTGCGGTTTCCAACAACGCTCGCGGGTTCGAGAGGTTTTTCAATCGATATTTCGACGGGGTTTCCGATTAAAATCGATCGAACTGATTAGTACCGGTATCGAGGGTCTCTCTCTCTCTCTCTGGGTCGCTCGTGACCGGCTAAATGGGTCGAGAGCTTGGCACACGGAATCGCAGATTGCCGTTGCCAAATTCTGCGAATGCTTCGCGTCGTGGCTACAGCATCCCACCTACGGTGTGGACGCACGCGTGTATCGAATGATCGATTCCATCGGACCGTTATCGATTCGAATCGATACTCGTCGATCCATCGTTTTCGTCGCTGACCAACCGTTACACCCGTGCCAATACAAACACTACGTGATTTTCTCTACCTTCTGGCACGATGCTACGTTTTCATTTGCTTTTCGTTAATTAAGAAACAACTTTCGAGTTGGACCACCTGAGACAAATCTTTTTTTTCTTAACCTGCAATTGATTTAAATAAACTTCAAGAGTAATTTAGGCAGAAAATTAATTTATCAATTACTGACTCAGACTCTCAAAAATAAATCCTTTTAAGTATTGCAACGAAGTTTGAAATAATTTCAATACTCTTCAATCTTCTATTACTAATCTATGTTCACAAAAATTACTTATGAACTATATTATATAGCTTTAAATAAACACCCAATCATTCTGCATTTGTTGTTAAATGCAGAAACCTGGATCGAAGTTTGAACAATCGTTTGCTTTATTAATAACAGCTCTTCCAACAAAATTGCTATCCACAGAAAAGGAGTAGCAGGTGACAGTAAATTTCCAAGAAGTACAGATAAGAGATAGTTGGTCACGTGTCGAGCATTATTTAGTAAAATTGAAACGGACTCGAAATTAGCGGGCTAACAGGAGGCACGTGCGACGCGCAAGCTGCGGAGTACGCGACAAAAGTTGCAAGGAGACGTGTTCCAGATGCGGCCGCACGTCTGAATTAGCACTTTTATTACCGGCACATTTTTCTTCGAGCACGTAAGCTGTCATCGGGAACCTCTCGCGTAATCGCGTTGCAAATTGCCGGATTTATTTGCCTGTTCGTCGCGAGGCGTTCTGCGAAACAAATTTCTTCGCGACTATTAGTTCCGTTTCTTTCGCGCCTCTTTCGCTTCGATTCAATTATTATTTATTAGTTTTCCTTGGGAGAAGACTAATTTTAGCGGGATCAATATACATTACTGTATTACTAATGTAGTAATGTACTATTTATTATACTGATAGTAGTGTAGTATGTTAATGAAGCAATATAGTATTATTTCATTACTATTCTGGTACTGTTAGTACTTGCTGTATTCTACTACATAACTATATAAATATTCTACTACATTATTATAGTACAATTGCAGTAGTGTTTCTTCATTGTTCACTGTCGTACTATGCAACTATACTACTATACTGTTATACTGCTATATTAGTGTGATTTCATGCTACCATACTTCTATACTGATATACTACTATACTACAATACTACTATACTACTATACTGCTATACTACTATATTACTGTGCTACTCTACTACTATACTACCATACTACCATACTACTATATTACTGTGCTACTATACTACTATACTACTAAACTACTATACTGCTATACTACTATACTACTATACTACCATACTACTATATTACTGCGATGCTATACTGCTATAATATTGTGGTACTATACTACTATACTGCTATACTACTATATTACTGTGCTACTATACTACTATATTACTGTGCTACTATACTACTATACTACTATACTACTATACTACTATATTACTATATTACTGTGCTACTATACTACTATACTACTATACTACTATACTACCATACTACTATATTACTGTATTACTATACTATTATACCATCATTTCACTATGTCAGTGCTTCACATTATTCTTCAACAATATCACTGTCTTATTTTACCACGTAATCATACAATTGTTGAAACATTTTACTATTTCAATACAATATTAAATAACAATTTGACCATTTCACTATAGAATGACAAAACTGTAGAACTATATACATGCGACTATTTCAGTACCCCGTTATCTCTCTTTGTTATCGCTTTATTCGATATAAGGAAACATTTCCTCCCCGTTTTTCCTGCTACAGCATTTAAACGAACAGCCTTTCAGACTGCAGAGTAAAAACCCGTGTCAAAAGGTAGCTTTCGACTTGTTTCCCGAAACAAACGATCATTTTTATCTCGCGTCAGAGAGTTTCTTGCTCTTTCTCGCAGCCATACACGTTCCCAGAGACAGACGGAATAAGTTCCCGTCTAGTTTCTCCACAGTCGCGATTCTCATCGTGTTCCTGTTTCGCACGGCAAAAGTACGATTTTCTTCGCAGTTACAAACTGTGTCGTTCGCTGTTGTTCCATCGACTTTCCCCTGTCGCTCGGAAAGTTCGGTTTTCGAGCGGAAACGTCATGAAAATTGAATCGACAAGCCCGGCACGACCGCGTTTCGCCATTTCCGATGTCTCACCCCTTCTACGACCGTGTCCAAGCGAATTAATGCCTTGGAAAACAAGATCACCCAACAATCGTCTCGAGGGTACGGTGCCACCTCCGTCGGGACGAGTTTCCGGGACCAATAGGCGATTTCCGGTTTCCAATTTTTCATTCACCCTAACCGTACAGACGAGGGTCAACCGTTACGCCCGTTTTCCGCTCCGTAATACTCGTTTGCCGGCTGTCTGATCATCGAATTTCTTCTTCTACTTAACGCTCTCTTTTTCCATTTACTTTTACTGTTTGCGGTTGGAATCTTGGATGTTATCGGAAAAACGTTCTTTTAAATATTGCGAGATGAGAGAAAATGAATTTTATTTAATAAAATGAGTGTCTGTTAATATACATATGTGTATGTTAATATGCATTTAAAAATCGATGAAAGTAGGCAACATCGTTCTTCTTTCTCATGTATTCATTTCAGAAAACAAGTTAACAAATTTTAATTGAATCACTTTGAAAATTAACTTGAATGATCAAGGTAAGTTGGTGAGTATGATAGTAGTGACAATGAATTTTTTATACATTGTGGAGGGTGAAGTCATCTGTCGAATAGTGAAACGTTAAAATATTAGTGTAGGAGTATAGTAGTACAGTAGTACAGTAATATAGAACATAATAGCACAGTGAATAGTAGTAGTGTAGTTGAAGTAGCACTAGTATAGTAGACAGTAGTAGTAGAATAATGAAATAATAGTATAGTTGAAATAGTAAAATAATAGTAAAATTGTAGTATATTTGTGCAGTAGTATAATGTAATAGTAGAACAGTAATATAGTGGAAGATGAATATTGTGAAGTAGTAAAATGGAAAATAGTAGCACAACTATACAGTAGAACAGTAAAACAGAAATATAGCTGTATAGTAAAATAGTGAAATAGTAGTATAGGTATACAATAAAATAGTAATATTCCATCACAGCAGAATAGTGAAACAGCAGAATATTAATACGATGCAATATAAATACTGTGAAGTACTAAAATGGAAAATAATGGTACAACTATACATTAAAACAGTAAAACAGAAATATAACTGTATAGTAAAATAGTGAAATAGTAGTATAGTTATACAATAAAATAGTAATATTCCATCACAGCAGAATAGTGAAGCAGTAGAATATTAATATGATGCAATATAAATACTGTGAAGTACTAAAATGGAAAATAATAGTACAACTACACATTAAAACAGTAATATAGCTGTATAGTAAAATAGTGAAATAGTAGTATAGTTATACAATAAAATAGTAATATTCCATGACAGCAGAATAGTGAAACAGTAAAGTATTTAATAATCACAAAACAAATATCCACAAATATCCCCTTAATCGATACCTCCTATTCGCAAGACAGAATATATAATTACTAAAGTAAAGCATCGTCTCCCGCGTTAACAAGTTTAACGCATTGTATCGAACGAGTTGAAACAAGTTCGATCGATCCTGTGTCAACATGAACCGTAACGATGCCACACACTTTCGTTGAAGCAAGTTCAATCGATTTTGGGTCAACGTCTAACCCAGATCCGGCAACTGTACCGTAACACGGTGCTTTCCAGGACCAATTTAATTGGACCGTAGATTCGAACACGATTCGTGCGGTTCTAGCTGGATGCTGATGTTACCGTACAAAGTAATTTGACGAATGTTTCCCGTGGATATGGACAATTGATTCTCTGATGGACATGTTACAATTTGTAAATGAACGAAAATTGAAAATGGAACGGATAAATAAGCATCATCGAATAGCCCGATGAAACTGATCGGATCAATGATTCCATTCGGGCCGTTTAATCAAGGTACTTACCTAAATGAACGAATAAGTGATCTATGTTAAGGTACATTGCGTACTGAAGGTACAACATAGGGCAAAATCTATCATTTTGAAGAAGATATATTTTTAAAAGTATTACACGTACACACATGAAAGATATATGAAAAGAAGACTCATCAAGTTTATACACCTTCTACAAATATTCAGTAGCCCTTTGGTCACACGTCTAGACGATAATCAAGCTCATTCCATACATTTTGTAACATTGTCCTGTCACTTGTTTCCATATAACATTGATGATCCGAAACATATTCAACACTAACCCAAGTGTTACCCAAAGTGAACCTCAACCACAATTTAATTCAAAACCTCGCGATAAAGTCAAATGAAACGAATACGATCCGTGTCAGGCAAGCGTTAACCCAGACGTCCTCCAGAGGGAAACGATCTACCCTTTCTCGCATTCCTGTCGCTGGAGGAGCCATGGAAGACCCTCGAGGGCCACTCTCTCGTTTCCAAGATGCCTGCCACCGACAGTCTGGAGGCTATTTTTCTTCGCTCCATCCCGGGTCTTTGCATCTCGGTTACGTGTCACTGCCCCCGAGACGACTATACGAGCCTACTTCATCTTCCTTGGACCTGGCCAGCTACAGTCAACGAAATCGCAAGAAGCTAGTTGTGCACGTACAGACGCACCCCTAAAATTTCTTGGATACTTTCACTGTTCTGGGAGACAGAACATCTTACTTTTGTGAGGTGCTGCTAATAAGGTTCTGGCATGATTTTGGGTGCATTGGATACATTTGGGTAGTTGTTTTAGTGTGAATTTGTGTGATGGAGGTTAATTACTTGTTTTGGTTGAAAGTTCGTCAGATATGAAGTTTTGTAGCAATTGTCAGATATGACGGTTTATAGCACTTGTCATATGTGAAGTTTTATAGCAACTGTCTTATGTGAAAGTTTATAGCAATTGTCAGATATGAAGGTTTGCAGCAAACTATCACATATGAAGGTTTATAGCAATTGACAGATATGAAGGTTTACAGCAAACTATCAAATATGAAGGTTTACAGGAAACTATCAGATATGAAGGTTTATAGCAATTGTCAGATATGAAGCTTTATAACAATTGTCACATATGAAGCTTTATAACAATTGTCAGATATGAAGGTTTACAGCATTTGTCATAATATGTGAAGTTTTATAGCAACTGTCTTATGTGAAACTTTATAGCAATTGTCACATATGAAGGTTTGCAGCAAACTATCAGATATGAAGGTTTATAGCAATTGACAGATATGAAGGTTTACAGCAAACTATCAGATATGAAGGTTTACAGCAAACTATCAGATATG
Source organism: Megachile leachella (assembly GCA_963576845.1). Classification (NCBI taxonomy): domain Eukaryota; kingdom Metazoa; phylum Arthropoda; class Insecta; order Hymenoptera; family Megachilidae; genus Megachile; species Megachile leachella. The sequence goes on from OY756255.1 coordinate 11,549,593, forward strand.
AAGGTTTATAGCAATTGTCAGATATGAAGCTTTATAACAATTGTCACATATGAAGCTTTATAACAATTGTCAGATATGAAGGTTTACAGCATTTGTCATAATATGTGAAGTTCTATAGCAACTGTCTTATGTGAAACTTTATAGCAATTGTCACATATGAAGGTTTGCAGCAAACTATCAGATATGAAGATTTGTAGCAATTGTCAGATATGAAGCTTTATAACAGTTGTCACATATGAAGCTTTATAACAATTGTCAGATATGAAGGTTTACAGCAATTGTCAAATATGAAGGTTTACAGCAAACTATCAGATATGAAGGTTTATAGCAATTGTCAAATATGAAGGTTTACAGCAAACTATCAGATATGAAGGTTTATAGCAATTGTCAGATATGAAGGTTTGCAGCAAACTATCAGATATGAAGGTTTATAGCAATTGCCAGATATGAAGCTTTATAACAGTTGTCACATATGAAGCTTTATAACAATTGTCAGATATGAAGTTTTACAGCAATTTGTCAGATATGAAGCTTTATAGAAAATGTCAAATATGAAGGTTTAGAGTACTTGTCAGACCCGAAGTTTTAGAGTCCTTGTCACACATGAACTTTTAGCACATGTCTCACATGAATTTCGATTTAACTCTCATCAGATATGAATCTTAACCCAACCTTTCGCAGACATGAATCCTTAATCCTTCCTAGAGATGTACCTTCATTTAACAGCTCTTATACATGTATCTGTACTGAATACTTGTTAGAGATGTCTCATTGAATACTTGTCAAAGACGTATTCTTATTTAATCCTCGTTAAAGATGAACCATTATTTAATGCCTGTTAAAGATGTTCCTTCATTTAATCCTCGTTAAAGACATACCTTTATTTAATTCTTGTCAAAGAGGTACCTTCACCGAACAAGTCACATTAAGATAATTGGAGATTGTATAAAGATAGCAAAGTTGACTTTTAACGTTAGAATATGATAAAATGATGAAACGCAGGCTTCAACGAAATTCCAGGTACAACGTTCCAGGGATGTATAAGCTCGCACGACGCTCAACTAGACTGTAATTACTGCTCTAGTATCGTCGACTGCTTTGACGGAGCAGGAATTTTACAGGCATCTCGTAACATCTTCTAACGATGTACCTGCTTTCAAAGTTCGCTGCTATTCTCAAACCTTTGTGCGCCAGAAGGTTCATTATTTTTTAACTCTACCTTCGTGCAGTTTCTACAGTGTAACTATTTGTTGAATGATCTAAATATTTATTTATTGTAAGAAACTATGAGAGTCTCCGAAAGAATTCTTGGAAATTTTGTTTGGGGAGTTGTGGTTCGGGAGGTTTTTTATGGTAATTGGGAAATTATGAAATAGTTGAATAGAGAGTTGAAAGAGTTTCGACTGACAGAAATTTCTCAATTGTCAAATTTCTACATTCTCAAGTTTCCACATTCTCAAATTTCCACTTTCTCAAATTTCCAAGCTCTTAAATTTCCTAGCTCTCAAATTTCCAAGCTCTCAAATTTCCAAGCTCTCAAATTTCCAAGCTCTCAAATTTCCCAGCTCTCAAATTTCCAAACTTTCAAATTTCCAAATTCTCAAATTTCCAAACTCTCAAATTTCCAAATTCTCAAATTTCCAAATTCTCAAATTCCTAACTCTCAAGTTTTCAAATTCTTAAATTTCCACACTCTCAAATTTCCAAACTCTCAAATTTCCAAACTCTCAAATTTCCAAACTCCCAAATTTCCAAACTCCCAAATTTCCAAACTCCCAAATTTCCAAGCTCTCAAATTTCCCAACTCTCAAATTTCCACACTCTCAAATTTCCAAACTCCCAAATTTCCACACTCTCAAACTAATAAGAAACTCTCAATTAATAATTCGATCGATTGAACTATTAAATTAAAACAAATATGAAATAAACCTAAGTGGAAGAACAAATCCACAATACGATGTAAAGAAGAAAATGAAGGCGTTGTACACGATCTGTTCATTTCTGCATACATGACTGCATAAGAGGAACTCATAAATAAAGAAAGACCAGGATTGGATAAATCGTCGAATTTATCGTCCACGCACATGAATCCACGGTTTTCCGTCATCGTACATTAAAGATTTTTGAATAATTCATAAAGGGCAGCGTAAGGAAGCACTCGACGCGAGAAAGAAACCAGCTTATGCGTTTATTTAAATAAAGGAGGTATGGTTAAAATTCCACCACTAACAAATTTGCATTTTAAACACCTACGCGAGTATGCGGAAAGTTATATTATTTTGTTTCATGAAAATCGCTTTGTGAGACTGATGTAGGTAATACTTTTTTATGGAAGATTAGGGGAAGATTGTTAGTTTATTTTTTGAGGGAATTTGGGGGAATTTTTAGAGTTTTGAATTTGCAAATTGTGAAACTTGCGAGGTTCTAAGTTTGAGAACTTTCGAGTTCACAAATTTCATAATTCTCAAATTACCAAATTTCCAAATTCTCAAATTTCCGAATTCTCAATTTCCAAACTCTCAAATTTCCAAATTCTCAAATTTCCCAATTCTCAAATTTCCAAACTCTCGAATTTCCCAACTCTCAAATTTCCAAACTCTCAAATTTCCCAACTCTCAAATTTCCAAACTTTCAAATTTCCAACCTCTCAAATTTCCCAACTCTCAAATTTCCAAACTCGCAAATTTCCAAATTCTCAAATTTCCAAGCTCTCAAATTTCCAAACTCTCAAATTTTCCAATTCTCAAATTTCCAACCTCTCAAATTTCCAAACTCTCAAATTTCCAACCTCTCAAATTTCCAACCTCTCAAATTTCCCAACTCTCAAATTTCCCAACTCTCAAATTTCCCACCTCTCAAATTTCTCAACTTCTTAATTCCCCAAATCCTCAAATCTCCTAAATTTCACCCCTCAAAAATTCCTAAATTCCCAAAATTCACCACTGTCGATTCCCTAAGTCCCCAAACTGCAAACTCAAAAATTTCCTCAGACCCAAAACTGCAAACCAGCCACTTCACAAATCCCTAAATCCCCAAATCTCCACATCCTTAATTCCCAAATACCCAACAAATCCAATCACCCTAAAAAACCTCCCCAAACTCAACTTCCCAAACAAAATCTCCAAGAATTATCTGCGAAACTATGCGAGCTTAAAAAGGGTAGTAAACAAACGCAAAACACAAAATTACGGGAGTCAAATAATTTCTCCGTAGCGGAAGTTTCTGTTAAACTTCCAACAAAATTAATTTCCCAAAGAATTCCGGAACGTCAACGAAAGCATGCAACAACGAAAAACGATCCTCGCAAAACGAGATAACCGCGAACAAATTTTCTTGACCTCCTGCATTCCGAGCCTTAAAATTCTCCTTTGAAATCGAGCAGGGAAACCGGTTAGCAGAAGCAGCCTTAATCCGTGCTCCACGGGTCTCTTTGCAACCCCCGTAGTCCATCATTTTTTCAAGCCCCAGCGTAAATACGGGCTGACCACAAGAGGGGGTAAAAAAAAGTGGAGGAAAAACGGCGGACATGGTGGTGTGTTATGAATAAGCTATTCTATGCGTTACTACGGGGTTGGCCGTGTGTATTGATCTGGCCACGGTGCCCCGCCTCTCTCTTTCTCTCTCTTCACCCCCTTCCACTTTGCACCCTCTCTGTTGCACCGAGCTTTCCAGTTCTGTCCCTCTTCATCTCCCTGCTCGTCTTCGCGAACGGAAACTCGACCGATCTAGCATCCAGACGTGACCTCGGATCCTCTCTTTTTCTCAGGAAAGGGACACTGCGAAAATTCGACGATCGTTCACCTGTTGATGCGTGAAAGGGCCAGTGTCCTGTCACGACCTCCAATCCTGCGATTCCAAACTGGCTACCAACTTCGCGTAAATTATGTACGGACTCTGGTACGTGACACTTTTACAACGGTACTGTTTACGAAATTTCGGGGTTGTGTAAGGGTGATTTCGTTTTGGGGTGGAATATTTTTCGTGCTGTCTTATATCGTGTTACACGAGATCTGGTAGTAGTAAAAATGGTATGTCGGAAAACTAACGCAACTTTTTAAGTAAAAAGTGTTTTTATTTAAATAATAGTGCTTTTGTTTATTTAATATTTTTAAATAAAAAGAATTAGTTATTCATTATTTATACACAGTATGTCGGAAAAATAACGTAATTTTTTAAATAAAAAGAATTTTTATTTAAATAATATTGTTTGTATTTATTTATACTTTTTAAATAAAAAGAAGTAGTTATTGATTATTTATACACAGTATGTCGGAAAAATAACGCAACTTTTTAAATAAAAAGAATTTTTATTTAAATAATAGTGTTTGTATTTATTTAATCTTTTTAGTTATTCATTAGTTATTAGTTCCATGATTTTTCCGACAAACTGTGTATAAATAAATTCTATACAGAAACGGTCTGTAACTTGAGCTGTCCATTCAATTTTGAAATGTCAGTCGCAATTCTTAACATTCATATTTTCATTTCATATTGAAATTTATTTAGTTTTGTTGCCCAGAGAGTTTGTACCATTGGAATACGTTGTTCGTGGTGGATAAAAATAATAATTTCTGAATACAGTGTAACTGCTTTGTTATTGTAAATTGAAACCCGCTTTGTTTCTCGTGTAACGCGAGTTCTGAAATACAGGCTGAGGATATACAATGGGTTGAAATACAATACGCTAATAAACAGGGATGATAAATAATACGTAGTGTGGAAATAGAGCTGGTATGCAATGTATCTAATGGATTCGTCATGCAACATGTTGAGTACGTGTGAGTGTACATGTTGGTATTCCATATGAGAGTCTGCAATGTAGCGATATATGTATGTAGTAGTATGTAGTATGTAGTGGTACACATATGTAGTAGTATGTAATATAAAGTATGTAATGATACACATATGTAGTGGTACACATATGCATATGTAGTATGTAGTATTAGTGGTATACATATGTAATAATATGTAGTATGAAGTATGTAGTGATACACATATGTAGTGGTATACATATGGATATGTAGTATGTAGTATGTAGTGGTATACATATGTAATAATATGTAGTATGAAGTATGTAGTGATACACATATGTAGTGGTATACATATGCATATGTAGTCTGTAGTATGTAATGATACACATATGTAGTAGTATATAGTATGTAGTGATATACATATGTAGTAGTATGTAGTATGTAGTATGCAATGATACACATATGCAGTAGTATGTAGTGATACACATATGTAGTAGTATGTAGTATGTAGTAATACACATTTGTAGTAATACGTAGTATGTAACGATATACATATGCAGCTGTATGTAGTATGTATGTAGTGATACACATGTGTAATGATATACATCTGTAGTAGTATGTAGCAATATATGTACATATGCAGTAGTACGTAGTATGTACTGATACACATATGATATACTGTATAACATACTATACCTTATAAATTATCCATCACTATACATATATCATATTTATCACCCAATACAATTTACCATCTCACATCCCCAATTTTCCACCCCCAGAAATCCATAACCCACTTCCTAAACCGCATACACAATTCCCCAAATCCCAAGATCACGAAAGCATCCGCAAAGTTGAAAAATGCATCAAAAGAGCAGGAAGTGTATGAAATCGCGACGGAAGGACGACCTTTCTCCGTGTACATAATAACGAGGAGGGACGCGTTATATTTAACACGGCCATCGTAAAGTGCAGCAGTGCGGTGCTGTACATAATCGAACGCGTATATCGACCATCAGCTGCGTCGTTTGCTACAAACGACGATGATCAGGGCTCGACCTTTTTCCCAGCCGATTGAACTACCGTGGCAAATCCGACCGGAAGGACGAGGCTATAAATTTTTCATTCGATCCAACCGGAAGCCACGGGCGCCACGCGAGATTTCTAATGGACGACGCCTTGAGAAAACGCGATCAAAACGGGTGATGCGAGTGTAAAGCTTGTTGGACTCTTGCGATTATCGAGTGGAAACGATTATTTTAGTCTTTTGATGTATTGGGTGTTTGATATATTGTGTATTGGGTGGTGCACTAGAAGCGATGTACGGGAAAATTTATTTTTGATGGGATGTGTATTCTATGTGTTGTATGTTTGATGTGTAGAGTGTGGACGTGTTGCGCACTCTACGCATTGTGAATTCTATGCGTGGTGCACTCTATGATTTATTAACGAACGCATGCGCAGTTTACGCGGTGCGCACTATGCGCATGCGCACTTTATGCGTTGCGCACTACGCGCTGCGCACTCCACGCTTTGCGTACTACGCGCTGCGCACCCCACGCGTTGCGTACTCCACGCATTGCGCACTCCACACGTTACTAGGCGACGCGTTGCGCACTCTACGCGTTACTAAGCGACGCGTTGCGCAGTCTACGCATTGCGCACTCTACGCGTTGCATACTCCACGCATTGCGCACACCACGCGTTGCGCACTCCACGCGTTACTAACCGAAGCGTTGCGGACTCCATGCGTTACTAACCGAAGCGTTGCGGACTCCATGCGTTATTAATCGACGCATTACGCACTCCACGCGTTGCTAACCGACGCATTACGCACTCTACGCGTTGTTAACCAACGCGTTGCGTACTCCACGCGTTATTAATCAACGCGTTGTGCACTCTACACGTTGATAACCGACGCGTTGCACACTCTACGCATTATTAATCGACGCATTGCGCACTCTACGCGTTATTAACCAACGCGTTACGCACTCTACGCGTCATTAATCGACGCGTTGTGCACTCTACACATTATTAACCCTTTTCCGTACTTTGACGAATCTCATTCGTGACGCACTTACAACTCAAATGTGACAAACTATACTCAAACTTTGAACATTCGTCAATTTAAAATTGAGGTCCAACTATAAGTTGTATTATCAAGGATCTCTGAATATAAAATCCTCACATTATTTTAATTTTCTTTGTTCGTTTTAATGTTATAGCCTTTATAGTTAGTGTTGACTGACGCATCTGTTAAATAAATAGCACGGGAAGGGGTTAATCAACGCGTTGCGCACTCTACGCGTTATTAATCGACGCGTTGTGCACTTCACGCTTCGTGAATTCTACGCAACATGAACATTACAAGGCAGTCCAATTCACAACGCATCAAGATTACAATGCAACGAAGTCACAACGCAATGAAATCACAACGCGTCAATACAACATCACCTCAGATTTACAACAAATTATAGTAGCGATACTCCAAAATTACAACGCACCAAATTTGCAATATACACCAAGTACGATGTGTTGAAGTAGAGCGCTCTAAATTTTGCAACACTACCAGAACACCCTACGTATCACAACGCATTAGACAACCGAGTTCCAACTCTTTTTCCTCAGCTCACAGACCGAATATACTGCTACTGAATTATCAAATTTTCATATTTTATCAAGTATCCATACATTTAAATATTCGAACCATAATTGCAAATTACGTCATACTCATCGGGTTTCCGATATTCAAATGAAACCGTAATGGGCCGCAAACAGAAAATGACGTTCGCAAATAGCGAGTTATTCGCCGGCCGATTCATTAAAGCAAAAATACAATTATTATACTTCACGCAAATATTACGAAATATTAAATATAATATGAACCGAACTGAAACGGTCGATGGTAACGAAGGATAAAATTGTGAAACAAAGAGTTCGTTAAGGAAAGTTAACAGGAAGCTGGATAGACGTCTTGCAATCAGAGAATCAAAGTAAACGAGGGCTTTCTATCCATTATTCACGCGACAAGAGTCGGATGTTGAGCTGCAGACATTCCATGCTAACAAATGAAACAGGAGAGTCCAGATATTTGGGACGATTAAAGATTCAGATATTTTTCGATAGTAAATAGTATTCGGATAATTATTTGTGCAAACACTGGAATTTGGATTCTACTGTTAACTAACGTATTTCGTTGATCACTTGCACGAATGTAATACACATATGTGTATGAATGTCGGTTTCAAGTGCATCAGCACCTGAAGGTGTTTACACCAATTTACAATTCATGAATAGTTTTTGTGTTTCAAAGAGTCGATATTCAATGGTGCTTTTGTGGACCGAGAGACTCGATCGATTTATCAGAAACTCTTCAAGGTTACAAGATTTCTCAATTATTGCACAAATGAAGATTGAGAATCAGTTTCTGAATTTTTGCGAAAGACAAAAATGGTTGCAATAGTAAAAATATCATGTACGGTAAACCATGTCGTAGGACACTATACGTGCACCATATTGCAAATGTAACACGAAAAACCACGTACGACGAAGCGTAATGGCAAGTAAAAAATGAACGCGAATAAAAAAGAATCCCTGAAACACGGACTTGTACGAGTTGTAAGGAAAGATTAAATCCAAGAAAGGAAAGAGGCTCCGGTTCGATCAGATATTATTCCGTGGGTTCGAAAAGCGGGGCACGTAATGAATTCGTACGCCCTTCGCCGATGGCCTGGTTTCATTGCGAACGCGACTTCATGCTACATGAAGGCTCAACCTTCTACGCGCCGAGGGTCGTGCGAGGTCGTCGAAGATTAGTCGTCGTTTCTTTGCGTGAACCTGAATTTCTTCGACTTGAAAACTCGTCAGATTCGTTCGCTGTGATTTTTTTATATTTGTTACTCAACGATGAAGTTGTGATGTGTGTATTTCGTGTTAATATTACAGTGCGACATCGTTGCATTGCACTGAAGTTACAGCTCTTGGAACTTGAAACGCGTCATAATTACAGCGCTGCGATAAAAGTAGTTTGAAGTACAACTCAGTTACAATTCGGTTACAATGGGTTCTAATCACAGCGCAACTAAATTACAACGCGTACAAATTACAGTGCATTCGAATCACAATGCAAGTAAATTGCAGTGCGTTCAAATTACAGTGCATTCGAATCACAGCGCGCTCAAATTAGAGCGCATTAGAATCACAGCGTAAGTAAATTACAGCGCGCTCAAATTACAGCGCATTTGAATCACAGCGCAACAAAATTGTAGCGCGTTCAAATTACAGCGCATTCGAATCACAATGCAAGTAAATTACAGCGCGCTCAAATTACAGCGCATTAGAATCACAGCGCAACTAAATTACAGCGCGCTCAAATTACAGCGCATTTGAATCACAGCGCAACAAAATTGTAGCGCGTTCAAATTACAGCGCATTCGAATCACAATGCAAGTAAATTACAGCGCGCTCAAATTACAGCGCATTAGAATCACAGCGCAACTAAATTGCAGTGCGTCGAATTACAGCGCAGCCAAAGTGCAACGTATCAGAATTACAGCGCAATTAAAGTGCAACATGTCCTAATTACAGCGCTGAAAAATATCCAAAATCCCAAAATCCCCAAATTTTCAAATTCCCAAATCTCCACATTCTTAAAATAACTAAAATTTCCAAATATTCCTCAAGCATAAAAATCCCCAAAAATTCTAAAATTTCCAAATTTCCAAACCTTCAAATAGATTCCTATATCAAACTCCTAAATCCCCTGAATTTGCAAACCGCTAACACAAAACCGTGCAGTACTAAAACTATCAATCATCAAAATGCATCAAAAACTACCTACAGCATAATCTCGAGCATGAAAAAAAAAATACTGACATACCGAAAAAGTTAAAAGGCAAATAAAATCGATGCGAAATATTTTCTGAACCGTTAACGACGATATCACAATTCAGCTTGTTAAACTGTTCTGTAATCGACGTTCCAGTTTGTCGTTGGCGCTCTCCGAAGCAGGAAAACGAACGTTTTTTCTCGGAGCACAGGTCCGTTAAATAATTGTCTTCCTGAAACGATCAGAAAATAGCGATGCAATGCGATTAAATCGGAAAGTCGATTCCCTCGGTTTCTCGCGAGCCACGCTAACGGGATCTGACAAGGCGAACGCGCTACCCCCTCGACTATAGGCCTGTGTATCGATTCTCGCGGCAGCAGGAACTCGCTGACAAGGTTACAAGGTTGCACTAATTGAGGGTTTTAATTTCCTGTCCGCCCACCCGAACCACCGATTTATTCCTACGACCCTATACCTACACGCGATCCCTTTTATTTCGCCCTTACGAAATTCAACCCTCCGAACGTATTTCTACTGTCGGTGGATACAACATTTTCTAGGCGACAGATTTCAGATTCTAGTTATGGGCGACGAATTTGGGGTTCTATTGGAAGCAGATGAAAAATTAGTGAGGTTCTATTTTTTAAACTGAGAAAATTTAAGGAGGTCTCACTCTTTCTATACTACTCAATATGTAAGGAGACTTTCCTCAAGAAAGGGATCTGGGTGTTCAACGAAAAGAGAAACTATGTTGGCACCATTATTCCTATAGCCTTTGATCATTCATATGACACTATTTAGCTAAAAAATACTTCATTTAAATTTTTGTATGCAACTATATGGTGTGAGTCATCTTTCAAGTGTGAAGGGTTCACATTTGGATGTATATGTAGAGGTATGTATGTTGACTTGTATAGGCACGTATGTAGATATGTTATGTATGTTGATTTTTATAGGTACATATGTAGATATGTATGTTGATATTTATAGGTACATATGTAGACATGTATGTGGATATGTGTACGTACATATGTAGGTATGTATGTTGATATATGGAGGTACGTATGTAGATATGTACATATGTGGATATGTATGTTGATATGTGGAGGTACATATGTAGACATGTATGTTCATATGTACAGGTATGTATGTTGATATGTATAAGTACATGTGTGGATATGTATGTTGATATGTCTAGGTACATATGTGGATAAGTATGTTCATATGTATAAGTACATATGTGGATATGTATGTTGATATGTCTAGGTACATATGTGGATAAGTATGTTCATATGTATAAGTATGTGTGTGGATATGTATGTTGATGTGTATAGATACATATATGTAGATATGTGTAACTTTATATGTATTATATATTGATTACGTGTAGGTACGTATGTGGACATGTACATATATGTATATTAATATAGAATGATTTTTTTGATAATTTTTATGGAAATTAAAAAGCAACAAAATTAGTACTCGTTACTGGTACATAATAGGAAGGCAATTTGATTCATGCGATGAAGCATATACACAGTGAATGTACAATGCATGGGGTCGCATATCGCATGGAAATACAACGTATCAGATTTACAGCGTATCGAAACTGCAACGCGTCAGATTTACAGCTCATTGAAACTGCAACACGTTGCAATTACAGTACGCGGAAATTACAGTTCGTTGATATCACGAAATGTGGAAATTACAGTGTGTTGAAATTACAACGCATTAGAATTACAGCATGTTGAAACTATAATGCGACATTCATGTGAGGATATTGTAGAACATTGGAATTGTAGTGTATCAAAATAATTATGTACTCGAGTTGTTGTATCGTGTAGATAATTAGGATTTTGCAAGTTTTTAAATTTAAGGAAAAGTTTATTAATATATTGGAATACTTCTGTTTCGTGAATGATGGATGTTTAAGTACCTGCTCCTTAAATCCCTAAGTTTCAATTTGTAAATTTCAAGGATTCTAAATCTTCAGGTACTAACTTATCAAATCTCTAAATTTCTAATTTCGAAATTATTAAATTCTTAAATTTTCAGTTTGCAAATCCTCAAATCCCCAAATCTCCAAATTACCAAATCCTCCAAGTTACCAAATCCCTAAATCTCCAAATTACCAAATTCCTTAAATCCCCAAATTCCCAAATCTCCAAATCTCCAAATTACCAAATACCCAAATCCATAAATCTCCAAATTACGAAATCCTCAAATCCCCAAATTTCCAAATTACCAAATCCTCCAAGTTACCAAATCCCTAAATCTCCAAATTACCAAATTCCTTAATTCCTTAAATCCCCAAATCTCCAAATCCCCAAATCCCCAAATCCCCAAATCTCCAAATCTCCAAATTACCAAATACCCAAATCCCCAAATCCCCAAATTACCAAATCCCTAAATCCCCAAATCTCCAAATTACCAAATCTTTAAATCCCCAAATCTCTAAATCCCTAAATCCCTAAATCCCTAAATCTCAAATCGCCAAATTACCAAATCTCTAAATCTCTAAATCCCCAAATCTCCAAATTACCAAATCCCTAAATCCCCAAATCCTCAAATCCCAAAACCTCCAATCTCCAAATTCCCAATCCCCCAATTCCTAAACCCTAAATCCCCAATCCCCAAAATTCCAAAATTCCCAAGAATTTCCCTAATGAAATTTTTCGAACCGAAGCTCTATTTTTAATTGCCACGATGAATCCGTATAAACGCGTGCGCGAGGGCGAGACCGTTGAAATAGCTAGGGTGCACAATAAACGGTCCTCCACCCTTCCCGATCTCTTTCATTTTCTACGCGTCTCTTCATCGTGGACGACACGTCGATGTTAGGGCTTCTATTTTCGTGGACAAATGATTCGTCGATGGTGACCACTCAAGAGCTATCTCGTCGCACAAAGGAGTTTGATGGCTCGAGAGATTCGGTGAAATTGCCAGAGGTCGACTTCAGTCAAAACGAAACAGATGAAAAAGAATTTAATCGACCCGAATGATGATCCCCCTTTGATCCTTTTATTCGGTCTACGAGTAGATATTATGGCACGGTCAGATTTCAACTCTGTTACCGTATTAAATCTATATTTTCTCTGCTCAAACATCGACCGCTGAACGCGTGTTATTACGTTCATAAAAATGAACATGCGGATTATTAAATGCCGCTAATTATGTGTACTTAGGTGCTTTCGCTTTGACAGCGATACGTGTATACTTTTGTGGGTTAAAACCGTAGAATTTCCTTTCGCGTGTAATATTTATTTGCTCTTTTATATGCATACAAGTAATGGTATTTGAGAACGTGTATTAATTCAGCCTTCCGCAAGATGTTTGAAAATGGTACACAAAAGGAATTTACCGAAGCAGTTGTTCGAGCAACCGATGTTACCTGTTAATTTTGCCATTTTCCTGTTCCATAATCTTCTTCAGAAGCTGAAGAAAATCCGGTTACAAAGGATTAACAAGAACCTTTTACAATATTCTGTCACGAAGGTGCTCAAACAAAGAACATTCTCCCTCGTTCTCGTTTACTGGACAATGAAAGAAACGGCGAAATTTCTCTGGTTTTCATTCGCGAATCGTCAGGTGAATATTTTCCTTTTCTTTTTTTCATTGTCTTTCTCGGGGCAAATGTAAAGCAAGGAACGAGTTTCTCAATTTCTCTCCGCGTTGACACGATGAATACCTTGGAATTTCAATTGAAGGGCCAAGACGGGGATAAATGTCGTAATGAATTGCAAATTTTTGGGATTTAGGGATTTTCCTGTTGTACATCTTGAGGATTTAAGGATTTACAGGTTGTAGATTTCAGGGAGTTAAATATTGTAGATTACTGGTTAGGTACTTGGAAAAGGTAGACTTTAAGAAACTTGAATTTTTTGCCACATAAAAATTTGGACTTATCCAACATTAGCTCGAAAATCATCTCCAGTTAATAAGAGAACCAGCAAATAAAAAGCTGGAGAGTCAGCAAAGAAACAAGAGGTTCGTTTGCGTACGAATTTAATTATCCGCTGTCCGTACGTCGAATAGCATCGCGAGCGTGTGGGTCGAGTCAAAAAGAAAAAAGGAGGCAACGAAAAAAAAAAGAGAAGAAAAGTGAATACGAGACGAGGATTAGCCTGGCTATACTAGTAGCAGTCGTGTGGCTGGCTAGTATAGGAAGCATAGAGTATAACCGAGGCCCGTGGCGGCTCGTGGCTCACGGCTGGGTGGAGTGTAATAATAGACACAAACTCATTTGGCCGGTCGGCCAACTACATTTGGCTCGACCGTCGTCCACTGTTCGTTCGTTCGCTGCTCGTGCCGGGCCGGCGAAATTTTTGTTGACTTTACGAAAGAACAAATAAACAGCCTGCCCTCTTCTGTTCACGCTCGCGTTTTGCGCTACTGTCTTCAAAACTGCTCCTTTTACGACTCGCGATTAAGGTACTCTTCCGGTATAACGCGAAATTAATGCGTAGCGAAGGTACGGTACGCAGGAATTACTGCGCAGCGAAGGTACGGTGCGCAGGAGCTACTGCGCAGCGAAGGTACGGTGCGCAGGAGCTACTGCGCATCGCAGGTATGCGCGGGAATTACAGTACATCGAAATTATTAATCGACGAAATTTAACACTAAAACTACCAAACCGGTCAAATGACCGCTTCATAAGTTTCTTATTATAAGGTACACATTTTGTTAAAGTACATTCCTTAAAATCAGCATTGATTTTCATCAAGATAAAGAATAAATGTGTGTGCTAATTCATGTTTGGTTATTTGTATATTTATTCTTTAATTTCATTTTTAATTTCAAAGTAAGTGTACATTGTATGTCGGTAGGTTTAGTGTTAAGTATTATAACATAAGTATCTAAGGAAATAAAATAAACTCATGTTAAATACAGATTATAATGCGTTGAAATTATAATGAAGCGAAATTACTAAGCATTGAAATTGTAGAACGTCAAACTTATCACCTACCGAAATTGCAACATGCAGTTTACTGTGCATCGAACTGCAGATAAAAATTTCACCGCGTCGAACTGTGCATCAAAATTATAACGCGTCGAAGTTACTGCATATCGAAATTATAACAAATTATTATTACAGCAATTAAACTACGACTCAATGCTACGACTGCGTTCTGAACGCATTAGAATTGCGTCTGAATCACAATGCACTGATAGTACAGTACGTCTTAAATGCCCCGCGAAATTATAGTGCGTTGAAAATACAACGAGCCGCGATTGCAGTGCATTGAAATTAAAACGCATCACAATTACAGCACAATGAAATTACATTGCGCCGAAATTGCAGCCCATCAAAATTCCAACACCGAGGTTGTAGAGCATTAAATTATTCTGTGGGACGACCATATTTTTGTCTAATTTCCCGGGTTATATGTTTTAAAACACGTTTCACAAAGAAGAAAAAATGGAACAGTGGAAGTCATGAAAGATATATAAGAGTGCAGGAAATTAAGAGGTGAGCATCTATCATGTCAGGTCACCAAAACTGTATTTCATGCTTTGGATGCTTTTTACCTTTGCTTTATTGAGGTCTAGATTTATTTCGAATACTGCTATCGATTATATATAGATTACTGATCGAAAATGAATAAATTTAAATAACAGTATGGTTCACGTTAAACTGACTTTGAAGTTGAAACAAAAATAAATACATTTGAACGATGGAGCCATGTATCACATATCGAATTTCATTGCCAGTTTTCAGCTTTTATCTGATTATCCATGTTATCGTTAAGTATCAATATGTCGGTAATTTAACAACAATATCAACAATTTACTTTCAAATCAAGGTTCATATAAAAGTTTGCGGTTTCCATATGCAGTATAGAACACATGAGGTGCGTCATGGATCACCGTGGATCGAACGGACTGCTGTTGTTTTAAATAGCTACTCCAAGAATACGACTTTATTCTTCCCTCGAAATCATGACGTATCGTGATCGAGATAAATCTGTACATTCCTTCAATTCGAAACCTACGTCGACACTTCAAGTTCACGAGTGTTCATTTTATTCACACGATTGTTACCGCTGACGTAACTTCTTTATAGGAGAATGCAATCGTGCGATAACAATAATGTAAGACAATGCAGGTATCGAACAATAATTACAATATGTAATGGGATTGTTATTAAACAGTTTATCTAGTTTCAATCAGGTTGAAAGATTGTATGGATATATTCAGATAGATCTGATTGCATAGATGTTTGTAAGGCATCTTTTAGCTCTTTTAGCTTTTTAGCATATGTATGTTGATATGTGGAGGTACATATGTAGATATGCATGTTGATATGTACAGGTACATATGTAGATATGTATGTTCATGTGTGTAAGTACATATGTAGATATGGATGTTGATATGTATAGGTACATATGTAGATATGTATGTTCATATGCATAAGTACATATGTGAATATGGATGTTGATATGTATAGGTACATATGTAGATACGTATGTTCATATGTATAAGTACGTGTGTGAATATGTATGTTGATATGTTGTTCCAATTGTGATGAATATTTAATTTAAACATATCCAACATATTTAAACAATATTAATGAAATAATCTTAACTTCATTTTATTTTAATTTCATCTAATTTCATCTGCCATATAATTGCTATTAAAACATGTATAACCATAATTTAATTTTTCATTTCGAACCAATCGAAATTTGTTCGATACAAAGAGATAAGATTCCGATTCGATAAACGTTTCAGTATTTCCACGATTAAACGTACGAGCGTTATCTAATAACGCCAATGCACGACATACGACGTCAAACCGCAAGAAAAACAAAGTTTATTCGTTCGCTAAATTAGGTCACAGATGCTGAAACACATTTCCCTCGTTATTATCGCGATCTCTGTTTCTCCGACTACGTTCGACGATCTTATCATACGCTGCGTGGGTGGCGAACACGTGGCGGCGTGAAATGTAATTAACATCCGCGAGAATTTGCGCGTGCATCCACCTCGGAGAGGCCCGTCTACGAAAGCAATAATAGACCCGTAAATTGATTAGCTACGCCACGATGATAGACTTAGCGATTATTCGCGTGAATCATCCTAACGTGTGTACATTGTAATTTGTATCTTTCTTTCGACGGAACAGGTTTCGAAGATGCTGCAACGTTTCGTGCTCGATCGACGTTTATTATGCGATGAATTCAATCGATAAACTGTGATATGTCTATTACACTCGACACCTATTGATTGTTACGACATGTTAGAGGCGTATGATAATTCTATTAACGCTTGATGGACGGGGTAATTTATGTTCTTCCATTTCAACTTCCTGGTTATGTTTTTATGTGAACTGGGTTTCCTGGTTAGTATTTGTACCTTGAGTTTTTTTAATGTTTTATAATCATTTTGTGAAAATGGTAGATGCGAGTTCCACTTCATAAGAATGAATGTTTTACGAAATATAATGCTCTTCAGAAATACTAGACTCGGAAATAGATAATGAGAACGTGCTTCATATTACTGCGTATACCTTGTATAATAGGGCATACGTGTTTTGTTTTGCATATGTTACACTGCATGTGTGTACTGCATTTTATACTGCATGTGTGTAGTGCGTTTTACATTGCATACGTGTACTGCAATATTCATTGCATATATTACACTAGATATAGTTGCATTTTATACTGCACATATTATACTGCATATGTGTATTGCATTATATACTGCACATCTTACATTACATACATGTAGTGTATTATACACTGCACATGTTATACTACATATATGTGTTGCATTATACATTGCAACATATTACATTACATATATGTACTGCATTACATGCTACACATATGACACTACATATATGTGTTGCATTATACGTTGCAACATATTATATTACATATATGTACTGCATTACATACTACACATATTACACTGCATACATGTATTGTATTATATGTATACTACATATGTTAGACTGCATATATATATTGTATTATATGTATACTGCACATATAACATTGCATATGTACATGTACTGTATTATACACTACACATATTATACTACACACATGTGTTACACTGCATATATGCCACACATATTTTAGTGCATATATGTACTGCATTATATATTGCACATATTATATTGCAAACATACGTTGCAGTTAACATACACTACACACATGTATTGCAATACATACGTCACACCATATACACATGTATACTGCAGTACACACTGCACATACATATGCATTGTACAGAATACACCTCACCGCAGCTTCCAACGAAATGCACACTGTATCATCCACACCATAAATAAATGAATCAGAAGCAACAGAATAAATATAAACAGTAAATAAATTACAAGTAATGAAATTAAAATTTATCTACAATAAATGAATATTATGCTATCGACAGTTATTATAAATTCTCTGAATAATTCAATATAACATTTATAAGCATTACAAACGTCAAGTGCATTGCTCCACAAATAATTGCATCGACAAACACGGAATAACATTGCTGGAGAAATATCTGGGAATTATAATTTATTTATATTCGTGTTATAAGTAGTCGATTTTTATCTATATTATAAATAAGTAATATTATTTGTGTAATGGGAAATGAATGTTAAGTATCGTTGAAAGTTAGTGGAACTGTAAAGTATCAACTTTTGGACCAAGCATAGAAGTACCAAACTAATGTAATAATGGTTAATATCTGCCATGATGATGCACAACTTATAAAAGTCTCAAGTTAACAATGTGACAATCATCATCCTATTTCGTCCATAAATGTTACAAACTGATATGAGAATAATCCACGTCTGCATCATCCACAAAAGTCCTAAGCTAACAATATAACCATCATCATCCTATTTCATCCACAAAAGTACGAAACTATTATAAGAATGATCAACGTCTGCATTATCCACAAAAGTCCCAAGCTAACAATATAACCATCATCATCCTATTTCATTCACAAAAGTATTAAATTATTATAAGAATGATTAACGTCTGCATCATCCACAAAAGTCTCAAGCTAACGTAACAATCAGATCAACGTCTCACATGATCCACAAAAGTCTAAAGGTAACAAGGTAACAACAATCATCATCTTGTTTCATTCACAGTAGTACCAAGCTAACAATAATGAACATAATGTAACAATAATGAACATCTCATTTCATCCACATAAGTATCAAACTAATATAAGAATGATAATCTCGTATCACCCACAAAAGTACCAAGCTAACAACATAACAATGATCCACAAAAGTTCCAAGCTAACATGACTACAATAAACATCTGGTATCACTTATAGAACCAAGCTAACATAACAATAATCAACATCTGTAACCACAAAAGTTCCAAAATAACGTAACAATCATCAACAATTCCATCCACAAAGGTACGAAGCTAAAGTAACAATGGTCTCGTGTCACCCACAAAGATATTAAGCTACCTCATCGTCTCAACTCACCAAAGCCAATGTTTGAACATCGATTAGAAAATGAGAAAAGTGAGTTTAAGAAAGGTTTTCGACAATAAACGAACCACGTGTTCTCGGTAGCATGGAGTAGGATCGTTGTCGGGATTGGACGAGAATGGCTTCGGGGGAGATGTCGGAAAGCGATCGGCAAGTTGCTCGAGCAACGAAAATAGCTTCGGAAGGCAGGCATTATGAAGCTATGAAAATATTTATAGACCGCCACCGTTGGCAAATAATGACACACGGGGATCGTGGCGGCTGAATAGTTTCGCGTTTAATAAATAACGCGGACACACAACGGGCTCGCTTGCTAGCGTTACGTCGAGTGATGCAAATCCTAGATTAATGCGCACGGAATACCGTGCCTTTGTGTTCCGATATTTATCGCGAATAACCAATGAGACGACGTTAACTTACATGCTTAGCATCGACAATTGTGTTTCATACTCTGATTCGTTTATCGCTTTTGAGAGCTACGATGGAATGTTTGCTGCGGAAACGCTTGAGTGCGTTGCATTTAGGCACGGTAGATTTAGTTAAGGTAGATTAGTCAGGGTAGATTTAGTTAAGGTAGATTAGTCAGGGTAGATTTAGCTGAGGTAGATTTACTTTGGATATGAGGACGTGTTTCTACTCGATTAAGAGTAGCTGAGAATTTCTGGTAGGACAATTTAGGAATTTTCAGATTTGTGAGTTTTAGAGTTTCCCAAATGTCATTAAATTTCTTAGCTACCTCTCTACATTCCCTAAATTAAAATCCCAAAATTCCTTACACAAGAGTCTCCTGTTCTACAATTCCTTAGATCCTAAAGGACACCAGTGTCTCCACATCCAATAACCAAAAGTCCTAAAATTTTCTATACAAAACTCTCCTTCTCTAAAGTTCCTTACACTCCAAATTCCTTACCTAGAAAATCTCCACATCCACTCCAAAAATCCCTAAATTCCACAGTGCCAAACTCCTCAACTAACATATGCAAACTCCCATCAAAACTCCATAACCCAAATACCCCAAATGTCCAAACAGCCCAACCTAAATCTTAGCTCGGTAATTGCACAGTTTTCCAAAGTGTACACAAAGTCCATTCCTCCTCGGTCCACTTAGATTTCCTTTCACGCACGAGCCAGCTTTACTGGTTCTATTCAAACGGAATGTGTGTATCTCGAGCAGGTTCCACGGAAATCGAGCGTCCACCGATAATAAAGATCACGTTCACCGCCAGCCTCCGTTCTTTTGTACCCGAGAAAAATTGCATCTCTCTTCCCTTTTCCTACTTCACGATATTCTTGACCCGATGCATTCTGATTGCATTAAATATGCAGAGTGTACGTGCACGCTGCACAGCTATCATTCGTCTTTCTCTCTCTCTATTTATTAGTTTCTGTGCTCGTTCCCCTTAACTCTTTATGTTCATTCTCACCGAGTTCCTTTTCGCGTCTACCTCTTCTACCCGCTCTATAAATAATGGAGTAACTACCAACCATAAGTTGCACTTTATGGAAATTCACTGCGGATGCCGTTTACCTTTCTTTTCTTATATTTCTCTTTCTTCGATGGAACTTTCAGCTCCTGTTTTCTCTGACTCGAACATGGAAGAGATTGACTTCGTTTGGTGATTTGAAAAAATTCTAACTTGGAGGTTTTAGAATTTAGAGATGTGCAAATGTGGATGTTTAGCAAATCTTGGAATTTGGAGATTTTGGAATTTTAGTGTTTGTAAATTAAGAGTTTTGGATGTGTAAATGTGGACATTCAGAAAATCTTAGAATTTAGAGATTTTGGAATTTTAGTGATTGCAAATTAAGAGTTTTGGATGTGTAAATGTGGACATTCAGAAAATCTTAGAATTTAGAGATTTTGGAATTTTAGTGATTGCAAATTAAGAGTTTTGTAATTTAGAGACCTGCAAATGTGGACATTCAAGAAAGTCCTGTCATTGAAATTTGATAAATTTGATACTTTGCAAGCTTGAAAAATTAGCGAGCAGAAAATTGAATTCTCGAAATTGGAAGCTCGAAAAATATAAGTTTTATTTCCGCAGTTGTAGATGATTATCTGCAATGGTGCTTGCGTAATGTCATTAAGCGAAAGCCTCGAGCGTAAGCTGTTTGATTTCATTACAAAACTGCTGGATACGCGAACGCTTGAAAACGCTCCAAGTATAGAGAACTTTTAGCAACTCGGTTATGCTACTTGAAAGGCTTGACCAATATGTATTTCGTGATAAAAGAATGCCTCAAGGAACGTCAACCTATCAGGCTAAGTCAGCCATTTTCTATATCTAAAGACTCAGCATCTTAGCTGTGAATTTTCAGTTTATATACATACATAAATATTTATGGGTTTCTCTATAGGAGATGCAGTTTATAGCTTTCGCTATAAAGGATTTTATACCCATCACTACGTGAGACATATTTTATAGTCCTCGCTATAAGAGACATTTCATAGCGCTCATTATGATGAATATTTCATAGATCTCGTTGTGGGGGACGTCTTGTATATCTTGGTGTAAGAAGCATCTTGTAATTCTTGCAATATATATGTACAGTTATACAATAAATTATCTGGTAACATCCTCCTAAAGGTAGGTTAGGTTTAGCAGCTCAGATTGTAAGAGACATCTTGTACATCTGATTGTAAGAATGACTTTTGCAAGATAATGTATCTTATGACTCTTGCAACATAATGTACACTTTCTTCACAATGAATTAACAAGTTGCCTCTGAACTTAGTTAACAGGTTATGTTTTACAGCTCTCACTACGAGATCTTATACATCCCTCTGTAAGAATAACTCTTGCAACATAATGTATCTTATGACTCTTGCAACCTAATGTACACTTTCTTCACAATGAATTAACAAGTTGCCTCTGAACTTAGTTAACAGGTTATGTTTTACAGCTCTCACTACAAGATCTTATACATCCCTCTGTAAGAATAACTCTTGCAACATAATGTATCTTATGACTCTTGCAACATAATGTATCTTATGCTTCTAGCAACATATACACTCCTCACAATAAAGTAGCTCCCGAACTTAGTTAACAGGTTAATTACCAAGCACTAAACCCTACTAAAGTATTCAACAGTCCCCCAGAAGCAAAGGGATTAACCCCCAACAGGAGTGTTCGATAGAAAGATCATTTATGCCACAGTCGAAACACGTTGTTAGGGTAAATGGCAGCGAAAACCGGAAGCTGTAACCGGACCAAAAGCCATCACGACAGATGTTCCAGCTGTGCTACGTAATTTCCATACTGACTGGCACACGCGGCTCGATCAGTGGCCGAGAAATAGAAGTCAACGTATAACTTAACCCTAATTTGACCTCGAGCGTTTCCACCATTCGCGATGCAACCGCAATTCTATGCACGAACTGTGCGAAGTACACAGCGGTGCATACATATGAAACGGACACCGATATCTTTTTCAATTTCAACGTTACAACGCTGGTGGACATGGAGCCTAGGGATTCGCTACGGTGTTCGCTCATTTAGTATGAAAAGCGACGAATGCAGATGGGAAATTTTTGGAGGGAATTAGGGAAACATGGATTAAGATATTTTGGAGTGAGTAGTAGCACAATACTGTTTTATACGTTTGACGGAATTTACATATGTTATCAAGTTTAATAAGTATGAACAGTTAATATGGTGATGTACATGAACATATGTGTACATGAACACATGTGTACATGAACATATGTGTATGACATGAACAAGTATATGATTCTCCTATATGATACATGAATATGCTTGATTAATATAAATTTGAATTAAGACTACAATATCTACAATATGTAATATGTGATTTGATGTACATGAACATATGTGTACATGAACATATGTCTATGACATGAACAAGTATATGATTTTTCTATATGATACATAAATATACTTGGTTAATATAAATTTGAATTAAGACTACAATATCTAATATGTGATTTGATGTACACGAACATATGTGTACATAAACATATGTGTATGACATAAACAAGTATATGATTTTTCTATATGACACATGAATATACTTGGTTAATATAAATTTGAATTAAGACTGCATTTTCTAAGCTCTCAGCTACTATTTTTATGTACAATGTGTTTCAATAAAATGAGCTTTATCAAACAAGTTAAACAGAATGAACAGAGATTAACAGCATCTAATACATTTACAATGATATTAACATCCAATGTACATAATGATTCACTGTGTACCATGATATTATCTATGTGGACATAGCTTGGACCAACAAAAATACAAGTACAATAAGAAATTTATTGGATCACAGTTAGCACACATCTTGAGATAACGTGAGTCATAAAAAGGTAATTTTATTGTTCTGATCGTAAATAGTCCTACGAGAGCTACTGGAAGAATTAATTCAATTAAAGAAGAATTAGTGGAGCCAAGGTGTTGACAGAGAAACAGCAGTTTGCGGCGCAATCAGGGATCGGAATCATAAGAGGCCCGTTAAAAATCGTTAATCGTCGAGTACGCTTGGAGATATTCCAAATTACCATATTCGCGTCACGACAATGAGTTATATTCGGTGGTTGATAGTTCGCGGTCGCACGCGTGACCGCGACGACGGCTATTTTTGTATTTCATCTTACGACCGATTGTCAATTCGGTCGTGCACGTACTCCTTGATATATAACGAAACTCGATACTATACAAAACTTTTTATATAAAACACAAAATTTCTAAATTGGTTCCTCTGACTACAAAAGCGAATAATCAAAAAAATATTTACCAAAACGTTATCTGGTGAATTATCAACAGAATATAAAATCGATTTCCTCCGGAATAAACCAACCCTAAAACGGAATAAGAGAAGTATTTGACAAAAATAAAATTCCGTGAAAAACGGTGAAACGGCGAGTAAAGTTTTGAATAGCGAAAGAAAGGAATAAAAGGGAGAACAGGTTTCGTAGAGAGAAAGAAAAACACGCGGAGGGCGCCACGCAATAAAGGTCAACGACCCGAAGTACCACCTGTACGTCCTGCACCAGTTCCCCTTTTCGTCGGCAATGTGGGTCAGTACGCTTCTTCGACTAAAAAGGGTGCACCTGCATTGCCAACAACAACAAATACGTGTGTCATTCCCAGAAGATCGGATACGATTACCGGATAAACATTATTACAATTCACCCCAAAATGCCAGACATCTTAAGTTTCTTGTATCACGAGTGCTTTATTATGAAACTTCTTTAGAGCGGATATAAATGATTTAACTGGATATAAATAATCGTGTGCGGATACTGGTGGAACTTCGGGTATGTTGACCACTATAACACTGACAAATGTATTTCAAATCACAACATTTAACTATGTTATCTTCTGTAGCTGTACTGTATACACTATATGCTTCATTTTGGATCTTTAGATTCTTAAAATTTTCCTTAGTTGTATATTTTTTTTATGTGTGTACTTATGTTCTTATTAGACCTATATGGTAATGATACCATAACAAATTATATAATGATACCATAACAAATTATATAATAATACCATAACAAGTATATAATGATACTTCATAACAAATTTATGTGGTTTAAAATGAGGTAAGAGCCCAAATGTCTGAGTGCAGGAACTGACTTTGGGAAACAAAGAGAAGAGAATTAGGAGTGTCACTTGTCAAGAAAAGAATGTGTTGAAAGAAGGAACGTTCGACGCCCCTGTAGTGGCAATAGGTTTTCCGGCCACGAAACGCGTATTTACATCGGGCACGCATTAGCGCACGTATATACACGCGAGCCGGTCAGCTGTTCGAACGACGACGTCCAGACGCGAAATCCTCGAGTGCGGCGTGCCGCGTCCTCGAGACGATTCCGTTCCTCGACCTCGTGGAAACGAGGCTAACCGCGCGCGAGCCGCACGGCTCTGCGGACGAGAAGATGGCGGGGGAGGCGGGGTTGACGGGTAAAACGCGAATTAGGTTAGGTTACCTCGGCGCGGGGGATAAATCGAGAATGCGTAATGGAACGAGTAACGATCTGTCTGTTGAGGAGATTTGGTAAATAAAAGGATCGTACGATACGTCAGGGTGCAAAAGCATGGTTCGAAGGGTCAATGAGAATAGTGGCAGGTCGATAGCAATGGCGCCGCGAAGCCACGAAGAAAATCAATCCTGTACGACACGCGACGTGTTTTGACGTGTCTAGCTTACCCGTTCTCTTTTAGGAGCGACGCGGTTCAACGTTTGCTTCGAACGATTGAATTTTGGGAGAACGAGAAGTGTCGGAACGGAAAAAATATGTCGAGAAATACGAGAGCACTGACGTACCGACCGAGGTGGCCGGAAAAGACGAGGCCGCAGGGCCACGCATACGTACACATAAGTTAAGATCGCGCCGTTACACCGACGCACACGCACGCACGAGCTTAAGGTGGTATCGCCTTTACGTGCAAACGATACCGAGCGAAATGACGATCGTAGAAAAAAAAGTGTCGTTTTACTTACTTTTGATCACCCGTTCCGTCGTGGAGAGCTTCTGCGAGTTGTTCGAGGTCATGCTGTATCAGGATAGTTGACGGGTGGGCGCCGGCCTCTCGCTCTCTTTTTCAGCACGATCTTGACTATTTCTCTTCTCGCTTCCTCTTCCTCGGTCGCAGGATCCCACTCTTTTTCTCTTGCCGTATCACTCTCTGTCACTGTTTATTTTTTTTTCTCTTCCTCTTTCTCTGACCGTGGTTACTCGCGCGAGGTAGCACCTTCCTCTCGAACGGGGGGTTGGGTGGAAGGAGAGGGCGGTATTTTCACCTCGAGAGCCCGGCGCGGCACACACACATACACACGCACGGAGTGGGGGAGGGAGGAGACGGGGGTCGGAGAGGTGACGGAAGTTATCGCACGGTGCGGCACATCGGTGGCTCCGAAGCGTTGTTCATTGGGCGTTTGCGGAGTGAGAAATTATTCTACCGTGTCCCTCTCGCTCCCCGTGTATTTACCACACCAGTATTCCTCTTCTCCTCTCGTTTCTCCCTCTATCTCTCTCTCTCTCTCTTTCTCGCTCTCGCTCGTTCGCTCTTGCTGGCTACCTTGCTTCTCTGTCTCCCTCTGGCCCGACAAAAGGTACCACCAACGCCTTTTGCGGGGCGAGTAACTGGATCGCTGGACCACGCGAGCTGCACAGCCCGCACGACGGGGACTCGCAACCGCGGTACCACCACACGACCAGCACTAACGAACCTCCGGTGATACCGTAGCCGTGAAGCGACGACTTTTATACACCGACAAGGTGGAGGTGAACGACAACGATCGCGGCGTGAACACAGGGAGAACGATCGCGACCCACGACGACGGCGACGGTGGCGGCGAATACGACGGGGAACACGGCGACGACACCGTAATGACGAACACCGCGACACGAAACCGTGACACCGACACCCACGGTCGAAAACACCACGCCGCTAAATTCTACTACAAGATGTCTGTCTGTCTGGCTCTCCGCGGCGCGCACACTGACGGCTCCGCGGCTACGAGACGCTCGCGCACCTCTCACGCGCAGCGATCATTCGAGACCGCTGATTGGCGGCGCGGCCGTCAGCTGACGCTACTCGCGCGACCAATGGCGGCGCCACTTACCGCTGCGGGTCTATCGACGCTCGCGTAATTTGAATTGCTTGAAATGTCGATACAGCTTACTGCATATACACTTTTTACAAAATCTTACTTTTTATGTGCAACAAATAGTTCTTAATCCTTAATACCGTGTAGAAAGCACACCCGTATTTCGTAAACTCTTAAAATACTTCTTTTTCTATTTTGTCCTTAAATTATTCTGTACAGACCTTTATTTTGCAGATTCTCAGTTGTTTTGCTGATTAAATGTTTTGTACTTCTTGCTTGTGGATAAAGATGTGTTTACTTTTGTTTTACGGTTTTAGAGGTATCGTTAACGCCATCTAACGGTTGAAAATAAAGACACAGAATGTTGTCCTTTTTTCGTAAATTTAACAACTTCTGAGCTTCTCTAGCGTAATTAAAATGGTTCTAGAGTTTTGATGAAAGTTGTGTAATGGTATTATAGTATAGTGTAAGCGTTAAAGTCGAAAATTGAGAGAATTCAGTTTCGCGCGCTTTGAAGCTATGGCTAATGGTAGAGCGTCTGTCGTTCGTTCCTTCATAATTATCGATTTTAAGCCATTCAAACCTCGAGTGACAATATTATTTGAGTTATATTATACTTCTAAAATGATTTTCTCACAATGTAAAAGCGTAGTAAACGTTTATTCTGCAAAGAAACGTAATTCTCTGTTTCATTAATATCGTCGCTCATGGCTAGATGGCGATAGCGTACAATTTTCAAATTGTACTAAAATAAAATAAAATGTTTACAGAGTATATTCAGTTTATTGAAAGAATTGTGTTAGAGTTGTATAGTGTTCTAATTTTTTGCAAATTGATGAAGCTCAAATTACAAAAGAGCAAATAGATTATTCAATCCTTGACAAACGAATACTGTACAGAATTAAAATTAAATGTTCGATGAACTAAAGAATTTAAATTTCCGTTTTCGGTCTCGTTTCCATCCACTCTCTGATACCAGGCAGTTCTAAAACCTTCTGTCTGAGGGTTTTCAAACGCGGATGATCTTTCGTAATATCAGCCTCGTAAGCTATACTCAACGAATCCGAAATGGCAGCAAAAAAGAGATCCGCATAACTCAACTGAAAGCAGAAAATAAAGGAAGTTTTTATAAGGACTTATAAATTTGATATGATGGAATGAGAAATTTTTACCTGTTCACCATGAAAGTATCCTCCGTTGTCTTTCACCAGTTCTTCAAGTTTACCCAAATAAAACGGTATAACTCTCTCCATTACATCCACTTTTCTCTTAGCCTTCAAAACCGGATCAGCTTCCCTATAATACTGCGACACCGTCACTGCAAGAAGGAAGGACTTATCACGGAGTTTCTAAAGGAATCAATTTGCAGGAGGAAAGAAATCAATATTTACGCCTCCTGAAATCGTGAAGAGCGTTCGCGACTGCATCGATTTGCAGCGTATCCAAATCGGTTTTGCCGAGCAGATTAAATTGTTTGGCCAGGTAACGGCAAATAGGCAACGTTTGCGAGTAAACTTTGCCATCGATTTCCAGCGTGGGTAGCTGACCGAACGGTGTACCTGAAAAAGCGTTAAAAAATCAGCGACCCAAAAAATTTTCTCTTAATTACAAATCTTGACATAAAAATTCCGTACTGGGTTTGAGGGTGCTCCATTCGTCTGAAGAAATCGGCACTCGAACGTCCTGGAACTTAACACCACCGTAACTCAGGAGAAACCTTATGGGCTCTCCTAGACCCATCACGTTGAAATACACTAACTTATAATTCGGCATTGTGAGTTTAGCAAGTAACACTTTGGGAAAATGCGATTTAAAGTTTTGTACAGATGCAACGTTCGCAGGAGACTAACTTGAACCAAAGTTATGTAACAATTATATATTCCCCTACTCCTTTTATCCTTATCTTATATGAAAGGCCCTCTATGTTGGTAAACTGTCATGGACGCTCTGATTGGCCCGGGACGAAGTATGCCATTCTGTCCCACTCTGGACACAACTTTCACTCGGTAGTTTCTGCTGAAAGAACAATTGTTTGGTTCTGGTTACTCTTCTGCAAATTTGACTTTATTCAATCATTTATGAATGTTAAAGAATGTCTGAATGCTGAGAAAGAATGTCTAAAATTTGATGATCATAAAATAAAATTTTAGATGCAAAGTTGACTTGATTTATTCAATCGTTTATGAATGTTAAAGAATGTCTGAACGTTGACTAAGAATCTTGATGTATTCAAGATATGTTGAACATCTATTCAATCATCTCTAAAATTTGATGATCATAAAATAAAATTTTAGATGCAAAGTTGACTTGATTTATTCAATCATTTATGAATGTTAAAGAATGTTTGAATGTTGAGAAAGAATCTTGATGTGTTCAAGATATGTTGAACATCTATTCAATCATCTCTAAAATTTGATGATCATAAAATTTTAGATGAAAGAATTTCAATAATTTCATTGTCGATCAGCTTATGGGATCACCACGCTTATAGTACATTAATTATAATAATTACTCTACAACAATAATTATTGTGATTGTCATTAGTATGACAAAGTGATTTGTACACCACGAAGTATGCGAAATATGTTATCGAAAATAATATGAAGCGGTTAACCAACATCGTTCAGTTTCATTTGGAAATTAAAAGGGACCATTCATTTCCAAATTAAAAAGCGCCGCTTGAAGAAATGATAGCTGAATAAAAATTTCTGTTTGTCAAGCTTGGCCTTAGGAAATAAAGGCCTGTGCGTGGAACAAGGAGTCTTTCACGAGCGAAATGAGCAGCTGGCAATTTATCTTAATTGCAATAATCTTAATGAAGAGGAATTTTTGTGCGGTTATGTCTCGTAGAAATTTAGATCTTAACGAATCAATCGAGAAACGATTGCCCGAGGATGTGATTCCCAAAAAATATATGATCGTAATTTCTCCGAATTTTGTGAACGATGAATTCCATGGTTTCGTTCGTATCGACGTCGAATTGCAAAAGGTTTATTTTTGTTGCAAAATAATTAACTTTTTTAGCTTAAATAAATACTCGATAAATTGTGCTTTAAGGCTAGAAATTACATCGTCTTACATTCGAAGGATTTAACTGTTACATCAACGAAGTTGTATTCGCGAAAGACGCGAGCGGAAGTTCAGCTGAAATCCGTTTTCCCCGCAAAGAAACGGGAAATGTTGATTATTCAATTTTACAGAAAAGTCCCTTCGGGGAAATATTTCTTAAAAATGAATTTCACTGGGAGCTTAAAGGGGAAGATTACTGGATTCTATTTGAGTACCTACGTTGATAAAAATAATTCTATCAGGTAATTACACGATAAAGCATCACACAAAAATATTTGAATACAAATAATTAAATCACACAGAAAATTAGCAGTGACACAATTTGAGCCAACCTACGCAAGAAGCGCCTTTCCATGTTTCGACGAACCCAGCTTTAAATCCATCTTCGTCATCAGCATAATTCATAGAAAAAAATCGTACCATGCAATGTCCAACATGCCGATTGCAGTGAGTTTAAGAATTAACTCATCAAGAAAGTTTGATAAAAATAATTACTTTGCAGAAAGTAGAGAAGATGAACGGTAGGGACACGATCACGTTCTTTAAACCTACACCGCGAATGTCCACGTACCTCGTTGCTTTTATTATCAGTGATTTCGAGTGTCTGGGGTCCCATTTGTATCTCCTGAGTGGAAGACAAATTCCACTGACTATTTGCACGAGGCCTATGTATAGGAATAAAACGAAATTCGCCTTAGATGTGGCGGTTAGAGCGATGCAGTATTACCTGACTGTCTTTCAGATTGAGTATCCGCTTCCGAAACTTGGTAATTGTGTGTTAGGTTGCGTTATGTAAATAGTAGTAGCTGAGAATTAGGTTGGGTTAGGTAAACAGTAGTACCTGACAATTAGGTTAGGTTACATAATAAAACATAGAGCAAAATAATAGAGTAGTAACGACCAGTAACACAGTAATTAAAATTTATTAATTATTAAAATACTGAGTATTGTAAACATTTTCCTCATCAATTTCTAATTGAAAAGTACTGATTGTCAGTGTAACAATTGACCAAATACTATTAATCATTAATAACCATTTTCACTAAAAATATTTCACAGAAGAATGTTAACAGTATTTGTTAATCAGATTTGGTCGCCATACCCGATTTTGCTGCCGGAGCAATGGAGAACTGGGGTCTAGTCACGTTTCGCGAAACAGAGCTGCTACACAACGAGAACAGTAGTTCTTGCTGGAACACGAAAAGAGTCAGTTTAACTGTGGCCCATGAGTTGGCACATATGTGGTTCGGTAATCTGGTTACCATGAAATGGTGGAACGATCTGTGGCTGAACGAGGGATTCGCTACTTACATGGAATACAGAGCTGTTGACTCGTTGTTTCCTGAATGGAACCTGGTCTTTTAAGTTTCAATTTTTAAGGTGTTAACAAGGATTTTGCATCATAAGAAATAGAAGATCTTGCATTTTGTATTTATTTTTGTTTCATATGTAACATATGTGACATATGTTGTAGGACAAACTTGAAATATTATTATGTACTTTGATTGCATTGAATTTTTCTTTTTAACAGCTGTTAAGTGATCATCCAGAACAGGTTACAAGGTTGTTAGAACAGGGATTCAAGCCTTACAGCAACAGTTTTTTATTTGTTTCATATGTAACATATGTAACATATGTCATAGTACAAACTTGAAATATTATCATGTACTTTGATTGCATTGAATATTTCTTTTTAACAGCTGTTAATTGATCATCCAGTACGAGTTACAAGGTTGTTATAACAGAGATTCAAGCCTTATAGCAACAGTTTTTTATTTGTTTCATATGTAACATATGTGACATGTCACAGCACAAACTTGAAACATTATTATGTACATCAAGTGCCCTGAATCCTTTTTAACACCTTCAGTCAAATCATTACGTACTCCTCAGAAGAACTAAAAATCCCTTTTCCACTAGATGCATTCTTTCCCGATATACACTAAGTACGTATCCATGAAGCACGACAGTAAATTACGTGCTCGTTCCATTGTGAAGCGCGTTGAAAACCCTGAAGATATCGAAGAACTGTTCGACAGGATCTCCTATCAAAAAGTGGGTTTCACAATATTCGAATCCTTTCAAGCACAAATAATAACGGTAACAGACTACAGCAATTCTGAATATTAGGCTGCGTCGGTGATCAAAATGTTAGAGGACGCGATCGGCAGTTCCAAGTTCATAGGCGCCATCAGATATTACCTGCAGAGGCATCGTTTTCGTAACACCGAGTCTCGAGACCTTTTTGAGATTCTGCAAAACGGTACACGTATCGCTATCGATATTGCCGACTTCATGACAAGATGGACGAAGTTTCCTGGATTTCCAGTGATCAACGTTCATCAAGATGGAAGGATATTCCAGTTGTCGAGACGACGATTTGCGATTAGCGAGAAGTTCCAGCAAACGATTGAGTGAGATTGAAATATTAAGATTTAATTAATTGTGGAACGATTTGTGGGTCTCCCAAGTCCCCACACAACGCAGTAAAATATCCAAAACGTCTGATGGAATATCATATGCATTTACAGCGACGGCAGCTGGACCATCCCCATAAAATATGTAACGAGCAGAAGGGACGGTGTCAAGTTGGACTGGTTCCTCGCGAATTTCTCTTGCGGTAATGACGGCATCTATAAATAATTCCACCACTTCGTTAACACGAACTCGATTGCAGCGGAGTTGTCCGTGGAAAGACCGGTGAATTGGATTAAGCTGAATCACGACTCGATCGGGTACTACATTGTGAATTACACGAGAGATGCTTGGTACGCGTTCAGCAATTTATTGTCCCGCGATCATCGAGTACGTTCCACCGTTCGTAAATCAATCACGCAAAATATACTGCCTCTTGCGGCTGAAATGATCGATTCGGAAGTTCGTTTTAAATATTATTCGTTTATCAAAACTCATTGTTCCTTTTTTTTTTTTTTATTGTCGGATTTGTCAGAATTGGGAATTCTTTTCTATCGAACAATTTATATCTTCCGAACTTGATTAGGTTATTAGTAGATCGTGCATTGATTGTCTTTGATTTTGTTGAGTGAGATAGTAGCTCTGATGTTTATTGTAAAGTAGAAGTATGGCATAGAATTATAAAAGCATAGTGATATAGAAATTAATTAATAAATTCTGAAGAGAAGTCAATTTTCAAACCATTATCAAGGCACTCCATTACTGCTTCCTCCATTTTGTATTCAAACAACTGCAACGAATAAATCATTCTTCTTACTAGGTTTCGAAGTTCAAGTCTCAATTTTATATAAAAATTGTGAATTCTTACTATAAGTATGTTTTTTAGAATTTTTATATAAAACTGAACTTGCGACTTGTCCGATAAAAAATATTTACATCAAAATAAATTCAATTAAAATGTCACTAAAAACAGAATTACGAACAAATTAATTCAGGTCACATTTCATATCGTCTCTCAATGTATCCAATGATTACTTTTGGTTATAATTGGAACTGTTTCAGATATTGAGTCCCATGAACAGAGCCGACTTGTTGCACGACGCTTTTCTTTTAGCAGGAGGCATCGAATTGCATTATCACGTGGTCATGAACTTAACTTCTTATCTGTCGAACGAAACCGAGTATCAACCGTGGGCTGTGGCTGCTGAGTGGTTTGAGAGAATGAATCGATTGCTTAGTGGAACTAGTGTGATCGATCGTTTTCAGGTAATAATTATATTAATTAATGCAATTATATAATTGCATTATATTTGTGGTGTAAGATTTGACGATGTGGGTTTTCAGTCGTATGGGAGGAGGCTTGTTGAGAAAATTTATGGGGAAGTCGGATGGAGGAGTCGTGCTGGAAATACTTTTGCTGATAGGTTAGTTTATTTAAGTTCAAGTTTAAGTTTATGTATGAGTTTTAGTTTAGATATAAAGTAGGAAACATCGATGAAAATTTCAAATATGTAATTTTGCTGATACACTGACAAAAATGGCGGATCAGCTGTATTGTAAACTATAAATTATTACTGAAAGTGGTACATGTGGACGCAATCCACAAATTGGCGCGTGAGGTCGACCCAAAGCAGAGGAAGACCTAACCTCACTTTAGAAGACCAACAAACTCATTCAAGGAAATCTACTTTCTCTTAAATAATTCTTGAATCACTTCATAATTCATACCTTTCAAAATTCATATCATTTATTCTTGCAACATATTTTTGTAACAAATTCTACATTATATCGTTTATAATAAATTACTATATAAACAACAATTTTATTGTGTTGCAAAAATAGAACACATTATTCAAATAAGAATGAGTCTTAATGAAAGAAAAATTCTATTTGAATCTTCCAACATTTTCTCCTTCTCTTTCAAAAAGTGTCAGTCTCTCTCTCTCTGTACATTATTACACTCTCCCTCTCTCTATAATAATTTTTGCAAAACTCATAAAATTTTCAATAATTAAGAAAATTCTTTTGCATTCGTTTCAAGAGAATTCCGTGTACTGATACTGAACGCAGCCTGTTCCGTGGGTTACAATGACTGCCTCGAGACAGCCGGAAGGAAGCTGAAGAACTTTCTGTGGAACAAAGATGGCCGACCTCTGCCAGCTGATATTCGGTCTATCGTCTACTCGTACGGTAAGGGGGATTTAAATTTATACTTGTACCCTCTTGTTTTTATTATGCGATGCGTCGATAGGCCCTGTCACAATGTCGTGGGAAGCTGGATCAATATTTGAAAACATGTCGCAGCTTCTTGAGAAAGAAACCGATGTTCAGGAAAGGGAACGTTTGATGGTTGGACTGACCAGCTTCCAGAATAAAGATATTCTTAATCGGTTCGTTGATGCGTAGTTTCGTTGGAAAACTGTTGTCTTGGGGTGATTGTGTGCTAATTGCTGTTGAGATTATTGCGTTCTTTGTTTTCTATGTTAAACGCTTTTCTATCTTGCAAAATTTACAGAATCTAAAAATTAAAGAATCCACAAAATCTAAAAATCTAAAAATCTAAAAATCTAAAAATCTAAAAATCTAAAAATCTAAAAAATCTAACAAATCTAAAAAATCTACAAAATCTACAAAATCTACAAAATCTACAAAATCTACAAAATCTACAAAATCTACAAAATCTACAAAATTTATAAAATCTACAAAATCTACAAAATCTACAAATTTAGAAATTTAAAATTCTATATATGTTTGTTGTCTAAGAAATTCGAAATCTTAATTTTCAACAGCAAATCAATATTTTCAGATAATACTTACACAACATAATTTTGACGAAACTTTAGATATCTGGAGAAAGCAATGGACGAGAGCTTCATTCGTAAACAAGACTTTGCAGGGGTGTTAATAAAAATTGCATCGAATCCTGCAGGATTGGACGTCGTTTGGACTTTCGTGCAGTACAATATACAATATAATAACTTTCTAAGTCCATTGTCTTTTATAAAAACAAATGTAATAAATAATCATAAATGTGTCTTTATTAGATTACGATTAGAAGATCTAGTGATGAAATATAGAACCAACGAACATATCTTGGGGAAGATCGTCAGTACGATCGTCTCGTTGTTCATAGATCGTCAAAAGCTTCAAGAAGTAATATCTAATACAATATAATTCTCTCTTCCTAAATAAGATTCAAATTAGTTTTAGTTTAATTATGACCATAACAAAAATCATTTTACAGGCAAGGCACTTTTTTATGGAGCACCCTGATCTCAAAATTACGGAGACTATGAAGAGGAACGCTATCGAAGAAATCGAAAACAATATCAACTGGTTGGACGCAAATATGCAGGACATCGAAGAGTGGCTAACAGCGAATAATTATAATTAACTTGTACTACTAATTCTAAGGTACGATTTTTTACAAAAGCACACTATTACAAATATTTACTGTTACATATTATATTTAATTTCTTACACGTAAGTTCTGTTCCTACAAGCTGATTAGTCATTCACAAGTAACTCATTAGTACAATTAAATGAAGATATTCATTCGAAAGTCTTAATCTACTTGTCACTACATATTGAAAGACACAGGAAGATCGTGATTCGATTAATCGATCATGTCTGACACCAATATTTAACTACAAGAAATATTCATGTGCTCCAGAATGTATTATCTGCAGCGATTAATACAAGATGTCTGAAGATACGTTCTCGTATCTTGTTCACGCTGGTCACTGTTCGGTTTACGGCACTTTTAGCAAATATTACATGAGTCGGATTAATGATACTTCAGATAATCGTAATATCTACGCTGATCAAGTAAATATTTGCGCACTTTGTTCTTTGTTTACAAATTTTTTAACTTTCTCAATTCTCCAAATTCTAAGTTAGTGAATTTAAGAAATTGTTAAATTTGCAAATTTCTAATCTCTTAATTTTTCTAAGAATTTTGAGATCACTAATTTTTCAAATTTTCTATATTTTCCACATTTTCCAAATTTTTCTCAAATTTTCTAATTTCCCATATTTTCCCAATTTCTCAAATTTCTCAAATTTTCCATTTTCCCATATTTTCCCAATTTCTCAAATTTTCCAATTTCCCATATTTTCCCAATTTCTCAAATTTTCCAATTTCCCATATTTTCCCAATTTCTCAAATTTTCCAGTTTCCCAAATTTCTCAAATTTTCCAACTTCTCAAATTTCCTAAATTTCGCT
The DNA here is from genome assembly GCA_963576845.1 of Megachile leachella. Lineage (NCBI taxonomy): Eukaryota > Metazoa > Arthropoda > Insecta > Hymenoptera > Megachilidae > Megachile > Megachile leachella. The sequence continues at coordinate 11,585,925 of OY756255.1, forward strand.
AATTTTCCTAATTTTCCCCATTTCCCTAATTTCCCCAATTTCCAAAATTTCCTAAATTTAGTTAATTTTCCCCATTTCCTAAATTTCCCTAATTTTCCCAATTTCTCAAATTTTCCAATTTTCCAATTTTCCAATTTCCCAAATTTCTCAACTTCCTAGATTTCAACATCATCAAATTCCCTCTTCTTCTATATCTGAAATTCCCCAACTTCCAGTACCCCAAACTCTCCAACTCCCAAATTAATCAAAACTCCCAGTTTACCCAATCCCCACAAAAATTAAGAAAGTATCAATCAGTGTTTAAATTCCAAAGAATTTCAAGTCCTAACTCCGTACCAAAGATTCCCATACAAATAATTTCTAAAAATTATAAGCAGAAAAATTTTCCAAACCCTCATCCGTCGAAACTACTTCCATATCTGTCCCACTTGTATCCTAAAGAAAAACATCCTCGGAATGCTTGCAACTTCGACCCATTGATCAGTTATCGACAGAGCAATTAACCGCGGTGGGTTCGCCTAAAGCCGCGTCTCCAATTGTTCGTTATTCAAGATCCAGCAACTCCGATCGAAAGCACGTTAGCCACGTTACCTATATCTAATCGATAAACGCCATTCGCCGGTTCGAGTGGTCTGCCACGGAGAAGACTCGAAAGTGTAGACAACGGGAATGTATCGAGACGGGGCGCGTTCGAGAGCTCCGCTCGGCAGCTCGTTATCGAGAATTATCGAAATTTCTTTCATTACTCATCGTCGATACACCGACCGGCCCTGGTAAACAGCCGGACAACCGTGTTTTGCTGTCTCTCTAAAACCGATACACAGACGTTGCAGTCATCCGTTCGCGAATGATCCTCCGCGTTTCAACGTCTGTCTAAGTCGACGGGGCGATTATCGATCCGGGAGTGCTACCAGGTTGATCCAGAGCTAAGGAGGTTTGAGTGCTACCAGGAGCGTTAGGAGTCCGAGTGCTAACAGGTTGATCCAGAGGTAAGGAGCTTCGATGGAGGTTCTGTGAAGACGCTGACAGTTTTTGAACAGTGCGGTACTTTTGTACAGTTGCGATGAGCAAGACGGTGCATTACGCTTTGGTGGCGTTCTGGGAGAAGTCCGGATGTAAAATCGTCGCGGACTATCCGGCGAAACAGGACCCGGCTTATAGGGCCATCGCGCTGAGCACTGTGGATGGAATCAAGACGCTGGAGAACGATAAGATCAGCCTCGATCGGGGCAAGTAAGCAAACTTCATTATTTAGTCGATTGACTTTGATATGTAGATTGTCTTTGATATGTAAATTGGCTTTATCTTTTTGTCGCAAAATATTACAACTTTCTGGACAGTCAGTTTGTTATTTGACATGTGGTGTAAAATGCATAACAAGATATGTGGTGTGAAGTCAATAACTTTGTGATAACTGGAGACATTGATGACTATATTTCAGATTTAAAGGTTAATCTGTGTGTCTGATTACGTACGTCAAATTTCACTGTGACAGTGTTTTGTTGACACAGTCCACGTGGTAGGTTAGGTTACGGGTTAGGTTAGGTTGTGTTGGTTTAGATTAAGTTAAAGGTTAGGTTAAGTGTTAAGTTAAGTTATTTTGAGTGTTAGGTTATATTAAGGTTCAGGATAGGTTAAGGGTTAGGTTAAGAGTTAGGTTAAGAGTTAGGTTAAGAGTTAGGTTAAGGGTTAGGTTGAGGGTTAGATTAAAGGTTAGGTTAAGGGTTAGGTTATGTTAAGTGTTAGTTTAGGTTTAGGTTAAGTTTACTCTATTAATGTTAGGTTAGGTTTGCTCTTATTAACACTTCCAAGTTGCTAAAAACTTACAGTTTCTTCCTCAAGCTAAATCAATATTAATTAAACTAAATCAATATTAATTGAAGTGAGCAAAAAGTGTGAAACAAAATAATATAAAGAATAATCAAAGAAAAAACATAATACAGTGAAAATTGAATGCAATGACGAGCTACTGAAGAAGCAACCACAGCATCACACGAAATATTTGTTACGATATACAAAAGTTCATAATGTCATTAAACTTCAAGTTCAATAAGGTTACAAAAAATTCAATCTAATTAAGTACAGTGCTAAATACGATTGCAATAATAATTAATGACTATGTCAAATTATCGTCTTAATTTACGACCACGTTATACTTCCAAATCTGGCTACATTATTTAGCTAGGTTATTTATAACCAATTACTGTTGGTTTCATTAATAAATAACCTCGTGATCGAGAGAAAACAATTATGAATGAAAGATAGTGTAGTTGAAACTAATTAAACTTGAACCTTTAATATGATTTTCTATCTGAAATTGACAGTGTGAGCAAAAAATTGAGATAATAAATGCATGCTCGACAAAATATAATAATTTGTTCTTGATAAGGTGGTGATACCACGTGGTTCATTGTTTCGGTCATTCTATATATATCATGCAAAAGAAGTTTATTTTATGTGGAACAACTATAATATTAATTTAAAATGTGGTGTAATAATGGGAGAAACTTTCTTTTATTTCAATTTAATTTGCAAATTTAAAAATTCTCAATTTCCAAATGTATGAATTTAGATTTTAGAGCTTTGAAATTCCTTGTGCTCAAATTTACAGATTACCAAATTTCTATATAATCGAATTTCCATGAATAAAATTCCAATATTCCCAAATTCCTGTACACCAAATTACAGTATTTCCAAGTCCCACACTCTCCAAATCCCAAACTCTACAAATTCTACACTCTCCAAATCCCAAACTCTCTCAATTCCAAACTCTCCAAATTCCACACTCTCCAAATCCCAAACTCTCTCAATTCCAAACTATCCAAATTCCAAACTCTCCCAATTCCAAACTCTCCAAATTCCACACTCTCCAAATCCCAAACTCTCTCAATTCCAAACTTTCCAAATCCCACACTCTCCAAATCCCAAACTCTCTCAATTCCAAACTTCCCAAATCCCACACTCTCCACATTCCAAACTCTCCAAATCCCACACTCTTCAAATCCCAAACTCTCCAAATCCCAAAATCTCCAAATCCCAAATTCTCCAATTCCTACACTCCCCAAATCCCAAATCTTCCAAATATGCAAGTTCCTAAACCCCCAACTCTCAAACATCCAAACTTCCAACTCCTATCTCCCAAGTATCCAAACTTCTAACTCCCCAACTTCCAAATATCCAAACTTCTAATTCCTCAACTTCCAAATATCCAACTCTCTAACTCATAAATCTTCAAACTCCCCAATTACCAAGTCTCCACATTCTCAAAACCCTCTTCCAATGCAACAACCCTAACCTACCACTTCCCCAACCTAACCACTCATCAACCTAATCAGCATACCTAAAAGTTCCCCTTAAAAATTCATAAAAGTTCCTCACCAAGATCTAATCGTCCATATTCTAGTTCATCTACAAAATACAAAATCTGTCCACTGACCCACAGGTACACCGTGCACGTGTTGATAGGCGAACTGCACTACGCGTGTTTAACCTCAAAACCAGACTGTCCCTCGTCCGCCGCGAAGCTGGAGTCCTGTTCCCAGGTGTTTCTGGAAAGGTTGCGAAGCGTTTACATGGAACTACCTATTCTAGCGGACCTCTCGAGAGACCTGACCAACCTCACAGTAATCGACCTCTCGAAACCGATGAAAAAGATAGTGGTTCGATCTTTTAATCTGCGGACGTTGACTGTTAACGTGGTTTCGACTGGGGGATTAAAGGAGTGTCGTTTTAGGAGGAATACAATCGACAGGAGCTCGATATTATCCCGAAACTGGAAGGAGATCTGGCTGAGATTCGGAAAACTTTGATGGACGGTGTTCAGAAGCTTATCGACAGGGGTCAGAGGCTGGATGACCTTGTACGGAAGACACAGAGCTTGCAGATCATGGTAATTATTTTGTGATGTAATTTATTGAGGAGGGCAATTCCTTTAGAATCCTAAAAAATTACAAAATCTTTTTTGCAATAAAAAAAAATTCATAAATGTCAGCTTATTTCCATCTGTCTAAAGGTATTGCCACTCTTAATGACAGGAATAATAAAAATAATATAGGAACAATATAGAAATGATGTAACCCTACTAATTCTAGTTTTATCTTATAACCAAAGATGCAATATAGGAAATGTATTTTATGTCTAGACACTTTGAAACACTTCAAAAATAATTTCACCAAAAACTGAAAAAAAGGTAGAAAAAATTCTAGAAAATTGTAGTGTCACAAAATTGAAATAATTTTACTAAAATAATAGTCGGAAGAAAATATGAAAGTACAGTGACAGACCAGCAAAAATTTAATAGAAAATATTACAAAGCACTGAATCGCAATAAAATTGGAATACTTCGAAAAACGTGTGATATTAATAACATTTGAATAAATCGCCTCTGCATTCGCCTCGGCTAACCCATATTTCGTGCAGGAGAAATAATCATTGTTATCGAAAAACCGTAATTGTTCATCGTATTCGAGAATAATTCTCATTCAAGCAGGAACGATCAATAAATAACCGCGGATACGACCCCAGCGTTTGAAATCATTTATTTTCAGGGTAGTGCGTGTCGTGATTACGCTCTTTTTATTTGCACACGCTGGAAAAGATAGCGGCGACTATTAATTGCGCCAATATCGAGGGACGATTAACGGGTCGCAACCCACGAGCAGATTTTTCGCTCGTTACTTGGTCATTTTGTTAATCGTTCACCAATGACGTGGCGAAACATTTGAAAAATCGAGGATGGAAATAATGGAAAATTTTCACTTTTAATCCCTCACTCTTGTGAACGATTCGTGAATTCTAAGTCTTATGAATTTGGAGATCTCTCGATTATTGTATAATTATTATTCATCGATGTATTAATCTGTTCGGAAAATTATTGGGTTATTTTTATTCGTCATTATACTGATTTATTTAAAGAATTATTGTATCATTATTATTCATAACTAGCATACCTAACCTACCTAACCTACCTAACCTACCTAAACTACCTAACCTACCTAACCTATCTAACCTACCTAACCTGGCTAACCTACCTAACATGTCTAACATGCCTAACCTAACATACCTAACACACCTAACTTACTTAACCAACCTAACTTACCTAACCTAACATTAGAAACTTGAGTGTTCAGAGATTTCTAAATTTGACAATTTAGTTTATAAAAATATTTATATAATGTAATAGATATGGAGAGGCTTCATATATACACACTGAAATATGACTTTTGTATTTATTTTATACACTTTTATATAGTGTAGATTACATTGATTTATTCAAAGAATTATTGTATGATTATTATTCATTATATCTGTCCAAAGAATTATTGTATGATTATTATTCATTGTATTTCTGTCCAAAGAATTATTGTATGATTATTATTCATTATATCTGTCCAAAGAATTATTGTATGATTATTATTCATTACATATCTTTTCAAAGAATAATTGTAAAATTATTATTCATCACATACTTTGTTTGCAGTCGCGGAAGGATTTTCACATGATGACAAAAACAACTCGGAAGAAGAAGAACGCAATGATGGCCGCGGTGGCAGGAGTCACCATGTTCCTCTCCACATCCCTCTTCGTTTTCCTCCTCTACCTCGGCATTTTATGACCATAAACGCACCTTGCGGAAGACGTTGCTGAAATATGGCTGACGCGTGTAACCGACGCGCTGTCGGAAATATACGAGCAAATAAATTATTTATTGGCTGATACTCGCCTTCTGTCTTTCATGCGTCTTGCGGATGATTTATACTTGCATTGTAACATTATATCTCAAGCACTTCGAAACTTGCGGTAACTGTTCGCGAGTTATTGAAGTTGGATCGATTCTCAGACATCAAATTGTTCTCGCGACATGTCGGAAACTACGTTCAAAATGGCGGGCGTTCGTCTAGTCAGGTTAAGTCATTTTTTATAGAATTTATGTTTTATACAAATTGAATTTGGTTTTTTTTCTTTTGATTTGAAGTTTATCTTGTTTGAACAGAATGTGTGTTACGTAGGTACGAGTGATTATTTATTTTGTTTGGAGGAATGCAACCGTTCAGTTGTCAACAGTGATTCAAGCATGACACAAATCACGTAAAGAATTTATTAATAAAAAGCTCAGGTAGCATTCAGTAAAAATTGCATTCTGAATAATTGGAATTTCACTGTATATTTTCTCAACAACGTACTTTTGTAGCAAAAATTTAAGAATACAGGTGAACTATGACACGTGACAACAAGAGGCGAACCACCACGGATTTCGCTCGGAATCATTTAAGGTACTTTGCACACCGAGAATGCATTAATCCAAAGCTAATTCAAGGTTCTCAATTTTCCTATAATTTTTAGATTGAAAAGTTCTAATGGCGTCAGTGGAACAGTTCAAACCGGACCCCGACGAATTCGAGGAGGAGGTGAAACGCAGAGACGATCTAGCAGAATCGACGAGGCGTGAAAACTACATTGCAGCTCGCAAAATACAGGTTAACGGCTGTTTCGTCGATAACCTGCAAACGATTCGACAAAAACGGGGTGAACGTATACGCCAAAGATAACCTCGCACGATAATCCGCTGCACAAGTTATCGTCCTTATCCGGTGATCCTGACTAATAATAACGTGTTTGATGTCGTAATGGAAGTCACACGTGATAACGAATGTTCGAGGTCAAGATCACACGCTATCTCATCCATCGTGTTATCTGCGGTTCTTCTTGTCTTTTTCTAATTCAGTTAGATTCATATCCTCCCCTTGAAAATAGGTAGATGCATTCTTAAAGATGCATTTCCAACTAAAACCTATTAAATGCATCTCTTAAAATAGTTTGGGAAAGAATTATTTAAAATCATAGTCTAAACATGTAATCCTTCATAAGAAATATTATGAACGTACATGTAATGTACGTATGTCGTACATGTTTAGAAATATTATCTTATTAGAAATACTTATGTATACACATGAACTTGAAATAGCTTCAAATTTTGAACAAAACTTCATAGTAAACCTGTAGAACTCATAAGAAATATTTGTAACACAAGAAAATCGTGCTTATGTATGTACATGAGCTCGAAACAGCCTCAAATTTTGAACAGTACCTAATTTTTGATCCCGAAATTTTCGTACATGCAAATTTGGGAGAATTTTTGCGACGCGTATTCAACTATGAATTCAGCCAACTGGACTTTGTTGGGTCGCTTCAGGCTTGGATGCGTGGGATCCTCACCCGCAACCATTTCAGACTGCTACACAAAAGCGCGACCATCATTCAACGTCATTGGAGAGGTCATAGAACCAGGATCGCCGTTGATCTGTACCTGATCGAACGCGTGCATCAGATATGGCAGGATTATTACGATCAAATGGCGACGAGGATTCAGGCGATGTGGCGCGGTTACTGGGTCAGAAAGACGGTTCTCGATATACCGAAAATGCGACGCTGGTTGCAAAACGTTTACTCGAAGAATCAGGAGACCGTGGAAAATATGAGAAAGTTTGTATCGGTTGTTCTGGAGGAATACGATTGTTGTACCTATCTTCTTTCAGGTTCAGGCAGGATGTGCTCAAGTACAGGAAAGGGGTCATGGAGTATGAATCTATGCAGTGGATTCTGTTCATCCTATTCAAAGTAGAGTTTACACTTTTGATGTTCTTAAAAATTTTTACTTCATTAAAGTATCTTTTTATTATTGTCCTAAAATTGCAATGATAATGGAGACTATTGAATTATTTTTAAAAACATAAGCACATGATCGCAATCGTTATTAGCAATATTTCTAATTGCAAAAGTTGCAAAGTTTTAACCTTAATAAATTATATGATAGCTTTATTATTTCAAATGTTGTACATGTTTTAAGGGAACTTATATTTCATTCTTGTTTCATTCTTGCATGAAGTCTTCTGGTTCTTCTGTTTCATTAGATGTTCCTTCTTTTTGTTCTAATGTCCTAATGTCCTAATGTGTTAATGTCTCAATTAAATGTCCTTGTTCTTAAATATCAAATTTTTGCATTCAGTCCTAATTTCGAAGATCATTACAGCTGCACCATTTATTAAGAACGCACCAACGTCCAGGCGTGATCACCAGAATCGACAAAACATGCTTCACATACATCGAAGAAATGATGAAGTGTTTCGAATACAGACGCTACGGAGAAAGAAAGACCCAAACCTGTCGTGACTGTCAAATCGACCCCAAGCCATCACTACTTCTGCGAGGGACCTACTACGAACGCTGCGAAAGGGAAATTCGAGAGATCGAAAGACGCATCAAAGTTGGAATCACGCCAATCTCTAGAAGTATATTTCTACGAAACCTGTAAATCCATTTTTATTTCCAATTAAACTTTCAGGTCGACCGTACGAGGAGAACGACAAGCATCGACGTAAACAGAATCAGTTAAAACTGGAGGCAGCGATACACGAAAAATATTTGAAAGACTGCAACTTGGAAATGAAAGAAAAGTGTGATTCAAAAATTGAATCGCGAATTCCTTGTGCGGATCTTTATAAAGAGATCAAGGAAATGGACTGTCATTTAAATCAGCTTCGTTTGAAATGTCCGATTCATGATGCATCCTTGTGATCGATTAACAGGAAGGTAAGTGCAAGTGAGTTTGAAGAAAAGACGAATTTATCAAAAATAATATTTACAAATTTTATAGATACATTCACGCTAAAACTACGACTAAAATAATTAGATCTTTGGTGTCGCACAAGAGGAACCGATAAAATTCTGGTCATCTTCCTCGTCGAGTTTGCAGGGTCGATAAAACGTCTAACGCCTGGAGATCGTCGCACACGCTGGCTTCTGCAAGGACTTGACCTTCTGCAGGTTCTCTCCTTCACATTGCTCTTTGGTGAGCGTGTAACTGGCGATGAACTCCTCGGGTTTCGTCAGCAGACAATTACCAGGACTCATGAAATCATTCTCTGAATCGCCGTCGTAATTGCCGCAGAGTCCTCGAAGGGAGTAGCTGTACATCTCGGGTTCCTGTGAATGTTAATATACACGTTATGCTCCGTTATGACGTTAGCGAAATAAAGGAATATTTATATTGATTGTAAGGCGCTGTCCATTGCGAGTGATGGAAAATCTCAATTCTAAACTCTTCAAATTTCAACTCTTCAAATTTCAAACTCTTCAAATTTCAAACTCTTCAAATTCCACACTCTCTAAAATCCAAACTCTCCAAATCTCACACTCTCCAAATCCCAAACTCTTCAAATCCCAAACTCTCCACATCCTAAACTCTCTAAATCCCAAACTCTCCAGATCCCCAAATCTTCCAAATATACAAGTTCCTAAGCCCCCAACTCTCAAATATCCAAGCTTCTAACGCCCCAACTCCCAAATATTCAAACTCCTAACTTCTCAACTCCCAAATATCCAAGTCCTAAATCTTCAAACTCCCCAATTACCAATTCCCCATATTCTCAAATGTTCAAAGCCCTCTTTCAATGTAACAACTCTAAGCTACCACTTCCCCAACCTAACCACTCATCAACCTAATCAGCATACCTAAAAATTCCTCTTAAAAATTCATAAAAATTCCTCACCAAAACCTAAGTTCCTCCCACACTCTCCAAATCCCACCCTCCATATTTACCTCGATCATAAGGCGTTTTCCATCGTAAGTGAGTGTTACGTCGTACTCCTCCGATACCACTGAAACGTAGTGACTTCCACGTTGGAATATCTCGAAGACGACTTCGTCATCCTGTCGCACTTGGTGAGTAACTGTGCCAGAAACTGGGACCTTCTGACCGTTCACCAGTACCTGGGGTAGCTCGCTGCCGGGCAGAAGCTGAATCTCGTTTTGGCCGAGTATGATCTTCACTTCCTTCTGTCCGTTGATCTCTCGAGCGAGGATGCTCACGCTTTCGTCTTCCGACATCGCGAGCTTCTCGTTGGGTGTCCTGGGATTCCGTCTGGGATATGTGGTCATCAGAACCTGCCAGCAGCTGCTCAACTTCAACGGAAATTCTTTGCCGTCGAAAGTCTCGGCTTTGTTAAGATCCATCACGCAGGTTGCTGAAAAGACGTTACGGTAAACATTAGAAGTAAATCTCTAAATAATTTTGTAAATCCCCAGATAAAATCTTTAGATCCCAAAACTCATAGATCTCCAAATTTCTGCATCTCCAAACAGACCCCGAAACTCTAGAATCTTTAAAGAACCGTTAAATCTTGAAATCAATATTCAATATTAGTTCTCTATAGTCAAATCTTTGCATCCTCAAATCTCCAGATATATCAGACAAAAAGTATATTTCTGTAAATTCTTAAAATCCATCTTGTTCACATAATACATTCGCAGTAATACTTACACACATCGTCGTCCACCAGCCAGCTGTTGTCGACTTCATCCTCCTGTTCCTCGGAGCTATCTTCGAAATAATCCAAGTTGACATCATTCATCTTCATGTTCACGTTCGTCGACTGCACACTGAAGTTAGCAGTCTTCATATTCTTCGAAATCTTCGCTTTCAAGGTGACCTTGCCTTCGCCCATCTCTTCAGGCTCCGTTTCGATTACGGTACCATACGCAATGCCCAAGGATACCAGATCCGACAACAACTCTTCAAGACTCCTATGTGTTCTTCGGCAACCGGTCTGGAAGGTGAGTTGTAATTCGTCCACCTGCAGAGCCTTGTCTCCGGCCTTCTGGCACGCCCGGAGGAGTTTGTTCCCTTCCTCCATCTGCTTCTTGCATTCCTTCACTACACTGATACCGCTGATCTCTTCCCTCAGCTCATTGCTTCGAGTACCTGTGCCTATGATGTTCACGCGTTTGTCCTTGGGACAGTTCTCCCCGTGTCGAAAGTCTAGGTCAAATTCGATCTTGGGCGTGGAGTTGTTAACTTCGTCGTAAACTGGGAAGTACGGTGGTGTGAGCGCTAACTGGGACGCTGCGCATACTTCGAACTCGGTGCCGTGGTCTCTGTTCTTGATGGTCAAGTGGGAAAGAAATCGTCCCTTGGTTTCGGCGTTGCTCGCTGACCAACCAACGGTTAAGTTGACCTTCACCGCGTCTCTTGTGAGAGGAATGACGACTTGGAAGTCCACCACTCCCGCCTGGGCTAACACGATGCCTTTGGCTGCTTCCTCCAGGAATCGTATCTTACGCTGTTCGCTGTCGCGATTCTCGCTGAATGCTTCCGTCGCGTTGACAAACTGTGTCCATTGGCTAGTGTCCTCGGTGCCAGCTTCCACGTCCAGGGTACCGTAAGAGGCGCTCAAAACCAACGGCTCTCCATCATCAGGTCTCTTATCCATGATTAATGCCACGTTGTGGTATTCGCTTTGTCTGTCCTGCCATGGGAATATACTCCACATTCTTTTATGCCAAACATCCTCGTTCGACGCGTCGGCTTCGATCTCCATCCTGAATATCGTATTCGGCACAGTGTCACTGTCACGTCTTATTTCGTCGTTGTGCAAACGCCGTGTGTCGAACGCCGACTGCAGCAGCAAAGGCTGTAAATCCATGACGTTGTGGATCGAGGTGTACGGTATCCGCCTACGTAGCAGCACCGTGTTAGGCTTGTCGGTCTTCGGTGGCCAAATCTTCAGTTGCACGCTCTTCTTTGGAGCACTGATCTCCACAGAGGTCTTCAGGGGAATGTAAACCTGCGTGTGCTTGTCTACACCGGCAACGAAATGGCGATGATCGAACGGCGTTACGAAACCTACATTCCTCTGCGTTTTATAAACCATCGTGAACTGGAAGTCGGACTCGAAGCGACCCGCGTTGAAGTCATCCATCGAGCTCATCTTCGCAAGAGTGTTTTCGCGTAAGCTGTACACGAACGGCAGTCCAGTATCGGTCGTGTCACCTATCATCATCTCGTGCAAATTCAGTATGTGCGTGTTGTGGAAGGGTTCGTTTTTTCTGCTTGCCATGTACTCGCCGATCTCTGTAACATTTGAAACGTAACAATTGTCATTTTGTCAGAAATTGGAAACTGTGAAATTCGAGTTGTTAGAGCAAGAACGTGAGATGTTAGATCTGTGGTTATAAAAGTAACTCACTGTGAGGAAGGTTGCGAATAGTGTTCTCGTCATAAGGAACGAAACGCGACACGAACTTCGTCTTCCACAAGAAATTTCCTTCCAGTAAGATAGGTTTATCGCCTAAGATGTTCAGTTCATCGGCGATTTTCTCGGTAGCCATTTTCACGAGGGTCCGTTTGTCGGAGGGCATCAGAGCGTCGATAAGAGAGTCCACGTTGGGAATCATAGTCATAAGTTCTACAGGGGATTCTTTGAAGTTGCCGTCATAAAGGATCGACGCAAGGTACATGGTACGAGGGATCGGGCTATTGTCGCTGCCGATGTAATTAAGAAGAGTGTTAGTGAAAAGGTTCTCTTCTTTCATCTTGTTAAAGATGAATTCGTGGGATTTCAGCATGTCGTAATTCTTGTTGTCCAATAACTTCAACGCAGCCCGAGCATTCTTCGCCAACCACTGCCATTCTGGATCAGATAAATCTTCCAGGGCCTGAAGGGTGGACTTCACCGCGGACTTCACCTGTTTGCTGCTTTCGTTGTTGCTGAACTGCACGATTTCGCGCAGCACCTCCAAAGGAGGATTCGTCATTGGAATCAGGAAGACGGCCATGCAACGCACCTCATGACTCTCCGTCGTGTTCATGTAGATCTGTTTCAAGCCTGGCAGCGCCTTCTTCGGATGATTCGCAACAAAATTACTCAAACTGGCGAGAATTAACGTCTTCTGGAAGGCTGTCATTTTCTCCCTGCCTGTCAGGAAGGGCTCGAAGACGGGGAGCACCTCGTACATCCCGATGGTACCCAGAGCAACGATGTAGGTTTGGATCCTGGCGCTGTCGCCATCGTCCACGGCCTTCTTTAATTGCACCCCCAAGTATGGGATGTAGTTAGTGACGATATTCGTGTATTGCTCGTCAGAGGGACGACCGGTTGTGTGCACGGGATAGAACTTGTAGACGCTCCTATCGTTTCCTTGAGACAGGAATAACAGTTCGGAGAACGCCGTTATCGCTGTGACGTTCAGGAGTGCCGTTTGCGTGACTTGTGGACTGGTGGCCATTTCCTGAAGAATTTCAAGAATTATATTATTTTACTGAAAGTATTTTCTTATTAGTCTAATATATTTTCTTTTGTTATATATGTATAATTTATCATTTAAAAAATTCGAACTGTCCTTTAATAAAAATGAAGATAACACGGTATCTCGACTGCGAGTGAATTACATGCTGTTTATGCATTCACAACTTATGTAATAAGGATCTCATAGATTTCTTTACATTTTTCAGGTCTCGTAAACATTGATAACACTTACGAAGAACGCCTCGGTGTATTTGTTTGTAATTTGTCGAGCAACCGCCGGGATTTTTGACAGCATTTCAGCAGCCTCCGCGCCCCTCAAGTCCCCATTCTCGATCCAATTTTTGATAGTCAACAGAGCGGGTCCAGTCCCAGCTTGAGTGACAGCATCCCTAAAAACGGACCAACGGTTTTGTTCGATGGCATTAGCCTTGTCGCCCCACTTGAGCTTCTTCGGCGAGATCTCCAATTTGTTCTCAGCTTCCGCTATTTGATTCCTATTCATGGTGCGGATTATGTTGACAAAATGAGTGAACTTGTCTAGGGTCTTTTTCTCAGGAATACTATTCGGGTTCAGCAGTTCGTTCGAAATGTGCAAGAGTAAATCGCTGAGTGCACCTAAACCGTTAAACTCTTTGTAGGTACCAATAAATTTTCCTCCGTAATCGATGATGTTAGGCCAAACAGGATGCTTGGGAGCATCTTCCAGAGAGGACGGGGTGGTTTCGAAAGAAATGCGATAACCGGTGGATTTGGGTTTCGTTGGCGAAGGCATTGGAGTCTTGATCGCGTGCATGTCCTTCAAAGTTAGGCTCAGTTTGCTGAGCACCGTGCTGTTCTGCGCGTCATTGAACAAGGGAATGATGGTCGTCTTACTGGTAGACACCGCCGACTGGATAACGAAGTCCTTCAGGCTACCTGAGATGACGATTCTACTTGTGGAAGATTTCTACAACAGAATTTTCGAGATTATCACTGCGGTTTATGCATGTAACACTGATATTTATGCATCTACTGAATAAACATAAACTGTTTAGTCTATGGAAAGATTGATTTATTCTTACTTTGTGATATGTCATACATGTATTCAATTACATAGCTACTCACCAACATGAGGTTCTTGTTAGTTTTAGGATCCTTCTTCATCAGCCGCGTCATGCCGAACACCTTCTCCGACATTTCCGGGTACCTGTCATAGCTCTTCGTCTTGACGATGTCAATGTGTTGTCCTGAACCCTTCAATTCAGGTTTCGGCACCAATTCGGGGTTAGTTCGAAGCTGCTGTTCCGACAGCGGTTTGAAGTCGTACCGAACTTCGTTCAATCCAGCGAAGTAGTCTTCCAGTACCGTGAACCCTCCCCGAGGGTCATTCTCTTCCGGAACCTTGACATCGTGTCCCTCCACGAGTTTATTACCCTTGATGTCCACCTGGAACTGGTTGATGATACTCTTGAGCAGTACCACCTCCCAGTTGGGAACGTCTTCCTCCACGATTACGGAGTCGATCAAGCCGTCCTTTAATTTAATATCGAAGGGCTTTTCAGATATGGGTATGTCATGGTGCACCAACTGTAGTTCGAGGATGGGCTGGTCCCAGCCCCTGGGCAGGTTGCTGTTGACGTGAGAGTATTGATCCTTCGTTAATTTCGCGGTTAGCTTGCCATCCTCCTTAGCTTGCACCGTGAGGTATCCTTTCATCAAGATACCCGCATAGTCTTTGGGGAACTCCGCTAAATTCGTGAACGTGCGACTTTGCACCACGTAGATGTACTCGTTGCCGGCCTTCCAGCCATAGTTGCTTTCGGCGGATACCACTCCAGCTGTGGATGTACGAATCGTCGGTTAATTTGGTGTGTAAGGAATTAGAGTAAGTAAATCATAGTATCGAAAGTAAGTAAGTAAATCATAGTATCGAAAGCAAGTAACGCTGTTACTTTCGAGTGATGACATTGAACTAGGTGAATGTTAAGTCGAATTGAATTGTATTATGTGAAGGTATATAGTTTATGTCAGATTCTTATCACTTCGAATTTAGACTATGTCGAATTTGAACTATATCGAATTGGTGGCACGTTAATTTTGGACTATGTCGAATTGGTACCATATTGAATTTGAACTATGCCGAATTGGTACCACATCAAATTGGACCTATGTCGAATTCCTACCACGTGGAATTTGGATTATGTCGAATTGATACCCCATCAAATTTAGATTATGTCGAATTTCTACCACGTGGAATTTGAACTATGTCGAATTGGTACAAAATTAAATTTGAACTGTGTCAAAATCGCACCACCCCAAATTTGAATTACCTCGAATTAAAATCGCGTCGAATTTGAATAATGTCAAACCGCATGCCAAATTTAAAAACATCATAAAACAAGAATTACAAACAACTTGATTAACATCTAATTTCGCTTATATTGAATTTGAAATGCACCAGATTCGAACAGTACATCGCGCTGAAATCACATAAAATTTTCCAGTCAAGATTTTGTTAAATTTTCATATAAATTACG
This sequence comes from Megachile leachella, assembly GCA_963576845.1. NCBI lineage: Eukaryota > Metazoa > Arthropoda > Insecta > Hymenoptera > Megachilidae > Megachile > Megachile leachella. Next base: position 11,601,524 of record OY756255.1, read on the forward strand.
TGGGATTACATTTGCTTCGCACTAGAAAAATTCCATGAAATTAAAAAAAAAAAAATGAAAATTGGCACGTTTGCTCGACACATCACCAATAAATTTTTGAAAGACGTTTACAAAATTTGAATTTACACACCCAAAATACCCCTAGAATATGTTAGACGGAAAATGATAAGTCTAATAATACAGCCTGTATTGTTCGAACAGTCTTCATTGTGTATATGTTGCAGTGAAACACCGAAACCGGAAAATGTCGACTTTCACCGGTGAATGTCAGCATTCACATAATCGCTTGGTGTGCATCCGAAATATTTTCTAAATATCCTTATTTCTGACTTACACCGGTAAAATGTCGACATACACGTAACCTAATCTATATGTGATTGTTGACATACACCGGTGAAGGTCCGAATGTACAAGAATGTAATAAAATATTCGATCTTTCACTGACGTGTTTGGTATATATTGACATTCACCGGTGAAAGTCGACATTTTCCGGTTTCGGTGTTTCACTGCAACATATATACGAGAAAAAGTTCTGATTAAACCGTTCGTTCACACTTACCAAGCACCAAGAGTGTCAAAGGCAGCCACATTATTGACCGTAGCTCGTCGGAAAGTGATACGTCCGGTCGACTTAGAGCATATATATGCCCTCGCGTTGTATCAATTCAGCGGAATGAATAATTAACGGAGAAAAATTCTGAGAAGTCATATAATCGTTCAAAACATACAATTCTTGGTTTTCCTCATACGCAGCAGTTTCTTTGATAGCCGATGATCGAGTCTATTCCCCTACTTTCGTTTTTACCGTTCTAAAAAATTTTTGAACACTTTCATTCATTTCACTAAACTGTTAACATTTCAAAGCCTACCTCTGGAAAGAAAATAACAAAGTCCGTTCACAGCTTTCACTCGAGAGACACGAGGTCATACATGAGACCGCAATCTCACATGTCTGAAGATAAAAATCCTGAATGTTCCTCGTATTTCCATTTCCACAAATTCAGAACAGAATTCAAAGATCACGTCACGTCATAGGTCACGTTTTAATACAACAAGAAGTGAAAATTACATCCCGTACAGGTTAACACTTGTTCCAGTCTGCAAAGAATTTGGCAAAAGAGTAACCGCGATAACCCCGCGAACAATAGTCCACTATATAAGTTTGTCGTTGTTATCAGAGCATGTTAAATAAATAACATGTTTGTATCGTAACGTATTTCATTGGAAGAGATATCGAATGTTCGAGGTCGCACTATCGGTATGCATCGTATTATCTGCGGTTTCGTTTCTCTTTTTTCAGGTTACATCCTAGGTGTCAAGATCTCAGTTACATAATGACCATCTGTACGTATAGCTTCAAATTTTTAATTCGACTTCACAGTGAACCTGTAGACCTCATAAGAAATATTTGTAACACAAGAAAATCGTGCTTATGCATACACATGAGCTTGAAATAGCCTCAAATTTTGAACAGAACTTCATAGTAAACCTGTAGACCTCATAAGAAATATTTGTAACACAAGAAAAATCCTACTTACGTATGCACGTGAGCTTGAAACAGACTCAAATTTTGAACAGTACCTAATTTTTGATCCCGAAATTTTCGTACACACAAATTTGGGAGAAATTCACGCAGCAATTTTTGCGACGCGTATTCAACTATGAATTCAGCCAACTGGACTTTGTTGGGTCGCTTCAGGCTTGGATGCGTGGGATCCTCACCCGCAACCATTTCAGACTGCTACACAAAAGCGCGACCATCATTCAACGCCATTGGAGAGGTCATAGAACCAGGATCGCCGTTGATCTGTACTTGATCGAACGGATGTGGCATAATTATTACGATCAAATGGAGAGTTCACGCGATGTGGCGGGGTTACTGGGTCAGATAGACGGTACTCGATATTTCGAAAATGTAATGGTTGCAAAATGTTTACTCCAGGAATCAAGAGACCGTGGAAAATATGAGAAGTTTGTATCAACTCTTTTCGTGGAATGCTATTCTTATGCTGCTCTTCTTGGAGATTCAAGATGCGGCCAAATATAAAGAGGTCGTGAATTAATGTGAATTTTATTTTTCCTCGACACGTCATTTTTAGATTAGATTTTGAGTCATTGTTCTTTTAAAAACTTTGGGATTTTGTTGTAGGTACTTCCTTGTGATTGATATTTTTAATATATTTAATATTGTAGTGGTACAGTAATGATGGAGATAGTAATGGTGGTAATATTTATAATTGTAGTAATGCTAGTAATAGTAATAGTAATGGTAATAATAAAGTAGTAATGTTTTGGACTGTTGTTCATGAGTTTGAAAATTTTTTATTCGGAGATTGAAGCATTAGTATCCAGAAGCTTGTACTTCAAAACTCTTAATTTACCTAGGTCTTGAATTTCCCAAGCTTTCATTTTTCATAACTATCAATTTTCCAAACTCCCAATTTTCCAAACTGTCAATTTTTCAAACCCCTAATTTTCCAAACTCTTAATTTCTCAAACTCTCAACTTCTCAAGCACCCAATTTCTCTAGCACTCAATTTTCCAACCATACAATTTCCCAATCTCCCAATTTCTCAAGCTCCTAATTTTTCAAACTCTCAATTTCTCAAACTCTCAATTTCTCAAGCTCCCAATTTCTCAAACTCCCAATTTCCCAAGCACCCAATGTCCCAAGCACTCAATTTTCCAATCTCCCAATTTCTCAAGCTCTCAATTTCTCAAACTCCCAATTTCCCAAGCTCTCAATTTCTCAAGCACTCAATTTCCCAATCTCCCAATTTCTCAAGCTCCCAATTTCTCAAGCTCCCAATTTCTCAAGCTCCCAATTTCTCAAGCTCCCAATTTCTCAAGCATCCAATTTTCCAATCTCCCAATTTTCCAAGCACTCAATTTCTCAATCTCCCAGTTTCTCAAGCTCCCAATTTCCCAAGTACTCAATTTCCCAAACTCTCAATTTCTCAAACCCTCAACTTCCCAAGCACCCAATTTCCCAAACCCTCAACTTCCCAAGCATCCAATTTCTCAAACCCTCAACGTTCCAATTACCCAATTTCCCAATCTCCCAATTTCCCGAACACTCTCAACTCTCCAATCCCCAAACCCCCAAATCTTCAACCTCCCCATCACCTCCCAAACTCCTATTCCCCAAACCCCACGCATACAAAAAACACCAAAATTATTGAAAACGATCAATTTTATTAATACATCGCATTGCTAAATACAAAATAATATACTACTCTAACTACGAAATGTTAACAAAATAATTTTTGTCAGGAACGCGCTTAGGCCACGCACGCAAGAGGGACCTCAATGGATTGTGACATGGAGATAGATTTCTGGCTAAGATCAGGGTTCGCGCCCTTCTCTACTCTCTGCTTCAGCTTCAGAGACCAGTCGTTCTTTTCTGTACAATGGAACTGGTAGTTCTTCGTCTTCATCTCAGTAGCGTTGCAAGTGGGCGAGCAAGAGACAACCGGACGAATGGTAAAGCAGAGTTGGCCGTTCTTTTCGATGACCTTCGTCCTGTGTATGGTGCAGCGTTTGTTTTCAGTCTGCTTCTCTTGGTGGTAGCCCCAGTTGCTGCCAAGAACGTTAGACCTTCCGGATTCGATGTCGTTGATAACATTGCTGGTACGAGCGGACATCTGTGGTACGCAGTGAGCCTGCTGCAGTTTCTTGATCTTCTGCACGTCCTCTCCTTCGCACTGGTCCTTGGTGAGCGTGTAACTTGCGATGAACTCCTCGGGTTTCCTCAGCAGGCAGTTCTTGGGACTCGTGAAGTCGTTGGCCAGATCGCCATCGAAGTTACCACAGAGACCTCGAATGGAGTCGCGGAACTTGTTGGATGTCTGTAAATACATTTCCTGATTAAACCAGTTCGGATAAACCTTCGTTGATAAACTTACCCTGATCATGATCCGTTTTCCGTCAAATACGAGCTTCACGTCGAACTTCTCCGACGCCAGGGCAATGGAACGGTCTCCAAATTGGAAGATGTTGAGGGCAATCTCGTCATCGTGTCGCACTTGGTAGCCAAATTCGGGAGTTATTTGCGCCTTCTGTCCATCGACGATGACTTCAGGTACTTGGCCAGTGGGCACCAGCTTGATCTCCATCCTGCCGAGGATCACCTTCACCTCCTTCTTTTCGTTGGTCTCTCGAGCGAGGATGCTCACGCTGTCAGCTTCGGACATTGTAAGCTTCTCGCCAGGTTTCTGCGGGTCCTCCTTAGGGTAGGTCGTCAGCAGCACGCGCCAGCAGCTGCCCAAGGTCAGGGGGAACTCCTTGCCGTCGAAGGTCTCGGCTCTGGTGCGGTCCATGACACAGGATGCTGAAAATGTCAGAATAAAACTCTTAGTCACATTGCTCGCCATTAAAAATATTGACTGTTCTCATCTGTGCTCTGACTTATACTTTGAGTATCGAATTAGGTTGACAGTAATAAAATATACCAGAGGGGATACTACAAGACTACATGGCCTCTAGACCACATGCTCATCATCATCAAATAAAAAATAAAGAACTTACGTATATTCGTTCCAGCCTCCAAGTTGTTGTTGTCCATCTCGAAGGGAACCACGAGACTTTCCGATTCATCTTCCAAGAAGCTCAGATCGAGGTCGTCCATCCGCATGTCCATGGTTGGCGTGTGAATGACCACGTGACCAGACTTGTCCTTCAACAATTTCATCTTGAGATCAATCTTGTCTTTGCCGGCGTTCTTAGGGTTGGTGAGGTCCACGTTAGCGTTGGTTAATCCCAGTTGGTTTGGCAAGTGGACGCCGTTGGCGATGAGGTCCCTCAGAGGTTTCGAGCGGATGTCCACAGAGACGTCCATCTCGTCCAACGTCATGGCGAGGGCCGCAGCTTTCTGGCAGACTCGGAGGAGCTTGTTCTCGTGGTTCAGGTGCTTCTCGCAGCTCTTCACCACATCGGACTTCATGATCTCGTCCTTCAACTCCTTGCTCTGGGTAGCCTTGCCTATGACGTTGATCTGTTGGTTGTCGGCGCAAGTTTTTCCGTAACGAATGTCGATGTCGAACTCCGTCTTGGGTACGGCCTTGATGACTTTGTCGAAGAACAGAGAAATTACCGGGGTGTTCATGAACTGCGAGGCTGCGCACACTTCGTGTTTGATTTCCTTGCTAGGGATGTTGCATCTCCAGAACAGCAGGGTGCGGCCCTTGGACTCGGCGGTACTCGTGGACCAAGCGAGGGTCATGGTGCTGGAGCTCCTGTCTTCGTCGGGGATTTGGAGTTGAAGGTCCACCACCCACGACTTGCCTAATTTAATACCCTTGATTGCTTCCTTCAGGAACTGCTTCTTACGGTCCTCGCTGTTGGCGTCCTTGTTGGACGGTTCAACCGCTTTGGCGAATTCGGTCCATTGCTGAAGATACTCGTTGCTAGGTTTCGCGTTCATGGTGCCGTAAGAGATGAGCAAAGTCAAGGGTTCTTTCACCTCGCGTTCCAGGTTCATGAAGATGTCCACCTTGCGGTACACGTCCTCCTCAAGGTACATTGGGAACATGTTCTTCAGCTTATTCATGTCCATGTTCCAGAACTCGCTGTCCGAACTGTCGGCTTCCAGCTCTACCCTGAGTCCTTTGAGCTTGTCGGACTGGCTGCCTTTGAGATCCTTGTTGACGTGCACCAGCTGCGTGTTCTTGTCGTTCTGCAGTGGTCGGAGACTCAGGATGTCGCGGATGGAAGTGTATGGCACGACGCTGTAGTGCAACAAGCGGGATTTCTCCTCGCCCTTCAGTGGCCAAATCCTAAACTGCAGGGTGGTTTTTGGGACGTTGACTTCCAGAGATAATTTCAGAGGCAAGTAGACCTGCGTGTTCGCGTCCACACCGGCGATGTAGTGCTGGTGCTCGAACGGCGCCACGAAACCAACGATTCCTTGGATCTTCCTCGAGTATGTGAATTTCAATTCAGACTGGACGTTCACGTTGCGCTCACGGTCCATCTTGATTTGTCCAGTTCCGATCAGTTTGTGCAACACGGGCACCCTCAATGTGTAAACGAATGGCAGGCCGGTTTCCGTCGGGAAACTTAGAGTCACGTCGTAAGACATCAGTTTGTTCAGGTTGACGTAGCCTCCGTCTTTCATTGACATCATGTGCTTGGTGATATCTGTAAAAACACATGATTATAACAACCAAATTCAATAAATATACAACAAATAACAAAAACCGGGTACTCACGATTGCGCATGTTGTGAACAGTGTTTTTGTCGAAAGGTATAAATTTGGACAGGAACTTCGATCTCCACAAGATGTTTCCTTCCATTTCCACAGTCTTGTCGGCAACGATCTTCAGTTGTTCCGCAATTTTCTCGGTAGCCATCTTCTCGAAGGAGGGTTTGTTGGTAGTCATCGTCAGAGCTTCAATCAAGGGCTGTACGTCGGAGATCATAGCCATGAATTCCGTAGATGGGGTCTTGAAGCCACCGTAGTTCATGAGGGACTCCAGATATATAGCGCGTGGAATCAAACCATTGTCGCTGCCAATATAATTCATCACCACAGTGTTGATCAGGTTCTGTTCTTCCTGAACGACGCTGAAGATGAATCCATGGGAATACTGATAACTGTAGTCCTGCTTGTTCATGATGTTCATGACAGAGCGAGCCCTCCTCGCCAGATCTAGCCATATAGGATCAGTCAGTCCCGCCAGGGTCTCTATGGTAGATTTCACCGCGGAGTTAACTTGCTTGTTGGTGTCGTAGTTCGTGAATTCCGCCATACGTTGCAGCATGGTCAACGGAGGGTTGGTTATCGGCAGCAGGAAGACAGCCATGCATCGCACTTCGTGGCTCTCCATGGAGTTCAAATAGATCTTGTACAGCACGGAGCGTGCCAGTTTCGGAGCATGAACCGCCAGTTTGCCCAGGGAGCCGACCATCAAAGTCCTCTGGAAGACGGTCACCTGTTCCTTGCCCTCCAAATAGGGCTCGAAGACGGAGAGGATCTTCGGGTGGCCGATGTTACCCAAAGCCACGATGTAGGTCTGGATCCTTTCGCTGTTGCCTTCCCTGACGGCCTTCTTCAGTTCTCCGGCCAAGTATGGAATGTACTCCTGCAGGAGGGTCTGGTCGTGCTTGGAAGTGAGGCGGCCGAAGGTGTGCACCGGGTACAGGTTGTGGATGCTCTTGCCGTCCACTTGAGATTGGTGTACCAATTCGGTGAAGGACATCAGCACTGCGGTGTTCAGGAATGGCTCGTTGATCACTTTCGGATTCGTGACCAGTTCCTGCAGAAATGACATCAGATTTTAGTACTCATGGAATTGAGATTGGTAGAACTAAGGTTTAAACGATACTCACGAAGAAGGTCCTGATGTACTCAGCAGTGGGCGTTCGCGAGGTTCTCGGAAGCGCAGACAAGATGTCGGTAGCCTCCCAGGTTCCGATGTTCCTCTTTTCGATCCAGTTCTTGATGGTCAGGAAGGCAGGTCCAGTTCCAGCTTGCGTGATGGCGTCCCTGAAGACGGCCCAAGCGTTCTGCTTGACAGCCTGAGTCTTGTCGTCGAACTTCAGCTCGTTCGACGAGAGATGCAAAATGTTCTCGACCTCCTCTATCTGGCTCCTGCTCATGGTACGAATCAGGCCGGTGAGAATGCTGAATTTCTCAAGTGTTTCCTGCGTGGGCATGAGAGTCGAGTCCTCCAATTCGTTAGCGATCTCGAAGACGAGCTGCTTGACGGCCTTGATCACGTCGATTTCGCCAGACTTTCCAATATATTTGCCCTTGTAGCCAATGTAGTTGGGCAACAGTGGGTTCTGCGGAGCATCCTGCAACGTGGGTTTGGGTTGCCAGAACTTGTGTTCTTCGCTGCTGGAGATGGAGCTGCTGGAAGCGCTGGATGAACCCGAATTCTTAAGAAGGTTAATTTTGTTCTTGTTCATCTCCTCGCTGGAGCTCTTGGAGCTGATGCTGTCGGATTCGAGGACCTGCTTAGAGTTTCGTGGGTCGCTGGGTCTGCGTTCCTCCATGTCCGAGAACGGGTTGCTGTAGACGTACACCAGGTTGCCAGTAGATTCGGGGTTCCTCGGCAGAGGCAGAGGATTTGAGATCTTGTTAACGTTGCCCAGAGTCAGGTTCATCCTGCTGGCCACGATTCCCTTGTGGTTTTCATACATTCTTGGGGTGACGAACATCTGGCTGGTAGTCACCGATGTCTGGATGGTGAAGCGTTTCAGGTTTCCTGAGATGACGATTCTACTCGTGGAGTATTTCTGTAACAGATTTTTTATGTTTCTCGTTATTATGTTCCTTGTTTCTATGAATACAAATTAAAGAACTCTGTTGCACCCAAATGTGCCATGTCTACTCACCGACATGAATTTTCCATTCTTGTTCGCACCAGGTTCCCAGTTTGACTGTCCAGTGATACCGAAGTGATACGACATCCTCTGCGCGCATTTGTCAAAGTTCTTCGTCTTGATGATGTCAATGTGCTGTCCATCTCCCTTCAGTTCAGGCTTGGGCACCAATTCGGGTCTCGTGTGAAGCATGTGATCGGACAACGGAGTGATGTCGTACAGCACCTCGCATTTACCTCCTACGGTGTCTTCCATGACCTTGAACGATCCATAAGGTTCCTCATCATCCGGAACCTGAACGTTCTCGCTCTTGATGATGTTCTCCCCCTGACTGTCCACCTGCAGTTGGCTAACCACGCTCTTCAGCAAGTTCACCTCCCAGGTGGGTATGTCCTTGTCCACGATCATGTCGACGATCACTCCGTGCTTCAGAATGATCTGGAAGGGCTTCTCCGATATGGGCAGGTCACGGAATTCCAACATGTGGTCGGAAATCTGTGTTTCCCAGCCCTCGGGTAGCTCCTTATGGATGCGGCTGTATTGGCCCTTCCATAACTTCGCGATCAACGTGTTGGTGTCTTTTGCTTGAACCGTGAGGAATCCCTTTAGCAAGATACCGGCGTACTGGCTGGATTTTGCGTCCAAACTAGTGAGCGTGCGACTTCGTACCAGGTAAGTGTACTCGTCGCCTACCTTCCAGCCGTGTTGGTAATCGGCGGATACTACTCCCGCTGTGAAGTAGACAGGTAATTAGATTGTGTATGCTAGTATCGATGAGGTAGATAGGTAGATTGCTAGAAGTTTGGTAGACTGTCGGGTATTGATACAGATGGGACTATGAGGTGGAATGTGATCAAACTACGTAGAATACTGTAGGATTGCAGCACGTAGGATTAGATGGTGTCAGATTGGTTAGTGTGGAACTGAAATCGGATGTTATCAAACTTGGAGCATGAGGTATACGGTAAATGATGAATTTAGACCCCGTCAAATTTGGAACGCGACAAATTCGAATCTCATTAAAGTATTACATGGAATTCGGACCACGTCATCAAACTACTGCATCCAATTAGAATTACGTAAACCCTGTGTCAAAATTATCTCTCAAATTAAATCTACAAGCTACTTAAACAAATTCAACCCCTCCACTAACAAATTAGAGTTAATACAGTCTTTCAATACAAAATGCACCCACAAAATATCAAAGAGAGAGCTTGAAATCTACGTCGTTAGAGGCGGGCGGCCATTTTCCTTGCGAACGGAGCAAGGAAAATGGCGGTCCGAGTATAACTGGCTTTCACTTACCGAGCACTAAGAGTGTCAAAGGTAGCCACATATTGAAAGTCGTAGCACACACCAGAAAGTGACGAGGCGGTCAGTCGTTTGGAGCTTTTATATCTACTTTGTGTCAAGTCAGCAAAGTTGCTAGTTGGTAGGAAGATTCTGTGAACTTGGTATTCTCGACCACAACAGGTCACTCTGATTTTTTTTCGATCTCCTGTAGCCAGTTGATAAGTTGACTTCGGGTCAGAACTTCCTTTGCTCTTACTTTCTTATTTTTATGCTACTTTGTTTTAGACAGGTTTATTGCAAAATTACTTGGTTTTATTTCATTTTGAGGGCAAAGGAAAGTGTTTATTGAAAATTTAGGGTTGTTTTGAAGATGTGTAACATATGTTTATTTGTAGAGTATTGTCTTTTTGTGAAACTACTTGGTTTTATTTAAAATTAAATGAAGCAGAGTAACTAACTAAACTAGTTTAGAGTAACTAAATAAACGTGAAATTGTAGGATAAAGTAATTAAGTGAAGCTATGGATTAAAAATATTTATTGAAACTTTACGATCTTTTTGAAAATATATAGCTCTTTACTTTACTTTAACACTATACTTGTTTATGAAGTATTGAATAAATGCAACTGAAAGTGTAATACGTACTATTTAAATTTTTATTTAAGCCTCTGCAACATGTATAATAGGTGTTGAATCTGCACAAATTTTATTTTCAATGTTGTGATGCTTTATTACAAACTTATCTACAAACAAAAATGGCTGTACTTATAAAAGTAACTTATTGAATATTAATCCCTTTGTTCTAAAATATCATGACGCACTCGTGACGCTACATACATACATATGTAACAAACCAGACTTATATTTCCATTTCAATTAAATTTTGAATTCAACTCAAATTATAATCTTCACAATCAAAGATTACAAAACCTTTTTCATTAGGTTGAACACAAAACCTAGTTTTTCAATTTTCTTTATTTATTTTCACATTAAAATAATAATTAGTGATCACTAAATGACGCAACTGCTAGAAAATTGTACGTTGAGGACTAAAAATATAAAAATCACTTCAAATAACATTTACGTTCACCAAAATCATAGAATTGAATTTTAAAAAATTTTGTTTGAGGACATACAGTATTTTTTATGCGTAAAAAGTACATCGATAAAAGTGTTGTGACTAATTTAACGATATTCGCTAAAAAAATATGAGACAGTAGGAAGTGTAGATATTACTATAGTTGATTACAATGTATCAAATGCAGATGAAGCTGCACGTGGGGTTAGAAGTTCAAAAGATAACATTTTACAAACATGTAGAATGAACTAGAAATGCTTTCGCATCCGACGTGGTTAATTTTTCCTCTTTGTGTCTTTCATTCATAATTTCTAAATGGTCATTCGTGTAATCGGTACGAAATGAAAAATCTTTCTAATTACACTCACAGATTAATTAAAACAACTAAATTATCCTTCGTTATATATTTCTAGGAGGAATTATTATTCAAAATTTTTGTTTCATTGTCAGAAATTATTTTTGTGCAACGACCACTAGTTTTTGGTTAATTAAATTATATTAAATTATTTATATTGTCTTCATTTAATTATTTACAAAATTTATGAATTATTTTACTGTATTATTAATTTGTAGATGTCGAAATTTTAGAGGTAGTACAATTTTAAAAAAAAATATTTTTCACAAATTCATTTATTTGAAGTAAAAATAAAAAGGAAGTAAATAATAAAAAATAATAATAACAAGGTAGAAAGTACTACAAATATAAAATATAAAATATAAAATATAAAATATAAAATATAAAATATAAAATATAAAGTGCTACAAATATAAAAAAATATTTAAAAAACCACAAGTATAAGAAAATAAAAAAATAATAAATAAAGGAAATAAAAATGGTGATCAAATAACAAGACACAAATATATGTAAAAATAATATTTATTATCAGCTCTCAACATGCAACATTGACCATGAATTTTAATTTTCAACTATGATCACGTCCCTCTCTATTCATTTACAGTTATTTACACGTACATACAATTATACTAATAGTATACACCATAAATAGTAAGCATTCATTTCTCTAATAATAATACTTTAAACGTATCTCACAAAATAGTTTCGTGTATAATATTTTTGTTAAATTAATCATTAAGTAGCGCGTACAAGGAGAGGTTTCCCATTTGTACAAGTGGTATCTCTATCGACGTCCATTTGCGAAATTGTTGCTTTCAGGATCGTCTGTGGGGACTCGTATTTCTGTAACAAATAATAATTTGTCTGGTTAGATAGTTTTTTTAATTTAACGTTCGTTGGGGTAGTTATGTGTTAGTTGTTTATGAGTTTGAGATAATATTTGGAAATATTTATAGTGGTGCTTATTATGAAAATGGGAGTTTTTTAATAGGATGAGTATTGTATCAATGGTTATGTATTCCATCGACATAAATTAGTAGAAATTTAGAATTGCAAAATCCGAAAATGTGGTAATTTGAAAATTATTAAATCTAAAAATGAGTTAATTGGAAAATCTAAAAATCTAAAAACGTATCAATTTAAAAATTGAAAAATCTAAAAACGAGTTAACTTAAAAATCTAAAAATCTAAAAACGTGTCAATCAGAAAATTTAAAAAACGAAATCTAATTCACCAGCCACATTCAGATCTTCATGAATGAAGAAAAATATAAAATTGCGTAAACGTCCGCTCAGTGATTAACCCGATAAAAATACTAATCTCTATGGCAATTAACATTCGAGCACTAAGCACATGCCGGCGAGGAACGAAAAAATAGTACACGCGTTTGTTAGACCGTTGCAACTTCTTATCGCTCTTTCGATGTACAGTCTGACGTTCTCATTCCATTCAGACTAAAAAATATCATCCGTTAGCTAAATATCATTCGTTTCGTAAAATTACGACATTCCATACTCATCAGTGTGTCATTTTCTCACGGGATTGCAACATTGTTACATTAATCATCGGGTAATGCAATAAGTCGCACGAATGTATCTTCTTTAGAGAGAAATGTTGAAGATGGTGATGGAGAATTAAGATGGTGAGTGTCAAGATGAAAATAGGAAAGTAGTAAGAGTACGCTGATATTTTTGATTTGGTGCTTTTCGACGAGTTGTATTTTTTTGGTACATTGAAATTTTGGTATATTATAATTTAGAGGTGTTGTATTTCCGAGGTGGTGTAATTTTGATGCGTTAAAATTGGAACGAGTAGAAATTTTGACAGGTTGTGATTTTAATGAGGAGAATTTTTGACGCGCTGTAATTTTAATAAAGTGAATTTTTGACGCTTTGTAATTTTGATGCGTTGAATTTTTGACGTCCTGCAACTTCGATGCGTTGAATTCTGGACGCGTTGGAATTTTGATGCGTTAAAATTTCTACTCATTGCAATTCCAGCGCGTTGCAATTTCGATGCGTTGAAAATTTAACGCATCGCAATTCCAACACGTTGCAATTTTGTCGCGTGGAATTTTGGACGCGTTGAAATTTTAAAGCATTGCAATTCCAGCGCGTTGAAATTTCTACTCATTGTAATTCCAGCGCGATGAAATTTCTACTAATTGCAATTTCAACGCGTTGCGATTTCGATGCGTTGAATTTTGGACGCGTCGGAATTTTGATGTGTTGAAATTATAACGCATTGGAATTTTGTTGCGTGGAATTTTGGACGCGTTGAAATTTTGATGCATTGAAATTTCTACTCATTGCAATTCCAGCACGTTGAAATTTCTATTAATTGCAATTTCAACGCGTTGCGATTTCGATGCGTTGAATTTTCGACACGTTGAAATTTTGATGCGTTGAAATTTTCACTCGTTGCAATTCCAGTGCTTTGCAATTTCGATGCGTTGAAGTTTGGGCGAGTTGCAATTTTGATGCGTTGAAATTTCAACACGTAGCAATTCTAATGCGTTGCAATTCCGTTGCCTTAAATTTTCGATACGCTGAATTTTGGATGCGTTCTAATTTCTACTCGTTGCAATTTCTTTATGTATAAATTTCTACTTCTTGTTCGACAATTTACAATTCCGCATTGCAATTTTAATTCACTGCTATTTCTATGCACTAAAATTTCTACTCTATTCAACTTCAACATACTGTGTATATTTTACTAACTTTATATTTTTGATCCACTATATTTTTGATTCATTGCATTTTCAACACATTACAATTTCGTCTCATTGCAATTTCACCTTTTTACACTTTTACTCTTATAAAATTCTTATAAAACTTTTTACTGCTCTTACAACTATAGTTTATCAAAATACATATACTATGTGAACAAAATATGCACACTCTTGAAAATGTTTTCTATCGGATCATAAATGAAATTACCTCTTCAATACCAATATCCACTTCTTCAAGGATCTCATCTAACACAGACACAAGGTGATCCACATTCTCAATAGTGAACACCATCGGTGGTTTCAGTTTCAGAATATTGTCATCAGGACCATCGCTGCTCACCAGGATCTTCTTATCCTTCAACCTACTAACCACATGCTTCGCTTCAGCAGTCGCCGGTATCCTTTTAATCCTGTCACGAACTAATTCGATTCCAGCGAACAATCCAACACCTCGAACATCACCGATGATTTTTCGCCTTTTTGCCAATTTTCTCAATTCAGACATCAAATATTTGCCGACCTTCAAAGCGTTCTCTTGAAGATTCTCGCGTTCTATTACCTCCATCACTGCGTTTGCTATGGCGCAGGATACTGGGTTGCCGCCATACTGTTTTTTGGGAGAAGTAGATACTTGAGTTAGTTTAGTATTTAATACATAATTTTTTAGAGAAGAGTTTGGAGAGGTTTTGAATTTTTTGTTTGGGTTATTGGACTTCAATTTAATTTTAAAAGTTAGTGAACCTGAATTTAATTTAGGGGGTTGTTGGACTTAAATCTGTTTTAAAGGACAAGAACTACATTATGTTTGAGTAAAATTATTCTAGTTGAATTTTGTGGTAAACTGTTAAACTTCATAATTCAAATAAGACGTTGTATAATTTAAATAATAAATTGTGTAGCTTAATTTTTATAATGTAAATGGTAAAGTGTAAAATTTAAGTGGCATAATTTAAATCTTGCAATTCAACCCCTTTACTGGAATCAGACAAGTGTGACACATGACGCACTACCCCTTCAATTATATAATAATAAAGATTACTCAAATTTTTAATGCACTTCAATATGAAATTCAATTTTAATCATAATTTCTATAGTCGAAGATCACTGAATGCAGTGTTGACATAACATTCCAGCATTCTTTATTTATTCTTATATTGCAGCTGTGATTAGATTAGCTACGTGACGCGTTTGACAAACAAACTCGACATGTCAATCATTCTCCAATAACTTTATGCATAATGAATAAACTTGCATAATGAATAAATTCAAATTTATTCCTAATAAAATTAAGACAATTTACTAAACATATGACTCCAATTTAATTTAATTTATTTTAATGACTCCGATTAATATTCTTTAAGGAATTTTTTCTTTAGGGTTTCTTTTATAAATTACCGTATTGAAATATTCGATTCCGGTGTCTTTGAAACTTCCAGCAATGGTTGGGTTGGTGATAACAGCTGCTACGGGGTGGCCATTGCCCATAGGTTTTCCTACGGTGACGATATCTGGGATGACATCTTCTCCATAAAGTTGGAAAGCCCACATGTGACTGCCAACCCTTCCGAAGCCAACTTGCACTTCATCAGCGATGCAGACACCTCCAGCTTCACGAACGTGTCTATTGGTAAATAATTAATTATTAATTACTAATTATTACAATTAATTCTTATTCGAAAGAAAACTTGATCTTCGAGACATCATTTATTATGCATTCTTAACTAATTAAATAAAGTATCTAATAAATGAAATGTCACTGTAAGATAGTTGATGTGAATGTCAATTATAATGAATTTGCAAAATGTTAAAATGTCGTTTGCAATGATGACATTTGATTTTTTTTATGTTCTGTATTTTGCATTCTTTGACATGAAAACAGCTTAAATAGTTATAATGAATTTGCAAAATGTTAAAATATCATCTGCAATTATGACACCTGACTTTTTTTATGTTCTGTATTTTGCATTCTTTGACATAAAAACAGCTTAAATAATTATAATGAATTTGCAAAATGTTAAAATATCATCTACAATTATGATACTTGACTCTTTTTATATTCTGTTCCTTGCATTCTTTGAAGTGAAAACATCTTAAATAATTATAATGAATTAGCAAAATGTTAAAATATAATCTGCAATGATAATGCTTGATTTTTATTTTATATTCTGTATTTAGCATTCTTCGAACAGAAAGCAGCTATTCTATATAATACAATAATATATTCATAATATAATATTTTATGCAGTAACAATGATTCGATAAAATCAAAAAATGACAAAGTAAAGTACATACTTGTAGACATTTCTGAAATAATTCTCTGGGGGTAGAATTTGTCCACCAACCGACATCAAGCTTTCTGCGATGAAAGCACAAACTCCTTTCCCTTGATTTTTCAGATTTTGACAAATATTTTTCACGTCGTTGGCATACTTTACACCCAGATCTTCACCGGGGTAGTCAGTTTCGCGATACTTTCCTCGATATACGTCCGGACAGGGTGCCTGCGTAATAAACATTTTATATAAATTGCAATGATGACCTATTAGTCCGTGAGATATATAAAATTTGTTATACAGGGCATCTCACAATTAGTATAAGTCCCTGAAATATAATTCTGAATAAGACTTCCCTTTGCAAAAATGGGGTTTGAAGCTTCGTTTTTGAAATATTAGGAAAACACGGACCAATAAGTCGACGCGTGGCAATTTAGCGCGTGGTAATTTGACGCGTGGTAATTCTACGCGTAATAATTCGACGCGTGGTAATTCTACGCGTAATAATTCTACGCGTGGTAATTCGATGCGTAGTAATTCCACGCATGGTAATAATTCCACGTGTGGTAATTCGATGCGTAATAATTCCACGCGTAACAATTCCACGCGTGGTAATTTGATGCGTAGTAATTCCACGCGTGGTAATTCGATGCGTAGTAATTCTACGCGTGGTAATTCGATGCGTTATAATTCCACGCGTGGAAATTCGATGCGTAGTAATTCCACGCGTGATAATTCGATGCGTAGTATTTCCACGCGTGGTAATTCTACGCGTAATAATCCCACGCGTGGTAATTCGATGCGTAGTAATTCCACGCGTGGTAATTCGATGCGTAGTAATTCCACGCATGGTAATAATTCCACGCGTGGTAATTATACGCGTAATAATTCCACGTGTGGTAATTCTACGCGTAATAATTCCATGCGTGGTAATTCGATGCGTTATAATTCCACGCGTGGTAATTTGATGCATAGTAATTCAAAACGTAGTAATTCTACGCGTAATAATTCCATGCGTGGTAATTCGATGCGTTATAATTCCACGCGTGGTAATTTGATGCGTAGTAATTCAAAACGTAGTAATTCCACGCGTAATAATTCAACGAACCTACACTAATAGTGAGACACCCTGAATATCAACTAAATATAATTCTAAATTGAACATATGTATATAATATTCTTATCTATATCTGATATACATATATGCATATCTAGCATATGTAATATGTATATGTAATTTTAATATAATATATATAAATTGAATATAAATATATTTAATGTTGTTAGATTGACTTGTCGAGTCAATAATCTAAAAAATTGACAAAAGATAATAAGAAAATTGTAATTATTAATAATAAAATATGTCTCACCACATGAACCCAGTCTTTCTTTCCAGGACCGTTCGGCTTGTTGAACTTGTACGGCGATATATCGATCATCGAGGTCAAATGGCCATGATAAGCGCTAAAACCAAGAAAGAACAACGTTGAACGAGAGTTACCTCCCGCTTCCGTGTACCTTCTACAATGCTTTTAAACTCTAAGCGCGCAATGTTCACAACGTTGCCTATCGCCGATAGTCTTCCAACAGAAATGTCAAAGCTTCCTGGAAATGTTATTTTCTCCTCTTCGTGGTCGATTCTTCAACACACGTGTTCGACAAACAAAAAGAAACAGAAAGGTACGTTGATGATTTCACAAAACACAAACGCTTCACGATATAAGCTTCTCGATGCAAGACAAAGGGGACGTAGCTTGAACACTTGTTTGTTAGAAATTCTATTGTTCATAGTGTCTTTTTGTTATGGAAATGTTTTTGCTGTGGCTTGTTTTTTAACCTTTTGACTACGGTTTTTGTGAATTTGATGATTTGTGGATTTATTGAATTTTTTTGTAGATTTCAATTTTAGAAATTCATAAAGATTCAAATTAATAGCTATATTGAAGTTGTTTGTAGCAGGTCTTTAAATTTAAAGATTCTAAAAATTGTCTATAATAAATCCTCAAATTTAATGATTCTAAAAATTGTCTATAAGAAATCCTAAAATTTAAAGATTATAAAAATTGTCCATAACAAATCTTCAAATTTAAAGGTTATAAAAATTGTGTACAAAAAATCCCCAAATTTAAAGATTATAAAAATTGTCTATAACAAATCCTCAAAATTAAAGATTATAGAAATAGTCTATAATAAATCCTCAAATTTAAAGATTATAAAAATTGCCTATAACAAGTACTTAAATTAAAAAAATTCTCAGAATGACCTATTCCTAGATCCTCAAATTTAATTGTAGACCACTTGTCGACTCCCAGAAATCAAAATGGCGTCAAGAGCAATGGTACCATGACTCCTCAACATTACAAGCTTCATCTTCCTTAATACTTTGATCAATACATAATTATTACTACCCCTACCTCAGGTAACAAGAACATCATGTTATCAATTACTAATCAAAAGGTTAATCTCTCTAAGAAGTACAAAGTCACCTAATGCGATCAGAATCATAATTGTAATTCAAGCTATCAAAGTCCCCTTCGTCCACATCTCACTCTTCGCTTCACTGTCATTCATCCGCTTGTTCGTGTCCCTCCAAATCCTTCTAACATATGAACAAAATGAACTCTTCAAATCCAACTTCCATGTCGTATATGTCATTCGTGGCACCTACGTGTCACCTAAAACGACAATATCTTAACTCGACGAAATTCCCGTTTCACTTTGCTTGCAATTCAATGGCGTCCCAAGCGTCGTTCCATCTCTCGTTCTCGAATGAACGGACTGTAAACAGGCAAAAAAGAAAACCCTTTCGATTAGTCAGTCGATCGGCTGTTGTCTGGCAAACATCCTGAAACATATTCCTCTGTGGACCTTCTGAGCGTTAAAAGGAAATCATGCTTTTGAAGGCACCAGGTGCTACCAGGTTCTTTTGGGCCCAGAAATTTTGTTAGCTCTCAGATCCTTGTGACTTACTGGTCCAGAGTGATGATGTCTTTGTTCTTCGTGTGGGTCTGAGCTAGACGAAGAGCGAGGTCGTTCGCTTCGCTTCCGGAGTTCACCAGAAAGCAGACGGATAATGGTTCTGGAAGAAGCGATGTCAGACGACGAGCGCAGAGGACCAAGTTGTCGTGGAGGAAGCGGTTGTTCGTGGAGAGTAGCGCCATTTGCTCTTGGCCGGCTCGTACTACTGTCGGGTGACAGTGACCCACTGCAATCAAATTTGTTTAGTTAATTCTGAGGTGATGGTAGTTGAGGTATGGTTATTTTTGACTGTCATGTAAGGGATACTAAGTGGTAAGGTTAGTTTGCACTGTTAGTTAAGAGGTTCTAATTAGTAAGGTATTATTGTACTCTGCACTATTATTTAAGAGATAGTATTTGGTGAGGTATGTTGTACTGCCATTTTAAAAGATAGAATCATTCAGTTCTCTCATTTAACTTCATCAGTTGCAACTAAACTTTAATTGCACAAACCAATACAGTATGGTCGTGAATTATAATACTTTAACACTTTGCACTCTACTGTTCCCTCTGAGAGACATCTTAAATGACAAAATAAACTTTCAGAATGCAAAGAATTAAATTTCAGACTGCAACCAAAATGCTGACACTAAAGCATCGCATGATCTTGTACGAGTCCCAAACTGCTTATGTCACCAAACTATCATTCTTCCTTTAAAATATTTTATTTAAAATTGTAGCATTGTTCGTATCATTTAAAAGATTCCTATTTACATTTATACCTAGTTTTGAGTTACTTATTTCATTGAAATCTGTGTTTCTGTACTTGAGGTTCAAGTAAGTAATGTTGTGTTTGATCAACTTTACAACCACACTATATCTCCTAACTGTATATGATTACCATCTTCAGTATTATTGAATTTTGTACAATTTTAAATTTCTTTGTAAAAAAATAATTATAATAGCAATTCAAGATTTGCACTGTTTTCTTACCATGAGCAACATTGTTGATACAGTCCAAATAACGATTTCCTTTTTCATCGTACATGTATTGTCCTTCAGCTCTGACGATCTTCAAAGGATTCGATTTGTAAAATAATTTGCAAGCTTGTCTGTGAACCGAATCATTTAATTTATATATTAATGTAATTTATACATATATTACTGATAATAACAAGTGTAGTATATATTCAATTTAATATTTACCCAACGTGACGTTCTCGAAGACGAATCGTCTCCGACTTCGGCATCTGCTCCAAAGCGTCAACCATGTTAAAAAACGAATTTCTAAAAAACAAAATTTGAATCAATATTTCTCCAGAATAAATATTTGATTTAAATCGTCTTGCGATGGTGTCACATTTTTATATACACAACTTCATATTTTTCAAAACACAAGATTAGATTTTTGCACACTGCCATAAATCCAATTTTCTAACTTAATTTACGACCTCCATTTTGGAACTTTTTTGGATCCAAACAGTTTGTTTGTTCTGTCATGTTATCAAGCAATTTATCTCACGTCACAAAAAGTCGATCTAAAAATCAGTACAAGAAACCGTGTAGCAAAAACTGAATTAGTTAAAAACAAATGAAAAACGAATTTGTGAATTGTCATGATGAATTCATGAATTTAAATGAATGTTTTGTGAAAAATAACGTTAGAGCGCGAAAGACAAATCAACGGAGTATAAACTGTGAATGATAATCTTTTCATTAGAGCTCGTATATCGGCCATTCCCCATGGGATAAGTAATTTTCCAGCGGCTGATAAGTGCACGTGATTACTACGCGTAAGTAGTCATTCACTGCGTTTCATCCGTAAATCCCATGAAATAAATTAATCTTCAAAATTCGTCTTCAATCTTTACGTAATATCAAAACACTTCGAAACCAAAGCGATTAAATTTGAAAGATAACGAGATAAAATCATTCGAAGTTCACATGTGTACTTTTCAAAGCAATCACGACAACGTGATTTGCTAGATTCAAATCATGTTGCAACGTGTCTACAATGCTGTTTTTGTAGAAGCTGCAAAAACATGTTGAAAGGTTATTTATAACGTTCAGTCGCCTTGAAATAGAATTATTGCAGAAATACAGATAAATGATTTATCTTTCTAATCCAGCGTATCAAGTAAACTAATAGAAGAGCGTACAGAAATATACAACTACCGACAAGTTAAGTACGATCATAAATTTTATTAAAAAACACTGTCACCTTTTACAGAGTGCAAAGGTAAGCTAAGACATAGTATACATAGAATTATTCACAAAAATTGTAACAATAATATTTGATATTCTAAATCATTCTTATAATATTACAATACTCGAATTTAAAAATTAAACTTCCTAAAAATACAAAAACAATTTGCAACACTAACACTTGAAATTTTACAAAAAAAACGATCAATAAAATTTAATTAAATTCAAAACTGTCTCGAACGAATTTTCCCGCGCAAAAATCGAACGCTCATATATCACAAATAAATACGAAAAACAGCCTCATATTCACTTCAAAAATATCCTTTAATAAACCCCACGGAAAAAACTTGTGATCCCATTAAAATATTCTTTTAACGAAATAAAAATGCGAAGAGAGAAGAAGAGAAACGAACTTGAACGAATTACGCAATAAACACGTACGTCTAAACGAGCAATGCGGCATGAAACGTTAACGACTGATAAAAGAGAAGAGCGGCCCGTAAAACGTGTTATCGTGTAACGTCCACGTGCGCGTTTTCTGAAACGGCGAAGTCAACGAGATCGTACCTGAACTTTTGGATAATCGCAAGTTACGGTTCCTCGACTTCTGAATGCAGCCGTCAGCTGAGTGCCGCGACCTACTCCGGTGACGTCATATATAGAGCTCGCCTATTGGCGGAGCGTGGGCGGGGGGCTGCGCGCGCATCGTCCTCTTCGTCCTAAAGCGATATTAAAACACTTTGCCCCCACCCCTGCGGACAGTCGGCTCCGCGCTCCGCAACTAGGAAGGCGCGCGATTTTGATTGATCGAGGGGACGATTCGAGTACGTATAGAATGTTGAAAACAAATCCGAATCTGGGCAGTTTGCCATGGGATGGGGGAAAGAATTTGAAGTATCGGAAAAGAATTTTGGATGTGGTAGTAGGACGCTGGAGGACGGAGTTTGTAGATGGGAATGGATGTTTTAGTATTTGGGAATTTAGGATGGGTAATCAGGGATGTGGAAGTTTAGGGGATTATGAAATTGTGGAGTTGGAGATTATGGGAGTTTGGAGTTTTGGAATTTGACGATTTGGGAATTGGGGAATTTGGAAATTTGGGAATTTAGGAGATTCGGAATTTGGAAGAGTGGGAATTTGGGAGAGTGGAAATTTGGGAGATTGGGAATTTGGAATTTTGGGAATTTAGGAGTTTGGGAATTTGCAAGAGAGGGAATTTGGGAGATTGGGAATTTGAGAGATTGGGAATTTGGGAGAATGCAAGTTTGGGAAATTGGGAAATTGGGAAATTGGGAAATTGGGAAATTGGGGAATTAGGAAATTAGGAAATTGGGAAATTAGGAAATTAGGAAATCAGGAAATTGGGAAATTGGGAATTTGGAAAATTGGGAAATTGGGAAATTGGGAATTTGAAAAATTGGGAAATTGGAAAATTAGGAAATCGGGAAATTGGGAAATCGGGAATTTGGGAGATTGGGAAATTGGGAAACTGGGAAATTGAGAAATTGGGAAATTGGGAAATTGGGAAATTAGAAAATTGGGAAATTAGAAAATTGGTGAATTTGGGAATTCGGAAATTTGGAAATTTGGTGATTTGAAAATTTAAAAATTCACAAATTCTGAAAATTTTGAAAATTTGTGAATTTAATAATCGTAAACTGAAATATCAATTACCATAGTCATAAGTTGAACCGATATTCATTTATAGCGCAGTTAACGATAAAAATAATTCCTCTCCAGTCACAAGTATGAAGATACAATAAAAATGATCAGAAAATAGATACAATGATCATGCTTGTACTTCAGTGACCATTCCGAGTACCACAATCAATCGCGAATTCTCACTGTGACGTTATCACGTTACGCAAAACAACATATTGTTATCTTCAATTATTATTGTGTAATATTATCTATCAAATTTCACAATGAGCTTGTCAAAAGTGATCGAAATCCCAAAATTTCTACTATATGAAACAGATATAACTCGGTGTACTTGTCTTCTTGTCTATTCCAGAATAAATAGAAAGATAATTGTTGTACGATAATAAATTATCGCGCACTTAAATTACATAAAATAGTATCATAGTTTCATTTCTGGAGTAGCGATGACCTGAAATTGTAGCAAAATGAAAGACAAAGAAAATGAAAAATTTAATGATGGCTGATAGATATTAGATATCGCAGTTCCAAAATTATCAAATTTTAAAATTTCCAAATTCCCAAATTTACAAATTCTCAAATTTACAAATTTGCCAAATTCCTCAAATTCTCAATTTTCCTAAATTCCTCAAGTTCCCTAAACTCCCTAAATTCCAAAAGCCCGAATTCCAAATTTTCCAAATCCCAAATTCCCCGAGTCCCAAATTCCCCGAATCCCAAATTTCCCAAATCACAAATTCCCCAAATCTCAAATTCCCCAAATTCCAAATTCCCCAAATCCTAAATTCCCCAAATTCCCTAAATTCCTAAAATTCCCAAAATTCCCAAATCTCTAATTCTCCAAATCCTAAATTTCCCAAATCTCAAAATTCCCCAAATCCCAAAATTCCCAAATTCTCAAATTCCCTAAATTCCCAAAATCCCCAAATTCCCCAAATTCCCAAATCTGAAATTCTCCAAATCCCAAATTCCCCAAATCTCAAATTCCCCAAATTCCCTAAATTCCCAAAATTCCCGAAATTCCCAAAATTCCCAAAATTCCCAAAATCCCCAAATTCCCTAAATTCCCCAAATTCCCCAATTTCCCAAATTCCCCAAATTCCCCAAATTCCCTAAATTCCCCAAATTCCCAATAGTTAAGTTTAAAATGTACACCATAAGACTTCCACACATATTTATATTTGTTGTATCAAAATAAATGCAATCACTTCGCGTTATTTTATTTGATCACAGAATTCAGATAAATGGTTCATTGACATTTAATTATATTGAATTATTTTTCGTCTGGCGAAGATATCGTTAATCGAGACCTGTTATTCAGCTCGCGAATTTTTCGAAATAATTCTTGCCAGAACAATTGTGTATCTTGGCAAGATATTTTGATAGACTCTTTGTGGAAAATTCTGTAAGCACCCGTATTCTATTTTTATTGCTTAATATTGTACATAATGTACATACGTGACAAGTGTCGTGTTCTCAGCCTTGATTTTAATTATATCAAGCAATGCCATATATTGTAATTACCTATTTTTTTTAATTACACTTTCCTACGGAAAGTTTCTCGACCTGTTATCAGTCGCCGTGATAAAATATCGTGACGAATTAACGCAGAGAATTCCAGCCATCGATCGTTTGTGTACTCGTCAAATATAACTTAATTCTTTCGCAAATTTGGCGGACGACAGCAGGAAAAGGGTAAGAGGAAAAACTTCTCGGTTTCATCATTGATTTGATTCATTTTAAGGAAACTTACTTTGTTTATTTAGAAATCATATTAGCAAATTTTTTTAGTGTTTTTTGTTTTGTGACTTGTGTGGGATGAGACTTTACACATTTATGTATTCATATATTTACATACACACATATTCACATATTCACATATTCACATATTCACATATTCACATATTCACATATTCACATATTCACATATTCACATGTTCACATATTCACATATGCACATCTTCCAATTCCTACATCCCCAAATTCCCACATCTCCCAATTTCACAAATTCTGAAAATTTTCATAATCTTAAATTTTTACATTCTCAAACTCTATAATTTCCTAATTCCCAAATTTTCAAATTTCTCATTTCCCAAACTCTCAACTTTCCAACTCTTCTACCCTCCAAATTTCTAAGTTCCCAAACTCTCAGCTTTCCAAACATCCAAACCTCCAAACTTCTAACTTCCCAAATTCTCAACCTCTTAAATCTCCTAATCCCTAAATTTCTAAACCTCCAAATCTCCAAATCCCAACTTTCTAACTTTTCAACTTCCCTAACCTCCAAGTTTAAAAATTTCCAAAACTTCAACTTCCGCCATCTCACAAACCCGTCACCACAAAATGGCGGACCCCATTCCCGAAACTATCTAACTTACTGTCCCCACTATCATTTTCCTCGTGCTACTAATCTTGTCAAGACATCGACCAATGACAGAAACATTACTTTTCAAGTTCAAAAAGAACCTCAGTCGAATCTTCTGTTAAACAATCTTTTATAAGTTCGAAAGTATATTTTCAATGTAGGTGAGTTTCACCAATCGATTTCGCGTCAATCAACCTTTACAACGGTTTACAATTCGCGAGATCGCAGAAATTTTCCATTGTACGAGATTATCGACTCGTGCTCCTTGTCTGCTCACTACCTTATCATCTTTAATCTGTTTTCATTTCAGTTTTTCTGTTAGAGTTTAGAGACACATGTATTTTAATCAGTTAGAACACGAAAACTGAGAAAAACACAGTGAAAAAAATGTATGTCATACTCGATTTAATATGTTCGCCGTTTTTCCTTCGGACTAGAATAGATTGTTATCGATGGAATGTCCTTCGAGAAATTATTCGTCGTAAATTACGAGGTCTTCGAATGCTAATTTCTGTTTTATGTTTGAGAGTTGGTGTTGGTTTGTTGGAGTGGTTTTGGAGAGGTTGGGGGAAATTGGTGTTTGATGGATTTCTGATAATTTGGGAATTTGGGAATTTGGGAATTTGGGGATTTGGTGATTTGAGAATTTGAGAATTTGGTAAAATTGTAAATTAGTAAAATGGTAATTTTGGAATTTTGGAATTTGGGAATTTGGGAATTTGGGAATTTGGGAATTTGGGAATTTGGGAATTTGGTAAAATTGTAATTTAGTAAAATGGGGATTTCAGAATTTGGGAATTTAGTAAAATGGTAATTTTGGAATTTGGGAATTTGGGAATTTAGGAATTTGGTAAAATTATAATTTAGTAAAATGGTAATTTGGGAATTTAGGAATTTGGTAAAATAGTAATTTAGTAAAATGGTAATTTGGAAAAATAGTAATTTAGTAAAATGGTAATTTGGAAAAATAGTAATTTAGTAAAATAGTAATTTGATAAAATTGTAATTTGGTAAAATAGTAATTTAGTAAAATGGTAATTTGATAAAATAGTAATTTAGTAAAATGGTAATTTGATAAAATAGGAATTTGACAAAATAGTAATTTGATAAAATTGTAATTTGGTAAAATGGTAATTTGGTAAAATGGTAATTTAGTAAAATGGTAATTTGGTAAAATGGTAATTTGATAAAATTGTAATTTGCCAAAATTGTAATTTGCCAAAATTGTAATTTGGTAAAATGATAATTTAGTAAAATTGTAACTCGTTAAAAATATAATTTTGAAATTGAAAAACATAGTACCTAAGAAATCTAATAACCCAAAACTGAATTTCAGAATAAAACAGCAGAATACAAAGCATATCAAATATGTCGTAATAAAAAAAGTCTCCAATTTTTGAAATCTAGCGGAAAACATCGTCGAAGGAAACGCGTGTACGAGCGACACGTGCCGCACGTGAACGGCAATGATACGCGCGTGTTAGCTGTTATCGTTACTGCGCTAATCATTTGATACCTCTACGACAAGCCTCCTCCGATTGTCTTCGACAAAAACACACACACTTCGATCTAATTATTTATCCAACGATTCTTTGCCCTCAAAACACATCACTAATCTATCTAAAATAATAACTTCTCTATTTATTACACAAAATACATTCCACCCTTCAAATTTTCATTGATCAAAAATCTATGAAACAATTTTAAATAATTTGGTAAAATTTGAAATACTAACTCATAGTATAGCACAGTGTAACAAAGTTAGTACACGTCCAATTACATTCTTCATGTTATTTCGTTAACTAATATTGTTCGTGTAACTATTCTCTGCATGACATCATCCGATACGAACTTGTTGAAACAAGGGATTCTAAGCGATTGTCCGTGCAAATTAGGCCACCGATAATCTCCGTAAAAACTGATTCAAGCGATCGCATCCCACAAACAATTTCAATCATGAAACGATAATTAAATAATCGTAGGAGGCTCGGATAGATAAGGGAAGTTCGTTAACCTTATTCGTTACTATCTGCGAGTCTTGTCGAGGAACGATGACACATTGCAATTTGACCCCTCGTTAATTTCGCGACACATTTTTGGTCGAGTAGCTACATCGCGCGAAAATGTTACTTTGTCGTCGTATAACTTCCTGCTGTAGAAGTTATGCAAATTGTAAATCGTTTCGCAAGACTCCATTGGTTAAACGGTGTTCTACGGAGAAGATTATACATTCTGCTTGCGTCAGAGGTCATGCGATGCGTACTTTGTCGTTGATAAGGTTCGCGATGATAACGTCGGAAGCAGAACGAACTCGGATCAACTAGATTTGCGCGGGAAGTAGACTCGTTCGAAATTGTGGATCTATCGGACGATTAGAGTTGTTACGTTTCTGAAGTTTTGTAATGAGGTATCGCAAGATTTATAAATTACAAATTCCCAAATCTCAAAATGACCATATCACAAATTCCCTAAATCACAAATTCCCCAGATCTGAAATTCCCTAGATTCCAAATTCCCCAGATCTCAAATTCCCCATATCACAAATTCCCCATCTCTCAAATTCCCTAGATTCCAAATTCCCCAGATCTCAAATTCCCCATATCACAAATTTCCCACATCTCAAATTCCCTAGATTCCAAATTCCCCAGATCTCAAATTCCCCATATCACAAATTCCCTATATTACAAATTCCCCATCTCTCAAATTCCCCAGATCTCAAATTCCCTAGATCTCAAATTCCCTAGATTCAAAATTCCCCATATCCCAAATTCCTCAGATCTCAAATTCCTCAAATCCCAAATTCTCCAGATCTCGAATTCCCCAGATCCCAAATTCCCCATATCTCTAATTCTTCAAATCCCAAATCCCCAGATGTCAAATTCCCCATTATCCAAAATTCCCCAAATCTCAAATTTCCTAAATCCCGAATTCCCCAAATCTCGAATTTCCCATATCTCAAATTCCCCATATTCCAAATTTCCCCTATTCCAAATTCCTCCAAACTCCTCAAACTTCCACACTTCCCAAATTCCTAATTTTCTTAAATTCCCAAATTTCGCAATGTAAAAATAAGCATACAACAATCATCAATTGTCAAAGTATTTAAAAGATCGAAATAATGTAATTTTGAGGAGAAAAAAATAAAGCCACGTTTTTTTCGCAGTCGGTAGGACTCGAACCTACGCTCCCAGAGGGAATCTGATTTCTAGTCAGACGCCTTAACCACTCGGCCACGACTGCTACGGGCTTATCAGTTGCTTTCTTGGTACTTTCCTATAAGTATTAATTATAAATATGTACACATGTCGTTTAATATGAGTATTTTGAATTAAATTATGGATAATTTCAATTTACGTAATCGAATAAATATATACAAGCCATACACAATAAGTCATACACAAGCTTGAAATATATTTACGCTATTTATACTTGTCCATTATTGTATATCGAAGTAACTAGTTATTTCTATTTTATATAGTTTTAATTATTATTTGTTAATAAAGTGTTATTATGTATTATTACGTAAAGAAATTTAATTTTTATTTTATAACTAAACTGGTTCTTCCATCGTATAACACCATTTATTTAACGTTGTATTTCACAATTTACTTAACCATTGCGTTACTTTAATTTATTTATAAGCTACTCTTCTATCATTATAAATTAATTATCATAATAAACTTTGAATATTACGCAAATTGTAATTTTATATATTTCTAATTTAAATCTACGCGCGCTTTTAAAATGCTATCACCCCTGCCACCTAGTGCTTCTTAAAAGAGCTAATAAAACAAACGAATGTTTTGTTCTTCTCCCATAAAATAAACGTCGCACTATACGTACATATTTCATGGCAGAATGTTTCCATCTGATTTTGACAGATGATGTTTGTTCCTCTTTAATTTAACATGTGACACTTATTAAATTTCGTAAATAGTCATATAATTTTTAGTTAAGAATAAGGTAGTTAAATGTAGAATGGCAGAGAGAAGTGATACCTCGAAGCAAGAGAAATCTGATAGCACTGAAAAGGTTATGAAAGAGAAGGAGGCCGATATTAGTCGTTATTTTGAAAATGCATCTCGTACAATATTCGACGAGATCGTTTCTCCTAAAAAAGATTTCTTTGATGTACAAAGAGATTCTGGAAGCAGAATGGCAGAATTTGAGTTGTTAGCGGATGATTCGAGTGAATTCTTGAAAGGCAGTTCGTTACTTGGTAACGATCGACCTGATCACAGTGGAGCTAACGACATGCATAGAGATACTTGGATACCTTCGGAACAAACAAGAAAAGTGCTGCGAAATATCGCTACGTCTACTGCTGGAACCAGTTTCGTCGATAGAGATAACCTAACAATGCCAGGACTCGCTATTCAAGGTGATATGCCTAACTTAATAAAGAATGCTGCCATGCGGTTCCTAGGTGAAGATGAAAATGTAGCCAGAAATGTACTTACCGCTTCTGATGTAACACAGGATGAACGAGGCTTGCGACAGTTAATTCAAGCCGGTTGTTATAAGGCAGCAATTAATTTAACAGGAAGGTTATTAGCTGTGTATGCCCAAGGATATGGTAAAATAAACCAACCTAGCAAACACACTCCTCATTCTTTGCAACTGTGGTACACAAGACTAGCTTTGTTAACTAAACTAAAGCAAATTGATATTTTAGAAAATGAATCCAAACCGTTTGGCAACTTAGATAAGCCTGATATGTACTTCACGTTTTATCCTGAACTCTATGGTACTAGACCAGGTTCTATGGCTTCCTTTTCTTTTAGATTGCTTTTAGCAGAAATTCCACAATACTGTGGAAAACCAAAGCAAGCATTAGACAATCTGTTTAAGATTTTAGCTACTGTGAATCAGATTATAAATAATTTTAATGCTGGATTCAATGGAGATGGATCACGTGTTAGAATCAATGCCTCAGAACAAGAGGATGCGATACGGTTATGGAAAGGCAGAAGATCCAGAGTTCTTATATCTATTACTAACTGTGCAGTTAGTATGAAAAACTATATACTAGCTATAGAAGTCTTAGAAAAATTATGCAACTCCACAAACTGGACACCTGAACAAATGGATGCTTTGAAAGCTAGTATAGGTAGACTACATCTGTTTCTGGGAGATATATCGGCAGCAGAGAAACTACTAATCAATCCACAAAAGCAAGACAGTGACCTAACTGTTAGAGAGCTAATGGACAGAGGATTAATGGCAGTAGCTCAAAATTCTTTCCCAGAGGCATACAACTATTTTCAAGCTGCAGAGGCACTGGATCCATCTAATATCGCTTTGATTAACAACATAGCTGTCTGTCTATTATACACTGGCCAGCTAAAAGCCGCAGTACGTTTATATGAGAGTATGATTACAAGAAATCCTGTTAAAAGCTTACAAGAACCTATATTGTTGAACATATGTACTTCATACGAATTGCATACTACTCACTGTAAGCAACCAAAACTACACTTATTGAGCCAGTTAAATAGGTACAAAGGGGATGCTGTAGATATACAGTGTTTAAAACTCCCCTTAAACTAAACTTTTAGTTTGTCTGTGTACAGTATGTAATTGCTTGAAGATGAAATTTTAAATCTGTTATTCGATATTGCATTGGTGTATAAATTTTATTGAATAAAAAATTGATTTGCTTCATATTTTTAAACAGGCAATTTTTTATTTGAATACCACCATCCACTTAAATTGTTAAGAAGTTTGTTTCAATATGTATAGATATTAATAAATACATAGTAAATATAGGGTATATTAATCAAAATCAATATTAAAAGATTTTTTTTTAATGGGACAAGTGGCGACATCAAGTGGCAATGGGTAGGAACTAATGAAAGTAGTGTCTCAAATGTGTATAGTTCACCCTGTTCGCAGGAGAGATGGCGCCACTAGTTAAAAAATTTTTTTAATTAATTAACATTGATTTTAATAATTAATGTGCTCTGTATTTATTAATATTGATTTTATGCTGTGTACGATGTACATGGGTTCGAAAATAATTTTTCTAAGGTTAATTTTTTATTTCAATAGCTCCATGTTTGAACGGTAGATAGCAACAGTGGTGATTTGCTAAAAGAGCGCGAACTTACAAAAAATGTGTAGGAAGAGGACTTTAAAAATATTTTAAACTTCTTAAAATAATTACTTTGCGATAAAATATTGCTTTTAATTTAAGTAGACATAGTTTTAGTCAATTTTAAAAGAACGTGTAACAAGTAGCATGAATGGTTTAATACACCTTGTGTTTTTAAGGTGTGGTAGGAGGAAAGTAATTGAAGACTTATATCAAAGTAAAATAGCCTTTATTACATCGTGAAACGAGGACAATTTAATGAACGTTCAACAATTGCTAGAATTCTCTCACTCTCGCACTTTCTCTCCCACATTCAACCTCAGTCATGCACACATTCCTCCTCATTCTCTCCACATTCAGTCACTCGGATGAACTGCTCACGCTTTATTATAATCTCGCACCTCTTTTCCCTTCGTTTCATCGCATTTCCTTAACCCGTTACACTAACCGAAACAATCGGTGTGCTCGTAATGTTCGAGGATCATAATCGCATTACAGGACACACGCTTTGTTATCTCAATCTTTCAGATTTCTTCGCGTAATTATCATCCTTTCCCTCTGCCCGCCTGTTTATTTTCAATTATTATTTTCGGTACCGTATATACATCAAAATCAGCTAACCAAATATTCTTTCTTGCTCTCCCTTTTCCCTTAGCAGCAGGCGGTAACATTACAGCATACATTCAGATCGTTTCCAAAACTGCACTCTCTCTCCCTGCAGAAAAAAGGCACGAACTGGCGGAAAAGTCGGCCTAACTGTATAATATTTTCATTTATTTTATTTATGGATGGAACTTCGTCACAATACATTATTTTAATTTCATCTCTTTTCTGCTGCTTCTTTCCGCAGTGTTCAACAGCTTCGGCTTTTATTCCCGTACGAGCCGAATTCACTGATCCGAGTTACGTAGTGTTCGCAGTGTTCATTCTTATAAACCTTTCTTTATACTTTTACTTTTCCTTACTCTTTCTTTCTCTATATAGAATGCCCATTAACAACGATCGAACTTACGAAAGGAGATCGTTCTTAAATATACTTTTTATAACATTTATTACCGATCTAGAACATCTTCCTTCCCCGAATCATTTTTAAATTCATTTTAATATATTTCTTATCGTTACAATTACTTCTTGTCATTTTCATAATAAATTAACTGTTTAATCAGAGTTATAAATGCAGAAACATGACAATTTTTTAAATCATAATTTAAAATGTCTTTACAAAAACATGATACGTTGGACGTTCAGACTTAAAATTGTGGAATTCAGAAATACATTTTATATAATTTTTAAATTCACAAGTTTTCACATTGAGAAATTTAGTTGTACAATTTTCCAATTTTTTAATTGAAGGAATTTAGAAATTTAGTAGCATGGGTTTAGTTATTTGACAATTTTGAAATTGTATCATTTTGAAGACTGACAAAATTTCAACTTGATAACAGTTCTTGAGAATTTCTGAATATGAAAATTTGAAAATTTCTGGGGCCTTCCAAAGTGCCCCATTTCCAACACTAATGAACTTCGTCTAATGTCCAGACTTCCAAGATGAAACTCTTGGGAATTTAGTCATTTGACAATTTAGAAATCGTATCATTTTGAAGACTGACAAAATTTTAACTTGAGAACAGTTCTTGAGAATTTTTGAATATGAAAATTTGAAAATTTCTGGGGCCTCCAAAAGTGCTCCATTTCCAATACGTCACAGTCACAATCCAGAACGTCACAAAGGTTAATAATTATAAAGGTAAAATAAAAAATTGAATTCGGAGAAGGCACTGCGTCCACTACGTAGCTTTACCTTCCGGTTTACAATTTTTGCTCTCCCTCTCTCTCATCTACCGTATATTACGCTTCGCTGTTACAATAACATCCGCATCGCTATTCCTGGCGACTAAAATGTAACCTTACGAATGTATTACCTATGTACATACATATGCTGTCTGCCATGTACGCACAAATACAGCTATTCTTGCATGTGTGCGCACCTGTGCAGACCGTTAATTTAGCAAATTTATTCTGTTTTTCACACTTACAATGTATATATAGAATTATTATATATACTATTGTGTAATGCTTACGCTCTCTAAAAACTTCTAAACGAAACAGTATTATTGTCCTGCCGTAAATTTTTTTTCTTCGTCGTTTTTTTACTTCCGAGTATTTTTTTCTCTGTGCACACATACATACTTGACACGCACACAACCACGGATTCTGGTGTTTAAAACGGTTGTCATGGAAAGCTCAAATAGCGTAACCACACCAGTGTGTTCGTCGAGTACAGCTTTTTAAAGCGAACTATGTTCGATTACTCTCGTGTGCTTCTCGCCTCGAATAAAATGAAATATCAGGTTGAATTTTGTAGAATTTCGATCTGGAGAAAATATGTAAGGAGAAACATCACGGGAGTAACATTACTTTCGACGAGAGAATTCACCTCGAGATCGAATCAATGAATTTCTATGTTAATCTCGGTAAACTAGGCAAGCTCGGTCGTTCACGGAAGGCATCGTACGGTGCTCATCTTTAAATCGTTGCATTAACAATTATTAACAACTTTTTTTTACTTTTTTTTCCTCTCCTCACTTTCTCGTGTTACGTTTGCTTCGTGTTCTTTTTCTCTTTTTTTTACGAGTATCCATTTCGCTTATTTATTTTTTTCTTGTTAGTTATAATAGGAAGTAACGGAGACATAACCGATGCCGATGCGCGGAAGCTGGCAAAATTACACTTGTAGTCGTGTTTTGTTATTTTTAATAATACGTATATACATTACATCGAGGCGAGCAGGTTGCGAATACTCTTCGAATCAGAGCAAATATCTCTATCTTTAGTCATCTATATTTATATTCATATATTTATATATATTTATATTCATTTATATATATAATTTTTTTATTCTTCATTTAGTCACTTATACGTATGTAATATTGTCTTCGTAAGTTTCCTGCTTTTCCTTCCTGATGTCATTAAACCCGTTGGTCGTGAAAGTATTCGAAAGTACAGAATCGAGGCTGTTAGAGATCACAACAAAAAAATAAACAATCGAACTAATTCTCATTAAAACCGTCTAAAAAAATACTCGAGGAATGCCGGGTGAAAAAGACACAAAAATAGGGGAGACTCCTTCTTTACAAACTTCAACTTCAAATTTACAAACCTAAAAGTATACAAATTTAGAAATTTACAAATTTACAGATTTAAAAATTTCAATTTAATCATTTATAAATTTTTTAATTTTCCCATTCAAATTTTTTAAACAAAAAGTCCACAAATATTCTCAAATACAAATTCTCAAACGTGAAAATTCAATTCGTCAAATTGAAGAAAATTGAGAGTTAAAAAATCTAAAAATCTGCGAATTTGTATGTGAAAATTGTGTGAGTTTATGTAGATTATTTTGTTGCGGGTGCTATAGAGTGTAGAGACGGTTGTGAGCTCTCCCCCATGAAAGAACGTAAAAGAAAGAAGAGAATATAACCGCGTAACGAGAAGAAATAACGTAGACGAATAGCAAAGCGATTACAGAGGAACGTTGAATCGTTACGATCGAGTTTCGAAACTAGAAAATAAAAATAGAATATTCTCGCGTTAATCTGTACCAGCCGAGGAACAGACTCGCCGCCGGTTCCACGTTGAACCGGGGCGATCGAATTAGTATATTATCGTCGTGTATATATAATATATCGTGTCGTAATATTATAATAATATAAAAATATATTTCTTAACTATTAACACTATATAATAAATGAGTATTATAAGCATCATATCTTGGATTCCTTTTTTTCATTTTTCGTAGTACGGACACGATGCCTGTCGCGGATAACCGGAGCTTCTAGACGCGGAGGAAATGCAACACGGTGGCGTACCGCTTGGCCGAACACGATACTACTATTTGACACGACTTCTTTTATTTATTTAAATATACACCTTGCTCGTGTATCCCCGTATTAAGTCGTCGTTTCCTTTCTTCAATTGTTTTCTTCATTTTTCTTTTTATCAATAACAATATATATATTTATAATAATAATATATATCACTTGTCACTCGTGGTACGTGTAAATAAAAAGAGGCATAAATCGTTATAAAATACATTCTCGAGTATTATCGATCTGTAGATTATATATATATATATATAATATATAATATATATATATCGCTTACCTACGCGTCCGAATGAATAAAATCATAAAAATGTTGTAATAATAATTTTTCATCTTTAATAGTACAGTATTGGAAGCATTTAATATACTTATGAGTTTACGATCGGGGCCCGCATTCTTGGTGAAGGGATCTTTTTTTTTCTTTCTTATTGCGAGGTTCTCGATGCCATTGTTTCTTTCGTGCATCGAAGATCTGCTCGTTCTCATACTGAGTGAGCTCGACAGAAAGTACGAGAGGCCATGGTTGATGCTTCACCATGATGAGAATGATTCGTATGAAGAAATTAAGAGGGGAACGGAATGTCTCAGGCATACCTTGCTTCTTTTCCTAGGACTTGCACTTTTTTCTTTTTGACGTAACTAGAACTTTTATCTCTACCATATTTTTACAATTTCAAACTAAAACCATAGAAAATTAGAACTTTACAGATTTATAAATTTGGATACCAGAACT
Source organism: Megachile leachella (assembly GCA_963576845.1). Classification (NCBI taxonomy): domain Eukaryota; kingdom Metazoa; phylum Arthropoda; class Insecta; order Hymenoptera; family Megachilidae; genus Megachile; species Megachile leachella. Next base: position 11,637,480 of record OY756255.1, read on the forward strand.
GAGAAGATTTGACAATGTACAAATTTGTAAATTTACAAACTCAGACTTCAATCTTTACCTAGTTACGTCACTGGTCAAACGACGTTACGGGGCCATACGATTGCAGTGTATCTTTAGTCATTATTTCAAATTATACGAAATTTCAACCGAAATCCCTGGAATTGATGAATATGTTACACGGTGTGAACGATACGATGACTGGGAATTGAAAGTAAGTACAAAACGATCGAAAGATAGTCGTTATGGCATCGATTACCGACAAATAAGGCCCTCGTCCCGAGTTTCAAAAACGACTCGAGGAGGTCTGAAAAGCTATAGAATCTAATTTCCCAACAGTTAAATCAGAAATCGCGAAATGCGAATGTACCCGAGTGTACATACATCTTGTTCGATGCTTTTTGATTAATGTTAACGCTCCAAAACTGTTGACTAAACCGAGACACTTAACATACAACTAGCTGAGAATTTCGGATTAAAAGAGGAAACAATACTTCAATCCCATTTTCTTCTTCTTTCCAATAAACTGGCTATTGTTTGAGGACAAATTCGATCAAAAATATACAGAAAACTGTTCCTGTCCTTTTGACACACGACTATCTCATCGTGTATAGAATATCTTACATCGGATGTTTCACGCGCAACTTCTTCAAGTTCTATGGAACTCTTCGTTACGTGTATTCGCGTTGCATCCCTTCGCCATTTTGTTTGCGCGTCCGCGACCGAGTATCGCGTTCCCCGTGCAAACGTGGCTAACAAATTTGTACGTTAATTAGTTTCCTTATTATTGTCATGGTATATATAATAATCTTGTTAATAAAAATACTAAAATATTATGTATATTATATATAATATATAATAGATTATTGCATTATGCATTTTTGGTACCGTTGCGTATTGTTTGGTTTCTATTTTTTTTATTTCTTTCGTTTTATATTCACAACTACGTCGACCGAAAAATCGACGCGGATTCTTTTATACTTTTCTGCTTTCCTTCTTATGTTCCTTTTTATCCTTCTATCAATGTAAGAACTTCAGAAGAAACACGCTCGAGACACTTGGACGACGCTCCTGGTTCGATCCTTTCTTTTATCTTTCCTGTGCGTTTTCTTTCTTTCGTAAGATTCTAACCGCTTACGTTTCACGCAGCGCAGTCGAAACAGATTCCGCAAGGTGTTCATCGCGCGAGATTCGTCGCTAGATCTTCGTTCTTCCAGCGCGTTCTCGCGCGCCATCGCGAGGTATAGATACGTGTATATATTATCGTTTTCCTCTTTTTTCCTCGAACTTAAGTGCCGAGTCCCGCGCGGAAGGAAAAAAGGACCGTACGTACTTAACTAAGCCAGCGAAGGAGATTCCGTTTGAACTAGCAGAATACCACCTATTCTCTATACGGTTTGCAGTAAGAGTAACGATGATTCATGTGTTGGCTGTACGAGCCCGAGTGAGAGAAGCGCTTGAGGCACTTGGAGCATTGGAAGGGCTTTTCCCCGCTGTGCAGTCGCTTGTGTTCGGTCAGATGGTGCTTGTGCTTGAACGCCCTGGGGCACTCCACGCATTTGTACGGCCTTTGCCCTGCAGAAATTTACAGAATTTTTTTATAAATATTCTTTGTCATGGAATAATGAGACATGGAGGGTGCAAGACTGACAGAAAAAGTTACGGAGCAAATATACCCAACAACGACCCAACTTATTTCCAGAGTCAACTTTTCAAATTCAACAACTTTAAAGATATCAATAGTTAAAACGTGCGAACTGTCCTTCAGTAACTTTTTCTAGTTTTTAGCATCTAGAATCCTTGACCTCAACCTTGATCTCAAGGTTAGATTATCGAATCGTCAAAAGGTTAAAATATCTCACAGGTCAAAACTCGACAGTTCTCTCGGAAAACGATGTCAAAGTGGAGCAATCGTGGTGCAAGCGAAAAAGAGCTGACTCTACGTGAAAAATTAAATACAAAAATTGTATACGAAATTTGGAACACAATAACAAGCAGAGATGACCATAGTGATTGATCCAGATATTTACCGGAATGTTCGTATTTGTGTCTTGCTAGGGAACTGTGCTTGGAAAATGTTTTGTCACATCGATCACAGAAGTAAACACCCTGCTCGATTTCCGCCGCTGGCGGGGCCTCTGGTTGACTGACGTTTTCACTTTCACTCTTTATGTTCGCGTAAGGTTGATTTTGTAAAATAACAGCGTACTATAAGAAACGGCTATGTTACAGACACCATATCAGTATTCTTTATAAAACTGAAAAGGGGTAGCTACCTTTGGACCGTTCTCTCCCGTACTAGCAGGGACCGGAGGTTTAGTTTCCACGGAATCGGTGGTCTCTTCGTCTATGACGAGCGGTGAATCCTCCAGATCATCCGTATAGGAGTTATTCGTTACTGGATGATCGTTCTTCAATTCGGCGGGTGGTGACGACGCGTGTTTGACCGAGGCAATGTCGTTCTCTTTATACGTTGACTGCGTGAGTACCTCTTTCTTCGACAAATCGAGCGGCTGTTCGATCGTGATCTGACTGGTGGAGTAAGCCAACGGTACCAGAGGTGGTATCTTCGATTCTCGTCTGTCTCTCGCTCGGGAATTTTGGAACCAAACCTGAAATTATTTCTTTCGGTAACATTTAAATTTGTGTCGACTTAGGAGAACTCGGACAAAATTAAATATATCCGTGTCTGGATAAGAAATTTATATGGAATTCGTCTGAGTTCTTTAGTTCTGTATCAGTAATGTTTACCTGTACGACACGAGTAGGGAAGTTGATGTAGTTCGCGATCATGATGATCTCCTCCTTTTTGGGCCGAGGATTAATGGCATAGTAACCCTTGAGAACAGCCAATTGCTCGTCGTCTATCAACGACCTAGCTCTAACTCTCCTTCCATTATCGTTGTGCGTTTGCGTTCCATCTTCCTCGTCTTCCGAGTCCGCTTCCGAGCTGTCCTCTGCTTTTCTTTTGTAGCCTGATTTCGCGGTCGGTTGATTTACGTCCTCAAGCTTCGCCGCTAAACCCTCGCTCTGCGAATCATATTGATCCGTCGTTGACCAGTCCGGATACTGTACCATCTCGCTGGACATTCCGCTATCTTGATCCTGCACAATTATATTTGTTAACTATTAATCACTTCATTCTTTTTATTCTACACTAGTACCTCTTTTCGAAATATAATTCATATACACTATATATGTATTAAATTGTAATATCTGATAGAGTGAACAACAATATAAATGTGTCATAAATTCTAATTGAAAATATGTACAATATTAAACTAAACCTCGTGAACTAAATTCTCCTTCTGAGTTATATTTTCAGATTAGTTAAATAGGAACATATGAGACATCCTCGAATATTTCAGAGGAACAAACAGAAAGTTTCAACCTTTGTAAGACTACATCTGCTAGAGGTACACGCGTTGCCTAATGATTTTACGACACGTCAATCTAAGTTGAAGGACGAAGGCGTTCGCATGTGGTCAACAGAAACATAATTTATGGTAGTGCAGTAATTCCCAGAGCCTAAATTTCATTCTCCTCAAGATTTCTGACATAAAAATATATTCGCAGATGATTCACCATATTTTAACAAGAACTGATCAAACTTTTATTTGATAAAAAATACTTACTTGATAATCCTCGTCGAACTCCCTCTTCATCATGGCAGGTGAGGTAGACAGCTTCCGCACGTTCGCTTCCAGCAGTTGTTTAGTAACGGAGGTGTTAACCGTTTCCAAAATCCGTCGGACAGCGTCCAGACCCTGAGGATCGGTCGGCGCCGGGGATTCTTTGCCCTCCGTGCCCTCTGTGCCCTCGGAATCCGCCGTGGATGGACTCATAAGCTCTCGGTGGGACTCGAATTGCTCGGCTACTTCGTCCAATCTCTTGGAATGTAGCTGATTTAAGATCTTGCCCAAGGACGTTTGCAGGAAGTAACTACCGAAACCCATCATCTGAGGCAAGAGGGTCGGCATATCGTAAATACCTATAACAAACCTTCTTTTATTACTTGCTCAAGTTACTTCGTAAAACTACTGCCACTTTATCTTCTCATTTTGCTAATGTTCACTGCTAAATTTTACTAAACCAAATTGTTGTTGATTTTTATAAGAACTGTACTATTGGTTTTTAGCAGAAGTAAAACATATTCTTTAGTCGAATACATTAATCTTAAAGAATTCTAGGATTAACCTTTCTGTTAATCTTTCAAAATTACGCTCTTACATTATACGCTTTTAAATAATTCTTCTCCAAAATATGTATATAGAATACAATGCATAGATACCACATATCTATATAAAATACAATGTACGAAAATTAGGATGCAATGAATAAAATTGAAACATGATGAAGAACAGAATAAAGTGCACAAAATGAAGAACAGTATAAAGTACATAAAATGGAGAACAATATAAAGTATACAAAATGGAGAACAATATAAAGTATACAAAATGGAGTACAATATAAAGTACATAAAATGGAGTACAATAAAGTGCACATACATTATTTCGTAAAAAAGTTACATTAAATATTTAAAATAAAAGATATAACAAAATATGAACATTCAATGGACGTAATTATGTAAAACGAACATACAATGAAAGAAAAAAAAGTTCATTTGCCCTTTAGATCGAGAAACCGATTCGAGCCGCAACAAAATGGACACGCGGTCATCGCGATGAAATAAAATGGCGTTATCGACCCTCACCCGCTCCTTCTCGTTGTATTTCCTGGTAATCCGAGGGTGAAAGCTTCGGCAGAATAGGGAGGAAAGTGTTATTATTCGCCGCGAGCAGATCGACCTCGCGACGTCCCGGTGGCAGGGGTTGTTGCACTTTTTTCGAGCCACGATCTACATTGCTCACGTTCGAGTGCCTAGATTTCTTTAAGTTCACTATCAGGCACTTCTTCGACGTCGTGTGACTCGAGTACGAGCCCGAATGAGAGAAACGTTTGCCGCAATTGTTGCATTGGAATGGCTTTTCACCGCTGTGAATGCGAAGGTGCTCCTGAAGACAGTAAAGAGATAATTAAATTATAGGGAAATTCGGGGAATGTGTCGTACATTTATAGGTTCTAAAGCAAATTATCTTTGGAACAGATGTATAAAGAATAATTTTCAATTTTTATTTTTTAATATTTTCAAGGTCAACCTCTTGAGTGGAGGAGTTCCAAAATTATTGATCTACTCTTGTGTAACTAATAGAATCAAGAAGCAAATCTGTTATTGAAATAATCTGCTTCAGATACCACATTTGATAAGTGTATATCTGCAATGTTTTATTTTTATTAGCCATAAAAATCTGGGAACCTTTATTGAAAGGCTGCAGCGTAAAGATTAAATGTTTTGTACGAACATGTGACAATTTATGAACAAAAATGTACCCTGTTTATTCTGTTAAATTTGTGTTGGACTCTATGTATAATTGAACGAAAATATTTAACAATAATTATGTAATAATTAGTTTAATAATTTCATTGCATGTATACACTTATAACAAGATACCTACAGATCTAACAACTAAAAGTAAAAGAAGTAATTTAAAGAATTTTGTTTTCCGATGCATTCTACGTTTCTAACACGTTAGCTGCGGTGTTCCTCAGTGAGGGAATTAGCAAGTATAATCGAACACGCAGCGAACGTATCAAAAGATAACTGAAATTTTTATCCGAAATAAACACGCGGTTACGGGAGAAATTATATCGAGCAGTGCTGTGTGAGAAACCGTGAAAAGGAAACCAATGAACGGAAAGAACGATGTACGAATGAGAAATGAAAAATAAGGGTGCACTCGTAGTACCTTGAGGTGATGCTTAAACTTGAAGGCTTTCTCGCAATGGGGACACTTAAACTTACGAAGCACGGCACTTTCATCATGGCTGATCATGTGCCTCTGGAGTCGGTAGACGTTAGCAAAAGTCTTGCTGCACACCTTGCAGGACTGCAAAAATTCGTTGTTAATCTCGTCAATTGGTAATTCAAACTTTAATCCTTCAACTGAGTAGAAAGTTTATTCTTCATAAGATAGTAAGAATACAATAGTAAGAATAAGGTAGTAAGTTTGACTGAAACTATGAATTTATATTTTTTACCAATTATGAAAAATAAAAGCTTTAAAGATTAAAAGAGCAGGTATTTTAAATTTTAATTAACATTTCAGTTCTTGCTATTCAGTTACAGGATTTACTGTGCTGAAAATAATTCTTAAATTTTTATGTTAGCGATATATGTTTGTGTTTAAAATAAAATAAGACATGAGTAGATGTTGATATTCATATGTATGAAGGGTGATTTCTTCTAGTATACATTTAAATAAACATGTTCCTCTTCATCTTTTAATCAACCCCAGTAAAATAATTTGACATTACAAGTCTCAGAAAGACTTGTATTCTATGCATCAAGTTTTATGTTAAATCTGAAAGACATCTTCATTTGACCCTATTTTTTAATCATCCCCAGAGGAAAAGTAATTTATTCCATTTGCAAAAAATTGCAGAAAATTTATCTTAAAAATTCTTTTCATACCCAAAAGAATATACCTTCAACCTTATTAGAACGTCGAAAATAATGAAAGATAAAAACTGTAAAAAGAATAACAAAACCCACATCTACCCCTTCTACCTTGCTCCACACCCTTCTATTCCCTAATCATGCCCGAAAACATAGAGCAAACAGAAGAAAAGGAAAAAGAAGAGGAAGAACACATCATACAGACAAGAGCAAACATCTCGTATGAAGAGTACACGAAGAGAGAGAGAGAAAGAAGGTAGTAGAAGGGGTGCAGGAGAATCCGCAAGCCGGTCGCGCATGATCGATAATACACAAGGAACAATGGAGTCCTCTCGTCCTTGACGTTAGTTTCACTCACCACTTGGGGGAATTGAGCGTTGAGATCGTTCTTGTCGATGGCGTACGGGTTCTTGTGCGTGTCCTCGAGATGGAGCTGAAGCACGTGGACGTCCCGACAGAGGATACCACACTGGGGACACCTCTCGCCACCCTGCTTCGTTGATCCGCCCTCACCGTTGCTACCACGGCCACCACCACCTCCTGTTCCTGTTCCTGCACCACCACCGCCGCCTCCGCCGCCACCACCACCATCAACCTCGCTACCTGTCCCGCTACCACCTCCACCAGCACTTCCTGTGGTTGGCGGCCCGGCTGCGCAACCTCCGCCCACCTCCGCGTTCACGACACCTGCTGCCTCGTCCTCGCTGCAACCTGAAACACAACGAGCCACACGTGCACACCGTTATTTCTTCTCTCGCTTTTCGTTCGTTTTTTTTTTAGTTTCGTCCCTTTTTTCTCTCTCTCTTCGTAGCCTATCGGTGTCCGCGATAACAGACCATCAGGGTGTGTGTACTCGTCAGGGGTGCAGATGCGTTTTAACGCTTTTCAACGGGTGTAACCGAATGGACTATTTCTGCTTTTGTGCGTTTCTTGTCGGTTTTGTTTTGTAGGATACAGGGACATTTTGAAGGAGTATAGGGACATTTCGAAGGAGGTATAAGGACATTGGGATGCAGGGACATACTTATGTTTATGGAGGTCTGATAGTAATTTGAGGATGAAGCAATTTGATGATACAAAAATGACGATGCAAGAAGAGTAGAGGCATTTGGAGATACAAGTATCTAGAGATATAAAAAAGACCTAGAATCATGGAAGCATAAGAATCTAGGGATATTGAAACCTAAGGACATAGAAATCTTGCATAATGGAAATCTGTGGATATTGAAATCTAGGAATATAAAAATTGTGACTCATAGAGACACAGAGAAATATTATATAAATCTGAGAATACAGTTAACCAGAAAAACAAAAATTCCCTAGATCCACTAGTACCGTCGACCAGGATTCATCTTTGCATATAAAAGTTCCCTAGATTCCAAAATCTGTCTCAACAAGCTCTCAGATATTCCCTAGACTTAGAATATGGGAATCTAAAAAAATACTAACCCAGGAACATAACTAGAATATTACTAAATAGTAATCTAAAAGTACCTAGAAACGCTCGACCCTCAAATAGAGTACCTAGTAAAGATTAAAAACGTGCAATGAAACGTGAAAATGAAAGGTTAAAGAGATCAGAAATTATCCGGCAACATATGCGCATTATTTAATCCAGTTGATCGGAATTTACTTAACATGCAGTTTCCCGGAAGAGTATCTGTGGTTTGACCAACCGCCGCAAGGTGATTCTGGCCAAGCTGATATCGTGCACGGTAGCTGATAAATCGCGCAGGGCAATTAATCAACCGATCGTTATAACACACCGTTCAGAATTTAAATTCATCCTGTCGCAAGCTGTTGCTAAAACACCGTATAACCACCGTTCAACTAACGAGCAATCGATACAAACCAGCACACCATCGTGTATGTACACAGTTGTTCGAACTATGTGGTCTCATGGCTAACCGTGGTTAAACGGATTTTCTTGTTCGGTGACTGCGCGTTAACCAACGCGAAAGACCGGGAAATACCGAGAAAGGATAACGTTTTATTCCGAAAGAAAGCTCTCGAAGATACGATATTTGGCAAATCGCCGGCCAAGATAAAAATTTCGCCGTGAGTCATCTTCATCGAACACTTTCGCCAGCACAGGGATCGATCATGTTCGCGCATTCCTCGCCAAGGAGATCACCGATCCGAGTATTTTCTTTTCAATGGTTCTTTCTATTTCTGGGGGGTCGTAAATTGACACGATTCTTGAGTTATGGTGTTTTCGAAAGATGGAGCTATGTTTGGAAGCTTGACATTTGGGGAGGTTAAGTTTGGGTTATAGGTAGTTTCAAAGTTTGAGGTTACTTGTTAGGTTTGCTTTGGAAATTTTAGAATTGCTGCTATGTTATTGTGTTTTTAAATTCCCATGTGTGTATATGTAGGGATACATGTATACTATATTCATATATCTCTATACTTCAACATATCTATACTCCTACACACATGTACTCTTACGTCTGTATACCTTTACATGCCTAGACCTCTACATCTTTATACTCCAACATATCTATACTTCTCCACACATGTACTCCTACATCTGTATACCTCTACATATCTATACTTCAACATATTTATATTTCTACACACATGAGCTCCTACATATGTATACCTCTACATGTCTATACTTCTACATCTCTATACCCCAACATATCTATACCTCTATACACATGTACTCCTACATTTCTATACCTCTACATGCCTATACTTCCACATGCCTATAGTTCCACATGCCTATACCTCCACATGCCTATACCTCCACATGCCTATACCTCTACATGCCTATACCTCCACGTGTCTATACCTCCACGTGTCTATACCTCCACGTGTCTATACCTCCACATATCCATACCTTCACATCTCCATACCTTCACATGTCCATACCTTCACATGTCCATACCTCCACACGTCCATACCTCCACATGTCTATACCTCCACATATCCATACCTCCACATGTCTATACCTCTATACCCCTATATCTCCACGTCCCTATACCTCTACATCCCTATATCTCTACACCCCTATACCCCTAAATCCCTATATCCCTATATTCCCAAATTCCAAATTTCCCAAATTTCTAAATCCCCAAAAACCTCTTCCTCTTCCCCTAACCTCTAATCCCCAAATTCCCATATTTCCAACCTTTAACCCCTCATGCCCCACATCCTCACAACCCTACACTCCAATATTCCCAAATTCCCAAATTACAAATCTCCCAAATTTCCAAATTGAACATCAAACCCGATGATCCCCGTCACCCTTGTCACAGTCGTGATCCCTGTTCACATAAATGGACTTTCGTTGTATCGCCGATTTTGTGCCATCCTGTATAATCTGTTACAACAAAGCTCACGGACCGTGTACCAACGCGAGAAGCGAACTTTGCTCGCATTGTAGACCGATAAAACGTCGAAATGGGTCAGAGCCGTGACCTTTCCTACCGTTCGAGGATGTTGGCAGTGTTGCTTTCGCGTTTGGCGACGCTTTTAAAAAGCATCCGACAAATCCCGTGACCGTTGCCACGATAAACGTCCACGTTCGATCACGTTGCGCGTATAGCTCGTTACGAAATCCCGATCTTTCGATCGAATTATTATTCTCGCTGACTACTGTTATCGAACGGAAAATGCGTTCGTCGACGAGGTTAACACACTCTTTTTAATCATTCATCGCTGAAGATGAATGGCGTGCAATCGATATCTGTTCGCGGTTGCACAGAAAGCTTTTAACCCTATGTCTATCGTTTACACAGCGATTATCTACGTATAATTTTGTATTTCATTGCATCTTTCGGTTTTGACGTTTTATGTATTGCTTTGAACGTTGTGAAGGGCAATATAAGGCGTGGTTACTAGATGGAAATGTAACGGAAATGTTACTAGATGTTATGAGATCAATTTTCAGAATGCAAAACATTCTATATCTCAGATTTCTAGATCTTTAAAGAATGTATATCTCGGGCTGAAAATTATCTAGATCTCACGTTCATGAAATTTAGAAATTCCCTAAAGTATCACACATCTATATCATAAGTTACTTAGGTCCATTATTAACTATATCTAAATCTTTTTAGGTACATATCCCTAGATACAGCATCATAAAATACCAAAAATCCCTAGATGCGGAAATGTTCAAGTTTCATATCTAAAAATTCCCTAGATCCTTTAGTACCACTTACTATAGAGCAAAGAGTCAAATATCTTCAACTACCAAATCCTCTGTCTTGTGTCCCTAAATCTAAAAACACATTTTACCTTATTTCCTGAAAGTTCCACGTATTCCTAGATCCAAGAATCCCCTAGATTTCCATATACACCGTTCCCTATATTTCTATATCTGAAAAATTCTCTAGATTTTCATATACACCGTTCCCTATATCCCTATATCAGAAAAATTCCCTGGATCAGTGAAATTCTCTGGATCCGAAAAATTCGCTACATCAAAAAAATTTCCTAGATCTGTAAAATTCTCCAGATCCGAAAAATCCCTAAATCCGAAAAATTTCTTATATCCGAAAATTTCTCTAGATCCGAAAAATTCCCTATATCAGAAAAATTCTCTAGATCCGAAAAATTCCTAAATCCGAAAAATTCCCTATATCCGAAAATTTCTCCAGATCCGAAGAATTCTCTAGATCCGAAAAATTTCCTATATCAGAAAAATTCCCTAGATCCGAAAAATTCCCCAGATAGAACTTTGATAGCTGAACAGACGTAACAATAATAATTGCACTTGAATCTCGCAGGTACAAATCGTTGCACCTGTATTCCCGGTTATTGATAACGAACCCGATTCAAATGGAGAATGGATATTATCTCGAACAAGCAAGGAACATCGAAGCAATCGAGACCACGTGCAGATGCGTATCTTTTCAGCAGCCGTCCTCGAGGGAAGAGGATGCGCCACCAATGACGTCAGTGGAATGCAGAAACTGGCATAGCAAATTGTAACTAATATCACGCAATCTGAGATCCATTCGGCTCCGTGAGATCGTGGATTTTCTTTACAAGAGATATCGAACAATTTTTACTTTGTACGACTTTAATGAGTTCGATATCGACTGCGCAATACAGTCGACACAATCGTCGATGACATCTCTAATGCATCCTATTAAGAAGTGGAACGTATTGTAGCAATCGGAAGATATGTGCAGCAATTTCATTTGTTTAATCTTTGGTGTGCCATTTTGTGGCACGGTTTATTGTTGCAGTTTTTTTGTTAAATGTTTGTTGATGGAAGGTGATATAGGTAAGATAACGGCGCCATCGTAGGAAGACGATATCGAAACGTTTTTTCAGTAATGCGCCTTTTATCCCGCGGTCTAACTCGTAAATCGGCGATTCCAACGTGGCGACCCGCGGCGTATTTTATTTTTATTCGCGTGTTCAGCCTCTCTTTTCCTCGCTGAAAAGCGGAATGCGCCGTCGTTGAAAGGTAGAAAAGTTCGCTGTTGAAAAGCAGGAACGCTGCAAACCGGAAAGTATCAACGGCTTATTTTTCTTATGTTTGCAACATCCACGCTCTTTGTGTTCTTTGTGCGGTGAAATTATTTTTGTTGCCGGCCGATTATTAACTGGGATATCGTGTTAAATCGGTAGCACTGCTGGAATGTAAAGTATTATTATGGACTATTTGTCCTTCATCCTACGTTTTTCGTGGGTATCTAAATGTTATTTTATGAATCAAGCTTATATCGGGATCCCTGTAATCTTAGGGCTCAACATCTCTGTAATATCATTATGATTCTGTGGCGTTTTATTTCTTTTGATCCACATAATCCTTAGATTCTTGTATTCTTAGATGTTTTATAGATCTTTATACCTATAGACCTTACATTACTGTGCTACATGTATCTGAATCCCTGGATGCCTATACCGGTAGATCCATACCTCTACATTCCTGCACCTTATACCTACTCAGGTATTTTTGCACTCCTATATCCTTAAATTTTACATTGGAAAATCCCTGGAACACAACCTTTATTGCTACATCCTTATACCATTATAACCTTGTACCCCTAAGTCAGATCACTATAAACTTACATGTCTACATTTCAAGATCTGTATAACCATCAATACTTCAGTAATACTTCAAATGAAAATTTCAAAGGCAACTCCAAATTAATTATGACAGAATTGTTAGTGAATACCAAGAGATTCGAGTGTGTTTATCCGCTTGAAACTGTAAGGCTTGAACAACCTGAGAATTTATAGTGGGCGGACCCGTGAACAAGCGTGACGTGAAGGGAATGGGGGGAAAAATGGACCCACGGTTCTATGGCTTCTACAAAAAACATGTTGGTCGGATTCTAGGAGGATTTGTTCAGATATGATATACTTAGTCTAACCTAAAAATGTCAATGATGAAATGTGGCCCTAATCCATCATTTTGAGTGGTTCATAAGTCTAGTGTTAGAGATGAGTAGATTCATGTATGTCAATCGTGAGTATGGTTTTGTATTGCAGACATGGATATGTCTATGTATCTCAGTTATGAGTATATGTACATATGGAGCTCATACATGAGTATATTTTATAGGAAGCTCAGTTATAATATGTTCATGTACCTCAGACATGAGTATATTTACATATGTGTCTCAGTCATAATATGTTCATGTACCTCAGACATGAGTACATTTACATATGTGTCTCAGTCATAATATGTTCATGCACCTCAAACATGAGTATATTCACATATGTACCTCAGTCATGAGTATATCTACATATGGAGCTCAGTCATGAGTATATCTACATATGTACCTCAGTCATGAGTGTATCCACATATCGCAGTCATAAGTACATCTATGTACCTCAGACGTAAATACACCTATGTACCTCAGTCATGAGTGTATCCACATATCGCAGTCATGAGTATATCTATGTACCTCAGACATGAATACACCTATGCACCTCAGTTATAAACACATCCACATGTCCCAGACATGAGTACATCTATGTACCTCAGGCATGAATACACCTATGCACCTCAAACACAAGTGCATCCACCTATGACAGACATGAGTACCTGCATCTACATCAGTCTACATCCGTCAGTACACCTACATCAGTACTATTCGTAACAATCCAACGTACATTCACGTATAATTAAATATCAATAAGATATCGATAATCGATAACAGTGGGTGAACAGCACGCACGTAGTCGGACAAAAGGGAAAGAGGACGGTCGCGTGAATCGGACAACGTGGATCGGGTCATAAAGGCGCGTTCGCACGGCGCCGAAGATGCGGCGCGGTGGCGGCGATCCCACTGACGCCGCCGACGCCGCCGCGTGCGAAGTAAACGATTTGTCGGAGAGGTCATTGAGCCTGATAGGGCGCGGCCGCCATCTTCCATAACGTTAAAACCACTTCTGGACGACTTTCCTAGCGACACGACGCTTTTGCGCCACGTACCGACCACAAACGATTTGTACGCGTTGCTCGCCTCGATTAGTCTGTTTAACGCGTCGTCGGCCAGCGTGTTTAGATCAGAACTGATACGATTACGGCCTCCCCTTAAGATCGGAACGATCTCGACAATTTTCATCTCGTTGCTGCGATTCTTTCCACCCATACAAATCTGCCATGTGCTCAATTTTAGATTTGTTGTAAACGGTGACACCTCCAATCCTATTCACACATCTTTTAACATCTTGTATTATGTAATCTTCAGCTATGAAGATTATGTTGGCTATGAAGATTATGTAATTCTGAGCCATTTACCCCCACATATGTTAAACCATCTTTTGTTACATTTGAGAAACGATTACTTTATAATAAAGGAAGATGTCAGGTAAAGTCTCATAAAAATGATGTCCATATTTCGTTTTTGTAATCGCATTTATTAAGGGTAGTTAACAACTTTTGGAACGTGTACATCGCAATAGCTGACTAACATTTACAGCGAGACGCGTCAAAGATCAGACACATTGGTAAACCGAGTAGTTCTATGGCGGTAAATCCTCGACATAGCTCCTGATTGAACGCAAACGATGGCATCGTTATTCCACAGCATTATGTGCGTATACGTACCAGCCAATCGATGGAACGGGCGTACCAATTGGCCACAGGCTAAATGTCGACCAATCGGTCGTATCAACAATTTCGTCGATTAATTCGAGAGAAACGTTCGAAAATCGTTGAGAAATTATGGCGGGGGATTGCTCGAATCGGTGACGAGTCTCTGTTAACCTTATGATCGATTGATCGATCACACGGTTCTGAATGCTGTTAATTATTGGGTGCAATATTTATGTGTAATACCTTGCGTTGGTATTATTTTTGGTGGGACTTTTGAGGGTTTCAGAGGTTTGGGGTTGAAATGGAAATTTGGGGAGTTGGGTAGTTGGAAAAGTGGAGGATTCATGGATTGGATTTGTGGAGATATGGAATTTAGGAATAGTGGCAATTTTGTAGGTTGGAAATTTTGGAATTTGGAGAGTTGAGTAGTTGGATGATTGAGGATTTGGGAATTTAAGGAGATGGGAGTTAGGGAGTTGGAAATTGGAGAATTTGGGAATTTAAGGAGATGGGAGTTAGGGAGTTGGAAATTTGAGAGTTTAGGAATTTAGAGAGATGGAAATTTGAGAGTTTGGGAATTTAGAGGATTGGAAATTTGAGAATTTGGGAATTTGGAGAGTGGGAAATTTGAGAATTTGGGAATTTAGAGGGTTGGAAATTTGAGAATTTGGGAATTTGGAGAGTTGGAAGTTAGAGAGTTGGAAATTTGAAAATTTGGGAATTTAGAGGGTTGGAAATTTGAGAATTTGGGAATTTGGAGAGTTGGAAGTTAGAGAGTTGGAAATTTGAAAATTTGGGAATTTAGAGGGTTGGAAATTTGAGAATTTGGGAATTTGGAGAGTTGGAAGTTAGAGAGTTGGAAATTTGAGAATTTGGGAATTTAGAGGGTTGGAAATTTGAGAATTTGGGAATTTAGAGGGTTGGAAATTTGAGAATTTGGGAATTTAAAGAATTATGACTTAGGGAGTTGGAAATTTGAGAATTTTGGGGATTTGAGAGTTTGTAAACCTTCCAAAATTTGTAAACATGAAACTTCAATAATTTGAATCTTCCTCCATCCATAAATCCCCAAAATCACAAACATAATAACCTTGACTAAAAATTTGACCCCCAAACAACAAAAAAGCATCCAACAAAAGAATTTAGAAACCACCAAACGTGAAGACAATAAACTAAATTAAGGCATCCAATAATAAAACATTAGAAATGTTCGAAAAACAAGCTTTCGAACAATCGGCGCAATTTGAAGGTAAAAACGAGCCAACGAATGATCTGGCTAATGCTTCTACAATTGGAGTCGATAAAAACCACTCCATTAGCGGTTAGCAATTATTCATCCGAGGTATTGAGGGCATTTGTTCAGCGGATCCGATTGAAACGGGGAAAAATATCGATGAAATCTTTTGAAGACCTTGTTGGGTTTAACGTTAGGGGAACTTGCTGATGGCATGACGGAATTTGTAATGGAACCGGAAGAGCATTTGGAATCGTGTAATTTGAGTCGTGAATAATTTTCAGGAATTAAGTTTCTTTGACTGAAAACAATGGTTTATCGAATACAACTGGAGTGGAATAATTATTCTTTGGAAGATTAATGAATGTGGAAGAAATGAAGGATTTCATTTTATATTTCGTTTGTAATAAATGAGATGAACTGTTGATATATTTATTTTCTACTTTTGTCTTTTCATATTTTATTTTTAATTTAAAAGTACAAAATTTTAATGTTGATCAAAATCAAAATAGAATTAAATATTTTATTTAACAAAATAAAAGTAATTTTCAATTAACAACTTAACAAAGAACATAGTGATTCATATTGAAACACAAGTTTAAATAAATCATGACAGAATAAATTATTTAATTAAAGAAATAAATTGTCCAAATTTTTAAATTGTTCGAACATAACTTAATTAACAATATATGACTTAATTAAATCATTCGACTAAAAGATAAGTCTATCATTTAGTAACACAAAACATTGTTAATAATAATTAGATAATACTATAAGTTAATGTTGTCTCAAAAACGATATTTTTAGAGATTAATTTCATAGTGTTTAGTCGTATCAGATGTATATTACCAGCACATAAGCACGCTGCTAAAAAGAGCGTCGCGAACGAACGTCCGCAATGCAAATGTGGGTGAGACGATAATGTTACTTCCATATCGAAAAAAGAAAACAATAATTGCGTCACGTTTTATTATCGTTGTACATTGTAATAGCGTGAATGAATTCGAGTCGAGCCGCCTGCCCGTGATCCACGATTTCCACGAAATCGAACGTAACTGCTCTATCGCCGATTTGCGTTTCATTCGCAAACAGAATTGTATTTCAACAATACAACATACACAAAGGTTTCAACAAATGCCGCAATAAAACTTAAAATGGTGCGATAAAACTTAAAATTTAAAACTTAAAAAGTCCCCAATAAAACTTAAAATTTAAAACTTAAAAAGTCCCCAATAAAACTTAAAATTTAAAACTTAAAAAGTCCCCAATAAAACTTAAAATTTAAAACTTAAAAAGTCCCCAATAAAACTTAAAATTTAAAACTTAAAAAGTCCCCAATAAAACTTAAAATTTAGAACCTAAAAAGTCTCCAATAAAACTTAAAATTTGAAACTTAAAATGACCCAACAAAAATGTTTTAATTAATAATTTGTCTAAAAATTGAACACCAAAAATAAACAACAGAAATAAATAATTTTACCAAAACTTTAAAAGCAAGTTGACTTGTTTCAAACATGTGAACAGTTAAACTTGTGAAACTCTGAGAGAGACATTCTGAACGATTTTTTTTGTATTCAATTTATTGCAAATTTACTTGCGGAAGTTGTTACGGTGATTCCACAAAGAGACAGAGAAAATAAGAAAAACAGAAGTTAATTTAAAACGTGGAACTCGTCAAGGTACAAGCCCCAACGTCCGAGTAAATACAGCTTCAACGACCGACCTCGTGCCATCGAATAGAGTTAATTACTCTTTTGTCGTGTACACCGTGTTTGAGAAGTTTGCAAACGAAGACCCAGTCCGCGTATCTAACAATAAGCATGCAACGCTTAAAGATATTTGTATAGTTTGAGCGTCTCCGTAATTAAGCCAAAATTAGAACCGTGATCTTAATTAAACGAGATCTCTGCGCTAAAATATCGTGAAGCTGTTTCAGTATCTCGAAGGTGGTTAATGCCGCGGTAAAAATGAACATGTGTAGGCATATTAAAATTCTCGTTAAGGTTACGAATAATTTACACGTTAAAGCCTTTGATTTCAGAGGTTATGTAATTACTGTGGTTGGTCGAGTCTGTTTTCGATTAGAGGTTGTGAGTGTTACAATGGAAGCATGTGTGTATTATATTGGGACGTGTTTGCATGGACAAATCTTTAGACTAGTAGATGTCTAGATGAATATGGTCTTCAGGTACCTTTGTTTACAAATATTTTTGTATCAAAATATGCCTCAACTATCTTTGATTTTGGGTACGTATGTTCTCAAGTATGTGTTAGGTTTAGGCTTGTTAATTACCAAGCACCTACATATGTCTTCTAGGACTTGGGATAAGTATATATACTTCTTAAGTTTCTATACTCTCAAGTACCTATAGTCTCAATTATTAATACTCTCAAGTATTAATACTCTCCAGTACTAATATCATCAAGTACCAATACCCTCAAGTACTAATACTCTGAAGTACCAATACCTTCAAGTATTAACACTTTCCAATACCAATACCCTCAAGTACCAACACTCTCCAATACCAATACTCTTCAGTACCAATACTCTCAAGTACCAATACTCTCAAGTACCAATACTCTCAAGTACCAACGCTTTCAAGTACCAATACCCTCAAGTACCAACACTCTCAAGTACCAATACTCTCAAGTACCAACACTCTCAAGTACCAACATTCTCAAGTACCAATACTCTCAAGTACTTATATTCTGAAATACCTATATTCTCAAGTAACTACTCCAGTACATTCATCTCCAATTACTGCACCTTGAAGTACCTATGTTCTCAAGCATCTAAGTACCCAATTACCCACATCCTCAAATACCTACGTAATTACCTACATTTTCAAGTTTCTACATCCTCAAGTATGTCCCCATGCATCCCTAAGTACCTGTGTCTCCGTACTTCCATTGATAAATATCTATGTCATGTGGCACCTAGTAGGTACCTTCTCGATATGACGAACTAATTTGGAACAAAAATATATTAAACAATGAACATAACGCAATAATAATTTGGAGAAGTTGAAATAGGCAAAGGATCGTAAATAAATAAAAAGGGAAATATGTTGAATTGAACGGGGCCATTTGCACAGTGTCGGTGAACGCGTTAAAGCGTCTCGAACCAGCGGCACCTTGTCGTTCAGATAAAACCAGACAACGCAGAAACAAACGCGATCCCGGGTTTTCCATTGTTCGCGACGGATACTGGACAGTTTTGCAATCATGCCGGTCGTTCGCGCGTGCAACACGATTATTTGTCCGCGTTTCGCTGAAAAATACAGAAACAGACGGCACGGCGATAACTGACCGCAACGGAAGATAACGGAAGCAGAGAGAACGGCGGGAGAGAGAGAACGAGGGACGAAGAAAAATGGGAATATACGCGGGCGGATGACTTAGTGAACTGCATACGATGCGCAACCGCCGATACAGTAGCGTCATTCATCTCGGCCGCGGAATATAGGGAAGCTTATCTCTCCTGGCAAGAACAATGTACTCTCTTGGTGTGCCCGAACGAACAAAAGAATCTCGCGAAAACGAACCGTGGAATTCGACGGGGCAGACTCGAACAGCGTTTGGCTATCCGTTTTATTTCCAGACGCGTGAATTTCGACAAAAACGTGCCATATATCAAAACACATGTATGAGTCATTCACCTTTTTTTGCCGAATTTAAGGTTTTCAATGGATACTCGTTATATTGCCATTCTTGTACGGTCTTTTGCATATATGAATAATTCTCTTACAAGTGGCGATATAACGCGAGCGATGTAACAAACGGTGATATAACGCGAGCGATATAATAAACGGTGATATAACACGAGCGATATAACAAGCGATGATATAACAAATGGCGATATAGCTACGTGGCGATATAGCAAGTGTTGATGTAACACGTGCCGATATAACAAGTGGCAATTTAGCACATGGTGATATAACAAACGGCAATATAACAAATGGCGATATAACAAATGGCGATATAACAAGTGGCAATTTAGCACTTGGCGATATAACAAATGGCGATATAACAAGTGGTGATATAATGTGTAATAATCTAACACATAGCAATATAAAGAGCACTGTAATACAGCGTGTGGCGATATAGGAAGTGCGACGATATAACACGCGGCGATATACGAAGAGCAACAATATAACACGCGGCGATATAGGCAGAGCAGCGATATAATACATATCGATATTACATATGATATAATACATGGTGATATAGGAAGAGTAGTGATTTAATTTCCGGCGATATAGGAAGAGTAGTGATTTAATTTCCGGCGATATAGGAAGAATAGTGATATAATTTCCGGCGATATAGGAAGAATAGTGATATAATTTCCGGCGATATAGGAAGAGTAGTGATTTAATTTCCGGCGATATAGGAAGAATAGTGATATAATTTCCGGCGATATAGGAAGAGTAGTGATATAATTTCCGGCGATATAGGAAGAGTAGTGATTTAATTTGCGGCGATATAGGAAGAGTAGTAATATCATTTTCGGCGATATAGGAAGAGTAGTGATATAATTTCCGGCGATATAGGAAGAGTAATAATATAATTTGCGGCGATATAAGAAGAGTAGTGATATAATTTCCAGCGATATAGGAAGAGTAGTGATTTAACTTGCGGCGATATAAGAAGAGTAATAATATAATTTGCGGCGATATAGGAAGAGTAGCAATATAACTTGCGGCGATATAGGAAGAGTAATAATATAATTTGCGGCGATATAGGACACGTAACAGTAGAACACATGGCGATATACCAAGCGCAAGATATAGCACCCGGCAATATAAATACCAGCGTCATATAACTTACGGCAATATAGATAGAGCAACAATATATTACTTAACCATATAACATGCAATTATCTAACATAATTTAACATACGGTCATCTAACACGTGGCGATATAACACGTAGTGTATGATATATTACACCCAAGTTAGTATAACCTTGCGTTAGATTGCAAACTTGAAAATTGGGGCGAAAGTTTACAAATTCTAAATATCCGAATTTCTATATCACTAAAATGCCTAATAAAAAATCTGAAATCCATCACGTCATCGTGACAAGTCAACGCGAAGAAAATCAAAGTACATACAGAGAATTCTTTCAAATCACCAAACAAAATCAGTTCGTTTTCGAGACCTAAGAAAATAATTTGTAGAACGTTTGTCCGTCCGGTACGTATAAATATTTACTCGAAAGTCGAGATCGTGGAGAAGTACTCAGTGGTCTGTGTTACTAGCAACGATTCATCCGAAGCACCGAATCGATTGAATGGCTGCCGTTGAAACGGCAATTCTCCTGTGGACACGACTGTCAGTGTTCTCCGTCAAAAATAGAGCCACGGATTTCCGTGCGCTGAATTGGTAAATATTTTCGCGCGGGGCACGACTCCGATCCGAGATTGTTCAATAATCGTCGACCCGTTTGTTTCGCGAAAGAACGCGCACCACTGATCTTGGCCTCGCCAGTGTCGTGTTACGCTCCTAACGAAGGAAACGAGACTGTTACGATTATCGATATCGTTTGTGAACCCGCGTAAAATTGGCCACCGTTTGCGAAGAAGGTGAAACTTCGTTGCACCTTTCAAACGATTGGCAGTAAGCCACTAACATGGTTCAAATTAAGACTCTATGATTGATGTATTTTAACAAATGATTTTCGATCGAATTGGGATCACAGTAAACTTTAA
The DNA here is from genome assembly GCA_963576845.1 of Megachile leachella. NCBI lineage: Eukaryota > Metazoa > Arthropoda > Insecta > Hymenoptera > Megachilidae > Megachile > Megachile leachella. The sequence continues at coordinate 11,658,948 of OY756255.1, forward strand.
ATAAAGTGCGGTTAAGGAAGATATTCTTTAGAATGAAATAAAGAGGTCATAACAAAAAATAGTAACTAATAATCGTTCGTGAAACACGCTGCACAAACGAAACAACCGTAACGCACTGAGAGTCATATCTGAAGTCTTTTCGCGCATCCGCGCCACAAAAGTGGTGCGTGTCAGGTCTAAAGTTCAGTTTCGGTTGAACAAACTGTATCATCCGTGAATCACGAAAAGCGATCAAAATCGTTAGGTGACGCTCGTTCTCGGTGATAAAAAGAAAAAAACTGTTCGCGAATCAACGCGACATTACGAAATCCCACGAAAGGGGAAGTAAAAAGAAAAACGAATTCGAGTGTTAAGGTTAAGACGTATGTACACGCAACGAAATTTGGCGTCAAACGTTCTCTTTGATGACGCGTAAAGAACTTTTTATAGGACCACTGTTTCGGAAGTCGTGCTTTAAACTACGCTAAATCTGACACGTGATTTTTAAATAAATTACATAACAATCGGTAACAAACTACGTACTGTACGTACGCTGTGCTCCTTTTACTATTTCCAGAAACAACACGTGTACCGCCAACGATATCGCGGTAAAAATAAATTACAACGCATTTTGTGGAAACTGTTTTGAGTGGAACGAAAAAATATATCGATTCCTTTGATACCATTTTATTCGAACGTTCGTATTTGCGAACCAATTTTACACGTCGTTTCGTCAAAAAATAGGTGATATTTTCATGGCTCGCGTGCGCATGCGCGAACGAACGCATGTGTTAAATACAACGCGCATTCGGTTATGTTTTCTGTCTCTTTCTGGCGCGCACGCGCGCGCGCGAATAAACAGGCGTATTTACGAAGCACACGCAGAAATCACGTGTAAAGAGCTTTCGACTTCACGAATTCTTAAGCAGGTAAACTATCAGCCACGAGAAAGTCAATGAAATAACGACGCAACGTCAACGTCGTCATAACACGCTGTTACATTTTCTAACGTAATACTTCGATCAAGTTACGATACTGCAATGTTTCACTTATGTAGTTAAAGTAAAAACTTTTTAAATACTATCGCAATACCATGACTGGAACAGTGTTATTGGTACTATGGTGACAGAAAAGTAAATTCTTTTGTTATATTTTGATATACCCGACATACAGAGTTTTCTTTACAATGTCCGAACTCATTGTCATCTTTCAAATGTTTCAAAATGTGACTATTCATCGTGAACGTTCATGGACGTTCATCGTCGACATTTCTCATCAATGATCAGGTAACGAGTGTTTAAAAACTAAGATACTTTTTGGGTAATACCGTACCAGTCACAGGTTAAATTTCAAAGGGCGGGAAGAATATGGAAGTGCAACTTACCTTTGAACGTATTTCGGACGAGAGTCATGTTCATATTCGCGTGAGCGCAAGCCAGAGCTCCCCGAGGTACGTCTTGCGTCTTTCCGACGATTCCGCCAGGTTGAATGTTTGGTTAGCCTCGGTTCGTCCGCGATTCCACTCAAGAGTTCGTCCAGCGTGATCTGTGACGTTTCAAGGTACAGCGACGCATGGTTGCAATCCTGCTGTCCGTTTCTCCGCTGGATTGTTCGATAAATACGCCGCCGGTACGAAGCAACGATAACCGCCTGTTCTCGCGTCGTCAGGGAACATAGATACGAAGTAACTTCTTCAACGTTCGTTCGTGCGAATGCGTCCAGGACGAGGTAATGCAGCAACGTGTCGGTGCGCGATCATCCGTCCTCCTCTTTTAGGTTAACCTTCGATGACAACCGGCTCAGGTGCAGCAGGATCTCGCGTCACACTGTGGCCCCTTCGAAACGACTCTCCACTCCGGATATCCACGCGTCGGCGAACAATTTTACTAGCACTTGTCGCGGCGATCATGAAAAGCGGTTCAACGCACAACGAGTTCAACGAAACACGGGAATGTTGATCACGTTTATTCTCTTCGACGTGGAATAGAGGAACGAGCCAGGCGTTGAACGGGGGAGGACAGAGAAGGAGAGAGATTAGAAGCAGAGAGAGAGGCGGCGAAAAAGTGCTCGAGGGAAGGAGGAGAGAGAGGTTATGTGCAGACGACGACAGGAGAAATTCCAGCGGGCGGCAGCGCTCAGGTCCACGGATAGCTCGTCCGTTCCTTCGTTCCCCTCGTCTCGATAACTGACGATTCCACGACGATGATTCGAGAGGACCAATTGGGTGGGACGCGTCCGAAACTCGTTGGATTTTCGACGCCGTGTGCTCCGGAGGCTGACGGTCACAACTTTTCAAGGACTCGAAGAACTCGCACGAAAAGTAGGTACATCTTGTATCAAATTTTCTTTCAATTCCGCATGATTCGAGGAATCTCCTCGGTTACGTTTCTTGAAGAATCGGCCCGACGAGGCGCGCACAGACAGATTTACAATACGGCGTGCACTGGCTACTTCCCAACTAATTATATACACTATACAATACACTCTCGCAAATTGGGATAAAAGAAAGGAACGTCGGTGCACCGGTTATATCCTTGGAAACGAGCCGTGCAGGAAGCGACACGCTGCTCTTCTTCTGCCGCCTCTTCCTCCTCCGCCACCTTCTCCTTTTCTTTTCATTCGCGTACGCGTTTTTTTTTTTTTTTATATCGCACGCACAGAGGCGAAACACACGCGCGCACACTTAAAGGAGGGAAAGAATAGCGGGAAAAAGACGGAGAGAAGAAAGGAACGAGGGAAGTGCGACGGTATCGGGAGCCGATGCTAGGGCATCGCAGAGAGCGGGCAAGGCAGAAATGTCGGTGTTACTACCAGCTTGGAGTAGCAAGCACCGGTAAAACACGGTCCTAACTAACACACATGGAGACAGATTGGGGACTGCTGCTTCGGAGTTTACTATAGGATGGGACGGATGGTGATGGCGGCCGTAGCGGAGCAGCCACCGCCCCCATGCTTCTTCTCTCTCTCTTCGTCTCCCTTACCTTGTTCGACCGCCCCCACCACCTCTGTTCTCCACTCTGCTTCGCCCCGTAACCGTTCCAACCTGATCTCCCCCTCTACGCGTTATGACGGACACGCTGGAAACCCCCCCTCTTCAAGTTATCCCCTTTCTCTCTCTATCCTCCTGTTGGCTCCCGTCTCCTCGTAGGTCTACTTCCCTGGGCTACGAGATGTTATCCTCGAGCGATTCGTGCGTACTATATATTCGTCTACCCGTGTCGTCGCCACATCCCCTACCTGCGTCGCATCTCGGCGTGTGCGTTGGCCGCAATCAAGGTCAGGAGCGTAGCTGGCCAAACGGGCGCCCCGCGGTATCGATTGCGCGGAGATGTTCCAATAGGGGAGACCGTTGCATCCCGTTGTTTTCAGCAATAACGGACAGGGTTTATGGATCGCGGCGGAGTTTCTTATCGTGACGCATTCGTGAAACGGAAACCCGGTATCTTTTGGCTCATTGGCTCACGGATGCGATTGCCTCGTTATTTATCTGACGAAAGGAAGGATGCACGCTACGGAGATATTGTTGTTGCTTCTAGTAAGCTTCCTCTTCACGTGTTCTCATAACCGCCGCGGGCGATTTGGGTTTTAAGGGTTGCTAGGCTTATGGAAAAATTGCGATTAGTTTCGTTAGATTCTAGGGAAGTTCACGATGTCAGTTACAGATATTCTCGATGGTTCTATGATTCTATCTAAAGTTCCTATAATTCCTGTTAGTTTCCATATTAGTTCAATAACATATATAGCATGATTTACACAAACTGTTAATGTAGTACCATCTCATATTTACAACCCCGTTCAAATGTGATCAAAAATTATTATTACTTGTTCATCGATAAAAATTAAATTTACAAAAAAATTGATAAGTTACAAGTATACTCATCCAAGAGTGATACTCATCAAGTATCAAGTATACTCATTCAATGACTATACAAAGAGGCGTAAGTCAATTTTAACAAGTTGGATAAACACGATGCTTCAGTTTTGTGGCGTTTAAAGACGTCACGAGGTATTTTGCAATACACCATGATCCGAATACCTCGGTCTCGGAGGGGAAACGCGATATCGTTCCTCCGGTTGGCGCGTGCGGTTATCGTCGCGTTGATTTCCTTGACTTTTCACCGACGTGAGGTACATGTAATACGTTTCAAAGTAGACAAGAAGCTCTTATTCTCGATTCAACCTATCGTCGACGACCTATCGATATCGGCAAAACTTTCCATTCGTTCATCTTCCCTAACAGGAATAGTAATAACGATAAACAGATCTAGAATTGCGAAAATACGATGACGCTAGTATTATCGCCGGATAGGTGATTCGTTGGCATCGTCACCTTTAGTCAAGGCGCTGCTGATAAACTTATTTTGATTACCATTCTTGTATGGTCACGTGTAATTTTAATTTCTGTTTATTCAATGCGAGTATAGAAAAAGAAAATAATTTTATATTTCATATTTTATATTGTTGATCTTATTTCACAATGAAATTTAGGAGAACAAGATTCTATGTTACTTTAGGTTACTGAATGAAGGTTTGGTTCTTAAGTTATAATTAGGTTATTAGGTAAAGGTTACGTCATATTATTAGACTAAGGTTAGGTTAATTAGGAAGGCTTGAGTTAGGTTCACTTAGGGTTTGGTAAAGTGGTTAAGTTTGGTTATTAGATTCAGGTTTGGTTATGCAGATGTGTTAGGTTATTGGTTATGTTAGGTTTGGCTATGAAGTTAGGTTAGGTAATTAGGTTCTTTTTACTCATTTAGGTTAACTCAGATCAGAGTTAGGTCAGTGTTAGGTCAGTATTAGCTCAAGTAGTTAAATTTGGTTTTCAGACTCAGTTTTGGTTATCAGATTCAGGTTTGGTTATGCAGATATGTTAGGTTATTGGTTATGTTAGGTTTGGCTATGAAGTTAGGTTAGGTAATTAGGTTCTTTTTACTCACTTAGGTTAACTCAGATCAGAGTTAGGTCAGTGTTAGGACAAGTAGTTAAGTCTGGTTTTCAGACTCAGTTTTGGTTATCAGATTCAGGTTTGGTTATGCAGATGTTAGATTATGTTAGGTTTGGCTATGAAGTTAGGTCAGATAATTATGTTCTTATTGCTCAGTTAGGTTAGTCAAGTACTATTTGGTTACAAGTCTAATGTCTGTCTGTGAAGTTCAAATATATTGATTCTTGGTTCAACTTCAAACGTAACCCAATTTGAAGAGTAACAAGATTTGCATTATAATTTAGTGATATTCATCGATGACAGAAGTTGTTCGCAGTCGAATGTACGAGCTTAAACTCCGTGGTTTTGTTCGCGATTCGGATAATCGTGGAACAGCGAGAAAGAGGAGGTGCGGGAAAATGAGTTAACCTAGCGCGGAGAGGCAAGGTAGGTTTATCGTCGTTTCCGACGATATTGACGGCTAATGTTGTACGTACAGACGCGACGAAAGCAGAGACGGCAAGCGGTGGCGGCAGTGTCCGATACTATTATTAGTGTGCAGCTGCCTGCGAATTACTGAATGAAAGGGAAGGACCGCTTCGAAACAATGTCCGAAAGAGACGGGAGCACGTTGCATCGCTTAAGCGACACGCATCTGACGATTATTTAGACCCAGCTACTATACATATGTACGTACATATGATTTCGATCTCGTTACGAATCGATCCGTTAATATGTGATCAAAGTACCTGAAGTAGACTCGCTAGTGCACCATAAGGAATGTCCCAAAGTCTAGGTTCTCACAAGAACTCAAACTCGTAAGAATTTACTATCTGAAGGGGCAATCAATTGATGTTCGAAGCGCGATAAATTATTACGAGTCATCTGTCACACGTTCGAAAGTGCATATCAAGTTACAAACAGTCGGGTGATTATTTAATGTCACCCAAGCCGTCTTTGAAAAGGAGCAAAAGAGGCCTAGCTGAATCTTGCCTGATAAGTATAAACGTTGATTCACATACGAGGAGAGAATTGTCCGCGAAATTAATTTGTGAGATGGTCATATGTCTATTTCAGTCCTGAGTCACATGGAAGAATAAACGTATACGTTTCGCGTATACTTTCGCGCTCGAACTGACGATTGATATGGCCTTAGGAATATTTTCAATGTAGCTTGTTTCAGTTTTCTGCTTTTTTTCTTTAATTAACCGTATTTAGTCATTAAATAATTCTTCTCATTCCTGACATCTTCCAACTTACTCTCACACGTTTCATATCAGTTGTACTCTTCTTTGCATTCGAAAGAAAATTTGTCATGAGTTACAAAATTATTAAGTTGCAATCAATGTGGTTGGGAATAAAACACGATAAAATTTAACAATAAAGCATAACATTGTCAAACTGATAAGTCATTGACTTATGCTATCCAAAATATCGCGTAGATACATTTTATTATTGATACTAGAACGGTACGATCACTGTCCACAATTTTCTTATGTACAAGCGTTAAACGAGACGCGTAGCGATAGGATCGTTTAAAATCGGAGTTATATACCAGCGAAAGCATAGCCGGACCACCTCCATTCAACAAATGTTGGCAATTAGAGGCAATAGTTGTCGACCCTCTCTCCCAAAGGTCTCATCATCTCGAGGTGTTGAATTTCTTGGTATCTTACCAGTTGAACCTCCTCATTGTACCAGCATCTCAACAGAAACCTCCTTATTTTAAACTCAACAATTTTTACATTCATCTGTCCTTCCAAAAAATCACCTTTTAATTTCTTTATAAAGACCTATTCAAGAAAACTGTTTTACAAATATTTTTAAGTATTGTATTTTTCAAAAATTTGTTATTGGATATTTTATTTAAAAGTATATAAACAGTATTAACAAGATTTATAACATGTAACATTATTTAAAAGTATATAAACAGTATTAACAAGGTTTATAACATATAACATTATTTAAAAATATATAAACAGTATGAACAAGGTTTATAACATATAACATTATTTAAAAGTATATAAACAATATTAACAAGGTTTATAACATGTACATTATTTAAAAGTATATAAACAATATTAACAAGGTTTATAACATATAACATTACTTAAAAGTATATAAACAGTATTAACAAGGTTTATAACATGTAACATTATCCAAAATTATATAAACAGTATTAACAAGATTTATAACATACAAAGAAAGTGAAAGATTTATTAAAATTTTTCTTGGGACGTTTACTTAAATGAAATCATTCAAATGTGTACCTGTTGTACTTATGTGAATACTTGACTATGGTATAAACTGTAACTGTAATTTACTGTATAATAATTAAAGTGTAATTAATTTTTAAGTAAATTTCTTAAGATTGAAATTAAATTTTAAAAATACATAAATTTAATAGAGAGTGAATTTATTTGAATTCTTAATGAAAAGAAACTGATAAATTGATGAATGTAAAGGGGTTTTCCCAGTGCATACGGCACTGCGCGATCTCCGGTGTGGCGGGTCCAGCAATGACGCGGAGATCACCGAGCGTGTCCGAACTCGGCCGACAATAATCGAGTGGGAGTCGAAAGCGCCGCGTGGTGGGGAGTACAGCGTCTCCTACGGAGGGGAATTCCCTGATGCCGGTGCTCTGTGTGGTGACCACACCGTGTCCCTTTTTGTTGCCGCCCATTAGGCGCCACCGCGGCGTGATTCGCAACCGCGTTTCTTTATCTTCAGCGTAGCGAAGTCCCAGCTAAACTACGAACTCTACCGATTGCTTGCACGCGTTCTTGCCTATCTTTTCACCCTGGTTTTTTCCGTCTCTGTCTTCTTCCTCCCTCGCGGATCAGACAATAGCACAGTGAATCACCGGGCGTAGGTACAAGAGGTTCCCGATGTATGCGCACAGATAACGTAGCCGCGTGCCACGTTTCGAGTTCCGTCGATCGCCTTTCGCCTTTTGAGATACGAGAAAAACATTACGGAGAAAAGAGTCGACCTCTAAGAAATTTCGGACTTTCCTTGTTTGTCGATTTTATTGCCGATGGAGACATTTTTTGCTTTCATCAATTTCTGCTATACTTTAGTAGTTAGGGATCATTTTGTGGAATTAGTATTCTAGCTTTAGTATATTAGGACGCCATTAGGATTTTGGGACTTTGGGACGGTGGAACTTCGGGACTGGAATTTGAGAAACTTGAGAAATTTGGGACGTTGGAATTTGAGAAATATACAAAATTTCGAACGTTGGAATTTTTAAGTTTGAGAAACTTGGGTCGTTGGAATTTGAGAAACTTGAGAAATTTGGGACGTTGGAATTTTTAAGTTTGAGAAACTTGGGTCGTTGGAATTTGAGGAACTTGAAAAATTTGGGACGTTAGAATTTTTAAGCTTGAGAAATTTGGGTCGTTGGAATTTGAGGAACTTAAGAAATTGGGGACGTTGGAATTTTTAAGCTTGAGAAATTCGGGTCGTTAGAATTTGAGGAACTTGAGAAATTTGGGACGTTGGAATTTTCAAGCTTGAGAAATTTGTGTCGGAATTTTCACGTGGATCTTGGAAGACTGAAATGTTTCAATCTTGAAACTTCGAGACTTATAGGTCTTAGTAGTGCTGAGGCCTTAAAATGTTAAAATTTTGGGACTTTGAAGTATGTGATACTTTGACCTCGCTTTAAACTTCGAGACTTCCAGAATTGTGTAACTTTGAAAAATTAGAAAAATAAAATAAGACAATAAGAGTCCTGTCTCCTATCTCCACCACAAAACATCCTCCATCTTTGAATACACTCCACGAAATAAGGGTACGGTTTATCAGACTTATCTCTTCTAAAAAGATATTGATACCTTTTTACCACGAGCGTAATCAAGTTCGAAGGCTTTTATCTCGAACTATATATTAATCAACGTAGATAGGGATAATAAATGTCAGGCGAGGTCCAGACTTTTTCTCCTGTCCGCTCCTCTATAGAATTTGGTGTAACTCTTTTCTTGGCTCCTTTTTTAACGACTTACCTCTCCCTATGAAAAACGACTCGGATTTTTATCTTCTCATTTGGAACGAAAGGAGAAGAAGTTGCGCGACGTAGAGTCGTTCGATGGAAACCAGTCGTCGTTGCTTTGTTTGGTTATTGTTCTAGAGACCGGCAGTCAATCGTGTTTTACCAAAGGTTACGTTTTCTTCTTGCTTAGATAGCACGCGCCTTTGTGCTACCGTTTTTCACGGATGACTGATGCGTTGCCCTGTTTCTTTGCTTTTCTCTTCGACACATCGATGAGTTCATTGCGACCGATTGGATGCTCTGTGATTCATAGTCTCCGAACGCCATTTTATGTTGCAGTCGCTTCCCAAACTTTTATGGAGACTTCCCGAAATGTTTTTTATCATTCATTTTTCCACTGTCATAATTCTGAAGTTTGTGTAAAAGTTTCAAGGTTCGAAGTTCCAAAGGGTGCAAAGTTTCAAGGTTTCAACTTCAAAATATCTGAAGATTCCGTCGATTTAAAAAATCCCAAAATTGTAAAATACTCGTAATAAAATTTATTTTCTCGTGCCGTTGTTTATTTGTAAAAATCCCTTGTTATTCGCTAGAGGAGAGTTATCGTCTCTTTATCGTTTCTCCTGGAAAACGTGCGTTTTTTCCTCCGCTCGAATTTCACCATATCTTACAACCTTTAGCCCGGCCACCTATTCAAGACGAACGCAAACGCCAAGGTTCGACAATTTGTCAGAACGAATGGGTCGATTGCATGTATGTACTTACTTGTGTACAGCTTGATTCATGGAACTATTTACAGAATTTTGGTTCCACAAAATTTCACCGTGTATATTCCATATTTCTTAATACTTTTATATACATGAAATTCTTCTTAAAATAAATACAAGTTTTTAGGCTATTTTTAAATTTTAGGTTAAAAGTATGAAACTTATAGGACATTGAATTGATTTATTCTTTTTTAGTTAAAACAATATGAAGTTCGAAAATAAATTCGATAATAATTTAACGGCTTCTGGCCTTAAAATGTGAGGTTTGTCTATCTTGACAGGAAACAAGCTTGCTTGTTTAACAATGCTCTCTATGTTCTTCGTATCAGGAATATAGGAACTGATATTTATACAATATTTTTCAAAGGTACGGTCTTAAAGTATTGGATATATTTTTTGGAGCCCTCAAAACTGTACGGTACCTAAATAAATAAATTTTGGAAGGTCGGAGTCTAAAAATGGACTTCCATTTTTAAGCTTAAAATATTCTTACTATGAGTCAAAATTATTTTGACTAAGTAAAAATTACTGGGAGTATATTTAAGTGGAAATATAGAAAACAATAGTAAAATGATCGTAATGTAAATCTCAGGTTACGTGGATCATCCTGTATATAGGTATAGAGACATACAGAAACTCGGCCGGATCTGTAAAACTGAAGGCTCGTGGACAAAAACCTGACCTCTCGAACAACTGTGCACCATGTGTGCGCCACTTGTGCGCTCTCTTCTCCCATTCTCTTTCATTCTAACGCTCTTCTCACCCTCGTTCGTTCTTCGTCTCTTCTCGTCTCCTCCGGGTACCCTGGTCCACCATTTCTCTTCGACAAACTTCCCGATCGCGATTAATCAGGTATACGAAACTGCCATGGAATGGAGTCTTTCGTGCATATTTTTCTCTTCTTTATTCTGCTCCGAGCTCCGTTTCCTCCTTCGAATTCGTCAACCGAGAAAAAATAAACTCTCTCGCATGCCGGAGACACGATCACCATTTTGTACCTTTCTGTCTCGGAGTTTTTTCCTCCGTTCTGCGTTCCTCGTTAACGCGCTGGAACTGAAACTTCTTGATAGATTTGTAATGCTTCTTATATTTTTTTCACTTGGAAATGTATTTTACTGGAACAAAATTCAAGTGCGTTATTGTATAAACATCTTTGGTGTTAGATTAATGTCTTTCATATTATATTTTGGTTGATCTATAATTTCTTTGGGAACGCATTTAACCTAAACAAAATTCGAATGCGTTGTTATGTGAACACCTATGGGTAGATATCTTTGCAGATAATATCTATGGTTAGATAGATGTCTTTCATATTGCATTTTGCTAGATCAATAACTTCTTTGTAAACGTATTTAACTTGACCAAAATTCATATGCATTATTATATGAACACTTTTGCTATTAGATTGATGTCTTCCATATTACATTTTGCTAGATCAATAACTTCTTTGTAAACGTATTTAACTTGACCAAAATTCATATGCATTATTATATGAACACATATGGGTATTAGATTAATGTCTTCCATGTTACATTTTGCTAAATCAATAACTTCTTTATAAACACATTCAACTTGACCAAAATTCCTGTTCATGAATTTTTGAACAAAATACACGTTCAAAAATTTGTAACAAATTTATAATTCGTTAATAATCTCCACAAAAAGTTTCACCCAATAATTGGATTACTTTCATCCATGATTAAATTACGAGGTATCGATAACACAGCCTCCATCTCATCGGAATAACTTTTTTTCTACCACGTCCAAAAACGATCTACAGCAAAAAATTTCATATCTCGCATTACAGAGTAGTCGATCGAAACTTTATGAAACAACTGGTAAAAGGGGATGAAATAAAAGCTACAAGACGGAGACCCATGGGCGTGAGCCGACCTCGAGTTGTTAATATGTCACTGTTTATGGGTCGACAGGTTATACAGTGTATAACCTGGACACGTTGCAACGAAAAGGCAACCGTATGAAAGTTGATCTAATTGCCGTCGACCCGTTTCAAATTGCACCGGTGACGGTAGTTCGTTCTTTCGAATTGGAAACGAGAACGACTTCGATCGAACAAAAGCTTCTCTGTTACTGCAATTTTATATTGCATTATTATCTTTAATTTTGTCAAAAATTCGGGTTGTTAATCGAAGTTACGTTAGTATATAATTTTAGGTTACGTGTGATACAATTGAAATTTTGTTATAATAATTTAGTTTTGCAGGACTGGGAATAATGGATTAAAAATGCTAGAGTCCTAAAAGATGGTTATACAAAGTCTCGTTCCATAAAATTTCGAGTATCAACCCAATAAAAATCAGTTATTAAATAATAACGTAGGGCCCATTTGCCCAAAACGACCGCTCTCAAGGCTAATGAATTCCGGCTAACAAACAATTCTACGAAGTTGTTGCCCCACGAAACTTAAATAACCTAATTCCCGTGCTGCTCCAAGTACCTTTGTTCCCTGTTAGATTCGTGAATCATCGCGATTAAGGACTCGCGTCTTGTAAGCAGTCTTTATTTAACTTCTCGAAGGTAGGTCACCTTTTTAAGAGGTTCCATTGTTTACCCGCCGGATATAATCGACGAGCTCTCTGATTAAGAGTAAATACACTTCCGGTATCTGTTGATTGGGCCCAGTGGAAAAAAGAAACGGTAGCTCGTGTTTGTCTTAGTTTGCAAACGACCACTTTCATGGCAAACAGAAATACGAACGTAACAAATATTTGCTCGTTTGACCCCTGCCGTATACATTTATAAGCGTTATAGGCTCGGTGCTTAACATTGTTCGTGCTTGGACATTCTAGCCGTGACTTATCCGCGTTAAAAATGTCGGGGACCTTTGTATCGTTACGATAAAGTGTATTAGTTCACGTGATTATTGATTGCTACGTTATTTCAAGTCTTTGTATGGGTTGGTCGTTAAAGATTGTGGATATGGAGGCAATTTGGATGATTTTGAGAAGATTTTTGGGAATAAAAATTATTAAACAATGGAACAATGTATTTAGGAACTTTGATGTGATAGAATGTTCTTCTGTGATGTACCTTCAGGGAGAGACCAAGCATCCCCTAAGAAAAAGTTGCAGCACAGTGTTTCATCTATTTCTACACTACATATTTATGCATAACTTATCAAACTCTATATCACCTGGTGAATGATCATAGCAGTCGAAACCTAGATAAAATCACCTTGACGATATTTAACATGTAATGAAAATAGTTAACATGAACCAAAAGTTTAGTACACTTAAATGAAATTCAGAGTACCACATATTCGAAAAGAGTGGTATAAAATTGAAGAGACAGAAGATCGTGTTCCAATGGGAAGGTGGAACGTGGGACACGGTGTGGTCCCTCTGTCCGGGACAAAAAGCACAAAAGTGCGCTCACGGCCAGTTTACCTATGTCTCGTCGCGGCAATAACGATGGTCGCCATATGGGCGACAGCCCGGGGGCCCAGCGAACGTGCACCTTCCTCTTGGTGCCCTTATGCGGGCCAGATTTTACGGGCTAGGTACATACGTGCAAAGGGCTGTCCGCCTTCGATTCCCCTACCTACGATTCTGCAAAAACGTGGCGACGAGATCGTACGCGTGACTCATCAATAAATTCGACTATGCGTGGTGGTCGAGTGTACGCCAGTTCCCACGAGGAAATCCCGCTCCCACCTCCCGTGTGTACGTGTGTACGTGTGTGTGTGTGACTGTCTCCTCTTCATTGGCCGTCTAATGTCGTCCCTGTTCGCCACTGATCCACCGAAGGAACGGAGAATCAACGAGGGAATTGTCCGTGTCCGTCGTTTGAATCGCGGCAAGAACACAGAGAAACCCATTGCATTCGCAATTGGCAATTTCACATCTCTGATGTCGGGATTCGGTCACGAGGGATAGGTTAGTATCACTATTTTCCGATTTCATTTTGCTTTATGAACATTCATATAGTTAGTGACGCACCGTATGCGTCTTATGATATGTGGTTACATAAATGACGCACCATATGCGTCTTGTAATATGTGGTTAAATAAATGACGCACCATAATCGTCTTAAGTTGTGCGACGTAATCGACGACGCACCCTGTGCGTCTTGAGTTATACATATAATCAGTGACGCACCATATGTGTCTTATGATATCTAGTTAAATAAATGACTTACTATAAGCATCTTGAGTTATGCGAAGTAATCAATGACACATCACGTGCATCTTGTATTAAAGAACATAGTCAATGACGCACCTAGTGCGTCTTGTATTATACATGTAATCAGTGACGCACTAAATGCGTCTTATGATATGTAGTTAAATAAATGACTCACTATAAGGATCTCGAGTTATGCGATATAATCAATGACACATAGCGTCCATCTTGTGTTATGGAACAAACTCGACGACGCATCATGTGCGTCTTGTATTATGCGATGTAATCAATAACGTGCCAGCGTGTCTTGGGTTATATAATGTAATCAATGACACACCTTAGACATCCTTATTACTTGCACGATGTAACTAATGACACAACATATGTGTCTTCTGTGTACAATGTGATTACAGACGCAACAGGTGCGTCATAGCTGTACGATGTGATTAATGACACAAAAGGTGCGTCTTGCGCTGTCTATTGAAAAACTCGAACAAATAAAATTGTACGAAAGTAAAATAATGAAAGAGAAGTGTGTAAAGAAAATAGATATTGTTTTAATAGAGTTCATAGATTTTTTGGATTTCAATAAAATTATATTAACGTGTTGTAGGTATTCCTATCGACGTTCTACGAACACGTCAAGCTTATCCAGGTCATTCCCACTTTCAACGTAGCCAAACGAAATGTGTTTCGCACGTGCTAATTCCGTTGTACAGGAGCCATGACGTTTTAACACCGGTGTTACGAACAAATAAGTTGGGTCATGCACGAACTAATTTTGCATACCATCAAAAATTTTTGCGAAAAACTTGCAGAAACAAACGCAGTAACTTTATTCGGTAGATAAATTGTTAAACTTGTTCTCACGGAAAAAAAGCAACGAAAGAAACGAGAGAAATAGAGAAACGTTCCACGTGTTGTGAATCGTAACGCCATGGGATTTTACAGTGGTTGAAGGTGCTTGAAATGCTGGTAATTGGAAAGGCCCGTAAACGAGGTGCGAAGTGACCATAAATCTGGCCATTAGCCGTGTTACAATGGACACCGGTCGTGTTTTATCGCGTTCGACAGCCGTTGCAGAATAGATTTTTCGTTGATACGTGACAAATCGCGACTGTGCGTATCGCGATAAACCAGAATTTCGTGACGCCATGCACTGTATCGCTTTTCCACGCTGATAATATTCTATACATTTCCTCCCACATATAACATTCAATAACCGAACCGTTCTACTACGTAATGCCGATTACAACTATCGCAATTTACCTAATGCACATTTTCCACTATCTTCGTCATCGATTAGTTCGATACTGTTGGACAATTTTTATGGACACTTTGTGGAAACTTTTAGATAACTGATGCTTTTAGTTTAGCTAGGAATATGAGGATCAAGGAATATGGTTGATTAAATGTTGAAGTTATAGGTATTTGAAAATGTAAGGATTTGAGGATCTAGGATGTTGAGGTCTGAGATTTGGAATGTGAAATTTGGGGATTGAGGAGTTGGGGATCTAGAAATATGGAACTTAGGGATGGAACTTAGGGATAGAAATATGGAACTGGAACTTAGGGATATGGAGATGAAGGTAACTGGGACTTAGGAATATGGAGATGAAGGTAACTGAAACTTAGGGATCCAGAGTTTTAAAGATTTCGGACTTCAGAAATTTTAGCATTTACATGATCGAAGATCTAAGAGTTTCAGGATTTATTTAATTGGAGATCTAGAAGTTTCAAGATCTAGAGATTTGGAAATTTGTAGGGTAAGGTTGCTTAAGTCGTACCTGTTCTATATTTGAAGTGTTATGGCTACAGCTGTAATGGCGCCACATTAGGATTAATTTATATGACACAAAGATTGTTCAGAGTTGTTCTAATAAATAAAAACCCGATACCCTATATTTGCAAATCCAGAGATATCTAACAATTTAAAAATCTAATTATGAATCCAAAAGTTTGGTCATGCAGAATAAACAATATCTAATGTGACAGAAACAACGTATCTATGTCCCACAGAAAGGAATATTTGCATAAATATTCGTAGTGTACTCATCAACAACGCAGAACGACACGTGTCTCAGGTGTGCAACATGCTCGTCGCGTTTCGCGTAATGAAATGCAAGCGCGTGCATGCGCATTCGCGAGCAGTATACTATTTGCAAGAATGATTTGTGTCGCACCATCGACCGACAGATATTTCACCAGACCCGGTTGTTTCTCAACGAACTCTCTGATTTTTCGATGGCACGCTGTTTGTCAAATTGACTTTGATAATAAATTGCGTGATCTACGGTGTTGGTCCCGTTGGTCGAACTGATATGGTTAGAGCAAATTTTAGGATTTTGGGATTTGTGGATTCGAGATTTTGAAATTTAGGTTTTTAGATTTGGAGATTTGGGAATTCGAGGACTTTAGGATTTGGGGATTTGAGGATTTTAAGATTTGGGGATTGGGAATTTGATGATTTGAGGATTTTAAGATTTGGGGATCTGAAGATTTAAAGATTTGTAAATTTAAGAATTTGGGGTATTTTTAAATTTAAGGATTTGGGGATTTGTCAATTTGAAAACTCGAGGATTTAAGAATTTCCAATTTGAAAGTTTTCAAACTTAATATTTACAAATTATGAAATTTGGAAGTTTGCTAACTTAGAACCACAAAATTAGGATTTTTAAGAAATGAAACATGAAAATATAAAAATTAAGTTTCACATTTTCAGTAGAAGTAAAATTTCCGTCAATGACAGCAACCAGACCAAGAAACCGAATAGTTACCTTCAATTCTAATCTTGCTGTATTGACAATACGCAATACCGTTGCGAACCTTGAAATCGAGAGCATACATTAATCATTCGATTCCAGTTTGCAAATCGATCGCAGTAGCCAGTTTCCGTCGAATCCGGAAACAAAAGGTTAAAGGGATTGCGGTTACGCGTTCTGGGAAGGTGAGCGCTGCAAAATGCAGCCACAGTGTCGATGGATATTGGATATGGACGATGGGGTGGCTACGTGTGCATCGTGCACGAGCCACGGGGTAGCAAAGCTAAGCCAGTAATGCAATAACTTGAATAGATGGCTATGCAGGCGGAAAGAACATAACCTACCCCCTATTCACCCTATCTCTGCTTTCTTCGTCCTTGTCCAACCCCTCCCACCCCCTGTGTCTCTTTCTCGGTTGCACCCACGTGTTCTCTAAACACGTAGGTACATACGAATCGGCGCACGTAGCATAACCACTCGGACTGTGCCAGGAGGGTGAAACCAGACGGGATTTCAACCCCGAATACAGTCGGTTACGTTAAAAGGCTTTTAATATGCGCGCTCGTTCACTTACCCGAATCGAGGCTGCATCCAGCCAAAATCGAAGCGATCCTTCGAGGGTTTCTATTCTTCTTTCTCTTTTAATTACTAACGTATTTCGCGAACAATCGACACCATTGGATTTGCGTTTTATCTCTTGCTCCCGAACTGATCGTGTTAAGTCAATTGTTAACGAGGGCGATGCGCACGTGTTACTACGTGATCGTTCAACCGCACCAAAATCAGAATTATAATTCTTGATTCGAGGATTAATAATTCAGTTGATTTTGTTGATTAGTAAAATTATTCTCAATTGATCCTCAGATTCCTAATTCCTAAATTACCGAATCCTTGAGTCCTCAAATCCCTAGATTCCTAAATCTGGCTTCTAAGTCCCCTAATCCTCAAGCTCCTTGATTTCTAATTCCCTAAATTCCTACATCCTCGAATCTCTAGCTCCCCAAATCCTTAGACCATCTCTTCTGGTTTGATACTCATAATGATTATTATTTAACTAATTTGGCAATGGAAAAGTTTCGATTAAAGTATACATGCTACGTATTCGATGTGTTTGTTCATTCAATCGTGTTGAATCGAAAGCAGCCGTGAGTTATTGTTAAGATGTATAAATTGATTGATTTTAATTGAGGTACAATGGGAACGATTTAAGTGCAGGGATGCAACGTAATTTTAGCCGGACGTTTGCTGCATAATTTCGTTTCTGTGTTGCTGACACGATCGTAATTAATTTTTTAATAAATTGAGAGTCAAAATTTCTTTTCTTCAGCAAATGTGTGCGTGGTCTTGAAGGGTATCATTAATTAAAAGATAGCACTGTGTGTTTGAGTTTCTCATCTGGTGTAAATTGTTAAATACAAGGATTGATTCTAGCAATATTACTATTATTTTTACAAAGCCTTGCTTAAACCTGAAGGGAACATTTATAGTACACAGTGAAGTTTCGCTAAATAATTGCAAATGTCATTTTCAGTTTAACGAATCTAAAAATGCTCCCAAGAATAAAGTTCGTGTTCTGAAGGAACGAGCAGAGTTGCAGATGATCAGCAACGTTTAAACAAATATCTTGACCAATAATAGCAAATATCTCGTATACACTAAAAAATCAATTACACAAAATTTTGGTAACACGATTTTAACCTTTGTAATCGAACATCTTTTACACATAAACTTTCGACCGCAGCAACGGTGATGACCAAGTATATCATTGTCGCTAAAAAGTCATATTCCGACACACATTCGATAGTTTACGGTCACGTGAAATCAGGATCGAGTCGGATGAGCGAAGGAAAAGGGAGATGAACGTTATAGGGGGTGCACGAGCGAGTACCGGGAGAGGGTGAACTCCATCTCCGTTTCTCTTTGCGAAGAGAAAGACGAAACACGCTCAGACTCACATATTACGGCGCACGTCAGTATTTAAACACGCTTGATGGGAAGGTGGTGCACGAGGGTGAAATCTGGTCCCCATTGTGCTCAGGTGTGAGGCGTGTGCGCGAGGGATGAAACGGGGAACGAGCGGGGAAACGTCGCCGGGGAGGAGGGTGGATTTGCACACGCGGCACGAGCCGCTTCAACAAAGGGATGGAACAGATTGGAAGCCATTCATTCATTCGGTTGCCCTGTATTTTTTTCCCCGTATTTGACTGGGAGAGCATCGACCACCCTCCCGCCGTTCTACTCGCCCTTTACTACCCCTCTGACCACCTTTTACCCAGACGAACCTGACTACAGGTACGCTCAATTACTGTTTTGGACGTCTTCTTTTTACCTAGTGACCTTCGCTTTTTTATTAACTGAAAGGGTTTCTTAGATTTTGTTATATTATAGCAAACATTTAATGGAGACTTAATATCATATGGTTACAGTATCAGAGAAGTTTTTGGCTAATTATATTGTTCAGTACCTGTCTTCGTTAGTATTGTCTTCGTGGCCATATAACGAGTCTACTTTAACGTATTGAACTTCATCGAGTCCTTAAGTGCTGTCACTTTATGATTGATACTTTGAAACGCATATTGAATACTAATTTATATATTCTATGATATAATTGTATGAAGATTTTTTTAATTATAGCTCACTTATTCTTTCGATTATAAAATACATAAGTATTCGTTAATAGTTTGTACCACAAAAATTACAGATAAATAAAAACCTTCGTTCTAGAAATTAAACATTGAAGCCTACGTTAAAAAAGTTAAGTTTGAATTATGGTTTGGGTTAGAAAAATATATTCTATCAATCGATATTATCATTGTATCAACTCTTGAATTTCGACAAAAAGGTTTATAAAATTGTCTGGAAGAGTACGAAACTTGAATACCAAGATACAGTATCTAAGAGATAATTCTGACTATAGTGAATGCCAAGATGCAGTGTCGTAAATATCTTAAATGCTGCAACAATTTGTATGTAACAATCAGAGTAATTGAAATGCCTCTTGCGTTGACTCACGAATGGATGAATTTTCGTGATACATTCAAGCAGAACGATAAATACGCACGACGAATGGGCTTGTGTAAGCTTGTATTCGAATTCACCATTGGCCCGCGTTTGACCCCGCGAAAATCAATATCTGTCGGGAAACTTAAGTACGTGGAGGGTGGTGTGTACCTTTTGATATTTTGTAACCAAAACGAGTACACGAATTCTATCGATTTTCCGTGCTCTTTTTATTTTTCCTACTTTTGCGCTTCGGGAAGAAATTAATAAAGAAGAATTAACAAGTTGTAAGACGACAAATGTTCAAGTACTTTTATTTATATAATACGACATTTAATAAAATATTGAATTTTTACCAACTTTCGAACCAGAAATATTCTAATCACTAAATGAAAAACTCACTAAAATATTTTGATCACTTGATCATTAATCTTAATGCAAATAACATTTCATAAACTGTAAGATAAATATCTAAACCAAATAGTCATTCATATTATTAATAATAAAGTATTATCAGTGAACTATCACATTAATAATCATCAGTAAACTATCACATTACCCAAATCATAATATCATCAAAAAGTTAACGTTAAAATCGTGAACATTTACGAATTACAACAAAAAACGTAATTCATTAATTACATAATTAAACGTTCACCCCGTCGGCAAGCGAATTAGAAGCCCTGCAATATAAAAGCATCTTTCTAGGAACGATAAAAACAAAACGAAGTCGTGATGTAAGATCGAGTTGCCTGGTTAAAATAAGAGAACAGATGAAAGGATGTTGTGGCCGACCGAGGAAATATAAAGTAGAAAACGATAGCGTTATCAACGGATTGAAATAAGCGAAGGTGAGTCGCGCTCATGATGTATGTATCATAAATAAAAAATTATCATCGGCTGCGTATTAAACGTTGCTCCGTACACCTCATCCTTGATATTCTGTTTCGAAAACAAATGAATCGATGATTAACCAAAACGGCCATAAGAGTTGAATTTTGGGAATTTTTGAGAGTTTGGGATTTAGAGAACTTTGAGAATTTTGGGAATTTGGGGAATTTGGGGAATTTGGGGATTTTGAGGAATTTGGGAATTTTGGGAATTTTGGGAATTTTGGGAATTTTGGGAATTTTGGGAATTTAGGAAATTTAGGAAATTTTGAGACTTTATGATTTTGAGAACTTTGAGAATTTTGGGAATTTGGGGAATTTGGGGAATTTGGGGATTTTGAGGAATTTGGGGAATTTAGGGGATTTTGGGAATATGGAGAATTTAGGGATTTTGGAACTAGAGGATTTGGGAATTTGAGAATTTGGAGATTTAGGAATTTGGGGATCTGGAGGATAAAAAGTTTTGAGAATTTGGGAATTCAAGAATTTTCTTTCCGAAAATTTGACAACATAAAAAGTTGGGAATATGAGAACTTAAGAACTTGCAAGTTTCATTTGCTATCATAAATTATATAAGTATCATAAAAAATTCTGTATTCAACAAACAAATGCACATAACTATGTCAAAAACTATTCCAATATAACTATTCCAACTATTCCACCCCCATTTTAATATCAATTACTAACACATTAATACATAAAATGTCATCTAAAAATAATATCAAAACCTATTAGAGAGTTTCGCGCGGCTTTTTGAAGTTATACCATGAGGGAGAGCCGTTCACGTCAGCAATTAGCTCGACCAGCGTCTCTGGGAGTATCTTCAATTAAACAATTACGGTTAAATCGAGCGGAATTTCCAGCGTTGAACCCGCATGCTCGTTAAGAAGTATACGAGTTTCACCTACGTGGCGACGATTCAACGAAGGTGGCACGAAGTCGTCGTCGAAGCGGTAACCTTTGACCAGGTACCACGTGTACCCACATATTTCGATCCACGGTAATTGTGAGTCACGAGAAGAGCCCGCTGCCGAATTTAGATCCGTGATAAAGTCAATTCCACCGATCCCCTAGCCAGTTAATTCTCCTCTGGCTCTTCTGCGCGCCAGCATTTATGTGAATTGACGCATTCAATCGGTAACGAACCCTGAGCCGTACCGTACCTTGAACGGTCTTTCTTGGAGAACACAGATATCGCACGCTCACGATAAATCGTCCGTGGACCTTGAAGTCGTAGGCAACTTTCTCGACTGAGTCATTTTCTTTCGGATCGTTCTCTAATCTCCACTGATACATTCTTCTGAAAAATCGATCAATACGCACTCTACTATTCATACTATTTTAATTATTATTACTGATAAAATTGTCATACTGATTGTTTGTAATTGTAGAATTTTATGAATTGCACCATCGATAAAAGTTTCACCTCTCATTTATTTACAACCTTGCGTAATTTATACTTTTCATTTTATTATAGTACAAAGCTTAAGTCCTACCAACCCTTATAAGAGAACTTTGTATCCATGTTTGTTGCAACCACTGAAACTTTATACTTGATACTTTTCGTTCCATAATAAATTACATGTGACCTTATAGTGACCGTATGGTGACCTTGTAAATCTGACCTCTAAAATTAATAAACTTAACTGTAACTTTACTCGAATCCACAGACTAGGATTTAATGGATTAATTAAAATGTAGATAAACAGTGAATGAAATTTGTAAATGAAATAGAATAGAGAACGAAAATGTTAGGTTTTATAGAAGAAGGTCGATATCCCCAACATGCGAAATTGCACTGGTATATCGCAACTGTGATCCAGAGATCCGCTCAGACTAGCAATCGGTCGTACGGGGGTGAAAATCGTGGCACGTGACCCGCGGGTACTCGTTCACAGGGGGAAGTTAGCCCTGCACCATCGACCCTGTTCTTTCTAAGAGTTACCTTTACTGCGTTTACTATTCTCCATTGTGCATGGCTACCATACGGGACCCGTGCAAAGGAGGCTGCGAGAGAGATCGTGTGAGTCATCCCTGTCGAGCTGTTCCCAGTGGCGTAGATACTAATTGTACGGAAATAAGTCTTGTACGTGTGTTTTTTACTATTGCTGTTCTACTGTTTTACCACTTTGTCATTTTATAGTTTTATGATTTTGTCATTTTACAATTTTACAATTTTACAATTTTACAATTTTACAATTTTACAACTTAACAATTTTACAATTTTACAATTTTACAATGTTACAATTTTACAATTTTACAATTTTACAATTTTACAATTTTACAATGTTATACTTTTTCAATGTTACAATTTTTGGGTGTTACCATTTCACAATGATATAATTTTTAAATGTTACAATTTTTCAGTGATACAGTTTTACAATGAAAGAATTTTTCAATGTTATAATTTTACAATTTTACCATTTTGCTACTTCATTATCTTCCTATCTTAATATTCTACGATCCTCTATTTCATTATCTTACATTGTCATTCAGTGTCATTTATTATTTCAGTATTTTACTACTTTACTATTCACTTATTCTATTATTTTATTTTACTGTATTTACAATATATTATTTGATCATACTGTACTGTACTATTATACTGTTTCATTGTTGCACAATTATTAAAATGTATATCTACAAAAACACTCATAAGCACGTCATAAAATAATAGTATAAATTTCTACAATTCGTCTACTATTTTATTGTTTCATTTCAGAAATTCTTTTAATTTTACTATAATTGAGTTAAGTTCTATACCATTATTCCACAACTTAATTGTAGAATGTATGTATTAATGTGTACATAAATTATAATCTTAAGTATAATCTTTTAAATATAATCTTTAAATATAATCTTTAAATATAATCTTGTAAATATAATCTTTAAATATAATCTTTTAAATACAATCTTTTAAATGTAATCTTTTAAACATAATGTTTTAAATATAATCTTTTAAATATAATCTTTTAAACATAATCTTTTAAATGTAATCTTTTAAACATAATCTTTTAAATATAATGTTTTAAACAGAATCTTATAAATATAATCTTTAAATCTCAAATTCCTTTTCAGAATACCATTTCAAAAAACTCAGTGACATAAAATACCTCCCATCGCGCATCCCCAGCGCCATTTTATGCCGCGTTTTCAAACAGGCGAGAAAGTGAACTCAAAAAGTAGAAGATTTCGCGGAAGTAGCACTAAAAATGTTATTCCCAAAAGGAAGCCGACCAATCCGTCACTGTACCTTGCATTCCATGATAGGAACTTAAAAAAAGACCGCCTCGCGAGCGGTCTAAAAAAAGTCTTTACGAGTTCCATTTTCCAGAAGACCGTGAAGAGAAACACCGTCGTTCGCTACTTACACGGGGGGGCAATGATGTGTATTTCATTTTAAATGGCCGTTCTGTCGCGTAGGTGACTCTCGATATTGCCTCCCGATCCACCGACGAGAATCCTCCGTTGTTCGCGTAACGATTTCCTTTGTTCGTCGCGGGATAAAAGCGTCGACCCTGGACATCCGAACACGTTTGGCCCGCGGAGACGATGTTGCTTTCGTGGAGACCATAACGCGATCATTAAGGAAGAAACGCTTTGGCAGTGCTGTTTAGTCGGTCACACATGACTCCGTCGACGACGTTTAAGTCGATTTAATTTTCGATGGATGCGGGCGAGCTATACAATTATGAGGATTCTGTGTTATTACTAGTAATATTCTGACGAAAGTTACTAAGTTTCTAGAAATTTAGACATTCTCCGATTTCTAAATTTTTGAAATTATATGTCATGTTTGCTAAGTCCTTAAACCCTTGAGTTTAAGTTCGAGATCTGAGTTTGTAAATATAACTTACACCTCGACAATAAAGTTCATCAAGAATTGCAACAAAGTTGGTACAAGTTATTCAAATAACATAACTACCATTCTATTAAAACTAACACTACCAAATCGGTCAAAAGACCGCTCCACAAGTTTCTTATTATAAGGTGCACATTTTGTTAAAATACACTCCTTGAAATCATTTATTTTCATCAAGATAAAGAATAAATGTGCTAATTTATGTTTCGTCATTTGTACATTTATTCTTTAACTTCATTTTCATTATGTGTCGGTATGTTTAAGAATATATTGATGAAAGTATGAACACATTGCAGATAACTCTGACGAAAATCATCTACCTACGTCACTGTGTTCAGCCTCGATGCATCAGTCCGGCTTGCATCTGTATGTATTTATGCTGGGGGAGCCCCTATGTGACATCATCCCCCTCCATGCGTGCGGCTGATTCGTTTCGCTGGCTGACTTCTGTCGCCTAACTCCAAAACACCCCTGGACCCTGCCACCTCCCTTTACCTTTAATCTTTATCAATCCATCCAGCCGAGCCAGAATCGAACCAAGGAACGGACGGCGCCGTGCATTATTCACGCCCGATAGCTCCCTCAACCCTCCTCTGTGTCCTTCGAGCTTTGCCTTCCACCACCGACGCCAACCACCCTTTTTCTACCTTCGCTAAATACTTTCTCTCCGTTTCGTTGCTTCTTTTCTAACTCGCCATCTTCGCCTACGCACGCGAAATATTATCTCGATGCAATTGCGCGAACGGGGGTGGGTTTAACGGAACCCGGAAAATGCAATGACACATTTCTCTAAATATAGTTTCGTAATTTCGCGTTGTTTGTTATACGCCATAGAGAAATTACTTATATCTGCAAAATTCCAAAATTTTATCTGAATATTAGAAAATTTTTAAATCTTGAAAAATGATAATCAGGACATACATTTGTTCTTCATGAAATATTTTTAATACGTAAATATCTCTTTGATAGTTAAGAATGTTTTATTATTTCTAAATCGACAAAATTAGGAAATGGACAGCTGGATCGTTTTCAAATTATTTGATCATTTCGCAGGTTTCGACTGAATGGGAAACCTCCCGAATTTGTTCACGGGTCATTAAATCAGGGTTTAAGCCGAAATAGGCGTACAGGTGGGTGGAGTCTTGTGAATGATCGCCACACCTACTAATCATCGTTCGTTTTCGTTCTTTTACCTGAGCGAAAGGTAGGTGTACGGAAGCTCGAAGTATACCTTTAAAACTACCTGTAATTGGCTAACGATTTCTCCATCTTACTCCATCTTCTTGAGTCAATTTATAGCCATATCTATTAACAACGTTCTTGTTTTAATTTTATGACTGTAAATTATTGTTTTATTTCAATAATTAATCCTTATACATATCTCCTACTTAGTGTATTGTATTGTATTTTATATTATTGTAAAATATCTCAAGTAATATTACTTGTGAATTTATAATAAAAATAAAATTATTTTAATTATACATATTTGTTGTATTTATTCTGAATAAAGTTTTTACATATTATAAAAATTAAATTATATACCCCTAACTTTTAATTATAATCTTTAATTAAAATAATTAAATTTTTAGACGTCTTTATTGTTAATAAAATTATATTATAAATGATAATGATATTATAATTATAAATTATAAATGATATTTATATTTTGTTCAATTATTTCAGAATAAAAGTAAACATATTTTTTTAAAGAATAGGTTAATAAAATAAAATAGGTTAATAAAATATATTGAAACTTTTTTTATCTCTTTATTTACTGTTTACATAATGTTCACCTGAAATGATCGGCTTTCATCGTTCAAATTCGTAAATAAGCTATACTTCCGGTTGCTACGTCATACGCAACTCGTTCAATGACGACGCGTTCGCAAAGCCATCCGTATCGCACCATTCGTTCGATTCCTTTGTACACCGAGTTTCTACCAATCAGAAACTCGATAAACGGTACATGAATATTTTTCGAACGCGTTAAAAACCAGTTCGTGGAAAATTATAAATTGCATTCTCGTATGTGTTCGATTTTTCTTTCACAATAACTTTATCTTATCTGAGATAATATTTCCATAAATTGTGTAAGTTTTCAAGCGCCCTGCAATTAAGCGGTGAAAATTGGAAATGTTGATAAATGTACAGGGCTGCATTCATCAAAAACTATATTAGGTGTCTTTTTACCAAATCTACAAAGTTAATTGTTGATTCTACAAAATTACATGTTCTAATCTCCGAATTGCTAAAGGAAAATTCCAAAAATTGCAAGTACCCAAAATTTCAAATCCACAAATTTTTATTTCTTGAATTTGTAAATCTCTGAATCACCAAATTTGCGAATTACAAAATTGCTACATTCTTGAATTCTCAAATTCCCAAATTTCTTACTTCCAAAATATTTAAGTTTCCACATTCTGAAATTTCATAATTTCTAAACATCACAATTTCTAAATTTTCGAGAGCATAATTAATAATATAAAATGTCGATGCGCGTATAAATAATAAATTCATTATTAAAACAATGTTGCACCAAGGGCCTCGGAAAGTATAAATGCGGCTCTGTAAACATGACCGTTCGAACGAACCTATCAGCGTTTCGCAAGTGTGGCCCGTGATTCCTTGCGCGTTTGAGTTCAGATCAAGGTTTTCTGATCGGTCGTCATAGTTTGAGGAGGTAAAAAGTCTGGCGGTGCTTACTCGATATTCTTTATGAAATCTTACATTTAACGGTTGGCTCCTGAAACCCGTTCGTAGCCGTAAGTACAATAGCCCGATCGCCTTCGCGTCAAAAAGCCTAACGCAAGAATTCGTATTGCAACGTACGCGAGAGCTCGAGATGCTTCCAGACGAACGTCACTCTTTCTGTTCCCGTCGATGCCAAAATGTCTAATCTAGCGCATCTACCGCAAAGGATAAAATACGTCGTAAACAAATAATTGTGGTTTCCCATCATGCAATTTCCATCGTATTGCGTTTCGAAACATTGTATCTACGAGACTACACCCCGTCTCCGTCATTGTCATTGAATTAATACCTAACCCTCAATAGCTTATTGTCAAGCATTTCAAGGTATTTCTATAACCCCCCATTGACGACTTGCCTACCGATCACAAAATAATCTGTACTTTTTCTGTCGCCTTTGTTTCACGTATAAGCGAACATGTTTTAGCTAAATCATTCAGTAATTTTGTTATATTGGTACAAAATTGTTATTTTTGTCTCTCATTGTAACTGTTTCTTCCATCATACCATGTATGTACATATTTGACCATATTAATACTAAAGCGATGAGACTTGTTTTTATTGAAATATTGTTAATACCAATAATGAGATTTGGTATTATTCATAACATGATAAAAATAATTTTATATATATATGTAGGTACATGTATAATCAGTCTCAAAAATATTTGGATACTCTTTAAAAGCAGAATAACTTTCCTCAAAGTTAAATTAAGCAATTTGAATTTTTTTTAGTTATTTTGAACTAATAATTCTGTTATTTTAAAAAAATTATATTTGGTTAAAGTAAACAAAAAAAAATGAAAGTCATTTGTATCTTTGCTATCATGATCAGTTGTAATTTTTTTAAAATAACACGAGCATATCAAGTGATCTCTTTAATTGTTAAAAAAATTCAAGTTGTTTCAACTTTAAAAGAGTTATTTTGTTTTTATGGAGTATTTAAATGTTTTTGAGATCAACTATACAAATATGTGTATGTATACATAGATTGTCCTAATTCTTTTCAACAAACTTGTAGGTTTTATATTTGTTACTACTCGTCTAAAGAATTTCAAAGTATTATGTAATAAATTAGGCTTTGATTAAATGTGTATATTAACTATACCTTAAAATGCCTATAATTAAAAATTATGGATATGTTTTGTCTATGATATTTAATAAACAGTCTTTTGCACTAATTAAATAATAATTTCACATTTTTCAGATGTCAGTCACATCTACGCATAAATATCGTTACAAAAATGTGGGCTTGGACTCACAAGAATTACGAAGACGCAGGGAGGAAGAAGGTGTACAGTTAAGGAAACAGAAGCGAGAACAACAGTTCTCAAAAAGACGCAATGTTCCTAATATGGTAGCTGAGGATGA
The DNA here is from genome assembly GCA_963576845.1 of Megachile leachella. Classification (NCBI taxonomy): domain Eukaryota; kingdom Metazoa; phylum Arthropoda; class Insecta; order Hymenoptera; family Megachilidae; genus Megachile; species Megachile leachella. Next base: position 11,687,380 of record OY756255.1, read on the forward strand.
CAGCGTTGCAACGGATGAATTTATATATCCTGCACTACAAGCAGTAATTTCTGAGTTCTTGAATTTTAAACTGAATTTATTGTATAAATTCACTGGTGTAAAAATGGTATTAATTTTACTTAATTTTACTGCAGCATGTACCTACCATAACACCTGAAATAGTGCAACAACTGTACAGTCCTGATCCAGAGGAACAATTGGAAGCTACACAAAACTTTAGGAAAATGTTATCCAGAGAACCGAATCCTCCTATAAATGAAGTTGTAGAAACGGGAATCGTACCTAGATTCGTTGAATTTTTACATAATAATGACAACTGTACTTTACAGGTTAATAAATTAAAGAACATTTTCATAGCAGATAAAAAATTTATATGCAAACCAGGATAATGAAAACGGTACTTGTAACTATTTTAGTTTGAAGCAGCTTGGGCTTTAACAAATATAGCAAGTGGAACGTCTCAACAAACGCGTGTAGTGATTGAGACAGGGGCTGTACCCATCTTTATATCATTACTTGGTTCTAAGTACGAGGACGTTCAAGAACAAGCTGTCTGGGCATTGGGCAATATTGCAGGAGATAGTCCTGAATGTAGAGATCATGTATTAGCCAATGGAATTCTCCCTCCTCTGCTTCAGTAAGTTTTGGCTGTAATAATTTGGCAATTCTAAATTTCTAGTTTTTAATATATATCTGAATGCTATAAAATTAATTACAATTTATTTTAGACTTCTTTCGAAAGCAACACGTTTATCAATGATACGCAATGCAGTATGGGCATTATCAAATCTTTGTCGAGGCAAGAATCCAACACCAGATTTTGCGAAAGTTGCGCCGTCTTTACCAATTTTAGCTCATCTTCTTAACCACACTGATACTGACGTCCTTGCTGATACCTGTTGGGCTCTTTCTTACTTAAGTGATGGACCGAACGATAAGATTCAGGCAGTTGTCGATGCAGGAGTTTGTAGACGTCTAGTAGAGTTGCTCATGTAAATACATAATCCATATTATTCAATTATACTTATAAATCACACAAATAAAAAACAAGAAATTTTGTATTGCAGGCATGAACAGCAAAACGTCGTCAGCGCGGCTCTTCGAGCAGTGGGTAACATAGTTACAGGTGACGATGTACAAACGCAGGTCATTCTTAATTGTTCCGCATTGCATTGCCTGTATCATCTATTGAATTCGTCTCGAGAAACTGTTCGCAAGGAAGCTTGTTGGACAATCTCTAACATCGCAGCCGGAAATCCTCAACAGATTCAGGTTTCTAGATATAACTAAGAATGTTGTACGTAAAATCACTTAAAGCTAACAAGTTTTTTCTTCTAATAGGCTGTTATTGAAGCTAAAATATTCCCTATCTTGATTGATATTTTGGGCAAAGCCGAATTCAAAACTCGAAAAGAGGCAGCTTGGGCTATTACGAATGCCACCAGTGGTGGTACGGCTGAACAGATACGTTATCTTGCCTCAGTAGGATGCATTCCACCGTTATGCGACTTATTAACAGTAATGGATTCTAAGATTGTCCAGGTCGCATTGAACGGTTTAGAAAACATCTTACGTCTTGGAGAGCAAGATGCTGCCGAGCATAATGGTATCAACCACTATGCAATGTTGATCGAAGAATGTTACGGTAAATATGTGAAACATGGGTGTAGTCAGCACTTAGTAAAAATAGCAAAATTTTACCGTCCCAGATTATTAAACGAATCGCAATGTTTCAGGCCTAAACAAAATTGAATTTTTGCAATCGCATCAGAACATAGACATCTATGAGAAGGCCTTCAATATGATTGAACGATACTTCGGTTCAGAAGAAGAGGATGCGCGAGTCGTTCCTACCATAGATGCGCAAGGACAGCAATATCAGTTCAGAGCACCCGATTCATCTCAATTACCAGTTCAAGGCTATGAATTTTAATTTTGATCGAGCCTCCAAATGTATCCACCGGGTTCAATCTTGTTTCGTTCGTTGAATGTACGACTGTTTCTCGTAAAAAAAGGACAATCTTCAAAATGGAAAATCGATCAGATACAAAAGAATGGTATATTTATACGTATACTTCGAATTCGTTTGTATGGAAACAGAATATCAGTAAAAATCTCGAAGTAATCAGGTTTTTGCTCGACGATAAAGATGAGTAAAATGTTTATACGCAGTTATTTTTAGTGGTTTTTCTCTTATTATTTTTAGCTACACCATACGCATCGCTCTAAGTTCATTACAACGCGATTACTGTGTTTAACAAACCTATCAACAAATTGCGACGGCCGCTTTTTATTGAGTGGTCATAGCAGTTTGAATAGGTTTATTTTTCAAATTCGTGCATACGCCGTATTTAGTATGACACATTCAGTTGATTAAAATTTAACAGATATCTTAGTGCTTAAGTAGATAAGTACGGAAACAATGATCAGGACGATTTACTTGAGATAGACCTGTACCTTGTACGACCTACGACTGACTCAGAATTACGAAAAATACTTGCACAACCGGCAAGACACTAACGACTGAAGTACGCGACTACGTAGCCAACACGGACAACATTACGCAACGCGGTACTCACATCCTTACTACATTAGGTAGGAACATGACCAATTATAAACTTTTTTACTGTAAATACGTATCTTGTAATTTTAAGGCTATTCTATACAGAGTGCCCTTAACAATCGAAGCAGCGCTTGTGTCCAGACCAGCAATATTTCTAATTTTTTTTATTATACAGATCGGGATTCACCTAAGTGTGCTGCCTGAATTTCGTGTAAACTGTGTGTTACATACAGTGCTATTGCTAGTAACTGGCAATATGAAAACAATGCCCCAACGTTAACGATGATACTGGCTGTATGAAAAAAATGATTGAAACAAAAGTTGTGTGTTACCAAGGGAGCAACGTAACATAACAGTTAGTTGATTGTTGTTTTACTGTTTTTTAATCAAACTATGAAAATTACTTTAATTTTTTAATTGTAATAACTACAATTTGACCTTGCAATGGAAAAAGCGTTGAACGCTAAATGAAAAATTGGTATCTACGAATCCAGAAACTAATGAAGATCAAATTTTTCTTAGTACAAATAAAAAATTATATATAATTTTCATATATCCATAAAAAAGCAAAACGGCAGTAAACTAATTATTGTTGCCTGCTCCTTCAAGACTATACAACTAGGTTTTCATATAACAAACAATTTACAAGTAATATAGGTGGCACACTTATATAAATCATCGTGTATATAGTCTAAATATTCTATTTAATATCGGCACGAGCGTATTTTTTAAATATTTTGTTTATCGTAATTTATTAAATTACAAGATTTTTTTACACGTTTCTACACTTACGTTAACAATATTATACACATAAAATATTTGATGAGAAATAAGAATAGTTATGTTTGATTATACAAATTTTAACAAACAAATTTTTTGTTTTCTTTTTAAATTTTACATCTCAAAATCGTCAAAATCAAAATTGTATTAATGAATTGAAAATCTATTATTTTATTTCTTTTTTTCGCGTGTACGAAACAAATTGATCGTATTCGCAATTGTACAGCACATTCAATTTTGGACATTCTGTATAAAAGGTCTGTGACTGTATAAAATGTATTTATTATTTAGGTTTGACGGTACCACGCTACATTATGCAAGATATATATATAAATATAAATATAAATATAAATATATATATAATTATATATATATATATATATATATATATATTACCTACTTTTAGTTACGGACGTGAATTATTACGACAGAGGAGGACTGTATTATAAAAATCATGTAAGTGACCACTTTGTTAACACAATACTTTAACAAGGTGTGTACTTACAAGTATTTGTTGCCAATTTATATTGCTTACTCAAATAGAATGTAAGCATATCGGAAGTAATTTTGCCATTTTATGTTGTTGCACGCTATTCTTTTAAATAAAAATACCTTAAAGTTTTATTACCGAAAAAGAATCATGCAGATATTTATTTTTACAAATCTATTAATCAATCTGATCTTCCTCAATTATATATATAAATATATGTTTTATATAAAAGTTATAAAATTTTGATACAAAGTACTTGTTTATAATTTATTTGTTACTATTTAATTATAAAACCAAAATTGTATTGAAATTTATACGTATTACAATATTAAATTCTCTTCGATGCATGCGATTTCATGTGTGAGATATTACGAGATAAACGCATTGTAAATTGGCAATTCAGGACACGCAACTACGTGGACAGTAGACCGACATATTACACGTTAAAATAAAAGTGCGATACGACACATACGAAGTGAACTTACTCATTATATTTTATTTTATAGCTATATAAACACGTCATCTATGAACGTAATTGAAATCATGCCAGAGGCATCGATCTTGTTGTTATATTTTTTGAAAATTTGTAGAAACCAGCAAATCATCATTGGAAATCTTTATCTAAAAATGTTGATTTTCTGTACTGTCATTTGACATAACAAAATAAAGTTGAATATTAATACACAAAAATGTTTATTTAATGTTTAATACATTTATAAATTACTACCTACTATAACACTTCCGATTGAAAACATTATACACATATATATAATAACTTATCATACTTTCAGTTTCATTAAGAAATCACAGCCCCTAATTTATTTATTTGTGCCTGAGGAAAAGAACAACGTGAACGATTGAAACTTGTACTTGATTCTGGTAATATTGGTACAATAATCCCATCTGTGATTCTAGTTATCAGTGGATCTAAAATATCCTTCTCTATTTTGCCTGATAATTTTCTAACTAATCTTTTCTCCACAAATTCTAATTCCTTTTGAGATAGTGTGTAGTCCTCTACAAGCATTGTTATAATATAAATGGCATTCTCAACCAAAGGAGATTCTCTATCACAAAAATTATGAAATGCTTTTATTGCCTCCGTATTAATGTTCAATATATCTTGTATAATCTAAAGAAAGAAGATAAGTAAATGATTAATTTCTAAAATAACTAAAACTTTAAAATATGAATTATGCTACTATAAGAAAACAAAATATTTATAATACTCACTACTGATGGCTTTTGTAAAATCTGTATTTTTAAATTATAAATAACTTGTCCAACATCATTTGCGAAATCGTTTGGTGTTAATGTTAAATAATCTTTGTTACCTAAAACAACACCACCCAACTGACCAAGCAATTGTGCTAAGCAGTTCAAAGTATTTGCTTCTTTTCCAAATAAAACAATAATCGAAGGTTTTTTAGGATACAAAACTACATCATACATTGCAGCTGATATATCATTCCAAATACTAGGTTTCTGATTGTAAAATTGTGCTTTAATTATCTGCATTGATTTATCTAGCATCTGATCTACTTCTCTTAAATGTACTTTTCTAGTTTTCACTTCAGTATTCTTAACTATTTCTTGATTTATATTTTTAGTAGGAATAATAAAGTAAATGATACTGATAATTATGATGAGAGTGATGATGCTATATAAAAATATATTAAAATACTGCACTTCTGATTCTACATGAGGTTGACTTCGCCGTTTTGGAATTGGAGAAGAGGTAGTAACGTTGACAGATTGGTTTGTACTTCGATTACGAAAACTTTGTTCTTGTACTCGTGTAAAGGAAGGATAATTATGTGCACTGCTAAATGATTCTAATAACACATTTTGTGATGAATTATTTAAAGTTTTGTTACTATATCTACTACTATTATCATTTTGTTCATAGCCATCATCTTCATCATCTGTACATTCAATTTCATCGTCAGAAGAATCAGAAAAATTTGAATTATGTTGCTTAGATTTGTACATCTTATATTTTTGCAACAAACCTACAGAATGTTTTAAAGAATTTGTTTCAAGCAAATTGATATTTCTTATTGATGGACGTGCTTTAGGAATAAGTGATTTAAAGAATTCTTGATCATGTTCCTGGAAAATTAACAACTCGTTTCAAATACTGAATGATATTTTAAGCTTATGTGTAACATATCGTTCTTATATTTATGCTTATCGAAATAATAAATATACATACGCCCAACTCTTGCATTTTTTATCGAATCAAAATATAAATACATTATGCTTGATGATAAGAAACACTTATACAGATGTTTAAAATTAACTGTCACGGTATATTATTGATATAATTTGTATGAATCAATGATATAAGAAAACCACTTGTTAAAAGTGCATTGAAGATGTTATTTTGTGTTATAAAGATCGCATGTCGTCAGGTTTCTGATTCCTCCGACAGTTCCGCATGAACAAAACAGTAGCAATTTGATAAATATACACACAAATTTCATTATAAATATATTGGATACTGTATTAAATATTTTTGTTTATTTATGTTGGTAATCCTATAAACGGAAATGTCTCACGAATAAAGAGAACTTATTCGTTCAACAGGAAACATAATTATCGGACAAGTTTTCGTTCATTTTGCGCATGTTAGCTTTGATTGGTCAGAAAAACCTCGTAGTCAAAGATTCAATGTATATATCTAGTGATTATTTTATTTTACATTCTACGTTATACATCAACATTTCTTCTTCCCATTTATTTGTACATTTTTGGTCACCGTATATATAGCTGTTGAAGTCGCAAACAAATAGTACGCAGCCTACTGAAGTCAACCGCAATGCACAATTTGTGTATGATCTTTCGCTGAACGAATAAAACACGTGATCACAAAAATGATGTGGAAAACTATTCACATAAACATATACAATTATGATATCTTATTCGTTTCACGAAATTATATTTTGTGATAACTTGATATGTAATTATTTTATAAAGATAATAATTTGCCGTACTTAAATTCAACGACAAATTTCCTATATAGAAAAGTAAAATAAAACTAATATAATTTACTTGAATATTTCTTAATAATTAGAAATAAATAATTGACCACTAATCGGTTATTATATTATCATCGAATTTGTTTCATGAGATATAAAAAATCTTCAATTTTAATAAATATTCGACATTGGTGCCACCATTGGTATGCCCACATATACATATGAGCTGTAACGGAATGTGTTGCAGAGAAAAATATACTCTTACAGATTTAATAAACAACCGTAGGCATTGTTCGATTGTAATAGACATATCAAGTACCTGGTTTAGAGAGTTTAAAGGATATTTTAGGACAGTTTCATGGTGACGGCATGTGTGTTGATCCGTTAAAGAAAATATGCCATTGGGGTCCTATTACTGCTCTTGGTAGGTGGATCGGAGACAATTTCAATCGCTTTTATCGAACTCTGAATAAAGAAAGCATTTATTACTTTTAAGTTTTAGAAGCGAAAACATTTTGAGCTGAATATTAATATATTTTGATTATGTTTCATCACTATGCGAGAGAGAAATTAAGTGTCGAAATATCGTAAAAATGCATGTGACAGTTAACTGCTTCCATTTTGTTTTATCGTATTCATAGAAAACCCCGCGAAATTCAAAGATCCTTCGATTTAGGTTCAATATTTTACAGAACTTTCTAATTTTTAAATGTTGTTTTAGGAATTATAAAAATAATTACCCTAATGACAATATACTGTAGTAGACAACGGTGGCCGCCACAAGAAAGTTTTTTTGGAACAGTTAATTTCATTCTTTTCTTTTGTCTTAGTGGATCTACACTTTTTCATTTTATAAGTGCTATTTATGAAGGGCCTGGATTCCTTCCCTTAAAATGGATGCCAGTAATATATCTTTAAAATTATTCCTTAATAAAAATATTAAATATTTTAAAATAATATTAATGTAAAACATTTGTCCATAGGAAAAAGCAACCGATATTCAATATTTGCAATATTGTGCTGTATGCGAAGGATATAAAGCACCTAGGTCTCATCATTGTAGAAAGTGTGAGATTTCATATAATAATTTCATATAATAAACTAATATTCAACATAGCTTACTAAATTAATTTATAACTTTCAGGTGGACGTTGTGTACTAAAAATGGATCACCATTGTCCATGGATAAACAATTGTGTAGGACATTTTAATCATGGGCATTTTACAGTATTTTTGGCAAGTGCAGTTGGTGGATGTTGTGTTTCTACTTTTACACTAGTTTCTTGGGTGATGACAGTATTATTTTTAAAACCATTGTCATTTCCACCACCTTCTGTGTTTATTCTGATACTAGTTATTTTCAGTATTGGTCTGTCAATTGGTGTTATTCTTGCAGTTGGAACATTACTTTATTTTCAAGTAAGATTATTTGTGCAGATACATTCATGTGTATATTCTTATATATAAATGTATATAATTTCAATTATTTTCCAATCTTTGTAGCTACTAGCTATAATCAAAAATAGAACAGAAATAGAAGCTTGGATTTCAGAAAAAGCACATTATCGAAGGTTTGGAACTAAAGATAAATTTGTTTATCCATATTCAAAAGGATGGCGTTTTAATTTACGACAAGTCCTTACATGGGATTGTACTCCAGTAGGTGATGGCATAAATTGGCCTGTAATTGAAGGCTGTGACCAATATACATTAACAGTAATGTTTTATTTATTTATTTATAAATAAATATATATTTTAAACAAAGATTTTGAACCGATATATATATTATATTTCAGCGAGAGCAATTAGCACAAAAAAGAGATAAACGAAAAAGAGCAAAAACCTACAGAGTGATAGAAGAAGCGTCCGGATCATGGTTACCCCTAAAACATGGTTGGGGTGTATTTTGTCATCCACCATGTACCGATGAATCTCGCATTAAACTCAAAGTCGGAGATATTGTGGTCGTAACTCGGTGGAAGAAGTATGTTCAAATTATTTTTTAAGGTAACTGTTTAGTTATTTTAGTGATATATTCAAAATAATGAAATATTGTGTAGATATTGGCTATTTGGAGAAACGAAAAGAAACAACGAAAATGACAAGCAAATTCGGAATCGAGGTTGGTTTCCACGACCTTGTGCAATTGAAGTGATTGAAAACGAAGAATATTCTTCCGCCTTAACCAAATCAGATTGAAACATTCCTTTTTGTGTAGAATTTTGATAAAGTATTTATCAATTTGCTATTGTGGTAAACGATCATATTTTTAACTAAAATTTTATATGTAAATGTTTACAATGAACGTGCGTTTTTATATATGTATGTATTTCGATAGTATAAAAAATAGTCATGAAGAGTCAAGCCTGATTCAGGCCTGCACCCATATTGTGTCCATTCCTTTCACGTAGATTGTGGTCTGTATATGATATAAAAAACAGTGGTTATCGTTAATAAGTACAACTTTTCAAGATATGATCGTATATTAAAAATAATTATTTTTTATATATTCTAATAAGTAAATGTATATGATGTCCACTGAGTTTGTACATGACAAGTGATATGCGTATACAGAGTAGAAATGTAATCTTTAGATAAAAGTTATGTCATGTATTAAGAAATAGAAAAATTAATCTTAGAAAACTTATTTTCTGATTTTTAAATTTAAATAATTTATGAGGTTGATGTATTAGCCTGACTGACAAGTTCGAAAATAGATCCTGAAACAAAACTTTCTTTTTATTGTAAAAAAGACTGCTGTAATCTACACAAACTATAAATAAAAACTAATTTTCTCTAAAAAAAAAGAGAGGAAAAAAGATTGTACAAACAATGTCTACGTGTAAAAGCATTAATTTATTTGTTGCCAGCAGATTTATTTGTGATAAAGCATTAATTGTAATACAAATTTAACGCAACAATATCAATGTTAAATTGTAATATTTTTTTATCATTAAATTATGAAACGATATTTGTAGTAAAAAATAACTTAATTTTTATTACATAACGAATCATGTAAAAAAAGGGGAATAAATGCATTTTAATTTTACTCCTCCAGTTCTCCGGCATCCATTGCGTCGCGATACGATTTATCTTTTGAACGATCTGGGTCCAATTTAATCATATCATCAATTCTAAGAATAGTTATTGCTGCTTCCGTTGCGAATTTTAAAGATTTTATTTTTGATATGGCTGGTTCCAGTACACCAGCCTTTCTGTTATCTTTAATAGTACCCTCAAGTAAATCTAAACCAACCCTGTAAGACGTATTGGTATCGCGTTAATTATGTTGTTAATATTCATTTTTTTATAACATTTATATAAAGATTCTACAATAATATATTAATCTCATTACCATTTCAAATCTACAAGATCTGCTTTCGTTTGACTGGAATTGTGGTAAGCTCGTAATTTAGCAACGAGATCAGTAGCATCCTGCGCCGCATTTACTGCTAATGTTTTCGGTATAACTAGTAATGATCTAGCAAATTCAGCGATAGCTAATTGTTCTCGAGAGCTCTGTAAAGTATACAAGCACAAATACAATTCAAGAACTAGCACCATTATATAAAATCAACTTACCAAAGATGTAGCAAAGTTTTCTAAGTAAATCGATAGTGCCGCCTCAACACAACCCCCTCCTGCAACTACGTTTTTACTTTCCAAAACTCGTTTAACTGCGCACAATGCGTCGTGTACGGATCGTTCCATTTCATCACAGTAATAATCATTTGGTCCACGTAATATAAGAGAACTTGCTGTCCTTGCTTTCGGTCTATCATAAACAACATGAATTCAGTTTTAATTTCATTTGGAATCAATTATGCTTCTCTCTAAAATGATTAAAATAAAACTGACCCTTTAATAAGAATAAGTTCATCGTCGCATATCATTTCTTGTACTACTTCAGCAGCTTCTCCAAGAAAACTAGACTCAAAACTTTCTTCTCCTTCCATGTTAGTTAAAGAAGTAACGAACTGTGCACCAGTAGCTTTTGCAATCCTTTTCAAATCTGCTTTCTTACATCTACGAACCGCCATTGCCTTAGATTCTATGAAATACTGAAAAAATATATAAGATCAAAATATCATAATTTTATTTTTACAATTTTATTCTTACCTTCAAACAGAGATCATCAATTCCACCAGACACAAGAATAACATTTGTGCCCGCGGCAAGAATTTTTTGAATACGTTCTTTCGTAATATCTATTTCCCGTTGACGCACTGCTTCCAGTTTTTCAGGATCAGTAATCAAGACTTCAACACCTAATTTCATCTTGGTCTTTTGTAGAGAAAAGTCTAGACACGCGATTTTTGCGTTTACTATTCTTTTAGGCATTGCTTGAGAAGCTACAGTACAATTCAATGCATAGCCTTGCACTATTACAGACTCTCTGACACTTTTCCCATGAGCTTTCAAAACATTTACAGCTTTCACAGGATAAAGAAAGCCTCCTTTTCCATCATTTACCTTTATCGCATTAGCGGCATCAACAACCATATTTCCAAAGAAATCGGCATCACTATTAATAAATTAAGGAAATAACAATTGTGATAATGACATATGAATTACAGTTTTTAAATCAACTATATAATATGGCTAACTAAAAATAAGGATACGCTGCAATAATTTTACTGGACATAGAAGTTTTTGCTACATTAACTAAACAATCTCTTCCAAGTTCGTCAACACTGACTGTTAGATGCTTTTGAATATATTTACAGGCTTCTCTGAAACATAAGTAAAATGTTTATACAAAATGTTTTACAATAAAAAAATCAATTATTTAATAATTATATCACCACTTACTTGCAAGCAAGTCTGTAACCACTAATTACAGATGTTGGATGAATCTTCTGTTTAACAAGCTCATCAGCATTTTTTAGTAACTCAGCAGCAACTATTACCTGTACAAAATGATTTAATAATGCCATTTACAAGAAAATATAAATCATTAGAGTTTAAAATTTTCTCATATAAACAGATATAAATAATGTATAAACCAAAGCTTACAACTGATGTAGTACCATCCCCAACTTCTTCATCTTGTAATTGAGCTAACTCTACTAATACTCTTGCAGCTGGATGTTCCACTTCAAGCAAACGCAAAATCGTTGCACCATCATTAGTAACAGTAACATCCTATAATATTATTTAAAATGTATGAAGAACATATATATTTTTAATTATATAATTACAATATTAAAATATAAATTTTACATACACCAATGTCATCTACGAGCATTTTATCCAAACCAACAGGGCCCAAAGAACTCTTTACTATATTAGCAATTGCACAAGCAGCCATGACTAAAGAAAACAATTTACATAATTATATTTAATTAATAAAATTTCAGTTTAATTAATTGACTTAAATCATAAAATAAAAATAACATTAATATATTATGGGTACAAATAAAAATTGAAAATTTTACAGTACAATTTCAAAGAACATAAATCTAATGTATTGAATTGTATTTAAAAGAGTACTTATGTTTAAATAAATATTAAATTAACATATAACCAAGTTTGCACAAAATGTGCTGGCAACACACCATTCTGTGTTCGCACTGGAGCACCAGATTGTCGTACACCACCAACAGCCAAAGGACTGGCTACTGTCGACATTTTTTAATAATCTTTTTCACTTTTACACGATATTATAACAGTACGACGATCGAAATTTCGATTGCCGACAAAGTTTCGCAAGAGAATCCGCGTGTGGCTGTAATTAACAATGATGACCAGCGACGCCTATCCTTGTTACTTCCTTTTTGGGACAAGTTTGACGTTCGTTTTTCATTGGTTAACTTACTATGCATTCACTTTTTATTGGTTGAAAACTTATGAACATTTATTATATATTTTTTTTCCAGAAAGATCGTTGTTCCTATAGTTTTGTATAATACAATATATAAATTATAAATACATTTTTTGTACTATTGACTGACATTTTTACATATTTACAATTTTCAATATGTATCAAAGTTGGCAATCGTTCACAACTATTGAATAGTTCAAGTGATTCAAGTAATTCGAAGAGAATAGAAATATTTTACGGTATATAGTATCTATTATATATTTATAATTATTAATTGGTATCTTTATGGCGTCATAGTTTTTTAAATAATTTATGTTTCAGATGAGTCTTTTAACGCATCTGTTTAGTCATTCTTTACAAAACTCTAAATCTCTTGTAGGCAGTACTACTAGTAATTTAGGTTTGTAAAATTGTTTATATACATTTTTAAAATGTATGTTAATTTTGAATAAGTTAACTCTTTGTTAACAGTCTGTGTAAGATTGGCATCAAAAAAATCTAGTGGTTGTACAAGAAATAAACCTGATAACCGAAGACCAAAACATAGAGGATGGCGTGTACAGGATGGAGAATTTGTTAGAAAGTCAACAATATTAGCCACTCAACTTAGGCCTAGATTTCATCCAGGACTTTACGTAAGTCTACATAATCAGCACATTTCCTGCTTCTAATGTTTTCTATTTAAACAGTGTAAGTTACAAAGTAATGTTAAAATTTTATTCCATTTTATTGCACAGGTTGGTATGGGTAGAAATGGTACATTATATGCTCTGGAAGCTGGAAAAGTAATGGTTACTTGTGAAAAGATTGATCCAAATTTTAAACATGGATGGGCTATAATGAACTATGCTGGCAAAGAAGACAGTACTATATATAAGAAATACTTTAATGTTATACCTGAACCAGAACATGATAGATTTATTGTAGTTGATACTGTTTAGATAAAACTTCATAACTATATTTATTATATAAATTGAAAATATAGGTATATAATAATTAAAAATGGAAGAATTGTTGTTCTATTCTTTTAATAGATTCAATTTCATACATTTTAATGTTCTCAAATATTTTCAAATGTAATGTTTTCTGCCCACTGAAATGATTGATATCTTATATCATTTTGATCTTCAGAAAAGAAAGCATATACTTGTGTTTTTCGAACATGACATGCAGTTCGACATTGGGCAGAAAGTTCAGTTATTGGAATTTCATCATTTTTATCTTTGCACAGAATTATAAACTGAGAATGAAACATTATAGGATCTCCTACAAGAAATACAAGAAATTCAAATATTGATTTTAATTTTCTAATAATATTCAAATTGATTATAAAGTATGTTGTATGATACATACCAGGATATACCAAAAAATCTCCACCAAATTTTTCTCCATTTGTTACATAATATCCTTTTTCCCATAAATCTTTGTATGTTTTATATCGAAGTCTTTGTTTATAATTAGAAGGATATTTCCATTCTACTATTTCGATATCATCTTTATTAGTCCAAGGGTACACTGAAAACATATGCTATGAAATCTACGGAAGCACAAATACTTTTAAAAATAATTTTAAAAGCATTAAACTAGTACATCCTTCTACTTTATGTTATTTTATTATATCATCACCTTGATTTACCTGTATGTGTTTGAATTAAAGCTTCACTTTTATCTAACTTAGGTAATCTGGCCATTTCTTCTGCTAATAAATCTTGTTTATTTATTTCAATATTATTTAAAGTTTCTTGTACTTTTGGATCTAATGGCTTTTTTGCTTTCTTCTTCCTTGTATCTATTCCAAGTATTTTTCGTTTCTTTCCCTCTATAATTTTATCCATCATTCCAATAACCTGTTTTTTTCTCTCGTCTCTTAAGCATTTTTCTTGTTCTATAAATAATTTGTTCCTATATTCTTCAAAAGCTTGCTTTAATGAATCAGATGGTGGATTTTGGAAGCATGTATATTGTATAAGTCGTGCAATATTTTTTTCTAGCAAAAGTGATACTTCCTCTGATTGTAAAAGCAATGGAAGACCTGAAAATACTTCTTGCCTAGGTTTTTTTGGAAGACAGCCTATTAATTCACCAATTATTCGATGATTTTTTCTAAGCTTCAACCAGTCTAAAAAATACAAGTAAGAATTTATATCTTATGTTCTATTTACATTAATGTAAAATACATTTATGTGTGAAGTGTTTAAAAACAATAAAGTTATTACCTTCTGCATTCCATATGAAAACATTATTTCTTGAATATATTAAATCTATCATCTTTCTGATTTTGTAATTTTATTTTTTCATAATAGATACTGTAGCCACAGTATTTATTATATACAACTAATAATATTGATATTATTTATTGTATACCATTATTGATATCGATAATGTTTACTGTGTATAAATGTTAGTTCATTAGTAATGTTTTTCAATATTAATACCAATTAAATATGGGAATATGTATTCTTTAGAGATTCTGTAATTATGTACAGTTATGTTTTTTGCAAAAGTTTGTTATGAATTTATCCTGTGTGCAAAGAGATCATAACCAAATCGCAAAATTCGACTAACTTCACCTGGTTCCCCACCACTTAGTGCTCTCCTTTATCATATGCTTTCCCCTATGTAGTTCATATACACGGTGGACAAAATATACAAAGAGTGGTAAAAATTAATAGTATGAAAAGTATACAAAATAAAAGATCATCAAGTATATATGTTAAAAGTTGAAAAAGCGCATGCACGCATTTCTTGGCTACATAGTATATTCGAACCAATTGGAATTGACACGCGCAGAATGAACGAAAATTCGTCGGTTGATGAGCACGGTTTCCCGTTGAACGAATATTCGATATTTAACGTTTCGATACTAAAAATATTTTAATTCGACAGATGTCGCCATCCATCATTTCTGAATAATTGTTTCGGGCAGAAGGGGAAGGAAGAAGGCTGTCGAACATCTGTCACCAAGCGAAGACTACGTCCGCTTTAGTCCCCAAAAACCGCAATACCGTCATGGCACCCGGTTTAATAATTTTTTAAAGAAAATTCAATACATTCGCAATCAAAGTCGCGTAGAAACTGCGATTCTTGTCTGTACGAATATTTGTTCATATTTGGTGAGTGATTAAATGATAGCAATTATCTTTGTTTACCACTTGCATAAAGAACAAATAAACCGGACTCGAAGGGCAAGCCCTTCCATTTAAGAACCTATACTTTTATGACTAACCTTTAAATTGAAAACGTGCATTACTTTGTTTATTTCAATGGGACTTATATGCTTTAATAATAGACTTTGTATTGCCATAAAACATACTTTGGTTATAACATTTGTTATATAGTGCTTTATTGTAATATTTAATAAACTATGAAGCAATAATTACGGATCGTATTATTATCTGGTAAATATAACTGGTTTTTCATTCAGTTATTTTATAAATGTGTTAGCAGTAAATCTTTATTAACATAATATGCAATGTCATCATTTTTCCTTCATTAAGAAATATTTTATATTTTCTTTTTATTCTAAACGTTGTAAAAATAAAATGGTTTATTAAATTTCCCATATTAGGATTCTTTAATATGAAAATAATATTTATTTGTTGCTGTAGTCTTGGAAGTATGAGTTCAGGTAGACCGATCAAGTGTGTGGTGGTAGGAGATGGCACAGTAGGAAAAACATGCATGTTAATATCATATACAACAGATAGTTTTCCAGGAGAATATGTTCCTACAGTGTAAGTACTATTGTATATAAACATAAATATTCAAATTATTTGTTATGTCAAGAAACAAAAGATTTGTGTATATATAGAACTACTAAAATAATCCAAGTGATTTGCTTTAGGTTTCTTATTTTAATTATAGAATCTTGGCCAAGTGTTTTTATCAAATTGTATATAAACTTTTGTAATTATTTTGTGTTATATTTTCATAGTATTCTTTAGTATTTAGACTGTTTATGTATTATTTAATTTCTTAAAGATAAGTTTCATCATTTATGCAGGTTTGATAATTACTCAGCACCCATGGTTGTGGATGGAATACCTGTTAGTCTAGGACTTTGGGATACAGCTGGACAAGAAGATTATGATAGACTTCGTCCACTTTCATATCCACAGACTGATGTTTTCTTAATCTGCTTCTCAGTAACAAGTCCATCATCTTTTGAAAATGTTACCAGTAAATGGTATCCAGAGATAAAACATCACTGCCAAGATGCTCCAATGATACTTGTTGGAACTAAAATAGACTTACGAGATGACCGTGAGACACTTACCGCCTTAGCTGAACAAGGTCTTAGTGCTATAAAACGTGAACAAGGACAAAAACTAGCAAACAAGGTCAGAACAATTCTCAAGATGAACTGTTTGTACAATAATTGTAATTTTATAACATATAACAATACATTAATGATTAATTTTAAATATAACTCATAGATCCGAGCAGTAAAATATATGGAATGTTCTGCACTTACGCAGCGTGGTTTAAAACAAGTTTTTGATGAAGCAGTTCGTGCTGTTTTAAGACCAGAGCCTCAGAAACGTAGACAGAGAAGATGCATTATGTTATAAACGCTAAATAATTGGGAACTAATCAATGTAGGTAAAACCACATATAAACTAACAGACTGAAGTTAATTTTGTCACAAGAAACAAAAAGAAAATACGAATATTTGAAAAGAAAGTAGCAGCCCAAACATTTTAATGAATTTTTCTGGCAGCTATAATTCATCATAATCATAAATAAAGTACAATTTCCAGCTCATAACTGTAAGCTACAAAATTGATATAAGACCAGGAATTTAAATAATACGGAAATATGACGTCTTTATAATTTTATAATTGATACTGATGAAATTAAATGAGACAAAAATTATTACAGATTTGCATGTGTTGTATGTGTAGCACTTTTAAGATGATTTTAAATATTAATGTACTAGTCAGAGGTTAAAGTATTTAATGAAATTGAGAATATATGTACTATTGTTTCTTACTTTTTATAAAGTTATAATTTTCCTATGTTTATTGTCATTTTTTATACTTTTTCTAATATAATATTTCAACTAATATTTAAATGAATCTCATACTTTAAAGCTTTGATTAAGAGAGCTGCCAGATTTTGAAATTTTTATACCTATAATAGTGAAATATTCATTTTAATATACACATATGATAGGTATTACAATCAATATACTAACAATTTTTATACAATGTAAAATAACATTCTAGAATTATTTAAACATACAGTGCCATAGCAACGAAAAAATCAAATCGATAATGCTAGCATTTTTTATGTCAGTTCTAGACAATATATGTATTTTATTACAGTCTCTTATTGGAGAATTAAAAAAAAAACATACGAAGGAATTGAAGAATGTCATTGATAAAACATATTTTGTATTTACTTTACAAATTTCGATGAATGTTATAATTGTAATATTTCTTTACATATTAATAAAGAAGTACACTTTATGCATAAAATACTGCCAGAGGATATTCACTTGATGTGAACAATAGTTGTACATGAAACATTTTATTGTCTAGAATTCGAACATTCTTTTATTACTGCATAATACAAAACATGCTGTAATGTATTGTGTGTATATTCATATTTATTTTATTTTGACTCTTAATTAAGTAAGGATATTTTAAAAGAAATTTAATGGAAAAACATTTAAACATTTATTTTTGAAAACACTTTTGTTATTGTATGTGGCAGATACAATTTTATAGATTGTTGCACTGGTGCAATCTGTATTAATATTTAAAGGCTCTAAATTATTTTTCATAGAAACTGAGAGTGCATCGTGAAAAAACTAATCAAAAAGGTATATATTAAATTATATAGGAAGGTTTATTACCAGTGACAAACATATGGTGCAAAGTATGCCTATATAATGAACAACATAGCACAATTTGTTTTGAAGGGTGACCATATTTTTAGTCTTCTCTTATTTTTATAAAATTAATTTACATGAATTTTCAAATTTAAAACAGTTAACGTGCTTTAGAGTAATAAATATATTGTACAGAACAACTTTTGTTCTTATATACATCAAATTACTTACATCTAATTTATTATTGTAACTTTTTCTTACGATATTGTAACATACTTTGTTTACATTAATCTGTACTATTGAAACGTTATTTTCATAGATATTACATGCTCTCTATAAAAGGACTCAATAAAAAAAAGATAGTGTGATGATGACTAACAAATATTCCATCACTCGCGAACATGCTATTTTTTTATATTCGGAAAAAGCTTAGAATGTAGAAAGATAGGTATGCGTGCCATATGCTTTCAAATTTATATGAATACCCACAATTTGTTTGTATTTGTACTCCATGTGAATTTCAAACGAATTAAAGATATATCATCATATTTAAAAAGATAAAAATTCCTAGTATAAGTGATGGCGAACTAAGAATGAGGCATATTAATGTTTACTAAGTGTACATACTGTAGCATAGTGATAGCATGCTCTAAATTTCAATCAAACGCTCCGAAAAAAATGATGACATACACATATTCTATTTTCTCGTGAATATTTCAGTATGTACACGTTTATCATTAGAACAAGTAATCATATGATTGAAGTATAGAGTGTATTATAAGATGTTTGCAGTAAACTTTTTACACTTTTTTAGTAATTGGAATAACTTTTTAATTAGGCAATTTGTTCATGGTATCTCTGCTACATAATATTAAAAATTTACGTTTCAGTTAAGAACATATAAACCATTTGTAGTTCCTGTAAAATGATATGTTTTTTTAATACTTAAAAGTGCACAATTCAGAATGTTAATATTATTCTTCTATAACAGCTTTAAGATTAGGAATTTTTCATATTATGTACATACGTACATAAATAGCACATTTATTACATAGAATGAACAAGTATCAATGGTTTGTTGTGTATTGATTGTATAGAGATGTTGCATTTATTGTAAGTAGTGCATTTATTTTACAATAGCTATTAAAGTTTACCAATCGTAATTAATTGAGAATAAATAAAACGAAGCACAATCTTCTAAATAATATTTAAATAGTATATAATAAGAATCTTTTTGCAGTATTACCATGTAAATAAAACCTTTTCTTTGTTACTCTAAAAGTTATTATTAATAATTGAAATTTTCTTTTTGTACGTCATAGTTGAAATATTATAGATTTCCGATTTATTCTAGCAACATTTGTTTGTAATTTTATTTTAAGCGAGAATAAGTACCTCCAGGCAGCTATTTTGAAATATTTAAAAGAAATGTTTATATGTGTACATGTGATATTTCTTATTTAGTAAATAGGAATGAAGTTGACAAACATATTAATAGTTCAACTCTGAATTCAGTTATACTGGTAAGATGAATTACACTACTTACAACTTGTGCATTTAATGAAAAGTATTTAATATTTTTTTTTCTTTCTTTTTTCTTTCTCTTTCATTCTCTCTCGTTTCATAAGAAAGAAGAGCAACAGTAAAGAATGCTACAAACCAAAGTTCAATATTAATTTTAATATAACGCTTAAAATTTTATTACATATTATGGCATATAAGTATACAAAGAATGAATGTATGAAATGTAAAAATATTCTAGTCACCAAGAATCTGATTTTATTTGTACATGAAATATTTTGTTAAAATTTATATTTGATCACATCTAATCAATAAATAACTGATTATCTTTATCAAAAAAAGAAAACAATCAAACCAAAACAATAAAATGAACATGAAAGTATTAATCTAATTTAAGATATTGTCAATTTAAGTAATACAGAATAAACAGAACAAAAGGAATAAGAGTACATTAGAATACAAATGTATGTATATGTTCTAAGATAAATTAATTGTCAGTAACTTATAACATTTATCTATTTTCTTAAAATTTCTGTGAAATCAATTGTTTCTGTACTAATAAAGCAGCACAAGGGAGTATTACAAGAATAGAAATTGTTTTGTTATTATTTCTCATTTATATTTAATAATATGCGCAAGTGTAATCTCTATAAAAGAAAGAAAAAATAATTTTTAATAATAAAAGATAGTAAATATTCTTCTGGGGTTTCTAAAATATTTTTTACATTATACTAAAAATAAAAATTGTTGATTATTTACTTAATATCTTTTTCCTAAAAATCTTTATGAGACTTCCCTTTTGCTGCAAATATAAAATTAAATATAAAGATGACAATTTTTTAATTAATTTTAATTATTTTATTTTCCAATGAAAAATTCAAATTATAATGTTGATAATATTCAAAATGTAATTGCATAAATGCATGTTTTACATAACACTTGGAAGCATTTATTTTTATTCATGTATATTTTAGCAACAATTTCTTAAAATAAACTACACAATAGAAATATTTGTATTTTTAATCAAAATCTTAATCCCACAAATTTACTAAAAATAGAAATATTATAACATTAATATACACAACTGATTTTTCAATATTATTTTTATCATATTTTACTACTTTGAAAAATAAATAAAAAGTTGTTATTATTCTTTGTTGTATATAATTATTTTAATATTACAAATATATATTAAATTGTAAATTATAAGCATAAATAAATTATTAAAGATGTTTTTTAAAAAATATTAGATATGTGTAATTTATTGAGTATTTTAAATCATTCCATTCATTGACTACAGGTCAATGTTCCATTACAAGCAAGCAATCCTAACCTTTAAAAACTGCTTCGTTCGGTGTTTATAACGTACTATTTTTAATAATGTTATGTAGACCAATTTGTAATATCATACGAAGAAATATATTTACAAATAGGAAAATACATTATGGATTACAAGATACATTAATTGCTAATTTTAAACATTATCATTTATGTACAAACTACATGTATTCACAAAATGTGAATCTTATTATACCTAGAAGATTTAAAAGCAAAGGAAAATTTGCAAGACATGTAAGATAATTTAATACTTTGTATAAAGTATATATGAATGACTTATACTTGTGTTTATCAATATATATTTATTAGAATAAACATGATCAAGAAGAAGAAGAAGAGGATGATGAAGAACTGTCATTAGAAGATGATGTTTTATATACACCAAAGTCTAAAATAATTGAAACAAATATACCCTCTCTTCGAATAGATGCGATTGCAAAAGCAGGATTGGGAATTTCACGCGCGTACGTTATTATTTTTGATCATATTAATATTATACCATGTTTGAATAATCATGTATTTCATATATAAAGGGATAAAAACCATAGTGCCATAAATCACATAATTCTTGTTTTATGAATTAAAGGTTTTGCTACTTTTTACACTATGATCTTTACCCCTACATATATTAATAAACTATGATAAAAAAACATTTAATACTGCAAATAATTAACATTCTAATTATTATTCTTTAATTTCAGAAAATTTGATCAAGAATTTTATAAAAGTAACATACGTATTAATGGAAGAAAATGTTTAAAAAAGAGTTATACGGTATGAATATTTATATAATAAAGTAAATACTTATGTGATGAAATGGAAAATATAATATTTTTTAAATGTGTAGGTTAAAATTGGAGACGAAATTGATCATATTCAGAAGCAGAGTCCAGATAATGCAAAATTGATAATAGTAAACCGTTGCAAAATAATATCAGTTTCTGTAGAATCAGATACACTCAGTGCAAAATTGATTCAAGACAAATCTTTATTAATTGAAAATTATGATGATCCATGGACTGGTGGTTGATAAGATTGTTAAAGTTTAGTAAGTATAAAATATTTGTTTGTGCATATTTAATGTTAACTTTGTAAAAATTGTAGATAATAATGGCAATAATTCGATTATTACTTACATAAAGAATATCAATACTTCATACTTTATTGAACCTTTGTATTTACTAATGTATTTTGTATAATTTTTCTGCACTGAAAGATATTTTTTAATTAAAAATTATATTAAAGAAAAAGTCTTAAGTGAATATTAAGCATACTTACATATGGTACACAGAGTATTCCATCCAGAAACAAACTATTTAAATCTTCTAATATTTTTTCAACGTTAAAACTACCATTTTTACTTTTCTAGA
Source organism: Megachile leachella (assembly GCA_963576845.1). Lineage (NCBI taxonomy): Eukaryota > Metazoa > Arthropoda > Insecta > Hymenoptera > Megachilidae > Megachile > Megachile leachella. The sequence continues at coordinate 11,710,083 of OY756255.1, forward strand.
AAGGAATTAATATTAATAATAAGTCGGCATAAGTTTAATGAAACTATGAAATAAGTAAACTACTCACTTCCAAAACATTTTCCTTATCATCATCATTTAAGAAGGGCAAAAGGGCAATTGCAAAATGTGGTTGCTGACATTGAAAGCAATATTTTATAATGTCACTGAAATTCAACATGTGTACAACAGGACATGAATACAAAAGTTGTAGAGTTTTGATGCAATTATTAATTTGTTCAGAAGTTGGACATATATCCATTTTTTTAAAAGGTTCTAAAATCACAGCTTGCCATCCCAATAGATATCCATTCGAATTTACAATGGCACTTATATTCCGTACTTGCAACAAGATTTTCTTTAATTCATTTATCTAAAAATATAGCCGATTAAACATAACATGATTATTACACTTATATGTTTAAAAATACGATTTAGTTACCATTGATAATTTAGCTAACTGAGTCAAATTTTTATCCCATAACGGGTATTCATATATTTCAAAATCTATACACAGTTGTAAAATAATAACAAATGCTTGTGGTGAATAATTTTGTGTTCTCCATAAAATTTGTACAAGTTCACGTTTGGAACACGTTTCAAATTCGTTTACAGTGTAACTTATCCCCAATAATTGCAACCTACTTACGTATATCAACGATTTCATATAATTCCTAAAATACAATTATTCAAATATATTGACTGCATTTAAAACATGTTAATAAATTAATATGCAAAATAATAAGAAAAATTCAATAGTTACCTAATTGTTTGATGATCACGTTTAGTTAATTCTTCTAACTTAACAGTATCAAGAATTGCCTGTAATACATGAAGAGCTCTGTAACGAGCTTCAGAGCTATAATCCTCATTTTTCTCACCGAAACATATATTTATAAGAAAGTTAGCTGACAATTCGATGTCCCCATATTCAAGAATATAACATGCTCTAAAATTATATAAGATGCTTTAAAATATGTTACAATATATATTGTATGTAAAAACGTTTAAACTGTATTATTGTACCTTAATAAATTATCATCACAGTTAGAATTTGATTCAGGATTTGCCAGCATAGAAAATGTATCTGTTACACTTTGATTAAATTTCATATATTTAACATCTGGTTGTAACCATTCTTGTAGCAATTCGATCCGTAGCTTTATTATGTTAATTGAAAACAGTTCACAGATATAATTAACTGCAGAATTTATATCAGGTCTGTGATCAACAACACATCGATATCTTTGCGGTATACTTTCATCTGAGTATAATTCACGCACCAGTTTCGGCGGATTACCAATTAATGCTAAATAATTTTTCTTCCCTAAACCATGAGTGTGTAAAATATGTTCTGATGTAAAGCGCAAATATTTGAATTTTATTTTCTAAAATAAATCAATTTTAAATGTTATGTGCTTATTTTCTCAGAGTTATATAAAATTAAATTAAACTATGATACCTCAAGCATTCCCTCTTCGAAAATTGTAGAGTTTTGTGCTGATAACTGAGCATATTTGTAACATTCGTTAACTGCTGCTACTTGGTCAGCACCTAGTAAAGACGAACAATAATTCAGTTAAGAGCCCTACAATGTTTTTTTTTTGTAAGATTTATGTCTTTTACATAAAGTACCTGGTGGTGTATGATTCACGACATAATATAATGCCACTGTGCCATAGTATAACACATCTGGACCAGTCATTCGTTCTATACATTTTTTTATATCACTTAATAAACTACTGTTTTTTGAACAAAGAGTCCATTTATCTGTTTCGCGTTTATTTCTCCAGGCACGTGTTACTTCGCCTTTAATAGCTAATGTACATACAATATGAGATTGCAATTTAAGAATAGGGGCTATGTCCAGCCATTTCTCATAAGTTTTTAAATTCAATTCCGGAGCTAAAAATAATTTAGTACTGAAAAATTTGTATATATATTCTTGAAATTCACTAGACATAAAAAAATAAAAAGCTTTTACTTATAATTTGCCATAATTCAACTTTAGGTAAAAAAGGTAATCTCCATTTCGCTATAGGGGGTAAAGATGAATACCCCGGATTAAGATGCATCCACGCTTCATGTTCATATTGCGTAGGTTCGCTAAAAGTTTAAATACAATAACATAATGCAAAAAACAAATAATAAAAATAATATTTCGTTGCCAACATTAAATGAAATCACATTAATTTACCCAGTACGTGTATAATTTTGTAAGAAAAATATATAATTTCTATGTTCTACACTTTTTGATTTTGTAAGATCCATAAGAATTATGAATACTTCATAGTAGTAAAAATTGATCTGAAATGATAACGTGTAGTTTTAAAAATATTACATTTATAATAGCAGCAGAATTCTTACTAACTTGTGAGAAAATAGTTTTTAGACACTTCTTCAAAGCAATTTTATCTTCAATAATAGCAACAATAGCATTACATTTTTTTCTCAGTTCATTCACTTCATCTTCATTAATGTGTAATTCTAAAAATATAATTAACGAATATTAAAGACGACTTATTATTTAATTCACATTAACATCTTAATATTTTTATCACTCTTTTACCTTCTCTTCCGCTTAAATTGCGTGTAGTCAGTTTTGGATTCCATGTTTTTATTACTGTTTGTAAGTAGAGTAACAAACAGTCTTGAATATCGAATCCGAAATCAGTGCAGAAATGTTGTAACAATAAGGTAATACTATCATCATCGTCATTGCAATCCATAATATGTTGTAATATTTCTCTTTTGGTTGTAGCATCACTTCTTAATATCTCTACAAGTACATAAATACATATTTTAGATATATGACACGGTAAAACATTTACTTAAGTAATATAATGATTTTTACCTTTATATGAGATGGAGTACTTTGATAATTTTTGTGCCCAACAGTGCATTATTTTATTGGTTTTATATATTTGCATAGAAGATTCATTCTTCGTTAAACGAAAATATTCATATCCAAGCATTGATATCCTTAAATGTTGAGTACAGTCTGGTTGAAGTCTAAAACAATATATTTCCGTGGTATATTCAGTTTTCTGACTTATAAAAATTAAGTTACTTACGATTTATGAGTGTCAAAAATCCATTTCGATGCATTTGATTCAGATAGCATGAATAAACAAGACAGACCCAAATGAAGGTCAAACAATCGTGTATATATTATTTTTTTTAACAATATTGTTAAAAGATGAAAATATACTTTTGTAATTTCTGATAATAATGTAGAATTTATGTTTGGTGTAACACAAAAACTGAGATACAATGTCTTTATAATTTGTAGCAAACGATAATCATTATGCTCAATTTTTAATTTTTTTATGCTAACAAGTAATTCCTCTAATGGATTTTCTGTAGTTGACTATACAAAAATATATTATTATAGGTAATTTGCATGATGCATTATAGAAACGTATATAAATTACCTGATCACTAGTTATATAAAACCTCTGTACAGAAATGATATTTCTAAACAGTGGCAATAACGATTTATCTGTAGTAATCGCTAAATCTTTATATATTGTATATAATTTCCAGCTCGATTTTGATATTTCATTTTGTCTTGCATCTATTGAATTTGAATTGTACATGGCACTTTCAGTAAAACACTGTTGATATAAATTTATCGAGTTGTATAAGAATAACATTGTCTGCAAATCATCTAAAACATTATTTTTAATTAATTGATGTTCGACATACTCATAATTATTTAATAAATACTACAGTTTAATCTTTTATTTTACAATAATATTTACATACCATCTACACAAACACACAATGTAGAAGAACTTAAATTTCGAATTACAATTGAATTGTCTAGATCCATTTTAGCATATTGTAATAGTGTTAAACATATCTTGTATATGTATTGACATTCATCTGTCGTTAAATGGAATGGTTTCTCTTCGTATCTAAATTAGAATGAACACTTCAAAATAAAATATTATATTGCACTACTTAAATTTTGATTGTATAGAAATAAAAAGTTGCTCACCTATAAAAATAATTAAATAAATTTATATCTTTTGTCCATTCTAACAATAAAGATATAGCATTAATTTTTTGTAATTTTAGTAATGCTGCAACCTTAACAACATTTTTGTATGTAAGCATATATGAGTCACTATTTTTTTCTATGTCCGCTAAAATATTGTTATACAAAATTTAGAGATGTACATAAGTTTCTGTTAAAATATATATGATGAAAAATTATTTTATACCTTCACATGACTTTTTAATATACTTGTCTAATATATTTTTTTTATTTGTTTGATACTCTTGAAGTGTAATATCGATATGAAACTCTTTCTTTAAAAAATATACTGATTTTACTTCCTCTATATTATTAATAAGATTACTATAATAATGTAAATGAGTTTTACATGTTTTTGAGAGTTTTTCTATTTGTAACTTCACCCAACCCAACATTTCGATATAATATTTGAGAGATTCAGGTAATATCTAAATAATAAATACAATTTTAATATATAAATATATGTATAAAAATATAAACTTTTCAACAAATTGAAGTATAATAATTACCTTCAATGCCAAACTAGATATCACATAATTAACAATCTGTATACAACAATATAATAGAACATCTGTTTCTAAGAAGTTTAATATTTCCATTACTTTGGTAAAATTTCTGAAAAACATTTACTATTAAGTGATTTCAATCAGAATTATTTATATGTTCACCTAAATTATCTTACCCCTTAGATAAATAATAATTCACACAACATGAAAAAGTTTTCCTCTTTAACAATGAATCGTTTTTTGTTATGCACTCAATATCAGCAATCATATCATCGTGATTTTCTTTCATTATGCGATGTATTAATTTCTGGAAAAGTTTATAAAAATATATATTGATAAACATCATAAACATTAGTAAACTATATAATAAAATATATACTGTTTTATTAAATCATTAGTATAATTTATTTACATCATTTATGCCAATGTGTTCATAGCCATATTTCTTTAATATAAGTTTTATTGGAACATAATTGCATTCTGTTCTAATTTGAAATGCTAAAGTATGGTCAAGAGTACTGCTTGTTTCTGCCAAATTTGTAATAGATGAACTCCATGGAACAGAAGCTGCTTTTAAAACTTCTAATGTTTGTTGCAGTTTAGTCTACAGAAATTGAAAATTTATTTAGTATTCTTAAATTTGCAAATAAAATTTGAATCATTTACACACTTATACCTCCATATTTTGTATAAAGTCTATGATAAGGATAATTCTTTTTTCCCATAAAGATCCTTCACCAAACCAGCAACTTCTAGAATTTCTTGTAACTTTCTGTAATTAAATTTATTTATAACTTTCATTGTATAATGTTTAACAAATTTATTCGTTTATTCAAATTAATCATACCTGTATATACATTGAAAAAACATGATCATTTTTCAACATGTTATTTAACATGTACTGTTTTAAAAATATATTTATAAATTCTGGAAGAATATCTATATGAACTTTATTCAGTAACATACAAGATACTTCCATAGGATCTCCATTATAAGAGTTAAGAGATATTGCTAATCTGAAATTTTAGTATTAGACATAATTTTAGACCAGATACTCTTTTCGTTTATTGAAAAAGAATTAAAAGTTGTTACCTGTAATTAAGTTTTAGCTTTTTAATATCCGACATAGCTTGTATTAAAAGAATAAGTTGTTTCAAATTGGAATCATTATTTAGGCATTCTTGATGGGAATATAAAGACTGATGAGTTTCTTCAAATTTGAGCAATTTTATAAATTTTTTTGCAAAATCAATTCCAATGTTAGGCCATTCGGAATAATAAGTTTTTTCAAATGATTTAACTTTTTTGCATCCCCAACAAATAATTTCAGCTATTGCACTAGGAATACAAGACAATAATGTGGGCACAAAATGTGATAACCATGGCCAAAGGACAGATGGAGATGTATTCTCGGGAATAATTGCGAATATATCTCTTACAGTTTCTGCAGATATATGTTTAATTATGTCTGGAAGATGCCGAACCCAAATTAAAGTTGCTATTTCCATTTCTCCCTGTACACACATAAGTGGTATTAGTTTGATAATAAATGTGCTAATACTAAATCCATATTAAATTTCCTGTTTTACCAAATTTATATAATATTTGTGTAGTTCTACAAAATTTGCATGTTGAAATTTTATCCATTCTTTCATAATATCATCATCATAATATTGGTGATCTTTTTGATACCCCCAAATCATATGGAAAGTCTCTAATTTATGCAACATATTATTAATTAAATATAGAAGCTTTAGGTGTTCATCAGTCTTCATTTTCTATAAATTATATGATTATTTATAATATGAAAAGTAAAAAGAATATGACAAGTACAATCAGTTCAGAATTACTTACTGCAGTACTTTTTGTAACTCTTGAGTGTGCATATGTATGAATTTTTCTCATTTGTTTATAATCAGGTATAAGTGCTTTACTACAACATTCTACTATGTATTGCACATTTTCTATTTTGTCAAGCACATTAAATAGCACATCCAGTTGAACAGAACTACAATCTTTTTTTGCCTGAGATTCAAGTTGCAATAAAAGTAATAATGCTTTCCTACAATAAATAGGTTCTGTAGATAAATTAAATTTTTGTGCAAAAGCTTCAGCTGCATCAAACTGTTCCTTTCTTAGCAAACGTTGTAACTGACATTCAGGAATACTTTCTGACACAGTCTTTACCCTGACTGTATCAATATATTTGGCATCAATTTCCAAATCATTAACTCCTTCCAAATACAAAATTGTTTCATCACAAGGATCCATAATTTCAACAAGATATGTTGTAGCTGGCACAGTTATTCGAAACTTTTCATCAAATTCTAAGTAAAACAATGTAATTATATAATAGTGTAAATTAAATGTATTAAAAAAGTAATTCGTAATCATGTTATATACCTGGAAATGAAAAAACATGCAAAGTATGCATATTACAATTATCAGATGCTGCTAAAACAAGTATTTGGGATGAACTGTTATCATTGTTTTCAATTATTGCAAAATCTGATACATGCACAGTGTTCATATTTACACCAAGTAAAGTTTGAGGGCATACCATCTTTAATATGTAATCTTTACGTAAACATAACATAGCCCTAAGATTATTAAAATCAATAATTTATCAGTAAAGTCTGTGCATATCAATTGACTAAATTTAAAGGTTTAAACTCATAAAAATACTCACAGATGATTTTTAAAAAACTTTGCTTTAATATAATTGCAACATGTGGACTGTTCAGAGGGCCACATAAATAACTTATTTAAACATACCAAAGCTATTGATATACCATTATTTATTGCACCTACAGCAGCATGTATTACCTACAGAATTGATGCTAAAATTTTTAGTTCTTATAAAAAAAAGTATCAATTCTATTAAACATAATTTGTACATACCTGATCATTATAGAAACCTTTAAACAGCTGTTCACATTGAATTTCCTTAATAAGATTTTCCATTTTAATATTAACATTGGTGTTATTTGATATAACTGATTGAACAAGTTTACTATTAAATCGTGATACTCTGGAATATAAGTATTAATTCTAATTAAAAATTTTCATTTATTTATATAATTTAATATAGTTACCTATAAATGGCCCCATTTTTAGCGACAAGATATATATTGATAAATTCATCATTTTCGCTTTGCAAATATATAGTTATTATTTTATATCCGTCTTTACTGATGTTTCTATATATAAAAATAAATATATTTTAATAACTATGGGATTATTGTTATTACATTGTAATGTAAGGTCATACACTTACTTTGTGAAAATAATTTGTCCTTTATTTAAATCAAGACAATATAAGACTCCATTTGATAATACAATAAATAAGAATAATCCATTATTAGAAATACAATAACATGTTATTGGTGATTCAAAACTAACATTCAGTAATATTTCTGTGCAGGTCTCATCTTTAAATATAGTAATTGATTCATCAATTATTATGCACACCCTTGAATATTGTACAGATGCCAGAATCCTTGGCTCCTTTGAAACCTTGTAAAAAAAATACAAATATCTTTTATAAAATATTCATGATATTTTCATTTGCTTGTCAGTCATCACAAAATTTATAGATTAATAAATGTTCATAAGATGAATGAAAATGTACAAATTGTATTCAAGATATTTTAAAAAAGAAACGACCGTTAAAACATTTGTGGCGTAGAAACTAAATTTGGTTACAATAAAGCTAATTTAAATACCTCGCCACTGCATTGTATTGTGGCAACTGTAGAAGTTTCATATAAAAAGCCATTATTTTCTGTTACTATTCTTTTTCCAAAATTTATAGTTTCTTCTTCTTTATCAAATCCTGTAAACACTTTGTTCCATAACGCCATTTTACCCGCGAAACATTTACGAAATGATCTGGTACTTGCGCACAACAGCTTAAAGCTTACTTCAGCTCCTGCGCAAAGATTTTGATGTTTAGCAGAAATAAACATAACCTCGACAGAAAATTCATATTTGAAACGTTTACTTTCAACTACTGAAATGTCAAAGTCCTTTCATATATAATTTATTGTGTAACTTTAAACATATATTTCAATTAAGCTAGCATACAATTAAAAGATTCATATTTGAATAGTTTTGTTTATTTACATTGTTGTGTCATTTTTTACAAATGTGACTATGAATTTTGATTTTAGAATTTACTTTATCTAAAAATTATTCATTGATAAAGTACACGATATAAAAAGGGTATTTTTAAATAAGACGTTTAGCTGTATACCCATTTATGATGGATATTCTCAAGGCAGAAATAATGAAAAAACGAAAACAATTAGAAGAAAGTAATGTTTTGGTAATGTCTATAATTAAGTTATAATAGTTTTGTAAATTAATATTATTTTAGTTTCATAATGTGTTAAACTATGTGAATATTACAGAAAAACAACAAAAAATATTTTAGAAGAGGTGAGCTAATATCTAAAGATCAAGAAGTAAAAGAGGTACAAAATAGTAACGATGAAGATGATAAAGTTAATATTAGGCAACAGCAAGAAGAATGTGAAGCAAATGATAGTTCTGAACATTCAACATTACCTAGACATGAAGTGATTAAAAGATTACGTGAAAGAAATGAACCAATATTATTATTTGGAGAATCAGAAATAGAAGCATTTAAAAGGTTAAGAAAATGTGAAATTCTTGAACCTGAAGTAAATAAGGTATTTGCTTATACATATAATATTTTATAGTATGAGATTGCGCATAGAAACAAAGGGATTAGTAAGAGATTATTATACAAACTGATAGCTTATAAATATTAATGTATATTATTTTATACTATAGGGTTTTAGGAATGATTTTCAAGAAGCTATGGAACAAGTGGATCAGGCATATCTAAATGAAATATTAGCTTCATCAAAACCACAAGACCGTGATGGAAAAGGGGATGTCCATGTACCTGATGAAGGAGTGACCTATGAAGATCTGCAGAAAATGTCTGTCAAATTAAACAAGGGTGACAGGGATTTTGATTTACATGTTATTACACAGTTTATACAATTTTTGGTGCAAATGTGGGGTATTCAATTAAATAGTAGGAGCACTGCTGAAAAAATGAGCACTAGAGGAAAGATGGCTAGTGCTACTTATGCTCAAACAAGAGAATACTTAAAACCTCTCCTTAGAAAATTAAAAAACAAATCTTTGCCTGAAGATATCACTGACAGTTTAACTGATATTGTAAAACATTTACTTGAACGCAATTATATTTTGGTAAATACCAGTAAATTAAATAATTTTAATATAATACATTGGGAATATTTATTTTAGAATAAAAAAGTATAATTTATTACAGGCAAGTGATGCATACTTGCAGATGGCTATTGGAAATTCTCCATGGCCTATTGGTGTTACCATGGTTGGTATTCATGCACGTACTGGAAGAGAAAAGATCTTCTCTAAAAATGTGGCACATGTAATGAATGATGAAACTCAAAGGAAATACATTCAAGCTTTAAAAAGATTGATGACTAAATGTCAAGAATATTATCCTACAGATCCTTCTCGATGTGTAGAATATTCAAAAATATAATATTGTTAAGTGAAATAAGTAGATAAGTATGTATTATAGAATAAAAAATATTAAATATATTTGACATAAAAGACTAGTATTTATTTTTTCCTCTTGCTGGTGTTACATGATATGTACAAAGGAACTAAATATATGTTCAGATCAATTTGTTATAATAAAAAAAAGATTTGAGAATTAAATTGTATTTTCTATTTGACTGCTATAGAACTATTTCTTTATACTGTTTATATTTTCCAGCACAAATAAATTTTTAAAATAAACATAGTATAAAATACTAAAATATTTAAAAAAATATACATATATTTTCCCCTTAAAATATAAACATTATATATTTATTCCCTCTCCTTAATACATTTTTTTATTAACCTTCACTTTATTTTGGAGGTCAATTCATTGGCTTTCTTTACTGCAGCTTCAATTGCGTTTATCATTGATGCTCTACAAATATAATTAATAATGTTACATAGTGTATTAATAGACATTACATTTTGATGCCTTACCTTACTTGACCACATTCCATAGCATGAATTCCTGTAATAGTTGTACCTCCTGGAGAACATACTTCATCTTTTAACTGACCAGGATGTCTACCCGTTTCCAGTACCATTTTACCAGCTCCTACTAATACTTGAGCTGCAAATTTTGTTGCCATAGGTCTTGGAACACCCATTTTCACAGCACCATCTGCCAATGCTTCTATAATAAGATATGCCTAAAAATTTGATTCAATATCATACTGCTATTCAAAACATTTTGAAGATACAAAAAATAAGTAGTAATTAAAATATACATTTTACTTACATAAGCAGGACCTGAACCTGAAAGTGCACCTATAGCATTCATAAGAGATTCAGGAACACTTTCACTTACACCAATATATGAAAATAATGCTCCTACTGTACTTTCATCTTGTTCAGTTATATTCATAGAACAATATACTGGAAATAATAAGAATATTATAAAAATATGATTCATACTGTTTACTCAAAGAAATAATGTTTTACCTGTTATTCCTTCTGCAACCATCATTGGAGTATTAGGCATACATCTAATAATACGAGGACGTGTTACAACTAATTTCAATTTCTGAAAATATTGCAATAATTTTATAATAATTCTTTCTTTATGTTTGTGTGATGTGTTTATGTAATAATAATTCTTACATTCATTAATGTTTCTAATGTAACTCCTACAAGTACTGAAATAAAAAGCTTCTCTGCAGTTTTCTTTTTCATTGTTGCTTGTATACCCTGAAGTGCATCATCAAGCATATGTGGTTTCATAGCTAAAAATATGATTTCACAATTATCTACTACTTCTCCATTTTTTAATGTGGCATGAGCACCTAAATCTATCCAAAAACCTAAAGTTCTATCCGTACGAGCAGAAACCCAAACATTGTTTGGATTTAAAATGCCTGTAATAAAAATTTTATTGTATTAAAAATAATTCCAGTTAATTATTAGCATTATAATTGCTGTGCTAAAACACAAATATATTACCTTTATGAATTAAACCAGCACCAATGGCACTTGCCATATTCCCACCTCCAATAAAACCAACTTTGCTCGACATTAAATCAATATTTTCCATTTTTCTTGAAAATTTAATCAATAGGCTATATATATATATATATTTGTAATAATTATATTGGTGTGTCAATAATGTGCATCAATTGTATGTTGTCTAAATTGTGTAATACAATTTATGGTATTTATTTCCGTAATATCGAATAATGAAAATAAGTTAAACAGATTAATGTCAATTTGTCGATTATAAATATTTCACAAGTTAGTGAATTCTGCTTTCCGTAATACCTTTCTTATTTTGTAACCAACTGAATTTCGACCTTTCATCTACGTTTACACATTTTGTGATAATCCTCTTAGACATGTGGCTGGAAACCTTGAAAATAGATGGAGACAAAATATAAAAAGTCATAAACTATAAGAAAAATATAGAAATGAACAACAAAAAATTGCTTAAAGCAGATGTTATCTGTTATCAACAAACAACTTATATAATTATAAATATTATATGGAAAATTTAGTTATAACTACAAACACGTTTTCGATATATATACATATTTATAATAAAACGAGTATTTAATTATATGTAGAATACTGTTATATACCATGTTTTATGTAAACAATGCGAGAGTATTATATATTTTTAATAAATGATTATAGCATTTATATGTATGAAAATACATATATACACTTACATCGGGGAAATAAATAAATATGTTTTGCACTATTCTTTATTTCATTTATAATAAAACTTCATGAAATTATATTTATCACATTCATTGATTCAATTTTATAGTGGGCACAGTTGACGTATTTGACATATCAGTCAATTCAGCAAGAGAATAGAATTTTTCAACAACCGATTTTTGTTCATTCTGCGCATGTTGTCTTAATTGCCGTTCGCGGTCCTTAACACCTAGCAAGCATACATAGCGATTTTTTTATTTTGTATGATCTACATCTATTACCTTTTCTCTCGATTAACATATTTTGTCCACCATGTATATTACAGATGATATGGAAAGTGAGCAACACAAGTGGTTGAGAGGTCTCTGAGTTCAATTGAGTTGCGCGAAATGATTCTATTCTCTGGTCAAATCGGCTATACATAGTCGATACATTTGACGTATAATTACTAATGACGATTAATTGGTTCTTATTATTGTATTTATTTTTAAATACAAAAATGTACAATACAATATGATATAAGAAAACAATGGCCTTAATTTATGTCACTTAGGAACCTGGTATAAAAGAAATTTATTATAATGGGTAATTGTATACGGAGTATATTGAAAAGGTTACAAAGGAAAAGGTGTACTGAAAAGTAATGTATTAATTTATTATAAAAATACCTTTAAGAATAAACTAAAAAATTAACAAATAATTTGTTTATAGGACTATTATCTTACTCATTGTGGGTCTTGATAATGCGGGAAAAACTTCTGTTTTAAATTGCATCAGTGGTGGTGTGTATTGTAGTGTAATTTTTATCTTTATTTTGCATTGAAAATTAAAATTGATTTAATAAATATTTAACTATATTTATTATAATATATATTTTTTTAGAGTCAGATAAATCTGTACTACCAACAATGGGATTCCGTACTGTGTCTTTAAAGTATAAATCATATACTGTGAAAATTTATGATATTGGTGGTAGTTCCCAAATTAGATCTTTATGGCCAAAATATTATAACAGTGTAAGTACTAATAAAAGCATCTTAAACATTATAATTATATTTTATAGAAATTTAGTACAACCTTCTTCATATTTATCTGCAGTAACGTAATATTTGTTTGAAATATCCCTTTTTCTTCATTTTACATCTTTTAGATACATGGTCTTATATATGTGGTGGATGCTAGTGATATTTCTCGTCTTACAGAAAATAAAGTTGTATTTGGTGAATTAATTACACATGAATATATTTCAGGAAAACCATTATTATTGTAAGAGAATTGAATATATTTATACTTGTGTATTTTTGTTTATACACAAAACACTATTTACTATTTATGCAACATAAAATGTTCAATAGAACAGTACAGGTAGTTTATTGTTTATATCCCAGCCAATAAGACCTGTATTGCTCTTGCTAAACTTTCTATGCTACATGGATAGTACATAATGCACATTATGCACCATTTAAGTTTGCATAAAAGATATATATGTATATATATATATATATATGTGTGTGTGTGTGTATCAATACACAGCATGAATTTTCATCATTAAATGTTACATTGTTTATATTATCGAATACTGCAATACCATTATACATTTTATTTTAATATATTTTATAATAGGCTTGCAAACAAGCAGGATGTAAATGGGGCTATCGATGAACTAGATCTTGTTGAGCATTTAGATGTAGAACATGCTGTTAATACTATGAAATGTCCCACACGAGTGGAAATATGTTCATGCATTGAAAAGGGAGAACAATTAAAAGATAATAGCATAGGTATTAAAAACGGATATAAGTATGTATTTTAACTTTTTACTTGATATTGAGTTTTAAGAATCTTAAAAAGATATAAATTTATATTAAGCAGAAATAAATAATTCATACAGATGGTTGCTGGACATAATAGCAAAAAATTACGTTGTTTTAAACAATAAACTTAAAGGTTTCCAGAATGCTCAGAATGAAAGAAACACAGAAGTACAAACCACAACATTTGATACACCATCAAAACTCTCAATTCATTCAAATCCTTTTAAACCAATCAAAGAATTGATTGCAAAGAAGGTAAAACTTTTTAGAAACACTTGATTTATTGAAAATCTTTTTTATCTCGTTTACAATTACAATTTTAGGATGGAGCTCAAGCAATAAATATTTCAGAAAATGGTACGTAATAATCATCTTAACAACAATATATAATTTATTTAAAGTATATGAAATGTATTTATAGGTGTTTTAAAGAGTGGAAAGAAATTAAAAAATATATTTACGCATAAAAATAAGACTGCACCACTTAATGTTGAAGAATCTGTTATTGAAATAAAAGATACATCAGAAACTGATCAGTCCGCTAAAGTTTTAAAACCACAAAGAAGTCTACAAGCATTTTCTTCAACATTGAATCCAACAACACTGAATGCGGATTCAAATGGAATTAGATATAAATTAACCCGTCCATATACAGCTCCAGGATGTTCACAACAATTTATAAATAAAATAACAGTAATTAATATACCTGGACAAGTAACACAAGGATAATATTTTTAAGTTTTTATTTAAGTAATAATAAGGGACCATTGTAAAAATAATTAAATCATATAAAGATATTGTACTGATAAGTTCACACTGCAAAATGTTTTATATCTGTGAAATTTACTACATTAATAAAACGTGAGAGATTGCATAAACTTTTATTACGCAATAAATTATTTCTGTAAATAAATTTTTGTTTTGTACTAGATATATAAAGCATAGGTGTTTTTGTTTCATATTACTAGTAGTCAAAAGATATCCTTATAATAACTTTATTATATCCCATAAATTTGTACACAAATTCATGTATACAAAAATTTGGCAAACATATGAACTAGAGAATACATATCAAAGGCTTATAAAATTTATAGTGTAAAGACGTTAGAAAACTTTCGAGTATACAATAGCATATAAAACTGCATAAAAAACACTGTATCACGTAAAGCATACATCAGCACATATGTATCACAATTTACAATACCATATATATTGTAAAGATTTTTATAACATATCTCGTTGAGCAACTACTTTATCAAATATAATGTGTTGAAAAATCATCTTACAGATCATTATCATAAGGAACAATATATCTTATGTAATGCAAAGATTATTAAATTTTCTAACGAAAATATTCCACACAAATTACAATACACAGGTACAAATACAGCAATAAAAATGTAGCGTCAAATTACCAAAAATGATACTAGACACTATAAAATTACATTAATTGGAATTTGAAGACTACATATTCATATTATGAAAGACTGTTGTATCACCATTTTAGAAGTTTCCATAGATCATAATAATGCCACTTCAAATACAAATACAATAATTTTTATGATAATATTAATAGACAATTTTATTAAATTCTTATCTACTTTATCTAGCAATGCCATTTTTCAGACTATGAAACAAAATAACATTTCATGTATCAGCAATTCCAAAAGTGTATGCAAATTGCGTTCTTAATTCTTATTTATTTTTTTAACGATAGGTAAATCTTGAATATTCGTTGTAATTGCACCTTATATAATCACAACTACTTTAATCAGGCAAGATATATTTATCTATTACTAAGTTGAAAATATTTCATTCTTTATATAAGACGACTATTGCTTGTTGCAAAAAGACACATGTTTTGTCCTTCTGACTTTGTACAATGTAGTAGTCATTAAATATATCATTTTCTTTAAGTTGTTTGCATTACAATAATTAAAAAATACCTTTTTCTAAATATGACATTAAAATAGTATAGTTGGTATATAAGTTACTTATAAAATTTTGTTCATAAAGCAGCAGTCACAAAGGCAATCAATTTTACTATATTTATAACGCTTTTTGTCTTAGTTTTACTTTTTCATTTGTACTTATTCTGTACCTTACTTGTAATGTACTGAATATTATGTAATAATATTGTTGTATGATCACTATTACACTCATTCTATGCAGCTTCCTAATTATTTAAAAATAATTAAAAGTTACATTTAAATATCTTATTCTTATAAATCCTACAGTAGGTATAAACCTTACAAAACATATATGATTTGTAAGACTTCTTCATAATCTAATAAGTAATATTGCTATATTATCTTGTAGTGCACATGTTATGTAATATAATGGCAATTTGTGTAAAATAAATGCTATCATTTAAATGCAATACATTGCAGTCACACCAAATAGGATCTGCATAAGTAAAATATTACCATCTAATTTCCAACAATGGTGTGACTTATGCTCATAGAAATTTACATAGTGCAATTCATCTTACACTTTATAAACTTTTCTGTATATAAAACAGCTATACAATTCCATTCTTTGGAGGTGTAAATTTTACTAAACGAGTTAACATTGAGGTAATGCATGGAATTTGTTTCTGTTGATGCATAGTGATATTGTCAGGAGTATTTGATTCAAAATCAAGAGCAACTCTCTGACAAACAAAAGTAAGTAAAGTTAACAAATCATAACGAGTACCGTTTTCACGTAATTCCATACATAATGCTTGCATGAACCATGAACCACGAGTGGTATTTCTCCATGAATAATAACCTGGTATTGTTGAATAAGCAATTAAAATATCTGCTTGACATGGTATACGGTATGTTGAGGCTGGTTGACCATCAGTTTCAGTACGATCCTTTAGTGTTACTCCGCTATCCAATTTATCTCCTTGACAGGCTTGTATAAAAAATAATTTCGGTTTTCCAGAAAGTGTAGGACATCTATCAGCCGTAAAGTAAGACCAAATTGAGTCAGGCTTATAAGAAGTATCATGAGCATAAAGTAATCCCATTTCTCCATGGCTTAAAACAGCTATAATTAGACAGTCATGTTGAGAATGATCCATACCAGCAACTGCAAAAGGAAAATACCACTGTTAAAGTATGTTTAATGCATGTCTACCTATGTGTTAAAATATAAAATGTAACAAAGCACACATTTATTAAGTACCTCTTTCCAAAGTTTTCACTATATCTCTATGTGCTGAATTATGAAAATCATTTACTTCAAAACCAAGATTTTTTAGTGTAGTAACAAGATTTTCACAATCCACATTTGTTCCACATCTTGGTTTAAGATGCGTAACAGTGAATACTTCGTGATTAAAAATGATAGCTAATCCACGTTTTGCATGATTCATGTTGTAATGAGTAGCGTAACGTTCTGTGGGTGCCGTTTGTATTGGACCCATAAGAGGGCTAACGCTATTTCTGAAAAATGAAAAAAAAAAAGAGCATGCATGTCCGTATCTGGGTTTAATTTACAAAATAATAACTCAATATAAATAAAATAATTCAAAACTTGTGTGAGGTTTTATAGTATTAACAGCAACAAAATGCAAGTGTATAATTACAACTTTGTCTTATGTTCTTTAAAGTTATTATTGTATATTGTTAAAATAAAATATAATAAAAATAAAATTTATAACAAAAAATAGTCATTATCAACTTGTTATAATAATAAATGTAACTCTACTATATGGAAAATTAGACTTAAAAAGATAATATGTATCAATATGGAAAATAATGGACATATCATAATGGAATTGTTTGGAAATTGTATGGTTAAGATATGTACTTTTCTAAGCTAACAAACATACCTAGAACATCCGAATGCATCTCCAACGTCATTACTAACTGGAATGCTACCATTTACAGCATCACTTTCCAAGGAACACATGGCTGCGATTTAAATATGATTTTCACAGGGAATTGTTTCGTTGTAAAAATACTGAACACAGTTTACTGGCACAGCGGAACATGAATATGACGCACACTAGAAACCTGCGTCGTGACGCATATCCCTCTGGTCAGTGATGGGCAGTCGTGAGATTTTATCTCACGCGAGAGCTTTCTGCGCATGCGTCAGCTGACGTCACAGCCTGCTATTAGTGCCGTATCTAGCCGGTACATGCAGTGGTGACTGATAAGAGGCACCTTAATGATTTTACATAATTTTTCAAAAATTCTTATAATTGCACTGTAAACTATGAATGTATAAGTTGGGTTAGATTACATTAGGCTGGGTTAGGTTAGTTATATATATGACTGTATAAAACTATACAACTATATATGTATGTATAGAGTGAATTATACAAAATTGCTCTGAATGTTCATCTTCATTTTCGTTTCCTCGATACATTTAGTTCCGTTAATAAATGTATACTTAGTAAATTTTGTAACTACTTACCGGCTGACGCATTATCGGTGGTAACTACGTTACCGATGTCGCGCGATTTGCTTGTTCACGACCAGTGCCAACCGTCACGCTTGCACCCGTCGCTCTCGCATCCGAGCTCGCGCTATTCTCGCCCTCTGATTGTCAGTGTTTTTCATTAATAATTCAAAAACTAAGCTTAAACCAGCATTTTGGTAAAGGAAAAAGTTGTTCCGAATCATACCAGCTACCACCCCTCAAGAGGATCTCCACCTGACAGCGAACACCCTGTATGACCAGATCTAAGTAGTATAAGCGCTTTATGGTCAGACCATTCAAGTAGTATAAGCGCTTTATGGTCAGACCATTCAAGTAGTATAACCGTATGATATGGTCAGACCTAAGTAGTATAGCCGTATGATATGGTCAGACCTAAGTAGTATAGCCGTATGATATGGTCAGACCTAAGTAGTATTACCGTATGATATGGTCAGACCTAAGTAGTATAACCGTATGATATGGTCAGACCTAAGTAGTATAGCCGTATGATAATGTCAGACCTAAGTAGTATAACTCTATGATATGGTCAGACCTAAGTAGTATAACCGTACGATATGGTCAGACGGTCTGACCATATCATACGGTTATACTACTTAGGTCTGACCATATCATAGGGTTATACTACTTAGGTCTGACCATATCATAGGGTTATACTACTTAAAATGTCTGACCATATCATAGGGTTATACTACTTAGGTCTGACCATATCATAGGGTTATACTACTTAGGTCTGACCATATCATAGGGTTATACTACTTACATTGTCTGACCATATCATACGGTTATACTACTTAGGTCTGACCATATCATAGGGTTATACTACTTAGGTCTGACCATATCATAGGGTTATACTACTTAAAATGTCTGACCATATCATAGGGTTATACTACTTAGGTCTGACCATATCATAGGGTTATACTACTTAAAATGTCTGACCATATCATAGGGTTATACTACTTAGGTCTGACCATATCATAGGGTTATACTACTTAGGTCTGACCATATCATACGGTTATACTACTTAGGTCTGACCATATCATACGGTTATACTACTTAGGTCTGGCCATATCATACTGTTATACCACTTAGGTCTGACCATATAATACGGTTATACTACTTAGGTCTGACCATATCATACAGTTATACTACTTGAATGGTCTGGCCATATCATACGGTTATACTACTTAGGTCTGACCATATCATACGGTTATACCACTTAGGTCTGACCATATAATACGGTTATACTACTTAGGTCTGACCATATCATACGGTTATACTACTTAGGTCTGACCATATCATACGGTTATACTACTTAGGTCTGACCATATAATACGCTTATACTACTTGAATGGTCTGACCATATAATATGGTTATACTACTTGAATGGTCTGACCATATAATAGGCTTGTACTACTTAGGTCTTACGTGCGAAAATTATAATATCAGAGATACAATAAGAAAGAAATGGATTTTATTTTGTTAACATGCAAAGATCTGATAAAAGTCGAGCGGTATCTTTTTCCTTTGCTCTTGCAACAAATATTAATATAATATAATTAATTAATTAATTAATATAATAACAAATATAAATAAAATAATAATCATAAATAAATTAAATTATTAAATAATTTAATAGTCATAAATAAATAATATTACTTTTATTATATATAATCTGTTATATTACTTAACCATTTTATTCTCTTTCCTGCAATTTTCTTCAGATTTATTTTTTTCCTCATTAGGGCCTAATGATACCTTATATTTGATCAAACTGTATACGCTACTGAGAACTTCTGCGAATAGCTTACTGCGCATGCGCTGAGACTGCCCACCACTGCCTCTGGTTGATACGCATTGTAACTACATACACAAAATATTTTTCGTTTCAAATTTTTCAGATACCATACATTATATTTATTCTATCAACATATAAATGTAAATACAAAATTCATTTTACTAGTATTTATTTTTTTATTTCATATACATTCTCTTTATTGCACAAATGAACATTAGAAACTTCGTAATTATTAATTCGAATGGAAAATCTGTATACAAAATTTTAATTCTGATATAAATTAATAGAATATAAATATTTACATCATATACATATATATGTTAAGTCTAAAAGTTTAATTAGTTTACATATCTTTTTTACAGTTCAACTAAATAATGTACAATTTTCTTTCTTAGACTAAATGAATAACACTGTTATGTCTGTTATTACTTAAAGTACATATATTTTATCTATGTTATTCGTATTATATTCTAATTGATATTTTTAATTTCTTTTCGTTTTTCTTCTTATTATTAGAGTAATTACATATACGGTTCAGTAAAATAATTAAGTACATAAATCAATTCTATTTCTGAGGCAGTGAATCAATTATTAGACAGATTACTAAATCATAATTAGTCATTAATAATTAATTACTTCCAAAGTAGTAAGTCTAAAAAAATCTCAGGGATCAATGATATATATACAAATAGTTAATAAATAACAAATCTAAAAATACACTTAATAATGAATGTTCAAATAGATTTTTTGTTTTGTTCTTGTGTTTAATTCAAAAGTAAAATCTTATTTAACTTAGTTTAAATAAATAATAATAGTGACACATAAAGTTATCCACTAATTCCTTTCTGTAGCTTATATCATTTTCAATAATGGTACAAAGAAAAATAACTTGCAATTCAACTCCCTTGAAGTCCACTTTTGAATTTCAAGGTTTCCAACTGAGGAAGCTATCCTGTATAACTATTTGTTTGAATATACTATGTGTAAGAGATTGTGAAGTTTTACGATTGCGTTGAGCTTCTAAGATATACGAAACTTTTTCTCTTGCTTCGCTGCGAGAAATATCACCTCTAAGTCCCAATAACCTAACCAAATGATCTTCAGTCATATCAGGATATTTTTCAACTAAGGAATGTAAATCAAGCGAAAGAATTTCGGAATCTTCGCAACGTAAAACTTCGGCAAGACGTTTGATTATTTCAAAAGGAGAATTGAAATTCCCTATTTTCGGCGCTATTCTGTCAAAAAAGTTCTTCAATTTATCTGCTTCTGTCATTATTTTTGAAGTACATGTTAAGCATTCATCATATGTTTTCAAAGATATTTTCCTCTGCAGCATAGCAGAGATATAACGTTTTGCAATAAGATTTTGTGCTTCTGTAATGACATATTCAAAATTCTTTGGGCACAAATGATTGTAATCTTGAAAATAATCTTCCAAGGTTACACAAATGGTTTCTACTGGAATAGGAGATGATAACCATTTAGGAGTAATTAAATCTTGAAACTGTAATTCCAAATCTAAGAAAGATTCTTCAAGTAGTATAGCTACTGCTTCATTTCGTAACTGCTGGTAATTTGATAATAAATTTTCAAATTTAACAGTAGCATCTCCACTAGCATTAGGAACCCAATAAAGCTGTTTCATTTGTTGTGCAAGTTCTGTGAACTGTAAACAATTATTAACAATTGTAATCATATGATGTGTAAAATAAGGTACTTGACTTCTATCTTCAAAATGTTTGCTTTTAAATTCTAATATTGCTTGTCTATACATAAATCCATATTTAATAACTTGCTCAATACACAAAACTATAGCTTGGGCTGTTAATTCAGTACTAATAGTTTTAGTAACTTGGAGATTTTGATCAATCATTTGAAATATAATCACTGGTGCTGCTGTGTGATAATATGCTTCTTGAGTACTTCCTTCTGGAAGCACACCACTCCACCAATCAACTTTTTCAGTTTCCAAAGTTTTCTTCATCCAATCTTCATAATTTTGGCACATATTTTTTAGATACTTTTCTTGCAGATCACTTATAATTTCAGGATTTAATAAAGGACCAATATCGCTTGTATCAATATTTAATTCAGGATGTTGCATTAATTCTGGTCCAGTGTAAGTATTCATGATCCATGATAACAAAGAAACATATTCATTTCCTTCTAAGCCATTAGCAATTATGTCCTTTAAATGCAGAGATAAACTTGTATGATACATTTTAACAAAAGTTCTTACAATATTATACCAAGGTGGAAAACAAGGTTCACAAAGAGTTTTAACAACCCGTAAATCTTCTAAAATTAGAAGTCTTGTGAGTTCCAGATATCTAACCAACCACATTTTATTATCTGCTCTTTCTTCAACATGAGTTCCTTCAATTCTGTTAGCTACAGATTTCTCCAAAACTTTCATTGCCATATCTTTCCATTTCTTAGGTCTTCCTGGTGGCATGAATCCACTTTGCTTATGTCTTTGGATAGCAAAATGATCTGCCTTCTCTTCTCTTTCTATTATTCTTAAAGCTGTTACAATAACAGTAGGTTCTTTTCTCACTGTATTTAATGTTCGACTTAATACTAATCTAATTTGTTTTTCCATCAATTGTGAGAGCATTTCAACATCTTCTAAATAAGCTTTTAACATGACAGTATCCGCTGGTGATTGATTTGGAAGTTTATGAAGTTCATAAAGCAAGTCATCTCTTGAATTTTCAAGATCCATAATGATTTGATGAGCATACAGAAGATTGCCCTGATTTATCCATTGTTTAGTCATTTCAACACTTTCAGGCAAAGTAAATGTATGCTTCAAATTCTCTTTAGCAGTAACATATTGTGAATGACGCATGTTTTCTTCTTGGACAGCTTGTAATTTTGCACTGAGTTCTGGAACTTGACTGAATAAATTGCCAATATCATCTAAATCCTCTTTTATGGAAGCAATACTCTTTAAGGAACTTTGAAGTTGTTCGAAGCCAACACGAACCCCATCTAATTGACTTTGCATTGCAGTTTTGAGCATAGTTTCTACGGAAGCTTTCTTCCGAGTTATTCTACGTTTGTACATATCAATCTTTTCCAATTGACCTGGACGTTGCAACAAATTTGACACATATTTTGTTGCTCTTGCCTTAGCCTCTTCTTCCAACTTTTGCAAATCTTCCATTTTTAAAATCGCTTAATTAAGTTACAATCTATTACAAAATTAGTGTTTATAAAAGAAGTAATAGTTATAACAATTCTCCTTGGACTACTTAACAGTCGCTTAAAAAGAAAACATGAAAAGATTATTTTGACATTTGTAGAATTTTGATTAGGCATGTATTTTTAAGATACGTTTATATAGAACATCTTGTGATTCGATATACTGTATGTACATGAAAAGGGGCCCTAACAGACAATGCTCAAATTTGATTGATTACTTTTTCTCACATATTTACATCTTTCGTTTTCATGTAAATATAAAATAATAATGTTTTTTTTTACGCATGCATTACATTATCTAAAAAATATAAAGATTTAAAAGTTTCAAACTTAAAAATTCAGGAATTCAAACATTTTTCATTTTCAATTCGGAGTTGCAAATTTTAAAAAACTACCATCTGGTAATGTGTAGTTTGCTAATCCTTGGGGTGTGTAATTTGGTGGTATTTTGAAAGAGACAATTTCTCGACAATGTGTAGACGTGTCGATGATAGTATTATGTGATGTACCTGAATTTAAGAGTAGTATATTTTAATTGAAAAGACGTATTACATCTGTTCGAATTTTTGATAATCAGATGATCCTAATTGTGAACTTACATCGGACAAAGGTTATCACGAGACATTTTTAAAACGATGGACAAAATAGTATAATAGACGCGAATTAATTGAGATATATCTTCCTGTCAAAAGACCAATATACATTTATAATGTATTCTACAAGCATGTTTACATTAATGCTTATGATATTACTTAATGTCCAGGATGGATTAATGGTGTCACAACATCCAAAATTATTAGTGGTATCGTATGATGCATTTAGGTATGTTTCATGACCTTATTCTTCTGGAATGTTGAAGATATAGATTCACTTAACATTGGATCTTTTGTATTTTACAGATATGACTACTTTAACAGAAATTTAACGCCTTTTATGAATAAACTGAAACATGAGGGCACATACGTAGATTATATGATGAATGTGTTCGTTACAAAAACATTTCCTAACCACCATACAATGGCCACAGGATTTTATGCAGAAACACATGGAGTTGTAGACAATGAATTCTATGACCCTGCTTCAGGAAACACAACAAATTATGATCTATATCATTATAATAATAACATACTTCCTATTTGGGTATGTAAAGAACAGTCTTCAATATTATATATATGTATGATAATATTTCTTACAAAAGTATTTTTATACTCCTATGGATAATAGACTGTTAATCAGAAACATGGTGCTCAAAGAAGAAGTGGTACAATGATGTGGCCTGGTAGTAGTTATGAATATCAAGGAATTACACCAACATTTTCGCAGGTTTATATTTTTCACTATTAAATTTCAAATATAAACATTTTAAATGTAATAATTTAGTAATTCATAATTTTATTAGAATTTTAATAGAACCATTTCTTGGGAAGATCGAATAGATGCTTTAATATCATGGTTTGTTCACCCTATACGTCCAATCAATTTTGGAATACTATACATTGAAGAACCAGATTATCATGGTCATTTTGTTGGAATAAATGGACCTGAATTTGATAATATTCTTAGAAAATTAGACAATATAACAAAGTATTTGCATGATAGAATAGAATATCATGGACTACATGACCTTAATATTGTTCATTTAAGTGATCATGGAATGGCACCTGTCAAATTAGACAGAATAATAGACCTAACAAAATATATTAATAGTTCAGATTATAAATTTGTTGGTACTTCACCAGGTTTACATATTTTCCCTAATCCTGGTATGTTGATTAAATATGCAAGGCTGTATTCAGTTAAAGAAAATACATATTTCAATTAATTTGTTTTGTATAGGCAAAGAAGATATAATTTATCAGTCGCTAAAACAAGCTGCAGAGAAAACAATGACTTTTAAGGTTTATAAAAGAGAGGAAATTCCTAAGAAGTATCATTATGGAAATAATACACGTGTTGGTCCTATATTTGTCATTGCTGAAGTTGGATATGCATTTCAAAATCTTCTTGATGCTATAAAATTTTATAAGAAGAAATTTAATATTACAGGTATTTATTTATAATAAACGATTTCGAAAAATGAAACGAACATGTTCAAAAATTTAAATTTTTTAGTAAATGGTGACTCGGAATTTGGTCTTCATGGTTATGATAACGCGGCAGTAGAAATGCATCCTTTCTTTTTTGCAAAAGGTCCTGCATTCATGCCAAAATGTAAATTGGAGCCTTTTAATAACTTAGATTTATTCCCCTTATTTTGTAAGATACTTGATTTAGAGTGCCCTCCAGTAAATGGTACTTTATCACATCTAACTAAGTGTCTTAAGAAACATCAACAGGATGTTACAATTATTGCTTATCGAATGATATGTAAGTGTAAATTGCACAATATTTCTTATGATCACTATAGCATTTATTATAAACAGTTGTTTCTAATTTAAGTTGTAACTACTTCTATTTCTATGACAATGGTTGCAATCATAGGAGCACTTGAACTGTTCTATATTAGAAAAAGACGATTAGGAATACAAAATTACAGGTAAATAAGAGTACAATACTTCCTTTCTTTTAACATTTATAAATATAATAATTAATTTGATAATGTATCAAGTATTTATGAAAATATTGTTTGTACTTTTGGATTTAAAAAAATGGAGTCTAGAAAGTATTATAATAATACTATTGATATTTTAATTTTTCAGGAGATATTATTTAGTGGATGGATAATATATATAAATAATGTAAAACAACAAGCAATATGTATACTGTATACATTTTATTATATTATACATAATAACGAAATAAGTAAAGCAAAATAATTTTAAAGAAATAACATAATAAAAAGATAGCATGATGATAAAAATAAATAAAACAAATATTAGACCGGTTTTTTTTATATATGAAGTTATCTTCTGTTTTAGTACAGAAAGTAACAAAGTATTTTAGAAGAAATTTATAGTATGTTGAAATAATTGATAGTATAATTAGTTATAATTATGTCGTAACGTGATATTTAAAATTATGTAAAAGAATACAAAAACTTGGAAGTAATTATAATGTAGTAAAATGTGCACGAAAAATTTTAATCATTCAGTTACATAATGAAAATTTATTTAACAAATAACAAGACCTCAGTTTCTCATTTATATGTCAATAAATAAATACTTTAAATAAAAAAGATACTTCCTAATACATCTACTCTTTCTAACGTTAATATAAAAAGTAATCAGATCCGACTTTTTGTTTTTAGAAGAATACTGGAAGATTTGGAAGCGCAATACCATTTGGACGAAAGTTGCAATATTGAAAATGTTTCTTGCAAGTAAATTTCCAAAGATTTATTTTCAATTTTTTTCTGCTTTTGTTCCATTTTCATGAGGGATTGCTTTCTGTGCGCAAAGAAAGAAAACACTGAAAAATTTTGAAGTATAAGTGAATATTAATAATCTGTTTCTCTTTTCAGATCAAACCATTTTCCAGATTTATTTATAATTTCATGTCATACGAAGAGTAGAGATTCATATGAGCGTAAAGGAAGCATTAAGTATAGGAAATCTTTTTTTCATTATAGGTGACATATGCATCATATGTTACACTATTAAACACATATAAATGAGAAAATATTTCTGTGATAAAACGAACAGTTTGATATTTCTTGACCACTCTTAAAATAGTGTACATAAATTCAAGAATGATCATTATTAATTCATGTATTAGATATACACATTTTCATGAATGTCCATGCAATACTTAGTATATGTACTTTTTATTCGCTTGCATTCTACATGATACTCATTACAATAAATGTAAGTTATGTATAGAGTAGGAAATTTACAAACTACAAATTGACTTTTGGATTTGTAGTATCATTCACAGTTATAATTTTTGAAAGATTTTCAAGATTATTTATTCTGTTTCACTGTTACAGGAGATTATGATCATGTGTTATAAAATTGTTTACCATTCGGTATTATCTTTACGGTACATATATACATACGGTATAGTATCCAGTTATAATAGTGACTTTCATTATAATAGTTTAATATAATAGTGACCAATTTCACTATGATAAAGTAGTTAAATAAAATCGAACAATGTAATTAACATGCACAGTATTACTTTAGGTACTAGAACATAACATAATTTATCCTACTTGACAAAATATTGTACAAAATTGAATGTATCTTGATCATGCACCAATTGTGTAACAATTCACATGTAAATATATCGAATATGTAAATACATGCCATTATAGAAAAACGATTTTGTTTGCTTATATTTTTAACAACATGTATTTTAGGATTTTGTAATTAAAATGACATTAGCAACTTTGATGCATTCCGAATGGAATGATTAAAAAACAAGTCAGACAATACATACTAGTTATGTCATTGTCGCATGACACTATCTTGTTTGGTGCATATAAATGACATTTATACCGTCATTAAAGTATCAATTATCTATATCCAAACAATGTATGAGAATTGTTAGTTTTTATTGTTAGGTTCCGTTTATTAAGTTTACAAGCTGGTGATTCAAATATGGAACTTGAAAATTCGAAAATTGTTAAATTCTGAAACTCTAAAAATTTTTCAAATTATAAAATCGTATAATATAAGTAATTTTGTAATTGTTTAATAGTTTCTTTTTATAGTTTCGCAATACAAATTTTCTGACATGAAACCCAGTATTTTACTAAACCTGCGACATCAGAACAAGTATATTTACCTCCTCTGTTTCTTTCGATGTAAATTTTATCAACTAAGAATATACCTGTAGGATTGCATCGCCATCTTTACAGAAACTGTAAGATTAATGTAAAACATCTTTAATGAGAAGTATTCAGTTTGTACTTGATCGAGCTACAGTAAGGATCGCGGAAATAGGTGTATCAGCAAGTATTGAAAAAATCATTAAACTTATCGGATACAGCAAAATTGAATTAATTTTGTTGTTGTTACAGAAGATGACTTCAATCAAACTGTTGTTCATATGTTTAACATTGAGTGCTATACTGTCTCCAGAAATGGTTTCTACAGTGTCTGCTCAAGATTTGTTTCCTGAGAAACAGGACGAGTGTTCCTTTTTAAACAACGCATCGTGTAGGACACATCGTGTCAAAAGACAATTCTTTGGTATATTTTATAAAACAAAATTGATTTTTATATTATATTACCACGTGCCATATTGCCCAGATTTCTTAGAATGTTTCTTTCCGTAACGATGTAACGTGGTAAAACCACTGCTACGATAATTTAAATTAAATACGAAATAAGTAGAAATGTAAAAGGCGATTAATCATGCTTGCGAATAGAGAAATGGTTGTTATGGATTTTCCATCAACTGCTCAATTTGTAACTAGAAAATTGAGCAATCTATGACGCTAGTTTGAAAGGTCCGACCCAAAGATGAAGGTCAAGAAGTGTCAGCAACTATCATGCATCGCATGCACTGCTTCTTTCGTGTTCCATTTATTGTGCAATTCAGATCTCACTTGATAAATGATCCGATTCATTCTGGGCCAAAGATCAAATAAAATTTCTATCTTGCAAATTGTTTTCTGCTAAAATTTGATGTACATTTTATAACTCTGGAAGAATGTAAATGAATGCTCATCTTGTTTTTTGCACATTGAAATATTCAGGAAAAATTGAAAAAAGTAGATCTTTTTTCGTCCATGATGTAACGCCACCAAAATGTCGAATTTATTAATACTAATTTGGAGTTCGAACAAAAACTTGTTTTGCTCAAAATAATTTCCATTTTGCATGTATCTTGGATGACACAAACAAGCTTGTCTCAAACTTGACAGCTTCCATCCAGAATCCAATATAGACTTAAACTTTTTATGTCTTTCAAGGTGATTCCTTTATACGAATTCCTTTAAACGTTGTCATTGTAGCTGCAAAATAGAATTATTAATTTATAATTCAAGTTCGTTACACGCAATTAAAAATTCCTTGAATTTCCTTATTACGAAATATTATTTTGCATCAAAACAAATTACGATCGAAAGTCACACAAAATTTATAATTCACTCACATCGAATTACATCGAGGAAATATCAGAATCTTGATCAAAACAAACTTTCAGATAGAACATGCGTTACCCCAGAGAACGAATTAGGCGATTGCATCAACATTAAGCAGTGTCCATCACTGTTAAACACCTTGATAATGAAAGGGGAGTCGGCACATGAATACATACGAGAAAGGACGTGCAGCTTTGATGGTAGAACAGCAATCATTTGCTGTTTCAACGCTACCAAGAACAGAGAAAGCAGGAATCATAAAGACCCACTATTACGGCCACCGCATTGTGGCCTCAGCGGCAGCAGCCATGACAAGGTGGTTGGTGGTGTTCGAGCCAGATTAGGTACATAGTATTTTTATCAACAGACAGCGTTAAATCGAGCATTGTTGATGACATGAATTATACAAAAGATTCTGATTATAAAGTTTTGAATGTCAGCATACGTCGATTAATTTTAGGTGCATGGCCCTGGATCGCTGCTTTAGGATATCGGACCGAAAGTGATCCGTCGCAACTTCAATGGAAGTGCGGAGGATCCCTGATATCGGCCAGGCACGTTCTGACCGCTGCACACTGCTGCAACGATTACTTATCCACAGTTCGTATCGGAGATTTAAATCTGAGGCGGTCCGACGACGGTGCACATCCCGTAGAAGTGGAAATCACGCAGAAAATAATTCATCCTCTTTACAGAGCCGGAATGGCCGAGAACGACATAGCTGTTCTCAAACTAGCCGACGATGTGCCATTTTCCAGTAACAATTTTTCGTTCATAGTTTAAGCAATGAAAATAGTTTTCTATCGTTACCTTTTTGTTTGTAGAAACTTTGCTTCCGATTTGTCTGCCAGTTGACCCACCTCTTCGAGACATGAATTTAGAGAATTATTCTTCCTACATTGCTGGATGGGGATCGCAGTCACTGAGTTAATAGTTGATTTTATTATTAATACTTGAACGAAAAATCTGTGAAAATACTCTATTTGATTGTCCGCAGAAGGAGAAACTGAAGATCATCTTATGGAGGCAAAAGTGCCAGTGATTAGTAATGATGATTGTAAACGGCAATATTCTAATATAAGGGGAGCTGTCATTGACAATCGAGTGATATGCGCTGGATTTCTTGAAGGTGGAAAGGATGCTTGTCAGGTAGTCATAAAATTCATCAAATTGCATACATCTCATTTATTTTAATTAGTGAAACTTTGTCATGTAACGTTTAAAAACTCGATAAAATCCAGAAGTACATATGTTCAAATAGTTACATCAAACATTATTCGAATGATCTGAATAAGAAAATAATTCGGAGCGAGAAGGTTCTCCTTTAATTCTTCATAATTTTGTAGGGTGACAGCGGAGGACCTTTGATGTTTTCGCCCTCAAATTTCTTCTATCAAATCGGAGTAATTTCATACAGTTATAAATGCGCTGAGCCTGAATACGCCGGAGTCTACACCAGAGTCACCGAATTCTTGGATTTTATTATCTCCTCGATGCAGTAATTGAACAGCATTTCGTGAAAGTAAAAGTTTCCCCTACTTCCCAATTTTGACGAGACACGACTTGTACATGAATAACACAAATAAATGATTTTGCACACAGTCTTCTTTCTTCATTTTTTAATCGATGATTCTTGGATTCTGTCACTGTCATTTATTTTGCATTTGAGAGTATTGACGTATCTCAAACGCAGCTGTATACATTAAGAGTGCAAGAATTGGCAAACAAGTCAGATGTAACATCTTATGTCATCATCGAATAATACTATCTTGTCTGACGCATGCCAGTGGTTAACATATGTTTTGTTGTATAGTGATAATGTCCAGACAGTGTACAGACAATGTTAACGTAATTTGTAATTTTGCAATTTTTTAATTTTGGAGTCCTAGTCTGAAATTTTGGGAGTTCGTGACTTCGAAATTTCGAAAGATTGGACCTTGGAAATTTCAGAATTCTGCGCTTTCAAATCTAAAAAGTGGAATTCTGCAACTTCAGAATTTTGTAACAAAATCTTCGAAATTGAGAAATTATTGAAATTATTGAAATTTGAAACTAGAGAATTATTAAATTTTGGAATCTTGGAACCTTAAAATAAACACCCGAATTTTTTAGGTCAAAATGAATTATTTAGAAATTATGAAATGTTGCCTTACATACGTTTTCCGTTATAACTATGACCTTGCACTTAAACTCTGTAAGTGTAATAAATTTTCATTCAGTGCTATTTATAAGTATGATTTCCTGCACAATCACATAGCAACACTAAATAATCAGGAAATTTGATAATAGTTAACAACAGTCGGGAAGTATTTAACAATTTGTTCGTCCTTGTGTAAAAATCGAGTCCGGGATATCAAATAATTGGGGGAATACCAAAAATAGGTGACGATCAGCGACCGTAACACTATACATATGTGTCATTCATTTCCATGAATTCAATGCCGAAGGTAACGAACCAGAACCCGTTTGATATCACTGCATTCAAGATGTAAGGCATTAAAATCTCCGAGCGCGTCGATGCATGTACATAAGTGAAATCAGAAATTCATGCCGCATTAATCATATTTTAACACGCGATTCAGTTGTACGAAAACACAATGTAAATGAAAATTAGACATGTGTTTACTCTACGAGTGTTCTTATCTTTCTATGATAATTAAATAAATATAGCATAATTATGTCTGACGTTTATCATCGTTTTTTAATTATTATTCTTTCTTTATCGTGTAAATATGTACGTACACATACCCCTAACATTATAATTAATATCTATTAAAACAATAGAGGAACTTAAATTTTATCTATCAGGGAACATATCTAACGAGGGAACATATCGAACCGGGACACACCAATTTCAATGAAACTTATGTGAAAGATAGTTCTCAATAAAATATTTTTATGTCGGCTGTCAATTACACTGAAGGGATAACAACCCTCAAAGTTAAGGGTTGAAATCATACCTTTGGAAATATCTCCAAAACTAAAGGAGATAATTGAAAGCTTTTTCTTGTGAATTGTGGGTCTTTTAATAGAGAATTTTCCTGCATACACAATTTTAATAAATTATTTATTTAAATAATATTGTAAAATACAAAAGATTTGAATTCCGCTGTAAATTAACATCCCATCAATTTTCCGTAAATGATCGTTAAAAACGCATCGCATAATTCATTGTTTGCGTAGAAGCAAATATTTTTGTGCCTAGTTTTACGTTTAGATGCTCTAATGAGTTATGACACGTCAAAAGATAATATCGGAGGATGATTGACGACTCCGTAAAGACACAAACATGGCACCTGGACGAATTGTTAAATAAGGCTGTTAATTAGGATATAATGATACATAAACCTTTTAATAGCGCAGTTGTAAGATCCATAGCGCGTGCGTCAACCATGGTTCCCGGAATTGTAAAACTTTTTTAAAAGTGGCCACCGTGATGAGAAATCCTCAGTCAGACGCGAGTCGTGCCAGAAGAAGGTTCGCGCGAATTGTCGTGGACTTAGTGGTCACAGAAGTCGACTATTTGTTGAATAGTCACGTATATAAAAACTTATTGAACAATCAGGTATAATTCAGTTAAGCTCATTCAGAAACTCGACGTTTTACGAAAAGGTCACTTACGTGTCGTGTAGTACGCGAAGATTACTGCGACAAATTATAGACGAGATACCATTAATTACAGTGTTCTACTTTGTAATTTTTATAGTCGTTACCTGTTTTGTGATAATTTATTCTAAAGTGCATTATCTGTGAAATTTGTGAGATTTGGTGTATAAACAAAGCTTCATGTATATTAAATTATTTTATATTTATTGAATAATATTCTGTGTGACACGTGAATTAAATTCACTTCAAATACGACTATGTAATGTTTTTATATTGTCATAATCCTATAAATTATACTACTGCAATTTATATTTTTTTTAAATATTTGTAAAACCTGATATTCGTATATTTTTATGCGACACTAAATCTTCTCTTTTTTTTTCAGAAACCCAGCGACAAGAAAGATGTTGTTCCCATGTTTGGCGTTAATTGCACTTCTGTATCCATCAGTGGTTCCCCAGGTATCCGGAGAAGGTTTGTAAAAGAAATTTTTTTCCAATTGTAATATGAACAGTCTTCGTGTTCAAAACATTTGTGTTTTTTGAAGCTAAAAGCATATCCGATAATTACGCTATAAAAACATTGGTGGTCATTTTTCACCAAACGAAATAAAACGGTAGCACGTGTCGTAGCGAATGGTTCATAAAAATTTGACGATTTCTAGTTTCTTCCGACTGATAGCATTCACGCGATAGAAAATCTTTTCTCCGAAATCGTGCTCACGAGATGTGTGATAAAACGCGGTGCATGACTTAAGCGTTACGTAATGTAAACAGAAGTTGTTGACAGAAAAGCATCTCTTAAGAAACGTGCATTTCATAAAATCTGAAATCTAGCCTTCTGCGAAAATTGTGTTGAAGAACTGTAATCATTTTAAACTGGATAAATTCTTGGATAATTGGATAAATTCTCGAGGAAGACATAAGTACTCATTATAGCTCGGTTAGTGTCAAATCCACAAGAGAAAAGAGAGACGAAGGGTATGTGTACATTGCAACTTTCAGTAGGAGCCCCTGACGCAGGAAAATATCGATACTCGCCAGCGTAGCTACTTTATGAACTGAGCTCTAGTTACACTGATGTTTATACTATACATAAGTTTTTCGCACGCTAATTTTCTCACTGTGGTAATTCACAAGGTTAGATCACGCATTACTAAATTTCCACTCGTCATTCGCTATATCGCACCATATGCACCGCTATATCACCACACCTTACTTTCCACTCGTTAGGCTATCACCAAATGTTATATTCCAAATACATCAAATAATTTGGTTACCCAAAATTTGAATATCCCAAAACTTTCCTATCCTACATCATAGCTGCAAAAAACTTAAGATAACAAAACGTGCAAAGATAGATTCACGTGCTTGCGAAATGACTAGTAAAAAGCAATTAGTCATGGATTGTCGGAGACTGTTCTGAAGGTCGTCCATAGAGAAATGACCATCATGGAATCCCCTTCGACTGGTTAATTTTTACCTAGAAAATTGAGTAATCTATGACGTACACTAGCTGGAACATGATCAAGGTCTGAACCTTCAAAGATGGAGGTCAAGAAATGTTAGCAATTACAGTTATCATGCATCGCATGCGTTTCTAACCTTTCGTGTTATTGTGGATCTCAGTTGACGATTGATCTAATTCGTTCTGAACTAAAGATCAAATACCATTAAAGTTCTATTCAGAATTTGACCTATTTCGCTGCATTCGAGGTATACTTGAATCAATAACTTCGCAGTCTTTGAATATGAATTCATTAATCTGTTATTAAAACTACTTTTTGTTAATCTCAATATTTTTTTCTTTGATTGAATTTTAATTTGTTTGTGTGGTTTTATGCGAATCGAATTTATAATGCGTAGTTCTTTTTATATGATATTGGAAGGATCTTGAGGTATCATTTTGTTTTTTAAACGTCTGGATATTCATAAGAGATATAGTGGGATTTATACAATCGTCTGTCAGTCAAACTACATGATCTTTAAATATGCACTTTTTCCAAATAGAATTTACCTTTTATTTTAATTTAATTTCTGTCGAAATATACTAATTATTCGTGCACATTTTTCTAATCTCCTGTGACATCTTCATTCCGAGTGGCTTCAAAATTACTTAGTTACAAGCAGCAATTAGTACACGAAATAGATAAAAATAATGTGGTTTTATGTAATACTGCCCATTGAAATGTTAATAATACCAAGAATCACGGTATAGTTATTTTTACTATAACGCGCAAAGTTTGAGCGATGATAAAAAAACAAGGTGTGCAATATCCGTTCGATTTACGATATATCAGTATTTTTCCAAGAAACCAATCGCTGCCGGTAACAAGAAACGTAATTAAACAACGTTGTTTGAAAATCAACATTCTCGTTTTTGCACAAGGCACAATCGTGTGTAATCAGAAGATACTAACGGTAATGATTTTCTCTTCAACCAGTAACTTCCTGTCTAAATTTACGTCAAGACCTAGAATATACTTCTTCATGTCGCACAGGTATACTTGAATTTTCAATATTTGCTCTTGTGCTAACTTAATTATGGGTTATTCCGAGAACATGATCCTTGTTTGATAAATTATAATAGCTCTTCATGAGCACGCTTTAAGTAATGAGCAAAAACAAATTAAAAAATGTTGAACTTATTCGTTCAAATATTGTCAATTGAAAGACTAGTATAAAGTGAACGTGTTCGGTGAAGTATAGTAAGAACCACGAAATTCATAGTAACAATATAATCAGTACTTTCAGAAAATAAAGTCCTATATTCTTTCATTAATTTTCTTGTGAAACAAGTATAATCAGTTCATGTTATAAATAATAACAAAAGGAGGCAACATGACCAATTCACAGCATTCATTAAATTCATAAGCCATTCACAAAATACTTGTGAACAATAGAGTTAAATGAATACGCTAAATTAGAGTTAAAAATGCTGCTTTTCAGGTGAATCATGTACACGAAACAACCTACAAGGCGTCTGCATTAACATACGGTCCTGTCCGTTTTTAATAAATATACTACAAACTCAAGGCTTGGGAGCCAGTGAATACTTGATGAACAGTGTTTGCTATTACGCCGGCAGAGATCCAATTGTTTGTTGCCCTCAGAACGACTCAAGAGATAGTAAAGAAATAACGGACAGTCCGTATGGACCATTAGAACCACCGAATTGTGGCTTCAGCAGCGTTCAACATCAAAGAGTTGTAGGTGGTGTGCCAGCTGAACCTGGTACGTAGGTCATATCTCGCTTTTCTTATGTTTTTTGATGAATTTGTGGGTAGATCAACAATGTAACAATGTAAATTTAAGTGGGGAATAAATTGCGATAATTCCACATTGCTGCATCCCCAAATTCCAACGTCCCAAATTTCTATATCTTCAAATTTTTACGTTATCAAATTCTTACATCCCCAAATGTCCACATCCTCCATTTTCCATATCCCCAATTTGCTACGTCTCCATATTTCCAATTTCCCAAACTCCTACACCTCCATTTGTCAAGTCCCCAAATCTCTTAAGACTTGACCCTCTCCAATTTTAATTTCAGCAAATAAATTATGTACTGTACATTAGCAGTTTTTACAATATTCCAGGTGCATGGCCTTGGCTAGCGGCCTTAGGCTACGAGAATAAAAACAATCCATCGCAACCAAAATGGCTGTGCGGAGGATCTTTGATATCCGCCCGACACGTTTTGACTGCTGCTCACTGTATTCGCAATGATTTATACACCGTCCGCATTGGGGACCTAGATTTATACAGCGATAACGATGGTGTTCAACCCGTTCAATTGGGAATTGACAAAGTAACAGTTCACCCTCAATATAGCACCTCTGCGACCGTCAACGATATAGCTGTTATCAGGTTGAACGACGACGTGCAATTTTCTGGTACGTACCAATGTTATAAGTATCCATTCAAGTTTTTCCTCGAAATAAAAATTTCAAGTGTTCGATCGAAGTGAAATTCTGTTCGAAATTAACGAATGGAAGTTTCGTTAAGAATGAAAATATATGAATCGTTTTTGTCTTTTAACTTTCAGATCACGTCCGCCCGGTTTGTCTCCCAGTAGGGCCTAACCTTCGAAACAATGATTTCGTACGAGCCTATCCGTTCATTGCTGGATGGGGATCACTTGCACCACGTAAATATATTCATTCGCTATTTTCCAATGTAAATTTTATTTGAATATTCTTTCATTTGTTTTGTTCTGCAGAGGGTGCTAGTAGCGCGATTCTTATGGAGGCGCAGGTACCAGTAGTTACTAACGCGGCTTGTAAAGATGCATATTCTCGATTCAAAGCTGCTGTCATCGATGATCGAGTATTGTGTGCCGGATATGCTCGGGGTGGAAAGGATGCTTGCCAGGTAAAGGCACAAAATTCATGAAACCTTTAAATTCGCAAACCTCTACGCAGCCATTAATTTTCATTTTAGCGAATGCAAACTTTGTCATGCAACGTTTAAGAATTCGACAGAATCACTTCATAAAAAAATAATTTGGTGATATTTAGAAGGCTTAATTCTTCATAATTTTGTAGGGTGACAGCGGAGGACCTTTGATGTTGCCGCAGCGACAGTATTTCTTCCAAATTGGAGTGGTTTCGTACGGTTACAAATGCGCTTTGCCTGGATATCCTGGTGTTTACACTAGAGTCACCGATTTCCTGGATTTCATTATCTCTGCGATGCAGTAATCGAAAAGTATTCAAGAAGCTTAAGGTTGCACCCACTTTGGATAAAAATCTTGGACTGTAAATAATCACTGTAAATGCTCTGTTGCACATCGATTAGCGTCTTTTGTTAAACGAACGATTTTGCACTGATGGTGTTTCTGAAACGCGAAGGACTTTGTTAATTAATCTTGATTAAAATATAATTTAAACCATTTTTCAGATTTATTTATAATTTCATGTCATACGAAGAGTAGACACTCATATGAGTGTAAAGGAAGCATTAAGTATAGGAAATCTTTTTTTCATTATAGATGACATATACATCATATGTTACACTATTAGACACATATAAATGAGAAAATATTTCTGTGATAAAACGAACAGTTTGTATTTCTTGACCACTCTTAAAATAGTGTACATAAATTCAAGAATGATCATTATTAATTCATGTATTAGATATACACATTTTCATGAATGTCCATGCAATACTTAGTATACGTATTTTTTATTCTCTTGCATTCTACATGATACTCATTACAATAAATGTAAGTTATGTATAGAATAGGAAGTTTACAAACTACAAATTGATTTTTGGATTTGTAGCATCATTCACAGTTATAATTTTTGAAAGATTTTCAAGATTATTTATTCTGTTTCGCTGTTACAGGAGATTATGGTTGCGTGTTATAAAATTGTTTACCATTCGGTATTATCTTTACGGTACATATACATATACGGTATAATATCCATTTATAATAGTGACTTTCATTATAATAATTTGATATAATAGTGACCAATTTCACTACGATAAAGTAGTGACATAAAATTGTACAATGTAATTAACAAGCACCGTATTATTTGAGGTACTAGAATATAACATAATTTATCCTATTTGACAAAATATTGTACAAAATTGAATGTATCTTGATCATGCACCAATTGTGTAACAATACATATGTAAATATATCGAATATGTACAGACATACCATTATAGAAAAATGATTTTGCTTTCTTATATTTTTAACGACTACAATCAAGCTGTTGTTCATATGTTTAACATTAAGTGCTATAATGTGTTCAGAAATGGTTTCAACAGGGTCTGCTCAAGATTTGTTTCTTGAGAAACAGAACGAGTGTTCTTTCTTAAGCCATGCATCGTGTGAAAAGACAATTCTTTGGTATATTTTATAAAACAAAAGTAATTTGTGTGTTATTTACCACGTGCCATATGTCACGTGCCACGTGTCACATTAGTGCACTACTCGTTATATTGCCCAGATTTCTAAGAATGTTTCCCTGCGTAGCAATTTAACGTGGTAAAACCATTGCGATGATAATTTGGAAGAATGGGCAAATTCACACGAATGCGAAATAAGTAGAAATGTGAAAGGCGATTAATCATGCTTGCGAATAGAGAAATGGTTGTTATGGATTTTCCATCAACTGCTCAATTTGTAACTAGAAAATTGAGCAATCTATGACGCTAGTTTGAAAGGTCCGACCCAAAGATGAAGGTCAAGAAGTGTCAGCAACTATCATGTATCGCATGCACTGCTTCTTTCGTGTTCCGTTTATTGTGCAATTCAGATCTTACTTGATAAATGATCTGATTCATTCTGGACCAAGGATCAAATAAAATTTCTATCCCCTAAATTGTTTTCTACTAAAATTTGTTATATATTTTATAACACTGGAAGAATGTAAACGAATGCTCATCTTGTTTTTTGTGCATTGAAATATTCAGGAAAAATTGGATAAAGTAGATCTTCTCTCGACCATGATGTAACGCCACCAAAATTCCACAAATGTCGATTTATGAATACTAATTCGAAGTTCGAACAAAAACTTGTTTCGCTCAAAATAATTTCCATTTTGCATGCATATTTGGTGACACAAGCAAATGCTTGTCTCAAACTTGCCACAGCTTCCACCCAGAGTCCAATATAGATCTAAACTTGTTTTGTCTTTCAAAGTGATTCATTTATACGAATTCCTTTAAACGTAGTCACTGTAGCTCCAAAAAAAAATTATTTATTTGTTCTAACGACTGCAATGAAAAATCCTCAATCGGACGCGAGTCGTGCTAGAAGAAGATTCGCGTGAATAGTCGTGGACTTAGTGGTTCACAGAAGTCGACTACTTATTGAATAGTCACGTATATAACAATTTATTGAATAATCAGGTATAATTCTGTTAAGCTCATTCACAAACTCGACGTTTAACGAAAAGATCACTTCGTGTCGTGTAGTACGCGAAGATTGCTGCGAAAAATTATAGACGAGATACCAATAATTACAGTGTTCTACTTTGTAATTTTTATAGTCATTACCTGTTTTGTGTTAATTTATTCTAAAGTACATTATCTGTGAAATTTGTGAGATTTGGTGTATGAACAGAGCTTCATGTATATTAAGTTACTTTGTTTTTATTGAATAATACTCTGTGTGACACGTGAATTAAATTCACTTCAAATACGACTATGTAATGTTTTTATATTGTCATAATCCTATAAATTATACTACTGCAATTTATATTTTTTTTAAATATTTGTAAAACCTGATATTCGTATATTTTTATGCGACACTAAATCTTCTCTTTTTTTTTCAGAAACCCAGCGACAGGGAAGATGTTGTTCCCATATTTGGCGTTAATTGCAATTCTGTGTCCATCAAAGGTTTCCCAGGTATCCGCAGAAGGTTTGTAAAAGAAATTTTTTTCCAGTTGTAATATCTATGTAATACTGAACAAAAACAAATTGAAAAATGTTCCGCTTATTTGTTAAAATATTATCAATTGAAAGACTAGTATAAAGTAAACGCGTACGATTAAGTGTACTAAGAGCGACGAAATTCATAGTAACAAGATAATCAGTACTTTCAGAAAATACCGTCCTATATTCTTTCATTAATTTTCTTGTGAAACAAGTATAATCAGTTCATGTTATAAATAATAAAAAAAGGAGGCAATATGACCAATTCACAGCTTTCATTAAATTCATAAACCATTCACAAAATACTTGTGAATATTAGAGTTAATTGAATACTCTAAATGGACCTTAGAGTTAAAAATACTGCTTTTCAGGTGAACCATGTACACGAAACAACCTACAAGGCGTCTGCATTGACATAGAGTCCTGTCCGTACTTAGCATATGTACAAAAAACTCAGCCAGATGCCAAAGAATACTTGAAGAACGCTGCTTGCTCTGACAAGGATTCAATTGTTTGTTGTCCTAAGAACGACTCAATAGATATTAAAGAAATAATGGACAGTCCGTATGGGCAATGGCAACCACCGAATTGTGGCTTCAGCAATGCCCCACATTATGGATTGGATGTGCGTGTCAGCGGTGTTTCTGTGCCAGCTGCACCTGGTGCGTAGGTCATATCTCACTTTTCTTATGTTTCTTGATTAATTTATCTGTGGATAGATCAACAATGTAACAGTGTAAATTTAATTGGGGAATAAATTTCGACAATCCCACATTGTTAAATCCCCAAATTCCAACGTCCCAAATTTCTGCATCTTCAAATTTTTACATCTCCAAATTTCTACATACCCTAATTCCCACATCCTCCATTTTCTATATCTCCAAATTGCTACGTCTCCATATTTCCACATTCCCAAATTCCCACACACCCAATTGTCAAGTCATCAAATATCTTAAAACATGACCCTCCTCCAGTTTTAATTGCAGCAAATAAATTATGTACTGTACATTAACAGTGTTTACAATATTTCAGGTGCATGGCCTTGGCTAGCAGCCTTAGGATACGAGAATAAAAGCATGCCATCGCAAACAATATGGCTGTGCGGAGGATCCTTGATATCCTCCAGACACATTTTGACTGCCGCCCATTGTATTGGCAATGGTTTGTATACCGTCCGCATTGGAGACCTAGATTTATTCAGCGATGACGACGGTGTTCAACCTGTTCAATTGGGAATTGACAAAGTAATAGTTCATCCCCAATACCGCACCTCTTCGACCGCCAATGATATAGCTGTTATCAGGTTGAGCGATGATGTGCAATTTTCCAGTAAGTATCAGTGTTACAAATATCCGTTCTTCCTCGAAATACAAATTTCAAGTGTTCATTGCAACTCTGTTCGAAATTAACGAATAGAAGTTTCGTTAAGAATGAAAACATATGAATCGTTTTTGTCTTTTTACTTTCAGAGTACGTCCACCCGATTTGTCTCCCAGTAGGGCCCTCCCTTCGGAACAATGATTTCGTAAAATCCTATCTGTTCATTGCTGGATGGGGATCAGTTAAATCAGGTAAATAAATTCGTTCGCTATCTTCCAATGTAAATTTTATTTGAATATTCTTTCATTTGACTTGCTCGCCAGGAAGCAATGTTATTAGCCCAATTCTTAGGGAGGTGCTGGTACCGGTAGTTAGTAATGCGGCTTGTAATAAAGCATATTCCCGAAGAAATGCCTCTGCCATCGATGGTCGAGTATTGTGTGCTGGATATGCTCGTGGTGGAAAGGATGCTTGCCAGGTAAAGTCACAAAATTTATCAAACCTTTTGCAAACATCTCCTCAGTTATTAATTTCCATTTTAGCAAATGCAAACTTTGTCATGCAACGTTTAAGAATTCGATAGAATCACTTCATAAAAAAATAATTTAGTGAAATGTAGAAGGCTTAATTCTTCATAATTTTGTAGGGTGACAGCGGAGGACCTCTGATGTTGCCGCAGCGCCGGTATTTCTTCCAAATTGGAGTGGTTTCGTTTGGTTTAGGATGCGGTCTGCCTGGATATCCTGGTGTATATACTAGAGTCACCGAATTCATGGATTTCATTATCTCTGCGATGGAATAATCGAAAAGTATTCAAGAAGCTTAAGGTTCCACCCACTTTGGATAAAAATCTTGGACTATAAATTATCACTGTAAATGCTCTGTTACACATCGATTAGCGTCTTTTGTTAAATGAACGATTTTGCACTGAAAGTGTTTCTGAAACGCGAAGGACTTTGTTAATTATTCTTGATTGAAATATAATTTAAACATTTTTCAGATTTATTTATAATTTCGTGCCGTATGGGGAGATTCGATTTTTTACTGTGAATTTATTTTCTGCGTCTTTTATAACTCATTGCGATAAACGTAATTTACGTATGGAATAAGAAAGTCGTAAATGACATTAATTAATTTTCGTATTTCCAAATTTTCAATGTACTAATTACCAAATATTCGGATTTCCAAATTTCGTTCCCATTTCAAAATCCACTAATGATTTTATTTATACATAGTTCTTTTAGTTGTTAGCAGGATTGCTATTAGACGGAATTGAATTTCGCGCC
This sequence comes from Megachile leachella, assembly GCA_963576845.1. Lineage (NCBI taxonomy): Eukaryota > Metazoa > Arthropoda > Insecta > Hymenoptera > Megachilidae > Megachile > Megachile leachella. The sequence goes on from OY756255.1 coordinate 11,753,300, forward strand.
AATGCGGCGTCATTTTGAACGTTCGAATACATGTCGAATACTCTTTAACGCTAATTTTCTTCCTACTTAATTTTCTTCCTTATTTCCTTATTTGTTGTACAATGTGAAGTTTCAAATACTTTTTTAACATTAGTATATCGATTTTAAAAGCAAGAAATTTGAGTTCATATTTCGCTACATTTTCTAACGCTGCGTAAAAGGCCAATGCAATGAATCAGCACGAATGAAACACACACACTTAGTAGTTATACCGAGATTGATAACAGATTATCATGAATTTATTTCTTCGCGCGTAACGGGAAATTTAGTACGCGTTTGTGACGCTAGATGACAGGATGTCGCTGATAACGCTACACGTGTTACGTTGCCGAGGTTTCAAAAAGTTGACTGTTCCGCTCAGATTAGTAGCGACCGGTACTTTCGCACAACCGCAAACGTGTTCAGTGCTCGAGAAACAACTCACAAAAATGTCGTACACCGCTGTAGAGAAAGGTGCACTAAACGGCTCTGATTACAGAGTTTATTTCAGTAAGTGTTTTAGAACATAACCTTACATGCACTTTCAGTTTCCGACTCATTGTTTTTCAAAGGTCGAGGGTCAACGTATAGGTCAAATCTTCATTGCAAATTTAAAATATGTAATTATACTACACAGCAGATTTTTATTATGTAATCGTTTTATTTGATACTTCTTTCTTGTAATACGCTCAAGATATGACTTCTAATTTTTTTGCATAATTAATTTTACCTTGTGATCTTATCATCTATTCATAATTCTTGATGCTGCAATTTTTTCAAACTCAACTGAAATTTTGTTTGCATTCTTATTCTTTACATGTCTCAAACTTTCTATAATGTCAGTATGACAGTTGTTTTAGTGAAAGGATTGAAATATTTGCATCATGCTAGGATTAGATATGGAGAGTGTAGATGTTTTTTGTTTGTTTTGCTGTCTTAGCTTTATCAAGATTTCAATGTTAAGAACTTTTTGTTTGAAATCCTAGGAATTCTAATGAATATCTGACATGGTTGATCAATCACTAATTCTAAATTTGAAATGTATTTAGTCCTAATATATGTTATATGTATATACATATTGTAGGAAATGAAACTGGCCCAATTTCACCCATGCATGACATTCCACTTTATGCTGATGAAGCTAATAAAGTAATGAACATGGTTGTTGAGATTCCAAGGTGGACAAATGCAAAGATGGAAATCAATCTTAAGGAAACATTAAATCCTATTAAGCAGGATGTTAAAAAGGGCAAATTAAGATATGTTGCAAATTGTTTCCCTCATCATGGATACATATGGAATTATGGTGCATTACCACAGGTATAAATTATTTCAATTATTTAATTTAGAGTTTCCCACATCATCCAAAAGTCCCAAAATTCTATAGTTTTACCTGCAAAAAAAATTTGTTATCCATCAATGAATTTTAAGCCATACTATTTAATAGATCAATATAGTTTAAGGGAACAATAGAATGCAGCACAAAGGCATTCAAGTGCTGTTTGATAACATTGTTGGCATGATTTTATCCTGTGACATCATTTAATAGAATGACATCATCAATTTCATTGGCATCAACTTATTAAAGAAAATGTATAGTAGGATGGTTCATACACACTTCAATTTAAGTTTGTAGACACACTTTATAGGAATGTATGAACAATGCCTTATCACATCTTATGTAAAGTCTTCAACTTAGTTCAAGGGTATCACATATTATCTAATTGACTTCGTTTAATATGAAATGTTTGATATCGCTTCTTTCATTCTCATGTACGTGCATTTCTTTATAAATATTTATTCTTACTGATATTAATAAAAAATTTTATTTACAGACCTGGGAAAACCCTGAGGTACTGGATGAATCTACTGGATGCAAAGGAGACAATGATCCTATTGATGTCCTTGAAATAGGATATAGGGTACAAGATTTTAATTTTAAATCCATGAGTGATAAATTTTAATTTAAATATAACAAGATATGGTTTTATTAGGTTGCAAAGAGAGGTGAAGTTTTGAAAGTAAAAGTTCTGGGTACTGTTGCACTCATAGATGAGGGTATGTGGAATTTTGAATAAACAAGTAGCAATCTTTAAAAATTTTTATTTTATTTTGTTTGTTCACGATTTCAGGCGAAACGGATTGGAAAATAATCGTTATCGACGTCAATGATCCTTTAGCCGACCAAATGAATGGTAACATTATTTATATCAAGTTATCTTTCTTAATCGATGACAATGTAATAAGTAATATATCAATTTATAAGGCATTATTCTATTCTTAAGTACCTATCTTATCAGACAAACATTTCCGCTTTATTCACTGAATGTCCGTGGTATAATGGAAGCGTCATTGTAATCTATTTGATAAACAGGTTGATTAAGATACACGGAAATTTTTAACGTTGCAGATGTATCAGATATCGAGAAACATTATCCGGGACTAATGAAAGCTACCATTGAATGGTTCAAGATTTACAAAATTCCAGACGGTAAACCGGAGAATCAGTTTGCATTTAATGGAGAAGCAAAGTCAAGAGACTTTGCATTACGTATTGTGGAAGAAGTACATCAACACTGGCAAAACCTTATTAAGCGTGAAGCGCCAGCAGGAGGAATTGCATGGTTTGTAATGATGTCTTCAAATTTAGAAACTTTTAGACTTTGCAATCATCCGATGCTTCACTTAATCCTTTTATTTGAACGTTGCTTTATAAAAATTATGTTTACAGTACTAACGTAACTGTCGCTGGCAGTCCGTTCAAAATTACTGCAGAAGCTGCTGAAGAAATACTGGAAAAGGCTCCAGAGCCATCAGAACCTCAAGCAGTAGATCCAATAGGTAAGTCAAAATTTAAAAAATCACAAAGTAACATACGAGATTTGATTTACATAACTTTATAACTTAATTTCAGTTCATAAATCTTATTTTATCTCACCGCTTCATCATAAGTTATAAACACTTCGTATTTGATGCTATCTTCCTATGAATGTATGTTGTTCAATTAATTATACAACGATTATCAAAATATTCTGATGTTTGATTTCAGTCGATAAATGGCATTACGTGCACCTTAAGTGAGAGTAAAAGGATGGTATTTTCGCATCGTTTGATGACTACACATGCTTGCTTGTTTTGATGGCACATACCGAAATACCACGTATTACTCCTTTGTAATAAGTTTTGATACATTCGATAGTTATAGAAAGTATTTAAATATTGTAATATTTATGATATTGTAATATTTAAATATTGTAATATGTGCTCGCAGTACCGAAACAAGCAGTATCTAAGCAAGCTGAAACGTAGCAACACAACTTCACATGCGTACTATTATTTATTTTATATTGTTTAATGAAGAAGGGTTAATTGATTTCCAAATATGTACCTTTTTTTTCATATCATTTATTAAAACGTCCTTGTTGCTATATTGTACGTGGTAGTAAGCATACTCCTTTCCAAGGTTGTGATATATGATTTTCCATAAATATCTAGGAAGAGCTTATAGATGGAAAAAATTTTTCCAGTATTTGTTATATTACAAACATGTAATACAATAAAAATTAGTTTGCGATTCCAACTTTGTTACTTTCACCGGAGACCTTCAATCGTCACATTTCTCCCTCGATCCAAAATCCATTATAGTGAAAATTTAATAATTACGATAATATTGGTGCATAAATTTGACGAAATTAAAATCAATGAGCGGAGTCGATAAGTTAGCAGAGTTTAGACTAAAGGCATATCTAATAGCACCACGAGGACCGGCGTAATTGTGAAGAGGAGATCGTTTATACTTCGTAATCCCGTCGAAGGTGCGTGCTCGCCCGGTACACCCGCCGGAAGTGGTCTCGGAGGAGACATTCGTATCTACTTCGTAGTGTGTTTAAACATACAAGCTACGAGATATATATTGTGCTGCAGGACACACATCTAACTGGACCGAGGAGATGAATCGACCCATTGGTACAATAAATTTCCAAGCAAGAACCGACATAAAATAGAAAACGAATGGTAGCGAATATTGATTATATATTAATTTTTACGTAATTTATATATTTTCAAACTTCAAAATTTACTAATTGCAAAAACTTAATTTTTCAAATTTTAAATTTACAAATGTTGAACGTATTAATGTTATATTAGCGTTTAAAATTATATTTATCAACCGACGCAATTGTGCATGTTAAGAAAGCTCGAGGGGCAATATTTAACAAATATGAAGTAGATACAGTTTTCTCCGCGTTGGCTTGGTAACGTTTCCCGCTTTGTCTTTCCCGCGATGCGATCTATTTTGTAGAGGAAATGCCTGTGACGTTGTCTTCCTGGTTTCTACTCCCGGGGGATGTGCTCGCGCGCTTCCCACCTGAGGAAAATAGCTGGGGACTGAAATACAGTGCAGGTTGGCGCGGTAAGAAAATAGTAAGACAAATTGCTACGACAACTTACTGCTCGAGATACAGGTCTGAGCTTTTATGTCTCTAAGTATCTTCAAAGAAAGAGACTGGAACTCAAAGAAACACTAGATAATATATAAAGTAGTACTTATGCTGCTACAATTTTAACGATAAAACATTACTAAAACTTTTAACATAATTTTACGATTAAATCGTTTATAGATTCATAAGAAATATTATAGAAGACACAAATTATTTTATTCCTTTTCCTTTTCGTTATTTTCCCGCCATTTTTTGTAACAACCAAAAAGCAGGCAATTAATAAATCAATGTACTTTTAAACAATCGTTAACGTCTAAGTTATTTGTACAACTATTTGTATCGGTTAATTTAACGTCATTAACCAAGAAAATAAAGGATAGACACAATTCATTCTCCGCCGCATCATTTATCACGGAGCTTCTAATCTCGGACCAAGCTGTTACAGCGAAAAAGGTGTATTCCCAGGTTCGCGTCATTTTGCGGGAATTCTTCGCATTCTTTTTCCATCTCGTCTACCTGTTTTCGGAACAGAGAGCGTTAGAATTTCTCGGATTCCTAATTAATCACGGTTCGACTCGCTCTTTGGGTTAAACGGTGAAACGTCATCGTGCACAATGAAATGTGACGCTTCAACACGAAGCATCGGTAGGAATTGGGGACTTGTTTAGGAGTTATCTGTCAAAGAGGATTCTAATCCGACACGGGTTCAAGAAGAAAGTATATATGGGTGCGTTCAGATCTTAAATTAAACGAACATTTGCTCGTGCTCGTTTAGTATCAGCAAAATTCTCGGTCACACCAAACAGTTGAATGCGGGCGAATATTTGTGAAGTTTGAACCGAGCGCTTAATTCGAATTCAATAGGGGACAGCTAGATAAAATTCAATTACGCTATATTCAATTCGACATAATTAAATTCGGCGTTTCAGTTAGAAATGATCGAATTCGACGTATTCGAATTTAGCATGATTCAGTTCGAAATGGCTCAGTTTGATGCGTTTCAATTTCACGTGATTCAATTCGACACGTTTATGACATGACCCCAAATAACTACGTCGAATTGAATCGTGAGGAATTGAAATATGTGTAATTGAGTTACATGAAATTCATAATCTACCGAATTAAATGCATGAAATTGAATTGTGTCGAATTACATTGTAACGCATTAAATTTAATAAGGTGGAATTACATTAAATTGCATAATATTGAATTACGTAGAATCGCAAAGCGTTGACTTAAAACATGTAGAATGGAATCGTGTCGAATGAAATCACGTGGAATTGAAACTTGTCGGTGCGAATCAGAGAAAATCGAATTACCCTGAATCGAAACGCACGGAACTAAAATACGTCGAATTGAATCATGTCGGTCGAATAGCTTCAACGATACGAGCGCCCTTATCATTAGTACATTCTGTCACATGGTGTATCCGAGCCGTCAAACAAAATCTCCGAGCAACATAAAATTCATGCTCGGATACATTGAACGTGGGCGAAGAACGAACACTCGCTGGCCCGATCTAAACGCACCCTAAGAAGCTTCCCAAAAGAAAGAAAGTCAGAAAGAGAAACAATAAAAAGGAAAAAAGAAGAATGTTGCTAGGTCGGTCCGCTTTCTGGACGAGTATCCGGTGCGAGACTGGATTCTTTCTCGATGCTCTCCTGCCGAATTCCCCGCGCCCTTTTTTCTCGTCAACTCGCTGGCAACACCCGGTAGGTGAACCAGCAGGTGGAGGTATTGACTGGCGCAGTGTACCACGCGCTCGCGCGAATCTCGCTACCATAGGACCGTGAAGGCAGACGCGGCGTCGTGCTCCAGATGAGACAGACAGAGAAGGGTAGTCCGCCCGCGGCCCCCAACGTCCCTCCCCGCCATTCGTCGGAATCCGACCAATGAGCGGCCACGCGTCCGTAGTAGTGCGGCGTCGCCTCTGCTCGGTTCGCGCACTCACAACTCGTTCGACCGTCGAGCTGAACGCTTCGAGAGAATCGCTGCGTACGAACGCGTTCAGTTTACGTGCGCGCCTTTTAAACCGCTACCACCGTTTCGCGAACGTCCTTTGTTTGCCGTATCGGGTCCCCCTATACACGTGTTTGCGTGCTACGTCTCCGTTTAACGGTGCTCTCCCGCGGGAACAAGAGCCATGCGATTTTCGTGGGTGTTCGTGGCCACGGTGCTGCTCGTTCTAGTCTCCGGAGCAAGGTGTAAGAGGAAATTCGACGGGGATTTCGAATTCGCCGAAGAGGTGAGTCTTTCTTCGTTCGTTTATTTATAAAACAGTTGTCTCTATGTTTTGTACGCAAGCGACATGTTCGTTCTTGCCGGTTGGCTAACACGTCATGTCGCGTTCACCAGTCAGCGGAACATTGACAGGTGCATTCATTTGAAATGACAAGTGTCGTGCTAGCTTTTGTTTCCGCGTAATAATTCTAAAGAGAGTAGTCAATAGTTCGTTCCTTTGCGTTGTGTTTGAATATCGTTTGCGCGATTCGCTTTGTTTGACGCGGTAAAAGGATTCGCATTGGAACGCGTCGATATATTGTTAAGAATTTATCGATAGAGCGCAGATCGTGCTCTTTTGTTGCTCCATTCACGGCGGTTATAATTTTTTCACGAAGTTAGTCGACTGTTTGAAAAGTTCGATCGGCGTTCGATTGTTAGTTCGGTGTTTTCAAGGATATTCAGGTAAAACGAGCCTCGAAGGTTGAGCATGTCGTAAAAGTGTCGCGGGTTGAAATAATATTATACGTTATGTTGAACCTGCTCGGATCTTTTACAAATACATAAAATTTCTTCGTACACGAAGAGCTACACTTTCTTTTCGTTATTTTATATTCATAATGGAACATAATTGGTACTGACCTTCTTTAAGAGCGATCATAAAATACACGATCATAGCCGAGTTCATTAGGTGGCACGCAATGTAGCCACTTTTACTTTCACGTAACTAGATCGGTTGTTCAAACGCAAGTTATCCGGCGCAATTGTTTATTTTCTGAGCAGTGATGCCGTGCTCGCTTTCTACGTGTTCGAACTTGCCTAGGTAAACATTGCGATCAGAAACAATTACGACGAATGTGCCCGTTTCATGCGTACGTGACATTAATGCCGCGTGTTGCTTGCATGTATGCAGTTACATGGCATTAGGTTTCCATGGTGCGCGCGCCATATGCCCTCTGACATAAACAAGGTAATCGAACTTCAATTATAAACATCTTTGTTCAGGGCGGTCATTCATACTGATCCTGTCAATGTAAATTAAAGTCTTGAGTAAAAGTCTATTGATGTTATCAAATTTTGTGTAAAAGGAGCTGTTAATTATTTTTAATTTTGAAAAATAAAATAACGTTTGGTAATTGAGATTTTCGAAAGATATTTAGAAACCATAATGGAGTTTTTCTGTTCGAGGAAGTAGAAACTCCTTGACCGTGTCTGGTTACTTATGTCCGTTTTCACTGCAACGAGCTACCCGTTAGTCCACTGTAATTAAAAGTTTTTATTTGCGTAAATAAGTAACGGTATGTTGTTAAGGATTCTTGGGTAAAATGGCGACATATTTGATATTTTTAGAAATTTGAGAAGTTGGAAATTTTAATTTTAAGCCACTGAAAATTTTTGAATTAGCAATTTAAAAATTTTATATTTTGGATTTTGAAGAGAATTTCTTGCACCGGTAATTAATGCATTACAGTCCAGCAAGTGATAACAAGCAGCACAAAGTTGACGTGACAAATTTGGGTTTTGTCAGAGATGTGCAAAATGTCCTGATAGCACAGAGCCCTGAGGGTTAAGGTCTGTGAATTAAAATTCCGCCGCTGTTGGTGTTATTTTCGTCGAATAAGGTCAAACAGGACTCGTATTTATGCAAACTTTATTTCTCGCTTTCACCTTTCGAGTTCACCCTTGAAGTTCCACCCACGTACTACGGTAAACGTACTATACAGAGAGTGTATCTTTATCGACGAAACCCACCTTAGGGATGAATACAGAAGTAGAAAAAAAAAGGAGCACGCAAACGACCCGTTTCGCATCGTGCACTGCTCCGTACATACGTTTGTACCTGGTTGCTTTATCGAGTGCTCGAAGCGGGCGCGTTTCATTTTCGAGGCTCGCGGGGGTTTAATTAATTATCCCCGGTCGCAAAGATAATACAAAGAGCTCGGTACAGTTTGATAATTATACGTGTGTATATTGAATGTCGACACTGACAAATTTGACCCGGTTTTCTGGCAGGGAACACGCGTGGGCGACCTATCGATTCGAACACATTACTTCGACGATTTTCTATTACGAATCGGACCAGACTAACTGGTTCCGCTAAATACACTAACTTAAGATAATACGCGCGGATAAATTATGAATCGTAGATAATGAAAGGTGTCGCGTTAGATAAACGGTGCGACGTTTAGTAAGTGTTTTCCTTTTCAATAAATTTGTTTAGGTTGTTGCGTAAGCGAATGTTTCACGCTGACTAATAATTTTGTATCGTTGATCTGACACGCGTTTTCATGAATGATTTGTTAAGGATAATTCTCGAAACCTGCTTTTCGTTGTGGCGATTTTACGTGGATGTAGACTAGAAAATTACTAGAGTTTAGGGATATTGCGGACTAGGGACTTTTGGATTTTGGGACATTCAGATTTAGGGATTTTTAAATTTCAGGATTTGGGGATTTTGGGATTTCGGAACTTTGAAGTCTAGGGAATTTTGAGTTTAGGGATATTGGTATCTAGGGATATTGGGATCTAGGGATATTAGGATCTAGGGACTTTGGAATCTAGGGATTTTTGGGATTTAGGAACTTTGGGATCTAGGGAATTTGGGATCTAGGGATTTTTTGGATTTAGGGAATTTTGGATCGAGGGATTTTGGGATCTAGGGAATTTTGAGTTTAGGGACTCTGGGATCTAGGGTCTTTGGGATCTAGGGACTTTGGAATCTAGGGACTTTGGGATCTAGGGAATTTGGGATCTAGGAATTTTTTGGATTTAGGGAATTTTGGATCGAGGGAATTTGAGATCTAGGGATTTTTGGGATTTAGGGACTTTGGGATCTAGGGATTTTTTGGATTTAGGGAATTTTGGATCTAGGGTTTTTTGGGATTTAGGGATTTTGCAATCTAGGGATTTTTGGGATTTAGGGACTTTGGAGTTTAGGGATTTTGGGATCTAGGGACTTTAGAATCTAGGAATTTTGGAATTTGGGGATTTTGAAGTTTAGGGATTTTGGGATATAGGGACATTACTCCTTTGCACTCCTCAATTTCTTTTACCTACCAACTCCTTAATTTACAAAAAATATATCAAGATAGGTGTTCTCAGTAAAATGTATTGCTACAGTGCGAAGTATATGACAAACACATTTTGTCATTTATTATAAATAATAAATAAAAATATATATATTTATTCAATCTGTTTATCTGAATTACTTATAAGATTCAAAAGGAATGTGATGTCGAACCACACTCGACATGTGCAAAGGGTTAAGGACTTGAGAATGTTTGAACTGGACCTAGTACAGTACTCTCCGTAAAATGTTCAAGTTTGTCATCATCAGCATCTACAAGTTCAAGTTTGTATGTCACTTTCTCACCATTAAGATTTCCATATAAAATACTTAAGCGCACGTTCTCAAGATTTCTAAATTTAGGAAGTACCAAAAAAAATTCTAAAGTTTATCCCTTTGGGAACACCTTCGCGACTCGTTGGTCAGCATTGTTCTTAAAACGCGGGTAATCAAAGGTGCTCGACGGGCGAGCTTAATATCCAGTGCACTTTAAGTTCATGAAACGGTCGTGTTCTTTCGACGCTTTTGCCCCAATTTTACTATTGCTATAACGTTATAACCCTCTCTCGCGGTGCCGTAGCTGCATGCACCAGACACTTGACCCTCTTATCTTTTTCCCTTTTGCGATTCCGCATTGCCATTTCTTCTTTTTTTTCCTGCCCCTCCGGCTCGCCACTTCGAACAGGTCGAACGGAAAATACACGTCGCATCCGTCTTCGAGGGGAAGCTGTTCAACCACTCGGCAATAATTCACGGATTTTAACACTAATTGCGTGTGTTCCGCTTTCATTCTTCACCGTTAGTCGATTTTCTGGCCGTGGGATTCGATTTCCGAAAATACGACCTGTCGCGAAAATCGTATCGATGTTGTTTATTATCTAATTGGTCATTAGCACGTCCGATCATCCAGCGTTGAAAGCTGAATAAATTTAACGAGCGAAAATGGGAATAGATAACGTTTGGACAGAGATACGAATTTTTGTGTTCACGTTCAGCGTTGATAATTCATTAATTAGCGATTGATTCATGATAATTACGATAATTTCTTTATTAAAATATCCTCTTTCGCTTGTCGATTCGTTAGTAGTGGATTGTTATGTTCTGTTATTCATATTTGGGGTTGGTGGATTGGAAATTTGGGGTTTGAGGATTTAGGAGGTTGGAAAGTTGAGAATTTGGGGATTTGGGAATTTGGGAAGATTTGGGTATGGAGAGTTAGGTATATGCGCAATTAGAGATTTGAGGAATTGGAGATCTGGAGAGTTAGGAATTCGAGCATTTGAGGATTTGAAGGTTTAGGAGGTTCGACACTTGAGAATTTAAGGACTTGGAAATTTGGAAAGATTTGGGGTATGAAGAGTTAGGTAAATGGCCAATTAGAGACTCGAGGAATTGGATATCTGGCAAATTACGAATTCAAGCATTCGAAGATTTGAAGGTTTAGGAGGTTCGATACTTGAGAATTTGGGGATTTGGAAATTTGGAAAGATTTGGGGTATGAAGAGTTAGGTAAATGACCAATTAGAGATTTGAGGAATTAGAGATCTGGAAAATTACCAATTCAAGCATTCGAAGATTTCAAGGTTTAGGAGGTTCGATACTTGAGAATTTAGGGATTTGGAAATTTGGAAAGATTCGGGAGTATGAAGAGTTAGGTAAATGACCAATTAGAGATTTGAGGAATTGGAGATCTGGAAAATTACGAATTCAAGCATTTGAAGATTTGAAGGTTTAGGAGGTTCGATACTTGAGAATTTGGGGATTTGGAAATTTGGAAAAATTTGGGGTATGAAGAGTTAGGTAAATGGCCAATTAGAGATTTGAGGAATTGGATATCTGACAAATTAGGAATTCAAGCATTTGAAGATTCAAGAGTTTGGACACTTGAGAATTTAGGAATTTGGAAATTTCATGGGTTTGGGGCATTAAGGCCATGATTACGAATTTAAGTAATTAGGAAGCTGAGGAGTTACAGACCTGGAGAATTGGGAAATCAAGGAATCAATGAAGCCTCATTAAAAACCAATGACATCTGTAGAATTAACAATTTGCGTAATCAAAGATTTGAAGATTCATAAGTTCCTATTCCAACATCCCCAAATCCTCAAACTGTCCAAACCCTTCAACTCCTCATTTCCCCAAATTTCCAAGTTCTCAAATAAACTTAAAATATTCTCCAAAGCCCCGAATTCACAATGAATCCCTAAATGGCAATGTTCCCAAACCCCGAAACCACGTAAACACCTAGATCGAGCGATGAGCGTGCAATAAAACACCCTGAACTCGATACTGGTTACGTAGCTATATCAAATTATTACTATTACGTTCTCGTGACTCCGCGTTCGTGTCATAAACCATGAGCAAACGTAACCAGAGAAATTACTATCGCGAGGTAGTAAGTTAGTAATTTATGAGGAACAATAGGTCGTGAAAAGAGCGAGTGCAACCGGTACACTCGTTTACCTTCGCGCCACTAGGTCACAGTATTCTCCGGCGATCGATCGGCAATTTTTTTTTCTCCATTACGCCAGGAATAATCGATTTTCACCTCGATAGAAAGCACTCGGTCGCGTGTATGTGTGTGTGCACGCCTATAAAACCGTATCCAGAGAGGAAGCGAAAGAGAGAAATTTCGCGACAAGACTGCGATTAGTGAAATTACAAAACGGAAGTGGCACGATTCGCAATAACGCGGGTATAATGAGAGTCATTTTGTAGCAAGCTCGTAAAGGTTCACTTCAGCTACCCGTCTTTGGTATAATGAAACATCTGTACGCGGATCTTGCTCGATTACGCATTTAAATCGACGATTTAGCAACACTTCGCTCTTTCGACAGGATGAGACGGCTTTTCGAAATTCCCTCCTTTTTTCTGCTCCTCTCTGCATCGATTATGCAGATTAGCGGTGTTGGCTCTTTGGCGAGCGGAGAATCGATTCTATGCTCTTTTGCTTTATTTCGGGATAATGAGACACATACATGCATGACTTTTTACGGACAACCTTTGCTTTATAAACTTGACACAGGTTTTGCTCTTGTTTGCGATGGGGAGATTGATATTTAATTTCAGCTCATTTGGGTAACTTTGTCGTTGTGAGATGAGTTATAGAGATTCGGGAGTGATACTTGAAAATTAGAGAACTTGTGAAAATCAAGATTTGAGATCTTGTGAAAATTTGAGGTTTGAGATCTTTCAAAAATTTGAGGTTTGAAGACTGCAACCTTGGTTCAAAAATTTGTGAAGGTTGGAGATGTAAAAACCTGCGAATTCATGAAAATTACAAATTTCAAAAAGTAGTAAATTAATGAACGTGAAAATTTAACTATTCAAAATCTCCGATTTTACTCTGTAGTAGACGATTTGTTAGGAAAAAGGGAGCAGCACGATAGATCGTTTGGCGGTTACGATTGTCGATGTTAAAATTGCCGAGAAATCGTTGAAAACCGCAAGCCATTCAGTCCTTTTTCAAAGGACAAGCTCGATCAAACGTTTGTAAAAAAGTATTTGCAAAATAAATGCAAAAAATGCACCGGAAGATAGATGTAAAAGATCCAACGTGGGAATAATACTAGAGATATTCGAGAGAATACTAGAATTATTTTGCAAAAGTGTTCATAACAAAATGAATGATTTTCTCAGAATAATCGAACCAAATGTATATTCAATTTGGAGGCCGTTTCCAGACAAATGCGACCAGATATTCTGCACATACATCAATTCAACCGGTAATATTACATGAATAAACAGAAATGCAGTCTGTACCAGCATAATTAGCTGAATGTTGATACGCACATTTCCTCTATGCAACAACCATTTTGTTCCTGACACAATCCTTCAAACATTATTATCTGTAAACACGATGTGAGTAATTAAACAAAGAAAATGATCAACGGAATATGTAAATCGGCTCGTGATCCATCAATTATTGCAGATCATTGGATGTTAAGCTTATTAATCTGCATGTTGCGTTGGTTAGGAATTTAGTGCGAATGGACGGGGGAAATTTGGAAAAAAAACGAATTGGGGGTTGGATTATTCAATTTATGGATTTGTCAATTTGCAAATTTAAAGGTTTATGAATTCGTGTGTTTTTAAGATTGTGAAGTGAATTTTCAAGGATTCGAAGTTTTTAGAATGTAAAATATAGGAAATTATGGTGGTCCTAAATTTCCAAGTATGTTCAAATATCCAGATTCTTAGATTTGTCAAATTTGTAAAATTCTCAGGTTTCCAGACTTTTAGATTATCAAATGTATAAGTGCTCAAATTTCCAATTCACCAGATTGCTAATTGCTCAGATCTTCAATTAGCTAAATCCTTAATCCTTCACATCTCTAATACTTCAAAGTCTAACTCTTCAAATTTCCAAATACTTCAATTCTCAAGCTTCCAGACTCTTAGATCATCAACTACACAAATGCTCAAATTTCCAATTCACCAGATTTCTAGTTGCATGGGTCTTTAATTAGCCAAATCCTTAATCCTTCACATCTCTAATACTTCAAAGTCTAACTCTTCAAATTTCCAAATACTTCAATTCTCAAGCTTCCAGACTCTTAGATCATCAACTACACAAATGCTCAAATTTCCAATTCACCAGATTTCTAGTTGCATGGGTCTTCAATTAGCCAAATCCTTAATCCTTCACATCTCTAATACTTCAAAGTCTAACTCTTCAAATTTCCAAATACTTCAATTCTCAAGCTTCCAGACTCTTAGATCATCAACTATACAAATGCTCAAATTTCCAATTCATTAGATTTCTAGTTGTTCAGATAATTAGCGAAATGTATCCTAAACTCTAAATCCCAAAAAAGTAAGTCAACAAGCTTTCTAAACATTTAATTATACCACTTGCCGTTTAATTAAGCAAAGTAAAAGGAAAAATTCTAAAATTTATGAGTACGTGCAGCCATAAAAAGCATTCTTTCCAAAATACCAGAAGCAAACAGGCAGTCAAAGAAGAATCATGCTAGCGGAAGTCAGTAGGGAGTTCTTCGACTTCCGGTGAATTCCTTGCGCCGCCAATTACCAGGGAAGGACCGGTTGCCAAGAAATTGCATAGAAATGAAATTTTCCGCGAGGAAATCTCGCTCGACGCACGCTTTATTCCCGCTAAGAGGTTTATAAAAGCTTTCCCCTAGGTTCCATCAGCCTCCAGGTTCCCTCGCGATAAATTCGAGCTTATGAACACCCCGTACATACGTGGCCGACCTATAAAAAGTGTATTCACGCGTTCAAAGAGAGCCTACCGTACCGTAAATATACCAGTTGGATTAACGCGATGCTACGAAATTTATGAGAACCGTATTGAGCCTTTAAAGGGAGCCTTAATGACCATTTTAGCTACGGAATTTAAACCAATGGACCACCGTTTCTTGCTTTACATTTGTGGAAAAAAACATCACGTGGTCGCAAAAATGCCCAAAATTCGAAAGCAGAAGATTTTACATTCTTTTTGGGAGCTTCCTTTGACAGTTGGATTTTTAGCGTTCTGAGCCACGCTCGATTCGAGAAAACATAATGAAATGGCTGGAAACGTTTTTAATGCAACGAAATTCTACAGAATTTTAGGGGATTAATTCTGATTTACGCGTATAACAGCAACTTTAACACTAAACCGGCACATAACGTGTACTCAATTGGAAATTAAAAAATAAATAAACAAACGATGAAACGACAAAAAAATAAATTAGTACACACACTAATTCTTTATCTCGATGAAAATCAGTACAGGTATCAGAAGAATGAATTCAACAAATTATTATTTATAATAAGGATCTTGTGAAACGGTCATTTGACCGGTTTGGTTTTAGTGTCAACAAAATATGTATCTTACAATAAGAACCTTGTGAAGCGTTTGGTTTTAGCGTTAAATTTATACAGGGCGTTATTAGGTCCCTGAAGGGTAGCTGCCCCAATCTCAGGAATAATCTGATAATTCGATAGCTAGTTCGGAAATTTTTGATTTCCAGGTAGGTTGGAAAGTTTAATAATATACTGCCTATGAGTGAAAGTCCAAGCATGACCTGATTTAATACCAGATTCCTTCCTGTATCCAGCCAGTCGCATTTATCGTTAATAAATCAAGGATAACGGCGCTTATTACAGATATCATTTTCACTGAGATTATCTCATTGTATTACAATTGTAATAAAGGTACTTAGATAAGGCATCTAACCTACTTTTATCGTTGTGAAAGTAAGAAGTAATATCAGAACGAAAGCTTACATGGCTCTACCATGCCTCAACCTTTTAGTCGTTTAGTTATAAATAGTTATCAGTCATAGAAATAATTTTGTTCTGCTTAAATGAATTCCGTAAGTCATATAACTGTTGAAATAGGCGTAATCTGGCTTATATTATTTTTACTACAATTTTATTTCTCATCCGTCTAATAATTGCCACACAAAACATGGTACCCACATCACATCATGTCCTTAACATTTGAACACTCTTGATAACTATAGCCATCGCTGCCAAACTTGTCAAAAGTAAATTAAAAATGAAAGAATCCCAAGTTAAATGTGTCTGCATTTTAAAAAACTAAATTTCTGGAGCATAAATTTATCGAGCCACAGTGGATTCTGTGCGAGATTACAGGCGAATCGCGAGGAAAGAGTTAAGAATCGTGTCGCCGTAGCTCGCGCATCGTTGATTATGGAATAGCGTCGTTGCATTCTGGTGCAATGCAGCAAAGACAGGTGGAGCAAATCGGCTGGAACGCCGCAGGTGGTAGGAACGCCAGGAATGTCGACTAACACCTTTGGCAACATTTGCCAACTCTCCTCTCGTGTCGCATCCATTCACCTTGCAGGCTTGCTCGCCGATTGCCCTGCAAAGCTTTATTGTTTACGACCGTGCAAAACACCTTGAAGGCGTGGCGAACACCGTATCGTACTCTTTCCGCTACGCGATCTCAGTTTTTCCGACTTTTCACTCGGCTTATTGGCGGACTGGCTACCTGGTACTCGTTACGATGCAGTCTTTGTATTTTTTGGGATTTTTTGGGGAACAATTTTTAGGTGTAGTGGTGAGGAGATTTGGAACATTTGGAGGTGGGATTGAGAGAGTGGAAGTTTGGAAATTTTTAATTTGCAGAGGTGGAAGGTTGATAATTTAGGGATTTGGGAATTTGGGGATTTAGAGATGTGGAAATTGGATTTGAAAATTTCCACGTGAAAATGGATGTGAAAATTTGGAAATTTGGAGGTCTGAGAAATTGCAAAAATTTTGAAACTTGTGAATTAAAAAGTTAACAGTGAGAAGAATTTACAAATATATAAATTTAAGGCAATAACTCAAGCTCAGAAATTCGAGAATTTTAAAATTATAAATTTTATTGTTAACAGACATGAATTTTACGAATTCACAAGAGTGCAAAATTTAAAAATTCCAAGACTTGAAAATTTTTAAATTTGTACCTCCAAAAATGAAACCAATTAAAAATACAAAAAAGTAGTAAAATTCTGAGATTTACAAAATTAAACAACTGTTGAAATTTGAAAAATTAGGTCACCTTAGAAAATGATAAAATAGATCGAAAGAATTAGTAATATAAAGAAGTACCAAAAAACGTAATTGTTCAGTCGTCTCTCAAGGAGAGCTAGAAACGAAATTGGCGTAGAATTTCTGCACGAGCGCTTGCACGAAGAAATAAATCCTTCTCGTCGAATGATCGCTCGTTAACGACGGAACAACAGTTATCGATGATTCGATGCGTTCGTTCGTTTCATTAACTTCATTTTTTTTTATTCTATTCGAACGCGAATCTACGAGTCACGATCGGTTCAAACGAGATTTCGTTTCGTGCAGGTCGACGGATTTATTTTGTCTCGGCTCGTGTTCGCGCAGTACAACAACAACAACAAAAAAAAGCGAGAAAAGAGAGAAAGCGAGATAGGCTTTTTTGGGTACGGAAATCAAATAAAAAAAACGTGGAGTAAAAATAGAAATAAAATACAAGGTTGAACGAGGAAATATTTCGAGCAATCTGGTGTTATCGCGTCCTCGGCGATTTGCATTTGTATCGCTGCATATTTATCGGTCACCTTTTCGCGCGTATTTTTGAAATTAATTAACACCCCCCTGGCTATTTATCTCGGACGTATCCTTGCATTTACATCGAACCACTTATCGGGCTATTTTCCTTTATTTCGCGAAGGGAAGATAAGCTTGTATCCCTTGTAAGTACCTGTGTTTGTGTTAATCAGACTGTATTTTATAAACAAGGAATCTATGTCAATTTGGGACTATTGTTTCTTTTGAAGGCGAGATCCGTGGACTAATAAAGTCGTAATAAATTATATACAGAATGGGTAAACTATTTATTCAAGAAGGATTACAAAATGCACAATTAAGTTACGTGAGGAAAATTAGAGAACAAAATAGAAACGAAACATGCGAATGTAAGAAGAAATATTAACCCTTTGCTCGAGAGGTGACTCACAATCACCATTATATTATTTAATACAATAATTTTAAATAAGCATTATTTAACTGATTCTATAACATGACACGTGTGATGTATAAACATAGTGAAACAAACAATAGTCGAAATTATTGGTAAAGAAATAATAATTTCTTTTATATTTTTACAAACTTTTATATTCTGATATTCACAAATCCTCAAATTCTCGAATCCCTGAATTCTCATATCCTCATATTTTCAAATCTCCAAATTCTCAAATCCCTAAACCCTCATATCCTCATATTCTCAAATTCCCAAATTCTCAAATCCCTGAATTCTTAAGTTCCCAAACTCTCAAATCCCCAAACCCTCATATTCTTATATTCTCAAATCCCCAAACCCTCATATTCTCATACTCTCAAATCCCTAAATTCTCAAATCTCTAAATTCTCAAACCCCCAAATTCTCAAATGCCTAAATTTTCAAATCCCCAAATTCTCAAATCCTTGAATTCTCAAGTTCCCAAACTCTCAAGTCCCCAAACCCTCATATTCTCATATTTTCAAATCCCCAAATTCTCAAATCTCCAAATTCTCAAATCCCTAAATTCTCAAATCCTTGAATTCTCAAATCCCCAAATTCTCAAACCCCAAAATTCCCAAATCCCCAAATTTTCAAATCCCCCATTCTCTAAATCTCCCAATCCTTCAACCCTCAAATGACCAACTCCTAAAATTCCTAACCCTCTAACCCCCTAAAACCTCCATACCCCACTTTCCCATTCCCCCAATCCCAAACTCCCAAACTCCCAAAATCCCAAATTTTCAAACATCCCAAAACAAAAGAGCCTATTACCAAAATCGCAAAACTCCCAAACACATAGTAGAAAAGCATGCATCTAGGTGGCTGAATGTAGGTCGGGTCCGATGCAGGCTCGCTGTTTATCCTAGAAATCCTGTTAATCCAGTCGGTAATCCTTTCTCCGAAGTTCGCTTTTAATAGCCGTTAAATCCCTGGCAAGTGTCGTAATCCGTGATTCGTTCTCACGCGTTGCAAAGCGTGGGCATCATCCACTGACTCAATGCATGACCCCGTAATCGTCGTCATCCTCCGAACAGAACGGAGCTCGTTCGATCCACGCATTTTCAATTGTCGCTTTTCATCATTTACTTGCTCCACTGTTGTTATATACCTGCTTATGTACTTACCTTCTGCACATCCGTCACACGATGTCCACACCCTGTTGCGCATTTAAATATGCAGCCTCCAGATGCCTTTATCGTTACTCCTTTATTCAGTGTGGCTGTGATCAAATATTTCTGCGAATGGTATTTTTTTTAATATTTTGTTAGATCGTTCTCTTTGATTTTACTTCGATTTTTGTTTCGATAGTATGTTTATTAACCTCTTCGCTGTTTTGAGTAATTTGACTCGTGACGCACTCAGTTTTGATCAATTTTAGAGGAGTTTTGAATACGCTTCAATTTGGAGTTCGAATACAATTATTTACATAGTCAACGACTTATAACAAATTGACATCACATTTCATCTTTGTTGTCTGTTTGCATATTACAGTTGTGATTAGTTCTA
Source organism: Megachile leachella (assembly GCA_963576845.1). NCBI lineage: Eukaryota > Metazoa > Arthropoda > Insecta > Hymenoptera > Megachilidae > Megachile > Megachile leachella. Next base: position 11,773,044 of record OY756255.1, read on the forward strand.
ACTGACGCACCTGGTGAGTCATATAGTGTTAGGTGTTAGGTGTTAGTTAGGTTGACCTTTTGTTCGGTTTTTGAAAGTAACGTTGCCAAAATGATATTCTACTTCTTCTGAAGCTTCAGTAATATAGTTGCAGTATATAATGTTACAGTAATAATAAAGTATAGTAAAAGAGTATATTAACCGTAGCAAAAATTGGCTGATTCATTATCAATAAACATCAAAGAAAATTCATTTCTCAGTAAAAAACGAAGCAAGTTTCATAAAGTAACGTCGTCAGAATTATTTCCAAGATAATTGAAATCTAGGGCAGCATTTTTCAACCTCATAATAACCAAATAACACGAACTTATGAAAAATGTAATTTTACCAAAATATTTTATAGTACAACGAAAACATAATTCTACGAACGTATGTTGCTTATCAAATATTAAGTTTGGAAGTGTACGTGGTTCGAGTATTTATTTAAATCTCTCCCAGCAAAATGTAACATTAATTTTGGTACGGTAATACGCTTTTAACAAAACTTCGACAAAGTGCATCTCCCCCTAAGGACCAGAGTTAACTGCGTTTCAAACTCCAGAGAAATTCACTTACTCGTTTCTACCCTTTTATACGTATTCTACGCGTGCGGTAAGTTGGCACGCGAATCGATATGATGTGTATTATATATGGCTGCTAACGTGCCAGACACGGTACCTCTTTTTGATAAACATTTGATTGTTGCGAGTCTTGATCGTTCAAATGTCTTCACACGACGTTTAAATTTTTTACTCATCAATCCTAATATACCTAAATAATTTGGGGGACACGATACTTCTTTTTGACAGACATTTGATTATTGTAAGTTTTGTTCATTCAAATCTCTGTGCACGACGTTTAAATCTTTCACTCATCAACTAAATAATTTCAGGGACTATTAATTGTGAGACACCCTGTATTCCTCCATTTTATTACCGTTAGCTTCTCATCATTTCGCTATTCTAGAGCATTCTTCATATTTCTTTTTACTGAAATATCAAATTAAATGGAAAGATTGGTTGATGCGTAACAAAAATATCAGCTAGGTTTGATTGCGAATTTTAAACATTCAGTGATATCGTCTTGCGGCATCAGCTTTCCAATATCGAGAAAGTGCACGATAGAGATTCGCCTGAAACGCTCCATTCATTGTGATCTCGAATGCTGCAGAATCAGTGTTCGATAGGATCTTAGCCCCTCTTGCAATAAGGGAGAATATTTTCCCAGGTAAGGAGAGGCCAATAAACTTACCGTCGTAAGAGTGCCGTGATAAAGGAAAGGAGCTCCGGAGACAATCACGAATTATCTCGTCACATATTTTATAAACGTTATCAGCAAAAAGTCTTTGACAAACTTCGTAATTTACATTAAACTTTAGAAATATTATTTCATCAAATTTTAATAATATTAACACTTACATAAAATGTAAGAACAAATGTGAATATTTTAATGTAGCTTTTAATATTATTTTAATATTATTTTAATTTTGATATAATTTTGTCGAAATAGAATGATTTAACTAAAATACCTCCGCACTTTGTATCTTTTACATTTCAAACGCAACATTTAAGGATAAGAATGAATTTAGATCAAAGGTAGCAAGCACGCTTGCGATACGTTTTCTTATTTGCTTAAAGAAGACACAATCGTCTCTGTGAACAAAGGGGATGAAAGGATCCCACGAAAAACATGGAGAACGTAACTCGAACGTTCCAGAATCGGGGATCATTCCAAGAAATCTTCCTACGAACAGGGGTGGTTTTTTCTCTTTACTCGATAAAGGTTGGGTTCGGAGAAACTCTCGTGGAATTTTGTTGGCATATGCCAGCACACGAAGCATACGGTGTTTTATCTTTTACCTTTAACCATACATGTATGAAAAATTACGAAACTATTTTTATTTCATTCCAGATTGAAAACAATAGGATTATTTCATTTAATTATGTATTAAAAATAATTATTTTGCGAATACAATTATTTTAATTTAGTTAGATATTGAAGATAATATGATTGTCTTAACTTAATTGTATATTGAAAACAGTACGATTATTTTAATTTAGTTATACACTGAAAATAATACAATTATTTTAACCTAATTGGATGTTGAAAACAACACAATTATTTTAACATAATTGTATATTGAAAACAGTACGATTACTTCAATTTAGTTATACATTAAAAGTAACAATTATTTTAATGTACTTGTACATATATTGAAAACAATTATTTTATTTCAGTTACATGCCGAAAAGAATATTCAATGTACCATATTTCAACAACCACAGTCAGACAATATTATTAAAAATCACTCCATAAAAGTTAAATAGCTGTTAAAGATCATACTCCGCAATAAAAAGCGTCCATTTACATTTATGAATTCCGTCAGACACGAATAACGCCTCTAGTTACAAGAACTCCATAAAGCATATTAAATTTGCAATTGCCATCAACGAATCCATAATCCCGAACCATAAACCACAGCTATTTAAAAGTTGGCTCATCGGCGAACTACTTAAAAGAACTTTAACGCGTTTTCTATTCGAACGCGCTACCCCCGATACTTGAATTTCGATCATGATGCTCCGCACAAATGGCCGATGCAGCAGATTGAAGTGCCACTAAACCGAAAAAGAGAAATTAACGGAGCCGCAGCGTGATACAGGGTTGTTAAATTTCCGCAAGAAAAAAAATAACGACCGTCGGTTTTTCTTTTTCTCTCATTTTTTTTTTTTAAAGACTGAGGTTAGGGTGGTAGCCGTTTGAAGGGGTCGTGTCGCGTGACAGAACGGTGCGTAAAAGGGGCATAGAGGAGCCCGGCTTGCTCATTAGAGAATATAATCCAGCGATAAAATTGTAACGTGGGCGACACGTCTACCAAGCCAGAATGTGATAAGTGTGCTCGTCGACGTTATGTCGTCGTTATTTTCTCGTGATACGCACAAATATCTTGGACACCCACGTTGTTGTAAAAAGAATCCGTGCCTCATCTTTTTGCGGTTGGAGATTCGTCGGATAATCGGAACGTGGAGACATTTCATATCCATACGTAATTAAACCGAGTATACACAAAGTTTTTTCGCAAACCGAGATATTAAAATATTCTCTGTTAACATTTTCAAATTCAGTATTACGTTACAAGATTAAAAGTTGCAAATTCGCTTTTGACGAGTTGCACATCCCAGTCATTCGCTCTTTTGATATTTATCATTTTAAATTACGTCCTGCAAAATGATGCATCTTCGAAAGACGGAATGTCCTGTGACGCTGGAAATCGATGAGAGACTCGTCCACCTATGACGTGCATACATACGTACATACGTAATATACATACGAATATAGGTGGACGCGAGAATATTGAATTATCAGGAATTTGGGTCACGTTCACCGGCGGTATCGGAGATTCGTTGTAACGGTGATGATCGATCGCGATTGATTAATTTTGGAAAATAACGGACGGCTATCGGAACACGAAATTATCCACCCGATCGTAAATTGATTAGACACAGCGAGATGTGTCTTCGCGAAATTTTCGTTGTCGAGGAACATTTTATTGCGGACACACAGGAATAAAATTGGTTTTTCTATCTTATCACGAACGAGCGAACACATAAAGTCCTCTCCTCGTTCGTGATCGTAAAAAGTTTATCTCGTTCCAAGGGGTTATAAACGTTTCATAACTTTGAACGGAGCTTCACCGATCGATGTATCGACAATCGGATTAACAATCTTTTAATTTATATTGTGTTTATTCTCAGCTAACTGTGGCGGAAATATAATGGAGGAATCTTTTTGTGCAAGGGTGCGAACGCTTTGAGTATGAGGAGCATTAAAAGATACCTTTTATAGTCCTCTTTAATATTTTATTAAAGATATCGTAATTCATGAAACTGCAGAAAAATCTTCATTTTTAAATTCTCGAATTTTTTCTACTCGTTTATAAATTATTTGCAAATATACATCTACAATTTTAATGTACTGCAATTTTAATGTAGTACTATTTTAGTGTAGTATAATTTTAAGTACATATGAATTTTGTACTATATGAATTTGTACTTCTTTCAGGATCATTTCTACTTTCAGTATGAATTTGTCATCCCCCTTTGAACATATGAAATTAATTACAGTACTGGTATCTGTATCCTACTTCCCTTAAAAAATTTAATTACACTCCATATTGAATTAATAACCATTGCATTAAAATTCATGTAATGTAGCATAAATTGTTAAATAAAACATCGCGTAAGAGTTAATATCGCGATACAAAGGATCGTCAGAACAAAGGGTAGAAAAGAAAAGGATTGGTTAAAATTCAGCCGCTGATCCAAAATGAAATTCCCAACGCAATCGACAAGAGTACCTTCGTCAGAAGGTTGCAACATCGTCAAACGACGCCTCACCCTCTCGAGCGTTTTCACCCTTTCGACTAACAACCCCCCTCAAAAAGAGAGTACGTTTCGTTGAACGGAAGTCGTGGCCGAAAGGAACCGCGAAACTTCTTTCTGTCCGTTGCATCCTGAATCATCGTGGCTCAGGGCTGTTCCGCGAAGAAGAAACCAAGAGATCTCGGGGCGGTTTTCATCGACCGTGGTCGAGTACACAACCCCTCGGGCGCATTTCTATCCCTCCCCCTTCTCCAATTTTCTCCTTTTACCGGGACTCGATCTGCTTGGTCCCTCCGTTCGTTCCTTTTTCTCTTTTCCCGGTTGTCATTGGCCGCACCACCAGAAAAGAAGCAACGCCGGATAATGGTGGCGCTAGGGGTTGTTGGACGGAACGGGCTGAAAGAGAGCGAGAGAGAGGCTCGGTGTTGGATAGTAAAATATTGGCCAGACCGACGGGCGCCACCAACGACTTTTTCATCGGACGACGACGAGGATGTTCGATTCTTTTCGTCTTCTTTTTTTCCTTCGTTTCCGCCACCCCATCAACTCTCTTCCTGTTTCTCCAACCCCCTTCGCACGCGTTCTTTCGACGCTACGTGACTTCCAAACTTTCCGATCTTACTTTTCTTTCCCTTACGCGTGTCCTACAATGATGGAACGCGGAGGGTTGTTGTTCTGTATCGGGCCACAAAGGGAAATACAAATATGGACACGAGGGTTCGTCGTTACTGGGTTATAGGGTGATTTCTTTTTGTTTCGGGGACCTCTTGAGCGATACGATGGCGGATCATCGATTTGTCAGTCCACGGAGATTGAACAAGTCTGATTTTTCTTTTGTGGTCTCGGGGTTGCTTTAACCCTCCAAGATGGATGGGACCTTTCGATATATCGTTTATTCTATCATTTCGTTACTTAGTGTCTCTTATATTAAAATAATAAAATCGTATTTTCAGATAGTAAAACAAGATTTCGTATAACATACAGAAAAATTAAATTAATATTAAAAATTAATGTTTAAATAATTAATAACAAAATTGTATAATCAAGGGCCTTTGAAAGATAACCTTCACAAAAGCTTTTCCTTGATTATCAGACCATATTCTTTATTACTTTCTACCTAGTAATATCGTACAGCGATCGAAGAGTGAAAATTCATTCTCCACAGCCTTTCGGGGTAAATGAATTCCTTTTGTCGCGATTTCGAGGCATGCAAATTACCCGGTGCCATAATACAATGATAGCAACGCCCGAGAGCGCAAGAGTTTCCATGAACTTTTCGTATTACCTGCACGTTTTATTGCCTACAACCTATTAGTTGTTTCATCCGCGCATTAAACGAAGTTACAACGCATGCCACGCGAGAAGTTACGGGATAGCATGTAAATTTTAAATTCATCGCCGTGCATAAAATGTTAATATTTTTCGGAAAAGCCTTTGAGCCGGGAACGCGGCAGGCAGCACGAGTGAAAATTTAATTCAGGCGTCGTTCAGTTTCGAAATATCCTGATGAATTTCATTTCTCTCGGTTGCTCGTCAAACATTCTATTCAGCTGGCCGGCAATTCAACGGGCGACAAATTTGCTTCTTTCCATTTATTTTCCGACTGTTCCGCGGCAAAGTGCCGTGAAATTTTCAACTCGTCTCGTACAGAATTGATTCTCGTTCCGCGCCAAAGGGGATCCGTATTGAAATAAAAGATTCAACGTTAAGATTGGACATCGCGAGTTCAACCGTTTCATTTCGCTGGCCACGATGCTCGTTGCTTTGTGGTTATGCGAAACGCTAAATATTTCGTTTGATACCTCCTGTGATGACTGCGAAAACTGAAGTAAGAAACGGGTGGCGACAGTTGCACATTTAAAGCGCGCCCGCCATTGTTGTTTTCATGAATGTGCTTTGTGCCGTGGTTTCAGCCGGGTTGTTTACGGAAACAACTCATTTGAATTGTGCAATCTCGCTGCTCCATTTTCTGGGGATGCTGCGGATCTTTTTTCGGTCGATTGTTGTTTCGCTGATTTCTGCTTCCTCTTTCGCAAATTTTCACAGATTTTTTAATCTCAATATTTGCCAACTTTTTACATATTTAAATTCTCAACTTTTCATATCCGCAAATTTTTTAGCTTTTAAACTGTGCAATTTTTAATTATCAAATTATTAAACTGTCAATTTTCAGATGACATTTTGAAAGCTTTAAAATATCTGAAATTTTCACCGATTCTCTTATGTGAATCTAAAACGTCACTGTCATATTTTACCGAATAAAAGAATGTCGACAAGTGTCGCGCGAAAGCAGCGTTTCGCGGCGTTGACGTGACAAGTCTGATACGCAAATCTTCTTAAAAAAATAATCACGAAGATCGCAAGGTATGCAATTTTGTCGCCATTACAAACGCCGCGTAGAACCGTGATACCATAAAAGTGGTTACATAAGAAGATTATTATTCAGAGCGAGCGTTACGAAAGAGATATTTGATCAAAGCCGATTAAGAGGTAGTCGTGCAATTTTATGCTGTGCAATAAAGCACAGCTTTCGAGGTATAGGTTTTCCTCGAAGGGTCAATGTTTGTGCGCTGCACGGGTAGAATGGATCGTAGATAGAAGGGAAACTGGGTGAATTCCCTGATCCTGAAACTATTGTGTCCCAAGGATATTATACCCTTATCGGGTTTCGCGATTCTAATCAATTCGAACCGTATTTAATTTTAAAACTCTATAACCAGACTAATACCAATTAACGAAATTTACTAACAAATTTAATTAACCAAATTTACCAAGAAATAATGAAATTTCATTATCAAATCAAGATGCGAAAAAATGTTCTTAAACCATAACTTTTCTTGTATTCTACGTTCTAAAGAATTCTAAGTCATTGCAATAACTTACGCGGCCGGCCATAAATTCCGGATATTTGATCGAAATATAATCCAGAACATTTCCAGTCGGGTTATTTGTCAGGATTATACATTCAAGGATGAAAATCGTAATTTTTGGTAGATTTCGCGAATCCCAAGTGCAAAGTAGAGTACCTGAGCTGGCGGTTCCCAAGCATCGTGGCGATATTTCATACCAGTGTTCCGTATATAATTAATGGCAGCTTCTTCCGCTTCCTCGGCCAATTTCGTTGCCCTCGAACACCATTAACTTCGTCTCTTTCGCGTGTTGCTTACGTAAACGATCGTATTGTGTCTCGTTCATTTACCGTTCTCGATCCTCGGTTATTACCCGTTCTCGTTGTTTCTCGTGAATTATAAACAATCGTATAGTGCATTGTGCCATTACCGTGTCATAAAACTGGCCATCTTTTACTATTCTATTCGGGTGTATGCAAATTTCTGTCGAACATTATTTAGAACATTTTATTTCGTTCCATTTATTTTTTCTTTTCGTTTTGTTTACACGGTTGATTGTACGTAATAACTTTACACTTTATGGAATTTTATATTTTATAATTTTGTGTGTTTGCGATGCGTGAGGATATGTTTATTGCTATGTGTTGTATTGCTTGATGAAAGTTCAGTGTACAGCGCGTTAGAAAGACAGCGCATTGACATTTGACGAGTTCAAAAGTCAACGCATTTATACACAGCGCGTTGAAAAGACAGCGCATCGACATTTAACGAGTTCAAAAGTCAACGCAATTCATACCAGCGCGTTCAAAAGACAGCGCATTAACATTTAAAGCGTTCAAAAGTCAGCGCATCAACATTTAAAGCGTTCAAAAAACAGCGCATTTACACACAGCGCGCTCAAAAGACAGCGCATCAACAGTTAAAGCGTTCAAAAGACAGCGCATTTACACACGACGTATTCAAAAGACAACGCAACTATATACAACGCGTTCAAAAGACAATGCATCGATACATAACGTGTTCAAAAGTCAACGCATCGGTATAAATCGTATTGTAAAGACAACGCATTTATTGATAATGCGTTCAAAAGTTAATGTATTGATATACAACGCGTCAGTGTACATCACGTTTAGTAACAATGTATAGATAAAATATATATTGATACATAACGCACCAAAAAGCAAGTCATAGTTACACAACGTGCAGAAGTCAACGCAACGAAATTTAGTACGTCATAATGTTTAACATCGAGAAGTCATAGTACAGCATATTAAAAAACAACGTATCGATAGAGAGCACATAAAATAGGCAGTGCATCGATTTACAACACACCGAACATTCAACACGTTGATATACAGTGGGTCACGACACAACCCGTCGTAGAACATCGTCCCGATGCACATCGTATCGAAATAGAAGCCATCGATATATCGCCCAGTGTCGCAAGCGCAGTTTCCCATCGTCGAACGCTGTGAGAATTCCCAGAACCGGTAAAACCGAATAAATAAATAGCCGGTGAATTCTGTATGACTTACAACGCTATAAGCATAGAAATCACTTGCGAGATACAAGTTGCAGTTAGAGCATAGTTAGAACGAATTGGCGAGGCGAAGGCATAAAAGAAACGTCTTTTATTTGCTACACGATCCGCGAGAGGCAAACTGCTCGTCTTTGTGGCTGCAGGCGGTAAAGAAACTCGCAAGAACAGAGTTAACTTTGTATTCGTCGTGGACCAGGACGAGCATTATAACGTCGTCAACGAGGAAGTTTCGCGGGTTGTGGTCGTGGAAACGGCGAAAAAACGTAGAAACTTTCCGCATACATTTCGCGGCTCGTACCGACCACCTCCACGGCTTTACCTAATTTTTACCCAATTATACGCGAACAAAAAAAACTGGAAGTAGGGATAGAATGTCTGGTGGTGGGGGGTGGCAGGCCGACGTGGTCGAGGGCAACGGGGGATAATTGTCCTCGTTGGCTCATTAATTCTTCGACACCGCGTGTATCCTCGAGCCTCTCGTTAATTTCTCCTTCATTAGTTTGGCCGCGTTTAATTCTCGCCTTCGATCGATCGAGCTTTAATAATTGGCGACGAGTCGGCAGAATCGCGAAACGAGCACCGACCATCGAGTGCTTCACGGGCTGCTGCTGATTATTAATCGCGAGATAAGAAAATAGACGAGGCTGCTACCGAACGATTAATCAACCTGTTCGGAATTGTTCCTTGTTTTTCGTTGACGACCACCCGTGGCTGCGTTATCTATATCCGCTTTTTCACGAATAATCTAAAACTTCTGTATAAAATCAAACGCGAACTGTACTTCTCTTATAGTTATGCGCCTCGGGCTCGATATGTTCGCACAGTTTTATTGATTTTGGGACATAGAAGTTTGGATAGTTAGGAATTTATGAACAGAAATTTTGAAATTTGTTTTAAAAGTGCAAGAATATCAGAACTTGTAAAATTGTAAATTTCAGGATTTGAAATTTAATAAATCAGAAACCGTGAACACGTAGAATGTGCAAATACGTAAATGTAGAATGCAGGAAACTGTCCTTATCCGAAGCAACCTACATTGCGCTCGAGTGTGCTATTTACATTTGCCAGCTGCAGATGTTTATCTGTTACATATACCGAAGTCTGCAAAGTATAAATAAATTAGATAATCAATAGACTCGGTACGTACTTCGCGAATAGATGCAATCTTTGATTGACAGGTGTAATATACGGAACAGCGATATATCACGTATGCATAAATATCAGCGGTCCGCATCGTTCCATATTTAAAAGAAAAATCGTTCTTTCCGATGCAATCTGAATACGGGATACGCTTCGAATCAGTTGAAGCGTCGCGCGAGTTAAACTTACAAAGTGTCAGAACGCGAGAACATTGTCAAAACAAACGATGACAACCAGCGTGTCCCGTAAATGTGTATTATACGTTTCGTTGTTATGCTATCGTGCATAAATTATGCAAACGAGATCCCGTGTACCCCAGACACGGAGAACGTACGAAGCCCGAGCGAGCGCGAACGAAGGACACAGGTAATTTTATTCATTAATCTAATGGGACAAAGCTGTTCTAAGAGTGAGTCACGTGTAACGTAAAGCTAACTTCAATTTAACTCATTAGCTCGTGACTACGGTTACACGGAAGCGTGGGTGGTGTCAAAGAAACTCAAACGTTTTGAAAACATCGGGTAGAGGCACGCGTATGTAACCCCGGCAACGTCGTAACGCAATTGTACAAATTGCGCTAACTTCTGCAGAATTTTGTGCACGAGTTGACGTTTAAAAATGCACGATCAAGATTGCAAGGGAATAAAATATGGTGAGATGCAAGGAATTTAACCCGCGGACGTCACTCCGCTTCGCTGTGAGCTATGACTTTTTATCTGAAAAATAGAAATGCTTTACTGCATGACCTTTTCGATGCAATGAACCTTTACCTGTTATAAAGTTCGAACGGTTCTGGCGCTAAGTTCATCCAGGAGACATCTTTTTCACTTCATAGTCATAGGATGTAGCTTCAAGTTATCATCGTCTGTCAATTATCTTCTTATGACCACCTTGTTCATATTTCACACAGTCTACCTCTATCATGAAGCAAAATAATCGCCTTCGACAACTCTTATAAATACATTGCTACTGACAAATCCTTAGTTGGAATGACGAAACGTAGTTCGACTCCATATTTATTTCGGTTTTTCTAACAAAGTGTATGGACGTGTCCACATTACAGTCCACCTAGTGTAGGTAAAATATTTGACTACCTAGTAATGCTACTAGCACCAGTCACCTAATAGTACCTAACCTAACAAACCTAAAATGTGACAACACGATGTATTTTTCGAATTATAAAATTTGAGAAGGATCAAGAGAATCCCGAGTACACGAAGAATCCGAAATTCGCGTAACATTCTTAATTAGGGTCCGTAAAGGCAACGCGTACACAGGGACGATGCAAGGAGGTCAAAGTTTCAATTTCAGTCACTGAAGTCTTCAGCTCGACGTCGTCGCCTCGTTACGAGGGCTCAGTTTCGAACTCGTTCACCATCCCTTGACACGGTGTGTACCGAGCACGATTGGCAAACGTTTCCGCTCAAAAGTCGGGCTTCGACGATACAGATTACAGAAGAAAAGCAAATACCGCGTCGAGGGTATTAACGTTACTTCGGGATTGGATTAAGTTGCTACGACCTTGTGTTCCCTTTTTCTTCTTGGAGAAACGTGTCCTTTAATTGCAGCTTTCTTGAACACGAGAAATACCTTTCTTAAAAGATAAGGGAAGGATTTGTTGGGCATTTACCGCATACCGGTGGAGGACAATGCACGAAAAGGAGAAGTTTAGGCACTCGGAATGCTTTATTGCATTGAATATTTGACTCGATGGGGTTGTACACTGTAAAGAGTCAATTGTGTACACAAAAATTTGGAAATTTCTGAGATTTAATTTTGGTTTTTTTGGAGATAGTGAAATGTTAACAATTTAAAAATCTCCGAACAAAAATTTGGAACAGTGGTAGAAATAAAATCGAGAGATTTCGATTAACAATACCATCGATTTGTAATAACACTTAAAAGATTATCGAATAGAAACCACGACAAAAAATCTAATTCGACATAGAATTGAACGGTCACTCGAAAGCTTTTGTACGACAAAATCTGTTTGGCTACGTTCGACCAATTTAAACAGATTCGAAGCACAGTCAAACGCGAGTACACAGGACCGACCGAAAATCCGTTCGAAAATAAGAGAACTATCAAAAAGAATTTCGAATGTTCAAATCTGATTCCCATGATTGAACCGAGGTTTTCGAGCTTTCGTCGAATTTCATTCGAAAAACGCTTGTTATTGAATTATGGAACTTTTGGACCTCGACATTTTCTGTGATGGATTTCTCTTCGAAACGTTTATAACTTGATTAGAAGTTATTTCGCTGGGACAGAATCAGTTTTCTGTGGTTGTCAGCCATTTTGTGCTGAGAACCATGAAGTATTTATGTTCATACTTTAATTATATCAAGCTTTAGATTGATACTGAAAAATCCTATTTTAAATCAATCAAAATGTCTTCCATAGTGGACTGTCCGCCATTTTGTGTCAACAATCTCGAAGAGTTTATGTACTCTGTTTTCAAGGTTTAAATTGATGTGTTATAAGTACTATCCGACATCTCGCAAAAATCAAAGTCAGCTGTAATGGACAGCGTCATTTTGTGTTAAAAACATTAACCAAAATTTTCTGCAGATGTGCTTCTTGCAGCTTTAATCGATACGTCACATGCTATTTTTGATACTTTCATGTCGCGCAACCACGTCGAAAGTCAATTAAAATCAATCATTGTTTGCTGTAACCGTCAGCCATTTTGTGTTAAGAACAGTGATGGGTAAGAGCTGTTAATCATACTTAGAAGCATAGTTATATCACATCAAATCTTGATGCAATATTTTGTGCAACTACAATTGTATCGATTTAACAAAATAAATAAATAAGAGTAAATTGAAAATTTGATCGACAAGAAATATTTGTCTGGAATCGGTGAAATAAAGCGATATAAAAGGGAGGATATTAGAAAACCGTGGAAAGGCAAGTTTTAATTTCTCCACGATGCCAGCCAGTGTTTTCCGTTCACGATGGCTCGCTGTTCGCGAGGCGTGCGCGGAAAATCGATACTCTCACGCCACTCCCTGGCAAAATAACCGAGTCGGAATTTCTGGCCGAACCACGGCAACGACATCGTGTTTATGCAGATGCATTCGACCGGCCGGAAGCACAGAAAGCACCGGCAATAACGTGTAATCGACCACTTGTCTCGTGTGTCTCGTGTTGTCTTCTTCCTTACGATCCTCCAGGCTAACCCACTATGCTTCCTACGTTCTTCGCTTTTTCACGAGCACCACATTCTTCTTCTGCCGCCTTTTATATCTCGCCGCTGCAATTTAAAATAGTTTAAGGAAATTTTTGTGAAATTATTAACACGTTATGGTGCTTTATGTACTTGTGCGACTATCTTATATACATATATGTTAAGTTGAAGTTATATATGTGAGAGTAGACTTGTTATATATTACGATGTTATCGATTTTCGCTAGAGTCGTGACTTTGCAAATTTCTAAATTTCTTTTTAAGAATTCTTTTCTTTCCAAACTTGATATGTTTCACAATAACTGTTTACTGGATTTGAGAATCCGTATGTTACCAAATTTCTGGACTTCTGAATACTTGAATCAAAATATCACTAGATATACAAGTTTTTAGACCTCAAATTCCCTAAATTTCAAGAATTCATAACATTTCAAAGTTCCCAAATTTTTCAACCAACTACAAAAATTTCTAGATTAAAAAATCCCTAGATTTTAACATTCCTAAATCCCTAGACATAGAAATCACCAACATACGAAAACCTCTAGAGACTGAAATTATCAATATTTCGAAGTCCCTAGACAACAAAATTACGAATATTCTGAAATCGCTGAATGTGGAAAAAATCCCTAGATATAAAAATTTTTAGATACTAACAGTATTTAGAAATTCCTAGATACCGAAGTCAGCAATGTTCCAAAATCCCTAGATATTGAAATAGCATGTAACTAAAAATCCCTAGATATCGAAATAGCACGTACTCCAAAATCCCTAAATATCGAAATCATTAATATTCCAAAAATTCCTAGATATGGAAATTTCTAGACACTGAATTTACCGATATCCCAAAATCCCTAGATTTCAAATTCCCAGACTCCAAACTCACAAAACTATTTTTCTATATCTCAAAATTTCAATATCCTAAATTGTCATAAATTCTAAAAATCTATAGAATTCATTAGATTTGTTCGTGTACTAAAAATCCCTAGATGCGAACAATTTGTAAATTCCCCTTTCGGAACGTGCATAGCTCGTTCCGTCGTCGACGGCTCGTAAGTGGAATACTCCGGTGTTCCGCACGTATGCAACAGCTGAAGGCGCATCTCGAAGGATCGAATTCGTATTTCAATGAGTTTAATGGCCGGCTGGCTCGTTGTAGCCGGAGGTCAGCACGGCAAGAACCGCTCGGGAGCAACTTTTCACTGAAATTTCATTTCGCGACGGAGGAACAAGCGCGAGAGGACGACCCGATATATCCGTAACACGTAGCCAACGGCCACGAATTATCGCCAACTTTTCTCTTTCGATATTTCGCGCTATAAACTACTACAGAACATTCTATGCTACTTTAGAATCTCTATCAAACGGGTGTATTCAGATTTTCTGGGTATTTTAGAAACTTATCGACGATTTATTGCTGATTGAAAATGTGCAGGTAGATAATTTAACAAAATGTGTATGTCATAATAAGAAACTTGTGGAACTTTGATTAGTTTGGTAGTTTCAATGTTAAGAAATTTGATAGCAGAAACTCTAAATTCGCGAATCTTGTGATCTGGAAATCTGGTAGAAAGTTGAAAATTCGATGACTCGAAGAAACCCACAAATACGACAACGTCAGCAAAGTCGGGTCCTCGATTTGCAATTTCGGTAGCAAAAAAAGTGGACCGAACGTCTGTCACTCGGACATAAAGGCAGATTTACACCAGGGAGCGAAACAGCACCCTTCAGCAACTTTCCTCGTCGTACATTTCTCTTACCTCAAGAGTCGACGCGTTTTTACGCTCTCGCGGAGAAATTCTTCGGATACTTTTCCGCTTCCTCCGTCGTTTCCCTCCTCCGTCGAAAACCAGGTTAACAAACTTTTCATTCGAATCACGGTAATCAAACGATATCTTTCGAGACGAGTCCTGGAAAGATATCGTTTCGCGTGCGAGGAACTTGGAGCTTGCAGCAACTCGGAAAACTTTTGGCTCGTTTTGTTGAGTGGTTCTTTCTGTTCTTCTTCGGGAAGAAGGAAGAGGGTCGCTTGTTTTCCGAGGGCGTCGCGCACAAAGGACCCCGCCGGATATCTCCACGAGAAATTGTCATCTGACTTGTCGTCAGTCTCGAGGGTGGTCTTCCTTAT
This sequence comes from Megachile leachella, assembly GCA_963576845.1. Lineage (NCBI taxonomy): Eukaryota > Metazoa > Arthropoda > Insecta > Hymenoptera > Megachilidae > Megachile > Megachile leachella. Next base: position 11,788,287 of record OY756255.1, read on the forward strand.
TCTATTTTTTCTTTTCTTTCTCTTTTACCTTCGATTTATCTCTCACCTTCGTAAACTCCACTCGAACTTTCGCATATTCAGCCTGACACCAGCCGCGTTTATCGACTCCCTGTATCCTTCGAGACTGCCTGCGAGCTGCTTTCCAAAGAAAATATTTCCCTTTGTTGCTATTCTCGACCTTACAACGCTGCATCTTTTATTTTGTCAAACGGTATCGACAAATTTTTCAATTTTCCCTGTTTTTTAACATTTTTCAGATAAAATTTATTTGAATATTTTTATTATAGTCACTTTGATATGTTAGTTTTATGATTTAATCGTTTAACATGGTTTAGCAATTTAATATGATAATTCAGCTGTTTAATACAATTTATCGAGTTGAGATAATAATTGTTTAATTTGATGCAATTTATCAAATGAAGATAATAATTGTTCAGCTTTACGCAATATATCAAGTTGAAATAATATAATTGTTCAACTTAATGCAATTTATCAAGTTGAAATAATAATTGTTCAACTTAATGCAATATATCAAGTTGAGATAATAATTCATCTATTTGATACAATCTATGAAGTCAGCATAATTTATCAATTTAATATAATTCATAAATATAATAACAATAATAATTTTCAATAATATTCCTTAATAATAATGAATCATCATACAACGATAATTAATAATATTAATAATGATAAGCATTGTCAATCTGAAAATCCTGCACATAACCCTCGAAATGCATTAAACCAGAAAAAGTATAAAATCCAAGAGTTCCACAAATTGAGTGTAAATGAACCATAATCGCGTTTAGGATGGAAACACATCTCGTGAGCTTTGATTCATCGGTGGCCACGTTTGGTCACGGTGTTTTTTTCCGTGCTAAACATTGGAAAAACGAGTACACGAGAGGTTGAAAAAAAAAAGCGCGGGAAAGTCAAATGATTTTCATTCGATTCGAAGCCCTCGTGTATTTGCTTTTACCCGTCATGAAATCGCGTTTATTAGAGCGCTTTTCATTGGACGCGTGTAATTTTTACGCTTGGCCGGGCGGCAGCTAGCGTATCCGTAATTCGAAACCGTGTTTTCGAGCGGGAAAGGCCGGCTTTTACATTGATACTCGTCCCCGTCGACAAATCCAGCGTGAAGTTATCGATACACCGCAGCTACTACCAGTTTCCATTAATCAGTTTTGCCCGGTTACGCGCCTCGAAATTCGCGGAATTGCTCGTAATTGGCGCTATTATGACTGAAAGCGAGCGAAGCTTATGACGAACGGATCGCAGAATTTTCCGTTTTGTTTTCGCCTCGGAACATCCGATGTTGTTTAACCCCGTATTCGTTTAATATCTGATCGCTCTTTGATTAACAACTTGCGTTCCTCCAAATATCCGCTAATCGATACTTCATCTTCTTTTTCCTGTATTTTTTTTCTCTTGTTTACCAGCTGCGTTTGTATTGATTGCAAATTTGAAGCGAAGAATTGAACAATTTTCGTTCGATATAAAATAATTACTTGAAAGAAGATTATGTATAATTATTGTGAATGATTAGGTTGGTTTTACATGCATGTTTTTTCGTGTATGAGAATTTGAGAACTTGAAAGTTTGGAAAGAGTCGAAGAATCGACAAATCAAGATATCGAAGGATCGAGATATCGAAGGATCGAGATATCGAAGGATCGAGATATCGACGAATCGAGATATCGACGAATCGAGATATCGAAGGATCGAGATATCGACGAATCGAGATATCGACGAATCGGGATATCGACGAATCGAGATATCGACGAATCGAGTAATCGACGAATCGAGATATCGAAAAATCGACTAATCGACGAATCGAGATATCGAAAAACTAAGTAATCGAAGTATCGAAGAATCGAATAATGTAAAAAAGTGAAATAATTGAAAAGCCATGAAATGAAACAGTAAATTATTAAAATGTCTGAATTATTTTATATTGCGTAAATGCTTAATTTTCCCTACGTGATAAACCATACGGAAAGAGAAAAAGTTGCAATGAAAGCACCGCAACATCGTAAAATATAACCTTATACGTATACCCGGTTAAAAATAAAACAGATAAACGTATGAGATTGGAGAAACTTATTTTGCAGGCAGAACGATGCGAGTGAATTAGTTTTCTCCCCGTTTCGTGTTTTATGTATTTGTTCTATTTATATATATTTTTACGTATATGTTAGTTAAAACCGTTCATAAATTTACTGGCCAGAATTCGGTTCGTTTTGAAAGATGAAAAGATCGCATGACTGTAATCGTACGAATAATTGAGGTCGCATAAATTATAGGAATAATCTACGAGGGTGTAACATTGCGGGGATAAAAAAACAAGATTGTAAAAAATGCTGAAACATAAATAGTCCCGGTTAATATTCGAGTAAATCACAGGATTTCATGTTTCACGTTCTTAATATCGTACAACGGATAAATCGTAACGTTTATCCCCGTTGTGAATCTAAATTGTTTGATTCCGTTCGTCAATTTTAATTTGTAAAATAATACAAACATTCCATTTTAATATTTCCTGGATGATTTCCGATGTATGTTATTCGAAATTTATGGAAATACCGAAGGTATAATTTTACAATATTTTAACTCGCGACCGAAACGTAACACGATACCGATATTTATATTTTTGGTAACTTTTTGCACTGTTCCACTCTTTCAATAATAACTCTTTTAAAAGCAATAAATACTTTGAAAGAAATCACGGAAATCATAAATGTATTCCATGTTTGTTTTAACACGGACTCGTTAAAAAACATGAGTCTATACGGTATTTTTATTATTCGTTATTACGCAACGTTCATACAGAATTGCAAAGTAACAAATGAATAATTAAAATAAAACTGTTGTCTTTCGGAAAGAAAAGCCGCCGCGGAACAATGTAGCCGCGTAAAATAGACGAAAATCGAAACGCCGCATTGCACTGCATTTAAAGCTCACGAAGAATGTACAGGGTGTTTCTGCCAACAATGTACAATTGCACCCTAGTAATTCCAATTGTTTCGCTCCGAGAGAGTTTCGTGACTCGCGTACGGATCGCTTTTCCGCCAGCAAGTTCCAGCTTCTTCGAGCTTGCACCAAGTTGTCTGTAACACGTTTTAGAAAAAAGAATTTCCTGTCGAAGATACTTTTCTTGAAATGTGATCAACGCTGCACTGACACATGTTTACTGAAATTGCATCAAAGACGAAACAAATTATTTTTGGAAATCTTTTCAGTTTTTGATAATTTGAATTGTGACATATTTACGTGTTGCATTATTTTTTATTATACTGTATCGCTGTTTTGTTACCACCCGTTGTGCCGTATTTGTTACGTCTTGTTATTTCGTGTACGTATTTATCATCGTCCATTTTCATAACATTATTCAACCGTATTTCGTAGTTTACTTTAGAACTTTGTTACCATAATATAAATATGTACAGGTTATATTAGTTAACGTCTGTTATATTGCATATCGATCTAGATACAGTGAAGAATTATACCTAGTGCGAATTGTAAAGAGTCCTCGGTACAATTCGTCTTGCGTTTTGTATTCACGTATACACAGAAATTGCATTGTACACGTACGAGCGATGCACTTTTGCGAACGTGCCGCATCCCTATTGTTGTGCCCTGAACGTGGACAAGGATTCAGCGTATTTTACAGCATAGAGAAAAAGGAGCAGACATATCGTTGGCCTACATTCCTGTATATGTAGCGACGTGGAAGGATTTTGCATATTACATGACACAAAGATCTTCCATTTCCTTCGTTGCGTTCTCGAGAGGATTACATCGGCAACAATACAAATTCCCTCATTTTACATTCATTGCATTGATTACTATTACGTATATTTAATTCCATGAATACTTGCCTGGTTACTGTCTTTTATTTCTGTAAATTTTATTTCTAAATTTCTGAATTTATTTCTGAATTATGTAAGATAATTGTGTGTTGCAGTTTTTTAATCTGGCGATGGATCTAAATTCAAATTTCCGATAATAAAATTTAGAACCCCAGAAATACCAAACTCCTCCATCACTCTTTCACGAATTCCCACAAGCGAAAGAACATCCCATACATCGCTACAATAGTTTCAAAATGGTCACCAACATACCGATTTCTAGCGATGAATGGATGTAGACGATCCTCGTTGCCTCCCGGCATCGTAAAGAAGCCACGAGAACGTTTCATCGGTCGCAGATCCAGTTCTCCTACGCAGTAAAGTAGATTTACGAGGACCAGCGAAACAACACGTCGAATCGGTTTCGCCGTTGAATCCACTCGGCCCCCCGATGAAGAATTTCAAACGGCACCGGGCTTAGCAGTAGCGAATTGCTATTGTCGGAGCGTATCGTTAGTAACGTGCAACAGGGGAATTCTACCTGCAACTGCAGACCCCTACACTACCTCGTTGTGGTTTAGTTTACAATCGGCGGATCTGTAAACACATTAGCCCTCCAAACTGGCCAAGGACCGCCTTAACGCAATGAATTCCGGATGTTTGTTCCTTGCTGCTACGCATCCGCGATTCTTGCCACGTACTCTATGCACTCGTTCCGTTTTTCCCTTTTGCTGTACCGCGACCGACGCTTCCTGTAACAAATGGCGATTCCAGGATGTCACATTTCGCCGGGTGTAGAGAGTTGATTTCGATGTATTGCGTGTTGCATTACGTATCAAGCGAATATGTGGGACTCGTGAAGTATGAAGATTTTACGACTTTAAAATTGGGTAACGTGTCAATTATAGCTTGAAGATTATTACGGAAGTACTTGATTATTAGGAGCTTGATTATTAAGGACTTGATTAATGTACTTAGCATAAAATGATTGAGCAGTAGATCATGGTTTCTGGAATGGTTATAGTCTGACACAATTTCGTAACATAAAACCGTCACGAAGTACCACTTACGCTATGTCAATTTGAAGCTTGAACTTTCATAGAGATGTCTTTCACAAAGATACAGGGTGTCTCATAATTAGTGTAGGACCCCCAAATGGGGAGGCAGCTGACGTGATTCTGAATGAGATTTCCCTCTGCAGAAATGGGATTTGAAGCTTCGTTTTTGAATTATTAAGGAAAAATATGGACCAATAAGTCGACGCGTGGCAATTCAGCGTACGGTAATTCGACGCGTAGTAATTCCACGCGTGGTAATTCAATGCGTCGTAATTCCACGCGTGGTAATTCGACGCGTGGTAATTCGACGCGTGGTAATTCTACGCGTGGTAATTTCACGCGTGGGAATTCTAAGCGTAGTAATTCCACGCGTAGGAATTCTAAGCGTAGTAATTCCACGCGTGGTAATTCAATGCGTCGTAATTCCACGCGTGGTAATTCGACGCGTGGTAATGCTACACGTAGTAATTCCACGCGTGGTAATTCTATGCGTGGTAATTCTACGCGTGGGAATTCTAAGCGTAGTAATTCCACGCGTGGTAATTCTACGCGTGATAATTCTACGCGTAGTAATTCCACGCGTGGCAATTCTACGCGTGGTAATTCTACGCGTAGTAATTCCACGCGTGGTAATTCTACGCGTGGGAATTCTAAGCGTAGTAATTCCACGCGTGGTAATTCTACGCGTGGTAATTCAACGCGTTGTAATTCTACGCGTGGTAATTCTACGCGTGGGAATTCTAAGCGTAGTAATTCCACGCGTGGTAATTCTACGCGTGGTAATTCAACGCGTTGTAATTCTACGCGTGGTAATTTGACGCGTGGTAATTCAGCGCGTTGTAATTCTACGCGTGGTATTTCGACGCGTAGAAATTCAATGCGCGGTAATTCGACGCATGGTAATTCCATACGTAGTAATTCCACCCGTAATAATTCCCCTACCCCATTCAAAACTTTACCAATGACTTTCGTTACGACTACATAAAACTGTCAACATTCCCAGTTCGTATTAGCTTCCTAAATATTCATAATAATGAAGATATCGTTCACCAGCGATCCCCAAGGGACGACATCCAACGTGTTAATATAATTGAAGGGATTAAGGTTTAAGACGGGCGAAACAAGTTGAGAGAATCCAGTGTAAATTACGGGCAAGATTTGCCCGCGAAAGTTTCGCACGTTTTGGGAATTCATTATCTTCTTAAAGCGTTCGGATGTAATTAGTTGGCGAAGTGTCATTGGAAGGCGCGCTACGTAATTAGCACGTTGGGATTTCGCTGGTTAACGAAGACCCCTTAAGTTTCTTTAATAAGTTGCTGGAAAGAATAGTCGGAAGGGATTTCTCGACTAACAATTGACGACTTCCTTTAATTTTGTGTTTCAGGTGAGTGCCTTTCGAGTTTCCGATTCGTCTGACAGTTTTCGGCGTAATCTACTTACCGTGAGTTCTTTGCACTTTTAATAAGAACAATCTTTAATAAGTCTGATCTTTTTTGGACTTCATTTTCATATTTTAATTCTTTAATATTTCATTCGCTTATCGATTCATTACGAGTCCTTCGTACTATTTCTATTCTTTATTGTTAGATTCCCAATCGATCGAACGTAATACTGAATCTTTGATATCAGCCTTGTCTTTCTTTAAAACTATAATCTTCTGTTTTTGTCGCGATAATCGAGACGCAGAATATGTCGTCGAAATAAAACTTGGGAAAATTACATTGTTAATATTTACTAGGGAAGTTGTTTTTAAAAGTCAGATTGGATGGATGAAAGTTGGAGAAAGTTCGATAAAAAAGAGAACAGACGTATAAATTTCAACAATAGCGAACAGTGTATAAATAACATAATGGAGGAAACATTGCCAATTCCCTTAGGGATTCACCGATGTGTATATATATTTACATCGGTAGGAGAACTTATTAAAAGTTTTATCGAAGGGGAACGTAGAAGTTGCGTCTCAAAACACGTGGAAAACATTTTGCGAGGAAATATGGATCCGCTTTCAGACTTTCATCCATTGCAAATTGTATACTCTGTCGAATCCATCGATCGTCCCGCAGTTCATGCTGAATTTTTTACTTTAAATCGTAACTTGCCTCTTTAAAATTGTAAACGCTGCCCTACTTCATTGTTATTTAGTATCTGGGTCACGCGAAAAGATACTGGTTTATCGAAATTGTTTTTAGTTTAACTTTTTGACTTCGCAACTTATTGTATCGCTAAAGTTCAATACAATATCGCTGCTTGGCATTGAAAGAATTTCAAATTTCTTTTTATTTGACACGGGGTTTATGTCTCTATTTTTATTGGGTATACAGTACGTGTATAATAAATTAATCGATACTTTGTAATTGTGACGCGCTGTAATTTTGATGCGCTGTTATTTTGACACATTATGATCTCGTTGCGCTGTAATTTCTATAGATTGAAATTTTGACGCGTTGTGATTGTGCAGCGTTGTAACAGTGTCGTCTATCTATCGTGATGCTTTGTAATTGTAACGCGTTGTAGCTCCAACGCGCTGTGATCATAGCTCATCACTAACAGCGCATTACAATTTCATCACATTGTAACAGCCACACGTGATATCTGTAATACGTCGCAATGTTTCCCCCTCGCAACTATAATTGCAATTAACAGTATCCTCGCGTGTCGCGCGATCAAACATTACAACGGATCGTATCGCAACGTGTCGTAAAATTAAATTTAATACCACGGCTATAACCCTTATACGAAACATATTGCTACCGTATAAAATTTCGTTTTTATTCGTTAAAGTTCGCGAACTATCCACATCATAATCATTAGCAGCCATCCTTTTTTACTTCATTTAATTAAACACCAGGCGAGAAGTACCTTTCACAGTCTATCGTACCCGTCGGAGTTCTCTATTCACGTTCCGTAGCCGGTTTTTATATTCTAACGCGGACAGGAGTTAGTTTCGGTGGCGTTTTTACGTCCGAAACACGGCAATATTTTAACGAGCACGAAGCTGCTCGCGCGAATAACCCCGCACACATTCATGCACCTAACCTACGTGCGCATTTCGCGTGTATCGGGGCTGTAAGAAACTCGGTCGCGGTGGAAAAAATATGTACACTACCGGGACATTGCTTGCCCGCGTTATTTGCGAGCTTTTCCGCGCGAAAATATCCTCCCTTTTTTGCTCAATTATTTTATTCGGCCGCTTCAACGGATTCCGTTTCTGAATCTCGTTAATCTTCGGATCTCTTCGGCGATCCTTTTTCCTTATATTCTCTTCCATTGTCGCGGAAATTCTTTGCCGGACCGTGTTCTTCCCCCACATTTTGTTATTATAATGATTTATGTACGATGAATAGAATACTACAATGATAGTACAATGAACGGGAAAAGCATTAGCGCTTTAATCATATTTCTCATAATAATTATTCATTCAAGTATTAATATAATAAAGTACGATATTTACTTCCTTACGATAAATCAATTTCATTTTACAAAATATCTAACCAAAAAACGCCCGGAGTCATGTACATTTGAATTGAGCGCGCGAGGGTCACGTGATGTCCAGAGTCACGTGATGTCAAGGACCGCGTGCATCTTATACATTCAAAACTTGATACCGTTCGAAGAAATTTCATTTCAATTTTAAAATTTAATTTCTACGAAGCAGACGAAAAATATAATGAAACGTTAGAGAAGAATTGTAAGAGAAATTCACGGGAACGATTTGTCGGAAAATTGTTTGCAAGCCCGTTGACGTACGATATCCGCCTTTTCAATCGACCAGCCTCAACCCCTGTTGGTGCTACGTGTCACCCCTTTGCGCGATCGAAAATATCTTCGATTCGTCGACGGGAATTGTTTTTCGCGTCAAACGGCTCGTGATCCGTTTCCGGTTCTCGAAAGGAAATTTGCAACGCGTAGGACCGTGGAATTTTTCGCCGGTGAATTTCCACGGAATTGCCGACGGCGAAACGCCGGCGTGAAAATGGAAACGCGATATCTGCGAGAACTGCTGCTTCCGCGCACAACTTGACACGCGTATTTTTACCCTGCTTATTCTTCTTTTGGAAAATATTTGAGGCGTGCATTACTGTGATTTTTCGCTCCCGGCGTTCCTTTTTCAATTCTCAAGACTCACCGTCTTGGAATGCGCGTTTTTCACGAATTGTTTGCTTCGCGAATAGGAACCTCCTTATATTTTTGTGACTGGAGTTGTGTTTTTGGGTAATTCATTTTTTAATTTGATTGTTGGAATTTTTTTTTTTAGTTTTTAATTTGGGTACAACAAAATTTGGTATTGTTTCTATATTATTTTACTTCTTTATTTTTTACAGTTCTAGATTTTTTAATTTCCATATTTTTAGGTTTTAAAATGGTGATATCTTGAAAGTGGCAATTTTAGAATAATTATTATATTAATTTTAGTTGTTTGAAATTTTGGTTGGATTGTTTTAATTATTTTAGTTGTCTGCAATTTTGCTTTACTTGTTTTCATTATTTTGGTTTGTAATTTTTTTTACTTGTTTTAATTATTTTGATCATTTATAATTTTGTTTTAATTGTTTGAATTATTTTGATTATCTATAATTTTGTTTTTTTTTTTTTGTTTGAATTATTTTAATCATCTATAATTTTGTTTTAATTGTTTGAATTATTTTGATCATCTATAATTTTGTTTTACTTGTTTGAATTATATTGATCATTTATAATTTTGTTTTAATTGTTTGAATTATCTTGATCATCTATAATTTTGTTTTACTTGTTTGAATTATATTGATCATTTATAATTTTGTTTTACATGTTTGAATTATTTTGATCATTCATAATTTTGTTTTAATTGTTTGAATTATTTCGATCATTTATAATTTTGTTTTTTTTTTGTTCCAATTATTTTCATCATCTATAATTTTGTTTTAATTGTTCCAATTACTTAGATCATTTGTAATTTTGTTTTATAATAATTTTACTTATTAAAATTCTTTGTAATTCAGTTTTAATTCATTTCATTATTTACAATTCTCTTTAAACCATCATACATTTCACCGAACAGTTTTAACCAATTTTAACTTCGTTTTAACTTGAATTTCAAATAATTTCTAATTTTCGTCTCGTTCAAAACAATTACTCAACTTCCCAAGCACATACATCGTAATTAACCAGCAAACAGCTGATTCCGACAAAACATTTAATGAACATTAACATAGTACATTCAGGGAATAAACGGCATGAATTCTCATCAATCGATGAATTACATTGTCGGTGTTGATTACGAAATACAGTAAATGGTAGAAATTCATGTTCCTGCTTAACAGAATATTAATTAACGCGATCCTTCATTGACGATGAATTGTTATTAACTGCGTTAACCGTTCTGCGTAGTTTGAATTTTTCAACTGTTACTCGATCTGTCATTCGTGCGACATCACACTGTCGAGGATTTTTAATTGCTTTCATCGTAACGCGTGCATAAAAGCTCAATTCGTGGAATTTAACGATATAATTCCGGACATGTTCGTAACGTGTACGTAATTCCTAAATAGATGGAGATATTTTTTTAAATAACTCCCAGCAGAATCTCATTTAAAATTGTCCGACACCTGTCGGGAATTTCTTGGGAACGAAATGTTCCGTGTAGATTTTACGTACACGTAAAATATTTTTCGTATGCAGGACATACCTACGTCCGAAGGATAATGAATTTATTCGCGCTACGGATCTGTCGCGAGGCGTAGCCACTCTCACCCAGCTATTTCTGCTTCGGGCTAATTAATTATCTTCTGTTGATTTTCGGAATTTCCTTCGGCAAACACCGTTCCGGCTAGAATCACATCGTGCAGATTACACCGTAAAACATCGTAGATTAAGAAGGGAATATCTATTCCCTGGCTGGGCAAACACCCGGGATCCACCTGGGAAAAGAATTTGACTAAATCCAAGAGACATGGGATAATTCGCGGTGTGCAAATCAGCTGAGACCTTAACATGGGCTGGCTTTAACCTTATCGTTGCGGATACAGAGCTATTTTGACCCAGTTAGGGAAATAACCTTCTCCCAACGTAGAAAATTCGCTTTTAAGGGAAAATCGCTTAATACGGAGATTAAACGCAGTGTACAACTGATTAATTACACAGGAGATATAATGACGGACACTTTTACACCTTTGAAAACTTTTTAAATTTTAATTAAAAAATTACCGTACGTATTTTTCATCTCTTTCTAAATATATCACCCGTTATATGTTTTTAATATTATATGAACATACCCATTCGACCGTTCGTTCAATATTTAAATAATTACTGCTCGATGTATCTACAACTCCGTTAAACAATTATTGAACCTGCGGTATGATGTATTCTGGCAAATGGAAACAACTCAATTATGATGTAACGTTGATTTCCAAAGTAAACAAATTTATTTTAATTTTTGAATTGGTTCAAAACTCTGCAAGGTTTGAGATTGCAGACATTTTTTTAACATGAATATAGCGTGTACCCTTTAAACTAAATAATAGGGAAATTCGTATGAAAAGCTTTCTTAATGGTCTAGTTAACCATTTGAATTGCATTAAATGCATAATCCACCGTAACCTACATAGTGGTAAGTTCCTAACTATGCCTCATAAACGCATAAACTCATAAACGCCTGGTTTAACATAGTTAGGCTCTTATCGCTACTGGATTCTGCATTTAACGTAAATTCAAGTAGTTGACTAGACGTTACAAATCTTCAACGAGAATTTTTCTTTTGGTTCTGTTGGGTGTTGCAAACTAATTAAAATTATTATATAATATATGTCTAGTTTTGTTCATTCTCCTGACACAGTGGACTTTCGTTATATTGCTGCATTCTCGTCGACTTATCAGTACTGCTGTGCATGGTTGTATTTTATATTGCGTTCGCCACTTGTCATAAATTACGGCACATCAAATTTTTATTAATCATGTATTACATTCAATTTCCACTCGCTATTTACTGCAATGCGTTAAATATTCATTTAGCATACATTCTTACCAGTTAAATTTCTACTCGTGTTATATTGCCGTCAGTCGAATTTGCACTCGTCTTATATTGCTGTGCGTCGAATTTCGACTTGCCATATATTGCCACGCGTTGAATTTTTCATTCATCATATATTTCCACTGATCAAATTTCCATGCTCCTATATTGTTACGATCCATACATCGCCTCGCATTATATCACTACCCGCATAGCTGTCGAATGACCGACAATTCATTGTCCAAGCGTTAATTGCGCCGACATAACGTTGTAACTCGTCTAATCTTCTACATAGACTGTTCGAATATACTCGAATTCCATTGAATCTCGTCGTCTTCTTGCACAACGGCCCTCGGATACGAGGAACACTGTTTGCACGAGGTGCAAACTTCTCCCGAAGTTCGCCGAAGAGAACAGAAGTTTGCGCTCGTTCGACTGTCAGCCTTCCCGTAACGTTGTTAGCGTTTCTGCAAACGGGTGTAGAAGTCCTCCAAGGTTTATTGTGCACGCATCAAGCGACAAAGTGGCGCAACTCTTTAAGCAGCAGGCTCCTCCGCGTTCTACGAACCTGTATATACGAAATACGTATTCCGTGGAAGTATCAAATGGACCGTGAAACATCCGGCCTTCTCTTTACAATCTACGTTGTAGATTTATCCGTCGGGAGATCGGCTGAAACTTAAAGCTTCTACTCTTCGAACTCGTGGGATCTCGTATAACCTCTTCAAGAAACGCATAAATCCGTTGGGATTCAACGTAGGTCTTTTCGAACTTCGATATGGGACTATTTCTCGAAAGGATTCGGCATAAATTATTCGAATTAGGACTCGATTATTCTGATAGAATCATTCGTTTTATAGGGCCTCTGAGTTTATACTGTTCGTTAAGTTTCATCTTCTTGATCCGATAATCTTTTATTCAGCATATACGTGCGACTATATTGTACAATAATAATGTTGCGAAACTTCGAAAATTGATATGTGACTGATACTGATCTACCGAAAAGATCTACGTCTCTATTTTCCCTTAGGGAATGTCCCACAAGATGTATCGATACAAAGCTAAACAGCGTCAAAGCATGAAACAAGCAATCATTAACGAACGATCGAATCGGAATAACAACTTCGAAGCATAGTGAGAGTAGAATAATTCGATTAAGCGGTATTACAAGTTACCAGAGCTTCTCTCTCGGCGAACAAACGAATCCGTAGAGTCAACCTTATTGGTTACATCAGCGAGGTAAGTAAATACCTGGAGGGGCTTCTCCTTGCTCCACTGTCGAGGGATTAGCTTCCTCTACGAGACGCAAGAGAGAGAGAGAGAGAAAGGGAGCGAGAGAGAGCTTATGCTGTCATAATGGTCCGTTTTAATCGAATTCAAGCAGCGGACATTCTGTGTCAAACGAGCATTCTGTGTCGATATATCGTGCTTCTCCTTAGGGTCGAGTACTGACCAACCCTAATAATAATATGCTTGTGCTCAAGAAATAAACGTCATTTATATATAGACTTTCACTTCTAATTCATATATAGAATTATTAAAGTCAGAAAATTTATTAATAATGCCAATGTATACAGGAAAATGAATTTTTATGAATTTTACATAAAATTGAATTTTTGTGGTTTCACAAGAATTTGAGTTAAAACACATCCTCCAGGTACAAGTATCAGTCATCGAGCTTTCACTAGGCCCGAAATACATTCATTACCAAATAATTGAATTATTACGCGTGGTAAATTTACGCGTGGTTATTCGACGCGTGGTAATTCTACGCGTGGTAATTCGACGCGTGGTAATTCGACGCGTGGTAATTCGACGCGTGGTAATTCCAAGCGTGGTAATTCTACGCTTAGTAATTCCATGCGTCGTAATTCTACGCGTGGTAATTCTACGCGTGGTAATTCGACGCGGGGTAATTCCACGCGTGGGAATTCGACGCGTGGTAATTCGACGCGTGGTAATTCTACGCGTGGTAATTCTACGCGTGGTAATTCCACGCGTGGTAATTCCACGCGTGGGAATTCGACGCGTGGTAATTCGACGCGTGGTAATTCTACGCGTGGTAATTCTACGCGTGGTAATTCTACGCGTGGTAATTCGACGCGTGGTAATTCCACGCGTGGGAATTCGACGCGTGGTAATTCGACGCGTGGTAATTCTACGCGTGGCAATTCGACGCGTGGTAATTCGACGCGTGGTAATTCGACGCGTGGTAATTCGACGCGTGGTAATTCTACGCGTAGTAATTCCATGCGTCGTAATTCTACGCGTGGTAATTCTACGCGTGGTAATTCGACGCGTGGTAATTCCACGCGTGGGAATTCGACGCGTGGTAATTCCACGCGTGGGAATTCGACGCGTGGTAATTCGACGCGTGGTAATTCTACGCGTGGTAATTCGACGCGTGGTAATTCCACGCGTGGGAATTCGACGCGTGGTAATTCGGCGCGTGGTAATTCGACGCGTGGTAATTCCAAGCGTGGTAATTCTACGCGTAGTAATTCCATGCGTCGTAATTCTATGCGTGGTAATTCGACGCCTTGTAATTCGACGCGTGGTAATTCGAAGCGTGGTAAATCGACGCGTGGTAATTCGACGCGTTGTAATTCCATGCGTGGTACTTCCATGCGTGGTAATTCAACGCGTGGTAATTCCATGCGTCGTAATTCGACGCGTAGTAATTCCATGCGTACTGATTTCACGCGTAACAAGTCCATTACCAAAATCGAATATACTTGATAGTAATAAAAATGGTATTATTCGATTCAAAACATTTGTCAACAATGCAACTCATCAAATATTACACTTTCGAGAGTTATTGTAGGCACGTAGTTATTGTACGTATGTAGGGTTGCTTTCGAAAAGGTCGTTGCATAAGCATAAAGAAGATAGGAACTCCGTAGAGGACGAGATACAAACTGCTCCAAGGTCGAAGCATCAAAGATGCTGGGGTGCTAAAAGGGTGCCTTTTCAATTTTTCGAAAGCCCTCACAGCTCGTTGCGCACCGACATCTCGTTGATGCATAAGTAATATTTCTGCGTACTTTGCCTCTCTCGCTGTTTTTCTTTTTATGGTGATACGATGCACGTGTGTATTTTATTTTAGCGATATAGGACGTGTAACCTACTAAGTTATCCAGTACGAAATTTCACAGGCATCGCGTTGCAGATGCGTGGAGAATTTGAAACAGAGATTATTCAGGACATTTCACTGAGGAATATTGCAAACTGGTTGTTTGGATTTTTGGAGAATAATTCTGTAACTTTTTATGTTAGATTTCCAAATTGTTGGAGTTTTAAGTTCTTCTTAATTTCTAAAATTTTAGAAATATTCTAAGTTTTCGACAATTCACAAATTTTTAAATTCTACAAATTTCAATTTTCACAAATTTCCAAAACCCCCACTTCTCAAAATCCCAAGACCTTAACATCTCAAATTTTCCAAAATCTTCCCAAAGAAATGAAGCTTGTAACCTTACTCCTAAAATCTGAAAAGGAAAAAATTTGCAAGCATCGAAACTTTCACTTGGCAAACTCTGATGACCCGAAATTCGCACTAAAAATTGCAGCACGGTACTCGCGTGACACGTGACGAGGGACAGAAACGCTTTTCAGGTGCAGAAATCGTTGAAAAGCCTCAGCGAGAGGAGAGGCGAAACGAAAAGAGAGAGTAGAAGGGTAGGCGAGGAGAAAAGAAGAGAAAAGAGAAGAGGATCGTCGATCTTTCGACCACTTTTCTGACACGTACAGAGGTAACGACGTGCACGGGGTTGCGGCAACGTGCGTCGCGTACAGGCGAGCGTCAGGAAAATTCATTTCACGAGCACAGAAGACCCCTCTTGTTTTTTCACCCTCCACTCGCGGATATTACGTTGCACCGTGCTTCCCTGATTGCATCGCCATGCATCAGCTTAAGACGTTGCTACGACGATGCGTGCTAAGGCGAACGCTTTCAACCCCTTTTCCATGGTGCTACGCTGCCATGGCGACTCTTTTCGCCAAGGAAAATGCATTATGGCGGAATATCGGTCTTCAGGGTTCGTTGTACCTTTCCCTGACATTTATTTTTGCATCCTTTTCATCACTAATCGCTTTACCCTCCTTTCAATTTAAACTTTGGCTAAAAATACATTTCATTTACTTTCTGCTAAAAAGGGGCTCGCTAGGATCACCACAGTCGATTTCAGAATTTAATATCGATTCGCTTATTTTTAACGAGGGTCTATTAAAGCGTCTTCATCGGAAATATACCTCTTTTATTATAAATAAAAATCGTATGTCAAACATTATATTAACCCTTTGCGCTCGAGAGGTGATTCTCACTCACCATTGTATTTAATACAATAATTTGAAATAAACATTTTTTAACTGATTCTAACTGATTGTAAAGAAAGAACTTCGAGAGAATTCATTTAACTTTTTAAATATTTTTTAAAATTACTGTTTGCAAACAGTGAAATTATCTTCGAGTGCAGAGGGTTAAAATTGTAACACTATGAGTCAGTGATTGCCGCAGTAAGAGGATAAACCTATCATGCAAATAAGTCGTGTTATTTGTATTCCAATATTTCTAAATCTCTATATTCTAAACTTCACTATCCTTAAAGTTAAAGCAAAAAAATTGTCTAAAATGAAAGTTAAATAAATTTTTATAACAACATACTGAAACATAGTTGTCGAGCGGGTAATGGGCATAAAAGTCCCCTCATTAATGCTGTAAATGTTAATTTACGCGTTAAAATTAGTGATGTCTGTAATTTAGTTGGCGATAAATAACGGATAATGAGATTACCCGGAATACGTGACAAGTGAACGGATTAACATGTTAATATAAGGTAGATTCGCGTATTGGGAAATATTTTTAAGCGAAACACGAAACGGGGTTTAAAATGTTGAAAACAAATGGGGAAAGGAATGCCTGGAAATTGAATGATGAATATCGATTTATCCGTCACTGCCTCGAATTGGCATTAAAAACATTCCTGTTTGCCATTTTCGATAGAGCATTGCTCGCGGTACTTATTGACGAACTGTCGGCCAGCGAAAACAAAAAGCTGGGGGAAAAAATATATTCTATAAAGCGTGAAAATTCGTGATATTTTGATAACAGCGAGACGGAAGTGTATTACTGTAAAGTCTCGATAAAAGCTGGTTTCAACTGTAGCGTATATAGTTTAGTCCCTTCAGTGATTAAATTTTCAAGTACCGTCCTAATCGAATGATAAAATGTAAAAATCTTCAGTGTTGTGTACAAATTTTCGTGACTTTCTTCGCTCATATCGTGTACATCACTTTCACTTATAGTGTAGATGATGATTTATATCAAGACTGTACTATAGTTCAAAGTTGCAATTAAACGTGAAAGTTTGTAGGAATTTTTAGATTAAAAATTTTCAAACAATTCGAATTCCAAGCGATGTTAACTTCGACTATAAGATTGACCAGATTTCTCGAGTGTTCGAGGATTTTCGGAATTTCTGAAATTCCCGGCACAATCGAGTGCGACAGGTAACTGTGGGAAACCGAAGAGAGAGGAGAAAGATCGATTGAATTCGAAAGGAAAAGCAACGAAGGACGAATCCTCGAGAGCGGCGCTTCGATTTCCAGGTTCGATTGTCGAGTATCGCGGTCAACGGTAGAGCGGAAAATTCTTAAAGAACATTCTCTTGGTTTTTCATTAACCCGCGAAGATTCAAAGGGAGCGAAAGGAAGACTGGAAACGAGTTCTTTCAGAAAAGTTGACCGCGTCTTTCGTGGCAGGAACAAAAGCTAGCGAAGAGTTTGATCGTCTGGCCATAGATGGGTACAAAGGGTACCGTTTTAAAAAATCAAGAACACCTGCAGAAAAAAGAGAAACGAGGAAACTGTTACGACGAACAACTTTTAACCGTTCGCGAAAAGTATTTTAATCGTTCCAGAAAACTGTACGCAAATGCAAATATAAGATTTTAATTCGATCACTTCCGACTACACCGAATTCGATTAAAGTAAGAGGCAAGCAAAATGTGCAGGTTCTTGTACCATTCTCGTTTCTAATGGAGATAAAGTATGTTGTGAAACGAGATATCTGACTAGAGATGAGAATTACAGCGGAGTTAATGAACTTATCAGATCCTTGCCTGATTTACAATTCATCCAATCGCCGCATAACTCACATTATCTTCCATTTAAATCATAATTTACTGCGGTATTAAACCGCAGCCTGGCTGAAAATCTCTTAATATTACCTAAATATTTCCTCTTAGAACTCTGTGGATCCGCTGAGACCGCGCAACGTTCAGCTTACCGTGTTCAACAGATTATATTACCGTTCTTGCTATATCGCAGGGGGAAGCGTTGATTCTTTAATAGTTCATTGAATTTTTTGTTGAAAAAAATATTTTCGACTCACTCAATCCTTCTAAGAATATAAAATTGAAAAATTCCTTGATCCAAAAATCTCTAGATCAAAAAATCCTTAGATCCAGAAATGCTTAGATCAAAAAATCCCTATATTCAAAAATCTCTATATCCGAAAAATTCCAAAATCAAAAAATCCCAAAATCCAAATTTTCTTCCGAAGTTCGAATTTAATTAAACAGCACCATTAGCAAACTTAATTTGATATCGCTAGTGTCAGGGTTGTACCTTCGGTACGTAATTTCGCGAATAGACCGTGTTTCGGCGCAAAAGTGTAAATACAATTACAACAATTATAATTTCCCCGAAACTGTCGGCCATCGAAGTGTTAATTAAGTTCGGTATTCCATTGTAACGCGCATATTTTTAGTAATAACTTGTAATTAACTTGTAACTGCAGCCGACGTTCAAACGAAACACAATCGTCCCGAAACCCGTAGTGTGTTCATTAATTTCATCCGTTTTACTGGACATTCGTTATTAACGCGTTATCAAATTTCCTGGAAATTACACCGTTGTAATTGCGTGTGGAAATTGGATCGTGCACGCTACGTTTGAGAGCAACAAGCTTTCGAAACTGGGTCGTTGTCGATGCACAGTTGTCAGAGAAACTTCTATTACACCGTCGTTAATTTTCAATGTTCCATCCGACGGGGAAAATGTAATATTAAAAGGAATTGCTTCATTATGCAGCAACTTCTGATGCAGCTGCACATTTCATAGCCTCGCGTCATTTCTGCTATAGTGCAACTCTATGTATGTTACTCGGACTAGATTTCGATGAATTTACTCTCTGGATGCCTTTACTATGGACTCCATTATCTACATTTTTCTCATGGCCCTCGAGCATACTGCATCTCCCGTATTCTGTTTCTGCTATAATTAAAAAACTTCTGTTTCCGTTGTATTTATTGATTTTTACTGACTGCGGAAACAGGAACATATTCAGAGTGGAAAGGCTACATTTCAGCGCGATTAAATATAGGTTAATTATTCTAGATAGAACTTTCGTATTTTAACAGTTTTTATTGTTTGCCGTAACGAGGAATTTTTTGGTCTAGAGATTTTTGGATCTAGGGATTTTTTAGTGGAGAGACTTTTGGATCTAGGAATTTTTCGATCTAGAGAGTTTTGGATTTAGAGATTTTTGGATCTAAGGATTTTTGCATCTAGGGATTTTTGGATTTAAGGATTTTTGCATCAAGGGATTTTTTGCTCTAGAGATTTTTGGATCTGGGAATTTTTTGATCTAGAGATTTTTGGATCTAGGGACTTTTGGATCTGAGGATTTTTGCATCTAGGGATTTTTGGATTTAAGGATTTTTGCATCAAGGGATTTTTTGCTCTAGAGATTTTTGGATCTAGGAATTTTTTGATCTAGAGAGTTTTGGATTTAGAGATTTTTGGATCTAGGGACTTTTGGATCTAAGGATTTTTGCATCTAGGGATTTTTGGATTTAAGGATTTTTGCATCAAGGGATTTTTTGCTCTAGAGATTTTTGGATCTAGGAATTTTTCGATCTAGAGATTTTTGGATCTAGGGACTTTTGGATCTAAGGATTTTTGCATCTAGGGATTTTTGGATTTAAGGATTTTTGCATCAAGGGATTTTTTTATCTACAGATTTTTGGATCTAGGGATTTTTGTACCTAGGGATTTTCGAATTTAGGAATTTAGAGATTTCAAGATTTAAGAGTTTTGGGATATAGGCTAATATTGTACTGTGTTTTATACTTAATTTTATTTTTAATAGTTACATTCATGTTCAATCTTATACTTTATAATTTTATTCCTATTCAATCTTATACTTGACAATTATTCTACTTAATTTTACACTGAACTTTGTAGTCAATACCGATCCTTAATGTTCACTCAATTTCATACTTGTTCTCAAACCATGCATCGAATATTTTACATAATTTAAATCGTCACGCTGAAACTATTGAATTAAACCTAACCACGAGTTGTTTAACCAGAAACGTGATTTCAAACGAGATAGGGAAATTTCGCAGCAAATAATAAATTTGCAGCGTAGGTCAGCGAACAACAATAATGAACGCGTCAGCGATCGGTCCGATCGATATCAATTAGTAGAAGCACGCAATAGGCAGCAATCGCGGAGCAAAACGCTTACGGTTTTCGCCGGTAGTATCGCGTACACCTTCGTCTGTGGGGTAACCGATAATTTCCCGTCCCTGACGACGATATTTCTGCGCCGTTCAATAAGCCAAATAGCCTTGTTAATCAGCGTATTAACGGGCAAGATAATCGCGGGCCTACAAATTGTTCGTAGAAATTCGCGGCGCGTACAACACGCCGGATCTCTCTCGGTTCTATCGGAAGATTATAATTTACGGGGCGAGCGTAAATCGGGACGCGATCGCGCGTACAAACGCCTCTCCCGTATTCAAAGCGGCCATTACGCGAGCACCGGTGCGTGCTGTTTCCCGTCACGGGGGATGATCGTTTCAAATGAATCGACACGATCGAACAAAACACGTCGTAGAGGGCCAATTAACCCTTTGCTTTTGCCAAAACCTTCCACCATGCTCTGTTTTTAATGCGTTACTGCCATAGAAATTGATCGATACCGCTATCGAGTGCTGTCGGCACTTCCTTTTGACCGTGGTTAATGTATGTGCATACTTTACGATTTTTCTGTTTATAAATATTCATATTTTTAGGGACTTTTAATCGTAGTTTTGATGATGGTTTTTTTTTTGAGTTTTTGAATTGATTGATTGGGGAATTGAAAGTTTAAGGTTTTTGAGGTTTTAGTGTGGAAGTTTGGACAGTTTTAGGTTTCTAAGTTTTTTGATTTCAAAGTTTTTAAGTTTTTTGATTTCAAGGTTTTTAAGTTTTTTGATTTCAAGATTGTAAAATGTACAAACCTTTAAAGTTTTAAGTTTACAAGTCTCTAAACCTCTGAATCTCCAAATTTTTTAAATCTCTAAATCTTCAAGTTTCCACATCTCTAAACCTCCAAATCTTCAAGTCTTTAAATCTCTATATCTCCAAATTTTTTAAATCTCCACATCTCTAAGTCGCTACATCTCTAAACCTCCAAATCTTTAAGTCTCTCAATCTCTAAACCTGTAAATCTCTAAAACTCCAAATCCCCATATCTCCAAATTCGCAAATCTCTAAGTCTCTAACCTTCTAAATCACCAAATCTCCAAATTCCCGTATCTCCAAATTTCCAAACCTCCAAATCCAATAATCCAAAAATTCCCAAACCCCCAAGTCCTCAACTCACAATTTCCTCCATCTCCCAAACCCAAGAAACTCCAAACCCCCACTTAATAAATCCCAAAACCTCTAAACTTCCAGATTCCAAGAATCTCGAAACTCAACTTCCTCACCACGCGCCATTATCCGCAATAATGACGGCACATTGAACAACAGCTTAATTTAACGAATATAATCAACAGTGAAATTCAATTTGAAACCCCGTCGGAGGCCCGACTAAACAGGTTAAACTCTAAAACTGCATAAAACGAACATCTCTAATTGAAAGGTAATTCAGGCGCACAATATCAGGAAACACACTCGGCGGAACAGAAAAGCAATTAAGCAAAGTGTCGCGAATAAAACGGCATCGATTCGGTACGACCCCGTTCCGAGCGTAACGGATTGAAAAGTTGAAGGAAAGACACAGAAGGGGCGTAGATATCGTGCAAGGAAACGAGCGAGGGAAAAAAATATCGGAGAGATCCACGACACGGGAATTCCGATCGAAAAGCTGCAACCTGCCAGCGGCACGGAAATCGGGATCCTGATGGATCGCGTTCGTGCCGGGCACAACTTCCTCCCATTCTCACCCCGCTCGGAACAAGTGACCCTGTTAAAGGGGACGAGAACACCCTTACCCTTTGCTCGATATCTTCCCTCAGATTTATGAGACTGCCAGGACGAGAGGAAGTGCCCGTAACCCTCTATACGTGCGAATATTGCTGTACAGTCCATCATAAAGTTGTAGCCGAGATATTCTCGAGGATGATCTTGCTTCGAGGGAAAAGATATGCAGAGGAAAAACGGATTATTTGAATTAACAGATGGTGACGATGACAGTTGTATATGGGAGGTTTTGGGACTTTGGAAATATGGAATATTGGGGGTTTGGAGAATTTGGGATTTGGGAGATGTAGGACTTGGAGGACTTGGGATTTGGGTAATTTGGAATTTGGGAAACTTAGAATTGGGGAATTTCGAATTTGAGGAATTTGGAATTTGGGGAATTTGGGATCTAGGGAATTTAGTATCTAGGGAATTTGGGATCTAGGAAATATGGAATATTAGGGGTTTGCGGGATTTGGAAATTTGAGATGTTGAGGAATTTTTGGGAATTTGAGACTTTGGCGATTTGCAAGTTTGGGTGTTTGATAATTTGTGATTTTGTGGGTTTTGGGGATTTTGGGATATTGGAAGTTATAGGTATTTGGGGGATTCTAGGGATTTGAAACTCTGGGATATTGGGGAGTTTAGGAATTTGGAAGTCTTTGGGAATTTGGGACTCCAGGGATTTGCAAGTTTGAATGTTTGATAATTTGCGATTTTTTGGGTTTTGCGAATTTTGGGAAAATGGAAGTTTTGGGTACTTGGAAGATTCGAGGGATTTGAAACTCTGGGATATTGGGGACTTCGAAGGTTTCGATGCGTCATGAGTGCGTCAAGGGTGCGTCGTGAGTACACCAAGGATGCGTCAAGGGTATGACAAGTGTGAGTCAAGGGTGCGTCACGAGTGTACCAAGGGTGCGTCGTGAGTGCGTCGAGGGTGCGTCATAAGTGCACCAGTATATAATTTAGTGTGTTGGAAATTCGGGGAATTTAGAATTTGGGGAATTTGGAATTTGGGAAATTCGAAATTTGAGGAATTTGAAATTTGGAAAACTTAGAATTTGGGAAATTTGGAATATGGAAAACTTGGAATTTGGGGAATTTGGAATTTGGGGAATTTGGAATTTGGGAATTTGAAATTTGCGAAATTTGGAATTTGGAAAACTTGGAATTTGGGGAATTTGGAATTTGGAAAACTTGGAATTTGGAATTTGGGGAATTTGGAATTTGGAATTTAGAAATTTGGGAATTTGAAATTTGGGAAATTTGGAATTTGGAAAAACTTGGAATTTGGGGAATTTGGAATTTGGAAAACTTGGAATTTGGGAATTTGGAATTTGGAAAACTTGGAATTTGGGAAATTTGAAATTTGGGGAATTTGGAATTTGGAAAACTTGAAATATGCGGAATTTGGAATTGGGAAAACTTGAAACATGAGGAATTTGGAATTTGGAAAACTTGAAATTTGGGGAATTTGGAATTTGGGAAATTTGACGAATCAGTGTTCATTATTCTAGAGTGAATAAGTCCTGAATAATCTCCGTCATAGGTGCGTCACGAATGTAACAAGGGTGCGTCATGAGTGCGTCACGAGTCAGACTCGTCTCTCGCAAAATTTCCCTATAAAACTTTAATAAAGTAAACATCTTCAAATTTACCAATTTCCAACCTTTAACCAAAAAATTTCACACTTCTAAATTTTCTACGCTTCCTCCGTCTCTCAAAAATAATTCTATAACCCACTAACATCGACAACCCACGTTAAAAGAACATAAACAATTGCACAACCTCTTACTCGAACGCCACGATAACCTGAAATCTACTATAAGGAAGTGAAAGTACAAAATGCCGGCAATACCATCATCGGCTTGTTCCCATTGAAAGAGCAGCAGCATACTTCATAATATCGTAAAAGTTCGAAGAAGAGTATCGGAATTGTTGCGGACGAGTGTACAGGTTCCAATAACGATAGTATGTTAAGGTTTGCCCGGATAAGCAACCTCCAGCAAGGATTTCATAGGACTCCGCAGTGGAGACGTATCGTTTTCAGGTTGTCTCGTATTTACGTAGCCACATTACACGCGGAACAAGCAAGGAATCTCGACGAGGCTCGCGCAATTACGTTTAGTCGTGGCCGCGGCCGCGGGGGTGGAACACACAAGGATTTAACGACGCTCCGTCGGTTTCGCTCGTTCCGCGACAAACGAGAAGAATTTAATGTCCCCGAGCGTTGTGGCTGAGATTGGAAAGAAGTGGTTGCCGCGAATTGGAGGGAATTCAAGCGGCCAACGAATACACGGTGTTTATGCTGATACAGGGACAAGCGATACGAACCGGCAGAGAAATCGATACATTCTTTATTGCATTGCGGTCTACGCCGTTCAGCGATTCTAGTTTATTAATTCGATAACCCGCATCGCTACGGAGAAGTATTTATGATCAAGAGATATTTAAAACCGAGGGGTATATATGTTGCAGGGGTATTTAAGATAGATAGTTAAGTGGAGAGTTCATGGATACTTAATATGCACGTTGATGTACGGTGTATTTTCGGGTCGAGGAATATTTTATGATATTGAGGTATTTTAGAGTTTGAGATGAATTGCGAGGGTATTCATGGTGCATGAAACATTTAGGGATATTTTGGATCTGAAGATGTGGTTAAGTATTTATGAACAGGAGATATTTGAAGTGTAGGGACTGATTTAGGATTGTTTGATATTTTGGTACATTTAGGATTTGGCGTACATAGATATTTTTACGATCTAGAGATATTTGTGGCACATGGATATTAGTTATTTGTAGGGATTTTCAGAATCTAGGGATATTTTGGACACTTGGATAATTGATATTTAGAGAAATTTTTGGGACCTAGGGATATTTGGAATCCATGGATATTTGATGTTTAGAGAAATTTCTGGGATCTAGGGATATTTTGAATTCATGGATATTTCATGTCTATAGGAATTTCTAGGATTTAGGGATTTTTGAAATCGATGGGTATTTGATATCTATAGGAATTTCTAGGATTTAGGGATTTTTGAAATCTATGGGTATTTGATATTTATAGGAATTTCTAGGATTTAGGGATTTTTGAAATCTATGGGTATTTGATATCTATAGGAATTTCTAGGATTTAGGGATTTTTGAAATCCATGAGTATCTGATATCTATGGAAATTTCTAAGGTCTAGGAATATTTGGAACCCACAGATGTATGATTTCTAGAGGAATTTCTAGGGTCTAGGGATATTTGAGATTCCTGCATATACGACACCTGTAAGCATTTCTACGATCTAGAGATATTTATGACACATGCATATTAGAAATTTGTAGGTGGTTTTTCAATCTAGGGATTTTTTTTGTCCATGGTTATTGTAACACATATTGAAACTCTGTGCACTGAAGAAGTTTAATATATAGGGACATTTTAATGAAGTATATATCGACCTAGGGTATAATTCATTTTTTTTCCTTTTTACTATAAAAATATATTATAATTGTGCAAATTTTATCTGGAGCCTCGCAATACATTTTTCCCTCGAAATATAATACTGACATTATATTTATATCGTAGAATCCTCCATGGAATCACGGTAAATATAACGTTTAACCGCGACCTTTTTTTATTGGAACTCCTCTTTTACAACTTTATATTGCATATTGCCTCTAACCCCCGCAAATTCCATTTATTCCGTTCCGCTTTTTCTGCACAAATCGAATCATTTCATCTTTGTGTTTCATGAAGAATACCATGCTTATAACATCGTTTGCTGCGATGTTACTGAATCACTTCCTTCCAGTCCCAGCGAAACGAATAATATTTATTTAAAACATCGTATCGCAAGACAATGTTCTTGCGATACAAAATTGAACGTAAATTGATACGATGTAATATAAATTTATTGAATATCATCGAGCTTCAGAATTTGATTTCATTAATTGAGAGATCGTATTCGAACGTTCAGCGTCTGTCAGAACTAATCATAACTATAATATTGAAACAGACAAAGCAAGTTGAAACTTTATGCCAATTTCGTGTCAATCGTATCGTGCTCGAATAATTGGACTTGAATTTCGAATTAATAGGGATACAAAATTTGAGAGAAATTGGTCAGAGCTGAAAATCTATAAATTCTCAGCGTCCCGAATTCCAAAATCTTCAGATTCTCAGCGCCCCGAATTCCCAGCGTCCCAAATTCCAAAATCCTCGAATTCCCAGCGTCCCAAATCCCACAATCTCCAAATTCTCAGCGTCTCGAATTCCAAAATCTCTAAATTCTCAGCATCCCGAATTCTAAAATCTCCGAATTCTCAGCATCCCGAATTCCCAGCGTCCCAAATCCCAAAATCCACAAATTCCAAGCGTCCCAAATCCCAAAATCTCCAAATTCCAAAACCCACAAATTCCAAAAGTCCCAAATCCCAAAATCTCCAAATTCTCAGCGTCCCGAATTCTAAAATCTCCGAATTCTCAGCGTCCCGAATTCCCAGCGTCCCAAATCCCAAAATCCACAAATTCCGAGCGTCCCAAATCCCAAAATCTCCAAATTCTCAGCGTCCCGAATTCCAAAATCTCCAAATTCTCAGCGTCTCAAATTCCAAAATCCCCAAATTCCAGAATCCCCAAGGGTGCGTCAAGAATTTCTCACGAGTGAGTTAAGGGTGCGTCAAGAGTTCCTCACGAGTGCGTCAAGGGTGCGTCAAGAATTCCTCACGAGTGTGTCAAAGGTGCATCAAGAATTCCTCACGAGTGCGTCAAAGGTGCATCAAGAATTCCTCAAGAGTGCGTCAAGAATGCGTCAATAGTGTCTCCAGAATTCCTCACGAGTGCATCAAGGATGCATCAAGAGTGCGTCATAAATGCGTCACGAGTCAACATCCTCTCTCACAAGACTTCCCCATAAAACTTTAACACGAATAAATAATTAAACACCGGGATCTAACAGCGTTAAGAGAACGCTTAACGAATGCATTCGGATTTTTCGAACCGGGCGGCAAAAAGACCGGCGATAATCCAAATATTTCAAGCCACTTTCGCGCAGGCATTTTCCGTTTGACGTGCTTTCATCCGAGCCGATCCCTCGATTCATTCTGCTGGTAATTAACGACGGCTCGCCTTTTAATTTTCACTGCCCTTCCGACAGAAATATTACCGCCGTTTGATGGACAGTATTGGCGAACTTTAGCCGACGGTGGTTCGGCTAATCAATCAGTGTCATCGGCAAGCTGGATTTCGATTGATCGACGAAATCGACGATTCATCGTAAAACGATAGAAATACGGAGGAAAGAATCGACCTGTTCTAATATATTTTCTCGAGTAAACATTCTAAGTGACGTATTCTGGGACTTTGGGTAGGATGTGTAATTTTGGAGGTCTAAGGTTCACATGAAAATGGATCGAGTAAACAGTCCTTTGTACGAAAATCACATTCTTGTTACTTTTTATAATTCTTAGATATTGCTGAGTTTATGAAACTGAAAATGTCTCAGTCTTAAAAAAGGTAGAGTCTTATTTTAAATTATAGAATTTATTAATAAGAACTGTGACTCCAAAAACTTGGGCCATCAACATTGACCGCCATTTTAGAAAACTGCGTACATCGATAAAGATTATTAAACAATTGTTATTCAAAAATCATTTGAATTCTGGAGCAGTTATTATAACTATTATTCTTAAAAGAATTCTTACGTGTCCAATAACGACATCATTTATCTTCCACTACGATAAAAGAATAATCGAGAAGGTCCTTTCTAAACGTCCTCGAAGCTTTGTAATATCTCATAATATTTGAATACCTACGGAATAAATGCGATGGAAATCGAATAATGGATTCGAATCTGTTGAAAAAATTCACGATCGAATTAAAGCGCTTTGAAGGACGACTGTTCCGAAGTTAATGGCACTTCCCGCTGCTCGTCCGTTTAATGCGAAAAATAAAATGGCCGATCGAAAACAAAGGGATCGGAGAGCGGTCGGGCAGAAAAGTAGCTGGCAATTTCTCTTGGTTACGAAAGTTCGATAAAAAATTTCGAGCACCGGAGCGTGCGTATGGTGTAGCAAGGCTATTTCTCGGTCTTGTTATTCGAAGCACACGATTTATTAGCTCGAACGGCAGACGGAAGATGCCTCGACGAACAATGCAATTACTTTCGAGCTGTCGTCGTAATCCTTCGTTTGCAGGACGATCGATCGCCAGGAATCCGTTTCATCTGTGTCCGAGATTTTTAAACGTTCGTAATTTATCTGAAAAATTAGAGCGAGCTAAATGTGGTCTGCCACTTTTAGAAGACGAATTACGTATCAGCTCTCTTAACGCTCAATCTTTTTTCATTTTTACTTGATAATTGAAATTAATGGTGGATAGTGATATCTATTTATAATAATAATGACGTAGCATAGCATAATTCTGAATTGGTAGATCTTCCCGAGAGGATCGATTAAACAGTGATACTCGCACACCTAATTTCGATCGCGAAACACCGAACCGGCGAGTTATCTCGTCTGCCCGTAAGCCGCAAAGTTATTCCCACTTGTAATTTCGTGTAAATCAGTTTGGCTGTGCTGGAGTCTCGGCCGAAATTACCCTGGCATGCTCTCGAGACCTGGGGATTAGTCTGCTCAACGTCTCAAAGTCCTGCTGCAAGGTAAAATCGTGGACAAAAATCGCGTCAGAGATTGAAATTCTCAACCCCCTGCGCCACAGAGAGAAACGCTCTAATTCTCTGCCTCAAGATCATTCCGTCAGAACTTGATACGTTTTCTTCGCTTCAATTAAACGGGCTGCGATTAACTCGTTGCTGACCTCTCAAATTTCACGAAACATCAACAACCAAATAACGTCATTATTCGTGTTTATACATACATTCATTCATTCGTGTATACGTACATTCATACATGCATATGTTCATACATACACACATACAGTATTCATGTATGTGTATTCATATGTAAGTATGACATGTATGAATGCATGTATGTGTATTCATATGTAAGTATGACATGTATGTATGCATGTATGTGTATTCATAGGTAAGTATGATATGTATGAATGCATGTATGTGTATTCATATGTAAGTATGATATGTATGAATGCAGGTATGTGTATTCATATGTAAGTATATGTATGAATGCATGTACGTATGTATGCATGTGTGTGAGTATGATATGTATGCATATATTGATTTAATATGTGCATGCATTACATACATTCATACGTACATGCATTCATGCATGCACACGTATATGAACATGTACATACGTGTCATACTTACATACATACATATATACATTCATACATACATTCATTCATTTATACACACGTTCATATATGCACATGTTCATACATGCATACATTCATACATACACATACACAGTATTCATGTATGTGTATTCATATGTAAATATGATATATATGAATGCATATATGTAAGTATGATTGTATATACATATATTTATGTATTGTGTACATGCGTGACATACATTCATGCATACATACATATATCACAAATATAATACTTATTATATTATAACATATTAATCATATTATATCCATTACATAATTATAACCTAATTCTACAATCACCCAAGAGTTCCAAACTCTCGAAACATCCCGAAGTACTTCCCCATAAAAGTATGTTAAAAATTCAATTTCCGAAAGAGCCTTCACCATGTAAACATCCCCCGGCAAAATTTGAATCTGTAAAGGACCGATACTATGAAAGGGATTTCCTTCTTTCTGGAATCCTTTAGAGAAAGTCCGATAACGCGGACAGTTTCGTCACGTTCCAGGACACAACGGCTCGTTTCTCGGCTCGAACAAGTTGGCCTTTTACTCTGTCTGTCGCGAGTCGACATTGGTCCAGCGGCTGAATAAGTTTCCCGATGCAGTGGCTGATCCATTATCGGGAAAACTCTCTTTTCGGGCGCGGCCTCGTGAAACGGCGCGATAAAACCCTTTTTCCTGGCCAGTTTGGGATGGGAATAGGGTTGCAAGCCTGGCGACGACCGGACGTCCCAGTGAATTCCATCGGCGACGAACCGCCGACGAACGGGATTCGATTTCGCCGTTCAAATCAGCTTTATAGCCACGAAAGCAGCTCGGCTACCTTTGTCATCCTCCTGGGGCTGAAAGTCGAACGGTGTCTTCTTCGGATTTTTATCCACCCTTCGCGTTATTATCTCTCGGTTTACCATCTTCGTGCTAAGTGGCTGAAATTACATTCGTTGGTACTCGAGAATTGAGCTTTTGATTATTCGCGATTAAGTTCCACTTGAGTTTTTGCTGTTTGGGTTGCGACTTTTGTTGGATGGTTGATGAACCTTTGGAACTTATTATTTTTGTCTGTTACACTTTGTATATATGTATGCATGTATAAGTATATGTACACATGGACGAACTGATGTATGTGTGTATGAGTATATGTACACATGGATGAACTGATGTATGTGTGTATGTACGCATGAGTGTATGTACACACGGATGAATTTATGTATGTATGCACATATGAGTATATATACACGTGGATGAATTTATGCATGTGTGTATGCACGTATGAGTGTATGTACACATGGATGAATTTATGTATGTATGCACGTATGAGTCTATGTAAACATGCATGAATTTATGTATGTATGTATACACATATGAGTGTATGTACACATGAACGAATTTACATATGTGTGTATGTACATATGAGTGTATGTACACATGGAAGAATATACATATGTGTGTATGCACATATGAATGTATGTACACATGGATGAATGTGAAAACTTCATTCATAACTGACTGTTTAAACAAAAAATGTCTAGTGAATCCCTCAATAAGATACTATAAAATAATCGCATGTGATAATATTAACAAACGAAGATATCGCCACAAGTCAATATGATGGTTTGATGAAAACCAGTTTCTTTATTTCAAGTGAACAATTAAACATCCTCTCTCAAAACTAAATATGTTGTCAATAAATATTGACCGCATAATTTGCCGATAAATATTAACCATATCGATAACATTATATTGACAATATGTGTCAGGGGCAAATTGCTCGGTGTTTCCATTAAAATGAATGCCGTAATCGATGAATTGTTAATAAGTAATAACAATTAGTAACATCATTGTAAAATCACTCGTGAAACGTGTGTAATAATTATTGTCATAATTATCAGAACCGTATTAAACACACTAGAATTGTATTCATTTCACGAGGTATTTCCATCGAAAAATCTCTGTGTCCTCATTTCTCTCGAGGGAAAGGAAGATGGAATAATCGTTTAACCATTAAAATACCATTCATCGGTCAAAGCATGGAATCATGGAAAAAAGCGACTGATAAATCATGCAGACGATTCGTGATCGTCATGTATAAACGATTCATTCGTATTTATGCAAAGTAGCTTGGCTCTTTATATGCGGACAAGGTAGGTACACTTAGGTATACAAGAGTGTATAACGTTGTCTCTGTATGACACACATGAATTTCGAGGCCTTCCAAATTTTCAAGTTCCCAAATTTCAACTTTTTCAAATTTACAAACTTCACAAATATTTCTTAAAGTTCTCAAAATTCCTATGACTCTAAATTTCAGGATCGATAAGTGTCTATATTATAAATGTAAAAATATAAAAATGTAACACTGTACCAAAGTAACAACATAAAAAATAAATCATATGTACAATGATAGTAGTAACCATGTTTCCAAGGAAACATTTTCTACAACATTTCCAAATCGTAGAATCTTAGAGAAGAAGTGGCACGTTTCAAATGTCACAGAGGGAAAAACACAGTTTCAAGGGAATACAGGTTACAGAAAAATCTGTCTACATCAGTTGGAAATACGGTCGAAATGATTTACACCGTTTCCCTTTTAGCGAGGCCCGTCAAACTGTGTCGTCTCCATAAACAACCGCCAATCATTATTATACCGCTGGCCATAAACGATTCACTTCATAGAATATTAAACAAGCCGAGAGCCCAACTGTGTCCCCGCGAAACGAGCTACCGATAGACAATGTCCCTCTGACATCAGAAAATTACTAAATTTATCTGTCGCTTCGTGAAAACAACCGCTCGAGCAATTTTGAGAGTTGTATGATCTTTTGTGTCATGATTTTTTTTTTTAGAAAGGAGATTTTGGAATTTGGGAATTTTGGGATTTGGGAAATTTTGGGATTTGGGAAATTTTGGAATTTGGGGAATTTTGGGATTTGGGGAATTTTGGGATTTGAGAAATTTTGAGATTTGGGGAATTTTGGGATTTGGGGAATTTTGGGATTTGGAGAATATTGGGATTTGGGGAATTTTGGGATTTGGGGAATTTTGGGATTTGGGAAATTTTGGAATTTGGGGAATTTTGGGATTTGGAAATTTTGGGATTTGGGAATTTTGGGATTTGGGAATTTTGGGATTTGGGAATTTTGGGATTTGGAGAATTTTGGGATTTGGAGAATTTTGGGATTTGGGATTTCTGGAATTTAGGGAATTTGGGGAATTTGGGGAATTTTGGGATTTGGGGAATTTTTGAAATTTCGGGATTTTAGAAATTTTGGGATTTGAGAACTTTTCAATTTGCATTTTTACATTTTTAAAAATTTATATTAAATACTTCAATTTCTAAATGAGTATACAACCAACCCATCGCGATAAATTGATCAGAATCTCGATTGTATTATCTCTATCAATATAATAAACCCATTTGGTAATGTTGTCTTTCTATCATTTTCACCAAACATCGCGATGTTTCCTATGAAAATGACCTGAAACTTGCTTGATCATAAAAGACCCCAACGCATCCATCTGCAACCCGTGTTATTCTATAATTATCTTTATGAAAGGAGGTCGAGTTCGACAATCCGTTGAATCAACCAAGGTTGCAAAAATAATAATACATTTTCCATTTATAAGAACGGTCGGTCTCGGTTTTCAAAACTTTCCCGCGTTGAAAGGTGACTCTTTATCCCTCTTTACCCTCTCAAAGGGACCGGGATAAATGGCCAGCTCCGACCAATGAATATATATTCCAGGTTACTTACCGACCGTTCCACACGCGATGCAACCAGACGTTCCAATATTCATTAAGGTAGTCTTCCATCGCGCGAAAAGAGATTTTCAGGGAGTATGTTTTTCGTGATTGAGGTTTGTTAAACAAAAGGGGCGAGATTTCTCTCGTTTCTTCGCCTTTCATGGATATTTTTACTTACGGAAACTATTTATCGTGTTTGAGGGAAATTCTTGTTTGACACTCGTTATATGGCCGAATATTAGATTATGGGGTTGTAGGATTTTATTTTATAGGTAATGCAATATTTTGCTGATTTGGAAAAATTTTTATTTCCAAAGAATTATTGCTGGTAATGGTCTTTTGAAATTCTTGTCTGACACTCGTTATATGGCCAAACACTAGACTGTCAGACTATGAGATTTTATTTTATAGGTAATGCAATATTTTGCTGATTTGGTGAAACTTTCGTTTCCAAACTTGTTTCTTATTGCTGGCAATATAATGAGAGAGGTTGGATTAGTTTAAGTTAGGATGTTAAATTGGGTTAAGTTAGGTTAAGTTGATTGATGTTAAGTTAGGTTATATTCAAAAGACGTAAGCTGTTTCCAAACATCTATCACTGGCAATATAACGAAAGAGATTGAATTAGATCATGTTGCAGTTCAGTCAAATTAGGTCATTAAATTGGGTTATGTCAAGGAAAGCTATAAGCAAAGTCAGATGAAGTTACGTGTTATCTTAGGTCCTTCACTAAAGCAGTAAGATACTAGAATATTACAGTAAACTAGCAGAACAATATAGCTATACAATAATAAAATCGTAGTACAATTATTAAATTATCAGTACAGTACACACTAATATACATAACAGTCTTTTGCACCTAAATCACTTTAACCATAACATGCTTTACAACAATACTTCTACACCTAAATCTTTTACCAAAAACTGCCATCTACTGCAGCTCCCAAATAAAACTCCACAAAGTAACTGCAATACATCAACCAGCTCCGGAATTTCAATTTCTCCAATTTTTCCCTCGAATCGCGACGATAAATGTAGCACGAAATTTCCACCCATACGCGATTTCCATTTCCATACGGAGGCAATACCATTTCGATTGTACGAGGCCGCTCACCGAAACGTTCGTTGTACCCGGAGATTATTATAGATTACAATTTTATACATTTCGAATGGATTGTTAATAGGATTCCAATCGCTGTTTGTCTTTGTCAATGTATAATACGTCTCTTCTCTTTTGGGGAGGCTCTCTATTCTATGGACCCTTTATTAGCCATTTTTTGATGCTTTTCACTATTTTAGAGGGATTTTGGGAGCTTAAAATAGGTTTTGACATGCTTTGAAAAAGCTGGATTCTTGTATGTGATATGAGGTCGTATGTGACAAGGAGTCATATGTGACAAGAACTCATATGTAACAAAAAGACATATGTAACAAGAAGTCATAGGTAACAGGAACCCATATGTGACAAGAACTCATATGTAACTAGAAGACATATGTAATAAGAAGTCATATGTAACAAGAACTCGTATGTGACAAGAGCTCATATGTAACAAGAAGTCATATGTGACAAGAACTCATATATGTAACAAAAACTCATATGTGACAAGAACTCATATGTAACAAGAAGTCATATGTGACAAGAACTCATATGTAACAAGAACTCATATGTGACAAGAACTCATATATGTAACAACAACTCATATGTGACAAGACATCATATATGACAAGAACTCATATGTGACAAGAACTCATATATGTGATAAGAACTCATATATGTAACAAGAACTCAAATGTGACAAGAACTTATACGTGACAAGACGTCATATGTAATAAGAACTCATATGTGACAAGAACTCATATGTAACAAGAGCTCATATGTGACAGGATGATCAACCCATGAATTAAGTGATATCAAAGTACAGATGTTAACTCATCAGTTAGCATGTGGACCCAAAATAAAATACACTCTATCCCCACCATACTTCGTCAAATAAGAATAAGAGAGACGTTTGGCAGACAGTGTTCTTTACCTAATTGGTGACCGCTCGAGTCAGCAGTACTACCATCAAAATACATGTGATCAATTGAACAGTTCAATCAGTCCAATTGGACTGACCAATCAGAGCCGTACCTGGGCCAGCCACCTCCTGGGTTGATTACGGTACTCGTACGGTATTTTACAGTATTTTGATTCGTAGTCCGACCAAGGTTGAATTGAACATAGCCGAATCTTTGCCTTCTTTCTTTCAGCACTGGAAGGCAAAACGCTAGCTCGAGCCACTTGCGGCTTTAATCTCGTTAATGCAGCCTCGCATAGTTCGTCGGTCGTTTCGTTAATTCCCGGCCATTTCAATCGTTCCGTCGAGCGAGCCTCGTTATGTCGGATCCATATACAATGTACGCTCCTGGCCAACCCCTCGCTCTTCTCCCCAACATTCAATTCCATATTCGTTGGTTCATCGATTTGGTAATTCACGTTCGAACGCGCGGAACATTCCTGCGGAACGCTCGACAAATAATAAAATCGTTCCATAGATTATGGATGCCTGTCCGATCGTAGAAATTGATCCGCTGGACGTTTATGGTGCAGCGCAATCTAGTTACGTTGTATTTTCGTGTTTGGAACGTACGATTATTTATGGGGGATTTTATTAGTCTGTTTTCGGATTTTGTTGTTTTAATACCTCACCGATTTATCGTTTTACAGTTCTATTTCGGTTTATCATTTTCATGCTTTTGCGTTTTACCGCTTTGTCATTTTAATGCTTCATTATTGCGATGTATCGTTGTGTTGTTATTTCGTTGCTTTATTGTATGATTATTCTATTATGTTTCGTGGAGAATTGCTAACGCATTACTATTGTGTCGTTTGTCATGAAAATTCAAGAATCTAATTTAGCAGTTCAAGTATTTAGGAATCAAAATAAGAATTCATTCATTTAAACTTATAAATGAATAATTCAAAAATTTGTCTAATTAATACAATTACACAAAATTCACCAATCACCAAGTTACAACCCCCAAACTAAACAAGAACGTAAATCCTAACAATGAATGAACCGTTCAATCCTAATCGAGTCTCCATTAGCCCAGTTCTCGGTCGGACAAACAATCTGGCAATAAAGGAGTCGTTCGAAATTTATACCCATCGCTACCGCGATCGCGGCATTTTTAGAAGAGCGAGTTAAAAAACGAGGGTGCAAGTTGGTAGGTCAGACTAGTTGGAATTACGAGGAGAAGGTTTTGCCGGTTGAAACGAACGACTACACGCGAAGGTGGCGTGTGCAAGAACGCGGTCGAAGAAGAGTCGACAGACGCGGGCAAGTAGGACAACCGAGTGGTATTCCGCCATGAGGTCGGTCTACCTATTACCAGAACAAACGGGAAGACCAGCTTCCAACGGGGCAGATAAGAAGCATCCCGACGACGAGAATGAGGATGATAACGAGTTCCATCCGCGTTACCGAAGACTTCCATCCTGTCTCTCTACCCTTGCTCGCGCTCTTTTTCTTTGATTCATGCTCCCCACCATCTTCCTCTATCCGTAAACTCGCATTTCGCTATTACGCGAACAATCGGACTGTGAAACGCATCCGCCAACATCCTATTCTTTCGACGATTGGACCTTGTTAGGCTGGACGGATACCGTGACTCGTTAGTCAAGGAAATCGGGAACTAGTTTCAGTTTTTCTCGAAGCTGGAATGATATCAATTATCGAGATTCTTATACATATGGTGATCATTAAAGCGTAATGATTTAGGATCAGGTTGGATATTGGTTAGGTTAGCATTTCCCGCGAGCGGGATTTGTGGGATTTGCTGCAATTACCATGCGTTGCATTAGCATACGCAGCATTTATCGCGCGCTACAATTTCCAAGCGCTGCAATTACCACGCGCTAAAATTACCAAGCGCTGCAATTACCACGCGCTGCATTAACCAAGTGCTGCAATTACCACGCTCTAGATTTGCTACGCGTTGCAAGTATCAAGCGCTGCAATTACGACACACTACAATTACCACGTACTGCATTTACCACGCGTTACAATTATAAAGCGCTGCAATTACCACGTGCTATATTAACCACGCGTTACAATTACCACGCGCTGCATTTACCACGCGTTGCAATTACCACGCACTGCATTTACCACGCGCTGCGTTTACCACGCGTTACGATTACCGAGCGCTGCAATTACTACGCGCTACAATTACCACACGTTACATTTACCACGCGCTGCATTTACCATACGTGACATTTACTACGCACTACAATTACCAAGCGCTGCAATTACCACGCGCTAAAATTACCAAGCGCTGCAATTACCACGCGCTGTATTAACCACGCGTCACAATTACCACGCGCTGCATTTACCACGCGTTGCAATTACCACGCACTGCATTTACCACGCGTTACAATTACCAAGCGCTGCAATTACTACGCACTGCAATTACCACACGCAGCATTTACCACGCGCTACAATTACTACACGCTACAATTACCACACGCTACATTTACTACGCGCTGTATTTACAACGCACAGCATTTGTCGCGCACTACAGTCACCACTTATTATACTTAACATACGCAGTATCCGTCACACGCTGCAATTACCATACGCAATGTTTACCATGCTTAGTAATTATCATATGCAGCATTTTTCACGCGCTGCATTTACCACGCGCTGCACTTACAATGCACAGCATTTGCCGCGCACTACAGTCACCGCCTATTACACTTAACATACGCAGCATGCGTTACGTGCTACAATTACCATACGCAGAATTCACCACGCTCAGCAATTATCACTCGCAGCATTTTTCAAGCGCTGCATTTACCACGCGCTATATTTACAACGCACAGCATTTGCCGCGTACTACAATCACCACCTATTGCATTTAACACACGCTACAATTACCATTTTGGGCCAATAACCATAGCAGTCAAGTCCCAAACGACGAAATCGATGAATCAACAACTACCATGCGTCGAATTTTTACGCACCACACTTGTTCCACGCTTGTACATTATATTTATCTAGCAGTGCATTTGCCGTACGGAAAGTTGAACTGTTGCATGCGATAGATCGTCGATGATACAGGCATTGTTAGGTATCAGTATTCATTTAGAACGATTCTAATTCAACCGCTTGTTGAATGTAAATCTAACTAACAAATAAGCAATTAACCACATAGATGAGGGTGTACGTAGTCAGCTTTGCAAACGTCAGAATACATGCCTACGTTAAATCACCGGCGGTTTGAAAATTTCAAACAATGTCAACTTCGACAGAGCATCGGAACACGGAAATCAACATTGTAACCTCGTTACTGCAAATATTTGTAATTTGTTGGACAGGGTCATTACAGCGTTTACATATTACGGAGATACATCGATTACGCTCTTTTGTTATTAATTTGATGAAAATTGGTATAAATATTTTATCGTGAAATGCGATAATTCTTGCCATTTAATGTTTGATAGTTATTAAAATCATAAATTGATAATTTATTAATTTGCTCTTTTTAGCTTTGATCAATTTATATGTTTGTATTTATAAATATTGCCAACAGTATTCATTCGTTCGTATGACGCAAAAGGTGCGTTTTGCGTAGAATATACGACGCACGTGGTGTGTCATCATCCACTCAAGCGTCGAATTTAATGAAAATCAATCCGAAACCCCAGAAATCAACGCACGTTCGTGAGCAACGTATTCGATCGATTCGTAACCGTCGGTCCTCGATTTTATGTTAATTATTTCCTTCGAGTCAGGTAAATTGGAAAGCGGTTCGCGGTTCGATTAATGCATTGTTTATGCGGCGAGCACGTTAACGACGTGAAACTATTATTTTCCGAGGGGATGAGCGTGAGCGAAGCCCACGGATAAATTGGTAGGCCGCGATCGAAAAGTCATCCCGCCAATTCAGTCCTGGGGTTAATTAGCGAACAATTTGAATTCCCTGATACTTACGAGCTATAATCGTTTCGCGCTATTCTCGCGAAAATCGATTCTCATCGGGACGAGGGTGTTGTCCGTTATCGGTCAAATGTGCCAAAAGCAATGTGGCTCATTGAAAATTGGACTGTGTATAAAATTACGGTAATGCTTTCTTTGTTAGGTTGAATCGAGTTGTACGTTATGGATTTTGCGGGTTGTAATTGGTTGCAAATGGGGTGGCGAATTGCAGTGTGTAACAGATGTAACATCTCTCTGATGCTGTATTTAATTGTAGTGTGCAACAAATTTAGTAAAAAGTATAATGTAAGACAATAAACCACATGTGAAGATATGAAAGGTAGTATGTAAGGTAAATATAAGTGTGTAACAAATATCACATTTCTCTAATGCAGTATCTAATTGTAGCATACAACAAATTTAGTAAAAAATATAATGTAAGACAATAAACCACATGTGAAGAT
Source organism: Megachile leachella (assembly GCA_963576845.1). NCBI lineage: Eukaryota > Metazoa > Arthropoda > Insecta > Hymenoptera > Megachilidae > Megachile > Megachile leachella. The sequence goes on from OY756255.1 coordinate 11,827,867, forward strand.
ATCAAAGGTAGTATGTAAAGGTAAATATAAGTGTGTAACAAATATAACATTTCTCTAATGCAGCAGCTAATTGTAGCATACAACAAATTTAGTAAAAAATATAATGTAAGACAATAAACCACATGTGAAGATATGAAAGGTAGTATGTAAGGTAAATATAAGTGTGTAACAAATATAACATTTCTCTAATGCAGCATCGAATTGTAGCATACAACAAATTTAGTAAAAAATATAATGTAAGACAATAAACCACATGTGAAGATATCAAAGGTAGTATATAAATTAAACATAAGTAAATTAGTAGTTAGTCGTTGACTGAAGTCAACGATTAGGTTTAAAAAGAGTCTGTTTTTAATTATTAAATAATAATACTGGATTTGGAGGAGTATTATAAAAATGTGTGTGGTGGTGTAACTATTATTATGTAGTTGTTTATTAATATTGTTATTGTCGTTGTTGTGAAGAATCTACTAAAACAAGTACTTACTATCTACTAAACAAAAGTCAAGAAGGAGATCTCACCATATTCGCTGCAGCCAGACTGCCTTTAATATTATATATAAAATGTGAGATATTTGAAACAATAGTAGTAGTTAGAACAGTGCACTAGTAAATGGTAAAAACAGTGAATACAATACTCGAACTAAATCTCGATTTCCGTCCTCGACCATGACGCTACTCGACACAGCAAAATGGCCGAAATACGTGTACGCCGAAGCGAAAAGCCCTTCAACTATCTGTAAACCACGATCGAAGTACCGCAGAAACGATCCCGACCTAATCGTCGATTCATCGCATAGTCGTAGAAATTGCGGCGTCGGTGTTTCGTGACTGGAACACCCTCCCAGCAGCATTTTAACCGCATTAGACGGACGTGGACAAATATGTAGTCGGTCGGTTCTCGTGTGTCTCGTTATTTACCGAGCGTAGCGCTCGCCAAGAGAAAGAAAGGGAATACAGGTGGAGAAAGGCGAGCCAACTGGCTCGACCAAAAGCAGAGTCAAGAACAATGTCGAAGAAACTTGTCTTCCTCTGTCTCTCCCTTATTCACGTGTTCCTGTGCAGAGAAATGGCCAGGTACGAGAGAGGCATGGAACGATTACTCGCGAGCCTGCTCGACCTCATCCTTCGTGAAATTCCCTCGTCTAAATTGTGCAGCCAGCAGAGCGACCCAACGGGATGTCTACGTCTCTGGTGCTCGTTTATAATTAACCATATTCAACCCCCTTCCATCCACCTAGACCGTGTCTCCTACATTCGTAACGTCTGCTCCACCGACCTCGCCGTCTGTCAATAGTGCAACGATTTCGATCAGCTACTCGCCGGACGTCCCTCAGCTACCTGAATCTTCGTTTCACGGTTTAACGATTTCATGGATTAAGGCTAATTCGCGCTTAACCGTGTATATCCACCGAGCCCGTCTGCGCGATCACCCTTCCCGCCTGCGTTTTGACGAGACGCGAAAGGAAACCTCGGAACATCAATATTGTACGATGTTATCGGTGGTTCACGGTTTATGCGATTACTCCGATATCCATTGTCGACCGATAGTATTTTGATGCCTTTGGTAAACGCTGGAGATTCAGATCTACATTTCTCGGTTCACTATTCAGAAATCTGCAAGTTCAATCATAATTCCCGAGTTACGAACTTCGAACTTTCGTATTACCACGAAGTGATGAGTCTCCGAGTTCTATCTAGGGTCTGAGTTTACATCTATCTAGGGATAGATGGAGGATAACAGGTGAACCAGCTCTCAGATACGATACACGTAGGAGAGGTGAAGACAACAGGTTAAGTCCCTAAGATGGGATCTGGCAGAGATGTGAAGCTAGACAATGGGTAGACTAGTTCTAATTCCCTGGGATAGGAGGTGTGTAAAGCTAGGTAGACTCCAATTCCCAAGGATGGGATAGGTAGACCTGGGAGAGATGTAAAGCTAGACAATAGGTAGATCTCAGATCCTAACATGGGATAGATCTAAGAGGGATGTAAAGCTAGACGAAAGGTGGATTAGCTATGAGTCTCTAGGATGAGTAGACCTAGGAGAGATGTACAGCCACATCTCTACCTCTAACTCTCTAGGGTGGGATAGAAAGAGATATAAAGTTGGACAACATGTGGATCTCTAACTCCTTAGGTGGGACACATAGATCTAAGGAAGATGTGCAGCTGGACAGTAGATAGACTAGTTTTAATTCTTTAGTATGGTGCACATAGATCTAAGAGAGATGTAAAGGTAGACCTAGAGGAAGTGTATAAGATGCATCAGATGAAACATAAACCTAAGACAATAACATGGAACTTCATAGTTCTATATTATTATAGAACTTCATAGTTCTATGAAGGCAAAATAATGATTGGCCCATAAAAATGGTACTCCCAGAAAAAATATAAACCTAACAAAAAAATCTCTCAATAACCTAACTGAATGACCTTAAATTTAGAACAACTTTCCAGTAACAATCGAGTACGTTAGCACACACGTAACAATAGATCGAATCGCAATTAAAAAGAGAACTCTGAAAATGGAATCTGATGAAGTACATTTGGAATATAGCCATTTCCGGGTCACAGGAGATCAGGAATATATATGTACCGTGAGCGACAGCATCCCTTTAGCGTTTTCTATTTTCCGCTGGAACCCGATGCCTTCGTTTGCTCGTCTAATGGCGTGTCCTACATCTTGAATGCTGTCGCTTCTCGGGGAACGATGAAAAATGATACCGGGTAGTTTGCGTTATCTCGGGCGACGATAGAATATAGGGTCCGGTTCGACGTGGAACCGAGAGAAGGTTACTTCCGATATTTTTCGACCGGGTGATTGAAATTTTCCATTCTGCTTATGTCGAATCGATTGTTGCTCCAATTTTTTGGCTATTGTTACATTATATTTTATGATAGTATTTTAATTTTTGGTAAAAATTTTGGATTTAGAGAGGTTTATACTCATTTTTAAATTTCAAGTTTTACAAATTTAGAAAGCATGAAATTCTGCGTTTTTCTGATTCCAAATTCTGCAAATTGCAAATTTCCCAAATTCCAAATTCCCTAGATTCCAAATTCCAAATTCCCTAGATTCCAAATTCTCCAAATTTCCCAAATTTCCCAAATTCCCCAAATTCCAAATTCTCCAAAGTCCCCAAATTCTAAATTCCCTAGATTCCAAATTCTCCAAATTCCCTAGATTGCGAATTCCCTAGATTCCAAAATCCCTAGTTTCCAAATTCCCTAAATTTCAAATTCCCTAGATTCCAAATTCTCCAAATTCTCTAAAGTCTCCAAATTCCAAATTCCCCAGATTCTAAATTCCCCAAATTCTAAGTTACCCAAATTCCCCAGATTTCCAATTCGAAATTCTCCAGATTCCTAATTCCGAATTCCCCAGATTCCCCAGATTTCCAATTCCAAATTTCAAATTTTAAGTTTCCTAAATTCTATATTCCCCAGATTCCCAATTTCTAATTCCTCAAATTTCATATTATCCAAGTTCCAAATTACCAAAATTCCCCAGATTCTCCTAAATGGCCAAATTCTCAAAATTTCCAAATTCCTACGTCCCCAAATTCTTAAATTTCCCAATTCCCAAGTTTAGAAAGTAAAAAATTTCTATAGTCCTACATTCCCAAATTCAGAAAGTAAAAAGTTTCCAAATGCCTACATTCCCAAATTCAGAAAGTGAAAAACTTCCAAATTCCTACATTCCCAAATTCAGAAAATGAAAAACTGTCAAACTCCTACATTCCCAAATTCAGAAAGTGAAAAATTTCCAAATTCCTACATTCCCAAATTCAGAAAGTGAAAAGTTTCCAAATTCCTACATTCCCAAATTCAGCAAGTATAAAATTTCCAAATTTCTACATCCCCAAATTCAGAAAGTGAAAAACTTCCAAATTCCTACATTCAGAAAACAAAAAATTTCAGATTCCACAAGCATAGAAATCTGAAACTGCGAACAGTGTCTAAACTGCCTAGATTAGCGACTCGAAGAAGCTGTTAATGCAAGTATCCGCGCTTAATTACCCGTTTCATATCAGCGAGCGTTTTGTCCTTGTCACCCGGGTAAAAAGCTTTTCTCGCAAGGTGTTAAACGTTTAGCGATTAAGTAAAATGTCTCGGGGGTGATTGACGAAAGTAGAGGGATTAATTTAGGATCGTCGAACTCGTGGGAATAGGGATTGATGAAAATCCTCCGGTGGCGAGCTGTATGCTCTCGGAGTATTCTGTGTCGAGTTGATAGTATACTTGTTGCGGTGCTAATTAAACGATCGTCGGGATTTGCGACAGAGCGAACACGTGACGGGATATTGACAAATAGTCTTAGGCTGCAAATCGGGATTTCGTCGCATACTTAAGCCTACTGCACCGCGATTAAGTCAATCGCTGACCGGGGTGCATGAAATTTTCATTTGAAACGCGTATTTCTGGAATTAACATCGTTAACGCTGAAACTACTGGTGTTTTTGGTTTTACAAGTTTTGCATTTTTAGTTAAAAAGTTCGTTCAGGCAGTTTTTTTGAAAAAGAGATCACATGATGTGGATCTCATATTTTATATATTGAAAGTATTTTAATTAAACGTGGGAGTAGATGGTTTTAATTTCGTTTGACGATCGAGATATGATAAAAGCGTTTCCACCATTTCCGCTGTCCTGTTCATCTTCGCTTGTTGCCATCGCGTTTTTGTTGCGATGTAAATCCGGCAATAAAGCGTCGCGACGCCGTCGCCATTCGTTACGAAAGGCGTCGTCGCGATGCCCCGCACCGAGCACGTTTCGTCGCTTTAACGTCGACGGTTTATTGTTAATTTCGCTCGCGTTCCGTGGTGACAGTTTAACGAAGGGATTTCATGAGAAAGGACACGACGACGCTGGTCGTCGTTACGCGTCGAAGAAGATGACGCTGCATGAAACGTCGTAAACCGTAGCGTTCGACATTCCATGCCTTGCAATTTTCTATGGGGTCAATTTATTCGCGTGTTTCATTAAACTTTCGATCGATATTGTTCAATGACATGCATTTAGGTTCAAATTATATTTAACGTTATATTGTGCTATTTAAATATATCATGTGTGTGTTATATGTTATTGTACTTAATTGTATTAGATATAGTATCATATGTTAAAATATTTAATCATGTTGCATGTTAAATATTTTCATATGTGACATTACTTACTCATGTCATATTTTAAGTATTAATATACAATATAGTACTTATTCATGTCACATGTTATATATTATCATATGTTATAGTAGTTAATCATATCACATATCATATGTTACCATATGTAATCATATGTTATAGTAGTTAATCATATCACATATCATATGTTACCATATGTTATCATATGTTATAGTACTTAATCATGTCATATGTTATATGTTACCATATGTTATCATATGTTATAGTACTTAATCATATCACATGTCATATGTTACCATATGTAATTATATGTTATAGTACTTAATCATATCATATGTCATATGTTACCATATGTTATCATATGTTATAGTACTTAATCATATCGTATGTCATATGTTACCATATGTTAGCATATGTTATAGTATTTAATCATATCATATGTCATATGTTACCATATGTTAGCATATGTTATTGTACTTAATCATATCATATGTCATATAGTACCATATGTTATCATATGTTATAGTACTTAATCACATCACATATCATATGTTACCATATGTCACAGTACTTAATCATATAACATATTGAATATTACCATATGTTACAGTACTTAATATCACACATGTACCCATATGAGAAACATTTAAAAAAAAAACACATATTATACACACATATATATACACATACACACATGTGCATTTAAAAACACATTCACAATTCACATTTAAATAAATAAATGTATACAATCTAATTGAAACATCAATTTATATTTTCATACATATTCTGTAAATTCGAAATGTAAAATATTTTGGCACATATGGATATCATATTCATGTATCATCAAATTCATTCGTTATCAGTATGTTTGTTTTTAATTTGATTGATGAACAAAAAATGATGCATTATATTAATTCGTGTGAACGTGGGAAACAATATACGTTGTTAAATCTTGTATAAAATGTAAAAATTTGCAAAGTACGTGTCTAATGTAATTGAACAGAGGAATCTGTTGGGTTCGTTTAAATTTCCAGCCACGTCGTTCGTTTGTGCAGTAGCAAGATGGGATCGAGTCTCTTTAATTACTCGTGAGAATTCTCTATCTCTCTATACCAGTTTCAGTCCTTTGCTTTTTAATTCATTATATACGTTGCATTCTGATGCGGTTGCGTGTTAAGGGACTCCGTTTGTAAGATTCCTATACGAGTATCAAAGCAAAAACAAGATACTCTCGATTTCCATTTCGAGCTGCTAAGATCACTGTGATGCAATATCAACCTCTTTACCCTCTGATACGGGAGTTTATTAGCGAAGTAGTTCGACGACAGCTTTCATGGGAACGGTTCAATCAAAGGAAAAAATAAAATCGAAGCACCTCGGGGCTTCCGTTCCGTTTATAATTGTATTTGCTTCGAGAATGCTGGATTCTACTATCGGCAAGAGATCTATCGTGTTTAATTTTAAATCTTGTTTCCTGTTCAATTTATAGCCAATCTTGTATTATCAAATACAGACGACATTAATCTAACACGTAGATTGCGATATTGTTTCGCTCTTTCATAAATTAGGGAATATTGTTCAAGAGGGAACTGCAATTCTTTGAATATTGGAGTGCAGAGATTTTTGTTATATTGCAATTTTTTTTTAAGATACAAGTTGCAAGGTAGTTTTAGTTAGATTGATACTTTATTTAGGGAAGTTAAGTTAGATTTCCTTTATTTATATTGCAATTTTCGCGAATTTTTGAATTTTAGGATTTTTTGAATTTTTGAGAATTTTGGGAGTTTTGAGAATTTTGGGACTTTTAGGATTTTTGGGACTCTTTGAATTTCATGGGACTTTTGGGACTTTTAGAATTTTGGGATGAGTGGAACTTTGGGACTATAAAATTTTACAAGTTTGGGACTTTGAATGTTTGGAATTTTAGAGAGATTTGGAGCTCAAAAATTATAGAATTCTCAAGGTTTCAAATTTCTAAAGTCCCAAAGAGCCAAGGTCCCAAATTCCAAAAATCCCAAAATTTCCAAGGTCCCAAATTTCTAAGGTCCCAAATTCCCAAGGTCCCAAATTCCCAAAATCCCAAAATTTCCAAGGTCCCAAATTCGCAAAATCCCCAAATTTCCAAGGTCCCAAATTTCTAAGGTACCAAATTCCCAAGGTCCCAAATTCCCAAAATCCCAAAATTTCCAAGGTCCCAAATTCCCAAGGTCCCAAATTTCTAAGGTCCCAAATTCTCAAGGTCCCAAATTCCCAAGGTCCCAAATTCCCAAGGTCCCAAATTCCCAAGGTCCCAAATTCCCAAGGTCCCAAATTCCCAAAATCCCAAAATTTCCAAGGTCCCAAATTTCTAAGGTACCAAATTCCTAAGGTCCCAAATTCCCAAGGTCCCAAATTCCCAAAATCCCAAAATTTCCAAGGTCCCAAATTCCCAAGGTCCCAAATTTCTAAGGTCCCAAATTCCCAAGGTCCCAAAATCCCAAAATTTCCAAGGTCCCAAATTTCTAAGGTCCCAAATTCCTAAGGTCCCAAATTCGCAAGGTCCCAAATTCCCATGGTCCCAAATTCCCAAGGTCCCAAAATCCCAAAATTCCCCAAACTCCCAAACCCGAAAACTAAAAAACTTGCAATAACAGCAAAAAGTCGCCCCTACATCACCCCAAAAAAGTCATCACCATTCTCCCTTTATACTCTCCACTTATATCGCCGTATTCCCGCACCCAACCTCCCTACTATCTCTTGACTCCTCCCGCATAAACCGAAGCGTCCAATACAAATTTCCATGACTCCCAAAACGGAACAAGAATATTCATCGGAAAACTTGACCGACAACATCCGTCCAACCGGTTGTTCGTTCGAAACGTCGTCCGCAGTAACAAAGTACGGTATGGAACTACAAATTTGCCGTAACTGGCTTTGCCCGAACGGGATCACGAAAGTGCAGGGAGCAAAGGGCGAAACACAGAGGTTGTCGTCCTGGTCTGCCCGCAGGTTTGTCATCGTGACCAGGGTTTATTGCCGAATGATTCGAGCGGGTTCAAAGGGCCATGTCCCGCTGATAGAAAAAGGGGTATCAAAGCCTGTCTAAGAGCCCTGTAACGAGGCTGGCTCGCTCTCGAACACGACTGATGAGGCTTGCACGATAAGAGGGATCAAAGCTTCCTCGAAATCTCTCTTGATAAGATGAATGCCAAGGAGTTTAGGGTACTTTGATCTTGCTTAGAACTGTGCATTTCGATCATGATCGATTTTTAGGCTCGTCGATATTCAGTTGGTTCATCTACCTGATGAAGCTTCGATTGCTATAATATTTTTTTGTTATTAATTTGATTTTTTATTGGCAAGTATTTAGTGAAGTAGTGATGGGTTTAAGTTTTATGAGATTTGTTTTTGGTGCATTTTAATATGTTTAGGGCAGAATTTTATTCACAGATTGACTTGATTGATGTTCATTAGAATATCACTGATTCTGAATTTCTCTACACTAGAATCTTAATCAAAGTAGTGATGGGTTTAAGTTTTATGAGATTTGTTTTTGATGCTTTTTAATATGTCTAGGTCCGAATTTTATTCACATACTGATTTCATCGATGTTAATTAGAACATCATTGATTCTGAATTTCTCTACATTAGAATCTCAATAGATATCCAAACAAAATCTCAACCACGTCATAGTCTTCAACTCTTGAACAAAAGTTTGAGAAGACCATTAAACAGATCTTACACCAATGAATCTTTTTTACATCAACGAATGTTCCACTTCAACCACACATCTTATAAGTCATGACGAATTATCCAACTACCACATGAGCTCCTACCTTATATATTATTTTCCTACTAAAAAAATAAGAAATGTGAGATAATTTTGTCTGGTAAATATAGTGTCAATCGTTGGGTGAAGCATCTGGTCGTTACGAGGACGAAATTGTTATCGGAGGAAGGCAAACGAGGTAGGCAGAAAGCATTGTTTCGGGAACGACGCCGCGTCGGTCTCAAGAGGCGAGCTAACCGATTCATCGAATATGAGATTACTGCATAATAGGTCGATGCACCGGCAAAAGCAAACAGGCTGCACGGTTCGCCGATGTTTTCGATCAATGCACGCGCTTCAAGATCTAAGTGCTTCCAATTGCTCGCCGTTGAAACCATCCTAGTGGCGGGTAATCGTTAACCTACAAACCTGTACGCGAGTCTCTCTGCATCGGCAATTTTTACCTCACCGTTTCTTCGTCCACCAGCCACGGATATTTCACTTCGTTGTCAATCTTGGGTTCCTGACATTTTAAATCGTTCAAGAACCCATAAATTTTCACTTCAAAAAACCTATTTTCCTTCAGAAACCAAAATTGTCATCTACTCAATCTCCAGTTTTATAAATTAATTATGTAAAACGAAATCATTTGAATTTCTCCAACATGGATGCATAGAAGGAAATGATTTTGAGGTGTTTGAACGTATGTGACGATCCCGATCCGGTGTTTTCCGAGACAAATCAATCGTCGATAGCCAGCGTCGGTCCGAGCTAAACTCATCCGGAAATGGAGAAGCCTCGGCGAGCCGCTTTTCCGTGTCAATTGCACTCCGCCAAATGGAAATGCCTCCTTCCACTCTCTCTCTCTTTCTCTCTTAGGTCACCGACACGACACCGCAAAACCGTGTTCTCGAAGCTATCCGGATCGATTTATCCGGGCGCCATCGAAAACAGGAACGTCCGTGGCACGTTGATTCTTTTCCACGGTATTCCCTCTGTTCCTTCCGATCGAGACGTTTCCCATTTTTCCGACTATCGCGATCGAGCCGAGACACAGAATATCCCATGAAAACGATAAACGCGTCTGTTAGAGTTCCACGAATTGGATTTCTCGATTAGAATCACTGGATCGTGAGGGTACCTTCATTTTTAAACGTTGCTACTCCATTGGGCGGCGCGATGACTGCTGGAGATTTACGTTTATTCGAGGAATGATCTACTGTATTTCTACTGTATGTGGTTGTATTAATTAACTGTGTTTAATGGAATAATACTGTACGGGCTACGTAGGAATATTTCGGGAAGATGTAAATACATGTATAGTGAGTAGGTGAGTATGCAAGGTTGGCTAAGATTTATTTATGATGTAGGAAGGAATTTTAGGACAGGGATATTTAGAGATATGGAGTATTTGGAAACTAAAGTTGGCAGTGTAGAGAATTTGTGGATCTAGGGATTTTTATATTTTGGAAGTTCGTTGTCTAGGGACTTTTGAATTTGCGAACTTTGCAATGTAGGTACTTTGAGATCTAGGGATTTAGGGATTTTGGGGACCTGGGGATTTAGGAATCTAGGGATTTAGGGATCTAGGGATTTGGGGGATTTAGTGATTTGGAAATCTAGGGATTTTTTGATTTAGAGATCTATGGATATAGGAATTTGGGGGATTTGGGGGATTTGGAGATTTGGGAATCTAGGGATATTTGAACTTAGAGATCTAGGGATCTAGGGATTTGGGAAATTTAGAGATTTGGGAATCTAGGGATTTTTGGATTTAGAGATCTATGGATCTAGGGATTTGGGGGATTTGGAGATTTGGCAATCTAGGGATTTCTTGATTTAGAAATCTAAGGATCTAGGGATTTGGGGGATTCAGAGATTTAGGGATTTAGAGATCTAGGAATTTTGGAATTTAGGGACCTGGGGATTTGGGAATCTAGGGACTTTGGGATTTAGAGATCTAGGGATTTGGGAATTTAGGTACCTGTGGATGTTGGAATCTAGGGATTTAGAAATTTAGAAAACTTGAGAAATTGGCAATTTCATAAATTAAACTTTAGCGAATTTGAAAACTTGTAAATTTAAACATTGAATAAATGGGAAAATAGAAAACCTACAAACTAACAAACTTGTCAAATTACCAACTTGTAAACTCAAAAGTTAGGAAACTAGAAACCTTAAGAACTCTTATACTCCAACTCCAAAATATTGGAAAGCATGAAAATTCTCACAAAATTTCCCTTGCCTTGAAAACCCAACAAATCAGAAACTTCAAACCTTCAAAATCCATCGCTATAAAATTTCCGTAACTGAAAAACCGTGAAGTTTATGCGTCCCTGTACCTAGAACTTGTACGTAGTAGAAGATCGAACATCTGGTAGAATCCATCTGTAAATTTTTGCCCGGTTATATCTGAAGATACAAAGGGAGGAAGCGATAGGTGCGAATGAAATCGAATTGGTTGCTTGCCCGACGATGAATCGACGATGGTCTCGGCTTGTCTGTATGCATAATGCATGTCGTTTCGAAACACCGTATGCAAAGTGCATCGAGCGCACAATGCACGCGTGTAGCAGCAGGAGGCAGCCTGTTTCTCCGCGGATTAACCGGATTAGAGAGTTTACAGGCACGAGGACGAGACGAGTTCGTTGACTGTCAAACTTTTGCATTACGTCGCGTAAAAGCGAACCGTTGCTATAGAACGCCTGTGACACCATCTTCTTCTTCCGTTTCCGCCATTTTCGTGTGTCTACTTCCGCCGCGCCGTCTACCTCGTTACCACGCTCTTTCGACGGTTCTTCAAGGATTCTTTCAAGATACTGGCTGGTGAAATAAAAATTTCGCTGAATATTTGTTGCCACTTTTGTCCATTTTATGCGCTCTGATTCACTGCGAATTCATTGCTTCGTATTTCATTAATCTGTTACTGATTTTATTACTTTATTGTATCATTATTGCACATTTCATTATTTCATCTGTATATGTTATTATTGTATGTTTTACCGTTTCATAATTGCATATTATATTGTGTCATTATTTCATTACTGTCTATTTTATTTCCTCTTTATGATCAATCCTGCATATTTAACTCTTTCATTATTTCATTGCTGTTGAATATTTTATTAATGTTGAATGTTGTATGAATTTTTGGCGATCGTGGAATTACATTTAAAATTATATTGTTGCTATAGTATATTCCATATAATATTGTGCATATGCATATGTACATGTATGTGCATGTATGTGTTCAATATACATATGTGTATGGTATACACATGTGCACATGTATGCTCATATGTGTTTTAGTATGCATACATGCACATATGTGTTCAGTATACACATATGTCCACATATATGTTCATATGTGTTTAGTATGCATACATGCACATATGAGTACAGTATACACATATGTGCACATACATGTTCATATGTGTTTGATATGCATACATGCACATATGAGTACAATATACGCATATGTGCACATATATGTTCATATGTGTTTAGTATGCATACATGCACATATATGTGCAGTATACACATATGTGAACATGTATGTTGATCTTGTAACCCATTAGAAAATATACATACATCAAATAACCTATAGCAGTACATCCACAAATCAAGTAACCTATAGTGATGTCCACATAGATCACTCAACAACTATACATAGAAATCTTCTAATCTATTGGAAAGTATACATACATCAAACAACCTATAGTAAGACATCCATAAATCAGTTAATCTATAGGGTACCCATAGATCATGCACCTATAGCAAAGTGTACGTAAATCATGCAATCTCTAAACCACGAATCTCACGATTTACGTTTACCATACAGCCGTCGACATGTCATAAATGCATAATTAATTAACTGCATACATAATTCTATCAAGATTTTTTCTCCTCTATATTTCTGCCAGAGTAATCTTCAGGTTCCGCCACGATAATCGTTAAACGTAACAAAACGTAGCTCGGTGCAACGTTAGCGCATAATATCATTCGATTATTTCACGGAATATTCCAAGAAACGCAGTCACATGAATTCCGAACAGACGATTATAGCGAGGGAGCCGCGGTTCTATTCACCGAAGCGAACGTTTCGCGTATACGAGTTGTAAAGGCACACGGTAGCAATGAAACGTGCGTGCCGCGGCTGCAATTGCTGCAACGAACATGAGATATGTTTTACGGTTCTCGAGATGCACGTGACACCGTACGTGCATGAAAAATACATATATACGTTCGCATTTCGCTCTGAAATGTACCTGCGAGCAACTTTATTACTATTATCAAAAATTGTTATCCCTTCATGCTGGAACATGAAATGCATCTTTTGCGATCGTACCTGTATTGAGGAAATATTTTTTACTTTTACGATAGTGACATGTCTACTGCACACATATGCATATGTATACTGTACCGAAGATATGTGTATACAGAACACGTATGTTCATACATGCGTACATATATGAATGCTGTACTCGTATGTTCATATATGTATACTTATACGAATGCTGTACACATATGTGCATATTTACGTACATATATGCATACTGTACTCATGTGTGTATGTATGGATATTGAATACATATGAACATATATGTGCATATATGTGTATATTGAACATATATGTATATGCATGTATGGATGCTAAACACATATGAACATATATGTGCACATATGTGTATACTAAACACATATGAACATACATGTGCACATATGTGTACACTACACATACACATAGGTATATTAAACACGTATGTGCATGTATGCATACTAAACACACAGCTATCCACATATGACCTATGTAGATCATGTGACTTTATTATAGATTACATGATCGACAAAAACTTTGCTATCAATCAAATCCACATGCTCTCTATTAAATCCACATTAGCTTAGCTATAAATAGCACCATCCTATAAATTACCTTGCAGCCCACATGCTCTCCAATACATCCTACATACATGTGCAATTACTTTAAAATAAAATGAAACTAACCAGAGATCACTGAATTGTTAAAATGGCTATCGAATGAAAGTCATTCAAACTCTCAGGATTTCTACATTCCCTAACAAAGATGGTGGAAGGAGAATGTGCTCTGATCGTGATTTTCAGTTTCGGAAAGGTAAATCCTATAAATAAGCGTGATCTTTCAAGGCGTGGCGAGGCGAAAATTATAACCGACTATTTACATCAGTTAACCTCGCGGTGGCACGAGGTGGGCGTAAATTATGGATAATGTACATCCACTACATTAGCTCACTCCAACGCAATTAACTCGTCGAGTTGCCCGCATTTTACCATTAGTGCCCTCCTGCTTTGCAATGCTGCCCTCCGTTCAGTTTCATTGTTCGCTTCGCCATTGCTTTTCGTTTTGATCTTCGTGTTACGAAAATTTGTATCTTCGATTCAATTTTATTTTGTATCTTGGTAAAATATTTCACTTTTGAGTGCTGTTTGTTATTAGAAATATTTGGGTAATGTGTTTGTTTGAGGTATTTTGATTTTGTGAAATATGTACATACACATAACATATAACCCATGCAATTGCATTTCACTTAACCCTCCACAAGTAACAAACACAAAACTAAACAGATCCAAACAGCAAATGCATAATCACCTTGATCACTAATGAACACGTAATCCATTACCAACGTGAAAGTCAAAATACCTCAATTATTTTTATATTTTATAAACCTTGGAATTCTCTTCATGAACATTCCACGGAATCATCAAATTACCTCATCGTCGTTGGAACTGGTTTTCAATATGTCAAGTTTGCTAGATATTTATAGTTGCATTACGTGTGTGTACATACGCAGAATAAATTCCACCACCTACTTAACAGCCTACAATTTTACTACCTACTCTGGAAATCCTTTTATTCGAGGACAGATATGTGTCCTCGTGTAATGATTAATGTTTAAACATCTCGGCACGTATGACATCTGTGTAAATTCATTTTTCTTATTCGTTATGTTCACGTCTTTTGAACATGATGTTCTTGTTGACAAGTGATGCAAATTTTCAAATGCCTGAATTAATCATTTTGATGTTAGAATTAGATCGATGTTCGAATTTTTTAAAAATTAATTAACAAATTTAGATTTGGGTTAGATCAGAATAGGGTTAGGTTAAATTTGGGTTACGTGAGATTTGGGTTAGATTAGATTAGAGTTAGGTTAGATCTGGGTTAGGTCGGTTTTAGGTTAGATTAAATTAGAGTTAGGTTAGATCTGGGTTAGGTCAGTTTTGGGCTACGTCAGATTTGGGTTAGGTTAGATTAGAGTTAGGTTAGATCTGGGTTAGGTCGGTTTTGGGTTAAGTTAGATTCAGGTTAGGTTAGATTAGAGTTAGGTTAGAGTTAGGTTAGGTTAATTTTGGGTCAGCTTAGATTTAGGTTAGTTTGGATTAGACTTAGGTTAGGTTTAGGTTAAGTCAGTTTTGGGTTAGGTTCGATTTGGATTAGGCTAGTTTTGATAATTTAATGTAGGGTTAGGTCAGGTTTCGATTAAATTGTAATAGAGTTAGGTCGGTTTTTCAAATCCATCCTAACCCTATTCTAACTGGATTCACAAGATGAAAAATAATCGAATCTGAATTATATTCGCAACTGTCCTAACATTTTTCATTTCTAAGTTATTTAAATAAATCAGCAAACAATAGAATGTCCAATCTCAACAATGTTCAGAAATGTCTTAAAATATTTATTTTTAAGTCACCCAATTGCGTCAGATAAAAATAAACTGTTCAATCTCAACGATCTTCAGACCCAACTGTCCACATATTCTTCATAATTCAATAAAAAAAATTCATCGCACATTCCACGCTAGGTGTTAAAAACCTACTTAAACAGAAACGGAAGTGAAATCAAGGAATCTCTCGCGGTTCGGTAAAGAGACTACAACGGAAAAAAGAGTAGGAACGGAGGAGAATGAAAAATAGAAAGTTCCGATGTGTATTCGGATTACCAGCTGCGAAATGCGGTTGCCTGATAACCGAGATTAGGAAGACGGATGGGCCGGTGGTCGCGTTTCCGGATTATAAGCGTATTCGACTTAAATAAATCTGGATTAAGCGTAAAAGCATTAGCCTCTCGAAGTTTCGTTTCTGTGTGCTCGCGGAACGTGTGTCCCGCTACGTGTTATGGAATTCCGTGTGGTCGATTTTCTCGCCACGGTTAAAAAATGATATGTTCCTCTACTGAAAATATCTGTTTGATGCTGAATTAAGTGATACTCGGATATCGGATCACGTAGGAAGATTCAAGACACATTTGCTGCTACACGTAGCAACTTTTCTGCACATTGATTTATTCTGGAAAGTTTTATCACATCTTATTGTTATCGTTTCATCATTTTTCTCGACATCCTCGACAAACCTGATGAATTACAAACTTGACGAGTAGCAATTTCCCCAGAAAAATAAAATCAACGACAGAACAAATAAACCATGTTATAAAACTGAAACTCGATAACTCGTATAAAATGTAAACTCCATACATCCATTCGTAATTAAATCACAATGAACTTATTAATCGTTGCCGTTCGATGGATAAAAAGATTAAAAATTAACTAATGAAATTCAGTTGAATGACAGGTTAATGGATGCTATTCAGCTTTAAACGGGGTGCAATTACGTAGCTCGATGGAGTCTGTAGCTACGTCGTCGTCGAATCTAGTCCGGACACACTTAGGCGAAATTATTAATTACAGTAATTGAAAATTGATGAACCAGTTCCTCGAAGTAGAAGAAGCAATAAAAAAAGAGGAGTAGAAAAGAAAACGAACGGAAGGAGAATCAGTTGGAGTTTCCTGTTCATTGAACATGTCTCGTTTTGCTCGATTTGCCGTCGTTTCATTAACATCGATCCCTCGATCGACATCCGCTTTTAACGCGAATCATGACAAGAATTCGCGAATTATTCCGTGGAAATGAGCGTACAAAGCACGGTGTTCCGCGTGAAAATTCACGATGAAACGCGAGGGGTCGTAAAGGTGGATACTGAATGTTTAAAAGCGCGAGAAGACAATTTTCTTTGACGCTCCGAGGCGGAAAAAATGGCGAAGGGAAAGCTGCATTTTGCTCGCCTTTCAAAGGAAAGACGGCTCTCAGATCGAGTTCCTTTGTAACTTGTTTCGTTCGTCGTCGCTCGCAGAAACGTAATTTCACTTTATAAAAGTATCTTTCATTGTTTCATAATTACGAAGCGCCAGTTTTCCACCCGGTATCGATGTCTTTGAAATCTTTGATCCGGGGAAGTAGCGTGTTATATTTAGAAAAATTCTACCTATTATCGCGTGACAGCGAGCTATTGTTACGTAATTTAGAGACGAATAGAGATATTTAACGGCAGGATGAAGGAGCTGTTTGAGGAAATCGATAACCAGACGAGAATTCATAAGGATAAGATGGCTGGCCCTCTGCCGGCGAGTGCTCAGAACGTTGCCAAAATTCGTACGATCCATCCTGATGTACATATTCATCTTTATACATTTTCTTTATTACCAGATGTTTAATATTCACAAATAATTCAACCTCGTGACTGTTTCGAGAATTTTGAACGTCAAGGTAGGGTACAGATTTGGAACAATTACAAATGATGATAATAATAAAGAATATAAATAATTGAATACCATGAGGAACTTGAAAAATCTCATCAAACCTAAGCTTATTCTAAGGTAATCTAAATCAAACAAAATACTCATACTAACCAAACCTAAACGCCCCTTCTTCCTTAACATAAATTTCCAAATTTTACCCAGACCTGAGCTGATGCTGACTAACCTTATGCAGATCTAACCTTAAGTTGACCTAACCTTATGCAAATTTAACCTTAAGTTGAACTAACCTTATGCAGATCTAACCTTAAGTTGACCTAACTTTATGCAGATCTAACCTTAAGTTGATCTAACCTTAAGTTGATCTAACCTTAAGTTGATCTGACCTTAAGTTGACCTAACCTTAAGTTGATCTAACCTTAAGTTGTCCTAACCTTATGCTAACTTAACCTTATTCTAACCTAACGTAATACAGACCTAACTCTATTCAGGCCTAACTCTATACTGACCTAACCTTTTGCAATCCTAATCTGATGCTAACTTAGGTTCAGATTAGATTAAAATAGAGTTTGGATGAATTTGGAACCCTAACGCTAATCTAACGTGTTCGTTGAATTTCCATTAGTATTTCGTGTTAAATTAGATTTAGAATAGGTTGGAATTTCCTGCATAATAAAATGTCATCCCGTTAACTACTCATTTTTATTAGTGACACAGTTTTTTCACACCTACGCGTATATTTACATTCGCGCGGGCTCGTGATTGAACACGCGTGCACCGGTGTCATCGGGGATTAATTCTAGCAATTAATCGCGGCTTGATCGACGTTCCTCGCGGATCAAGCGTACAGTCAACAGCAAATCTTGCTTCACTAGTGAAAATGTGGTTATTAAGGAAAATGACGACTTCCCTTAGACACATAAAATTCTAGGAAGTCAATAAGTTTCAATAAGTGTTTTCGATAACTGTTTGGGATACAGAAAAGTTGTAATACAGACATTTCGACATACATGGATTTTGAAATACACAGGTAGTCATAAAATTGAAAACTTTCAGAATCGAAAGCTTGGAGAACTAAATTTCTAAAACCTGAAAACCCGCAGTATTGGTCGGTGGAAAAATTGAAAACTCGTAACCCCGAAACC
The DNA here is from genome assembly GCA_963576845.1 of Megachile leachella. Classification (NCBI taxonomy): domain Eukaryota; kingdom Metazoa; phylum Arthropoda; class Insecta; order Hymenoptera; family Megachilidae; genus Megachile; species Megachile leachella. The sequence goes on from OY756255.1 coordinate 11,846,466, forward strand.
TTGAAAAATTGTCGGCACAAAAACTCGTAAGGTCGCGAAGCGAAAAACAGCGAATGCCGAGCGTAGCGAACGAAAAAGTTGGAAAGTTTGCTCGCATGTCCTCGCGGAAAGAAAGTCTAAATTGCAGCCGACTGTACAGTGTTGATTAGTTTGACGGGACGGGGCGGGGGTTGCGAAAGTTGCAGAGACGCGTTGCGGAGAGGAAAGTGGGACAATCCCGTTCTCGAGCCGAGCGAATGCAAATAAACGGTTTTATTCGCCGTCGCCACCGCCGAGCCGTACCGGGACGAGGCATTAATCATGAAAAGTGGCGTACAATCAGCAGCTGAAGGTTACACGGTTAATCCAAAGCCAGTCTATTTTCGGCCGCGAAGGTTGCGCCTTAACTTGCTCGGCTCTTTTATATTCAGACCTGCTTTACATTCCACCGCATTTCGAGCCTTATTCTCCACCAGATTAACCTCCTATCGTTTACTATGTTGAAAACCGCTCTTCCCACACTCTGCATCGTCCTCGCTTATTATCCTAATCGTTGCTACGTGATACCCTGCATTCTGGATACTTGAGATGCTTCATTATTCTATCGAGTTTCTTCATTTTGATAATGCAATGCATTTAGAGTCGATAGGATTGATTTCATGATTGTGTGCGGTCATGCTTATGTACTTTGGTTATGGGCTGTGGGGGTGCTCTTTGTGATTGGGGTGATTATCGATTTTATAGTGTTCTTATTTGATGCTGACATAACCCTCTACTAACTTTGCAGACCTAACCTGATGCAGCTCTAACCTTAAGTTGACCTAACATTATGCTAACTAAACCCTATTCTGACCTAACCTGATGCACGTATAACCTTAAGTTGACCTAACCTTATGCAGATCTAACCTTAAGTTGACCTAACCTTAAGTTGACCTAACCTTAAGTTGACCTAACCTTAAGTTGACCTAACCTTAAGTTGATCTAACCTTAAGTTGATCTAACCTTATGCAGATCTAACCTTAAGTTGACCTAACATTATGGAGATCTAATCTTAAGTTGACCTAACCTTAAGTTGATCTAACCTTAAGTTGATCTAACCTTAAGTTGATCTAACCTTAAGTTGATCTAACCTTAAGTTGATCTAACCTTAAGTTGATCTAACCTTAAGTTGATCTAACCTTAAGTTGACCTAACCTTTTGCAGATCTAACCTTAAGTTGATCCAACCTTATGCAGATCTAACCTTAAGTTGACCTAACCTTATGCAGATCTAACCTTAAGTTGATCTAACCTTATACAGATCTAACCTTAAGTTGACCTAACCTGATGCTGACCTAACTCTATACTGACCTAACCTCATGTGTCCTTTTGCACCCCCATAAGCACAACATTAAATTTGCAATTAATTATTCCCACAAAATCGCCCGGTTCCCCCAATAATGAACGAACAGACATATAAAATTCTATTTCATGCATTATAGACGAACGATTTCATTTTCGTTTCCATAATCCTCAAAGAAGCAAGCAAATCCCCGAGAAAAATCTGTTGAATCCTTGCGGAAAATCCATTCGATGGCGGTTTTCGAAAAATAGAGAAATATTCTTTAGGGAGAGGAGAGCAAATGTAGTGGCAAATGGATGGAGCACTCGTGACGGGGGGTAGGTCGAACGGGTAGCTAACGGATTCAACGGATATTCATCAAACTATCGTACGGTTTGCATCGGTTCCATCGATCCCTCTTTTATATACCTACAACCTGAATGCTCTCGAGCCGATGTATACACGTCTGACTTGCTTTTCATCGTTCAAAGATCTTCGTCTACTTTGTATCTCGCGTCTCGAAATAGCCCTTTACGCTGCGGATTAAATCGGAAAAAATTACATTTTTTCACTGCGGGACTGGACCTCGTTCTTCGATTGTTACCTCACTCGATCGCTCTTTGATCAGGTCTCAAAGGGGTTCGATCTTGTGGAACTATTACGGAGCGGTTGATCATATTTTATCTTCGTGAATGATTCAAGGTTAATTGCGGAGTTTCTATTTGTTTTAATTTCGAGCATTTAGGTACACTAGGTATTTCTTTTGAGTTGAAAACCTTTGAGTTCAAAATACAGTTTTTTGCAAATACCCTAAGTTCCAAATTCCCTAGATAAAAAATTCCCCAAGTTCCAAATTCCCCAGATTCCAAATTCCCTAGATCCAAAATTTTCCAGATTCCAAATTCCCTAGATTCCAAATTCTCTAGATCCCAAATTCCCCAGATTCCAAATTCCCTAGATCCCACATTCCCCAAATTCCAAATTCACCAAATTCCAATTTCCCCAAATTCCAAATTCCCCAAATTCCAAATTCCTCAAGTTCCAAATTCCCCAAATTCCAAATTCCCCAAGTTCCAAATTCCCCAAGTTCCAAATTCCCCAAGTTCCAAATTCCCCAAATTCCAAATTCCCCAAGTTCCAAATTCCCCAGATTCCAAATTTCCTAGATCTCAAATTCCCCAAGTTCCATATTTCCCAGATTTCAAAATCCCTAGACTCCAAATTCCCTAGATTTCAAATTCCCCAAATTCCAAACTCCCTAGATCCCACATTCCCCAAATTCCGAACTCCCTAGATTCCAAATTTCCCAAATTCCAAATCCCCCAAATTTCAAACTCTCCACATTCCAAATTCCCAATTCCGCAAATTCCAAATTTCCCAAATTCCCCCAATTCCCTAAATTGTTCAAATTCTCCAGATTCAAAATTCCCCCAAAAATCCCTAATCTGACTCTTCATTACAAACCTTCACAAATTTCATAATACTCGAAAATAAAAATGCATCAAAACTTAATTCAACTTTATTCAAAACACACCCATTTCTGAATATCTGAAGATACCCAACTTTAAAATATATCGCAGCGTAAAATTATTACAAGTGAAAATTGCTCTTTCAACCCCCCAGCGAGGGTTGATACACTTTCAAAAGGTCATCCCGAAAACTATTATCGGCGATGGAGGCTGAGGGTGTGTCTGAGGACAGAATAAAGGTTTCCCTGATGGATTCGCAGAAAGTCTGCATGGATAGCCTTGGAAGACGTTAAGCCCGGGCGACGATAATCGGATAGAAGTGTTCCACGCTCGCATCCGAGAGGGTATTCGGCCGATTGCAGGTGACTTAAAGCCTTGGCCACGTTTCAAAAGCGATTCCGTCGGCCCTTCGTCTCGAGTGTGTGTCTTCTAGGCGATCCAACGGTCGATTAATCGAAATTCCAGCCTCGATCGAACCGCGATTCAATTTGGATCGGATCGATTCGGGGTTTTCGGTGCGGCGTACATAGTCACGAAACTAGGCCACGACGCTTCATTTTTTAATGCATATATTCCGGGCATGCCCTCCTCTTGTCCCCGCCCTGCTTTCATCGATTTCCCGAAAGTCTATAAATTTCGCGGTTTGCCGTGCAATCCGTGACTGTTGAAGTCCTGCGGATGGCTAATATGTATTCTTGTTTCGGGGGAAATCAAAGTTCTGGTGATTTACGGATAACTTTGTATTTGGTGGCGATGGATTGAGACGTGTTCGACTCCACGAATTTAATTGGGAGTTGTGTCATATTTAGGAAGATGATTTTTTCTTGTTAAATTACGAGTTGGTTAAGTAGATCGAAAGGTCATGGAAGATATGGATAATAATCACTGAAATAGAATGTAGTGATTTTTAGTACCATCGATTGGGGTGAACAATTATAGAATGAAGGTCTCAAAACTTTGGGGATTCAGAATGTAAAGATTTTTAAGTTTTAAAGCTTCTACAACAAATAACCCAGATTCCAAATTGCCCAGATTCCAAATTCCCTAGATTCCGAATTCACCAGATTCCAAATTCCCTAGATTCCAAATTCACCAGATTCCAAATTCCTCAAATTCCAAATTCCCTAAATTCCGAATTCCCCAAATTCCCTAGATTCCGAATTTCCCAAATTCCCTAGATTCCGAATTCCCCAGATTCCAAATTCTCTAGATTAAAAATTCCCCAAATTCCCTAGATTTCTAATTCTCCAAATTCCCTAGATTCCGAGTTCCCCAAATTCCCTAGATTTCTAATTCCCCAAATTCCTTTGATTTCGAATTCTCCAAATTCCCCAAATTCCCTAGATTCCGAATTGGCCAGATTCCAAATTCCCCAGATTCCTAATTCCCCAAATTCCCTAGATTTCGAATTCTCCAAATTCCCCAAATTCCCTAGATTCCGAATTCCCCAGATTCCAAATTCCCCAAATTTCATATCCTCGATATTCCAAATTCCCTAGATCCCAGATTTCTCATCTCCTCAACTCCTGAAACCCACAATCTCAAATTCCCTATATCCCAAATTTCCCAAACCCTAAATTCCCCAAATTCTCAAATTCCAAAATGCTCCCATAAACAAAATATTAAATACCCCATAAAATCGTATGTAACTATCGTTCGTTCAATATATCAGATCGAAATTACTATTTCGTTGCAAGATATCGAACCGAACGTAACACAATTAAATACACTTTGTGCATGACAAAGTTTGTTCGTCACGCTCAATGAAAGCATCCTCGAGGATCAAGGGCTCATCAGGGTGTTTCTCAAAGTCACGAAGAAGCGAGGACCGATAGTAATTATGGATAATCGCCGGCAGACTTTACGATCGAGTTTCGACCCTAGAATAACACCGGAAGGGCGTGCGACAGCCTGGTTAATTGGTAAAGTTCGTCGTTCATGGTGGTTGCCTACTCCTGCGAGTAGTTTCGCTCACTTTTAATACAGTTGCGGCCAAAGGGCGGGTATTAATAGCGGTTTCAAACTTTTCTCCAGGTTAATTTTTTTTTTCAACCGATCGGTGACTAACATAATGGTCGTTTGAAATATTTGAAAACTTCAAATTCCTGCTGTCTCGGAGTTTAGAGGAAAATCAACGATTCCTATAATTTCGTGATTAACAAATTTTTTAAATTTCGTAAACTTTGGTTAAAACTTTCAACTCGTAATTTTTATATTCAATGTTTTAGTTTGAATTTTATTTCTCATTCGTGAATTTTTTACTTTCATATTTCATACTTTTATGTTTGTTTTTAATTTGTATTTCATATTTTTCATTCATTTACATTTGTACTTTTAGTTTAATTTGTTTCTGGGTTTAATATTTTGTCCGTATTTTTAGCTGTAATTTCATTTTAATTTCGTTTGCGTTTTTAATCCGCGTCTTACAAAACCGCACATTTATATTTTAAAGTATTTTTCCGTCGCATCAAGTTTGTAGTAAAATCACGGTGATACATTTACATTCTTAAATCGCATAGTTTACGAGTGCTTGAAGCGACGAGTAACAAATGATTCGAATAATTTAAATGTTTAACGCTGCTCAGTTGAAAACTAAGCTTGATAAATCGTAGCGATAGAAAAACGAGCCGGAAAAATTTCGAATCTCCAGGATAGCAAGAAAGTCACGTTTACGCTGAATACTTAGTCCTTGTCAGAAACTTCAACCCCTGAGGGTGCTTTAGAACCTATCAGATAAATCTACTACAATATCGAAAGGGACCAAACTTGCTGCTTCAAACACTTTTCGATAGAAAATCTTTCTCAGCATTCACAGTCGAACTGAATGAACCTGCCCGTAAAATAAATCACCCCATAATTACAGTCTTCACCCTACATTTACAAAACATTCATTTACAATTTTTTTTTTCATATTCATGATATTTAATTTTCGTGTAAATCAATTTCTTCGTTTAAATCAGTATTAATTTTACAATCAGTAATTTTAGGATAATCTTTTGTAATATTCATCTATAAACCTCTGTTACAATATTCGTTTATAAAACCTTGTTAAAATATTCTATAAACCCTGTTACGTTCATTCACAAAAGTCATTCAAAATACATATAAAAAAAATACAAAAATACATATACAAAATTCAAGACTGAAAATCTTTAAAAACTCACAAATCTGAAAAGAATATTAAAAATTTTTAAATTCACTTTAAACTCTAAATTTTTTAATTCAATTTAATTTCTAAATTCACATACAATTATATTATATAATAATTTTAATAACTAGTTAGAATATCTTTGTACAGAAAAATAAATTTTTATACAGTAAATTCGAAAAAGTTAAAAAAGTTTCAACCCCACGTCTCGCAGAAGGGATTAATTCATTTTCACAGTGTCTGTTATTAAAAATTTATTAAAATAGCAGAAAACGGTGGACTGTTTAACAAGAAAAGTTAGATAGCCAATTAAAGTGTGTTTCTATCCGAGTCACGACCGGTGGTTCAGAAACGAAGAAACGTCGAATCGACTTATAAAAATGTCGATGAACGTTCGGCACGAATGGGACGATTTTTACGAAGCTTGGCGATTCTCCAACCTGTTCGTAGGTTCATCGGAACTGAGAGGAAGGGCAAGGGAAAAGATATTTCTCCGGTGGGAGAACACCCGTTGTAATTGATGTTTCCTGAATTAGAATTGTTGCGTATTTTATTTCTGGGTTGGAGATTTTTATGAAAATTTTTGCGAACTGAAATGTTTCTGTTGTTACAATATATTGCTAGATAATCTGTGAAGAGATTGTGTAACAAAATTTACTATAAATTATGTCGAATTAATTATAAATGAGAGATGTAGACTTTTATTGATTTCAGAGTAGAATAAAAATTACAGAACAAACTTTATCGGAAATAAACTGCAAAATTGATAAAGACCCCAAAATATTCAAGCATTCTTCTTTAGAAATGTGACAGACATTTCTAGAGAACCACATTTTGTAATATAAAATGTGAAGCTTGAAACCAGTCATCTTGAAACAATTTAAACTGCACGGTTAAAACTGTCGCTCCATTTTTAGCTGTACTATTTTTATTCGTAATACTATCGCCTTTTGCTTTCGTACTATTATTTAACAATGCAAGATAAACAAATGAAAACAATTTTTAATAGGATTAGTTACTGCATAGCTGATTTTTTAAAAAAAGAACTTTTGACAAATTACGTTCTGTGAATAGAAAGTAATAACCTAACCGAATTCCAATAATAAAAGCAGCGAATTAATAGCACCTCCCAGTTCCATTTCAAATAGCGGCCATTATTCGTTCGGACATTATCCCTGGAGATAAAAGGTTAACGAAGGGCCAAACATCTGGTGGATCCTCATCAATTAACGTTCCCGGTCCGTTCGTTAGTTCTCGTTCCGTCCTTCTGTCGTTCCCAATCTCCTAAGCCTGTGGTTTGATTTGTTTTCTCGAATCGAAATTCGACCGGCTGCCACACGATACAAGCCCCAAGAAAGGGGAACGTGAACTGGGCCATAGAACTTGGGCAATTAAGCGCTTTTACGTGGCCGCAGATACTTGTTCGAAACTTGTCCCGAACCGCATGCTTCGCGGCGTCTAGTATCCGTTTGTTGCAAATCCTCCGTTGATATTGAAAACCTTGTTGTTAGTTACTATCTTATTATACCGCTCTCTGTGTTAGCTTTCGAACTTGTCCGAAATATAATGATCCTTTGTAATTATCGTAATGATCCTTGTTGCACTCTTGAATTGCATGCTTCGACAGATTCTATAATGAAATGAGATCTAAAAGTACAAATACGTAAACCTTTTCCCAAGAATTTTTGCTTCACAAATGTCTCAAGTTTGTAGTAAAGATTGTCTTATAGAATTTTTATTCGAATATTTTCTCTGTCCAACAATGCTACATTCTCTTTTGAAACATCCCGTACGGAACGTCACGTCGCGAAAGCTGATTAGCTCGCTGATTAATTATTGATCCACGGAAACGTGAATTTCCATAATCCAAGTGTCCTTTCTCTCGTGATCCGAGGCGTCGCGACGCTGTTTCTGCAAACGCTGAATCGTTCCATATTTATCGCGAGTGGCTCGACTTTCGAGGATCGTCGCCGCGTTCAATGTTTCGCGCTCGCATTAGAGAAACGTCTTGAGCCGTTTTAATCCCAACCCGTACTTCTAATGTGCCTGTCGCGTGAAAATTAGACTTTAACGCGCGAATACGTCTCTGTATCCGAACCGGGAAACTGTGCAGCCGATTAAATTTCATTCGCGAAATATCGATCACTTATTAACGTATGCGCGACACGTATGTTCACATATTTAGATATTTGGTACGCTGGTGCAGTTCGTGTATACTGGGAAATAATTTATATTCAATATTAATTTTTAAAATAATGTTCATACAAAAATATTTATTCGTTAGAAAAAATTAGTATGTATTTAATATTGATATTTTAAACTGAACTGATGTTTAATTCGATAAAAACAAAATTGTATAATGTTAATATTTTAGCCTAGTATTTACCTAGTATCAATATTTTTAATTAAATCAATATTTAACTAGAACATGTGTCTTTACATGATGCACATGTCATTCCAAATTAAAACTAAGATTTCTGAAATGTAGCTGACGTGATTCTGAATAAAATTTCCCTTTGCAAAAATGGGATCTGAAGCTTCGTTTTTGAGTTATTAAGGAAAAACAGGGACCAATCAGAGCGCGAGGAGTACGTGCGCCCCGCCTCTAGGCTCGAAGCTGCGCTCTCGCGTCTGCGCACATCCTCGCGCTCTGATTGGTCCGTGTTTTTCCTTAATAATTCAGAAACGAAGCTTCGAATCCAATTTTTGCAAAGTGAAAAGTTGTTCAAAATCACGTTAGCTACCCCATATTTCTAAGACCTACACTAATTATGAAACATCCTGTACACTCGAATATCTCAATGCTACTTCTCAATGTTGATTACAAGAAAAGTATCTTAAATTTTGTAATTTAAACTAAACACGCAAAATGACAGACTAGATGTTAGATAACGTTAAATAATTGCCATATTTCGTTCTCAACAAGTTTGCATGTTCTAATAAATTCGAGAAGGGTCCAGCTCGATAACTGTAATTATTCCAGGGACATGAAATTTGTTTGTAGCCTCGGTTCCCTCCTAGCTTATTCCTTATTCTGTTCGATAATAATTACAGACTGCTCGTTGCAGCGATTGCACCATGCAATTTGAAAGTCCAAAACGTTGCGAGTGGCTCTTGTCTTCCATTTCGGCTGAGGTCTTTGTGTGCGTCTTCTCTTAATTGCAAAATATCATTCCCCGGGTTCTAATTGTATACCCGTGCCAAACACGATTGTACAAAAACGGGGCCGCCATTTAACCGTCGCAATATCGCGAATATTCGACGTCGCAGAAAATTCACTTTTTGCAAAAAGTGAAACGCAGTGAATGGATCATTTGGCGGCGGCGAGTTGGAAAATACGTAATACTCGAGTTTCGACGGCGAATTTTTGGCGAGAACGAGCGCTCCGATGCGCGATACAATTTGCATGGAAATTAAAATATCACCGTGCGACTGTACCACGGTAACCGGCTATTGTGAATTGATGTTGAAGAGCTTCGGCTCCAAGTATTTCACGCTTCGCGTACCGCCATTATTTCTCTCGTAGAAAATAGTTAAAGGAGTTCGTTAAAATTACTGCTCCAAAATAACAGTTTATGCAAACGTGGGTGGGATGAACCCGGTTACGTTGGATCAATTTTGACTCACGGTTTCTTGTTGCTTTTTGAGCAGCTTATTAATGTGCAAATGTAATCTTACTGATGTGTGAACGTACCTTATTAGTATCTAAAAAAAGCATCTGAATAATGCATATGCAAAATGTTTAAATATATTCTTACTGCTTCATGAAGGTATTTCGTTCTTTTTTTACAAGAGCATCTTATTAATCCACAAATAAAATGTTTAAATACATTCTTACTAAATTATGAAGATCTCTTGTTCATTTTTAATAAGTGCATCTGATTATTGCATATATAAAATGTTTAAATATATTCTTACTGCTTCATGAAGGTGTCTTGTGCATTTTTAACAACAGCATCTTATTAATGCATAAGTAAAATGTATAAATATATTCTTACTAAATTATGAAGATCTCTTGTTCATTCTTAATAAGAGCATCTGATTAATGCACACATAAAATGTTTAAATATATTCGTACTGCTTCATGAAGGTGTCTTGTGCATTTTTAACAACAGCATCTTATTAATGCATAAGTAAAATGTATAAATATATTCTTACTGGCTCATGAAGGCATTTTGTTCATTTTTAATAAGAGCATCTGATTAATGCATACATAAAATGTTTAAATATATTCTTACTGCTTCATGAAGGTGTCTTGTGCATTTTTAACAAGAGCATCTGATTAATACATAAGTAAAATGTATAAATATATTCTTACTGCTTCATGAAGGCATTTTGTTCATTTTTAACAAGAGCATCTGATTAATGCATACATAAAATGTTTAAATATATTCTTATTGCCTCATGAAGGTGTCTTGTTCATTTTTAACAAGAGCATCTGATTAATGGATACATAAAATGTTTAAATATATTCTTACTGCTTCATGAAGGTATTTTATTAATTTTTAACAACAGCATGTATCTGATGTATAAATAAAATGTATAAATACATACAATCTTACTAATACATCAACATATGTGATATATTATATTTCATATATAAGTAATGTTTCTATATGTGCAATATTTCAAAATCATGTCTTAATAATAGACAAAATTAAAAAAGTTTTATATTTGTTCTTTGACCTATCAAAATTTCTATATGATCCTATATGTGCACATATGTCAATGAACTAATATATCAATGAATAATTTAATAAGATAAAAATATCACAAAATATCAATTTTAGCTTATCAATTTCAAGTTCAATGTCTGATGTAAATTACTACAGTGGAGTCTCGCTGTATGGCCCTAAGTTGAAACAGTTCAAGAATTTTAAGTTTACAAATTCCCTAGTTTGAAATTCTCATAATTTTGAAGCTATATGCTTTCAAAGCTTGAAAACTTAAAAATAGAAATTTTTAAAAAAGCCTAAATATCTGATATAAAAAAATTGAAAACTTGAAACTTCCAAATATAGGAATTTCTAAATTCTTCAATTTTCTTTACAATACTGACTGTGTTATCGATCGGATGTTAAATAAAGAGCTCAAAAAAGTTCCACAAACTACAATATTTTATCACACAGTATCCATAATAGTAATTGAGTTATATACAAAATATATCAACGTACCTCTATACATTGAACAATTTCCTAAGTAAATAAAAGAACACGAAAATCCAAAAAAATTGACAAACGACCGAATTAACCTGATTGCCTAAAATGTCAGCGGTCGAATAAATAAAAGTCGACCGAAAAAAGTGTCCACGTGTAAAGTAGCCTAGATGGTCAGTAGCCTAGATTAAATCGACTATTTCCCATAGGTATGTTAGATATTATCCTCGAATTGTTCGAAAGTGGCACGTGAACTATCACGCAAGGTACGACCCTTTTCGCCCCCTGTTTTCATCCCCGTCGACCTCGGCCTGAACTTCGAAAACGTTCTGCTCTTTTTGCACCGTGCAACCCTGAATTTTATGCACGTGATGAGCGATCGTTCGTCACATTTCGCTATGCCAGCGTTGAATGCCGCTATGCGACTTTCGTTGTAAAATGAGGCTCGAGCATGAATTTCGTGACACAGGGATTCGACCTTGACTTCTCTTGGTGCATCGCGAAGCGTGCATTTCGCGTTTCTGTATTGATAGAGAGCAACGAATTTATGGAACTGCGCGTCGGAGTTTCCTTTGATCCCGTAAAGAGTTACACAATGGCTGTGAATAATCGCGTAATCAATCATTACGGTGTGAATGGAGGTACAGATAAAACGCTGAATGGAAATCGGGACCGTGTGATTTAATGAAAGTATCGATTCTCTGTTGCAGGATGACACGCGTATAATGAAAGTGGGTGACAAGAAGAGATGGATACACGACCCTAACAGTAAGTATACTTATCGATATACTGACACGGTTTAGTGACGTAAAAGTAACACGAACCAGCTATTGGTATCTGAGCTTCAACTCTAATATACGAAGTACGGTTGTCTGATTTTCTGATATTCCTTTATTACGAAATTCTTCAATTTTATAATTTTTCGGATTTGATCTCAAACTTTTACTTTTAGGATTTGTACATTTTCAAAATTTTATTTTTCGGATTTGTTTTCAAACTTTTATTTTTAGGATTTGTACATTTTCAAATTTTTATTTTTTGGATTTGTACATTTTCAAACTTTTATTTTTAGGATTTGTACATTTTCAAACTTTTATTTTTTGGATTTGTACATTTTCAAACTTTTATTTTTACGATTTGTACATTTTTAAACTTTTACTTTTAGAATTTTGTATTTTCAAATCCTTAAATTTCTTAGATTTATAAATTCTGTAGATATCCACATTCTAGCATTACTAAAGGGTATAGCTTAATTCGTGCTTTTTTTCCACCCCTGTAACATGATCCGCAGTTCCAGTATATCCATGAGACTCTACCAATGCAAATACAAAACTTTATTATTTTTGACTTTTCCGTTTTCAAACTTTTTCCAATTAATTCTTGACATTTTTCCGATTAAAATGAGACCAAACACGGTATAATACCGACTACGTTTACGGGTTTGACGGTGGAATTTGAACAGGGAATAACGAAAGGAGAAGAAAGACTGCGATTAAATCGGTCGAAGATAAAGTGCCCGTTGTATTATTATAAAATTAAATTATTTAAATTGTTGCAAAAGAAAAAAAATGAAAAACATAACGTGCAGAAAAACAAGTCCTCTCCTAAACTTAAATACAATTTGAAAATTTACCGTTTCAAAATTTTGTAAAATTGCTTTAAGAATTTGCAAATCCCAAAATTTCGATATCAGAACTATAAATTCTAAATTTCCTGGATTCACTAGCTTTCAAATTCCTAAATTTCTTAAATTTCTAAGACCTAAAATTTCTAACCCACTTATAAAAATTTTCAAATACCCATGTTCACAAGTAACTACATTAAACTTGCAAATCTATAAATTCTCACGTTTCCGATATTAATCAAATTTCTCCGAATTAATGCATAATTTATACACCGGTGGTAAATTAGCCCATACCCGACTAAAAATTACGCTATAAACGAAGGAACCTTGCCGAATACAAATCCGAAGTCTATTCGTAACTTTGTCCGTGCAAAGGAAGCTAATTGACGATAGAACAGAGCAAAAATAGGAGAGAAATTCGTGACGCATCTCACGAGGTGATGGAAAATATTCGTCGCGAACCAGCAGCCATGCGAACCGGCCCGGAATCGATAAATCAGATCTCCTTTTTCATCCCTTCCCTACGACCCTCTATTTTTCTGCCGGTTCCTGGCGTGCTACGTGCGTTCGTTAAATTGAATCGCGTCGTGCTAGCTGCCGGCTCTGGAATCGTCGGCATGTTAGCCGCAATTACTTTGTCCCCTTTCAGCAGAAATAACCGCGGAAGTCTGCCCGGTGATTCGAGGGTGGTCATAATAATAGGTCCGCGGGTTAACCCTTTGTACCTCCACAACCGACAACGTTGCGTTCGTCGTTCGTATGGTGCAACCGTTGTTATCGAGGGGTTGCGAGGGTTTACGCGAAAGTCGCACGCGTTTCCTTTCGAATCTTGCGTTCTGATTACGCAATTTTTTTTTTAACTCTTAACGTTGGAAGCTTGACAAAAATTTTTATATTCACACTGTAACAGGTTCAAAAATTTTGAAAGCTTTTAAGGAGGATCAAAGTCAATTTTACATTTTTATGAATGAGAAGTTTTCGAGTTAGGTAAATGGAAAAGTTTTAATGTTCTCAGATTTAAAAGTATCAGAATTCTCAGAATTGTAAATTTCTTAGAGAATCAAACTTTCAAATTCATAAATTTACGTACTGGACATCGAACAAGAGATGCCATAAATTTTCTCGATTTCCAGTTCGTAAAATCCCTAGAATTGAAGATCTCTCAATTTTCAGTTCTTAAAAGCACTAAATTCCCTAGGTTCTAGGAGATCTTTATTGCTTAGGTATTAAATACCCTAGATTCTCAATTTACTGAAGTCTGCATATAATAAATAGCAAATTCCCCAAATTCCAAATTCCCTAGATTCCAAATTTTCTAAATTCCCCAGATTTCAAATTTTCCAAATATCAAATTCCCTAGATTCCAATTTTCCCAAATTTCAAATTCCCTAGATTCCAAATTCCATTTTCCCCAAATTCTAAATTCCCTAGATTCCAAATTTCTCAAATTCCAAATTCCCCAGATTCCAACTGTCCCAAACGTGAAATTCCCTAGATTCCAAAATTCCCAAATTCTAAACTCTCAAAATCCAAATTCCCCAAATTTGAAAGTCCCTAGATTCCAAATTCCATTTTCCCCAAATTCCCTAGACTCCAAATTTCCCAAATTCCAAATTCCCCAAATTCCAACTGTCCCAAATGTGAAATTCCCTAGATTTAAAAATTCCCAAAATCCAATTTCCCCAAATTCCCTATGTTCAAAATTTCCCAAATTCCAAATTCCCCAGATTCCAAATTTCCCCAAATTTGAAATTTTCTTGATTCCAAATTCCAATTTCCCCAAATTCCAAATTTTTACAAATTCGCCTAAAACCAATTTCCCCAAATTTGAAATTCCCTAGGTTCCAAATTCCGATTTCCTCAAATTCCAAATTCTCTAGATTCCAAATTTCCCAAGTCTTAAATTCCCCAAATTCCCTAAATCCCCAATTCCGTAGAATACCAAAATCCTCAAATTTCGAAAACTAAAAAATTTCCTAAAGTTCTATCCAATTCCCCTATCCCCAAAATAGCATCGCAAAAGACACCATCGACTAACAATTTTTCCGAATGAACCATATTGTACTTTCAGACGTTAACAATCAATGATCGTAGGGCAACTCGAGGAACGAAACTGAAAAATTTCCCAGCGCGGTCCACGCAGGAAATACTCTAGCTAACATTTTTTTTAGCGTGCGTTACTTGTTTGCGTGCTCGTAAAATGAATGAAAGAAAGAAAGGAAAATAGTAGCGGAGCATTAAAGGGACGGAGTGCGACGAACCGCATAGTAAAAGATAAAAGAACTGAATTGTTATCGTAGCAATAACGAAACGAGTACACACGATTACATTCATTCTTTGTGTTGTTCTCGCCAGACTGATCTAACCGTGCAATTTACAAAAGAATCGTATTTGTTTTCACCCATACAAACCAGTCCCCCCGTCCTCTTCGCTAACGATTGAAAACGTAATCCGTTTGTTTCCCGTCGAACGTGTAATACCTCCTATCTCGTACATTGCCTCATTGTAAGATAAATTCATTCAGAAATACAAAAGCTTCGAATTGAATGCGGCTGATACATTAACGGCAATAAAATACCATAGAATGTTTAATGGATTACAGCTGTAACCTATGGATACTCCGATATTTGTTACATGGATGTTTATCGTTGCCCTATCAAAGGGTGGTTCGCGTTTCGACACGCTTTGCACGTGAAAATTTGCATTTTTTTCATTTGCGAGATGTTAATGCGTTATTAGAGCGAGAAGAGGCCCGATACGGTTCGATGTGGTTATTATTAAAACGAGGAACAGCTTGGACGAAAGAGGAAGAAGAGAAAAAAGAACGGGGGCTGAATTCATTGTTGCGCGCTTTGTGCGAAAAGTTAATCAAGAACGAGTTTCGGTACAGTATTGCAAAGCAGCTCGAAGGAATAGGTAAAAGTTACCTACCCCTGGACCGATTAACATAATACTGCATAATTTGCGTACCAAAGGTTCCTCAAACTTCGTCGGGAAACTTTAATGCTCTCCACCCTTCGCCCCCGAAGACTTCTTTCGTTTTCCCTTTTTTCCCATGGCGACAGAATTTGCACTTCGAGAAGTAGGTTAGCCACCAACTTCCAAGTAATTGGCTATTTAGCCGTGGATAAAAAGGAACACACGGCCTAGGGAAGTATTCGAACGAACGAACAAGGGCATTTTTTTAAATCATCAAATATTTTATTGATTTCAAAGAGATGTAGACATTTCAGGGATTGCAAGACTATATTCAGAGGGACAGAAGGTACGCAATTTTCAAATTTACAAATTTTTAAATTTTGGGATTTGGAAATTTTCAAATTTCTGAAATTTTTAAATCTAGGGAATTTTTTTACTCAAGAATTTTTTTGACTTGGAAGTTTCGCAAATTGGAAGATATGTAGGGAATTTTTAAATCTGAGGAACTGGGAAGCTTGAAAAGTTAGAAATCAAGGATTTGATACATTTGTAACTTCGAATATTTAGAAAGATAAAAATCCGCAAATTAATTTAATCTCCATCAACCAGCAGATTTAATCCAGACGGTAATTTCATCCTGATTTAACAATTCCAAATAAAGTCCTTAATTATGATTTCACTCGACTCATTAATTAACTGGCACACCGCGTAGAGGCAGTAATTGCGATTCAGAAATCTTGTTTCGTACTCGAAAGGGAAATCGGCAACGAAAGACTCTGTCAACAGGTTGAACAAGCCGTGCGATTAAATTAGCTCGACGTGATAAATGAAATATCCGGTTTCTAATCTTGCATGTCACGGCTGAACACAATTATTTCGATCACGCGGAATAATTGATGACGCGACGCGATATGAACATCTCTGCGAAGCATCTGCTGACGACTCGATTGTTCAATTTACTGTAATCGTTCAACGATCGAAGAATTCGAATTCGAATCTCTATTCAATAAACTGATCCGATAGATTCATTTATTGTGCGCGCTAAGAACGGCACATAAAGACGAAGAGAAGAATCGCACCGATAAAAAGAATATTGAAGAAATATATGAAAGAAGAATATTCAGATTTCAATACTGAATAACAACAATAAATCTTTCATGCTTGGCATATACCGTATTTTAATTAAATTTTATTGATACGTGTTTATGAAAGATTAATAGTTATTTCACACGTTACATATGTCACGATATTTATTTTACAAGACAAAAGAAACAACAGCTTCAAAATTTATCGACGTACATTCAGAACTTCGTTAATAAAAATCTGATGGTTTATTCGATAAAAAATTACGTTTATTCGACAGAGTTTGATAGAGAAAAAAAGAGGAGAAATATCGATAGAAACCGTGTGAACAAAAATTGCCCAAAGAGAAATTGCAGGCGTTACGACTAATTGTAAGTTGAAAGAAGACGGAGGTTAAACATGCTCCATAAGCCAACGGAGGAGCATTATAAATCTTCGTGGTGGTTGTATCTTGACGTGTGTTTTAATGGTGAAATAAATTGCGAGGGAAAAGTCGTTCCCGATCCGTGTTACAACTTGTTACTTTGCTTCCAATAACGCTGTTGTAAATTCCACGCCGGCGATGCGATACGTGCAATTACCCTGTATCTATATAATTTAATCATGTATCGAAGTAATCGAGTTCCCGATCCTGCCACCTTATCTCCTTTGGTTATCTTTCATTCCTGTAGGCAAACGCACGGATATGCTATGAAGATGAACGTGCATCGATAAATCAACATTTTACTAATTAAATTTTGTAACTTGATAATATCGTATTTATATTATGGAAATAAGTCATATTTGTGTTGTGTGATGGAATGCGTTATTTGTATGTTTTATTTTTGTAGTAGATGTTGTCGTAGGGTAGAGGAATGTAGGTTAGATTGATATTTAATGGATTATTAGATGCTGCATTAGTAGTCGATAGATAAGTGGATGCTGGATTACTGCTCGATGGATTATTAGACGCTGGATTAGTACTGATCAGATTGCCACGCTTTAATATACCATTCATTAGATTACTATTTGTGAGATTACCACGCGTTGGATTATTATTCGTGAAATTACCACGCATGGAATTAATACGCGTACAATTACCACGCGTGGAATTACCACGCGTAGAATTACCACGCATGGAATTACTACGCGTAGAATTACCACGCATGGAATTACCATGCGTAGAATTACCACGCGTAGAATTACCACGCATGGAATTACTACGCGTGGAATTACCACGCGTAGAATTACCACGCATGGAATTACCATGCGTAGAATTACCACGCATAGAATTACCACGCATGGAATTACCATGCGTAGAATTACCACGCATAGAATTACTACGCGTAGAATTACCACGCGTGGAATTACTACGCGTAGAATTACCACGCATGGAATTACTACGCGTAGAATTACCACGCATGGAATTACTACGCGTAGAATTACCACGCGTGGAATTACTACGCATAGAATTACCACGCATGGAATTACCACGCGTAGAATTACGACGCATGGAATTATTACGCGTAGAATTACCACGCGTGGAATTACCACGCGTAGAATTACCACGCATGGAATTACTACGCGTAGAATTATCACGCGTGGAATTACTACGCGTAGAATTACCACGCATGGAATTACTACGCGTAGAATTACCACGCATGGAATTACTACGCGTAGAATTACCACGCGTGGAATTACTACGCATAGAATTACCACGCATGGAATTACCACGCGTAGAATTACGACGCATGGAATTATTACGCGTAGAATTACCACGCGTGGAATTACCACGCGTAGAATTACCACGCATGGAATTACTACGCGTAGAATTATCACGCGTGGAATTACTACGCGTAGAATTACCACGCATGGAATTACCATGCGTAGAATTACCACGCGTAGAATTACCACGCATGGAATTACTACGCGTAGAATTACCACGCATGGAATTACTACGCGTAGAATTACCACGCGTGGAATTACTACGCGTAGAATTACCACGCGTGGAATTACTACGCGTAGAATTACCACGCATGGAATTACCATGCGTAGAATTACCACGCATTGTACCACTATGTACTAGAGTTCCATGTGTAGTATCACCACGCGTTAAATATCTGCACGTTACATTACTACACGTTCAATTACTACTCGATTGCTAACGACGCATAGATTACACTTCGTTAGATAACCACGCGTAAAATCACTACTCGTTTAATTACCACAAACTGACATACTAGAAAATAGATTACGACGCACTGAATTACCACGCATTAAATTATCATATATTGAATTATCATACATTGAAATATCACGTGTTGAATTATTACACACTGAATTATCACGTGTTTTATTATTGCACATTGAATTATCACGTGTTGAATAATTACATATTGAATTATCAGATCTTAAATTATTACCCACTGAATTACCATGAAATTCAAACGTAAAACGATATATTACACGAGTTTTTAAGTTGTTTGAATGCATAAGTGTCCCGTTGAAAAATTTGTACATAACTTGAATCGATGTTACTGTAGATCGTGGGAGATAATGTTAATCAAGGTTCTTGTATAACAATGTTACGAACATAATGATAATTTACACGGTGTTGCTTGTGTTCGCGTTATATTCTTTTAAAGCTTACTTTATGAGTCTGGAAATATGAGATGATTTAGGATGGCAGTTTACGAGGGTTGCTACGAGAAAATGGAGAACGCGTCTGAAAAAATATGCTACGTCCATAAATAAATAAAATGTAGACACGTGGCTCAGGTGGTTAGGTATAAATAACTATGATACGATATATACAAATTCGAAACTATTCGAAATCAGGAGATTAATATTAAAAAAATTTAAAGGTCTTCAGAACTTTGATTAAATTACATTGATACACTTTTAATTTTATTACATTGATAAACGAAGACACTCATCAAGTGCACAGTAAAATAAATTATAGTCATTCGAAATTTCTTAGATATTTATATTCATATTCTTATTTCACTTATATTCCCTTATAAATCCTAATCCAACATCGTTTAATTTACCACTGTTTCGCTGACACACATACAAGGATTAACATCAGAGATATCGATTCCTGGTAGCAATTTCTTCGTGCCGGTTATTGTCGATGGTTTATCTGGTTCCAGAGGTTATCCAGCATCTTCGATATTAGCATCGTCGATCATTCAGCCCTCGAAACGTATGATCGATCGTCGGTGCTATCTCCGTTTCGCGACGTCCAATTCACGTAGAAGTCTAGCCCATTTTGGCCGCATTGTGCTCCGTAATTGTCAGTAGCCTAATATACGCCGTAATCGATATCGTAATACCATTTTGGGGGAGGTGTTTCACAGTTGGGAGGGTCACCGAATATTCCGATAATTTATGGGGTTAAATGGTTCCGAGAACATTCACGAAATAACCCTTTTCATCCTTGATAAGCATTTCACTCTTAAATGTCTATCTAATGTTCATCTATTAATTTCAGGTCCGTTTTCATTACTTTATGATACGTTCCTTTTATGGATTCATGGATACATAGATTCATAGATTTCTGGATTTTTGGATTTCGGGATTACTAGATTATTAGATTACTAGATTTCTGGATTTCTGGATTTCTAGATTTCTAGATTTTTAGATTTCTAGATTTCTAGATTACTAGATTTTTAGATTTTTAGATTACTAGATTACCAGATTACTAGATTTCTAGGTTCCCACATTCTCAAATTCTCAGATTTCTAGAGTCCCACATTCTCAAATTCCCAAATTTCTAGAATCCTACATTCTCAGATTTCCAGATTTCTAGATTTCCATATTCTCAAATTCCCAGATTTCTAGAGTCCCACATTCTCAAATTCCCAAATTTCTAGAGTCCCACATTATCAGATTCCCACATTCTCAAATTCCCAGATTTCTAGAGTCCCACATTCTCAGATTTCCAGATTTCTAGAGTCCCACATTCTCAAATTCCCAGATTCCTAGATTTCCACATTCTTAGATTCCCACATTCCTAAATTCCCAGATTCCTAGATTCCTAAATTCTTAGATTCCCAAATTCCTAGATTTGAAGGTTCCTTAATCCCCAAATTTCTAAATTTCCAGA
Source organism: Megachile leachella (assembly GCA_963576845.1). NCBI lineage: Eukaryota > Metazoa > Arthropoda > Insecta > Hymenoptera > Megachilidae > Megachile > Megachile leachella. The sequence continues at coordinate 11,867,251 of OY756255.1, forward strand.
ACCCCAAATTCCTAATCCCTAAAGTCCTAAATCTCCAACCCTATGTCACCTACTATCAGCTGACTGATCAGATTTCGTCCTCTCCAAATTCCCTGTAAAATCACCTCACGTTACCAACCCAAATTACAAGTATTACCTCTCAGGTTTGCAGCTCCTAAAATTCCCTATAAAATCAACCCATATTCCCAACTCAAAAAAAGCACTATTAATCAGATGTGCAGCTCCTAAAATTCCCTATAAAATTATCCCATATTTCCAACCCAAGGAAGCATTAATAATCAGACTTACAGCTCCTAAAATTCCATGTAATATCACCCGATATTCCCAACCCAAATTTGAAGTATACTTCCCAGATTTGGTCCTCCTCAAACTCCCCACAAAATCGATCGCCGAAAAATGACTATCTCCCCGAATTAGCCCCCCGTCTTTTTCCACCCCGAAAGGATTAGAATGGTCGAGGTAAATTTGAAAGTTACGAACGGGTTTACGGTTGATTGCCGGCTCGAGAGCAGAAGGGGATCGAAACTAATTCCGTCGTGGACGCAAGGAGGCAATCCGGATTTTCGCCAAACGAAATGATTCGTTTCTTTGATGTAGCTGCGCGGCGAGCGTTCAATGCTCGAGCACAATTGCATTCGTCTGGAAATAGTCGACAAGCGATATTGGTCGTTTCGAAGCATACCGCATTCGATTGAATTTCTCTCCTGCCCATTAACTCGGAGGCTCCCCCGAACAACGCCATTTCATGTGTAACCCTGATAGCTAACCGTCGCGATCATTACACTTCCTCCTCTAAGAGTTACGGACACTTTTGTCCCACGGAGCTCAGATTGCGTCGGTCGATTCCTACACTCGTTTGGCTAATTGTAATCCTACGTTAATTGTATGGTTGTACAATAGTACCTGGTACAATAACACAATGCCATTATGTGTGGTTACTTAATACGATTGTATTAATACAATCGTGATTATGTAATACACGGGTGTTATGTGGTATCATAAATTCAACTACATTTGGTCTTTTACATTGAACACCCTTCATTCTCCATTTTTCTACTTGGTGTGATATGTCGTTGAAAATTGATTTTATAGTTCTATTTTGTGAAGGTAAGGTGATTTCTTATTTCGCTTTCATGTTGGAAATTTAGTTCAGATGAAGTTCGTATTGATTATGAAAATGAATGCAATTATAATATCAGTACATTAGTCATATATGTTATGTATCACATATGTATATAACATATGTTATATATTAAGGTTATAATAAACCATATTTTACTTCAAGATTACATATTCATTACACACATTATTACATACATAATTACCTCATGTACATTATAAAATTATAGTCATAGGTGTATTGTACATGTAACATATGTTATACATATACATATGTTATAACATGTTTATATAACATATGTTATATATCAAGGTTATAATAAATCATATTATACTTGAAGATTATATATTCATTACATACATGATTACACACATAGTTACTTCATGTACATTATAAAATAATATGTTATAACATATGTATATATATAACATATGTTACATGTACAATACACCTATGACTATAATTTTATAATGTACATGAAGTAACTATGTATGTAATCATGTGTGTAATGAACATGTAATCTTGAAGTATAATATGGTTTATTATAACCTTGATATATTCATTACATACATGATTACACACATAATTACCTCATGTACATTATAAAATTATAGTGACACATGTCACACTTGTAAGAGCACCACATGTCTGATCATTCACATGCTTATACTACTTAAACCACAACCATTTTGTTCCACCATTTTGTTCCGCCATTTTATGTATCGCAATTTTAATATCCCTTAGAATGAGCATAACCCCAATTCGCAACTCGTAACTTTCGTCCAAATTACAAAACGAAATTGTGCATCTCGAGCTAAAATGGCGGATTTGTCGGTGTTCATCCAGCGTCGGAATTCGCAGCGTCGATATAGTACGTCGGAAAGGAAAAAAAGAAAGAAACGAGAGCGTATCGCAAATAACGGAGGGTTCAGTTACGCGTCTAATTAAAAGTTTCGCCCCGGCGAAGTTCCACTTCCCTTGGCGGGCAACTAATATCCCCGAAAGGAGCGGAATAGCGGGCGGAATTAAAGTCGAGCGTACATGAATTAAGGAATAGCAGCCGTTTCGCGAACTGCTCGTTTTCGCCCAGGTAACACAGCCATTTGCGTGGGCCGAACTTCCGGGATAAAAGACGAAAACGAAAAAGAAACTGAATGGATAAAAAGGGGTGGTCAAAGCAGGCCCTGCGGTTTCTTCGATGCGATTCTCGTGTACGTCGATGCACGGCTTTACGCGCCAATGAAACGCCACATGGAAACATTGCAACGAATGGAGATTTCGGATTTCAGAATTTTTGAAATATTTAGCGAATTTAGATTTGTAGTTTTCGGAATTTGAGGAAGGAGGGGTTCTAATTATTGTCAACTTTGGGAGTTTGAGGATTTGGAGAATTTAGGGAAAAGCTATACAAATTTGAAAGTTTCAAAATTCAGGGACTTGGAGTATTTAGGTGATTTGGGAAAATTTGAAGAATTCAGAGAATTTGGATTATTGGATTTGGTGAATTTAGAATATTAAGCATCCCTAGATGTTCACGATATCTTTGCAATATTCTCAGATATATATAACGACCTAAGTCACCTATATCTAAGTTTGGAGAACGTGCTAGTTGAACATAGAGCAATTTTGGTGTTAGCGAACCGTGTGTGTTCGTAATCCAAGACAAGTTCTTTGCTCTGAATTTCCATGCTACGAATGGAGGATCTAGCCGGGTCTGACTGACCGAACACGATAAATCTGCAAGCGGAAAATTCGCAGCGACGTTCTTGAACCTGCGCTCCCCTTTCCTGTCAGAAATCGAACATCCGTGCGAGTCGTCGAATCGACATTGGATATCCAATTCACTTCGCGTGGAAACTGTCGGATCGCATTATTGTTCCCGGTACACGCTCTCGGTTTGCAAAGACATGCAAACTTCCGGCGTACGAGTTGCATATTCGATCGACGTTGATCACCGGAGCCGTTCGCTTAAAGGTGAATAAATAAACGTCCTTCCTGTCGCTGGGCAAATAACAGTATTAAGGCATTCACAAATACAGCGACGCGGTTAAACAAGATAGTAAAAGTAAACTGTAGCCCCAAAAACCGCGTTATATTTCTCTTTTCCCCTCGATCCTCGACTTCATTTAGAAAAGAAGAGTTATTGCCCTGCTCTACTTTCCATAATCGCCCTCCATTAAAACAAACATGCTACCTACACTTAATATTCCCTTCTGGCTACACATCTTATCAACGCCGTTGCTAATAAACGACATATTTAATCAGGCATTATTAATCTATGGTAACCGTTACAACGTCATTGAATCTCCACGTGAGATTTTCGTATTAAGCGTCCTGTTACCTGGTGGGATTCTAATCTCCTTTCGCGAGCATCGAAATTTAATTATTAACATTTACTTGCTTGATTATAACATTGAACATTAATTAACGCGTTCAAATAGGATCACGAGACCATATATAATATCCCTTTGTTGATACTGTAGGGGATTAGTGTAGAGTAGACTCTTGTTAAATTGCCAATTTTGTAACGTGACAATTTATTATGTTCTTCAATACAGTTAGACTCGCATTATATTGCCACATGTTATAATGTCACATATGTATTAACCGTTGAATTTACCACGCGTTATATTTCTACTCATTGAAGTTATCTCGTGTTATATTGCCACGCGTTGTATCGCCACGCATTGTTCACTACGCTTTATATTTATCACGTATGCGATCTACTATGCGTTCAGTTTACTACGCATCGAATTTACCACGCATTGACTTACCTCGCGTTATATCGCCGCGCGTTATATCGCCGCGCGTTACATCGCCGCGCGTTGTTCACTACGCTTTATATTTATCACGTATGCGATCTACTATGCGTTCAGTTTACTGCGCATCGAATTTACCACGCATTGACTTACCTCGCGTTATATCGCCGTTCGCTATATTTATCACTTATTCATTACAAATTGTGTTGCACTGTATTCCCCATGCTTTATATTTATCGCGCATACAATTTTAACGCATTATAGTTACCTCGCGTTATATAGCCGTTCGCTATATTTATCACTTATTCATTACAAATTGTATTGCGTTGCATTCGCCAGGCTTTATATGTATCACGCATGCAATTTTAACGCATTGTAGTTACCTCGCGTTATATCGCCGTTCGCTATATTGATTACTTACTGAATTAGTCACACATTGTATTACGCTGCATTCTCCACACAGTTTATATTTATCAGTCGTACAATTTTAATAAATTTTATTTACCTCGCGTTATATCGCCACTCCTTAAATTGATCACTTATTGAATTAATCACACATTGTATTTACCATACCTTAAATTTATTTCGCCTCACATTTTATCATCTGTATTTTTAAGAATTTTCTCCACAACTGCCAACGGCAATATAACAAGAGTCTACTATACATCATAGAAAATGTACCGTACTTCATATGTTCCTTCTGAGCTCAGAGTACACTAATATTTGACATTAATTACACAAAGTGCTCTCGAAGACTTGAATAATAAATTTTATAATTATTTTATTTTCCAGGCGAACTCTGTCGTCAGCTGAATTGCAAGAAAAAGGACCTGTGTTTGCTGAAGGACACGTTCACCGCTGTTTGCGTTTCAAAAAAAGAGCTTGAGAAATCAGGGTAAGTGACATCTTGTCAAACAAACCTTAATAAAAATTTACAAGTTAAATCTTGTATACGCAGACTTAAAATATTCTAAACTATCTTACAAAAGAGCCTTTTAAAAACCCATCTTTCACATTGTGGCAAGTTTGATAGATCCATGAAAATACAATATCTTCAATGCATTGGAGAAAGATTCAGTTCTCCGAGGGTGCTTCAAATTCTTAACATTGTAGCAAACTTTGACCATCTTCTGAAGTATTCAGATGCGCTATTCCTTATTTAGGTAGATAGACGTATAAACAATTCTATGACTTCTATATTAGTTTTTGCGACTTGATAGTCGAAGAAACATTATTTTCGTAGGCCAGAAATCGCGTTTAACTTATTCCATTTCCAGGGAACGGCATCTTGATATGCAGGATCTGCTTAAATTTTTAAGATTCATGAAATCGTTTTTCCTCGACGTGGAAACTTTCGTTGATGTTATATTTTTCAACTTACTTTTTTCCATTTTAGTCGTCTATCTTCGCTATTACGTAATTTGAGATGGTAGAAAGTTGCTGCAGTTTATGGATGCATTCTTAATTTAAATATTTTGCGAATCTTGATGGGATGGGTTAGTGATAATTATTTATGGAAATTTAAAAAATTTTTAGATTATGTTTACAAGTAGTCAAGATACACAAATTTTCAAATTTTTGAGTTCCAGAATTTCCTAGATTCCAAATTTCCTAGGTACCAAATTCCCTAGATACCAAATTTTCTAGATTCCAAATTCCCCAGATTTCAAATTCCAAAAATTCCAAATTCCAAAAATTCCAAATTCCAAAAATTCCAAATTCCAAAAATTCCAAATTCCAAAAATTCCAAATTCCAAAAATTCCAAATTCCAAAAATTCCAAATTCCAAAAATTCCAAATTCCAAAAATTCCAAATTCCAAAAATTCCAAATTCCAAAAATTCCAAATTCCAAAAATTCCAAATTCCAAAAATTCCAAATTCCAAAAATTCCAAATTCCAAAAATTCCAAATTCCAAAAATTCCAAATTCCAAAAATTCCAAATTCCAAAAATTCCAAATTCCAAAAATTCCAAATTCCAAAAATTCCAAATTCCAAAAATTCCAAATTCCAAATTCCCTAGATACCAAATTCCCCAGATTCCAAATTCCCTAGATTCCAAATTCCCTAGATACTAAACTCCCCAGATTCCAAATTCCCTAGACACCAAATTCCCCTGATTCCAAACTCCCCAAATCCCAAATCCCCCAAATCCCAAATTCCCCAAATCCCAATTTCTCAAATTCCCAAATCACTCAAAATTTCCAATCACCAAATTTTTAATTTTCACCTGCCCAAATTTCCAACTTTAAAATCCCCAACTTCCCCAATCTGCAAAAGTTCCCAGATTCCCAAATTCAAACATCGCCCCGGGTCTCTAATTTCTGACTGTACCTTTTCGCATCGAAAATTGAAGTAGTCTAACTTCCCGGCATTTGCGTCAAAGTTCGAAAGTTTGTGCAGCAGTTCAAACAGAATCGACTTTCAATGGACGACTTTATTTTTCAGAGATATAATAATACCAAAATCCCGAATGGTTCAGCAAAACCGACGAATGAGAACGGAAACTTCGGTCGACACAGAAGACGACGACGCCTTCTTCGATTCCGAGGACGATGACGAGGATCAGGACGAGTCCAAGTAAGTGTTCGGAAAATCCATTATTTCTCACCGAAATTGTCAGCTTTATTGTGCGGTTTAAATTGAACCTTCAAACTGTATCTTCTCGAGACATGTTCGATGAAGATTGTAAAAATGAAAAACTTTGTTGTTTCAAATTAAAAAATTGATGAAACTTGACAGTATGTAGGACAAAATAAAATTTCAGTTTTCGTCAGCAATTTTATTAAGGTTGTATCTTATCTGGTTAGCTAATATTCCATTGCTATAATATTTCCGGAAAATCATTATCGATTAGAATTTTCTGCAGATTCGTCGTTTCTTAACGAACCAGAATTTCCCCTGATGAAATATTAAGAAATATAAGGAAATAAGGGATGCAAAGTTGGACTTTGATAAGACAACTTTCAGCGATATTGAAATAGCGAGTTAAAGCGAACTGCGCTGCTTATGAAGTTCGGGAAAAATTGCTTTTTTCCCAGAAAACGTTACACGATCTGTTCGGTTATTAAACGAAATAGAAATATCTGAAAATTTTTACTCTCTTTTTTTTTTATCGTGTAAAACGTGACAAGTTTTCAGCTTTTGAAATTGCTCGGTTTCATATATCAAACAAATAAAAGAATTCCATTTCGGATTGTTCTGTTTTATTGATCTTCATTTTAGTTCGGAGTTTTTATTTATTTGTTAACAAATAAGAATATTTTCCTTTTATCTTTATTAATCAATTTATACGAATTTTGCAAATAACAGATGTCTGCAATTTTTGTTCGATGTTTAAATAAATAACTCAAATAGAGATTGTGAAAATTAATATAAAAATCTTGGAAGAGTATTTATTGAAAACAAAATTGAAATTCAGAATAAAATGTTCGACCTTTGTTTTATTTTAATAATCAAGTCATTTTTTAGTCGTGAAATAATAAATAATGTATACGCAAATACAAATTTAAATAAGATTATCATCTGCCAATTATTATTTAATTTTTAAATACGATAAAGTTGAAAAGACCAACATCGATCGGAATATTTCTTTAAAATTAATTAAAATAAATTCACCGAGCAAAAATTAAAAATAACTTTGACAGCGAATTCCTCGCGTCCACGGTATTCCAATGAGATTATTCCCGACAAATTAATATTACCATCGAAACAATCGAGCGAGCGCAAAGCATACAAATGTTCGGTAAACAACAATTTGAAGAATTACCGTGTGTTCATCAGGAAAAATGGCGTGCGATGAAATTTCTTGGAAAGGAAAATATCGCGCTCCATTTAACCAGATGCAGGATGAAAAATAAAATGTGAGGAGAGCGATGATCGTTTAATGAGGCCCAATTTGTACCGAATATGTTTCCCGAGGAAGGGAATATTTCATTGGTTCCGGACGACAAACACGATCGAGCAATTCGGTTTAACACGTTGAGTGCGGTGCCGATTTCGCTAGACTTTCCGCTCAGCCGGCAGCGCTCGGCTCGGTGTCGCCTAAGCGCGTGTGAGCACTTGATGCCGAGCGCTGCCGCCTTACTACGCCGCGTGACGCGGAGGATCAACACTTCACTGGCCCGAAAAGTATAAGCAGAAGATTACATTATTTCACTGCTTGGTTTAAGGTTTTGGCTGTAAGAATGGGGCATTCAATTCACATTTTTGTTTAAAATGTTTCAATAAACTTCATTAAATTTTAACTTAAATTTTGTATTGTGATTTATAATTTAACCCTTGACAATGCCGGTCTCATGCACCGATGTCGATCAAATGAGAATTTCGCAGTCAGTCCCTAGAATCAACGCCGCTTAAACGAAAAATTGATTGCCGGTCCCCAGGGACCGGCGCCGGCTGAACGGAAAGTCCATTGCCGGTCCCTAGGGACCGGCGTAGCACTCAACGTGTTAATTGGTTCTCTCCGGTCGGCTGTCGCGTATAAGTTGCCGGGGTTAGAATCACAAAGAAGGAGAGAAAAGAGAAGCAAAATTGTCGGGAAGCAAAAAGGAGAAGCAGGAAAAACAGGAGAGATCGAAGCGTGGTCCCAGCGGGCAAAAATAGACCCACCCTCCGTTCTCTGTTTTTTTTTGCTCCTTTCTCTCTTTTTCGCTAGACATTTAGCAGGAAGTATTGGTTTCGCTGGTTCTCTCCGCATGTCGAACGCGTTTTCCCTCTGGCTGAGTCGAATAAAAGGTTAGCTTTATGGGTCACGTATTCACGGTTTCGTGCCTCTTAAGTTTCAATGCGATCATCCAGACGAGGGGGAAAAAACAACGAGTGTTCGCCTTGCATTCGTCACGAGTGTCGCTTATAAAGCCTCTGAAACGTGTTTTATTACCCTCAATCTGTGACCATTTGCTACCGGCAATTTTCTACGATTATCTGATGTATGACTCTTATAGGCTCTGCGTGACTCTTTGAATCTCCTTTCGTGCTAAGAAAAACATATAGTTGTTAGTCCTTTTTCTCCAAAAACTTTCAAGAACTTCCACAAAATGTACATTTAGAAATGGAGCTTTATTTTTAAGATATTTAAGGATTTTTTATATATGAGTGTAGCACCGATCTTTAAAATTTGCAAGATGTCCGCCATTTTATGTTACTTTAGCCTACACAAATTTTAAGTTCTGTGTAGTATCTCTTTGTGCTCCATAGGTGACACTGAACAATCAATTTAATTCTGTAACTTGAAATAAATATTGTTTAATTAAATCTATAGTGTTTATATGATCTATAAACATAGATAGAGATAAAAGTCGCTAATTACTGTCTCTAAGCAAAAATCTTCCAGTGTAAATCTTCCAGAGAACCTTCAGAAACTTGTGGTCTTCAAGAAGTCTCCAATTTTCCTTAAAACATCCGAACTCAGGTGCACAAGTAGAAAAGATCACCGTTGCAAGTAGAGGAACCGAACGCATGGTCAAGCACGTGAGACCCTCCACCGCAAATTACACTGTTCCCAGTTCGAAATAACCTCGGACGATATTTTCACGAAGAATTTTCTCGAAGGACACGCTCGGAATGAGCCAAGAGTATCAAACAGAGCGAGCGAGATAAAAACATAGAGGAAGGGTGAAAGGTACGAAAAGGTGGGGTGGATGGAAAAGCCTCTTTGCTCTGCTCGCTCGTGTAAATTTAAGTAGGAAGAAATGTCTCGCTGGCAACGTTCCTCCACTCTTTTTCCAGCCATCTTTCGTCTTCCGTCTGAGCTGTTCTCCCCGTGGAATTTTCCTCGATGCGGCTTCAACCCTCGTATCCTCGCAAAGAGTAACTCCTGTGTTTCGCGCTGCTAAAGTAAACGCAACCAGGTTTCGAGTCTTACCCTCCGCGGTGTCGTTCGAAATTCATTTTTTATGCCGAGGTATTGGAACGGTCTGTGTCGACATCCGACTGCTTTCAAATTCCCCAAAGCTTCAAATCCTAAAATTCCTCAAATTCTAAATTCTCCAAAATTTTAAATTCCCTAAATTCCAAATTCTCTAAATTTCAAATTCTCTAAATTCCAAATTCCCCAGATCTCATATTTCCCAGATCCCAAATTCCCCAAATACCAAATTCCCCAAATTCCAAATTTTCCAAATTCCAAATTCCCTAGATCCCAAATTCCCCAAATTCCAAATTCTCCAAATTCCAAATTCTCCAAATTCCAAATTCTCCAAATTCCAAATTCTCCAAATTCCAAATTCTCCAAATTCCAAATTCTCCAAATTCCAAATTCTCCAAATTCCAAATTCTCCAAATTCCAAATTCTCTAAATTCCAAATTCTCCAAATTCCAAATTCTCCAAATTCCAAATTCTCCAAATTCCAAATTTTCCGAATTCCAAATTCTCTAAATTCCAAATTCCCCAAATTCCAAATTCCCTAGATCCCAAATTCCCTAGATCCCAAATTCCCCAGATCCCTAACTCCCCAAATTCTAAATTCCCTAGATTCTAAATTCCTTAAATTCCAAATTCCCTAGATCCCAAATTCCCCAGATCAAAAATTCCCCAAATTCCAAATTCCCTAGATCGCAAATTCCCCAAATTCCACATTCCCTAGATCCCAAATTTGCCCAAATCCCAAATTCCTCAAATTCCAAAATCCCTAGATCCCAAATACCCTAGATCCCAAATTTCCTAGATCCCAAATTCCCCAAATTCTAAATTCCCTAGATTCCAAATTCTTTAAATTCCAAATTCCTTAAATTCCAAATTCTCCAAATTTATTTCCCTAGATCCCAAATTCCCCAAATTCCAAATTCCCCAAATCCCAAATCCCCCAAGTCCCACATTTCCCAAACCTACTGAACTATTGCATACTTTTGGGTTTCAACTATAAATAAGCGAGTCACAAACGTAATACGTTCTTTACCCTAATGGTCAGATTTCAAAGAATTCAAACTCTGTCATTGAAAGTAAGAGACTTGTTCACAGTCTTTTGACCACCTTGAAATTAAGAATGAGGTTTAAGTATAAATACACAAATGATGGAACGTAAGCTTGATTGTCAACACGAATTTCAAGGAAGTCAACAGGCTCTGTGATTGAAGATAAGAGACTTGTTACACAAGTGCTCTTTTGACCACTTTGATATAATGCATACTTTGAAATTAAAAGTGAAGTTGAAGTATAAATAGACGAAAGAGTCAGAAGTGAAGTAATGACTTACACAGTCATTTTGACTGCTTGCTTTGTGTGAAGATGTAACTCTTTGATATGCATCTGAAATACGTTTGTATATTTGCTTTATGACGTACCTTTCAACTATACTGAACGGAATATTTGCATTTGCATCTGCAGGAAATTAATTTCAAATATTTGTTAACTTAAAATTAATCTAAAAGTAAAAATGTGGTGTAGGTACAAACCACGCCTCAAATAATATTAGTTATTTCAAAACAAGTAAAAATGAAATGAATGTAGTAGTTCTTGGTTTAACAGTACAATATAATATAATATAAGGGAGTAAAATGTTATAAAACAGTAAAACAAGTAAAATTCCAGTTAATTATTGATTGAAACATGAGTCGATACAGTAGAATAGTATCATAGACAAACGGTAATGGGTATGCGCAGTAGTAGTGGATTGTATGCGGTCAGACAAGTAGTATAGAACTGCACGTAGTCAGACGAGTGGTATAAACCCGTATGTGGTTAGACGTGTGGAATTGAACGGTAGATGATCAGACCAGTAGAATGGTTTCTGGGTTTCCATTTGGTCAGACGTTGGTTTACTGTACCTGGCTATCTTATACGTTGATCTATTCTACTTGTCGAAATAGGTTACATTTTATATTCAACTTATTCCATACACATATGTTAATTAACATATCTTATTTAATTCTTAAGTATCAAAGTTTTAATTTATCTGATATTGGAGTTGGAAATTTGGAAATTTGGAAGCAGTAAATAATTGAAATTAATTTTCTTTTGGCAAATTTGCAATTTTCTCACTATATTCCCAAATTCCCCTAATTTCATAATTCCTGGAAGTTCTCCAAATTCTTTCAAATTTCAAAATTCCCTAAATTTACCAAATTATCAAATTTTTGAAACTGTCAATAACCAGATCTCTAAATTACCATATTTCCAAATTCTCTAAATTTTTCAAATTCTCTAACTCCCCCAAAATTCCCCAAATTCACCAAATCCTCCAAAATTCCCCAAATTCTCTCAAATTCCAAATTTCCCCAAATCTCCCTAATTACCATATTTCCAAATTCCCCAAATTTCTCAAAACCCCCAAAATTCCCCAAATCCCCCAAATTCACCAAATCTCCCAAAATTCCCCAAATTCACCAAATCTCCCAAAATTCCCCAAATCCACCAAATTCCTGAAAATTCACCAAATCTCCCAAAATCCCCCAAATCCACCAAATCCCCCAAAATCCCCCAAATCCACCAAATCCCCCAAATGTCCCAAGTCTCCCAAAATTCCCCAAATCCACTAAATCCCCCAAATTTCCCAAGTCTCTCAAAATTCCCCAAATCCACCAAATCCCCCAAAATTCCCTAAATTTCCCAAATTCTCAAATTTCAAAACTACCAATAACCAAATCCCCAAAAAAACCCTTATTCCAAATTCCTCAAATTCTCTCCTCTAAAAAATCTAAACTCTCTAAATTACAATGCACGAGAACCGTTAAATTTACGAAATTCTGGAACTGCCGAAATTTTCCAACTTCGAAATTCGGCCGCGAAATACCCGCGAGTGTTCCACTTATTCGTACATCGTTCTCCCCGCGCAAAATTCCGCAACATTTGAAGCGTTCCGAACGGAATGCCAACAATTAACGCAACAAAGATGAAATTCGTGAAGAATAATTACGAACGCAAACGTCAGCAACGGTACAGAAAGGACTCGATTAAAAGACGGCTCCCAATATATTTCTAAAAAGCTTTTAAAATCAGTCGGAACATAATGTATAAGTTCCGTTGAAACAGCGGGAGAAAAGGAGGATCCTCTGAAAAAGTCTGGCAAGTGTTACGCTAGGAAGAATGCGAAGAATAAAAGGAGGAACGAAATAAAGGAAACGAGAATCGCGCTTTCCCGTGAACAGACAGAGAGAGATAGAAAAACGTAGTCCAAACGAAACACGGTCGATTCCGAGCAACGAAGAAGAGTGTATTCTTTTGCCCGGTCTAAAAGCGGATTTCACCGAGCACCGTTTTCCAGCTCGGAGAAGAGACCTCGACTGTCCTCATTTTCGGAAGGCCACTTTCGTCTTTCGCACTTCTCTTTGTTGCAATTAGCGACGACTTTCGAAAACGAAAGTAACGCGTTTCGCTCGGCCGTGAAATAATATCGTTCCACGATGATACTTTGCGGAGATACAAAAAGAGCAGATTGAACGATTCGTGAATGACTTTGTATCTTAGTTTCGAGCAAGTTTTAATGGAGAATGGTCTGCTCTCAATGGTCTGTAATTAGCGTTTGATTGTGTGCTTGCTGTGGAGAATTTGTTCGGTTGCATTTGGGGAATCTTTTTAGTGGGAAATATAGTTGTGAGAGAAGTGTGTTTTTGGGGAAATTCTGAATTTCTAAATTATCAAATCTTCAAATTCCCCAAATCCTCAAATTTCTCAAATTTCTCAAATTCCCCAATTTCCCCAAACTATTCAGATTTTCCAAATTCCCTAAATCCCCAAATTTTCCAAATTCTGCAAATTCCAAATTCTCTAGATCCCAAATTCCCCAAATTCCAAATTTTCCAAATTCCAAATTTTCCAAATTCCAAATTTACCAAATTCCAAATTTTCCAAATTCCAAATTCCACAAATTCCAAATTCCACAAATTCCAAATTCCACAAATTCCAAATTCCACAAATTCCAAATTCCACAAATTCCAAATTCCACAAATTCCAAATTCCACAAATTCCAAATTCCCCAAATTCCCCAAGTTCCAAATTACCTAGATCTCAAATTCCCCAGATCCCAAATTCCCATATTCCAAATTCCCCAAATCCCAAATTCCTCAAATTCTCCAGATTTCCCAAACTCACCAAATTCCCCAAATTCCAAATTCCCCAAATTCCAAATTCCCCAAGTTCCAAATTCCCCAACTTCCAAATTACCTAGATCTCAAATTTCCCATATTCCAAATTTCCCAAATCCCAAATTCCCCAAATTCCTCAAATTCTCCAGATTTCCCAAACTCACCAAATTCTCCAAATCCCAAATTTCCTAAATTCCAAATTTCCCAAATCCCAAATTCCCCAAATTTCCCAAATTCCACAAATTCTCCAAATTCCCCAAATCCTTAAATCCTAAAACTCCCCAAATCCTCCAAATTTCCAAATTTCCCCCAAATTCCCTAAATTCTCCAAATCCTCAAATCCTAAAATTCCGCAAATTCTCAAGAATCCTAAAATTCTCCAAATTCTCAAGAATCCTAAAATTCCCCAAATCCGAAAATTCTCCAAAACAAGAATTGAAAATGAGTTCTCTCTTAAATTATATCGCTGCTCAATAAAAGTCAGCGAGGCGAAGGAAAATAAATTGATTGAAGAGTGCCATTAAATAACACAACCGAATGAACAGGGTCTCAGTGATTGATGAAGAGTCGTCCGAATCGTTTGTTTGTCGAATTGATAGCGGCCAATAAGTATTGATGATCTAATTTCCGGGAAAAGTCGTAAGAAACTTTTAATACCGCTCGTAAACTCGCGAGCGTAAACCTGCAGGTTATACCGGCTCGTGAAATTATCTTCTTTTTTAAATATAAAACTTAAGAATGAGTTTATTGCCGATAAATTTCATCGGATCGATAATATAAAACTCGGAACAATTCTTGCTATTATTATTCGGGAACGTTAAAAATGTTCCGCTTGCTAATAAATTTCGATTCCCTGACTTGTATAATAAATTGAATCTTCCCTGTTAAAAGTTTATGTCGGCACTCGTTAAAACGTGAATTATTACTTTCGAGATATAAATTGTCGCGTCGGAGCGCACCTTTCGATCGACAATGAAAAATTAATTGTGTTCAAATTTCATTTGAGTGTCTTTTTTTATTTTGGTATTTGTAAAATAATTATTAACTTCGTGTCTGTCGATGAATTCTACGTGTTTATTCATTTTTATGTGTTCTTTAAATATTTTGGTATAAATTTAACTATACATGTATTCTATACGTATGTTTTATAAGTTTAAATATATTATATGTTCTCTAAATATATTCTATAATCTTCAACATATACTATTTGGTTTCTTAATATGTTCTACACATTTAATTATACTGCAATGAGTTCTTTGAATATAACATATAAATGTGTGTTCATTGCAATATCATCTATAAATAAGTTTCACAAATTTGATTGTATTATATGTTCATAAAAATTGAACACATATGATATGTTCTTCAAAATTTAATTATATTACATGTTCATAGAAGTTGAACATATATATGTTTTTATGATATGTGAGCATATTATATGTTCATAAAAATTGAACACATATGATATGTTCTTAAAAATTTAATTATATTGCATGTTCATAGAAGTTGAACATATAGGATGTGTTCTTATGATATGTGAGCATATTATATGTTCATAAAAATTGAACACATATGATATGTTCTTAAAAATTTATTTATATTATATGTTCATTTAAATTTACACATATTATATCTTCATACAAAATGAACAATATTAACTGTTCTTAAATACAGCCCAATAAAATTAGTTTCATTAGACTCGTCCAATCAAACGCCACATTACTACCGAAAATTGCCCATAAATTAGCAATTAAACAATTTATCGTCGAACGATAATCAGAAGTGTGCAGAAAGGAGCACGGAACGTGCCAGGGGTGGAAAAATCGAGCGTTCATTACTCGAATCCCCTGAAAAGGTCGAAAATACTGGCTCGAAAGACGTCGGTGAGTTCCTTTAATGCTCGAAGTTATTCCTCGTGTACCATAAAGAATCGTTTCCCAGCTACTCCTCGCATTCGCCCAGTCCCGATTCCTTCCGGAACGAGAAAAGGGAGGCTTTTGGGCCAACGAAACTCGTATTTACGATCCCGTGTGCGGAAACGAGTCGCGACGTGCTATCGATACCACTCGAAAGCTTCTCATTGCCCATCTACACGATACAGAAAACGGAAAATAAAAATTTTATGTTACGTTGCTGTTAGTTTTAATGGAGATATTTGTGTTGTGCAACTGGTTGCTTTGTTGAGGGAATTCTAGAGTGAATCTTTAAATCTATATGGTTGAAAATTTTTTCATTTTTAAATTTGTGAACTTCCAAATTTATTAATTTTTAAAGCTGTAAGCTCCTGAAACCTAAATATTCCTATATTTCCATATCCACATATGTGCGTATCCACATATGCTCATATCCACATGTTTCCAAATCCACATGTGTTCAAATTCACATATTTCCAAATCCACACGTGCTCAAATTCACATATGCTCAAATCCACATGTCCCCAAATTCACGTGTGTCCAAATTCACATATCTTCAAATCCACATGTGCTCAAATTCACATATCTCCAAATCCACATATGCCCAAATTCATATATCCCCAAATCCACACATGCACTAATTCCACACATACCCAATTCCACACATCCCCAAATCCACATATGCCCAAATCCACATATGCCCAAATTCACATATCCCCAAATCCACACATCCACAAATTCCACACATCCCCAAATCCACATATGCCCAAATCCACACATCCACAAATTCCACACATCCCCAATTCCACAGATCCCCAAATCCACATATGCCCAAATCCACATATGCCCAAATCCACATATGCCCAAATTCACACATCCCCAAACCCACATATCCCCAAATCCACATGTCTCCAAATCCACATGTGCTCAAATTCACATATCTCCGAATCCACATGTGCCCAAATCCACACATCCCCAAACCCACACATCCCTAAATCCACACATCCTCAAACCCACATATGTCCACATCCACATATCCTCAGAACCCAAAAAGCCCATAAAAAGATCCACGACACAATACCGTCGCGCAAAGTGCCAACAAAGACATTGTTTGAAACGAATTAAAGCCAGGAGAGGATCACCGTGCGCCTCGTTTCACCGTTGTGAACGTGTGACACTCGCGGATTCGCATGTGTACGCTCGCGTGTCGACGTGTGTGCATGTACACGCGCGGAAACGCATCGACGATAGCAACCCCCCTAGTAAATTAGTCTATCCGATTGGATTCCTTGCTGCCCTTTGCCGTCCTCTGTGTACCTATCTCGACCAATGACGCTCGCTGGGCTCGCAGAATTAGGCTGCCCGGAGCGTGTGTATCCCTAACCGGACGCCGAAATGAATGCCGTTGCATGCAATTCCGGCTGAAATAGACTGGCGGTCTCTGAATGTATTTTGTGGCCGTGTTGCTCCTCCTATCCTGTTTTACGCAAGTTAATGCACCGTCCACCATTTAACGCGCTTGCATTATTTAGCGATCGATCAACCCCCGTTGATCTTACCCTCTAATCACTCAAATTTTCTCTTTCGTTACTTCTGTGGATAGTATACTCATCGTGTGATACTATGTAATTTGTACTTGGGTTGGACTCTTGGTATATTGCCGTTTTTTGTACATGAGTGCAATTTGCAATTGTGTTGAATTTTGGCTGGATTTCAAGGTTTTGTCTGTATAACTTGCTGTTTTGTTAGATTCTGAAAATAATGTCAGTTGCTGTTATACTGGTCTCTAGATATATTGCCACTTTTACGTTTTATTGCAGTTGTGGTAATCATTTGATGGATTTCAAGTTTTTATGTATCAGGGTTGTTTGTAGATTTGCTAAACTCTCAGAATAGTGATTTTATAGTTATATTGGTCTCTAGATATATTGCCACTTTTATATATTTAATTGCAATTGTGTTGATCATTTGGTGGAGTTCAAGTTTTATGTTATTGGTGCACTTTGCAGTTCGAGGACACTCTCTAAATAGTTTCAATTGCAGTTATACTAGTCTCTAGATATATTAACACTTTCATATATTTAATTGCAATTATGTTCATCATTCGGTGGTGTTCAAGTTTTATGTTATTGGTGCACTTTGCAGTTCGAGGACACTCTCTAAATAGTTTCAATTGCAGTTATACTAGTCTCTAGATATATCGCCACTTTTATGTATATTTAATTACAGTTGTGTTAAACTTTCAATAAATTGCAATTTGTATGCACCAGTTTGCAGTTTTGCTACACCATGAAAATAGTGTTAATTGCAGTTATATTAATCTCTAGATATATCGCCACTTTTATGTACATTTAATTACAGTTGTGTTAAACTTACAACAGATTGCAATTTTTATGCCTCAGTTTGCATTTTTGCTACACCATGAAAATAGTGTTAATTGCAGTTATATTAATCTCTAGATATATCGCCACTTTTATGTACAATTAATTACAGTTGTGTTAAACATTACAATCAATTGCAATTTTTATGCCTCAGTTTGCAATTTTGCTACACCATGAAAATAGTGTTAATTGCAGTTATATTAATCTCTAGATATATTGCCACTTTTATGTACATTTAAGTACAGTTGTGTAGAATTTACAATAAATTGCAATTTTTATGCCTCAGTTTGCATTTTTGCTACACCATGAAAATAATGTTAATTGCAGTTATATTGATCTCTAGATATATTGCCACTTTTATGTACAATTAATTACAGTTGTGTTAAACTTACAATAAATTGCAATTTTTATGCCTCAGTTTGCAGTTTTGCTACACCATGAAAATAGTGTTAATTGCAGTTATATTAATCTCTAGATATATCGCCACTTTTATGTACAATTAATTATAGTTGTGTTGAACTTACAATAAATTGCAATTTTTATGCATCAGCTTGCAGTTTTGCTACACCATGAAAACAGTGTTAATTGCAGTTATATTAATCTCTAGATATATTGCCACTTAGGCTCTTAAAGCTCGGATCATGTCAACGTCCCAAGTTGTGAACTTCATCGTTAGATGGATCAACGAAAACTGACTTAGGCGAACAACTATTAGAAGTCTCAGGTCATTGTTTATGAACGCGATACGCGTTATACGACGCTCGACGAACTTAGCCGTAACAGCGTATGTACACACAGAATTTTCAAGTTGAATAATTACTTGCATTTATAATAACCTTACTTAAACAGTTTTTAAAAAGTATAATGAAATAATGAATCGAACCGTGCGTCGTCAGCCTACGCGTTCGCGAGTGTAAACAAGCGTATCATTGATTAACCATATTTGTACTCGTCTGTTTATCAATTTATCGATCCCGCAATTATAAACTAACTTTATATGCAAATAAATAAATCAGCCAGGCACACGATCGGTTAACGATTTGCAAATTGAACGTCGAATACATCTCGTGGGAAGTTAGAGCAACGCAATTGGCCGCGGGAATCATTTCCAAATAGCGCGGAAGAAAACGAAGAAACAAAAGTTGTTGTTTCGTCGGCGCGCCGTTCTCATTGATATTCATTCGTCCATCCCCGGACGATATTGTTGAAATTCTAATTACACTTTTTTTCCCACGGTTGCTCGAATTGCTAGGCCGGGGATATTCCGTGCGACGAGCAAGAAATAAATTGAAGCGGACTTTTCATTTTTCTCCGGCACGTTCGTGCGGTGCCTTTGTTTTCTGCCAAAAATTGAAACACACGGTGAAACACGGTCCTCGAATAACGCCGAACTTCTCGCGTTTCGAAACGATCGGGGATACGTTCGTAAATCGTCCGGGATTTATCAAAAAGGCTACATTATTTCCCTAAGGGCGATTCTGCTGGAAATCGGGGCTAACTGCATTTAAATTTTACACGAGCTCGGGCATTATCCACTAGAATCCAGAGGCACTCCGCTACGGTGGTAATTGCTACACGAAGAAAATAGCATTTTCTACTTTCTTCTGAAATAGTACTTCCCTAAATTGAGGGAGGAGAACGATTCTGAGAGGGTCGTTAGCCTCCCTTCGAATCTTCAGTTACGGGGCTTAAGTGTTCCCTAAAATCTACTCGGAAAAAAAGGGTAGTACCCGAGGAAACGAATCTTCTTGGTCTCTCGCGTTTTTAAATTTACTTTGGGGTCGCGCTTTTCAAATTTTAATTGAATTAAGTGTCAATATTTAGCAACTACTATATTAAAACTTTAGAATCTTTTTCCTTTTATTATTCTTCTATTAAGTAGGTTTTATGTTGGTGAGCGGATCTCGAGATGAGATCATATATGAATTGATTATTTTACATTTTAGGAAATTGGTGAGGAGTGGAAGTATGTTTTATTGCATTACTATACTACTATACTACATATTCAACTATTAAATTTTTATATTTTCAAATCCTCAAATTGCTAAAATGCTCAAATCCCGAATTACTATTTCCCTAGATCCCAAAATCCCTAGATCTGAAAAATCTTTAGATCCAAAAATTCCTATATGTTATAATTTCTAGGTTTCAGAATCACCAGATCTCAAAATCCCTAGACACTAAATTCCTATGTTAAAAATTCCCTAGATCCCAAAATCTATATGTCCCAATATCCCTAAGCCCTAAAATTGTTACGTTGAAAATTCCCTAGATCTCAAAATCCCCAGATCCCAAAATCCCTAGATCAAAAAAATTGTTGAATTAAAAATTCCCTAGATCCCAAAATTTCTTGATCCCAAAATTTCTGGATCCCAAAATCCCCAAATCCCAAAATCACTAGATCCCAAAATTGTTGAATGAAAAATTCCCTAGATCCTAAAATCCCTAGATCCCAAAATCCCCATATCCCAAAATCCCCAAATCTCAAAATCCCTAGATCCCAAAATGCCCAGATCCCAAGGTCCCCAAATCCTAAAATCCCCAGATCCCAAACTTCTTATGTTCAAAATTCCCTAGATCCCAAAATTGTTGAGTTAAAAATTCCCTAGATCCCAATATCCCTAGACTCCAAAATAGTTATGTTAAAAATTCCCTAGATCCCAAAATCTAAATTTCCCAAAATCCCTAGACCCTAAAATCCCCAGATCCCAAAATCCCCATATCCCAAAATCCCCACATCCCAAAATCCCCAAATCATCAAATTATCAACTTGAAAAATTCGAAAACTTGAAAATTCCCAAAATTCCTAAATTGCATAGTTTCCGTGTTTCAAGAACGACCAAATGTCCAATATCCACGAAAGTGCAAATGTTCAGCGCATTAGCTGCAAGAAAATTGGCAAGTGTTAGGGAATTATTCAGATAACAGGTTGTACTTGTAATTCGTACTGACAACGCTCTCTACTTTGGTTGTAAATGCGAGATGACTGATACCGTAATTTCCAAGCTCCAATTCGTCTATTCCGAGGAAACTTTTCGCATAAATAACTACTTGCCATGGTAATCTGTAACCCAAGTAGATGGATCTCCGCATATGATCAGACAAGTGAAACGCACCGGACATTTATTGATCTGAAGAAGACCACCAACTATAACTACTGAAAATTTCATTAGCAACCTCTGTTATCTTGTTAAGAGTTATTTATTACTTTTCGGAATATTTTTTTGTTTCTAGACGGTTTTCAAGTTTTTATGGTTTTATCAATTGCAGTTTTAAACGTTCAAATTATCAGGTTTTTGTAATTTTAATTATTTTCTACATTTTTATATGATTGAAGCCACATAATACTAAATTTTCCAAGGTCCTAAATTTTCAAAAGTCCCAATTTGCTAAATTTTCTAAATTTTCAAAAGTCCCAAGTTTCATAACTTTCCAGGTCCCAAATTTCCTAAATTTCCCAACTTTCCAAAAGTTCCAAATTTTCCAAATTTCCAAGTTCCCAATTTTCCAAATTCCCAAGTTCCAAATTTCCAAGTCCCAAATTTCTCAACTTTCCAAAAGTCCCAAATTTTCCAAATTTCCAAGTCCCAAATTTCCCAAATTTCCCAACTTTCCAAAAGTCCCAAATTTCCCAAATTTCTAAGTCCTAATTTTCCCAACTTTCCAAACGTCCCAAATTTTCCAAAGTTCCGAGTCCCAAATTTTCCAAATTTCGAAATCCCCAATTTTCCAAATTTCCAGAAATCCCAAATTTTCCAAATTTCCAAGTCCAAAATTTTCCAAATTTCCCAAATTTGCAAAAGTCCTAAATTTCCCAACTTTCCAAAAGTCCCAAATTTCCAAGCTTCCAAATCTCTCGATATATCGCCACGCCAAGAACCAAAAGTCACCAAAACAATCGTAAAACGAAGAACAATACTTCCTTTCCACGAATTAAATGAAATAGAATTACCAGTCATACAATTGAGCATTTGAAATGCATGAAAAGCTCCGGCCGTTAAACCGCAGGAAATCGGCACGGAGGATGAAAACGCGGCCAATAAAGGAATCAAAAACGTAGAGAAAATAGTGAAGCGTAGTGGGCGAGTATTTTTTCATTCGAACCGCACACCATCCCGACGCTGTTTACTTCTAATTAACAGTACGCGGCGGCACTTTGCGAATTAAAACTTCTCCCTGTTTGCCCTTCTCCCTTGCCCTTCTCCCTTGCCCTTTTCCCCCTGTTTCCTGTTTGCTCTTTCGTTCAACGTCCGGAACGAGCCAACTCGCGATTCCGTTTTTCTACTCGCGACACCGCTCGCTTTTCAATTATCGCGGATCATCGTTGATGAAATTCTTGGGAAATTGATCGATCACTCTTCGATAACTGGGGAATTACGTACTCCTCGTCGGCTTTTTTTTCCACGGTGCTTAATAACTAGAGAGCCTGTAATGGCTGCTGAATGCCATATACACTCTATGTCCGGAAAAATAACGGAACTTTGGTCTCAAAAATTAATTGAAAACCGAGTTAAAAATTTCAGAGAATATTCGATCTGTGTATTCCGAAATTTGGCAATTCGAGATTTAGAGACTGACAATTAGAAAATTCGTGCGGATTTACTAAATATTGAAAGTCAATTTGTGTGGAACAACGCGCGAAGGTTAATTGATGAAAACCGATATCTCTGTGTGTCCATCAATTAATACGCTTACAGTATTTCGATCCGGCTAATTCCGTGACAAAATGTAGCATAATTTCGCGATAGAGTCACTTCAAAGCAGATGCGGTTCGTGTTACAGGAATTTCGCGTCGCACAAAATATATGGCCGGCAGAAAACACGATGTTACATTGTTTGCCCGAAAAACCAAATATTTGTGAACGTAACGGCGATAACACGAACGCGAGTGCATCGTGTGTGTGTATCACGGTGCGTATTCGCAGAAGTTTCATTTTTACCTTCGACTTTTCCAACAGTTCCCATTTTTCATACTTATTTGCTCCCGGTGAAATTTGAACCGGGATATAGATTACTTTGGACATACAGTTTTTTCCTGTTAATCAATTTACATTTTCCTTAATGGCCACCGCGTTTTGAAACCCGCCAAGCGAAAGAGTAAATGGCGTTTTTAGAGAATGGATTGTTATTGTGCTATAGGAGCCAAAACTAAATAAAAATTAACTCACTCTTAGTTCATATTTCGTAATTTTTATGTAATCGAATATTTGACAGAGAAATATTAAATTTCATTACCATTGTATTACTTGTAATATAAAATACATATATGTACACAATAATTCTTACGTTTCCTTTAATATTTAAATATTTTTACGCAAGAACCCATTCAAGAAATGAATGAAATAAATATATCAAGAAATTTAAATTTAGACATAATTTCAAATATCCAGCACCATCAAAATTTCAGGTTGATTAAATATTCAGATCTGGAGGGTAAAGAGCCAGACGAGTGAAATGAGTCCCGAGACAGAGTCTAGTAATCTGTGGTGTCACAATTGATTTTCCGTAATTAAATAAATCCCGTACGATTATAAATACGCGTTGAAATAGAGCGAAGTACAATTGTCAGACAAGTGAAATTGGACCGTACGCAGTCGGACAAGTGAATTAGATTAAGAATGGTCAGACGAGAAGCGATCGTGAATCAGACGAGTGGAATTAGTCGCACGCTGGTCAGACCAGTAGAATATGACCGTAGAGCCAGACACAGCTCGATCAATACAATACTATTTTTCACACGTTGATAAAGGTCACCGCTGGCATGACGAACGAAATATCACACGATTCTATATTCTTTTTATTAAACTTATAGACTTTAACGTTTAGGTTGCTGGTTTTAAATATAATACGCGATACATCATTCGTGATACATTATGCATTATATGAGATACGTTACATATGATATATAATTAATGATGCTGGATATGCGAGACGTGTCACGTGATACATCATACATGGTACATTATGCATGATGCACATATATTAGGTGATACAGGATTCGTGACATATGCGACATGATACACATATGATGCAGGATATGAGGCATGAGACGTTGAGACAGGAGACGAGGGACACGTGATGCATTTGTATATGATACACATATAGGTGTAACATGATAGGTGTGACATTCGACGTGAGATGATACATAATACATGGTATAGATGATCATGAAATGTGATACATTGGATAGGATACATGATACGTCATTATATGTGTGTCATCATACATGATACACACATGTGATGTACTATACATGATACCTAATACATGGTATTCAATGGATGATTCATGAAGTGTGATACATTAGGACATTGCAGAAGATACATGATACATAATGATAATAATGATACATAATAATGATTATACATATGTGTATGATTATACATGACACACATATGATGTACTATACATGATAAATAATACATGATATACAATAAATGATTCATGAAATGTGATACATTAGAACATTGCACAGTATACATGATACATCATTATTATACATATGTGTATGATTATACATGATACACACATATGATGTACCATACATGATACCTAATACATGATATACAATAGATGATTCATAAAATGTGATACATTAGAACATTGCACAGTATACATGACACATCATTATTATACATATGTGTATGATTATACATGATACACACATATGATGTACTATACATGATACATAATACATGATATACAATAAATGATTCATGAAATGCAACACATTAGAACATTGCATAGGCTACATGATACATCATTATTATACATATGTGTATGATTATACATGATACACACATATGATGTACCATACATGATACATAATACATGATATACAATAGATGATTCATAAAACGTGATACATTAGAACATTGCACAGTATACATGACACATCATTATTATACATATGTGTATGATTATACATGATACACATATATGATGTACCATACATGATACACAATACATGATATACAATAGATGATTCATGAAATGCGACACATTAGAATATTGCATAGGCTACATGATACATCATTATTACATGTATATTATCATACATGATACACATATGTGACGTACACACAATGCATAGTAGATGATGCAGTACACGTGCAACATAAGATATTGAGACATTGAGGCATGAGACACGATACATCAGGCATACTATATGAATACGCGAGAGGCAAGACATGAGACATTGAGACACGAGACATGAAACCCACATATAGCACATAATGTATAAACAGTATATTTTCATAAGTCTGTCCAAAAGGAAGTAAAGTACAACTCCGACCATTTTTAACTCGAATCGTTATTCCGAGCACGACAGAGGCCATTTCGGAAAAATTTCTCTATGAGCAGGTGATGTCGTTTGTTACCGGAAGCCGGACCGACTGAAAGCCGAAGTTCCAGCGAACGGCCACCTAGCAGAAATATATAGCGACCGTGGGTCGAAAGATAAACGTGGGCGTGGGTAGGTGGGGAGTCAGCGGATTACATTTCGCATTCATGGAATTCCATCGAGTTCGCGTAAATCAAAAGTTCCGGGGCCAGCCTTCGAAAAACTCTACGACGGAACAACGACGTGGTCGTTGTCGTCGTCGTCGTCGACGACGAGTCGCGTCCCGCAGAATCGTAACTACGGCCGATACGATCGAACGTACGTGAACCGTAAAAAAACGAAAATTCGTGGATCACGATAAGAGCAGCAGTGTTCCACTTTCGACGCGATGAATAAATTCTATGCGTTCTGCGGGAACTCATTGTTTTGCCGGACAGTAAACGTGCTCCGCGATTGTGTCTCGATTCCGCGAAAATAGCGTAGCTATAGTTTAGAAATCACCTTTCATGAGTATTTTTAGGTTGAATGCGGTGGACTCGCGTTATTTTGCCACGTAATAAATTGTCATCCGTTAAATTATTAAGCACTGAACACCACACGTTAAATTACCATGCATTGAATTCCTATGCATTATATTGCCACGCGCTATATGGCCACTCTTTAACTTGCCACGTTTTGTATTACCACGTATTAGATTTTCACGCGTTGAACCGCCACGTATTAGATTGCAGTGCGTTGATCTACCACGCGTTGATTTACCACGCGTTATATTGCCACGTGCTATATTACCACGCATTAGATTTCCACGCGTTGAACCGGCACGCATTAGATTTCCACGCTTTGACCCGCCACGCATTAGATTGCGGTGCGTTGTTTTACCACGCGTTGAACCGCCACGCATTAGATTTCCACGCTTTGAACCGCCACGCATTAGATTGCGGTGCGTTGATCCACCACGCGTTATATTGCCACGCGTTATATTGCCACGTGCTATATTACCACGTATTAGATTTCCACGCGTTAGATCGCCACGCATTAGATTTCCACGCTTTGAACCGCCACGCATTAGATTGCGATGCGTTGATCCACCACGCGTTGTATTGCCACGTGTTATGTTGCTACGCATTAGATTTCTACGCGTTGAACTTTCACGCATTAGATTTCCATGCGTTCTTTCACCACGTATTGTATTGCCACTTGTTATATTGCTACGCGTTATATCGCCTCGTGTTATATCGCAACGTCCTATATTCCCACGAATTATAGTTCCACGCGTTGAACTTCGACGCATCAGATTACGGCACATTGACCCACCACGCGTCATATTGCCACTCATTAGATTTGTATGCGTTGAAGCGTTACGCATTAGATTGGAATGCATTCATTCTCCACGCGTTGTATTGTCACGTGTTATATTGCCACGCATTATATCGCCACGTTCTATATTGCCACGAATTATAGTTTCACACGTTCAACTTCGACACATCAGATTACAGTACATTGACCCACCCCGCGTTGTATTGTCACGTGTTATATTGCCACGCGCTATATCGCCGCGTGCTATATTGCAATGTGTTAAACTACCACGTGCCATACCGCTATATGTTTGATCTTTGCTAGTTAAATTAGAACGTATTTCGTCACCCCATATTATATCGCCACTAATTAAATTACCGCGTGTTATATCGCCACTAACTAAATTACCGCGTGTTATATCGCCACTAATTAAATTACCGCGTGTTATATCGCCGCTAATTAAATTCGCATTCCTCTATCACCATTAGTTGAATCGCCTCACCCTATATTTGCATTCGTTAAAGCTGCACACGTTCTCACCTTTTTAAGTTACTCTCATTATATCGCCGCTAAGTATATCACTCCACTACCGTAAAATCTGCTAACATCACCATATTGTTAAGTAAAGAAACTTGCTAGTGATTTCAATATATTATCATCCACGAAAGCCTCCTTCTAACCTACCAGTGGCCATATAACGAGAGTTCTGCAATTAGTGAGAATATACGAAGTTAATTAATGCAATATATGCACGGTAATTAGATATATTGTTTCATCATGCGAACGGCTTAAATCACTTCTCCGTCGAGTTTCGATGCTGAAAAGAAAGAGGCAAGTTTCACGTTGGCTCAAGTATTTCAAGCGAAACAACATTTACTCTAGCATGAAAATTTCGTAGCAAAAGGTCGCGAAAAGGTTTGGAAATCCGGCAGTGCTGGATATAAAAGTTTTTCCCGACTGCGGGAAACGACGATAGCACCTGAACGAAGTTTGAAGCTTCTCACGAGCCTCAAACTGTTAGCTCCGGATATAAAAGAACGAAATTAAAGGCGGATTCAAACACGTCTTTTTACTTTTGTATTATTTCACGGTGTTGCATCCCCTTTTTTGTTCGCTCGGAAGTTGCCAACTTCGAAGAATAAACTTTCGGTCGATCAAACGTACAATCACTGTAATCGTTAGATGCTTCCGACGTAAAAGAAGTGGTAAATCATCGAACAAAAAGACGAGTTGTAAAATTCCTCAAGAACGTTACGTGCTTCGTTGCGCGGATGATCAGTTTTACTGTAAATGTTTGCACCGTGTGATGCGTAAAATTTCCGGAGAAATAACGCGTGTAACTTTATGGAACGCTGGAACGTGGAACCACGCGCAAATTCGCGCCATATATCGCGAAATGTATCTCATAATGCGGCCCCTGAAACCATCGGCACATTCTGTTCGGCCTCGAACAGAACCTCAAAACTGGGTGGACTCAAAATCGCACAGTGAGAGATATACACGCAATAAGAACTTATTGCCGTTGAGTTTCGAACAGGTGCATATTACCGGTATCCAGAGAAAAATACAAATATTACTTCTCGCAATATCCGGATAATAGGAGAAAAATAAAGAGGCCATTCTTCGATATGGATACAAACAGAAACGCGAAGGTGTATCCCGGGGATATTTCCGTACGCTACCGAGAAGTTTGTTAATCCACTTCCGTTCTGTTCGGAAAAATATGAAGCATAATATTGCTTGAAAATTCGAAATTTGAAATTCAAATGGTTTCATGCCGGGAGAATATTTTGAAAAACAGCGAGCCAAGCACGATCGTTTACATAAATTCCACTGTTCCTTTTTGACGGCAAAGGAAAATTTGCTCCCGGATCCATATCTCTTCGAGCCAGCCAGAAAACTGTGTTTTAAGAAAATGGCGTCGTAACTACGTTACATTCGCGGGTAGAATAAATGCATGGAACATCAGGAAGTAGACTCGGAGATACGGAAAACAATCGTAACGTCGGTGTACTATTGCCTGCGCGCACGATTTCCGTGGTAGATTCAGATTAAACGGTTAAATTTATGCAGAATCTCGGTCTTGAAAGATTATGGGAATATAGTAGAACAATAAACGAGAATGGACTCGATCAGACAAGTGGAATTTAGTAATTTGACAACTGATATATTGCCATTAGTGATTAGAACCGGTGCACATTGTACAGTGACAAGTATCGTGAGACCGTGTGTGGTCAGACAAGTGGTGCGTGATTATTGATGATCGGACGTGGGCTCTAGAAACATATGTGATCAGACTAATTGCTAGTATAATACCACAGGTAGACAGGTAGGGTAGGATGAAGTCATAGATTAACAGAAGACAATGAGGTTTGGTATGTAGGATATAGCATTGTGCATAGTCTTTATGAGATATGTATGTAGTCAGATATGTGGAATTAAATGTGGTATGTTGGGAATATAGAGTATGATCGGAGTTATTGTCAGTGTAAATTCATTGTATATCATCAGACAAGTGAAATTAGATCTTATAGGGTCAGACAAGTAGTATATTGCTTCATGTGGTCAGACAAGTAGATTATGACTTCATGTACACAGACAAGTAGATTATGACCATAGTGATTAGACATGTATATTATGGCTTCATGTAGTAAGACAAGTAGATGATGACCTCATGTGGTCAGACAAGTAGATGATAACCTCAGATGGTCAGACATGTAGATTATGACCTGATGTGGTAAGACAAGTAGATTATGACCTCAGGTAGTCAGACAAGTAGAGTATGACCTCGGGTGGTCATACAAGTAGATCATGACCTCAGGTTGTCTGACAAGTAGATTATGATATCATGTAGCCAGACAAGTAGAACATAACCACATACGATTATAGCCAGTAGTACATGTCGTTATGTGGTCAGACCAAGTAGAACACACTGCCATGTAGTCAGACCAAGTGGATTCTGACTTGAGGTGCAAGGGAGCTGTAGATGGTCAGACAAGTAGAATGACCTACTTTACAATTAGACAAGTATATCTACACTATAAATAGTCCAACGTCTTATGAATTATGCAATGTCTTATGAGAGTTACATGTCTGTGCTAAAAAAGAATATGATATAGAAATTGATGGTCAGACAAGGGGATAAAGCCCTGAATAAATCAGACGAAGTTTAATAACCAAACAAGTGGAATAACAGTAATATACAGTCAGTCAAAAACAAAATCTGAACTGTTTCAATCTGAAATGTACAAAATCAATTACTGCACAGATAAGACCAAATTAGAAAAATTCAAAATAATAAGTGTTTCACAAAATCTTGAAAGAAAAATTCGAAATAATAAGAACATCCCAAAATCTTGAAATTGTGAAACTATGCAACAAATATAAGAGTCCGAAGTTTGCATAATTATGAAAGAGGACATTCTCCATAGAGTCGGAAGAAGCGAACGTAGCAGCAAGTATACGCTAATTCACGGCAGATAGCAGTTTGTCAATTGCGCTAGCTCAGCCGATGTTTAGCCGAGAGCTCAAAGCCTCAGCCCTTTAGATCTGACGAATCAACAGTTGCAGCACGAAGCCGTCGTAAACGGTTGCAGGGGAATTATGAGCAGTTACAACGGCAGCAACCGTGCCATAATAAAGAAGGTAGGTTCGCGAAAGGGTGGTCCCTCTGTGTGGATTCGACGAGAATTCCTGCCGGTAGATTGTGCTTCGTGGCCGGGAATTCGTGGTCGTCGGCAAACGCGTAATTAGTTTGGACCGAGTAACGCAGTAATTAAGCTGGTTTAACTCCTTTATCAAGACAGAGGCTCGTCTACCTTGGCTTCCTAACGGTCGACTCCCTGCGGCTTCTTGGTTTCTACGTTTTCCTCCAGGAACGACTCCCGAACTTCGAAATGCAAAAAGAACAAACTAAATTCGCGAATCACGTTTTTCTGCTAACTGATACAACCCCCTGGTGTTAGGTTTCCAAATATTTCACGATCGTTCAGTTTCTCAATTGGAAAATTACTGATTATGAGCCCCGCCAGTGGAATACCATCGGTATCGAGTTTAACGGCTGATCGACCGTTATTATTGAGTTCTACTACTTGGTGATTATCGGTATCACGTTCTGCCGTTCACACAGGTCAACATCGAGTTTCGTGGCTCACCGGTATTCAGTTTTACGGCTGAGAGATCATTACCTAGCATGGTGTTGTATTTCGCCATTCAAACCTTATTGGATTTCAAACTTGACTTGCTGTATCGTTGTCATTGTATTCTATTACCTTTTAAAGACGATTAATAACCAGCTATAACCGTTTTGTAACGTGCCTGGCAATCGTCCAAAATTTATGTACAAACATACTACACTGTGTTGTTTTTTATACTTCATATTTTAACTATTTTTTGATGTAGCTCATAATGTTATAAAATTAATGTACACAATGAAACATTGTACTCTTCATTATTTTTTAAACTTCATATTTTTAATTATTTCTTAATGTAGCTGATACTGGTACAAAATTTATGTACATAAGGAAACATTCTACACTTCAATATTTTTTAAACTTCATATTTTTAATTATTTTTTAATGTAGCTCATAATGTTACAAAATTAATGTACACAATGAAACATTGTGCTCTTCATTATTTTTTAAACTTCATATTTTTAATTATTTTTTAATGTAGCTCATAATGTTACAAAATTAATGTACATAATGAAACATTATACACTTCATCATCTTTTAAACTTCAAATTTTTAACACTTCTCTATATGATTTTATAAATATACAACAAAGAGGTGATCTTAGAGAAGTTACATCACATAAACATATTTTAATAAATTTCCTTTTTGCAACATTTTTATCAAATTAATTTCTGTATTCAAAAATTGCAATTATGAACAAGGACGAATATTTTCAATGATCTAATTAAGTACCAAAGGTTTTGACAAAATAAGAGATTTATTTTATGAAGAGGTTTTTTCTAGAAATTTTTGAAAAACGGATTCGATGAAAGGAAGAAGCTGACGACAGAGAATTAGAAAAGTTGGAGGAGGGTCGATGACGAGTATGCACGAAGGTAACGTGGTTGCAGGGTATAAAGAATAGCTCGTTAAGCAACGGTGCACGCTCGTTTCCTTGCTTAAACAGCACGAATGGAGAAGCGACGTGCTACAACGTTAACGATTTTTTTTTCTAACCAGAAAGCTCGACACGTAATATCACGGATCGTTCATTTAAAACGGGCCAGCTGCCGAATTATTAACTATCAATTACACGGGCTGGCTCGTCGATAGCGTCGGAGTCGATTTGCTACGTAATCTCGAACGACGATACTTGCCTCGGGAACGAATTAATTCGCTCATCGATTCGATTATATTGCTACCGTGCAATTTGCGTTGTTCGAACCACCGTTGCCGATCGATTCGACGCATCTACTTGCTTTTTGTTATTTTCGTGAAAAAAGATACTCCTTCGTTGATCGCTTTTGCGTTCATTTTACGCGACGATTAAAATGGAGAAGAGTTGCAAAAAATGAGAGTTTAATTGGACTTTTGACGAGACAAATTCATTTTGTTTTGTAAAAATAAATTTTTCGCCGCGATAAATTTTTTGATACTAAACATTTTCTCTGAATATATTCAAAAACACTGCTTTTCAAAATTGAAAAGAGTTATGCAGAAGAGTTAATTTAACACTCCCCTTTCACGCGATACGTCCATAAAGATTCATTGGTACGAAAAATTCTGAAACGTCGAATATTTCGGTGTCCTTTTCTCTTCAAGTATTATACAAAAATAACGAACACATGTTTTTTTCATTCACATTTTTCGCTGGATACGTTGAAGGAAATTCCAAGCAACGAAATTTAAACAGAGCCGTATAATACCGTGAAAGAGGAAGTAATATTATAAAATTATAATTAACATGGCCGAGCGTGCTAAACGTATTATAATAGTATTTCAGTTTACGAGGCACGAGCCTTTTCACGAGGCACAACATTGTCGACCATGCTAACCTTACAACCTGGTAATTCCGTGTTATGACGATGCAGTGCTTAACGATTATGCAACTCTCTTGTGCTGCGAATATTCCTCGATTTTTCCTGCTGGAAAACTGTCGGGAAATTTCGACACTGTTACATACACAAACACTGCCATAAACAGTTTTACTATTATTTGTTAGTATAATTTTATTGCTTGTTAGTATCGTTTATTACAATATTTGCATGTGTACATGTATACATGTGTGTACACATATATATATGTATGTGTACACATGTGTACATGTACTCATGTTTGTACACGTGTGTATATGTATGTATGTGTATACATGTGTGTATGTACTCATACATGTACACATATGAATATGTATGTATGTTTATACATGTGTCCATGTCTCATGTATGTACACATATGAACATGTATGTATATGTACACATGTGTGCATGTACTCATGTATGTACACATATGAATATGTATGTATGTGTACACATGTGTGCATGTACTCATGTATGTACACATATGCATATGTATGTATGTGTATACATGTGCACATGTATGTACACATATGTACATATATGATTGTATGTGCACATACATATGCATAAACATGTAATGTACATGTAATATCTTGAACATCTAATGTATGTATAACATCTTATCGTGTATGACATATGTACATATATGTGGACATACATATATATGAATATACATATGTACATATAATTACGTATGTAATATACGATAATATATTGTATGATATTACTATTATCATACATAATGATATTATTATTATTTATTGTTATAATCATCACCCATTATACATCACTAAAATATTACAACAATTTACCTTCCTTTCACAAAAAAAAAAATGAATAAAAAAAATACGTAATACATCAAAATATTAAAACACAGTAACATCATTTTCCGCAGACTTTGTATATCCCGACAAAAGCAGCAGCAATTAAATTAGCAACGAAAATGCGTAGAAAAGAATTTAGAAACGCGCAGATGGAGGGAGATTAAATGGTTCGTTTAAAAAATGATATTCCATTATTTCATTGTAGCGTGCGTCGACTTTGAGAGAGAATAAAATGACAGCAAGAGAAAATGGAACGAAGCTGCATCGCAATGCGGTTCAGCAATTAAAGTGTTGCTCGGGGAACAGTTTCATCTAACGACTCTCGCGTTCCCTTTTGTTGCAGATGTCAAGAATGTCCTGTGGTGAAGCCGACGTTCCTTTGCGGAAGCGATAATCGCACGTACAGTTCCCCGTGCCGGCTCGAGTACCACAATTGCATCCACCACACGTCAGTTCGCACTACATGCAAAGGCTTTTGCCCTTGCAAAGGTAAGAATATGCGATTCTAGGTATACTGCTGACTATGCTGGATTTCAGTGAGGAATATTGCGATATAGGGAGAGGCGAGTTTGGTAGATTCGGACGAGTGAGATATGGGATCACTTTAAGGGTTTCTGGGTTATGTGATGTAAATTGTGGGGTTATTCGAAATTTTGGGAGGTTGGAATTTTGGGAGATTGGGAGATTTGGGAGATTTGGGAGATTTGGAAGTTGGGAAGTTTGGAATTTGGGAGATTTGGAATTTGGGAGATTTGGAATTTGGGAGATTTGGAATTTGGGAGATTTAGAATTGGGGAGATTTGGAATTGGGGAGATTTGGAATTGGGGAGATTTGGAATTGGGGAGATTTGGAATTGGGGAGATTTGGAATTGGGGAGATTTGGAATTGGGGAGATTTGGAATTGGGGAGATTTGGAATTGGGGAGATTTGGAATTGGGGAGATTTGGAATTTGGGAAATTTGGAATTGGGGAAATTTGGAATTTGGAAAATTTGGAATTGGTAAAATTTGGAATTGGTGAAATTTGGAATTGGTGAAATTTGGAATTTTGGGAATTTGGAATTGGAAAAATTTGGAATTTAAAAAATTTGGAATTTGAGAAATTTGGAAATTTGAAAATTTGGAAATTTGGAAATTTGGAAATTTGGAAATTTGGAAATTTAGAAAATTTGAAAATGTTCGAAGCATCAATCCACCAGTCCAATAACTTTCCCCATTCAAATGACCAACAACCCAAATTTCCCTCTCTCCCACCATCCCAAACATCGACATCGAAGCCTCATTCTTGTCATGGCCACTTTTTCACCGAGTTCGGACACTCCTCGACCGTTTAATCACTTTAACGAACCGTTCGTAATCCGGAATTCAGGCGAAGCATTTTCTCTGTACTTTACACGTGGAATTAATTCGTTAGTTTATTCATAGACGGCAGCGTGTAGTCGGTTTAACAATGGAGCCGTGTTTGCGCCTCTCCGCCAGGACCCAGGTACAAGCACACCCTCCATGAATATTCATAATTGCCTGTTAGAACAATAATGTCGCTGTTAAAGCGTATGAAGCTGCACGTCTCGTGTCTGCGCGTCTCGTATGGCAAGAGGGAAGAATAATCAGGGGTCAAGGAATGTCGACTGTGCGGTGGAAAAATTGAAAATACAGACGCGAGTACTTGTATGGATAAAAGTTCGTGTGTTAAACGTTTACTTGGAATAGTACTTCATTCGAGAACTTGCAATTGTTAGTATTTCAAGTTTGAATAGTTACTGGTATTTAATTATTAGTATTTATGGGTTATTTGGTCAATTTTGAGGTACATGTTTTTGGCTACTGTTGGGCTAATGAATATTGAGCTACAGTTTCGTGTTTAGATTGATAGTAATATTTATAAGTTATGCAAGGTTTTTCACAACTGGTAGATCTTTGAAATCAGGTGTCAGGAAGGTAGCTAACGTGATTCTGAATAAAATTTCCCTTTGCGAAAATTGGATTTGAAGCTTCGTTTTTGAATTATTAAGGAAAAACACGGACCAATCAGAGCGCGAGTATTACGCATGCGCAGACGCTAGCTGCGCTCTCGCATCTGCGCCCCGCCTCTAAGCTCGAAGCTGCGCTCTCGCGCCTGCGCATGTGTAGTCCTCGCACTCTGATTGGTCCGTGTTTTTCTTTAATAATTCAAAAACGAAGCTTCAAATCCCATTTTTGCAAAGGGAAAAGTTGTTCAGAATCACGTCAGCTACCCCTTATTTCAGGGACTTACACTAATTGTGAGACACACTCTATATTCAACTTTGGAATACATATTTCTAGGGAACATTTCTCGTGTAAATAATTACATGCATTCATAAGTTATGTAGTCAATTTTAAGATACATATTTCTAATGAATATTGAGCTAATATTTCTCGTTTAAATAGTTACATGCATTTATAAGTTATGTAGTCAATTTTAAGATACATATTTCTAATGAATATTGAGCTAATATTTCTCATTTAAATAATTATAAATATTCATAGGTTATGCAGCCAATTTTAGGATACATATAAAGGACATTGAACTACCATTTCACCTTTAAATAATTATACTCCATCATCCCTAATATAAGAACGACTAATATAAACGTCTTCAAAGTTACATTAAAACGAGTCTTCAACCAACATTACTTTTTAGAGAATATTGAGCTAACATTTCTTGTTTAAATAGCTACAAATATTCATAGGTTATGTAATCAATTTTAGAATACATATAAAGGACATTGAACTACCATTTCACCTTTAAATAATTATACTCCATCATCCCTAATATAAGAACGACTAATATAAACGTCTTCAAAGTTACGTTAAAATGAGTCTTCGGCCAACATCGCTTTTTAGAGAATATTGAGCTAACATTTCTTGTTTAAATAGTTACAAGTATTCATAGGTTATGTAGCCAATTTTAAGATACATATAAAGGACATTGAACTACTACTTCACCTTTAAATAATTATACTCCATCATCCCTAATATAAGAACGACTAATATAAACGTCTTCAAAGTTACATTAAAATGAGTCTTCAGCCAACATCGCTTTTTAGAAAATATTGAGCTAACATTTCTTGTTTAAATAGTTACAAATATTCATAGGTTATGCAATCAATTTTAGAATACATATAAAGAACATTGAACTACCATTTCACTTTTAAATAATTATACTCCATCATCCCTAACATAAGAACGACTAATATAAACATCTTAAAAGTTACATCAAAATGAGTCTTCGACTATCATTTTTTTTGTTATTTATACCATTCGATAATACCGTTAAAAAGAACAAACTCCTAAATTTAACTGTCGTTGCAACAAACAAGTAGCGTCGCCATTTTAGTCGCCGCGCAAATAAACGCGGGCCAATTAATAAAAATCACAGCCAGTGCCGGGCATAAAATATTCGGGAATGTCCGTGTAAACGTCGACGGTCGTGTTTTATCGTGTCGAGGGTAATAAGGGTCGGGGGCGAGATGTCGACGCGTTTGTTTAAAAATCATCGAAAAACCTGTCCGCCGGCGAATGCTAATTTTGGTCGGTTTGTTTGCGCTCGGTTAATGAGCTTCCTGCCTCGATTTTCAACGATTTTCCGATGTTGATCGTTCCTCGTAAAAACTCTCGATGAAAATTAAAAGACGTTCCTTTGATAAACGCAATGTAAATTTTCTTGAACGGTGAAACGCAAAGGTTCACAACGAGATTTAACGCAAAACGGGTAATCGAGAGAGTTATTGTATATACGTATTTGTATAAACTTCAAGCGTGTACTTATTAGTTGATTAAAGCGCGATTCGCTTGTAAACTAACTTCCATCAAGCTAAAAGCATGTTCCTTCGGCGTAACTTCCTCCTGTGTTGGCTTCTCCCATTTGCAGAAAGTTTCTAATTTCATGGAACTCCACATTCTGCGTCACGGCTGCCGACAATATTTCGGTAATGAACGTTCGATAAAATTACGATTCCTGGAAAGCGGTTATTGCTCGAAATTTTATCTCCGCGAAGAAAGCTTGATGAGCTCCGCGAAATGAAGAGCCGGGAGTACCTAGAAATTTAGCATGAAAAATGAAACTTTTAATGTTTCCTGAGAAACAAGAATGGCGGTAACGACGCTGCGAATGTTTCAGCGGCTGATTTACGGGCGCACAACAAGAAGATGCAGATTCAGCGGCAGAAATCTTTGACGGGAAAGATGGCGAGGAATCGCGACATCACGCTTACTCCTCGGGTCTTTAATTATGACAATCACCATTATCAGTATCTGAAGTACTCCAAACGCGCTAAGGTGAGTGCAACTTAATCAAAATGGCTGCTCTCAGATTTCTTTTTATATTAAAAAAATATTTTTACCAAACACTCTAAGATGAGTGCAACGTACTCAATCAAAATGGCTGCTCTCAGATTTCTTTTTTATATTAAAAAAATATTTTTATCGAACGCGATAAGATAAGTGCAACTTACTCAATCAAAATGGCTGCTCTCAGATTTCTTTTTACATTAAAAAAATATTTTTATCGAACGCGATAAGATGAGTGCAATTTACTCAAACAAAATGGCTGCTCTCAGATTTCGTATTTTTTATCAAAAAATATTTTTACCGTGTTCATAAATGTTTTATGAGATGAGGAATGATTTTATATTTTAATAGATGTTTTAGTATTTATTTATTTATTTTTCTACTTCATTTTTAATTTAAAAGTTAATTTACGTTTAATGTAAGCACTCTTAGTTTTGAGGTTAAGAGAACCATTTTGGTTAAGACAATTTCTTAGTTAAAATTTTATTATAATTTTATTGTAGTTCATTGTAGTTTTACTTATTTTTAATGTAGTTTTATAAAAATTTTTAATACAGTTTTATAAAAATTAATAATTTTATAAAACATTTTTAATATAGTTTTATAAAAATTAATAATTTCATAAAAAATTTTTAATATAGTTTTATAAAAATGTTAATATATTTTTGCTAAAAGTATGTTTTACATTTTGTTCTATTTTATTGTACATTAGTATATTATTTTATTATCGATATGAACAGAGAATTTTATGTTAAAAATCCTAAAAAAATTCGCTAATCTGCAAACAACTGTATGAAATTAAACAAGGGATTTCTAAAAAAACAAAGAAAAGAAAATCTGTGAAAAAATGCAATTTCTCTCAAGCGTTTATAACTTAATATTTATTGTATACTCCCTAACGCTCTTTATTCCAGCGATTTCAATTTAAATCACTGAAAACCCATATCCCCGTATCCGAGCGCTACAAAATTGAATTTTCGAAAGCCTTCGAAAATTTTAATACTGCGTCAAACATTTCGTGTAAACCGAACGTTATCGAAACAACAAGTTTTAATTAAAACATTCCAGCTTTTGATCTCCGCGGGTTAAATTGACGCGCGGATGAAAAATGGTGGAAATACTAACGTGTCGAGAGATCGAGTGACCGTCCCTCTAATAACGCGATATCCTGTTAATCCTAATAAATAGCGGTCGTAACAGTCGTTATTGCGTGCGCAGCACGGGGATAATTGGATTATTAGTCAATTAGGCAGAAATTATGACGTATAATCGTCTGGGAACACGACGCTGGACACCGAAGGAGGACCTTGACGTACAAACATGAAAACAGGGAACCGTATGTCGGGAAATCAGTGATCGGGATAGAAACAGGCTGGTGTAGTCAGCAATTTGAAATTCTGCTGAATCGAGGCTGGAAACGAGTGTATCGTGCGAATCGTTCTCGGTCGATCGAGTTTTCAAGCTTCTGAGCTTCTTGGCTCTGCCGGGTTACATGACCATTCGTTTTATTACAATCACGGCAATTCTCGGTGAAAATGAAATGGAGAGTGCCTTTTCTACTTTTCTAATCTTAGATTACGGTTTGAAGAGCTGATTAATTATTTGCTTAATGTCCTTTGATATGTGGATCTACCCTTTGAACTGTGATTTCGGTAGCTGCTTAGTGTGGTACCGTGATCTCAAAGCTTATTGCAATCTTAAGATAAATAAGGAATTGTATATTAGTTTATGCAACTTTGATTATGATATTTGTGTTAAAATTCAGAGTCGAGCTGTAA
Source organism: Megachile leachella (assembly GCA_963576845.1). Taxonomy (NCBI): domain Eukaryota; kingdom Metazoa; phylum Arthropoda; class Insecta; order Hymenoptera; family Megachilidae; genus Megachile; species Megachile leachella. Next base: position 11,907,025 of record OY756255.1, read on the forward strand.
ATACAATTTTGATTTAGTGTATCTGAAATGTAATGTCACATATGATATCACATATGACGATCTGAAATATAATGTCATATATGATATCACATATGACGATCTGAAATATAATGTCATATATGATATCACATATGACGATCTGAAATATAATGTCATATATGATATCAAATATGACGATCTGAAGTGTAATGTCACATATGATATCACATATGACAATCTGAAGTGTAGCTTCACACGTAATATCACATGTGAGGATCTGAAGTGTAGTGTCACATGTAGTATCACATATGACAATCTAAAATGCAGTGTTACATGTAATATCACATGTCACGATCTGAATTGTAGTGTCACATGTAATATCACACATGACGATCTGAAGTGTAATATCATATATAATATCACATATGACGATCTGAAGTGTGATGTCACATATGATAGCACATATGACGATCTGAAGTATGGTGTCACATGTAATATATCACATGTGATAATCTGACTTGTAGTGTCACATGTAATATCACATGTGAGGATCTGAAGTGTAGTGTCACATGTAGTATCACATATGACAATCTAAAGTGCAGTGTCACATGTAATATCACACGTGACGATCTGAATTGTAGCGTCACATGTAACATCACATGTGACGACATAAGGTTAAGCTGGTATCTGTATCATTACATTATAATGTCCATAAACATTCAGAAATTTGAAAATTTAAAAACTGAACAATATTCTAATTTCAAAACACAGCCTTCAAAAAATTACCCTTCAAAAAAAAATCTCGAACTTATAAAGTCATCGAACAATAAAACTTCCAAAAATCCAAAACCTTGAATAACTAAAAAGTGAATATAAAAAATAAACAGAATTTTTTTAAGAGTAAAAGAATCGAAGAACATTTCTCCTATGGGTATAAAAATAATACGATAATATTTCCGATTGATATTCAAGATAGACGGGTTTGAAAATTTCTCATCCGTCAATGGCTGTTTCCTCTTCTAATATAAGCGTTCCATCTTCCCTCCCGAAGAATATTGAATTTCCTACGTCGAAAGGATTAATAAATTCGACTGGAGCGAGATCCCCTTTCGTTTCCGTCTCAACCCCCGGGACTCACCCCCTGTTTCACGTATCGTGCTCGCGATACGTTATCACCCCGTCAGCGAAAACGTTTTCAGGAAATTACGATTCGTCCAACACGAGACATTCCAGATTTTCGATTCGAAAAGATGTATCCCTCGTGTACCGGAGTATTTATACAGACGGAAGGGCGGAAATGGGGTAAACACGAGCGGGAAACCGTATCGGAGGGTGGTGTTCGGTTTGTTTTTAGCTTAACAACAAAGGGTGCGCGTATCAAGTTCACGGAACGGAAGAGGGGTAAATGCAGTTGTTGCGTTACTTCGGGATTGAAATTGTCTTTCGAGGGGCGCGAAATGTTTGCACAGGGGATCAGGCGAAAAATGGAATAAAACGGATATTTACGATCGTTTACAATTTTTAACTTCCCCTTTTTTGTATGTGTACTCGTTATACAAAAAAATTGTTTTCCTCAATTTCGTTACAAGCTAAAAATTATTATTTTACAGTTAGAACAGGTATATTTTAACATCATACATTACATATATATATTGTGTACTTTTATACTATAATTCTTTCCTGTATTTATAATTTATAATAATTTATGATATTCACAAATTTTGTTAATGTATAATTAATTCTATAAAATATTTATAATTACAAATATACAAATTGGAAATTATAGATATATACAAAAATTATATTTACAATAATTATATATATTACAAAATACGTTATACTACATAATACAAAAAAATCTCCATAAAACATGCCTCAATTTAATAAATCCAACCTTTCCTATTTTACAGCACCATGAAAATGATTTATCTTGAAAAAAATAAAAAGAGAAACAAAGATGAATTTGAAACAGAGATTCAAATAAATGGATCCATCGAAATAAAAAAAGTCCATCGAATCGAAATCGGGGATGAAAGTCGTGAAAGTAATCGATGCATAAATTTCGAGGCAAAGGGAATAAAAGGAAAAGAAAAGAACACGGATAAGACACGTAAGAAAAGAAAGGTAGTAAGCAGAATCGAGTGGGTTACGTAAATCAAGGGGTGCGCCTTGTGATCCCTCCGCCCCTGTCCGTAAGATTTCTATCACTGCTGGTGTTTTATCGAGCGGTTCTGTGGCATGGTCTACCTTCGACCTTAAATTACAAGGTCGTCGGAAACCTAGAGAAGTATAGATGTTTCGTGTAAATCGAACGAAACTTGAACGCCATTGAACTTTTGAATGTTTTTGAATTAAATATTTTTCTGGGTCGTAATTTGAAGGTTGCGATGGATTTATAAGGGGGTGATGAGTAGATTATTTTAGTTTTTGGAAGATTTAAATTTGGGACTTTTTTTTATTTGTAATTTAGTGTATTTTAGAATTTTGTTATGGATTCGTGCTTCTTATTTTTGATAATGAGGGTGCTGAAGTTGGTGAGTGGGAATTCTAGATGTGTAGTGAGTTTCTGAACTTTGCAATTGTACAGTGGTGAAATTGTAAAATTCTGTGATTTAAAAATTTTGGGTTTCAGAATTTTACAACCTGAAAATCTTACAATCTCAAAATTCTAGAATTGTAGAATTTTACAACCCCAAAATTCTATGATTCGAAAACTCTGTCACCTTGAAATTCTATAAACTTTAAGTTCTACGGTGCTAAAATTCTGCAACCCCCAATTTTCACAATCTTAGAACTTCACAATCCTAAAATTTTATAATTCTTAAATTTCACAACCCCAAAATTCTACGATTTGAGAACTCCATCATCCCGAAATTCTACGATGTCAAAATTCTACAACCCCCAATTTCCACAAACTTAGAACTTCACAATCCTAAAATTCTATAATTCTAAAATTTCACAACCCCAAAATTCTACGATTTGAGAACTCCATCACTCCAAAATTGCACAACTCCCAAAATTCTATGATTTGAGAACTCCATCACCCCAAAATTCCACAACCCCCAAATTCTACGATTTGAGAATTCCATCACCCCAAAATTCCACAAACCCCAAATTCTACATCCCAAAATTCCACAACCCCAAAATTGTACTATCCTAAAATTCGAACACCCCAAAATTCTCCAGTCTCAAATACCTCACATCCCAAAATTCTAAAACTCCAAAACCTCCCCATTCAAAAATCTAACAATCCCCAATTCTTCTAAATTAAACTCCCATAACTCACTAATCTAAACCTTGATAACCACCTAAAACTCTTCCAAACACTATCAAAAAAAGTTCACATAAAACAGCAAGTAAAAATTCAGCTAAGATCACCTAAGATCATATTTTTCAATTATGCAGTGAAATTAAAGCGCAGCGAATGTTATGCCACAGGAAATTCCAGTATTGCACGGAATGAAATACGATAACGAGTCCAGTTCATAGTAGGTTGGGTAGCTGCGAAAGGTTAAAACGATTCCATCCCCTCGGTTCAGATTTATTTTGCAATATAGCCCGACAGTATGCTGATCGCCTCGAGAATCTGTGATTCCAAGTTAAATAATTCATCGTTTCTAATACGAATAGTAATAGCAGCGGTTTTAAACACGGATCCTTGTGAAATATTCACGATGCACGGTTTTACTCGAGTCCAACGAATATATGAAACCATAATTTGTTTGTGTATACGTTGTCGATCGAGTAAACTCCTATAAATCAAAACCGTGCCAATATACTCTTTGTTTTTTTTTCTTCAAATCGTCACTGTATTTTTGGCAAGGCTAAAAAAAATTCTGTGTTTAAAACACGCGATGAAAGCTTCTCTGTTAAATTTGAAATGCGTAATTAAAATTTTATCTCGAAGTTAAAGTGGTGAAGAATTTCATTCTTGAAGTGTATAATGAGAATTTCGTTTTGAATTTAAAATGCTTAATGAAAAATTTCATTCTTGAAGTGCATAATGAGGATTTCATTTTGAATTTAAAATCCGTAATGAAAAATTTCGTTTAAAATGCACGACTTCAGGTCTCTCTTCAAATTTAGAAGGCGTAATGAAAATTTCAGATTGAATTATATTTTTTTTCTTTGCTATATTTATTATATCACATTTAAAAATTGTGCAAAAATGTATAAATTAAATTATATCTTTTATATAATAAATGATACTGTATTACATACATAGTGTATGTAAGTTATAGTACATAATATATTTTATATAATAAATGACATTGTATTACATTTTTTTGCATGTAAATTATATTAACCTCTACAATATATTTTCTATATAAACTGTGTATTGTCTGCATTCAACTACTTCGTGTTTAAATTTCGCGCCATAAAACAGCTGCCCAGAAAGAACATCTCTACCATTTGAAAATCGGAAATTTGCGCGCGTAACGAGCAAACTTTTCGCAGTCGAAAATTACGCTCGTGTTTCCGTAGCTCTGGCCAAGAAATTTCCGTGCAGAAAACCGGAATGAAAATTATCATTCAAGATGCTTGACAAACGCAGAATAAGATTCATTACGAAACTCGAAACGAACCCCTTAGGAATCTTCCGCTGTAAATATCTACTAAAATACTCGGCAGTTTCTCCGTTGCTTGAAATATTCACTCGCTGTACGGAGATACATACGGTATATATTGTATATAATACCGGAGACAGAAAGAAATACGGAAAGAAGGCGGCTCGGCCGAAATAAATAACGGGGGAGGGAAAGAACGAGGGGTAGGATATCAATAAATAAAAGTTTACCAACAGCGAACGTGTACGTCGAGGGGTTGCTTGTATATGCGGACTGAACTGTCGGAAATTCTCCTACCAGAATCGGGAATTAGCGTGTTGTGTCGGTAAATCATAAGTTTCTTCGGGAATAGTTTCCGCCGGTCTGACAACCTGATACGTATACCGTTCTGACGAATATCAAATTTATACTGCACCAATCATTTTACAAGTCTGTTTCGATTGAATATTCTAGTTTATCTCGTGTATTTATGGTCGGAAGGTTTCTGCTCTTAGTGTATTTAGGGGTGGTTTTGCCATTTTAAGCAAATTTAATTGTAATTTATATAGGAGAGAGAATAGATGAAGTATAGGATTCAAAAATTAACTATGAACATACAGAGTGTCTTACAACTAGTGTAAACTCTCCGATAAACCTCCAAATGTAACATAACCTCACTATTGCAAAAAACCCTCAACCCATGTCTTAAAATAATTTTATGATTCACTTCTATACTTATGTAGTTCATTACTCAAAATTCACCTATGTACACTAAAAAAAAATATATATAATATTCTGTAGACTACATTATTGATAAAAAAATAATTTGTATACAAACATCTGCAAAATATAAACTAGCAAAAAATATGTAAATAATGATACATAATTAGCATGATTAAGTATAGATTTATCTGCCTAACCTATAAATTTGGTGCACATTTTCTGTGTCACCGTTGGAGGACAGTATAACAAGACTTTATTGTAATTACCAATTAAAATTTGTACAGAAGCCAGAAATATCAAAAGGGTTTGAAACGTTTTGAAAGTTAGCCGCTTTGAGAAGCGTAAAATAGCCATTATCGAGGAAGTAAACGAGATACAGTGTACAGAAAACTCGTGGGCCGTCTACAAAGAGGAACTAGGCGAATTAGGAGGGGACAATGCGACAGATTTTCAATTTAAAAGCTTCTCGAGGGCGAACAACGCGACGAAAGCTTTTGTCCGATAATTCCTCCGCCTCCTATTTCCTCCTTCCTTCTCCCACGTTCTCGTATTCCTTCTGGCTCTTGTCATTTGAATAGATTAGTCGATTCAATGAACATTTCATCGCGCGTTTTGCTCGCCGCTGTCTTCCATTCTCGATTTTCAATGGGTTTTCGCTTTTGTCTTACTTACTGCATATCCTTCTCTCTTATCTCGAAGGAAAAATGAAATAAAAGAGAAGACGTCACAACGTGATAAAAAGAATAATAAGGGAAAGCCACGTCGCGGAGTGGAAAGGTGTCTCGTTAAAAGTTCTGTTTCGCTGACAATAAGCCGGGATTTTCGTCAGCCGCGACACGGAACTCTTTCTTTTTTCAACCCCCTTTTTCGAGATACTTTCGCTTGAAATTTAATTTCGCCGACGATCCGGGATCGATCGCCTGAAACTTTTCCAGGACCCCTCGAACGGTTCTGGACGAAGAAATTTTAATCGAGCCAACGGTGACGTTGCGCAAACAACTGTCTACCGACTTATTAATTTTGACAGCCTGATATTGTGGTTCAAACTTTCGCTGGAAATCTTCAGACTTATTTATTCGAAAAAGATAAATACGGCACAAAATGGCCGACCCGCGGTTAGTCGAAATGGCGAACTTTGTGTCAAACTTTTTGATGCAAGTTTTCTTAGATCTGAAATTTTTTAAGTTACCTGTTATTTCATTAATTATGTACAGCATTCTGAGGACAAAATTTCTTGCAAATTGTTGCTGTTGAATGTCTTAAATTTTAGGTTATGTACAAACCTGTAGGGAATACGGTAAAAAAGATGAAGATGAAGATTTTTCGTTAAAGTCCAAGGAAATTGTTTTAATTATAACATACAAAATTAATACACCTATCAGTAAGATTATATTAGATCAACAAAAGTTAGAGAAAGATAAAAAACAAATTGAAGAAAAATTTGCATCGACGGGTTGAAAAAACTGAATCACTTGAAAAAATAATTGTTAGAAATTTACCAAATAATTTCAGTAATGTACCAGTTAATACTTCTAATCCCTTCTAAAAGAAAAAAAATTTCAAAGAACAAATTTTTTGAAGAATACAAAAATTCAACAACTCTCTCAGTTTTCATGTAACATAAAATTCACTGAAAACTAAAAAATCAAAAAACTTCAACGAATGAATTTGAAGTCAAAAATGGAGGTGGATTCAGGTAGAGCAAACGTTAATCTCGCTTTGAAAAAATTCAATTTTAATTATCCAAGCCGTAAATCCAAGGATTTTCGACGTCCTGGATCTCATGATACTGATGGAGAAAATGGAGGGAAGGATTAGAGAGACCGGAGGAAGTTAGTTCTGCGTCCCGGTAATCAGCGGCCGTTTCTGAGATCTGAAAATCGATCGTTGGTGGATTTCCTTTCGGGGATCTTAATTAATTTCCACGATCTTCCGCGAGTAATTTTGCTTTTTTGCTTGGCGACGTGCTGATCTCTACACTTTGCGTCTGTGATCACCGGCGTGGCGTTGGTAAATGCGATTTCGTTCCTTTTCGAGTTTAAACCCTCGAGAAATTACGATCCTCGTTTCAGTGACTTCGTCGGAATCGACAGTCAATCGTTTCCGACGATAAATAATTATTCGCTGGATGTTTAATCGTGGATATTTAACCCGAAATAATTAAATCGATATAATTGAAATTTATGCAGAAATGAAATTTAATTATTTATATTTTTTACTCATATAATGTGAGAGTTAACTTTAACGAAAAATTATTGAACCTTTAGAAACTTTTGTACATTTTAATGAAACTGCTTTTTTAAAAACAGTACTTGTCGATGATCGAATTTAATTTCATGTAAAATTATTAACTGCTTTTATTAAAATTTAAAATCATACTTGATCCACTATTTTTGTGAATGAGAAAAATAAAAAATAGTTTTGATAAATTTTATGAATTAAAATAATTATTCAGAAAAGTATATTTCTTATATTGCACATATGTTATACATTCTTGAGTTTACATATGATCACACATGGTTACACGAACATTACCTAATCCCGTAGTATATAGTTTGTTTATTATTTATAGCGTTTGTTTACTACGAAAGAATGGAAGAAAAGGAATAAATCGCTTAAGGAGATCGAAGATAAACAACCGAAGGAAAATGTACGGATGAAAAGGTTAGAACGAATGGGAGAGAGAAAGACGTTCGAGTAAGAGAAAGTGGAAGAAAGAGAGTTTAATTCGAGAAGCTGTTCGAAGTGAAATTAATCTTGGGGAGCCTTCTTAAATTATTCCTTGCCACACCGGTAATTAATACTTATCCAACCTCGGTTTCTTTATTACGCTGTACCCTTTAGGAAAAGCAAGGGTGGGGGTTGAAAAACAGGGGTAATTTCACCTTTATTGACTTTTCCTTCGAATTAAGCGTTCGGATAAACCACTTTTTAATTAGTGAAAGGAATTCATTTTTCATCGGTGTATTGGTATCGGTATAATGGTATACTGATGTATATGGTAATATATATACGTGGTATTTTAGTGAACACATATGCACGTACTTACACACATATTACTAGTTGACACATATGTATTACCACATGTGGATTTACCTTGCGTTGTATTGTCACGCGTGGAGTTACCTTGCGTTATATTGCCACGCGTGGAGTTACCTTGCGTTATATTGCCACGCGTGGAGTTATCTCGCGTTATATTACCACGCGTGGAGTTTCCTCGCGTTATATTACCACGCGTGGAGTTTCTTCGCGTTATATTACCACGCGATGGGGTACTTGGTGTTATATTACCACGCGTGGAGTTACCTCACATTATATTACAATATGTTGTTTAATCACGCGTTACATTACCTCGCATTACATCGCCACTTCAACCATTTGAACATGTTATAATATATTTCGAAATTGAATCCGCTTGTACAAGTCTTTAAATTGCAATATAAGGAAAGTGCACGATGCAAGCGTAATATTGCGCAATTAGGTGTATCGGTAACGGAACAATTATGTTAGTAGTACAAAGCGCAAGATTAATTAGGTACAAGTGATCTAATTCGGGGGCAATTAAGTTAGAGGGTAATTTAGTTAGATCCTGATTAACTGTGATCCCTTTGGGCATTAAACGTTTAAAAATAGTTAGATGGCCGGAACGATAGGCAGAGAGGATCGGACCTCGATCCTTTTACAAGGACGTCGAGTATCCTTGGACGGTAGTAGGTTTCTCATTGGTCGATCGTAACCCCTCCACGTCGATGGTTCGTATTTTCAAGCAGCCCAGACGAGGCGTCTTTTCCATCGATCCGACGGAAAGCGTCGCCCGACGACGGAGAGCTGTAACGTCGTTACGGCCGGTTGCAACCCCTTACTCTCGACGATGTACATAAACTAACAAAACCACCCCCTGACTACCTTAAATGTACATGCAATACCTTCGTACGTCATTTACATATCATTCGTATACAATTTGTATACAGTTTCTATTTAATTTCGGTACAATTCGTTTGTAACTCGTTTAAACTTTCTACATCATGTGTATATAATTTCTATGCAATATATATATAATTCATTTATAGTCATTGCATTCGTATGTAATTTTCACTTAATGTACGTGTATAATTAATATGTGAATACGTAACAAACATTACGTTACTCGATTCATGAATTACCGATCGACATACGAATCCCTATAAAATCACAAAGACTTTCAAAGCGAAAATGTAAAATTAAAAAAGCTATTAGTGTACGAAACCGTTCCAAGACTTCCGCATGATCCGATCGGATAATTAATCATAGAAATGGGAAGATAAACTTGCTACAATATTGATGTTACATTAACGATGTAAAGTACTAAATTGAAAGCTTACAAGCTTATTAAAAGCTTACGAGCTTAAAAGCTTGACCGACGCAGTGGAAATGGATAGATATAGTCAGACACGATGAAGCAATAATTTATTAATACTGTAATTGCCACGGCAGAAATAGCGATGCTCATTTCAGAGCTAAATAGTTTATCAACGGTATAAAACAATTATTTTACATCTCGTGGGTCAAGTTTGATGTTTGATTAGAGTAATTTCAGTAACGTTATTATGGTTACATTTTCATTAGTAACATATATGCATAGGTATATGTATAACACGAGATGTCACAACGCGTGGAAATATAACGCGAGGTAACTCTACGCATGGTAATATAACGCGAGGGAACTCCACGCGTGGTAATATAACGCGAGGGAACTCCACGCGTAGTAATATAACGCGAGGGAACTCCACGCGTGGTAATATAACGCGAGGGAACTCCACGCGTGGTAATATAACGCGAGGGAACTCCACGCGTGGTAATACAAAACGAGGGAACTCCACGTGTGGTAATATAATGCGAGGAAACTCCACGCGTGGCAATATAACGCGAGGGAACTCCACGCGTGGTAATATAACGCGAGGGAACTCCACGCGTGGTAATATAACGCGAGGGAACTCCACGCGTGGCAATATAATGCGAGGTAATTCCACGCGTGGCAATACAACGCGAGGGAACTCCACGCGTGGTAATATAACGCGAGGGAACTCCACGCGTAGCAATATAATGCGAGGGAACTCCACGAGTGGCTATACAACACAATGTACTATAACACGAGTTTATACAGGGCATTGCAATACAATGCGAGACAATACAACGCGTCGGAATGCAACACCCGGCAATATAAACCGAGAAAACACAAATTCTTCATATAACGCGTGACGATATAAATACTGGCAATATATACAATACTAACGCAAATAATTGCCATATAACCCGTAGCGATCATGCCATGTAACACATAACAACCTCCCTGCCATATAACGCATGCCAATACACTTGCAGGCGATATAACACTAATCAGCGCGAAATTGATTATTCATTAGCCACAGATTTCGTTTGAAAGGATCCCTGATGAGCGAAATTCGTTGCGGGATCGAACACGAAAATTATTAACGTTTTCATGCGAACGCGCGCGCGATGATTAATTAGAAACGAAACGTAAAAGCATCTGCCCCGTCGTATCGCGGACATTATGCAGGCAACGAAGCAATTTTTGAAACAAGGAATCACGCAACGAGCAGGAAATTAAAATTCAACGGGACGTTTAATTAATTCGAAAGGAACGCGGTTCAACGACAATTCTGACAGGAGTGCCGGTCTCGTTTTAATACAAATGTTTCTGTTGACGCGTGTTGCAGGCACTGGCCGGTAGCAAATACGACGATAAACATCTGATGAGCAACGAGGTGATGGAGAAAACACCGTCTCCGTTGAAGTCGACCTACAGCTCTCAATCGTCAAGAAATTCCGATTGTCCGCCGTCGTCGAAGCCTGCTATGGCGAATCGTCTCTTGGATTGGTTCTCCGTTGTTATGGCTGACTCTAAACATCGTCGTCCGCATCCTAAGCCGAAAGGTATGAACACCAATCAGCAGTTTCCTTGGTCTGTTATTAGTTTATTTAAATGCATGAGTAAAATAACAGTGTACGAGAAAGCTTCATAACGTTGGAGGCACAAAAGACCCTCGTTGCATTCGACGTAACACGAAAGCACGGGTGTCGGACATCCTACAGAAACGTAATGTTATTCATCGTAGGAACTTTGTACTGTTAAGCATCCTAAACAGTGAAACGAGAAAGAAGAGCAACACCTGAAACCCTCGCAACGTAAGATCACGTCCGAATATTCAAAATGTCCGAAACTCTCTAAATACAAACGCGTCGAACATTCAAATTATCCGAATTATTCAAATCGTCGAACAATCCGAAGTCTCGCAGTTAAATGACTGAAGGAAGTTTGACGACCGAAGTTGAATATACAACAGACTAATTGCTCGGCACGAAAGGATCGGACTTCTCTCTGGACATTACGGTGCCAGGATCCAGCACCATAGTTCGGAACTATCTCACGTCGCGTCGTTGCACGCTACTCGTTGCAATCGCTTTCGTACCAGTTCAGAATTGTCCCGTTAGAATGAATCGTTTCCCGTCCTGATCTGCCACGATTACTTTGCCGTGTACCCCGCGAAACTTTCACCATGGTTTACCGTCTCCATTCGTTCTTGTACGCGACCTTCCTATCAATTCTGTCCCGAGTAAAATTGATGAATTACCATTGGAACTATCCGCAGTTTTGCCTTTCTGCTCTGTATACGTAAGGATTATGTTCATAAATCATGGTACTAAATTCATAGTCCTAGATTCTATGTCAGTAGATCTTATAGTCCTGAATCTCAATGTTCATAGGTCTTGATATTCCTTGATACTTCTACACATTTGTAGCACAAAATACCGATATCACTAGGTTCCTGTATCCTTAGGTACTTATTGGCTTTAAATATTGCAATATTATTATTTAATTCATTAATTAATATTATTAAGATATTGCAAAAACACCAATATCACTAAGTATCGGTAGACTTCAATACCGATGTTATCAGATATACCGGTATCCCTATATATCCCAATATCCCTATATATCCAAATTTGATAATTAACAAGTGTAGAAATATAATCTCGTAAATGTGTAATTTCCAAAGTACCGTTACGCTCTAATTCGATGATCGATTAAAATAAATTTGTACGGAAATGCCTGTAATCCGAATGCAAAGCTGTCGATATTTATAATCCATTTGCTTCCATACTCGGAAAGAGAGGTTACCGGTGGAATTCATATTTGATTTTTGCACCGTTTCCAGGTCACTTCCCCATCGGTTGCCAGAGCGAGGTCAGGTGGATGTTCGGACATTTGGACAGCGACAATGACGGCCGATTGTCTCTTTCGGAACTGTACGGACTCGAACACGATCAGAACGAGCCTTGCCTGAAACCGTTTTTGGATGGCTGCGACACCGACGGGTGAGAGACCTATTTCGCACGAGATACGCGACACTATTTTTTTTCAACGCGGGCACATCTATTTGCTTGTAAATCATTAGAATTCGCGCGAGTCGAAAAAACGGAACGAGGAGAGAACCCTTTCAGTTTTTAATACCTTCGAGGGGCTTGACGCTCGAACGTAATGGGTCTCAAGCGTACGTGCCTATGGAACCGAGTGGCTTGGTTTGTCGAGAGGCAGACGAACGTGTGTGAAACTTTCATTCGACGGCGATTGATTTCTGCGCGAGAACATGGAAACGAGATCCGTTGTAGTTATTATTTCATCCAACGCTCGAGTGGCCCGAAATTGAAAGAAAAGAATTTTATCGGGTTTCGATGTTTTTCAAACTTACCAGTTTTGGAAATTTTCAAACTTTACACTCTTGTAATCTGAAAAATTGTGTATGACCTAATTTATGGATCTTACATTCCTTATACAATTTATATTACTCAGTCCAATCTAAATAGCATCAATATTCCCTGTAGAAGAGTCCCAATTTTCTGGTATCAGGTTGCCATCAATATTTACCAATCGCAAAAATTTCAGAGACATCTTCGTAAGTGGTCCCGAGTGGTGCGGCTGTTTCTCAAAGGCTGAGCGTCCGTGTGCCGCCGTTCGCAAGCGATCATCCCCCAACGTGGCTCCAGCCTGCGATTCCCGAGGGTACTATCGAAGCACCCAGTGTCATCGCGGTCTCGGTTTATGCTGGTGCGTGGATCCTCACGGTGTGGAGTTCGCCGGCACTAGAACACGTGGCAGCATGCCAGATTGCGGTAAGCATTTTCTGAATAAAAGACGTGTCATATAAAATACTGAAAATTGTTGGTTGGTTTCAGACACGATCGTGAACAAGATCAGCAACGGAGGCTTGAAGACGAACAGCGTGGACTTGGACGACGACGAAGACGGTGGCACAGACTCCGCCCAGGACCTCGAAGGGTCTGCCGATCAGCCATTAGACTTTTAGACCCCTTAGAACCAACCAGTAACAGCAACAGCAGCGGCAGTAACCGAAAGCGAGCACCTTGACGTGATATCGAACAGCCGGACGACGAGGTTCTTCTTGTGAAGGAGAATCGAGAAAAATCTCGCCCGGTCGTCCGCTGGTTTTGAGTATCCGTTGTCATCGGAAGTGTCTTCAAACGACGGCTGCGCGAGCCTAAAATCAGTTCGGAGAGCAACGAAAAGCGGGAGGATTAGCAGCTAATACCCTGGCATCGTAACACTTGACACATCCTCTTTTGATCCTTTACAGATATCCAGTTGGTCGTTTTGACCGAAATACGATGACATTTTCCGATTCATCCAAATTGAGCTGTTTAAGAAACACGAAGTGCCAAACGGGTGAAGAAGCTGCTGAATCAGAGAATCTCCTGGGCAACAGGAAGCTTAAACAGTGCAATAACCGAGGGGGTAAACATCAGTGCAATAGAACAAACGTCGACGAACTATATTTATGCGTGAAAGAAAGTAGAAGTTTGCGCGATGAGGCGGGAGGAGATAAACGATGCAACAGGGAACAGGAAACAAGCTCATCCTCCATCGGGTAAAATTCACAATGTCCACTCCATGACGCATAGAGATTATACCTTTAAAAATACGGGGAGAAGAAAATGAATGCTCTATGTAATTATGATTTCTAACCGCGTTAGATTAACGATGTCTCGGATTGTAACGTCTAAGTATAATGCATATATATAAAGAAATATATATATTATATATATATGATACTGTCTATGACTTTACGATAATACAGCGGACGAGGACAAGCTGGCTGAGAGAGAAAATCCGGCTGATCGTCGGCGGACACGAAACACGCCCTTAGAGAGATGCACACGCTTAAAGATATAGAGAGTATCGGAAGTATTCGCATATATCCGAATCACAAGGATAGTTTTAATTCAGCATCTCGCGCACCTTTTAACGATTATTCGCAGGAAAACGTGAATACGCCGAAACAACTGATATTCGCGTCACCCACGCTTATTTATTTCTTTCACGGTTATTAACACGTTTTCTTACTTTTATTTTCTTTTCTCTCGTAGCCATCTTGCGTTGCGAGGTTTAGTGTAAGATATACTGCATAAAAGAATGACCTATTTCGTACTCGCTAACTACTAAATCGTCGCGGCTCGATCACGACGGCGAAAGAAATTGTTACCATTCGTCCTATACGTAATTACTCCATTAGGTCTGATAAATACTCAACAACTATTATTTCTTATAACTCCTTGTCTATTCTGTCAAATTTCAAATAAATTATGTTACACTTACATTTCTTCAGATATCAAAGTATCCATTTTTTCCAGTTCAATTTCTTTTTAATGTTGCATTGTAGTCTACGATAAAAATGATGTTGTGTTGCCCTTGAACCTTAAACTCAGAATATTCACTATACTTTAACAAAACCATAAAAGTATTTAATCCAATTTTTCTGATTTTTAAGTTCAAGAACTCAACATCATCTCACAGGCAATTGTGCAAAATTGACCTTCAAATATTCAAATAGTGCAAGTATTTGATATCTAAAAAATCACGTATGAAAGAATAAAATTCATCTAATACATCTCTAGAAATAATTCACTGAAAAACTCTTCATACAGTTAATAGATAAAAAGTTATTTTAAATAGTACTTAACTCGCTCTCTATACATGTATTCTTTGAAAATCGTTCTGTCCACTTTACTTCGTAGAAATTAAAAATAGTATGTTTTTTTTGTGTAAGCGACCCGTCGTGATTCGTCTGCGTTTACTGTAATTATAAGCATTTTTACTTACGACTTTTACTTAACGAGTGTGTGGTACACCGTAGGTACTAGAATATACATAACATGTAATCCGTAGAAAAAAACTGATCGGTGTGACTATGTGAATATGCCCTAGTATTAGAAGGCAATTTACGTAGGAATAGCCAATGCAAATTATACGTATCTCTCATCTAGAAGGAATAACATTGAGATTAAGTTTTTAAGCCTAACGCATGTTTACTTTGATGCACTTACTTTGATGCATCCGTCAAAAGTTCGACGTTCTGATGTACTGTTAATTAGGGGTATAATGTACTTTGAATTTTAGTACTTATTGTTAACAGCAGGATTCGTTATATTTCTTCTGTAACACTTAAAGTATAGAAAGGAACGTCAATAAGATACTTTTACACCGACGGTCGAGTACTGTGTTTTGTTCTTTCGCATAAATTGTCCGAGAACAATTGTATTTTAACGAGTAACATAGATTGTCGCATCGTCTCGAAAGCATTATATAAAAATAAGAATTCGTAGAAATCCACCGTGTCGCCATTGTGTTGGTGTACGGGAACCTCATTCGCGATGAATTAATTAACTCTTTGCTACGTCGAGCGCAATTTATATTCAGCCTGAATTATTATTAATTATATTGTCGACTTAGATTAACGAGCATATTAACTTTCAAGCAACCGTACATAGTTTTACTGAAAGTCTTGCATATTGTATATACATAATTATATACAATGGGGAAAAAAATCGTCTATGATCTTCGTACAGTGATGATTTTTGTAAGGTATGCACCTGGTCAAAGCGTAAAGAATTTTTACTTCATTCCAGAGCTACTATTAATATTTCACCAAACTGGTATTGTACATGTGGCTGTAAGAATTCTTTATGAATAAAGATTGTTGTAGAAACCTGGGAGATGGAGTAATTTCAAACCTTACACTAAATAATTTAAGCTTTATAAAAAAATTCAAATTAACGTGCGCATTCTCTGGAAAAGCACTATTAACGCTTTCTTTATTCAAAATATATATATTACAGGTTTTTTTATAAATGCATTCTTAACAAGTGGTATAAAAACTGGTACAGATGATCCATGAATATACTTCCTTAATATTGTAGCACAGCTCTCAAGCTGTAATAAAAAAGATTATATTTTAGCAAAGATGTGATAGCAATATCAATGTAACTAGGATCTTTAAAACTTACCATTTGCCTGAGTGCAATAAGTCAAATCCTTCATTAATCTTTTCAAACGGAAGAGTATGTGTAACAAATTCATCGAGAATCAACGATTTGGACAAGTATTCTTTGACGAGTTTAGGTACACTTTCCTTTGATTTCCAACCGCCAAATGCAGATCCTTTCCAAACTCGTCCTGTCACCAATTGGAAGGGACGAGTACTGATTTCTTGACCGGCTGCGGCGACACCAACAATAACGGATGTTCCCCAACCTTTGTGACAAGATTCTAATGCAGCTCTCTACAAAATATTTCATCAATCAATTATCCTTCTTTACAAATATCCAATATTAACTGATGTGATCAAAACTTACCATAGTATTTACATTACCAACACATTCAAATGTATAATCTAATCCACCATCAGTTAATTCTATCAGAACATCTTGAATTGGTTTGTTATGATCCTTAGGATTCACAAATTCAGTACATCCAAAGGTTTTAGCTAAAAAATATCATAACTTAACTCTCATATAATTCATATAAAAAGATTATATTAATAAGTTCTTACCATACTCAAATTTACTTGGATTCACATCCACTCCAATAATACGCTTAGCACCAGCTTTCTTGCAACCAAATGCAACTGCCAATCCAACTGCACCCAATCCCCAAATAGCACATGTACTTCCAGGCTCTACTTTAGCAGTGTTAAGAGCAGCACCATATCCAGTAGGTACTCCACATCCCAATAAACATACTTTATCAAATGGTGCAGCAGGATCGATCTAATATTACATAATACACTTATTGTAATAGTGATACAAGTTGATAATTGTGAACCTATGTATGTACAATAAATACCTTAGCCAAAGAAATATCTGCTACCACTGTATATTCTGAGAAAGTTGAACAACCCATAAAATGAGCAATTGTCTTTCCTTTGCAAGTAAATCGAGAAGTACCATCCGGCATCACACCCTTTCCTTGTGTAGTACGAATCTTGCTACACAAATTTGTCTTTGGAGAGTTACAGAACTTACAGTCTCCACATTGAGGAATGTATAATGGAATTACATGGTCACCTGAAGTTATAATATAAAAAATATAACACATGTCTTAATTAGTAGACATAATACAATATTGAACAATGATTAATACCAGGTTGAAATTCTGTAACTCCTTCACCAACACTCTCAACAATACCACTACCCTCATGGCCAAGAATGCATGGGAAAACTCCTTCTGGATCTAATCCATCCAGAGTGTAAGCATCCGTATGACACAAAGCTACAGACACAACCTTAACTCTTACTTCATGTGCCTTTGGTGGAGCAACTTCAACCTCTTCAAGTGAAAGAGGTTTCTTTGCTTCCCATGCTACTGCAGCTTTGCATTTGATTACCTAAAAAATTCAAAATATTGTACTCATCAGTTTCACCTCAAAAAAATAACCGCCAAACGTAGATACTATATATAATTCTAAATGCAATTATTTATTAAAAGTAATACGAAATTAAAACAAGTACCTTTCCTTCAGTGCTCGACATAATGAACAATTTCAAATTGTTAACTGACAATGTACGACACGAAAGAAGATGAACGAACGGAACACCGATTACTATTAAAATGTCGGTCCTGATGTACTTGACGCAGTGATGGGCAGTCGTGAGATTTTATCTCACGCGAGAGCTTTCTGCGCATGCGTCAGCTGACGTCACAGCCTGCTATTAGTGCCGTATCTAGCCGGTACATGCAGTGGTGACTGATAAGAAGCACCTTAATGATTTTACATAATTTTTCAAAAATTCTTATAATTGCACTGTAAACTATGAATGTATAAGTTGGGTTAGATTACATTAGGCTGGGTTAGGTTAGTTATATATATGACTGTATAAAACTATACAACTATATATGTATGTATAGAGTGAATTATACAAAATTGCTCTGAATGTTCATCTTCATTTTCGTTTCCTCGATACATTTAGTTCCGTTAATAAATGTATACTTAGTAAATTTTGTAACTACTTATCGGCTGACGCATTATCGGTGGTAACTACGTTACCGATGTCGCGCGATTTGCTTGTTCACGACCAGTGCCAACCGTCACGCTTGTACCCGTCGCTCTCGCATACGAGCTCGCGCTATTCTCGAACTCTGATTGGTCAGTGTTTTTCATTAATAATTCAAAAACTAAGCTTAAACCAGCATTTTGGTAAAGGAAAAAGTTGTTCCGAATCACACCAGCTACCACCCCTCAAGAGGATTTCCACCTGAAAGCGAACACCCTGTATGACCAGATCTAAGTAGTATAAGCGCTTTATGGTCAGACCATTCAAGTAGTATAAGCGCTTTATGGTCAGACCATTCAAGTAGTATAACCGTATGATATGGTCAGACCTAAGTAGTATAGCCGTATGATATGGTCAGACCTAAGTAGTATTACCGTATGATATGGTCAGACCTAAGTAGTATAACCGTATGATATGGTCAGACCTAAGTAGTATAGCCGTATGATATGGTCAGACCTAAGTAGTATAACCGTATGATATGGTCAGACCATTCAAGTACTATAACCGTATGATATGGTCAGACCATTCAAATACTATAACCGTATGATATGGTCAGACCTAAGTAGTATAACCGTATGATATGGTCAGACCTAAGTAGTATAACAGTCTGATATGGTCAGACCTACGTAGTATAACCGTATGATATGGTCAGACCTAAGTAGTATAACCGTATGATATGGTCAGACCTAAGTAGTATAACCGTATGATATGGTCAGACCATTCAAGTAGTATAACCGTATGATATGGTCAGACCTAAGTAGTATAACCGTATGATATGGTCAGACCTAAGTAGTATAACCGTATGATATCGTCAGACCATTCAAGTACTATAACCGTATGATATGGTCAGACCTAAGTAGTATAACCGTATGATATGGTCAGACCTAAGTAGTATAACAGTATGATATGGTCAGACCTACGTAGTATAACCGTATGATATGGTCAGACCTAAGTAGTATAACCGTATGATATGGTCAGACCTAAGTAGTATAACCGTATGATATGGTCAGACCTAAGTAGTATAACCGTATGATATGGTCAGACAATTTAAGTAGTATAACCCTATGATATGGTCAGACCTAAGTAGTATAACCGTATGATATGGTCAGAAAATTTAAGTAGTATAACCCTATGATATGGTCAGACCTAAGTAGTATAACCGTATGATATGGTCAGACCTAAGTAGTATAACCGTATGATATGGTCAGACAATTTAAGTAGTATAACCCTATGATATGGTCAGACCTAAGTAGTATAACCCTATGATATGGTCAGACCTAAGTAGTATAACCGTATGATATGGTCAGACAATTTAAGTAGTATAACCCTATGATATGGTCAGACCTAAGTAGTATAACCCTATGATATGGTCAGACCTAAGTAGTATAACCGTATGATATGGTCAGACCTAAGTAGTATAACCCTATGATATGGTCAGACCTAAGTAGTATAACCGTATGATATGGTCAGACATTTAAGTAGTATAACCCTATGATATGGTCAGACCTAAGTAGTATAACCCTATGATATGGTCAGACGGTCTGACCATATCATACGGTTATACTACTTAGGTCTGACCATATCATAGGGTTATACTACTTAAATGTCTGACCATATCATAGGGTTATACTACTTAGGTCTGACCATATCATACGGTTATACTACTTAGGTCTGACCATATCACAGGGTTATACTACTTAAATGTCTGACCATATCATAGGGTTATACTACTTAGGTCTGACCATATCATAGGGTTATACTACTTAAATGTCTGACCATATCATAGGGTTATACTACTTAGGTCTGACCATATCATACGGTTATACTACTTAGGTCTGACCATATCACAGGGTTATACTACTTAAATGTCTGACCATATCATAGGGTTATACTACTTAAATGTCTGACCATATCATACGGTTATACTACTTAGGTCTGACCATATCATACGGTTATACTACTTAGGTCTGACCATATCATAGGGTTATACTACTTAAATGTCTGACCATATCATAGGGTTATACTACTTAGGTCTGACCATATCATAGGGTTATACTACTTAAAATGTCTGACCATATCATAGGGTTATACTACTTAGGTCTGACCATATCATAGGGTTATACTACTTAAATTGTCTGACCATATCATACGGTTATACTACTTAGGTCTGACCATATCATACGGTTATACTACTTAGGTCTTACGTGCGAAAATTATAATATCAGAGATACAATAAGAAAGAAATGGATTTTATTTTGTTAACATGCAAAGATCTGATAAAAGTCGAGCGGTATCTTTTTCCTTTGCTCTTGCAACAAATATTAATATAATATAATTAATTAATTAATTAATATAATAACAAATATAAATAAAATAATAATCATTAATAAATTAAATTATTAAATAATTTAATAGTCATAAATAAATAATATTACTTTTATTATATATAATCTGTTATATTACTTAACCATTTTATTCTCTTTCCTGCAATTTTCTTCAGATTTATTTTTTTTCCTCATTAGGGCCTAATGATACCTTATATTTGATCAAACTGTATACGCTACTGAGAACTTCTGCGAATAGCTTACTGCGCATGCGCTGAGACTGCCCACCACTGACTTGACGATAAAACGAAATGAATTCAAGGTCGTAATTTGCACGCAGTACTACATTAATGCTACTGACATCTAGTGTATACTACGATATAGTTTAATCTACAATAATTCAAATTGATTTTGAAAATAGAAAACTCGTTTTTTAAAATATCTGAATAAATTATTTTCTATTTGATTGTAAAAACTTTAATCTTAATTAACAACCTTATTTATTAATGTTAATATCCTTATTATTTTATTGTACATGTAACTATAATGAATATAATTTTCATTAAAAAATATTACACATAAATTATATTGAAATAGGAAAGATTAATACTTTAATATATTTTTTTCATGTTGATTTATTTATAAAAAAAATTCATGATGAATTTCTATTAACAGATTTTGGATTTATTACATTATCGTCTTACAACTAATTATCATGAAGTTGCACAACTATTAGCAGATTTACGTAACATGACCCAGCATGACTTTTTACAGACAAAGTGTTTATTTTGTACAAAACAATTTTTATTATTGCCTTCACAACTTGGATTCAGAAATCATATTCTGTGTACATATCACATTGCATAAAATATAATACAGATTTAAGTGAGTTGTAAATGAAACTCTTCTTGCTAATATGTTGCTTGAGATGCAACATTTGAATAATAGTTCCAACAGTACTATAATACAGGAGATCAGACATTTCAGAAATTTTTGTACTGAAATAAATTACTATATATGTATCAAAACAATGACTATTTATTAATTGTTAATTGTTGATACTTATCTATGAACTTTTTTACCTAATCTTAACATAGGTAATGTCTTTATAAGAGTAATAAAATGTGCAACTGTATAGCCAAGAAGAGCTCCCATTACACAAGGAATTGGCCAAACTTGCCATGGTCGATCCCAATCTAATGGAATTACAAAAGCACCTAACCAAGTACCCAAAAGAGTTGCTTGAATATTTGTTTTCATAGCATCGACCAGAACATTACCTTTTTGTGATTGCACTCCTGTCATAATTTCTAATGCGCTGTCTACTCCTAAGTGCAAACTTGCAGGAATAAATGTGAGGCTAGTTAATGTAATGGTGAGCATGGTAGTCTCTTCGTGTTGTGCCAGTATAGGTGCACCAAATAATATAATTACAATGTAATATGCAGCAGACAAAAGAAATGCAACTAATATAAATTTGAAAATTTCTTTCACATATCTAGACCAAGTCCTCTTGGTTTTTGATGTCCTCAATTCGGTCTTTGCTATAATTGTTGACTCAGAATGAAACATAGGGAACAACAGCTTTACCACCTCTGCGAAGAGCAGAATCAACAACACTGGAATGAATTTGTACTTCCCCACATTGTACAAGTTGTCATTTAATTTGAGTAATATCAGAATACCAGGGAAATAAATGCAAGTGAAAGAACAATATGACAATAGTAGTCTTTGGCCCAGTTTGTTTCCAACAATCATGTTCACTACTTAACCTGCAATGAAAAACTTGTGTATTTTAATTGTACAATTGAAAAGAAATTACTGTAAAATGTATTAAATCCTTACTTGCTTTAAAATACTTTTGCCAAATCTAACACCTAATATAAAGTACATACACGGTATATCATTGTATTTTATTATACGTATTTTGTCTAAAATGCCTAATAAACTTTTCATATATATTATATTGTAAAAAACTTCTGATATCGAAATGCATAAAGGAATAAAAATTATATACGAGTTAATTTAATACTTCATTAAATTCTTTAAAATACGGTATACTGATTAAAAAAAGTAATCACATAACCTATATGTTATAATATGCGATCAGCTGTAGAAGGTTCACATACATAAAAGGTCTAACGGAATGAACCAAATTTATGTGCAGTTCAAAAACTTCTCGTTCTTATATTAATTATCATGGGGAAGAATAAACAAGCGCAACGAACAAAAAATAATGCGAGGGTAAGGGAAAAATTATATTGATAATAAAACACAGTTTTATCAAATAGAAAGAATACTGGAGGTTAAATTTCATAGTTGTCAAAATGTTTATTTATCAAACTTCTCATCACATTTTTACAATAAGATATGCATTTGATGAACATTTTCTTTTGTAATAAAACTATATAAACTATTTTATAATGTGGATTAGATTTGTTTCTGTTATTTGACATATGATCTGTCAAAAAACAAAAATAACATATTGGTATATTGCTGTTTATTTCTTAGCCGTCTAACAGTAGCCGAAGTGCAGAGCTTCTTGGTACATCTGTGCCAAATTTTGTTGGTTTCTCAGCTGTAAAGGATGGAGGATATGTACCTATATTACCAGGCTTATCCCTTTGTAGCACAAATGAGGTTGAATTGAATAATGTTGATACAAATTTTCAAATAGTATTAAGGAAAATGAATAAAAAGGATGCTACAACAAAGTGCAAGGTAAGATATGATTATTCTTATGGAACATAATAGTAATGGAAATAAAAATATCTGTACTTTCAGGCTTTGCAAGAGTTTGCTACAATGTGTAAAGAATCAGAATTATCAGCTGTTGAAGGAATGTTACCATTTTGGCCACGGTTGTATTGTGCCTTAGCTATAGATGTGGAGCACAGAGTAAGAGAAGCTGCACAATTAGCTCATGCAGCTGTTGTAAAACGTGTAGGAAAAGGCATAGTAATGTATTTGAAACAAGTAGCAGGGGCTTGGTTTACTTCACAACATGATACATACCCTCCTGCAGCATCAGCTGCTACTTATTCATTCAATGTAATTTATTATGAATGACAGATAGTTACAAAGAAATGTACTAAATGGATATTTGTTAATCTAAAATTTTCTTTCCATAGAACACCTTTCCACCAAAAAAAGTTATTGATGCCATCGTGCATTGCCAAAATGAGATCTTAACATATATTTGTGATAACATCACTGTACACACTGCACAATCTTTATCTGTACAAAAGTATGTTTTATATTATTTTGTGAATAGGAATTTGATTATGAATATTATTATACTGTTTGTTATTAGGAATCTTAGCGCAGAAGAAATGGAAACAAAGTATCAAAGGGTGTTGATAGCAAGTTTGCAGGGATACAGTGTCTTCTTAAGGAAAGTTCCTATTAAAGAAATTGAAAAAATGATTGATATTCATAAGAAAATTATAAGTAACAACAAATTTTGGAAGTTAGTTAAGTATGATGCTCTTCCAGTCAAAACAGCATTTTTTAATGTATTAACATCAATAATTGAGAATGCAGATATTTTGTTGCAAGATGAAAAGAAAAAAGCTGTAACAACTATTATGAACAATCTTGATGAAACAGAACCTGCACTGTTGGCTGCTGTGTGGGAATGTATGCTTGTCACTATAAGTAAAATACAGGTAAATATATTTTTATAATACTTGATACTATAGAATTTAGTTAAACTACAAAGAATCATTTCCATTTAGGACTGGTATTGTCTAGTAAGTGTGGAGAAACTAGTATTACCAAAACTGTGGCGTGTTTTAAGAAGTGGAGGGCAATGTTGTGCCAGTATAGTATATCCAAATTTATTACCATTTATTAGTCAATTTCCGAAGTTGAACATCGATTCTTATAATTTATACACGAATTTCTTCAGTAACATGCGGCAAGGGTAATTAACGATAAACATATTTTAAACATACTAAATTACATATAACTTTAAAACTCTTAAATTTTTATCCAGATTTTCAGTGAAAAGCGTACAAACAAGTCGTTCAGAAATAACTGCGGTTATGACATCGTTTATCGAATGTTTACGTTATTCTATTCTTCTGAATGTTAATAATCAAGATTTGAGCAATGCACTTCTCAAAGAACAGGTTTTTATTACACTTTGTCTTACAAATATTTTATCTGAATATAAAATATTTGACGCTGCCAATTAATTATTTCAGCTCATACCAGTTTTAGAGATGTGTTTAAAAGAAAATAGTCCTATAAAATCAGTCTTCTTCTCTAAAATCACTCACTTAGTGCGATATTGGAGTAAAAACCGGCACAATGATGATTACAAATCCTATTCTATGTTGATGCAAGAATTCTGGAGTGAACTTGATAAATTATTTAATTCACTCATAAGTGCATGTCAGCATTCTGAAACGTTCAATATTTTAGACACAAACAATGCTCAAATTGAATTTTTAATTACACTGAAAACTGCACCTGTGCATGTCCGCAAAAATTTGAAAGTAAAATTCTGTAGTTCTGAGGAGGATGGACCAATTCAAGCTCAAACCGAAATTATGAACACTGAAAACGTTGATACTGAATTTTTTGCTGAGCTCAATAATTTCGTCAATTCCCTATGCATAAAATACTTGAATCAAATCACTAAAGAGTCTGAGAAAAAATACATCATATATTTGAATAAATTAATTATATGCTTTGAAAGCGAGGATCTCTTCAAAAATTTGTCAGAGTCGCTCAAAACGCAAGTAAACTTTTTCGATTTTTATGATCAGACTTTACGAAACTGGTTAGTAGAATCGTCAAAGGAAACTGAACATATAGTAGAATTGATATTTAATTTTATGAAGTATATGAATGATTCGGAGAAAAATGACATTCTAAAGTCATTGACACAGGTAAGATTACTTTTTTATATTCTTTTTGTACAAATATGTGCAGTATTTATTTACTTTTAGTTCGAAGATATTACAACATCAAGAAGCATCATACAATGTGCGCTTTCCAAAAAGCATAGAAACGATGCAATAATAAAGAAATGGTGTTCTCAATCAAAAATAACTAGTTTATTAATAGACGTGGCAAAAGAAATTGCTTCAGGCAATTATTCTGATTTAGAGCAAAATCAAAAACTTATTTTGTTAGCCTTTGAATCTTCTGACGATGGCAGTAAGTGTTTATTTATTATAGTTTCTTAATATAACTTTGATTAATTTAATATAATTTTTAGATTTATTGATAAAGGAAGGTGGACTCAACGAAATTATATTTATATTATGCAATTCACTTCGTAACATAAATGAAGAATGTTTATTAGACTTTGCAAAATTAATATCTTGTATTGTTCCGCTAACGTGGGTTCATAAGCAGTCGATACCTGGTGCAATGCAAATATTGGAAACACTTTTCGAATTGCTTTCACAAAACTATTTCAGTAATAACTCCAGCTTTATTGATACAATGAGAGAAGTATGGAAGCAAGGGCTCTTCGAAGCCATTCAAAAACTTTCGAGTAACGAATTTATTGATTTGACCAAGAAATTTGCAACTTCTATGTGGAAAAAAATATATGAATCGTAAGAAGATTGTTGTTATATGTAAAACACTTTTTATTTCGTGGTTATGATTCATGTAATAATTTGCAGGAACGAGGAACATGTTAAGGAAGTGATAGTGGATATAGCAGTCGACTTTGTTGAAATTGTCATTAATAATAAAATTTATGAAAATGATGAACAGGCGAAAGAAATTATTTTAACGTTCTTAATAGATGATGATATAATAAGATGGATGGCCGAAGTAACTGGCATTATTGTATATGGTGATGTATTGTGTGGTAAATTATATGTATCGTCTCTCGATCAAAAGATACAAATTCATCAAGAGAGTATGTCAATCGAATTAACAAGTGGTACTGTAATTGATAATACTGAGAACTGTTTAAAATGGGCATTATTTAATATAAACTTACTAAGTAATCTCTGTTTAATATCAATTAAGAAAAATAAAGAAGAGGAAGCTGACTATGAAAAAGTATTAATACATTACGTGAATTTACCGGGAGTTACAAATTTATTGATGAACATTTTATATTCAATTATTTTGGGGCAAATTTATTCTTCTCATTACAAATCTGTAAGTATGATAACATCTTTTTTATTACAGCAATGAGCAAATTCCATTTATTGTTAATTTATTACAGACAAAACATTACAATAATGTGAACAAAGTTCTGACAACCGTGCAAGATAGTTTCAAACAATTACAAATGTATATTAATGAAGATACAGTTACTGATATTATGAATCACATTAGACAGTAAGTATTCCTCTTTAATTCATGTAATAAGACATTACTTATTTTGTGCATATTTACAGGAATTGTTCAAACTACGGATGTATGTTATCATATATATTATACTTTTGTTGCGATGAGTTACACTTGGACAAAGAACCTAAAGAATTGTTTGATGATTATAATGTTAATGATATATTTGCTAAAAACACTGAAACGACATTACAAGGGTTACAGGTAAAATATTAACCTCAATTTAATTTTATAGTGTATAACAAAAAGATCTTATTCTAGGTTTTGTCGAAATTCCAATGTCCTGAAGACGTATTGGTATCAAGAGATGACGACGTGTATGATTTAATTGCAGCAAGAAATGTCTTTATCACTCAAGAAGATAATTCGAATTATTTAAACATTTTAGAAAAAGTAATATCTTACGAAAAAGAAAACCCTGCATTATTACTTCTTGATTGGTAATATATTAATTCTTTCAACCTTATTAAGTTTATTAAATTAAATATAAAATAAATATGTATGTTTGTAGCGATATTTCACATGTTTCATGGGAAAAGTTAAGTTTACCATTAGAACTGATAAGATTACTGACAGTACTCATTAAAAAAGTACCTTCGAAATTAACCTACGAGCATTGGAACTTTACTCTGATTTCATTAGTTATGTGGCAACTTACGGTCACTAAATCAAAACGGAATGCCAACGACTTTAAGGTTTGCATTGAATATATTATTTAAAACATTACTGACTGTTATTTATTTCTTCTTTTTTAATGTTACAGGTATCTGCATTGACAGTGGCCGTTTGCCAGCTTTATCGTGCACTTCAGACTTTAATTAACAAACACGAACAAGAGGAAAAAACAGATTTGTCACCGACCTTATTGGACGAATGGAAACATGTTTTCGCTTCTGATATACAAAGTGGAATCATTCAATCTTGGATACATTATACGGGTAAGATTATAATAAAATATCAAGCAGTGTAATTAATGGATTTAGATAACATTTTTGTTTCGCAGATTTGTACAACGAGAAAACAGTTTTGAAACATGTTGTACTGTTAGATCACTTAGGGAGAGCCGTAAAAATGTTAAACGGAGACATAATTTTCAAAAATCAATCAAGTATATCGTTAAAGGACTCCGTTAAGTTGTCATTACAATTACTTCAATCTCCTGTAGCCAGTATACAATTGGGCGCTTATCATGTATTAAAACATGCGGTGCCTGAACTTGTACGTCAAGACAAAGTTACCGTAGAAACCGAAAACTTCGATACAAATACATTGAACATTAGGAAAATGGAAGATGTACTTCAAAACACTCAAAATATTGTGAATACTATTTTGATGGATTTCAAGTAATTTTCCTTTCTAACACTTGTACATAGAGTGTTCATTCATATGCTAATTTATAGTATTTCCATAGATTATGTGACACAGTCAGCTGTACCATTCAACCATACACAGACTCATATACATATACCGTAGGATATTTGTTAACTTGGGCTGTTATCCTGGAAATGTGTTCAAATGCTCATGGAGATTTACTTTACCAATATGCTGAAATACTCAAGTGAATATTGGCTTTGTTTTAGAATTTCTTAGATTTTTAGAAACACATATGAAGGATTTGTTATACATGAATATAATTGCAGGGACAACTTCTTCCCCAGTTTGTTGAATAATATATTCAGACTCATGCCGGTGGAGGTACTTCAAGATAATAAGAACAAGGGTGCAAAACTAGTAGAAATATTTTCTACTGAACCATCTCTTGATTTTGGAGGTAAGTCAGTCATGTTTTTTTCAAATTAGAGGTATGCTTAAACAGTTATTTGTAACATCCCACAGAAAGTTGGACCGAATTGAGGTTAGATCACATAGTGTGTTGGCTGTACACAAACAGTTTAAGATATTTGCCAGTGCTGGTAAGGCAATGGTGGAGTACCGCTGACAGCAGAGTCAGTGTTGCAGTAGACAAAATCACAAGCCATTATGTTAGCCCTATGCTTTGTGAAGAAGAACTGCTCAACAATAAATTACAAAGCATTGAGAACATGCAAGTGAAGGTCCATCCGACGTTTCGCGAGGTTGTTGCTTTATACCAGATGGATGATACTAAGTTGGAACTTAATATTGTTCTACCGTCGAATCATCCACTGGGACCAGTCACGGTCGAACCTGGCCAACACGCTGGTGGCACTGCAAATTGGCGAAATTGTCACATGCAGTTGTCCATATTCCTCACTCATCAAGTAACGATACTGATCAAATAATTGTAACAAAATATGTATCATATCTGAATTGTTTATTTGTCTTTTGTAGAATGGATCTGTGTGGGATGGACTAGTATTATGGAAAAAGAATTTGGACAAGAAATTCGCTGGCGTGGAAGAATGTTACATTTGTTTCAGTATTTTTCACATCAACACATACCAAATACCGAAATTATCTTGTCACACGTGCAGGAAAAAGTTCCATACCGCGTGTCTGGTATGTATTACATATTCACTAGATTTACAAACTTCATCTAATCTGTTTATTGTACTTTTCAGTATAAATGGTTTAGTACAAGTCAGAAGTCCACATGTCCCATATGCAGAAACATATTTTAAGCCAACATCGTCATAGACAAAATTTGTATCCCTGTCAACAAACGGTGTATATAAATTTAATCGTGCAGTGCATAAGTTATGTACATTTATTGTATATTATACAAAATATTAATAAATTTGAATTTACAGAATTATGATTAATAAAATGAGATCATTTCTGATATACAGGATGAGTTTTGAAAGATATCAACTTTTTTATCGATTTCGCTTTAATTCGTGTCAAAGTTATTTTTCGGAAAGGTACTTTTAAACATGATATCACTAATCATTTTATCCTGTATTTCGGGAAGAGTGCTGTCATACGACTTAGGCAGATAGAAACACGAGATAAGATTACACTTGTTTTTAATCAGGTGCAGGTAAAAGATAAGCGTCATTCATTTTTGAAGTGTTAAACAAGACAGACTTCAACATGCCCGGTAAGTTTATAGAATCTTTTTTAATACTTTGATAGCCTCTTTTAATACATTGTTATTAAATCTGTAATTTTGTAAATTGTTATATTATCGCAAATTGTTTTATATTGTAATTATCGCGAGATATCGACAGAAGAGGCAAGCAATAAATATTAAAGTATTAAAATAACAGGGTTAGTCAAAGTTTTAATATTATATACAATTAATAACAAATTAGAAATTTAAGAATTACCATAATTTGTTGGTAAAATTCTTTTTATTCTGTTATCATTCTTTATGGTGTTTAATGTTCCATTATTACAAGTGTTCGCAAATATTAAATTATCGAAAGGTAGGCGAAATATGTAAACATACAATGTAAATTAACGCAACAAAAATTTTTTTCTCAATTAAGACTATATTCAACATGTTAAATATAAAAAATTTTTAATATAAATTCATAAGGGTCGATAAGAAAAATAAACATGCAACACGTTGCACAAGCCTTCCCTTATCAGTTTCTCTTATCAAGCAAGTTCTGGAAAAATCTTATCAAGATAAAGTATACTTACATCAGTATATTATACAACATTAGTATATCTCTACATTCTTTTATTTATTGATAATTACATAACATGTAATTGTAGACGTTACATAACATTTTCTGACGATCTATTGTAAAATGCTCAGTTCAGGACAAATTGCTTCACAGAAATAATTTTCGTATTTTTGTATTAGCGAAGTCTTTGAAGATTTCGTTAAAAAGTTCGTGAAATTGATTTTATGAAAGTCTAGCTTTTAAGACTGTAGTTTTACTGCTTGAGGATTACAGCTTTTAGGATTACAGGATTGACCCAGGTTCGGGGGATAATTGTACTGCCTTTACTATATTTAATATTAGTAATGTAACGTAATTATTATATACTAGTAATGTATATCAATAATATATATTTACTGATATATATATACTAATGTAAACCACTAATATAAACTAGTATATATTTACACAAGTCATCAAAAAAAAATTATTTAAATCTTCAGTGACATTTATAAAAAACCTCAGAAGTTAACATAATTAATAAATAATTTATATTCCTATGAAATTATCTAGTAGATAATTATTGAACCGTAAAGATGTATATTTCTATGCATTACATTCACTCAGAGGGTTCATATACTGAACGAGTCGATCTGACTTCTGATCAGAGGCAAAAATCACAACTGATTAATCTCCTAACTACAATTTAACTTCAGGAAGCTAACTAATTAATACAATTAAAGCTCTCAGATGGCTTCACCGAAATTCAGGACAAGGTGTACCACATGCAGCAGTTAGCGGAGGTCGCGACAGCGATGGATGTACCATCTACGTCGGCAGAGCCTTCCATGCAGGTGATATGCTGCCGGCTAAAGTGATCCCCGACAAAAATGTAGCCTACGTGTGCCACAATGGCGAGGAACATGCCAAACACGATTTCGAAGTGAGCAACTTTATTCTTTCTTTACGATCTTAATTTTTTTTTCTGTGAAAGTCGAGGTCCACCATCTTAAAATAATCTTTATGGATTCATCTACAATCAGATCAACTCTTTCCTATATGTTTCTTTTAATTTGAAAAATATTCATGGCACGAACGAAAAATGTCATAAAATAATTCTTTTAAACGAAAGTAATACAATATTGTTAATTTGTGATCTTTTGAGAAGATGGATGATTACTGAACTTGAGAAATGTTGGAAATGTTAGAAGTGACTTTGAGACAAGATAAAAATTTGCTGTTCGTTAAATTTTTATTTGGAAGAATATAAATTTGAAAAAGTACAAATTGTCAATTTGACAAAATAGAAATTCGATAAAATACAAATTGTCAGTTTGACAATTTAAAAATTTGATAAAATACAAATTGTCAATTTTAAAAATTTCATAACATAATATTTTATCTACCACATCCACAAAGTCCAACATTAATGTCCCCAAATTTCAGAATATTAAACACCTTATATTTCACTCTCGCAAAAAATTAAAAGCGTTCAAAATACAGTTCCACCTCAACAAAGTAAACATCAAGTTCGAATTAACACCTCCAATAAACGATATTTGGTTACAAACCATTCGAGAGTCGAAGCGATTAAGTTCAAGGCAAATCTGCAGGATCAACGTGCTCACTCGACTGATTTCTAGTAAATAATAAGTCCTCACAATCATAAACTTAATCTCTTGGTGTAACTAACCAGCCTCTTAACGTATGCAACACAAAATCGAGATTTCGTGTCAAGGCAAAGCCATTTTACAGAATGGGAATACTATTTGTTACGATTTGCATCAAGCTTTAGCTTTGTGTAACCTCAGATTGTGCGATTGCCTTGGGGCTGTAGAAGAAATTCAGAAGAACACGCCATTTGTATTTTGCACCACCACATTTGTTTTCAAAGATAAATTTGTATTCATGTATATTTTTACTTTTATCTGAAATTTTGATTGCGGGAAATTTCTGTCTCTTAAAAATAAATTCATGGAAGGTACTGTTTTTATGTTGAGATAATAGTGTTTTGGAGTTTATTATATTAGAACTATGCTAAAGTTTATTACATTAGAATTTAATGTGTTAAAATTTATTGTATTAAAATTTGTTCTTCGAAGTTGATATATTTATGAAATTTTTTGTGTTAAAATTTGCTGTAGTAGAATATATTTATATTGGTATATTAATGTACATATGTGAGTATGTGACTATGAGTCTATTGAGTATGTGACTATATGAGTAAATGAGTATATGAGTACATTAATATAATAATATAATCTCACTTAATACTTTAATATAATCCAGTACACACAAACCACAATTTATTATATCACACTTCAGCATACAGCAATTAACCTAGCAGCAAAGTTTATCACAGTTCCTAGAACTGTTTGTTCTCCACCTGAAAAATCATAATCGGAAACGCTTACCAGAGATAAGAAAATGAGTTTGTTCAAACAATCGATTCCAAATAAAATGAAGTCATCTCTATCAACTCTATATCAATAAATCAATAAAACGTCTTATCCGTAAGACATTTACGGTTTCTCCGTAATTTTAGAGAGAACGTAACGGTCAAGGATGACGAAACGAGAATATAATAAGTTCTGACGAGAATCGTTTCCGTTTTTATAGGTTTTGTGCCAAGGTGAATTCGCATGGGAGTTCTGCAGCAACGGAAGCGTACCAAGCAATGCGGTAGTCGGAGGACAAACATGCGATGGAGAACGTTTGTATGTTGGACGTGTTCTCCATAATGGATCCCAAACTGTTGGCAAGGTTGGTATTTTGTTATTGCGAGGTTGAACATTTTGGAATTTGGTATTTGGAGATTTTTTAAATTTAGGAATTTAAGGATTTGGGGTTTTTCAGGTTTGGGGATTTGAGCATTTGGGGTTTCTCTTTGGGAATTTAAGAATTTGGGGATTTTCAAGTTTGGGAATTTTAGGATTTAGGGTTTTACAAGTTTGGGAATTTAAGGATTTGGGGTTTTTCAAGTTTGGGAATTTAAAGGTTTGGGACTTTTCAAATTTGGGAATTTAAGTATTTCGGTTTTTTTCAAGTTTGGGAATTTTAGGATTTGGGGTTTTTCGAATTTGGGAATTTTAGGATTTGGGGGTTTTCAAGTTTGGAAATTCAAGGGTTTGGGATTTTTCAAATTTGGGAATTTGAGGATTTGGGGATTTTCCAATTTTGGGAATTTAAAGATTTGGGAATGTTCAAATTTTGGAACTGAAGAATTTGGGAATTTTACAATTCAGGCACTTGGAAATTTGGGAATTTGTAAATTCACGTACACGAAGATTTGGCGATCTTCAAGTTTAAGAACTTAAGAATTTTGGTGTTTGAAAGTTTGGAGATTTAGATATTTGAGAATTTGGAAACTTCACAACTTGAAAGTTTAATAAGTTTGAATGTAGATTTGTATATGATATACGTTCCACACATGTACATGCAAAAAATAAAGAACGAAAATTGTGTTTCGCAGATTCAACCAAGTCACGGATGCCTATACATCCCCTACGACGGAGAAGAATTATCCTTCAAAGACTACGAGGTCCTCGTAATTCACTAAAACTCATCAAACATTTTCATTATATTACACTAACGCATTTATTAATACATGACTCTCACTTATCCTGTAATTGCATTCTTATAAACTCGTCTATACTTTAACGACACAGGAAAATAAAATGCTTCCTTTTCTTTAAAAACCTGAGTAATCTTTAAAACATCCTCTTCATTTTGTAATAAAAATCTATTTGTATATAAAAATATTTACAATAGTTATTGTTATTGTTAACTATTATAAATATCTTCATATGCAAATATATTCAAAAATATCCACTTAAAATTAGACAAAAACTGTACTTTAAAATATTTGTAATAAATATATGAACATGGACGAAAACATAAGACGCTAAAAAAACTTGCCCTAAAATATTTTCTGAAATTCATCAAAACACTTATGTAATTTTTTATTATTATTTACAAAAGTACTATTATATTTATAATAGACTCTTAAATTAATTTTGTATAATTTCGAAAAACCTTTCAAGACCAAAACACAGTGTACAGAGTATTCCTCCTGAGACGGCCATTTTGAATATCTCGCTAATAATAAGAGAAATGTGAAGGAAAGAATAACCGAAGGTTCAAATTCTTTTCAATGCTATAACTGTGATCAGTTCCGCACCTAATAAATTATAAGACAAGGGGTTTGTTTATTTATATCTTGCCAACATCTGAGTATACGTTTAGCTTGAGGTTCTCGAGGTCGTTTCCTTGCGAAGAAGTTCCGAGTTCGACCACTCATGGACAACGGACGACAGAACACGAAAACAACAGATCTGTTATAGCTTTGAATCGAATATTTTATAGCATCGCTCGAATTACGAGCATTACTCACTTGACGACGTCATACGGTCAACTTGAGAGGCAGTGCCGTAGTTGAACCCTAGATTCGACCGACGATTCTAAATCTCTTCCCTAAACTCCTCTTTCGTTCTCTCTCTCGTCACCTGGTACCAAAATCGATTAAAAAGCGGCCGATCAACCGGAACAACGTAACATTGACCGAATTTCTACATGGAAGGTCTAGAAAAATCTCGAGAGCATCGAGCATGAACGAACGGACGTAATTGGTAATTCGTCACAATTGACCGGCCAGGAAAACGTGATTATGGGACCAGACAGGTCAAGCATGAATTTAATGTAACACAATCTGTTTAATTCGTCGTTCTAGGTAACCATCGGAGACGGCCCTGCCTGAAATAGGCTCCGTAGAAGACAAGACAGTCACTCGTGATTATTTTATCAACAAATTGCCACATTTAAACGGCACCTCGACTCTGGCCTACCAGAGATGACGGTTTCAACGGTGCTCACTGTTTACGTGTGTCTGAGATCTTTCGGACCCTGAAACGGAGATGTGACGGATGAATCTTGATTTGAAAATTTGGGCGGCGGATTCTTTCGTATTATTTATTCATAGGACGTAACTGGTCCGAAATGGGCTAAATATAAGCTAGTTGAAGTATGGGACACATTAGGGTTTGAGATGATGGAGGATTCGGGAAGAAACGATGTAGATGTGTCATCTTGTAGAACATTTTAGGTATTACGTTTGAGTTGTAAGGCTGATTATAACTTGAGAATGTGTTTATTTTATAATTTTAATAAACTATGTAAGAGTTCATTTTTAACTAATCTGAGGTTAAAAAATTTTTTATTGAAAGGTATTGGTAATAATGGCTGCCATAGCTTCACCCTTCAGCAGGTTTTTTTATATTAACAATTTTCAATGATTATTATATTAATAATTTTTAATAACCTGTTGAAGCAAGAGTTTCTAAAATTACCATATTGAAATTGTTTTATTGTTGTGAAATATATCATTTAACAATGGCTGCCATAGCTTCACCCTTCAGCAGATGATAATTTTATATATCAACAATTTTGAATAACCTGAAGCAAGAGTTTTTAAAATTACCATGATATTGAAAATTACCATACTGAAATTGTTTTATTCTTGTGAAATATATCGGTTAGCAATGGCTGCTACAGCTTCACCCTTTAGTAGATCTAAATATTGCCTACACACCTTCTTCCACCAACTTCCTAACAATTAAATTAATTCCTATTAAATTTAATTGGAAATAGGAATTTAAATTTAAATTAAATTCCTATTAAATACATTTAATAATATCTAGTACAACACACACACCTAACAGAATAAAAAGAACTACTCGAATGAAATGAGCTTTGAACGAAATGTTTTTATGTCACACTCAGCAGCTACTAAAAAACGTACATTTGTAACTATCTTGAAATTAATCATAAATAATCGAGTTTACTTTAAAAGCCTTTTAATGTACGTATAATCACATGAACGATTTTTTGCTAATTTACCTTATATAATATTTTATTTGTACAGATGATTTTAGTCGTTAACATCAGTGTGACTCAATGTAAGTCCCGTAATAATTATCGATATTTTGCAAAAAGGTGAAGTACACGAACATTGACTGTACGAAAAATAAATAAATGCAGACAAGTTAGGAAATACGTAATGGATGGGAAATCCTAGTTTTGTATTTTGGATTTTTTGCTGAGTACATCGAAATAAATACTTGGTATTAAAATTGAAGTATACTTGTATACTTTAGTGATACACACAACGATATAAAACACACAACGAACAAAAAACACAAACCGTGAATACTAAACTCACGATACTAAAAGACAAAATAGTTCCAAGGAAAAAATTAGCAAAGCTAATCCAAGTTGTTCATAGAATTCATGTTATTAATTTACAGAACGATTTCACTAGACACGTTACTATATAGAGTACGAGATTTAAGATTACAAAAACGTTTACCTGACAAGTCCAAGGCGATGATGTATACCGAATAAAGAAACAAACACGTTTCTTCTTGACCTACATTTATTCACATTCGAATCAGAATATGCTAAACAGATACGATACATTCTATAATAAAATTTTTGCATTTAATTTGTAAGGTAAAATTCAGTATACTCTGATGAAAATTAATTATGCAAGAAAGGGGTTGTTTTAGGGAGACAAAAGTTCTAATTTTAAAAAAGTAAATTTGTTTTCTGTACGTCCATCATTTTGTTATGGGAGGTTGGGATAGAAGCAGTTTAATAGTTGAGTTTAGGTGAGCGAAAAAAATAGTAAGTTCTGAAATTTGCAAATTTTTGAATCTTCACATCTGTGAAATAAATTTGTCAAAGTTCTCCAATTTCCAAATTTCTTTAGAAATTTTCAAATTTCCACTTTCTCTAATTCATAAAGCTACACTTTCCAATCACCCCAATTTCTAATTTCCCTAATTCCCCATTTTTCTAATTTCCAATCTCCCTAATTCCAAATTTCCCGAATTCTAAATTTCCCCAATTTCCAATTTACTCAATTACCAATTTCTCGAATTTCCAATCTTCATAATTTCCAATCTCCCCAATTTCCAATTGCCCCAATTCCCCATCTCTCCAATTCCAAATTTCCCCAATTCCTAATTTCTCCAATTCTCAATTTCTCCAATTCCCAATTTCTCCAATTTCCAATCACCCCAATTTCTAATTTCCCCAATTCCCAATTTCCTCAAACCCCCAAACCTCAAATTTGCAATCTCCCAAATTCCCAATCACCCTCCAACCTTCAAATCTCCCACCGCCAAATCCCCAAAATTCCAAACCTCCAATCCCAAGCTCCCCAAAATTCCCATCTCTCAAACCTCCCAAATTCCCAAAAATCTCCAACTCCCAACTCTAAAACTTCCAAATCCCCATAGCTCTCCACCAGCTCAGCACCTCGATCCCCATGAGTCCCTCACCAAACGCTCGAAAACAAAATGGACGACAAGAGAAGGCCGAAGCATCCTCGTTCACCGACACAAGTTAACCTTGATCCGAAAAGCGTCGAAGAGCGGAACCGGAAGCGTGGACGGTCAGACGTGATCGCAGAAACAATTTCTGTCGACGAGGTTTCGACGAGTAACGAGAGTAGTTCAGAGGCTAGGTGGATGTACCCTTGGCTACCTCCCCGCACGTGGAGAGGACCCTCCGTGGCTCGGAGGGGCCAGATAGAGGGAACACGAAGTGGTGGAGGCAAAACTGTTACAGGAGGTGGTCGAGAGGAAGAAGGTGGGAAAGAGGTAGCACGCTGTATCGTAATGTACGATGGTGCATTAGCCAGAAGTAGACGGTCAGACGGTCTCTCGCGGACCGGCTGAAATTCGACGAAGTTGCAAACCGAAGATCTAGGACAACCCAGAACACATTCCCTGCATGACGTCGTAGAAGATCCCTGAAGAGTCTACCTTCTGCACACACTCGATCATGTCAGCGACCGAATAGTCGACCTACAGAAAACTTCATCGCACACTCGAGTATTCCAGCTACCAACATGTCGAAGACCAGCCCGAACGGGGCGGTGGACACGACGGAGAAGAAGCGTGACCCGGTCACCCAGGTGGCCGACCAAGCCGTCGTGTGGAAGTCCATGACCCTGCGTCAGAAGTGGTCCTACTTCACCAGCAGCATCACCGTGGAGCCTATGATCGCCTGCTTCGTGATTCCGTCGATGCTAGCTTCCCTGGCGACGCAGAATCTCAACCTGGAGAAGGCGTGCAGGGTGAACTTGGCCTACTCCGACGAGGTGTGCACCGCGTTGGCTATGAGGAACACGACAGGCTACGAAGTCGAGGAGATAGCCGTGCAACAGCTGGTCGCCGGCATGCAGACCTGGAAGACGGCTCTGACCAGCGGTCTGCCGACCATCTTGATCCTCTTCATGGGTGCCTGGAGCGACCGTACGGGTCTGAGGAAACCCTGTATGCTGCTGCCCATCGTCGGAGAGTTCCTCAGCAGCGTGAGCATGCTGCTGTGCACGTATTTCTTCTACGAGGTGCCCATGGAGGGCACCGGGGTGCTCGAGGCTTTGTGGCCGTCGCTCATGGGCGGGTGGTTCACCATGTTCATGGGTGTTTTTAGTTACATCGCGGAGATCACGTCAGTGGAGTCGAGGACGCTTCGGATCGGTGCCGCTAATGTTTTCTTGTCGCTCGGTGTACCTATCGGCATGGCGCTGTCAGGGATTTTGTACTTGAAACTGGGATTTTACGGTGTTTTCGGGATATCGACCTTGTGTTACGTGTTGACGTTCATTTATGGACTCGTGGTGATCAAGGAGGCGCCCAGGGTTAGGCTCAAACAGACGGAGAAGATGTCCTTGTGTGGCGCGATAGTGGACTTCTTTGCGTTCAAGCATATCAAGGAGACTTTTCGGGTGGCGTTTAAGAAGGGACAGAATAACAGGCAGAAGAGGGTGATGGTGCTTATGGTCGTTGTTATGGTTGTGATCGGACCGCTGTATGGTAAGTGTACTGTTTCTTCTTCAAGTCTTAGGTAGATTCAGGATGTAAGTCAAGAAATCTGGCAGCCAGAACCAGGCTAGGTAGTCTGGTAGTCGAAAGGATCAAGTTACTAGAAGTGAAAGAAGTGCTTCTAGCTACGTGCTGGGATATTTGTCTGTCTACTTGTCGACTTTACACACATCTTAGTGGTTTGGGTTCTGTTTACATTCTTTAGATGACATGCTTGATATGTTATGATTAGAGATTACTATTTAAGTATGCTGTGGAATATTTAATATAAAATGTGGGAAGATAGTTTTGATAGCGATATGTTTTATTAATAGCACAGTGGAAATTCTAGTTTAGAAATTGATACGTTGAGGGAGGGAGGTCAGTAGTAGCCTACTGGTTAGGTACTAGATATCTAGCTCAATATTTTATTATTACAATGCATACAAATTTCAAACATTTCAGAGCTTCTCAAGTATCCACATCTACAAATTCCCTGAAATCCATAAAATCTCCAAAATCTCCAAAATATCCAAAATCCCTAAAATCTCCAGAATTCCCAGAATCCCCAAAATTTTCAAAATTCCCAGAATTCCCAGAATCTCCAGAATTCCCAAAATCCCCAAAATTCCCAGAATCCCCAAAATTCCTGGAATCCCCAAAATCCCCAAAATTTCCAAAATCCCCAAAATTCCCAA
The DNA here is from genome assembly GCA_963576845.1 of Megachile leachella. Classification (NCBI taxonomy): domain Eukaryota; kingdom Metazoa; phylum Arthropoda; class Insecta; order Hymenoptera; family Megachilidae; genus Megachile; species Megachile leachella. Next base: position 11,947,433 of record OY756255.1, read on the forward strand.
AATCCCCAAAATCCCCAGAATCCCTAGAACTTCCAGAATTCCCAAAATTCCCAGAATCCCCAAAGTCCCTAAATTTTCAATATGCAAACATTTCTGTGATAAAATCGTATCCATAGCACGCTATCCAGCAGCGAATGCATTTTTTTTTCTATTCGTTCAGCTGCAGTATTCGATTTCTCTTTCGACAGAGCTTATCGCGAGTAATTATTTCCTCGCTCCGTTGAATCCACTGAATACGGTCAAACGATGATATAGAAAAACAATTTCAACTCGTTTGCGTACAGAATCATCGTGTACTTCTTTTTTCAACTTTTATTTTCATGGACTTTCACGGTTTATAGCTTTGACGAATCGACTGCACGTTCAGACACGATTATACAGTCTTTAGGTAACTGAAAGTTTCACTTTAGCGACGCTTAGATGAAAGTGGGAAGAGTTTCACGTAACTCTCATTAATCTTGCTACTATTGCTGTGGTAATCCGTGCATGATTTCCATCGGTAATTGCAGTATTTTGAATATGGGAAAGCGGGAACGGTGAGCGTATGCAGAAATGGTTCATTTTTGTGTGCTGATGTGAAAGATATACTAGGAAGGATTTGCAAAATATTATTTCATAGAACAATTCTATATTTCAAAAATTAAAACTACATATCAATTTTTTAACGTATCCAATGTTCAAGTGATCAAATATAGAAATTTGAATTTGCTCGAAGCCGTCGCTCTTGTCTCTGCGCATGCATAGCCCTCGCGCTCTGATTGGTCCGTGTTTTTCCTTAATAATTCAAAAACGGAGCTTCGAATCCCATTTTTGCAAAGGGAAATCTTATTCAGAATCACGTCAGCTACCAATAAGACCTACACTAGTTATGAAACACCCTATATTTATTAAGAGTTACATTTTTTTATTCAGCGACAAGAATATTTTTACCTGCAAAGAATAATCAAGATTTCAAGATAAACTCCTAAAGAAACATCCTGTAATATCCAGCAGTGAAAATTGAAGTCTTTTTCGTTTTGCTCGAAGGAACAATAATTCAGCTGTTAGTGTCCTCAATTTTCTCTAAATAACCGAGATGCTAATCTCGAACGACAATGCAGTTGCATCCGTTGATTACGGATTATTAGCGCATCGCGAATTCTTATTGCAACAGGGAATTCAAGGCAGCTGTCCTTGTCATAATTTAATTAGACCGCTAATACGCCGGACATTATAATGTTTCGTTACGTCTTTATTCCCTTGATACCAACTGCAAAGATCGTCGCGAGTAATCATGCTGCTTATAACAATTTCGTATAATGGCCTTCTTCCTGATTTTGAGAGCCTAATAATTAGGTGTTCGTGGATATTTTGCGAAAATTTTCTATTTCTTAATCTTCACGTCGCTAGTTCGTGGTATCGTCTTACGTTTCCTTCAAACCACTGTAACTGAGAACATTATGCGAGCATGTAGGAATTTAATTGGATACTCTATCTTCGAATTATTTCTCTGAAAAGTTCGGAGATTCTAAGTTTACATGTTTCAAACTTTCGTGATTGTATATTTGAAAATCTGCTAATTTTATGTGGGAACTTTTGTAAATTTATTTTGAAAATTTTTAGTTTGAATCATGGTAGAATATTTGAAAATCTGCAAATTTTATATGTGAACATTTGTAAATTTATATTGAAAATTTTTTAGTTTGAATCATGTTATATATTTGAAAATATACAAATTTTAAATATGAACATTTTTAATTTGGAACATATTAGCATATTTGAAAATGTACAAATTTTATATGTGAACATTTGTAAATTTATATTGAAAATTTTTTAGTTTACATCATGTTAGTATGTTTGAAAATATATAAATTTTAAAACTGAACATTTATAAATTTTAAATTATACACAAATTCAAAAATCATACTCAAAGAATTCTAGATATTAAACAAACCAACAACCTCTCATATAATCTCCCAAAAATATAAATAATGAATTAAGAATAAAATTTCGCAACGACTCAAAAAATCTCGATAATGAAATATTAAATTTAATTCAAAGAACAAAGCAGAACTTAAATGAAGTCTGGAAGTTAATTCGAGAATGGCAGAGCAGTTAATTTGCCGGTAAATACACGGAGCATGCGAGTGAGGCATATTAATACCAATCATCCGAAACATTGTGTAATTGGCTGGTACAATTGGCTTACGCTAATTAAATCAAGCGTAGCCGTTAATTCGATCAAGTTACCCTCCTTCGACATTGGTTCGCGCGTGTAAGCATGTTTATTAAATGGGGTGAAAGTTGTTCGTGGTATTGATTGCAATTATGGATACACAGATTGAAAGACATTTGTCATTTCTTTTCATTTTATTTCATTTCTAATTATTTGGTTATTTAATGATTTTTAGTTATTTGGTTATTTGATGATTTTTAATTATTTGGCCATTTGATGATTTCTAATTGTTTGATCATTTGATGATTTCTAATTATTTAGTCAGTTGATAACTTTCAATTATTTAGTCATTTGATAAATTTCAATTATTTGATCATTTAATAATTTTCAATTATTTAGTCATTTGATAAATTTCATTCAGTCGAAAGGATTTGTTCAGAAAATGACACTCCATAGTCGATGAACTTTGTTTACAATTGAAACGTGAATCCTAGAGCCATTAATCAAGTCCTTATTAGCGTTGCGTAATGGTCGATTTCTCTGCGCGTTTTTCTTTTGTGTTCTGTTTAGGTCGTTTGTTTGTTGTGGCGTTGATCATTGACGCAATTAATATTTTGGTAGATGTTGGTGATGTCAATGTATGTAATCATGTGCATGTGATTGAGTACCAAGAATTTAATGTAGCTGATGGATATCAGAAATTGGATATAATTGATGTACAGCAAGAATGTAACAACTGATGAACATCAGAAATTTAATGCAGTTGACGAACATCAGAAATTTAATATAATTGACGGACACCAAGAATTTCATGTAACTGATGAATATCAGTGCTTTAATTATTGTGATGACTGCCAGAAATTTAATGGAAGTGATAAACATCAGACATTTAATATAATTGACGGACACTAAGAATTTCATGTAACTGATGAATATCAGTGTTTTAATATATGTTAATTACTGTCCAAAATTTAATGGATGTCAAAAATTTAATACAACTGATGAATATCAAAAATTTAATATAATTGATGGACAGTAAGAATTTAATGTAGCTGATGAATATTAGTGCTTCAATATATGTGATGACTGTCAGTAATTTGATGGAACTGATGAACGTCAGAAATTTAATATAACTGATGAACATCAGAAATTAAATACAGTTGATGAACACCAAGAATGTACAAGTACGTCTGGTCACTGACTTAATATATCTGGCAAACATCAGTAATTTAACAAAAATTGAATACAGTAACCAGTAACACACTCTAAAAATGAAGATAATTTTCCAACAATTTTTGGTACCATGTGTGAAAATAATAGTACACAAGAATTTTTAATTTTACCAAGCTTGCAAATGAATGACAATACCGTTATCACACGTGCGAAGTCAGTGCACCTATTTAGAGCTAGATTCTGTGCGTACGTGTGCTAATACGGTCTGATTACTTAAGTACTTTGATGTAATTTCAGATCTTTGACCGTCGGAAATAAATCTAGTTCTGGTGATTTGAAGGGTTCAAATTGTTTAATACATCGAGCTAAGATAAAACAGACAGTGGATATTTAATATACGATTTTATCAAATATTTTCTTTCATTGAATCATTTAAAATATCTTAACTCATATTATATGTATAATGTACGTTTAGCATGTACGTAAAAATTACACAATACTAATTGTACATTTAACATGTGCATTTTGTATACATGTATGAAATGTACATATACATATTTCAAAGACTACATTCCACACATAATTTCAATTATTTATTTCGTCTTTTTGTGTGTACCATATACTTTACACTTTATTTTTTCATATTTTATAATGTTACAAATACATAAATGCATAAATGTATTAATATAAAAGTATCAGAATAAATGTTAAATACTGTAGTCTAAAGTGTAGTATAGTGAAGTGTAAATATTTAAAATTGAAGTTCTGTTAACGAAGTTCTGTTTACGTACTGAAAAAGAACATTTTACATTTGAATTCACTTTCTCCATTTTATACATTCATTTTGTATATCCATTTATACTCTTCATTTTATACATTTATTTCGTATATCAATTTTCTATTCTTTATTTCATATGTTTATTTTGTGTACTTTTACATTATGTGTCCATTTTATATACTTCATTTCAGATGTTCATTTTATATACTTCATATCATGTGACAATTTTGCATTCTTCATTTTATATGTCCATTTTACATTCTTCATTTCATATGTCCATTTTATATTCTTCATTTTAAATATTCATTATAAATTCTCCATTTTATATCCTTCATTTTAAATATTCATTATAAATTCTTCATTTTATATTCTTCATTTTAAATATTCATTATACATTCTCCATTTCATATGTTCATTTTATTCCAACGTTCCTTCCTCGAAGAACTTCTAAACCAAACCTCACCATTCATTTTCTAGGCCTAGGTCACGATATCCCAGAGAGTCAATGCAATAATAAATCAGATACGGTATTTCCTAATTGCAAGAACAATCCTAATAGTTTTATTACCGTGAAACGTATGCAGCGTACGAATTCATTCACAGCAATTTCGATGTGTTATTAGCCGCCATTACATAAGGATACACACGGCGTTACACAACAAGTTCGTTCATCAAGTCATTCGTTTAATCGTTCTCTACATGTCCGGACCATTATCACATCGTTTCTTCGTTTAACTATCGTTCTTTCATTAAACTGGTTCAGAAATTCCAATCTACATATACAAGTATTTCGATATACTTAGGATTGTGGGGTAACTCTAGTTTATGTCGCTAGGACGCCATTTTGAATTTACTGCAATATTTGATTTTCTTTCTGTTTATACTTCTCTCTGTTTTTGTAAGTAATTTTAATATGATTTCACGAATTTAGTTGACGAATAATAATATAGTAGAGGTTTGTTAATAAACATTTAGTTTGCAAACATAACCTAAGGGGTTGAATTAAAAAAATTTAATACGCTGACTGCCATTTTGAGGCTGTTGACAATTTTATTAATATTTTTATTCTTAATAAATCTTGTCAAATAGTTTCACAATATTTTGTTGTATTTATTCACAGTTACAAGTAGTTATACTTCTAATTCTTGTAACATAAGAATTCTTCTAATATAAAAATTCTTGATAAGTGAAATTTATATGAACAGGTAAATGTCCACATATGTGTAACATGGTATGTCTACAATCTATTCACCTCATTTACAAAACAATCAAAAATAATTTCTCTCCCCTATCAAACACTATATTTCTGCATCTACCTGAAAAAAACGCTCGCAAAAAATGCATTATTCCAAGATATACTTAAATAACTAAAAATCGTAAAGTCATCGTTTTTAAACATTCCCAACAGCTGTAATTTTCAGTACTTGTAAACAACGTGCAGGGACCGTATTCCTTTTGTCAGTCCTCATGCAAAGTATAATTGTCACGTTGAAAACTGCGTCGTTTATTGAACGACAGAGATTTTTAACATTTCCGAGTCACTTCGAAGATTACAAAACTATTTGGATCGATCACGTTTGAAAAACTGGAGGAATATTACCGGCTAACGTCACGAGCATCGTTGCACGTTTTTCACGTTCATCTTGAAAGCCGATAATTATTTTCGATCGTGTACAAGATAACGCCGAGATCTGCGTGTTTTTCGAGTTGAATTCGAAAGCTGGTACGGATCGTGAAGCAACATTGTTCAAATAAGGTTAAACAGGAGGTAGGGCAATTCTGAAAAACGTTTTGACCATGATCTTTCATGCTGTTTATAGACGGAATTGTTCCACCCACATGGATTTCAAACACCGCAACTCGAGATTTGCAAAGGTTGCAATTTAGATTGCGATTGTAATTTGAAATGAATGAAATAATCGTTTCTCTTCGTGTTCTTCTTCAAAGCTATTCACATTGTTACTCTCGAAATTATTGATTGATATCAAGGTTTATAAATTGTGTGGGATATCTGAAAGTTTTGTAGCGAATTTTTTAGGTAGATTTGTTCGAGTGTTGGTGAGGTCAATTGGTCGATGTACAAAATATACTGGAACGGTCTGGTTAGATAAAGAGTGAGAGAACTAGGTTAGATTTTCCTTATAAATTAATTTGGAGGAAAACTAGTTAATTTTTGAATTAGGAAAATTAAGAAGTTGGAGACTCCGTTAATTAGGTGTGAGATCTAAATAAGATTTTCCCTGGATTCTTATAAATTAATTTGAAGGAAAACTAGCTAATTTTTGAATTAGGAAAATTAAGAAGTTGGAGACTTCGTTAATTAGGTGTGAGAGCTAAGTTAATTAGCAAATCTGAAACTTTGAAAAATCTAGGGAATTTAATTAATTAGAGGATTCTAAAATTTTTGTATTCTAAAAAATGTAGGACCTGGGATAATTATAGAACTCGAAAGTTAGAGAAATCTAGGGAATCTAGAAACCCTAGAAAATTAAAAAATTCACAAATCAGTGAAACTTGAAAATTAAAAAAATTCACAAACTTGAAAACTAGAAAATTCCATAATTCTAAAAACTAAAACTCTAACAAATTAAATTTGACAAATTTAATGCTCACAAAATATTCCAAATTCGAAAATTTAAGGATTCACAAATTCCACCCCTTGAAACTTCAAAAATCTACAAACCTGAGAAAATACAAACTTATAAAAAATTTGTTATCTTATTTATTGTTGTAGTAAATGAAATTATAAATTTAATGCAAATGTTTCAGGTGAAATGGCAGTGATGTACCTCTACACGAGATACAGGTACCACTGGAACGAAGTGATGTTCAGCATGTTCACCACGTTCGCAATGGTAACGAATTTAATCGGTAAGAAACAATTTCTTTATATCCTTGCAACTGATCTATCTCAAGTTTTCAAGATTTAAAGATAACTCGAGATAATACAGCTATTTCAAGGTTCTCTAAATAATGCCTTACATAAGTTATAATTAGACTGCGAATATTTATGCAAATATTTTCTATACACTCTAACAATATACTTCGTCTATATTTATTATCTGTTTACTCATAGATAATTGATAGCATTATGCGAACTCCTTTTGTAGTAAACTCATTATAAATTATGATTTACATAAATACTGTACCATTTTGAATATATTCAAACAACTATCTTCTGGACTAATAGTTCAAGAATTTAATTGTAATTAAATAAATTAAAATGTATAAAGAAATGAATTATTTATTGATACATTAAAATGTATAAAGAAATTACTTATTTAACAATACATTAAAATGTATAGAGAATATTCTTGAAAAAATGTAAATGAATCTCAGAAGAACACAAGATGGAGGGTTAAATAAAATTTGCCCGCAATAAAATGATTTTTATTCAGTTACATAAAATTCTGAAGGGTGGTATTTAGTGTCATTTTCCATTTGATGCATTATTCATCACAAGATGCTTCATTTTCCCCACTTTCTGTCCACCTAAGAGCATAAACGTGTAATAATCAGGAAGTATCATCGATCACGTGTAGAAACGCGATTCCATCGATTTCCATAATGTAATTCAATTCCTCGCTGTTTCTTTTTTCCACCGTACACAACGGAAATGTTGCTTGCAATCGAACGATGCTAGATTCTATCTTGTTTCTATTTACAACGATGCATAATGTGCAACAATGTACGAATCCCCTTGAATTACCTCTTTCTAAATCACTGTTTCTTCACCGTTATTACATGCTTTCAGTTGATTGAAGGTTTCTCGTATACGTTCGTGATAAATCAGCGACGTTCTGGAGAGTGCACCATTCACTGTTACAAAATACCTTCTGCAAAATTCCTTATATGGAGTAAAAGTCTCTATGAACAGTAGTTTTGTTCTTGCTACTGTTTTTTGCAAATTATTTTTTGTTAATTATGACGCTTGAGGCAATAAAACCATCTGCCAGCAAAGCAGAATATCACAAAAATGTTATAAAATACATATCTCAATTATTATATCATTTCTGACACTAACTAAAAATTTTTCATGTAGTTTAATTTTTATGTACCTTAATTTTATGTCTTTTAATAAATCTTCTATACAAAACTTATATAAAATAATTTTGTATACATTTATGAGGTAAAGGATGACTTAAACATAATTGTATGTAATAAATTTTGCAGATATTCTTCAAACTTGTTTTATTATCGATTACAATTATGAAGAAAGCTCTTGATCAATTTTGATGTCTTCTTGATATCTTCAATGAACAGTTTACTGCTATTTACACTCTTTTGCAAGTTATTATATTCTTTACCAAAAAGACCTCGATAAAACCGCAATCGAACCTCGCACGATTTAACAAGTATTTTTTGCTCAATTGAACTACGAAAGCAACCGGAACCGGTTATATAACGAATGGTAATCGCTGTCGACCGGAACTGTCAGCCATTTTGGTCCGGACCTTCGATCGATCAAAAAATGGCGCGTGGTCATACAGAAACTGAGTTCATCTTCGTCCACAATCTTATCTCTTTAAAATTAATCTTAAAAGCTATAATTATCAGAATATAATTATCAAAATTTTCGATGGATAAAAAATGGCGGGAATTCATTGAAAAACAAGGTTCACTCGAGTTCATCTTCGCCTAACAATCTCACGTCTTTAAATTTAATTTTCAAAGCTATAATCATCAGACAAAATTTTCGGCTGACAAAAAATGACGGGAATTCATTAAGAAATATGACTTCACAAATTTGAGTTCATCTCACAATCTTAGATCTTCAAAATTAATCTTCAAATCGAGCTATAATTATAAAAATTGTTAACCGACAAAAAATGGCGGGAATTCATTGAAAAACAAGTTTCACAAATTTGATTTCGTCTCACAATCTCACATCTGCAAAATTAATCTTCAAATCGAGTTATAATTATAAAAATTATCGACCAGCAAAAAATAGCGGGAATTTATTAAAAAATAAGGTTCATCTGAGTTCATCTTCGTCCACGTTTTTAAAATTAATTTTCACATTAAGTTATCGAAATTTTCGATCGATAAAAAATGGCGGGAATTCATTGAGAAACAAGGTTCACAAATTTCATGGAGTTCATCCATACTCTCACGTCCTTGAGTATGATTGATCATCTTCGAATAAAAAATGCTGAGTTATACAACGAGTAAGATTACCAACAATTATCCTAGATTTCTCAACTCCCGTGCAAATCGCGGGTCCATGAGTGAAAGGCAACGTTAACAAAGACAATTATTTCAGGAACTGCAATATCTGTCGGCGTCTTCAGTCACATCCTCAAGATCGATGATGCTATCGTTGGAATCATGAGTTCGATGAGTAAAATATTAGCTGGGTTCGTTTATGCGTTTGCTACCACCGATTGGATGATTTATTTAGGTAAAATAAATAGTTATATAACTCATAAAAAAATTCATCAAGAGAGAGAATATAATTTATCAAAAAATTCACCAAGAAAGAAATATAATTTGTCAAAAAAATTCATCAAGAAAAAAATACAATTCATCAAAAAATTCACCAAGAAAGAAATATAATTTGTCAAAAAAATTCATCAAGAAAAAAATATAATTCATCAAAAAAATTCATTAAGAAAGAAATATAATTAATAACAAAAATTCATCAAGAAAAAAAATATAATTAATAAAACAAATTCATCAAAAAAAAAATATAATTAATCAACAAAATTCACCAAGAAAGAAATATAATTAATCAAAAAAATTCATCAAAAAAAAAATATAATTGATCAAAATAATTCATCAAGAAAATAAATCAACTTCCGGGATTATGTTTCAGCCGCCATCGTAGAAATCGTGAATGGAACATCCTTTATAGCAATGAGATCGATAGCATCGAAACTGGTGGCCACCGACGAGCTCGGTAAGAATGCAAATGTGCTTTATTTATCGACTAGATATTGCAGAATGACACTGCGGAACAACTTTTTTTTTTTGAGAAACGCGTAGCGTGTACCGTTACGGCCGTGCCTCCATGTTTATGTAATTAGCAAAATATCGACTTATATAACGCGATGGTAGACTGGAGAAAAAACAATGTAATTGTGAAAGGAACGTTTAATCGTATCGATGATAAAAGAAAATATCAAGGTAAAAAGTTTGGTTTTTTATTTATGGAGTTGGCTAACCTCGTAATGCGTAAAAGACTTTCTGTAAAAACGGGAATAATGGTCGAATCACTTCCCTTCTCATGTTACAATTTACAGAAACTGTGCATTTAAATTACCTTAGAAACTTGAGAATTTAAAAGTTTTTATATTAGAAATTTTGTAAACCAAAACATTGCAATGTTAAATCTTTATAAATTAAAAAATTCTACATTAAAATATAGAAGCTATAAATTACTTGAGACTGCAATTAAATAAAAGATAATGTTCTCAAGTACCTTTAATTCCATTGTACTTTCGACACCGTTTCCAACCAATCTTCCGCGTGCGTTTCCGTGTACGCCTAAGTTTAACGAGGTTCGTATTTGGTAAACAGTGATTCCTTTTTCTTCACCTTTTTCTCTCTCCTGTTCGTTTTATCCAACTGTGTATTAGCCCCGTTATTCGATCTTTACGTAACTACTCGCAGAATCAGGAAACAGGGTTGAAGGTAAAAGAAACTGTTGGCAATATCACGGTAGCCTAATTCTCCTTATTATTTGCAGGCAAGGTGAACTCATTGTTTGGCGTTTGCGAGTCCATGATGCCGCTCGTTTACGGTCCTATGTACAGTTCCATTTACGCTGCCACTATGAAAACGTTTCCGGGGACATTCTTCATTCTTGGCGCCTGTCTGACTATGCCGGCAGTCTTCGCGTTCTTGTAAGTTCTTCCACTTCCGCTTTTACCGTAGGTTCTAATTTTTTACTTCACTTCTTACATACTTTTCTTATAGAGTTAGGTAGCACACTCACACATAAATTTAACGTATTAATGAACAAATAAATAATTGTCACTTGAGCAGTATCGACTTTGTTTACAAACTGTCATTTTTATGACGTTTTTTATATCATCGATGAGGTAGAGTATAGTGTGCGAACTGTTCTGAACACGCGGACTCACGGAATATATTGCAAACAGAATATTAATAAATATATAATGAATACATAATATATTAGTCAATGAAATCAATGTTAATAAATATTTAATGAATATACAGCATATTAATCAATAAAATCAATATTAATTGAATTAAAAAAAAATAGAAAAAGTGGCGCCATCTCTCCGGCGAACGGGGTGAACTACACACTTTTGAAACAGTAGTTTCAGTAGTTCCTCACACTGCCACCAGATGGCGCGACGCTTCCGGTTCAATTCAAATAATATAGTTGATTTTAGTAGTACTAATTCCCCAACTTTATCAACAGATGGTTATACACGGAACACAGAAGAGATCGTAAACTATTGGAAGAAGACAAGAAAGCGAAAAGTAAGGTCGAAGAAGCGGATGAAAACGATTCGAAGACTGAAAAATGGCAGACTGCCGGCGAAAAGAAGACGGAAGTTCCTACGATGAACGGTGTCGCGAACGCAGCCTTCGAATCTGATCATTTGTAAATGAGAACTTAAATCGTAACGGCGATGCATAAGAAAGAATTATCATTTAATAACTTTGCGCTGAAATAACTTACGAACATGCTCTTGTACAATCTAAAGAATCTTCACAGAAAATGACATACGACAAAATACCTTCGCGTTGGCAATCCAAAAGATGCTTATATCTTTTATTTAACGTGACAATGCTCAAACATGATTGTTCAAATACAGAGTACATTGAAAAACTCTTAAGTGAAAGTAAATTCATTTTAACAAATGCAATTTGTTTTTAAAAAATGATATACTTACTTTTGGAAGTTGATCCTGTATAGTGCAATCATGCACTCTTTCAAGATGAGAATAAAATAATTCAGTTACAATTATGAGAACAGATAATCAAAAATATTTATAGTAATAGCGATTCGTCAAAGCTATTCTTTATATCAAATTCCAGTACAAGCAGTTTCCGGTACTTAATAAACAATAGTAACGATAAATAAAATGGAACAGAGATCTGTTCATTTGTATCAGTATTACGGACATTACTTGCACATATTTTTTCCGATCATCAATGTTAATGGAAAAGAAATAGGCAAAATGAAAAATGTTACAAAAACGTAACGTTGCGTTACTGTTAGATAACCGAGATATGGGTTTTATCTTGTGTTCGATATTCTTAAGTGAATGCAAGTATTATAACAAAAGACAGTACCACGTTTTTCGTGAGAAAAAATTGACCGATCTGTTATACGTTTTTATTGATTAGTATTTACATTAAGAACCTGCATCATTTTCCGTACACGCGCTATAGCTTATTGTGATATAGTACAATAGTTTTGTATTTAGAAAGTAAATAAAGTTTACTGAAACAATCAATTGTAGCATTGACTATTCCATTGAATTTCTGTATAATAAATGATGTATGAAATGAAAAGAGTGACGTGATTAACCCAGATATTCGATTATCCTTCTAGAAGTAAAATTCAATGCAAAATAACTTGTTGTATTTAAACATTTATTTATCAAGATTGTTATAAATTTAAACCATTCTCCTGAGGAGCTCATTGATCTTATCTTCACGGTTTCCGAAATCACCACCTTCAACATAGTGGTTAGTCTTCTTACGCCATCCACCAGTGGGTGTGTTAAGCTGCAGATACGAAGACCGATATTAGCGTTTCAAAATTCAAATATTTATGCGTAACTATTTAAGTCATTGTTGAAATGTTTGAGTTTGACTAAGATATGCAAAAGTACATGCATGCCATAAAGAGAAACTCATGTTACTCTACGACATAGTAGGAGGTTGATAGAACAATAAATATTTCTACCACCATGCCTATGTCGCACATAAAGAATCTGTGAAGATATGTACCTTGAATGGCCACAGGAAATTGCTTGCATACTTGAACTTTGATCCTACTGTGAATATCTCATGGATTAAATCTTCCACACAAATAATACCAAAGCGGCCTGTAATAATTTAATTTGGTTAATAATGAAACACAGTTCAATTATGAATGTTATTTGTATGAATCTATAAAACCACAATGTAATTTATACAAAACGGTGATAAAAGGATTCAATTATTTTTTGACAAGATGGAAGGGAGTCACATAAGTAAGTAAATGTAACTTCCATGGACTTGTCAATAAAATATAATAATTAAGTGAAATTAATACTGACCAAGTTTTTTCTCAATAACAGCATTGCTGGTAATAGGAATACGTTGCCTATTGATCTTAGCAAATCCTCTCTTGTAAATCAACTCTCTGACAGACTTCAGGTTTGGATATCCCCAAGTGATATAAGGCTCAACAATACGGAGCATGTTAATAGTTGCTTTGTTCAATTTCATGAATACACCATTATTGATTTGTTTGAGACGGAACAGTTGAAGTACTTTACGTACTTTTGGAGCAACTTGGTTCACACTGAAATAATAATAATTGGTCATACACTGTATAAATTCTAATCGAATGAATTAACACTGAAGAAATATAACTCACCCCCGAATACGGACAACAAAAGCAAGACGTGCTTCTCCAGGGATATAGTAGTTTCCACGATTCTTAGCCTGTCTCATCAACCTGATTTCATCTCGTTCCTTCCTTCTGTATTCTCTGACATATTTTTCTGCTCTTTTGAAAATTTCTTTCCTCTTCTTATACTGACTTGCACGCCTCTGTAAATTTTGGAAAATAAAGATAATTATTGTTGCTGATGTATATTACTTAAAATATGAAAAATGGAGTAAATGTACCTTGAGAGCTACTTGAAGACGCGCAGCTTTCACAGCTACACGAGTCTTCCTCCTCTTAAGTACCGATTCCGGTACTGCCGGCAGCTTCTTAGCTGGAGGAGCTGTTTCCTTTGGTCTGTACAAATTACCATTAACATTATAAACAATGCATATCATATACACATGAATCTAACGAGTCGCGTGGTACAAGTGCTTTACGTTAGGTTAGGTTCTAACAAACAGTACACGATTATTTCAAATAATGAACACACAAATTTAACTTAACACGAAATAAAAAGTAACGTATCATTACAGAATTAATAATCTTTAGTGAAGAAGCATTATTTATATTTCATCTCATGTTGGTGAATGGTACAAGGTGTCGGCACAGAACAAAAGTTCATAATTTTTCTGAGAAAGAAGAAAACTACGATGCTTATATGATTCAGAATTTAAACAGAATCGATAATAACACATTTCTGAAATATTATAGGCACTCTAGCGAAGGATGTTTATAGATTTATTTAAGCTTCTCGACGACACTTACGCATCCGCCATTCTTCCGCGACGTAAAGAAATTGCCAACCGTTGAACACACAGCAGCAGTCAACTGTCGGAAGTTGGCAGCATTGACTCAGGCTTGGTTAGGTCCTCAATGGCGGCAGATTTAAATTTAGATTCGATGTTAAGAAGATTCTGTCAGTCTACTGTTTTATACTTATTATTTTTGGGGATGGGGTAATTAATTAGGGCAAGTACACGTTAAAATAATCTCAGTTGTATTTCGAAAATTCAATTCATTTGTCGAATACATATGCGAAATATCAACGAAGTTCCTAAACTCAAGTATCCAAAAGAGCTAAATTACGTATGCGCGTATATTAATAATAACTTTACGTATAATTCTGCGAACAGAATCAAACGAAGAACAAAAAAAAAATTGAAACATTAAATAAAAGAAAAATCGTCGTATTTACTTTTTCTTTATAACGCATCGTTCACACTATTATACATTATTTATTATAATTATTGGCAGATGGAAGTGGCATTTTAACGGTTTGGAATTGGTCCAATAGTTCGTTCTTTATTCCTCCTGATTACGTTGACATCGTTAAGCCTTTCTGACAATATCAATAGGCAAGTATTAATCGTTTCGTATACACCTCGTTTGTTCAGCGGAAGTCGGTGACGATTGAATCGTCGTGATTATTTTCGCCCGAAAAGACACGCAGATCGCTAATTACATCAGAGACTCTAATCGAAGTACAAAACATCTTCACAAGCTCTAAAAATACGTAGACTGAATTTAGAAAAATTTATTTTAGAATATTTTTTATTAGACATCTATGAAGTAAAAGTAGAAAGTCTATATTTTTGACACTAGTCGTTACGAAGGATGTTATAAAAATATGTATAATTTTGTGTTTTATATTTCAGTTAAAGTCTCTGAATAAAACGACAATCACCATCGTGATGAACGTGGACCAACGGTGATTCCATGGCTAAAATAAGACCGCTGTCAAAAGTAGTTACGCCATTGAAAGTCGTAACAGATATCGTGATTAATTATCGACAATCGTCGTCTAGCAACAATCCATAAATAGCAAATAATAACGTATATCAATTTTCACCCTAAAAACGCAAGAAATTGCACGTGTTCGCAAATAACCAGCTCAATAGAAAAATGGTCGGAATATACAATACACCCTATCGTTACAAAGCGACACAATTAAACGAAAAAAAGAAAGAAACTGCCACGATACATAATTTCCATAAACGTGACAGTACAGCAAACGTGTAGCAATATATTTTACACATACTTATGAACACTAACAATTCGTCTGGAATACTTGGAGCAATATGTGTCTCGCAACCCCTTAAGTCGTTCGCGCCATCTTGACAGAGGTCTAAAGCTTTCTAGAAGAAAAAAAAAAGAAACTCGACGGATTTGGTCCACGTTAGCAAAACATAGCGCGCGCTCACGGAATTCACGGACGATATCAAATCAGTATTCTCGACGCAAAAAAATCCTTGTTCGTTGGCTAAGAGAAACGGTCGATCGACCGGTTTCGTCGTTGTCCTCGTCGAGCCCTCGATTCGGGTCGCAATCGTTCCTGACGAACGACCCTCGTTAATCTTACATAAAGCGAGTCGGAGCAACAACAACAACGTACATTCACTCAACAACAGTCCGTTTACTCTTTCGCTCTCTCATCTTCTCTATTTCATCTTGCATTTCCCGGCTCTCTTTCACACGAGTTTTCACGCTTGCTTCGGATGCGGCGCGGGTGCGGCTGGCTCCGAACGGAAACACGACAACAGGAAACCGGTGTACATGGCGAACAGGACGGTTATGGCGATCAGCATGTACATGTAGATGTTCAGTTCCGGCTGACGGTACCTGTTCTTGCGCAGCCACTCCAGAACGTCCTGTTCTTTGTGCAGATCACCTTTTATGGAAACCAAACAAGATTATATTACAACGTATACTAATCTGTACCATCATAATATACTGAAAGATTTTTACCATCTACACTGAAAGACTCTTTCAACTACAAAATTTCTGAAGAATAAATACCTCGATAAATACTGGGGAATCTCTTGCGGAAATAAACAATGGCGGGAAGTTTGGTGACCCCCCATTTCCTGGCGTATCTCGGGTCCGCCATCTTGACGAACGTAATATCCAGATTGTCCGTTTCTCCGTCGATGTTCTCCAATTTTTCGTTCACTTCTTCGCTCTCTTTGCTGTCGTGTTCATCTACAAATTTCGTGGTTAAAATCATCGTCAATCAAACCAGTAAGAACGGTTTAAAATTCGCTTACAGAAGAAGACAGCAAGGAACTCGTTTTCGTCCAGCAACTTGTCCAACATCTTTTTGTTCACTTCCTCGATTTCGTTCTTGATCTCGAAGACGTCTTGAGAAGTTAGCCATTGGAGAATCTTGTCCTCCTGAGTTAGGTCGCCGTCGTAGATCAGTGGGGTCTTTTTACGGAAATACACAAGCGAAGGAACGTTTAGGATTCCGTATTTTTCTGCGACCTCTGGACTGAAGATCTTTACGAAGTCGATTCCGAATAAGTCGGCTTCGCCGTCGATTTTCTCTAGGGCCTCCATGATCTCGTCGCACTCGGGACAGTCTTCGTCATCTGATTAACATGATGAAATATTGAAACGCTTATTCATTTGAAATTTTTATTCATAATTGAATAAAAATGAAATTGTTCTTTATAATCGAATAAAAATAAAATTGTCCTTCATAACTGAATAAAAATAAAACTTTATTTATGATTGAATAAAAATACTGATTTGATAATTAAAATAATTTCAACTTACAAAAGAAGACAGCGAGGAATGGAGATTCGTCAAGAAGTCTCTCCAGCATTCTATCGTTAACAGATTCGATTTCATCGGCAAGCTCTCGATTGTCGTCGTCGATTAACCACTCGAGCACCGATTCTTCATTTTGTAGGTCACCTGTTATACAATATCGCAAGATTAATCAATGCTGAATTGCACCAGTACCGATAATTGAGAAAGAAGAGGAACCTTCGAACAAAAGAGGATTGCCGTTTCTAAAATAAACCAGCGCAGGGTACGTTTTGATCGAGTACCGTTTGGCTAGCTGAGGATCTTGGATTTTTACCAGGTGGATGCCAAACACGTCGCACTCGTCGTCGATCCTTTCTAATCCTTCCAATATCTCGTCGCATATGTGACAGTTTTGCTTATCTGAAATCCGATATTTCTCATAACTGGGTATACAGGGTGTTTCACAACTAGTGTCCCTGAAATAGGATGTAGGTGACGTGATTGTGAATAAGATTTCCATGCGTAGTAATTCCACGCGTAGTAATTCCAACGCATAGTAATTCCATGCGTAGTGACTCTAACGCGAAGTAATTCCACGCGCAGTAATTCCACGCGTGGTGATTCTAACGCGTAGTAATTCCACGCGTGGTGATTCTAACGCGCAGAAATTCCACGCGTGGTAATTCCACGCATAGTAATTCCACGCGTGGTGACTCCAACGCGTAGTAATTCCACGCGTAGTAATTCCATGCGTGGTGATTCCAACGCGTAGTAATTCCACGCGTGGTGATTCTAACGCGCAGTAATTCCACGCGTGGTAATTCCACGCGTGGTAATTCCACGCGTAGTAATTCCACGCGTAGTAATTCCATGCGTGGTAATTCCACGCGTAGTAATTCCATGCGTGGTGACTCCAACGCGTAGTAATTCCACGCGTAGTAATTCCATGCATGGTGACTCCAACGCGTAGTAATTCCACGCGTAGTAATTAATGGGAAATCGTATTCAAAATCGCGTCAGCTACCCTCCATTTCAGGGACCTACACTAATTATGAGACACCTTGTAGATTTGTTAATATAAAGATTTAGAAATGTAGGAATACTTCTCCCAATAAAAATAAATCTTACAAAAGTAAACTGCAAGGTATTGAGTTTCTTCGACAGACGTTTCCAACATCATTCTAGTGATCAATTCAATTCGATCCTCCGTCTTCTGGGTGATCAGCCATTGTAGAACCTCTTCCTCCACCGCCAAGTCACCTGTGTAAATAACACAAAGTGACAAAACAATGTATCTCTAATTTTATTTGTCAGAAGATTTCATTCTAATTTTATGAAATTACCTTCGAACACGTTGGGTATTTGATTCTCAAAGTACACCAGCACAGGGAATTCTGTAACCCCATAATCTTCTGCAACCTTGTAATCCTAAAAAGAAATACAAAAATTTGAAATGCAAAACTAAAAATGCAAAACTAGAAATGTAAACCAGATAAATAAACTGTCCTCAAGTGCCAATTAATGTAAAAGTGCCCAATTAATAAATTAATGAATTGACCTCACCTGTGTTTTAACAAAAGTGATACCATGTCTATCGCAGTCATCATCAATGTTCTCAAGCTCCTCCAAAATCCCCATGCATTGTTCACAGTCGACGGAATCTAAAGAGAAACTATATCGTTATAAAATTCACGGCTATTTGTAGAAAGAATGGTGGCGAGTTACACATTGGGTTCAGTTGGACGATGATCTAAGAAAGCGTCGTACACGGGGTGACGAAACTAACTCCAGGGGTCTAAGATCTAACGAAAAAATACCGTTTCTGTACGCAAACAGTGATTGTACTCAATCTTTGGAAGTACTAATTCTATCCAAACGTGGACAAAACAAAAAGGCATGCTGAGCAGCAGGGTCTTCTAGGGACACTATGGCGGTCGCCTGGCTCTATGACTCTCTCTTGCATGCTCTCTAATCGTGCAGGTACTCCTGTGTGTGATAGTGTGATGTGTTAAAAAAATTCCGGAAAAATCTGCAAAATGGGGCATTGAAAAAAGTATCAAAGAAAAGATAAATTTCTCAAAATAATTTTAAATTTCAAGTACAAAGGTACTCGGTGAAATTTTTGGTAAAAACTTGAAATATCAAAAACTTAAATATACAAAAAGCACCCGATTATCTGAAAACGCAAAGAAGCTGAAAAAGTATGTGAAAAAATGCATAAAATATAGTATTATGTGAATGCTGGTGTTGAGGGTGCGCACACGGTGTTTCTGGATGAACTATCTGGAACATAACGTTCTAGAGCAGAGATCGTTAAAGAAAAAATCGGGTCGGAAACTCAATCGTTTTCTGGTCTGTGTTCACGTGTACCATCGAGTTCTTCGGTTGCTTCGTGTTCGACGAGGATCCTGCGTTCCCTGTGGCGAGTCTGCTTGCGTTGATATTTTGCCTGACACAAGTCACAAAGCGTTCTGTTCCCTGCGGCATTAGCAGACAACGTGTACGGCGTATGGACGAGACACAAGATAGAACAGATAGAAAGATAGAGAGAAAAAGGCCAATAGCAACGATCATGAAGAGACGTATGTACAACGAGACACGGAAATGCTGGACAACTTACAGAATGATAAACCTGTAGTTAATCTTTGCGGCACATTAAGCGCAATTCTTGAAACAATACAACTTAAGTATGTACATACAGTTGGGCGGTTGACATGAAATATCGCTTTAGTTCTATTTTGGGATGTACTAGATTTATAATTTTATGAATTAGGGAGAGATTTTGGTTAGGAAATTTGTGGAGGAGTTTTTTGAAAATTTGGGAATTTAATTTAGAAAGTTAAGGATTGGGAATTTGCAATTTTGCAAATTTAGATATTGCGAATTCCCCAAATTCCATATTTAACAATTTTCTAAATTTCCAAATTCCCTAGATTCCAAATTCCTCAAATTCCAAATTTTCAAATTTTCAACCCTTCAAATTTAATTTTGCAAATTGCCAAATTTTCCAAATTCCATATTTACCAATTTTCTAAATTTCCAAATTCCCCAGATTTCAAATTCCCTAGATTCCAAATTCCCCAGATTTCAAATTCCCTAGAGTCCAAACTCTCCAGATTCCAAATTTCTTAGATTCCAAATTCCTCAGATTCCAAATTTCTCAAATTCCAAATTGTCAAATTTCCAACCCTTCAAATTTAATTTTGCAAATTGCCAAATCTTCCAAACTCCAAATTTCCAAATTTCCAACTCTCAAAATTTGGGTACTGAAAATTGCCAAATTTCCCAAATTTCAAATTCTTAAATTTCCAACCCTTTAAAATTTAATTTTGCAAACTTCCAACCCTTCAAATTTAATTTTGCAAATTGCCAAATTCTCAAATTTCCAACCCTTCAAATTTTATTTTGCAAATTGCCAAATTCTCAAATTTCCAACCCTTCAAATTTAATTTTGCAAATTGTCAAATTCTCAAATTTCCAATCCTTCAAATTTAATTTTGCAAATTGCGAAATTATACAAATTCTAACTCATCAAGTGTAATTTTGCAAATTGCAAAATTTTACAAATTCTAAATGTCTAACTCTCAAAATTTGGGTACTGAAAATTGCCAAATTCCCCAAATTCCATATTTCCAAACTTACATATCACTTTTCCACTTTTCAGCCCAAAAAATTTATAAATTTACAAATCTAGTAATTTTGAACATAAATCTTAAGAAGTTTGATAAACTAACAATTTCTATAAATCCATCCAAATTCAGATATACAAAATTTAAGAACCTTGAAAGTACCATACTTTCTCAAAAACACCTTTACTATCTTGTCTACTATCAAAGTAATTAACAAGAATGCAAAGACCATCTTAAAAACGAAATTTCATGCGTACCAACCATTACTCTCGACAGCAGTACTCGATCAAATCGACGAGAGCACAAGTAGCATTGATTCAACGCCGTTGCTTCCAGAGCAGGAATTGATATACGCAGTCAAGTTGCTGGCTATGAGCTTCAGTTACTCTTTTCAGTAAAGTAACCGATGGTGGTATGAAAACTTGAGGATGCATATCGAAAGGGTTTGAACGATTGATATGATGGAAAATATGAACGATTTTAACATTTACATATTTACAAATATGTGATATGTGAATGTGTGATAGTATAATGAAAAGTGAGTAATAATTGATTGCCACGCAACAGGCTAGTTATACATTCCTGCTTGGCAGTTGGCCGTTGATGAAGCAATTCCAGACTTACAGAAGTACACCGCCAATGATTCGGACTCTCTTATCAAATTGAGGAGATCCTCTCCCTCCAAATCCTCGATTACCTCACCGGAAGGGTCCTTTTGCGTCATTAACCACTGGAGAATCTGCTCCTCGTCGTATAGGTCACCTGAAATTAGGTAATTCGAAAGGGCAGGTTTGATTTTTAGGCGTAGAATAAGTTTGATTTAAGTCTGAGTTAGATTTGGAGTTAGATTAAGGTTAAGTTTCAGTTAGGTCTAGGATGAGTTTGATTTCAGTCTGAGTTAAGTTTGGAGTTTGAGTTAGATCAAGGTTAAGTTTCACTTAGGTCTGAGATAAATTTGATTGAAGTCTTAGTTAGATCAAGGTTAAGTTTCACTTAGGTCTGAGATAAATTTGATCGAAGTCTTAGATCAAGGTTAAGTTTCACTTAGGTCTGAGATAAATTTGATTGAAGTCTTAGTTAGATCAAGGTTAATTTTCACTCAGGTCTGGGTTAAGTCTGACTTTGGTCATTACTTTTAATTTAGCTCAGGTTTAGGTTTGGACTAGTCTTGATGTAGTTCAAGTTTAAGTCTATATTAGTTCTGATTCAGCTCAGATTTGAATTAGATTCAATTTCAAACTCAAACTCAGCACTCCTACATCATCAGATCATAAAAAGCTCCCATTATTAAAAGATATCAGTCACATTCAAATTAGATTTTCAATAACCCACCCCCTAAACGGTCTTCAAACACTCCATCACATATTTCTATCCCACCAAAACGAAGGTTCCCAAGTCTAATCTAATCTTGTCAAATTTAATCTTGTCTTTAAATCTAACCCTCCAAATCTATCTTTAGAGAGTGTATCTCTAATGTATGACTGTGTTTCATTGAAGATTACAAGTTGACAATAAGAGTAAGTGAAAAGGTACCTGCATAAATGACTGGTTCTTTAGAGGACATCTTGAAGAACAAAATGGCGGGCAGAGCGAAGACACCGTAGTGTTTGGCCAGCTGCTTATCGTCGATCTTCACGAACTTGATTCCAGCATTGTCAGCTTCGTCGTCGATGTGCTCGATCTCTGCCAGAACCCTGCCACACTGTTTGCAGTCGTTGCTGTCTAAACATACGCGCGCCACCGCGTTCGACACGCTTGAAAGTTCCATTTTTTTACCGAAACTGTTCCTATCCTAATACCACCCTTATACTTTCGTATATATGAATTTGAATCGTCAGGAAATTATAGTCTCCTAACTTATTATCTCCTCAAAGATTGATTCATCAAAAGTTGTAGAAAGGCTGTTCAAGTGTCAGTTAGATAGTGCTTGAGACAGTACTTAAGCATTAAAAATACAAATGTTAACTAGAAAAATGTGTAATAGCGATAATAATGTCTATTTCACCAATTATATTAAATTCAACTACCCATATAATAACGATAATAATGTCTACCTCATAAATTATACCAAACTCAGTTATCTAACATATCAAATTAACTTTACTACCTAAATTTCAACACTTGAAAGTCCCACCAAACTAAAATGTAACCAAATCCTTGAATCACAAATTAATAACCCGTAGATTACTATACCCATAGATAACCACAGATCTAATAATTCAGACAGAGTACATAACAACGAGAAACAAGGAGAAACAGCGAGAATGCAAGTACTCACAGAAAAACACAGCCAGATAATCAGTAGTCTGTCGTATCTTATGGAACATCTTCTTATTGATCCGTTCAATATGATCAGTCAGCTCCATATTCTCAGGGTTGGTCAACCAATCGAGTATCTCTTCCTCATCATCGATGTCACCGTCATAGTTGATGTTCTTCCCTTTTCGGAAGTAGGTGATACCAGGCGGATTACGGAAACCGTACTTTTTGGCCATCAAACGATCCTTCATCCTGACAATCTTTATACCGTACTCAGCAGCCTCGTCGTCGATCAGCTCGACGTGCCTGAGCACTCGAGGACTCTCCGGATCCTCCTCCTTGTCTGAGGGACCGAGATTTCTCTTTGCGTTTAGACATGATTCGATAGGGATACCCTTGAGCGATCATTCTTTCTTAGGAGGTTATTTGATGTTTGACTTTATTAGGTGGTTGTTTGATGTTGGTACGTTGGTGTGACTGGGAATTGGGGTGGAGTCTAGCACTGCACTGGTGAGATAGGGGTGATGTTAGGTGTGACAAAGTAGGGTTTGAGAAATGGTGGATTTGGGATGTGGGGATTTGGGGATGTAGGGATTTGGGGAGGGAGGGATTTGGAAATGTGGGGATTTGGGGAGGAAGGAATTTGGAGATGTGAGGATTTAGGGATGTAGGGATTTGGGAACATAAGGATTTTGGGATGTAGTGATTTGGGAATATAGGGATTTGGGGATGTAGTGATTTGGAAATATAGGGATTTGGGGACGTAGGAATTTGGGAACGTGAGAATTTGGAGCCGCAGGAATTAGGGGACGTAGGAATTTGGGAACGTGAGAATTTGGGGATGTAGGGATTTGGGGACGTAGGAATTTAGGAACGTGAGAATTGAGAGACGTAGGGATTAGTGGACGTAGGAATTTGGGAACGTGAGAATTTGGAGACGTAGGAATTAGGGGACGTAGGAATTTGGGAACGTGAGAATTTGGAGACGTAGGAATTAGGGGACGTTGGAATTTGGGAACGTGAGAATTTGAAGACGTAGGAATTAGGGAACGTTGGAATTTGGAAACGTGAGAATTTGGGTGAGTAGGGATTTGGAAATGTAGCAATTTAGAGAAATAGGTATTTGGGAGTGTAGGAATTGCAGAACGTAGAAATTTGAAGGCGTAAGTATTTGCAAATGTAGGAATTTGGGGATGAAGGAATTCGAAATTTTTGGAATTGGAGAATTTAAACCTTGATATCTAGCAAAATTCTTCGTTCCTAATATCTCATATCCTACCCTTTCTCTCCTTCAAACACACATGGTTAATGTCAGACCTCATCTTCTCATCTGGTCCACCCATCCCCACCTAGTTACACCAATGAATTAAATACAAACAACCCTCGAATATTTATTTAACCTCCCAAAAAGAATGATCGATCCAACAAATTTTGAAGCTCCCAACAATCTTACTTATGATAACATCAACTCATATATGAACAATGACCACTATACAACTATTCAATAAAATTAGAAACTTGATGAGACCAAGGGTTAAAATTCTAAGTTATCTAAAAAATTATTTAAATCAATGTCTAAATACTTAAAAATGATTAAAATATGAAAAATAAAAATATAAGAAAATATATGGACAAGTACTTGTCTGTCCAAGGGTTAAATGTTAAATTTTACTTACCCCTCAAACAAAAAATCACAAACTCGCAACTCACTGCGATATAACAATTTCGACAGAGAAAAAAATGATATCTTACAGAAAATGACAGCCAGGAATTCTTTCGTCTCGATATACTTGGTCAAGGTGTCACGATCGATCTCTTCGATACTCTCGTCCGTCTTCTGCTTCACCATCCAATCGAGAACTTCGGTCTCGTCGAGTAGATTACCTAAGTTAAACGTACCTCGAATATTTTTTTCTTGTTCTATTTGAACTATTATTTGAGAACTACTTGAACATATATAAATTGATCTGTGTGCAAGGATCTTTGACTTCATCTGGAATGGCTATTCGTTCTTCGTGTTTAATAGAGTCTGGAGATTTCTGGTGATTTCTGGATGCCTCAAACTTACCATGCTCTGCGACGGACTCAGCGATGGAAATCGAAAGAAACGAGAAAGTGGATCGATTGCTTATTAATTCTAAGATCTCATGGTGATTTTTATAGTCTGTACAGGGTGGATCAAATAAATTCGACTGAAGTAAGAATTGACATACTAATTGCACCTGAAACTTATACTAAGTAATCACTTTTTAATAGAAAGATTAATATACGAATTAAAATATTCATTGCACTAGAAGAAAGAATAATAAAATGATGTCCTTTTCATTTTTATAGCAATCACCCTAAAAAAATCAATTTTTCAAAATAAAAAATAAATAATTTCATTGAAAAATTTAGTAGTTTTGAAGAATTTTATTTGTTTCACCCTGCACATTAGTGAAGAATGTCTTTCCATGAATAGTGAGGTATTGAAAAAATGCGTCTCTAAGAAGCTTCTGTACAAACTCAGGAATCTATGCAGTAAATTAAATAACAAGGAATAACTTGTATTTTAAATAATTCTCTTTTGTTTATCGAATGTTGTGCAAACTGTGGATAAACTACAGGAATCGTGGTCATTGACGTAGCTAGGTTTTCTGTCCGATAGATAATTGCAAGTTACTTCGCGTTATATTGCCGAAAATTGTGTAGTCAGATTTTTGAAAAAGTTATGTGTTGTGTGTTAAGTGTCGATATTTCAATTTTAAATGTCGAATTAATATTTCAAATTTTGTTATGTTGTCACGCGTTATATCGCTACGTATTATTATCTCGCGTTATATGGCCGCATATTGATATTTCTACGCGTCAGATATTTCGTTCATTGATACAGCAACGTATTAGATCTCTACGCATTGATTTTTCAAATTTTGTTATATTGTCACGCGTTATATAACCGTGTACTGGTACCTCGCGTTATATCGCCGCATATTGATATTTCTACGCGTCAGATATTTCACGCATTGGTACAGCAACGTATTAAACCTCTACGCGTTGATATTTCAATACTAGTTAAATTGCAGCGCGTTGTATCACCGTGTTTTGTATAGCCACGCATTAAATATTCACGCGTTATATAGCCACGCATTAAATTTTCACGCGTTATATCATCACGCGTTGAAATCTCATCACGTTACATCTCCACATGTTGAAATTGCAACGCGTTGATATTTCATCACGTTGTATCTCCACACATTGAAATTGCAACGCGTTAAATCACCGTGCGTTAAATTCCTGCGCGATAAATCACGGTGTACTGATTAAACCTATGTACGTTAAATTTTAGGTTTCTACCCATACTATGTCACTCATGAAATTTCTGTATACTGTATAATAACCTTTCAGATCGCCTCGCGTTATATCGCCATATTCAAAGTACATGCTCAAAACATTCTTTTAATATAAATTAAGTGAACCTCACCTAGTTACGTCAATGACAGGGTGGGAAAGGACTCTACGACTACCATTAGCGATAATGGGCAAAGCAAATACAAAAGGATACTAATTGGTACTAGGAAACATATTTATTATCGAGTTTTATTATCGTACATGTTGCTCTTATGCGAAATTAACGTGGATGCCGTGACACGGCTAAAAGTGCGCAAACGTTTAACGAGCAAGTCGATAATCCATGCCCTGATAATCGTGATCACAGACGCAGAGCGATAATCAACTTTCAAATCTCCCGCCATATTTTCCTCATCGTTTACATATCGTAAAGTATTTTTACAAGATCGTATCGATTATCGCGTCCGGAGCTCGTAGGTTTGTACGGATTATCGGCATCTGATTGATTCGGTGTGAACGACAATGAAATACAGAAATCAGACAAGACATAAGACACTTGTATAAATAAATAAATAATAAATAAATAAGGTGAGCGTGTGTTTCGGTTTTTCCCTGTTGCATTTCATCGGATCCTGTTTTGTGGATCGTTCGAAATTGAAACAGGGGACAAAGAACAAGACTTCTCGATGTTCTTCGATTCTATATTTTTATTATATGTGTTCTTTTTTTTTTGGGTTTTTCTTTTTGTTTAGTGCTGGCTCGTGCGGCCCAGTAAGCAATCAAGCGATTAGTGATAGCTGGCGTGATAAGAAACGCACGTGTTCCTCGACGTTTTTTATGTTGAGGAATCGAAAGAGGGATGTTTATGTCTTTGCCACGATCGGGGTAGCACCAGGGAAAAACAGCTTCGTGTATCGATATGGATGTACAATCGATTGCAATCATCGCTTCTTTTGGGAAAAATTATTATTGGGGGAGCTTTGCGTTAATTGTGTGGCATATTTCTTGTGTAAATTTTCAATTTTTCAATTTTTCAATGGTTCAATTTCGCAATTTTTTAATTTTAAAAATTTCAATTTTTCAATTTTTCAATTTTTCAATTTTTCAATTTTTCAATTTTTCAATTTTTCAATTCTTCAATTCTTCAATTTTTCAAATTTTCAATTTTGTAATGGTTCAATTTCGCCATTTTTTAATTTTGAAAATTTCAATTCTACAATTTTTCAATTCTTTAAATTTTTAATTTTTCAATTGAACAATTTTTGAAGTTAAAAATATTAATTCTTTAATTTTTCAGTTTTTCAATTCTACAATTTCGCAATTTTTTAATTGTGAAAATTTGAATTCTTCAATTTTTCAATTCTTTAAATTTTCAATTTTTCAATTGTACAATTTTTGAAGTTAAAAAATTTTAATTCTTTAATTTTTCAATTCTATTTTGCAGTTTTTCAATTTTTTGATTTCTCATTGACACAGTTATCAACTTTTGAATTTTCCACATTTTCAAATCTAGAAAAATTATAATAATTAAATAAAACTGCCATCATTATAACAAGCTTCCTTCCCCCAAATTTCTTCTTCCCAAAGAAAGATATCATTGCACATGATTGCATGTCGTGTTTCGTGCCATGTTCGTGCAGAATGAATCTACAATGTACAATCAAAATCGTGTTCTATGCAAATCCCAAACTTATGATACCGATTTTAAAAATCCAAAAAGTGTCACGTGAATGTAGAATCTGAAACGAAATAATTGAACTTAACGAGTCGCTGGAATGGAATCGATGGAGAGTGAAGAGAAAAAAAAATTGAAAAAATATTCGTTTATTCCAATCAATATACGGCCGTGATTCACCAAGTGGCTACAGACCTATTTCCTGTTCGCGTCACACAAGATGGCTTGCGGGGCAGTACAGTAGCAAAGTTCATGCGGACGTCATGTGACCAAATGATGATGAAATGATAAAATCGTGTCTCTTCACACTAGTGAAAAATGGGCTACCCAGTTAAAAAACCAGTGAGCTTATTTCCACAGCTCTTCTTGTGTGACGCGAGCATCGTTGTTGCATCCGACATAAACATACTCTGAGAGATCTGCAGATCAAGGAATTATACAAACGAGAATCCGTTCGCTTTAATCCTGAAAGCGCGAGTAAATGTCCATGAGGGGTCGTTAAAACAATGAATGAATCTTCCAGGATTAAAGCTGTCGAAAATAACAAAACATCATCGAAAGTATCCGTCGTTACAACCTATACCGCGAGATCTAAGTAGAACGTAGTAAAACGTTCGGCAATGACGAATAGCTACTCGTAGCTTCCTCTCGATCGTCGACGAGCTCGCGTCGTCCTCGCGACGGAAAGCTAAACCGATCAAATGCAATGGGGCCTATCGGTGTGTATCGAGTCGTCGCGACGATTGAACAATTACAAAAAAAAAGCCGACGAGATCGATCTTTTGGTCGTCGAGTGTCGACAATCGAACAGAACCGTACCCTGTTCAGCTTCTTTCTAGGCTCTCTGTTCGAAATGCATGTGGACCGACAATAAGCGTGTCACACGGACTGGCAAAGTCTTGTCCTTTTTCTCAGTTTATGACAAATAGTGTCACGATTGAAAGCAGATGTTCGAACCGTGACGCAAGACGGTGACATTGTGTTGCTTTTGGGTTTGGTGCGGGAGAGACTTTTTATCGCGATTAACTGCTGTAAATTCAATAATTACGGATACAAGGTAAAGCGATGTAATTTTTGTCAAAAAAGCGGTTTTTTGATGAAAAAAACGATTGTGGAATTTAACGCGCGTTAATTTTGACGTGCGTTGATTTTGACGTGCGTTGATTCCGACGTACGTTAATTTGGACGCACGTTAGTTTCGATCCACTGACGCTCCCGAATTCTGACGAGTTTAAATTTTGACCAACACGAATTTCCACACAAATAGATTTTAGTGCGCGTAGATCGCAACGCACGCTAATTTCAACGTGCATCAAGCTTGACGTACGTTAATCTCGACCGCTGTGAGTTTCAACGCGCGGTAATTTTAACACGCGCCACTTTCAGTACATTCGAATCTCATTGCTTTAATCTCGACATGTTAATTTCACCTTGCGTCAATTTCAACGCACAGTAATTTCAACGCACGTCAATTCTAACGTACGGTAATTTCAACGCACGTCAATTTCAACGTACAGTAATTTCAACTTGTGTCAATTTCAACGCACGGTTATTTCAACGCAATTCAGTTCCAACGTGCGGTAATTTCAACGTCCGTCAATTCCAACGTACGTTAATTTCAACGCACGTCAATTTCAACGCACGTTAATTTCAACGCACGTCAATTTCAAAGTGCTTCCACCTCAAAATATCTCAATAAAAAAAATACTAGAAAATTTGTATAAAAAGAGGAAAGCTTATGCAACGCCGCGAAAATCGCCGTCAAAAGTCAGTCGACCGCACCTAACCTAACCTCTCCGGTTCGTTCGCGGCTTTATTGAATAGATGCTTAATGATACTTAAAAAGAAAAGAAAAATAAATAGAGAAAGAGATAAACCGTAAGAGAAATGAATGATCGTGGGAGAGGATTTGGGTGGCGCATGATACGTTGACACGATTTTGTCTGAACGATGAACGTGAAGGAAAAAGAAGATGATCGCGTTGATGATGATGATGCTTCGATTACGATGACGATTGCACGCATTCAGGAACAAGATCGTTCGATGAACGAAACGTAATATTTTTTTTCTTCCTTCTTTTTTTTTCTTTTCGTTTACATTGCTTGCTTGTTCGTTCGTTCTCTCATTCAACGTTTCTTCCCTGCTTCCATCTTCCCTCGGGGGTTTCGTCCCTTCCCGGCTCCGATTCATCGGTTACTCTCAGTCTCTTTTCGTCCTTCACCTCCACCATCGCACTTCCGTTTCCGCTCGGTCATTAGACTTTCATGATGTACGGAAGTCCGGCCACAACTGCAACAGGCCACAACCCCGACACAACTCTCAGTGAGAGATAGACAAACTGAATCCTCACGATCCTTTCTCATCGCGGCGTTTTTTTTTTTTTTACTTTTTTTTTGTTATATAGTTTTCGTTTTCCGTTCAGTCTCGCATCGTAAGATTAGTGGTTACGATTCCTGGCATTCTGTCGTTCTTCGTTGTCGACGGTACAGTTCGGTGAATTCGCGTCTTGTAACGTTTTTCTATCATTTATCGTCACGGATTCGATCGGCGATTACAAGGTTCTTTGGACGGACAGACAGACACACGGTGTAACAGGAAGAGGGAGAGGATATCGTAGAACAGTTCGACGGAGGTATAACTCAATCTTAACAACGCAATAATTCAAAAACTCGGAAGAAAAGAAGTTATAACTCCGTCACGGTCGAGTCGTTCAACAGTCACGGGTTTGGGTGGGTTTCCGTTTCGCGGACGCCCGATTACAAAAAAGTGGTCGATCGAACATCGCGCTGTTAAGAAGGCTAGACTCATTGTCAGTCGCGAAACAGTTATCCCGTCGTATTCGGGGGATCCGAGTAGCCAGCCACCGGCTTCCCGTAGCATGTATCTTGGATCGTCTTGCTCGTCCAGAACTTGCGGGCTCGTGATTCTCTTCATGGACCGCGCGAGACACCTGTATTCGAGATACGAAGACGATTCGTCAGCCGGGCCCATCTCACTGATCGTTTTCATTCCAGCCCCCAATCTTCAACATCGGCTGTCACTCGTTTCTACCTTCTAACTACGTGTTCCCCTACGTTGTCGATTAAATCACTGATCACCACGTGGACATGGTTCAATTTATAGTGAATGTTTTTTGATAAGATGTTGCAATAGTCAGATTATGGGAATTTTGTTAGAAATATGGGGATATGTACATTTTAGGATGTACAGGTTAGAAGATGTGGGGATAGAGTCTGGTGTATAGAGGGATTTAGAACTTCCTAATCAAGTAACCTAGTAGACTAGCAATTTAGCAAGCTAGTAAATTAGCAATCTAGTAATCTAGTAAATTAGCCATCTAGTAAATTAGCAATTTAATAATCTAGCAATGTAGAAATATGGGAATATATATATTTTAGGGTGTACAGATCAGAAGATGTAGGAGCAGAGTCTGGTGTATAGAGGGATTTAGATCTTCCTAATCAAGTAACCTACTAGACTAGCAATCTAGCAATATATTAAACTAGTAACCTAGCAATCTAGTAAATTAGCAATTTAATAATCTAGCAATGTAGAAATAAGGGAATATATATATTTTAGGATGTACAGATCAGAAGATATAGAGATAGAGTCTGGTGTATAAAGGGATTTATATCTCCCTAATAAAGTAACCTAGTAGACTAGCAATCTAGCAATCTAGTAAACTAGGAATCTAGTAATCTAGTAAATTAGTAATTTAGTAATCTAGCAATGTAGCAATCTAGTAGTCTAGTAACCTAAAAATCTAGCAATTTAAGAATCTATGAATTTAGCAAACTTGAAGTATAAGAAATTAAGAATCCAGAGATCTAGTAACTTACGAGTTCAGAAATCTAGGAATTTTGGCATCTAGCAATTTTTGAACCTAGGAATTTAGGAACCTGGGGATCTAGTTACCTAGGTGTTTAGAAATCTAGGGATTTTTGAATCTATGAATTTAACAATTTGGGAAACTAAGGATCTAGTAACTTAGGAGTCTAGAAATCTAGGGATTTTTTAATTTAGAAATCAAGATATCTACGTATCTAGGGATCTAGTAACCTAGGTGTCTAAGAAATCTAGGGATTTTGGAATTTAGGAATCTGAGAATTTGTGAATCTAGGGATTTCATAACCTAGGTGTCTAGAAATCTAGGGATTTTGGAATCTAGAAATCTAAAAATTTTGGAACCCAGGAATTTTTGAATCTAAGAATCTAGGAATCTGGAGATCTAGTAATCTTTGACTCTAGAACTCTATGAATTTCTGAATTTAGGGATCTAGGGATCTAGTAATTTTTGAATCTAGGAATCTAGAGATCTAGGAATCTGGGGATCTAGTAATTTTTGAATCTAGAAATCTAGGAATTTTGGAATCTAGGGATCTAGGGATTTGGGAATCTACTAATCTTGGAATCTAGTAATCTAGGAATCTAGAAGGCTAGAAATTTTTGAATCTAGAGATCTAGGGGTCTTGGGATCTAGGGATTTGGGAATCTAGTAATTTTGGAATCTAGGAATCTAGGAATCTAGGAATCTAGGGATCTAAGGATCTAGGGATTTTGGGATCTAGGGATTTAGTAATCTTAGAATCGAGGAATTTAGTAACCTAAATATTCGGAACCTAGGAATCCAGTTTAGTAACATAGTCATCTCACAATACCACACTCACACAAATGTCCCTATAACTAAATGTCCTTATAATATAATTGATCTACCATTGTTATCCATTGCAGGTCCACGTGGTGATCGAGCAACGATTTAACCATCGCGATTTTACCACAGCCAGTTCAAATATTTACCACTTCCGAAGAATCCTTTCTTGGCCTTCTGGTCACCTTTGCTACTCCCCGACGACGACGACGATGACGACACCGTAGCGGTTTTTCTGCTCTCCTTCGCCGTGAGCTTGTTAATCGGCTTCAGGCCAGGCAGTCCCAACTTTTCGGACCTCTCATGGACTTTGCCCTTGTCCTTGGCCAACGGGCCGACTTTCGTCATCTTGGCGACCTTGGTGCCGTGGGCTACCTTGGCAGGACAGCACTGGTAGGGCTCATAGGAGGGAATCTTGGGTTTCGCGCTTTTACCTCCCATGCCGATGTAGAAACAGCCGTCGCCTGCAGTAAGCAAATATACAACGAGTCAGATACAGAAGTGATTCCAGGCAAACTTCAGTGTGAGATATTACAAAAAAAAAGAAAGAGATAGATAGAAAGAGAGAGAAAGAAAACAAAAATTGTTGGCGAGAAAAAATTGGCTAGCCTACGATTGATTCGTCCTTTCACGAGTCAATATCAAAACAAAGTTCGGGTGAATCTTTTTTCTTTTGTTCGGGATCGAAAGACAATAAGAGAGGAGTGTGGATTTGAAAAAAACAGAGAGATTGAAAACAAATGGACAGAGAAAATTGTTGAGAAACATAGGTCTTTCGAGAAGATGCGAAGAGAATTGACTCGTGAGATTCTGACGTTAACTAAAGTGCAGAGAGAACGTGTCACTCCAACCCCAATTGCGCAGCAAAAGCCAAACGTGCATGTCTCTCACAGACCAGAATATCTCGCGGCGAGTCGACGACTCTTTAATGGTAGCCGTATTTTACCGTGGACCAGCCTCCACTTCGAGTTTCAACCAATCGATACAAAAATCGTTGTCTGCTCTTTGTGTACGTGGGAGATAAGGTGATTGTATAGCGTTGTTTGTCCGCGAGATATTCGAAAGGAACCCCACCCGTTTTGTTTTAACAAGCGGAGGCCAGTCCGACATTTCTTCGACTCGGAGAGCTCGCTGCAGACGACAGCTGTCAACTACAACAGGAACCATCGGCTCGCTTTGGAGAGATCGTTGTTACTTTTTTTTTGGGTAGTAAAAGGGCGATCGAAGTCTCCTGGAGCTACGTATTAATTCTCGTTTTCTTTATATATCGTACACGTACTTACCTCGAGAAAAGATCCAGTAATATATAAAAATCTTTAGAAGCACAAGAAAAGCCGCATTTGTGCGGTAATTATATTGAATAGGGTGTACCTTGATGTCGGTGACCTTGATGTTATATGATGTGAAGATTTCTTGGGTGGTGGTTTAGAATGCGGGGAGAATATAAGGGGAGGTTAGAAAGGGAGAATTGAGAAGGGTAAGGATTACTGGGAAGAGCGAAGATTGGGAACATTGATATTAGTATGGAATACACGTGGAAACAATATGAGTTGGAATACAACGCGTTGAATTAGCAAGTATTAAATTACCAAGCGTCGAATTATCAGGTATGGAAATGCCACGCGTCGCACTACCACGCGTCGAATTCACCACGTGTCGAATTACTATGTATCGAATTTCCACGCATCGAATTACCACGCGTCGAATTACTACGTATCGAATTTCCACGCGTCGAATTACCACGCCTGGAATTACTACGTATCGAATTACAAGGTGTCGAATTACCACGCATCGAATTCACAACGCGTCGAATATACCACGCGTCAAATCGCCACGCATCGAATATACTACGCGTCGAATTACCACGCCCCCAATTACCATGCGTCGAATACACCACGCGTCGAATTACCACGCGTGGAATTTCTGCGCGTCGAATTACCACGGGTGGAATACCTACGCGTCGAATTCCAACGTGTGGAATTACTGCGCGTTAGAATCACCACGCGTGGAATTACTGAGCGTTAGAATTACCACGCGTGGAATTACTACGCGTTGGAGTCACCGCGCATGGAATTACTACGCATGGAATTACCACGCGTGGAATTAGTACGCGTTGGAGTCACCACGCATGGAATTACTACGCGTGGAATTACTATGCGTGGAATTACCACGCGTGGAATTACTACGCGTTGAATTGCCACGTATCGAATTACCACGCGTCGAATCACCACATATCGAATTACCACGCCTCAAATTACTACATACCGAAATACCACGCGTTGAACTACCATCCGTCGAGTTACCACTTATTGATCTACCACGCATTGAATTACTACGCGCAGAACCACCACGCGTAGAGCCATCACGCATCGAATTACCACCTTTCCTACAAAACCTCACTAAAGCTACCATCGTCACACAATGTGCAAACTTGCACATTATCAGACAATCGACCTCCATAACACCAAGGTCAAATCGACGGTTCACCCAGTTCCATAATAAATATAATTACCATGCGTATACTAATTACATGTACGATGAAAAACCAATCGAAAATGTATGATTGACTCGCGAATTTAAAACCGTGACAACTTTGTCACGTAGCTCCATCGACAAATAGGATGTCCACAAGGCTAGCATGCAAGTGGAGAACCATAGGATAACAGAATAAGGACATTGAGTATTGGCAGGTTTTGTTAGTGGAGGAACAGAGAAATAAAATGAAAGAAAACGAAAAGAATTATAATTCGTTCATGCAGGTACGCCCTACGGCCTTCAATCTAGCCACGAACGCCGAGCCAAGTCTCGTTTAGATTAATTGTTATGGTATCAATCCGAATCGCTCTACTGGTATACACATCTCTACGGTTCGTTTCTTGTATTGGTATTACTGATATTGTTTTTCTGTTCGTTTTCGCGTAAACACAAAGCCCGTCAGTCACACTTCGATCTCTCACGTGAACTCCTCTTCGGCGTCCTCGGTTGTCGTCGAACCTTTACCTTTGTCCAGGATATTCTTCAGGGCTTTG
The DNA here is from genome assembly GCA_963576845.1 of Megachile leachella. NCBI lineage: Eukaryota > Metazoa > Arthropoda > Insecta > Hymenoptera > Megachilidae > Megachile > Megachile leachella. The sequence continues at coordinate 11,983,220 of OY756255.1, forward strand.
TTCAATTTTTTATTTCCTCCGTTGTCATCTTCATCGTCATCGTCATCGTCATCGTCGTCGTCGTCGTCATCTTCGTCTTCATCGTCGTCATCGTCATCATCGTCTTCGTCTTCATCATCATCGTCGTCATCATCATTATCATCATCATCGTCATCATCATCATCATCATCGTCATCATCATCATTATCATCATCATCGTCATCATCATCATCATCATCATCATCATCATCATCATCATCATCGTCATCATCATTATCATCATCATCATCATCGTCATCATCATTATCATCATCATCATCATCATTATCATCATCATCATCATTATCATCATCACCTGTGTATTAACAGGGTCATCGATAATACTTCAGCGCGACCGGAAATGAGAGTGTGTACCTAGGTTTTTTGTGACCGATATGGCCTCTCGGTCTAAGGGATAGCATGCATTTTTTTTACTGTTTAAAATGGACGATATTATTGACGGCATATCACAACGAACATGGACGAATTGTTATCGATATTGTTCCCTCATGGGTGATCGCGACATGTTTACACACATTTGGTTGCATTTGGAAAAGTCTGTTCGCGTTTTGTGTCGTTCGATATCCAGTTCTTATTGAATTCTTTTAATTCTTCATTGAATCGCTTTGTCGCCAGTGATTCGACTTTATGGAAAAATTGTGAATGATGGCCAGCTTTTCATCTGATGGGGTCATTTTTAAAAATTTCGATGGATGAACAGTCGAGTAATCTATCAATCTATCAATCTGTCAATCTATCAATCTGTCAATCTGTCAATCTATCAATCTGTCAATTTATCCATCTGTCAATCTATCAATCTATCAATCTATCAGTCCATCAATTTATCAATCTATTAATGCATCATTCCATCAATTTATCAATCTATCAATCTATCAGTCCATCAATCTATCAATCAAAATACAAAAAAGCTGTCCTCCATTCAGATTTGAAATTTATCTATAAGTCGTTCGCTCTGCGGCAAAACAGTCCAATGAGAACGCGACCAAAGAAAGATCTTGCGGCACAAAAGTCGTAAAAAACAGCTTTAAAAAAGCCTTAGACAGAGGAAGCTTCGTTGGTCCCCGAATCGTGAGGAATATTCGTAGCTACACGTTTCGCGAGATATAAAACAATTATTCAAAGTAAAAAATATAAAATCGTGATTATTATGGTAAGATGGTTGCGTGACAGCGAGCGGCGAGACAGCGATAGAGAAAAATGTAGAATAAAATGACAGTGTGAGAAAAAAAGTGAATAAAAAGAGCGAAAGAGAGAAAGAGAAAAAAAGAGAATGAAAGCTCGCAGTGGTATAAGTGTGCTTTTTAAATGCATTGTGAACAGTATGGTCAGTTAGCCAGAGCGATTGTTGCCGCATCGTTAGAAGCTAAATGACACGAATCGAGCTTTCTCATTTTTTTTCACCGAGCTTTGTGAGATCTTTCTTTTCATTTCGTTCTTGTTCTTCTCGTTTATACCGATTTCCCGTCCCCTATTACCTTTCCTTATTCACCACCGATCCTCTTTAATAACATCAACATCTAGTTAACAATATATTCGAGTTATTAGGTCATTTTATAAATGATGCCATTATTTTTCGATTTATGATAACATGGAGAAGAAGTGTGAGAGTTAGTGTAGGTCCCTGAAATGGGGGGATAGCTCAAGTGATTCTGAATAAGATTTCCTTTTGTAAAAATGGGATTTGAAGCTTCGTTTTGGAATTATTAAGGAAATACTACGTATGGAATTACCACGCGTCGAATTACTACGTATTGAATTTCCACGCGTTGAATTACCACGCGTCGAATTACTACGTATCGAATTTCCACGCGTTGAATTACCACGCCTCGAATTACTACGTATCGAATTTCCACGCGTTGAATTACCACGCGTCAAATTACTACGTATCGAATTTCCACGCGTTGAATTACCACGCGTCAAATTACTACGTATCGAATTTCCACGCGTTGAATTATCACGCGTCAAATTACTACGTATCGAATTTCCACGCGTTGAATTACCACGCGTCGAATTACTACGTATCGAATTACCACGCGTCGAATTACCACGTATCGAATCACCACGCGTCGAATTACCACGCGTCGAATTACCACGCGTCGAATTACCACGCGTTGAATTACCACGCGTCGAACTACCACGCGTCGAATTACTACGCATCGAGTTACCATGCGTCGAATTACCACGTATCGAATTACCACGCGTCGAATTACCACGTATCGAATTACCACGCGTCGAATTACCACGCGTGGAATTACTACGCGTAGAATTACCACGCGTGGAATTACTATGCGTAAAATTACCACGCGTGGAATTACTACGCATTCAATTACAACGCGTGGAATTACTACGCATAGAATTACCACGCACCGAATTACCACGCGCCGAATTACCACGCATCGACTTATTGGTCCGAGCTTTTCCCTAATAATTCACAAACGAAGCTTCAAACTCCATTTTTGCAAAGGAAAGTCTTATTCAAAATCACGTCAGCTACCCACCATTTCAGGGACCTACACCAGTCCCTGTATAATTCTTTGTCACCGCAGTATTTGATGGTCAATTTAATTTAATTTAATTTAAATTAAAAATAGGAAGAATTGAAAATTCATCATCTAATAATTAAGTCAAGAAATATTCAGCACTAGTTAAGATAAAACAATTATAATTTACAAAAATAACAACAGTAAACTTTGAAAAATGAAATATATAGAAAAAGACTGATTACCCGAATCAAAAATAGCAACAGTTAATTTTTCCACGACGAACAAACATCAAATAAATATTATTTATAAAACGACCCATCTTAAGCGTTAGTATCATTATTCACGCGAATAAACCAAAGAAAGATATATATTTGAAAATATTTCCAACGCGATCATGGAGTTCGCGGAGGTGGTAGAGTGACCGGGGTGACAACCACAGCGCGAGTACTATACTCGTAGCCGGGTGGTATGGTAACGACCGAGATTAACGTCACAAAGAACAGTACACCAGTAATAATAATCATCATCCTAGAAATCTCCTTACTTTTCTGTTCGATTAGCCATTCCAGAACTCTCTCCTCGTTCTTAAGATTACCTACAAAAGGCACACACGCATATCAGGATCTGCTCAGTTTTGCTCGATGAGCACCGAGATTCGTCGGCGCGAAGGAAGGAGAAAAGGGTTTTATTTCAGGGTTCCTTTAGTTGTTCTTCGTTTTCTGCTAAATTTTTTCTTTTTATATGATTATAAATTAATAAGTGAGATAAATGAAATATATGAGTGAGTTACATATGCATGTATGCAACATTATGATGGTGGATGCTTAATCGTTTGAGTATCAAGGGTAGATCTATGGACACCTATCTCTAGGTTAATAAATTTTAAGGACAGTGAAACTATAGAATTATAGAGGGATCGTAGAATTTGGGTAGAAGTTGAATTTTGGAATATAGGAATTCTGAGACTTTTAGGACCTTAGAGCATTTGAATTTTGGGACTATAGAATTTGTGGACATTGAAAGAGGAGTTCAAGATTCTATGATGTTGGAATTTTTAAACTTTGCAATTTTTATATATTATAATTTTAGAACAATAAAATTTTTGTGCTTACCCAAAAATTATTTTTCGACAATAAAACTTGAAATTATTGTATAAAACTTCATACCTTTAAAATGATAAAATCTTAAGAATACCAAACCTTGATATTTGTGATCTTCATACTATAGCTTTCTATAATAAAATCACCCTCATACACAACTTACCCTCAACACTCAAACGATTAATATTCGAAAATTTCCCAAATGAGAATCCCTTAAATCAACAAATACTAAAACTAAATAATCGAAATCATAATGATCAATTAATGAAATACCTTCATAAAGTTGAAATAAGATCAAAACTCCTTTTCATTCAAATGAAATCCAAAAACGTTCCTTAAATCCTCAACTGAAGAACTTTTTTAACTTTTTTGAAAGTTAGGAGAAAAATGAGGATACCGAAAGGAATATAAAGCATTTTAGAAAGGTCTTTGCACGTTCAAAGACGATTTTAAATGAAAATATAAAAAGGATCGCGGATATAGAGAACAAGCCAAGGATGAAGCAGCGTCGAGACTTACCGTCATACATGATGGGCACTCCAGTCTCGTAATATACGAGCGCCGGAAATGAAAATACACCGATTTCAGCGGCCAATTTCGCGTCGTTCGATTTAACGAACTGTATACCGTGTTTGTCGGTGTCGTCGTCTATTGTTTCTAGTTCTTCCAGGATTTCCGGGCACGATTCGCATTTATCGTCGTCTGTTGAGAGAAAATATTTAACCCTCTGAGAGAACGCTTCTGTTCCATCACTATTTTCTTTCCTTTTTATTTAATATGATTTTTAAGCAAATTTTTAAGCTTCAATTTTTGTGATTTTAATTTTCGGTTTCTACTTTTTCAATTTTCAAGTTTTGTGATTTTGTATATTGGAATTTTTTGAGTTTTTAAATTTTCGAATTTGTAAATTTTTAGTTCCTCGTACTTCTAAATTTCCAAATTTTCAAATCCTCAAATTTTTACATTTTTAGTATTTCAAATTTTTAAATTTTCACACCCCTGAATTTCTATATTCCCCAAATTTTCAAGCACTGAAATTTCCGTAATCCTTAAATTTCCACACCCTCAAATTTCCACGCCCTTAAAATTCCACACCCGCAAATTTCCAGACCCTCAAATTTCTATATTCTCAAATTTTCACATCTCTAAATTTCTATATTCCCAAATTTCCACACCCTTAAATTTCTATATTCCCCAAATTTCCACACCTTCAAATTTCTATATTCCCCTAATTTCCACACCCTCAAATTTCTATATTCTCAAATTTTCACATCTCTAAATTTCCACACCTTCAAATTTCTATATTTCCCAAATTTCCAGACCCTCAAATTTCTATATTCTCAAATTTTCACATCTCTAAATTTCTATATTCCCAAATTTCCACACCCTCAAATTTCTATATTCTGAAATTTTCACACCCTGAAATTTCTTTATGCCCCAAATTTCCACACCCTCAAATTTCTATATTCCCCAAATTTCCACACCCTCAAATTTCTATATTCTCCAAATTTTCAAGCACCGAAATTTCCAAATCCCAAAATTTCCAAGTTCTAAAATTTCAAATGTCCTAATTTCCAAATTTTTAAATTCGCAAGTTACTAAAGTCCTAAATTTCCAAATTTCTAAATTGTCAAACTTTTAAATTTCCCAAATTCAAATTCCCCATATCCCGACATCCCTAAATTCCTATAAACACCGTAATAAAAACTTCCCTAATGAAAATAACACTTCCTCAATAAAAATACAGAAACCTATATCCACTGCCATTTTTCCTAAGGAAGCCATGCTTCCCAATGTAAGAACATACCAATTTCTCATAAAAATACTTAATATTAAAACTTGCAATCCTAAATAGTATGAGTGAAAATAGTATAGAATAATAATAAACAATATATAATAATAATAGTATAAATAATACAAGAGTGTACTTACAAAAGAATACAGCAAGATGCTCGACATCATTAATCAGCACTTGCAGAGTCTTCCTATCTACATTCTCGATAACGTCCGGTGTTTGGGTACGCAGCTCCAGGATCCAATCCAAAATGGCTTCCTCGTGCATCATGTCGCCGTTGTATACTTGACGGAACTTATGTCTGTAGAATGCCAATGCTGGTAAACCAGGAAGATCGTATTCCTTCTCGATTCCTTCGTCGGAGATTTTCACGAAGTCGATGTCTTTCTCTTCGCATTCGTCGTCGATGTTTTCGAGTTCTTGGAGAATCTTTTGACTCTTCTTGTCTCCTTCCTTGTCTGCGGTTAGGTGAATGATCTCTTATTAATTATCTCGTAGACAACGAGTGAATTGTGATAAAATTATATAATTATAAAATTACTTATAATTATTGTGAAACATTTTCATATTAATTAATTCAATTATTTTGACAATTATTATAAATATCGTCACAAATTATAATTTTAATCGTTAGCATTGTTATTGCTGTTTTCACAACTATTGCTGTTTTCACAGTTGTTGTTATAACAATCATAAAATAAAGAATTACTTTTTAAGAGTCATTCAGTGTTACAACAATTTCTTTACAATGTTTATAATTTTCAAAAATACTCAAACTGAAAATGCTTACAGAAGAAGACAACAATATAGTCATTTTCTTCAAGAATGTTTTCCAACATCTTCGCATTCACTTCCTCGATCTTCCCAGGAATCTCAAGGGTGTTCTCATCGGTGATCCAAGAAAGCACCTCGTCCTCATCCTCGATGTCTCCTTTGAAAATCAACGGTTCCTTGTTTCTGAAGAAGGCCAGTGTAGGGAACGTCTTGATTCCTTGTTTCTTCGCAAAGGCAGTGTCCTCTGTGGTCACGAAGATGATTCCTGTCTCGTCTAATTCGTCATCAATGTTCTCTAGTTCTTGCAGGACGTTGTCGCACTCGTCTCCATCGTCGCAATCTCCACCTTATTGAATAGAGTCGTAGAACTGTATTATTTGATTGTAGTCTTGTTGTATTGTTGACTTGGAAATTTAGAATTTGGGACTTTGAGAAATTCAGGGGGATGTTTAGGTGTTTAGGGAATTAGGAAGTGGGAAATTAGGATTTGGGAAATTTAGTAATTAGGGAATTAGAAATTGAGAAATTTAGGAATTTGAGAACTTAGGAATTGGGGAAATTGGGAATTGGGCGAATTGGGAATTGGAGCAATTGGGAATTGGGGGAATTAGGAATTGGAAAATTTGAAATTCGGAAATTTAGAACTGGGAAATTTGGAATTGGGAAAATTAGGAATTGGAGAAATTGGGAATTGGGGGAATTAGGAATTGGAAAATTTGGAATTGAAAAATCTGGAATTGGGAAATTGGGAATTGGGGAATTTGGAATTGGAAAACTTGGAATTGGGAAATTTGGAATTAGGAAATTTGAAATTAGGAAATTTGGAATTGGAAAATTTGGAATTGGAAAATTTGGAATTGGAAAACTTGGAATTGGAAACTTGGGAATTGGAAAATTTGGAATTGAAAAATTTGGTATTGAACAATTTGGAATTGAAAAATTTGGAATTGAAAAGTTTGGAATTGGGAAATTACCTATTGAGAAATCAGAAATTGAAAATGTAGGAACTTGGATGCCCAGGAATTAGTAATTTAGAAACCTTCACATATCACTAGAACGACTCTATCAAACAAAATATAACACCCATAACTCACTAAAGAATGCAACGACGTATTCGTGTTCCTCGATAAGATCGGTCAAAATTTCATCGGTGACCTCTTCAATGGTGGCAGTGTTCTTCTGTTCGATGAGCCATTCAAGAACCTCGTCCTCGTTCAACAGATCCCCTTCGTATATAGCCGGAATCTTGTTCTCGAAGTAGACCAAAGTTGGCAGATGATCGATACCGTACTCCTTCGCCTCTGCATCGTTGTCCATTCGTATGATGACGATACCTTCCTTCTCCAACTCGTCATCAATGTTCTCTAACTCGTTCAGGATACGTATGTCCTGCTTGTCATCCTTGTCGTCTACGAAAAGGAATCAATTCGTGTCTCGTTTTCGCTCAAGATCGACCAACAGCACCTACCTAACCGGTAATAGTGGAAGAATGTTAAAAGGAGGTAGAAAGACGAATCGATCGCTTACAAAACAGGACTGCCAAGTATGGTGACGTTTCTATCAGCTTCTCCATCATCTCGTCTGTCACTTCCGGTATCTCTGTGTGCTTCTTCTGATGCAGGAGCCAACCCAGCAGCTGATCCTCGTTCATCAGATCCCCTGAAATGATATTTGAATTTAATATTCTTTGTTGTCTTTGTATGTGTTCATATGTGACATGTGGATGTGTTGATATCAACTACATATGATTTTGATAGAACATGACTGAGGTTGGGTTACGTTATGTTATTGTGTTTGTTCATTTTCATGTGTGACATATGAATTTGACATTGTGACATATGACATATGTTGATATCAACTGTATATGACATTGATTGAATATGACTGAGGTTAGGTTACGTTGCATTACTGTCTTTGTACATTTTCATGTGTGACATGTGCATATGTTGATATCAACTGCATATGAGCTCTATTGAAAATGACTGAGGTTACGTTACATTACTGTCTTTGTGCATTGTCATATGTGACATGTGGATATGTTGATACCAACTATATATGACATTGATACGACTGAGGTTATCCAACCAAAAATAATTTTGATATAAGTATACCTTCGTAAACATGTGGTATCCTTCTCTCGAAGAGTACCAGTGTCGGTAATTGCTCGATACCATACTCCTTCGCCTCATCAAGATCGCTGATCTTCACGAATGCTATGTTGTGCTGATCACAGTCGTCGTCGATGTTCTCCAGTTCGCCGAGGACCTTCTGACTCTTCTTCTGATCCTTGTCGTCTGTTTAAAGATAAACATAATCAGTTATTTAACTTAACAACAACTTAAATTTAACAACATTCATTAGAGTCTATCATATGAACATCTTTGTACAAATCGTTCATTTTATTATTGCTTCTAGAGTGACTCTCAAACCTAAGTTTAAACACCTACTTAAACATTGAACAATTGTACGGAATATAAATTTAATATTTTAGTATAGAAACTAAATTCTGGACTTGAAGTTTAATGTCAATGAATGAATTTTAATCCCAAAATGCATGTTTAATATAATTTAGATTGTAAGCTTAATATACTCCATAATGTAAAATCAAACTTAAAAAATTGCAGAGCATAAAATTTATAGGTTCTAGTCAGTGTAATAACTTCCAGAACTCGATAAATCTTACACTGTAAATTCAACAAATTCCAAAATGTAAATTCAACAAGTTGCAGAACACAGGTTTAACAAATCACTCCAGACATAAATCCATCTAAATATAAAATCTTTCCACCTAAATATAAACAAACTAAACTATATGAACTTATCTGTGCTTATTCCTACGAATAAATAAGAATTCATAAGATATTCTCCAGTGAACAAACGCAACAAAAATTAGAATAGAAGTAATAAATAAATTAATCACTGACAAAAGAGGACGGCTACATGCGGCATCTTCTCAATGATCATATCTAGCACTTCGTCGGTGATGTCCTCTATATGATCGCTCTTCTGCTGCATTTCCAACCACTTCAGAACCTTGTCTTCGTCCTCCAGATTCCCCTCGTACAACGTTGGTATTCCATTCTCGAAGTACAACATGGAAGGTAACTTTTCGATACCGTACTCCTTCGCTTCCTCCGGGTTATCGATCTTCACGAAGGTCACTCCCATTTGATCGCACTCGTCGTCGATGTTCTCCAGTTCGTTGAGAATCTTCTGGGACTTCCGATCGTTGTTGTCGTCTGACAATTCAGAATTGTTCATTGAAATAGTTAGTTGATAATTTTTTAGAAAGCTTTTTAGAAGCTGTGCTGGGGTTTGGAGTTGTGGGGTTCGGATTTTAGGGATTTGGAGTTTTGAGGATCTTGGGAGAGCTGAAACCTGGAATTTTAGGAATTTGGAATATTAGGGATTTGGACTTGTGAGGGTCTTAGAAGAGTTAAGATCTGGAGTTATTGGAATTTGAGAAATTGAACTGACATCTCCACACATCATCCACATATGCTTCCTCCAAACCTTACAAAACATATAAAATCTTACAAAACAGCACGGCGAGGGTCTTCCCATCCTTAATCAGTTTATCCAACATTTCATCCGTGATGTCCTCGATCTCGTCCTTCTCCAACTGCGACAGCAGCCACTCCAGAATTTCCTCCTCGTTTTCAAGATCACCTACGCAAAGACACTCTCGCTGTACCCTTATTTCTGATCACTCCTCATCACCTTTTTCCCCTACACCACCCACCTACCCACCATCGTAAACATTAGGTATTTGCTTTTCAAAATAAACGATCGCAGGCACAGAATCGATTCCGAAATCCTTGGCAGCCTTCTCGTCGTCGATTTTAACGAACTGTATTCCGTGCCTGTCGCAGTCGTCGTCGATTTTCTCCAGCTCTGTCAGCGCCTGCATCGAATCCTCGTCACCGTGATCGTCTGGAGCATTCATAGATGAATAGTAAATGAATCACGGGATTGGTGGAGATTTATTACTGTTAGTTGACACGTTAGTGAAATACGTACAGAAAAGAACGACCAGGTTGTCGATGTTTCCGATGAGGGTCTGCAAGGTTTTCGCGGTGACGTCCTCGATTACGTCCTCTTCGTCTCCTGTGCTTTTGTTCGCTACTAGCCATTCTAGGACGTCCTCTTCTCTGTTTAGTTCATCTGTGGTGTATAATTTTAGTGATATATTTAAATGAATATATCAGACGGATATATGAAATGTACAATTCTTATGTTGGTTATTGTGATGGCTTAGATATTCTTAAACTGATGACAATGAATATAATGTTCAAAGTAATGGTGATTAAATATTATGTTAAACTATAAAGTAACTTAATATTAACTGATTTAATAGTGACACAATTCATATAATACCTAACCTAACAATATCTAATATAATTGAAATGTAGTCTAACAATACTTATTCTAATTGTAACAAGTCTGACAGTACCTAACTTAATAACATTTATATAAGAGCACCTAACCTAATGTCACTTATCTTAACTGTATCTAACCTAACAATACTTGTCTTAATAGTACCTAACCTCATAATACTGGTCCTAACAGTACCTAATATTATAATACTTATCCAAACTGTACCTAACCTAATAATACTTATTCTAAGAATACCTAACTTCCCAACCTAACCTAACATCTATCTAAAATATATCAAATCCACTAATACTATCAATCTAATCTACCCTAACCTAACTACACAAACTTAATAAAAAGTAACCTACTAACAAATACCATATTAAAAATAACTACCATACGAATATCGAATCAGCAAATTAACTAAATAATTTTCATCCCAACAACCAGAAAGACTTACGCTCATAAATTATAGGAATCTGGTGCCTATAGTAGACCAGAACCGGAAGTGGGCCTAGATTATACTCATCGGCAAGCTCCTCGTCCGCGATTTTCACGAAGCCGATACCTAGTTGGTCGGCTTCGTCGTCGATGTTCTCCAATTCCTGAAGGGCCTTCAGACACTTTTTGCAGTCAGGCTTGTCTGTCCCATTTGAAATAAAAAGCAGCGTTATCGGGACGTCGGAATTTTACGTTAATACCGGAAAATCTAATAGGGCTAGGGACAAAATAGGGTTAAAGGCTTCATTCGGTCATAAAAACAAATCTATCTAAAATCAAGATTAAATATTTTACAAATTGTAATCTGAAAAATTTTACTGACTCTTGTACTAATGTTGAGAGCATAATTTTTAATTTATGTCGAATAATTTTTTGAACATCAAGAGGAAGGATATATCAGATTAGTATGCAAAATTTCTCTCGTTGTCAGTCATGATGCACATTCATTCTATTCTAAGGGGCGACAGGGGTGTACACAATAATGCATATTCTAACATCTACATAATAATCGTTTCCCAATGCACAAGCATTCGTCGCGTGATTTTTCAATGTGAAGAGACATCATTGTTCCATTGTTATTAATTAGATCGCGTCGAAATTTTTCAGACTCTTCTCGTTTCATCCATTTTTCCCCTCCGGATCCCGAATTCCTCTATTACCGTAGGCGAAAATAGAATAGTGCTGCAAGCAATGCGACTCGAACGTCAACGTGAAACAGGCAGTAAGTAATTAATTATCGATTCGGTTACGTAAGTGTATCGGTGGATTAAAGTACGTATATGGAAAATACAGTCATCGATGCATGGATCGGTTTAACACTTTGATGAACCATAACTTTAATCACATATATTCTTACCGTAAAATTTACAGAGTACAGAGTAAAATTTACAGTCAAATGTGACTGCATGAAAATCAATTGCAGTCACATTGTAATTTATACAATCTTCGTTTAATTAATATTTTTTTTATTCAAACTTGAATAATTGTAAATTTTGTACTGTGAGCGTAGAAAACAACGAATGGTCCTCAAAGAGTTAATCAAGCTTATACTCGAAGTGCATTTACATATATAATTAATTTTTATTTTCTTCGAATTTAAATTACTGATAAAATAGTAATTCATGCATCGTATGAAGTGTAGGTGTAAAAGCATAGGAAATGAAAGCTGTACAGCATTTAGAACATTGATTTCATTGAAGTGTGTACTTACTAGAACCGGCACCAGCACACCGTTGAGTGTCCGGACCTATTCATACCAACACACACAAGAACGTTTCACATATATGTATTATGTACAAGTATGTTTGTACGTGATCGAATCGCAAAATGGCAACGATTGTTTCTATATTATATGAATGTATATTTTTCTATGATTATGTATGTACATTTTTCTGTAGCACGAAAAATGTTTTTACATCGAGTCATTTTGCGATACGTTAATCGTTCCACAACAGAGACAACGACAAATTTTCGCAGACAATGGAAACGAGACAAGAGGATCGACAGGAGACGGTGAGAGGATGGCGAGACGTTCACGACGCTCTTTGTACGAAGAACAATTTTTTAGTGCACGTTTCGAATATATTGTGGGTATACGATTTTGATAATTGAGAAACTGGATATTTGGGAAAATAGGTATTTGGGTAAAATAAAAAATTTTAAATTGGAAAATTGATGAATTGAAGAATTGAAGAATTGAAGAATTGAAGAATTGAGGAAGGGAAGTATTGAAAAATTGAAAACTTGAAAAATTGAAGAATTGAAGAATTGAAAAATTGAAGAATTAGAGAATTGAAAAATTGAAATATGGAAGAATTGAAAAATTGAAGAATTGAAGAATTGAAAAATTGAAGAACTAAAAAATTAAACAAATTGAAAAATTGAAAGATTGAAAAATTGAGAGATTGAAAAAATTGAGAGATTGAAAAATTCATAGATTCAAAAATTGAGAGATTGAAAAATTCAGAGATTGAAAAATTGAAAGATTGTAATATTGAGAGATTGAAAAATTGGGAGATTGGAAAATTGAGAGATTAAAAAATTGAGAGATTGAAAAATGGAGAGATTGAAAAATTGAGAGATTGAAAAAATTGAGAGATTGAAAAATTCAGAGATTCAAAAGTTGAAAGATTGAAATATTGAGAGATTGAAAAATTGGGAGATTGGAAAATTGAGAGATTGGAAAATTGAGCGATTGGAAAATTGAGAGATTGGAAAATTGAGAGATTGAAAACTTGAAAAATTGAAAGCTTGAAAACTTGAAAACTTGAAAACTTGAAAACTTGAAAACTTGAAAATTGAAAACTTGAAAATTGAAAAATTGAAAAATTGAAAAATTGAAAAATTGAAAAATTGAAAAATTGAAAACTTGAAAATTTGAAAACTTGAAAAATAAAAAATTGAAAAATTGAAAAATTGGGAAAAAGTTAAATTTGAGAGAAGTAGCTAAACAGCTACCCCAATAATTATTCACACGGAAAGTAAATAATTGAAAAAATTGTTCTTCGCAACGAAAGTTAAACAGAGCGTTAAAAGGCGGTAATGCGATACGTCGATGACATTCGATAACGTCGTGAAATATTCACAAAATCCACTGAAACCAACTTCAATATCTCGATTGAGTACGTATCGTTAATATCAGTGAAAATAAAACCAAAGAAACCGCTTGAAACTAATGAAACTGTGTTAATGCAACCGAGTCTCATAGCTTCTTTGCTGTGAAAGCTTTGTTAATCTTTTATGTACAATGTGAGACGTATTAGTTGAGGCAACAAAATAATAAGAAAAATATTGTGTGCTATGTACACGAATCCGTATATGATGATTCAACGTACTCGGTCCTAAAGTACATTACAAATAATCCGTTCAAACTTTTACCGTCACTGGACAAATCACCGATACCTCAAAATTTATTACTTTTTAAAATAATTTTTTTAAATTCATATCGGATGAAATTACGAGTATTTTTTAACTAATCAACGTGTCAATTTTGTCCCTTTTTATCCACTCCACGGTGTTATATTTTCTTTTACAATCTTCCGGATGAAAGTGAATCTGGCTCGGGGTAATAGAGAGATATGATTCTGATTAAAAATTGCACCGGTTTGGGAGGGTGTAAGAACTCACAGAAAAGGACAGCAACGAACTCCGTATCCTCGACAATTTTTTCCAGGATCTTCGAGTTCACTTCTTCGATACGATCCGGAAGATCCATCGCTTCTAGACTCGTCAAGAAGTCCAGGACATTTTCTTCGTCCATCAGGTCTCCTGAAATATGCAGAAATATACTTTATGAACTTTGTATACAATTACATTTCTTAACATTAAGTCATCAATTTTCAATGCATTTGAGTTTTGGAAATTTAGTAATTTAGGATTTTGAAATATGAAGACCTGAAATTTGCGAACAGAAAACCGAAAATTTGGCAAACATTCCGAAATTTGATATTTCAGAAGATCCTCTGCTCCCAAATTATTTTCCAAACTTTCAAACACACAAAAACTCAACAACTTCATCTCCACAAATTCATTTACCAAATACAATTAATCTATCAATAATTATAATTAATAAAAATGAATTTAAATCGAGTTAACTAATCTCATCGATTACATATCGTTCGCGAAAGAAGATCAGAAATTGGACATCGAACGCGGAAGTGAACCTCGGTACAAGTGTGATCATCAATCGTGTTACATTGTGATCAGGCTTTGCTTGCGTTTGCCAACCGGATTCTGTGGATTTATTAAGTCGACGGACGAAATATCTCTCACTGAAGTGCATAACGAATTACAAAATCGGGATAGAAAGCTCAGCAATTAGCTTCCAACCGGAACGATTTCCACCGATTCTGTTCGATGATGTAACGACAGATTGCATCTATTTCAATTGTACCGATGCAACTGTACCGCAACAAAGTTTATTTTCGTCTGGACGGGGTGGTAAACAGAAACGACAGGAAGTCGCAATTAGAGATATATTATTAACTCCATCGAACCATTTGATAACACGCACTATGCACGTGCAATTCATGGTTCTTTCGTTAATAAATTAAAGGTCGATGCAAGTCGAATTTGTGTTCAAAACATCTCAAATATACAAATGTTATCATTTTTGAAATATACTGTTTTTTATTTGGGAAGGAAGGTGGACAAGAGATGTCGCACTTTTTAAAAATTTTTTATTATTTTTTTGGGTGAATTTAGTTTAATTTAGGGGAATTTGTAAATTTGGGAAGGGAACTAGGGAATTTGGGATTTTGAGAAATTCACAAATTCGTGAAATCCGAAATTTTCTAGGTCATTTCCTAAATTCTCCAAATTACCAAATTTCTAAATTTTCTAATTCCTAAATTCTTTAGATTGCAAATTCCCTAGATTGCACATTTCTTAGATTGCAAATTCCCTAGATTTCAAATTCCCTAGATTAAAATTTACTTAGATTCAAAATTCCCTAGATTTCAAATTCCCTAGATTCCAAATTTCCTAGATTTCAAGTTCCCTAGATTCCAAATTTCCTAGATTCCAAATTCCCTAGATTTAAAATTCCCTATATTCGAAATTCCCAAATTCCAAATTTTTAAATTTCCATCCCTTCAAATTTAATTATGCAAATTGCCAAATTCCCCAAATTCCAAATTCTCAAATTTCCAACCTTCAAAATTCAATTTTCCAAGTTGCCAAACTCCCTAAATTCCAAATTCTCAAATTTCCAACCCTTCAAAATTTAATTTCGCAAATTGCCAAATTTTCAATTTTCCAACCCTTCAAATTTAATTTCGCAAATTTCCAAATTCCCTAGTTCAATTCCTACATTCCCCCATTTCGAATTCCCAAAATCTCTAAATCCATCACCCAAATAATCCCTCAAACTCTCTCCAATAATCCCAACCGTCCAAAATCTCCTCCACCTATCTCAGCTCTCCCCAAATAATTCCACAAAATATTCTAAACAGTTCCCCGCACCATAATCCTCGAATCGAGTCATCAAACGATCGAGCCGCGTCGCGACGCGACAGTATCATATTGTAGCAAAACGATTCCGTCCCAAGCGAGTCGACGCGTCTCGATCTAAATGTAGAGAGGCAGCGGCTCAATGAAACCGTAAGATACGCTGCATCGCTTTCGTTACGTAACAACTGCATTCCTTGTACCCAATTAATTTCTCTTACACCACGTTTCTCTTGGACCACGTGCCGCTGGTCGAAAGGGAAATCGTCCGCCACGCGAAGCGGGTGTACATTCTTCTTTCCCTAATGAACGAGGGTGGATATGTCGAACGAAAGTCGAGCACACGACGGTTCCTGTTTTACAGGCTAACCTCACGAAATACCAACGGCTGGGACCATTGCCAGATCGCGAAGGTGGTCAGACACTGTTCTCGACTCTACTGAAATTTGCTTTCATGCCGATTAACGAGATGCCTTTGTGAGGCTCGTTTTAGTGTCATTCAGAGATGAGTTCTTTTGAGGATTTACAAATTTAAGCTTTTAAACATTTTGTTTGTTTAAGGTATTAATTGTTTTTTTGATGTATAAGGATTATTGTAGTTTAGAATCTGCCAACTTGTCAGACGTATTGTTTTAATAAAGTAGATTTTAGCATTTATATTAAAAAAGTACAAGAGACTCATTAATATTTTATTATATGTATAATTCGTTGGAAATATATTTTTTATTTTATTAATTGTTTTCACTTATCTAAGAAGGAGAGATTTTATGAATTTTAAGACCATGAAGTTTATGTGTGCTGTTAAGTATTTTATTAATTTAAATATTTTAATATGTGGACAATTTTATATGTAAATTCTTTGCACAGATAATTTAGGGACTTTAAATATTTAAATACTATGAATATTTGATTAATACAAGCCTTTGAATGCAGTAAATAATCGAAGATATTATATAAGTGAGTTTTCGAGCGTTTGAATTTCGCGCCAAGGGTGAGAGCGTTCGAATTTACGCGCCGAATAGTGTAGAACTCTTTCCGCGTTAAATATTAGAATACTCCGTCATTTTAGTGCCTTAAACTATCTAAATTATCCTACATATCCCACAAAATCTAAACACACAACCCCTAAATCCAAACTTTCCTAATAACCAAATATCCAACTCCCAATATTCAAATTTCGCGCGCCAAATTTTCGAAATTTAATTCGAAGTGCACCGAATACTAATTAAACGATGAGTAATCCCTAAAATTGAGTCTGACGAAGTACCTTTCGAAATGAATTGACATTCGCTTTAAAAGAAGAAATAGAAAGTGAAGAACGAAGGAAATAATGGCTGACCATACAAAGATAATTCTACTGAAACCCAGAAAAATGAGTAAACGATGAAAATTCGAGAATACCAACGATTGTTTCGTGGATTCTGGGTCAAGTACTATAGCTCGGTGAGTCTCGAACCTTGTTTCTCATACCTGGCAAGGTTACCGAGATCGCGGCCGGATTCCAATAAAAGTTTGGCGAACTTTCAGCCATTAGGAATCATTACTATCCGCTTTTGTTCGTCATGCGAATGAACACGCGTTGTTGACTGACGGAAAAATCATCGGCTTTTTCCGAACGGTGTTATATTTACCTTCGTATATAATCGGTTCTCTCTCACGGAAATACGTGAGGGCTGGGAAGGTTCTGATGCCATATTGCTTGGCCAGTCGTTTGTCGTTGATCTTGACGAAGTCGACACCGAAATGATCCGTGTCGTCGTCGATCTTCTCCAGTTCGGCCAATACTTTGTCGCATGTCGTACAACTTCTCGCATCTGCAAAATTATTTATTTTTATTATTTTAAATATTTATGGTAGATTTTATGGATCGTAACATTTTATGTAACTCGTCAGTGTAGAATTTAATACACTACAACTCTTATTCATACAGTTATTTTATTATTAGAGTATTATTGTAAGAATGTTTACAATAAAATTATGTTAATAATTATGTTAAAATTATGTTCGAAGATTGACATGAAATTTATGTTCTTTGGTGCTGCATCTAACATGAAAATAATTATAATATTTCTACATTGATGATGGAAGTTAGAGATGCTTTATATTATACTGAATGTTTATATTTATCTGCAATAATTTTTTAATAAATTGTATTGGACAATGTGTGAAAACTGACAACGTTTGACAAGAATAGGTTAGGTTATGTTACTATATGAAACATAACTACTGCAAACATATAAGTAATTATCTATGCAGTTATTTCAGAAGCATTTAAAATCTGACAAAGTAATTTTGAGGTTATATGAGAAGTTAAGTTAGGTTAGGTAAGTTTACACAGACTGGATAGTATAAGGTAAAGATAGGTTAGGTACATATACAATTTTGTCAATGTAAAGTTAGGTTATCCAATAAACCTTCATAATTATAATTAATGATGGCATCTGAAATAATTGACAACATCTACAATCTTATAAGAAACAATTGAAAGTTGATAAAAACTTCTGACAAGACAGATAACAGGTTAAGTTAG
The DNA here is from genome assembly GCA_963576845.1 of Megachile leachella. Taxonomy (NCBI): domain Eukaryota; kingdom Metazoa; phylum Arthropoda; class Insecta; order Hymenoptera; family Megachilidae; genus Megachile; species Megachile leachella. The sequence continues at coordinate 12,001,763 of OY756255.1, forward strand.
GTACTCTGAAAGATTTATTAAAATTACAAAACAGTAGCTTATACAATTTCACAAGGAAACTAAATCAACTAAAAACATGATCTATTGATGATTGAGACGAGAATAAATTGGAGTAACGCGATATTTTCTCGAAAAGCAGAAAATTCGACAAGAAGTCGAGACAAAACGTTTGGCAAGAAGTTATAACCGAGGTTAACGATTTCCCAGCGATGGTGGGGTCCTTCATGTCGGCCTTGCGTCACGTTACAAGGAAAGCTAATCCTTCGCGGACGAGTTTTACGCTTATCGTCGGTGGCTTGGCAGTTTCGAGCGTTCTTGGCCAGCTCGGTTGGTTCCGCTCGCTATTGCAGCTGCGCGGGTGTTGGGTTACAATCATTGGATATGGGCAGCAAGGTGTTTCTCTGCCGTTTCTCCATCGATACCCGTCCATTTTCCCTCGTCACAGTCAACCATCGGTCACGAGAGATCAGGAGGAAATACACGCGCTTTTTCGAGCGTACGAAAACGAACAAACAGGTGGACGTCGCCATTTTTGGTCGCCACTTCCTCAGAATAGCGTCACAAAGACTGACTCACGCTCTTTCTCTTTCGCTGCGGTTGCTTCGGATACTTGATTCGATTCTATTTTTGCGAACCTACCGGTGCTGCTCTCTTTTTTTTTTGTTTCTTTTTTTTCTTTCACTTTCGAGCAAAATTATTATTGTTTACGAGTCTGCCCTCGTTGTTGGCCACTCTTTATTATTACCTTGACTCCGCGTCGCTTATTTTCGTTGCCGTACATTTTACTACGCGTATATTTTGTATTCCTTCGTAACGCGCGGTTCAACACTTGGTTTCACACCCTCGCACCAAGTCTGGCAGAGTGTACCGCCCGCGGGCAGCGAAAGGGCAGGAGGCACAGAAACGAGTTGTTGAAAAACGTGTGCCAGTTAAATTGGATCAACTCCACACGCTGCTTTAATGGTGGAAAGCGGGGAGAAATTCTGCATGAGCATTTTCTTCTTACTTGCATTCTGCTTCATTATTTATTTCTATTAAAATATTTTTCAATTTTATCTGTTTATGTGAACTCATATACTAATTTAGTTAATTTTAGTCATTTTTAATTTAATAATTTATAATTTCATAATTTAACTGTGAGTTGTTTTAATTGCAAGTTGTACTCATTAATGTTACATCCATTTTTATTATTAAAGTATCTGCTATTAATATGTATGAGAATTTATATCACCCAGTATAATTTCATCCACTCTTCATGTAAGGCTGTAATTACTGTTTGATATATCATAAGTCAATGTTGGGGTCACTCGAATGACCTTCAAACTATAAATTCAAAATAAAATGAGAATGTTCGAAATGATGAATAGCTTTTTTATCCGAGTGCAAGTATATTAGAAAACTTTTATTTATGAACCTTTATTAAACGTGTACTTATATATGTATTTATATTTATATTTATGTGTATACTTTTATGTACATTCATGCTGTATTTTTTTATTTTTTCATGTATATTTTTTTATGTATTTTTCTGTAATATTTTTATGTACATTTCAATGTATGTATCTATGTTCATATGCACACATATGATCATATATATCTATACATATATTAACATGAATATTACTATGTATATTTCTATGCATATTTCTATGTTCATTTCTATACATATAAATGTCTTTATACATAAATTTTAATTTATTTTTAAATATATATACATTTGAATATTTGTTCAAATACACCCATGTTATAAAACACAAAAAGTCACATAACCTAAAAAAAATAGCGTGATGGAATTTATTTTGTAAAAGAAAGAATTGGTTTATGGTGGACAGATTTTCGACCGAGATCTACCCGTTGAAGCAAAGAGTCTCGCAAACAAATATAAATAGAACGACACAAAACAATTCTATTTTTATTTCCTATCGTGTCCACCCACTTGTTCCACTCCTAAACGGATCGTCGGATCGGGAACGAGAGAAATAAGCGATACGGTAAATCTCGATTTCACGTTCAGCCTATCGATCATCGTAGTCGTTCATGAATCATTCTGTTTCTACCCTTTGAAATTCGACGATTAATTTCGTTCGACTGACTTTGGTAATTGGAACCTTCGTCTGTTGTAATGCCAAGCAGTTTTCGGTTCTTCTAGAGATTCGAGAAGTGAACCATTCATCATTCAAATTTAACATCAAGGAAGTAACCAAACAAACGAAATTGTACAGCAATACATTATTAAATGTAAAGAGGAGCTATTCATCGCAGAAGAAACATATTTCAGATTTTATGAAGGTTTTAATGTACCTAAGATGCTGTACAGTAGATATTGTCATTTTTATACGGTCATTGCCACTGAGAGAATTTTATATTACCACGTGTTACATTGCCACTGTTGCATTACTTTTTAGACAGTTACTAGCTAAGTTAGCTGTGATAAATATATCACAGTATAAATACTTGTAAGCAACTCTTAAAATATATTTAACTAAACATTCCACGAAACCTGTCTACTCCATCACAAATGAAGAGATCCGAATCTCTTACAAAATTCGAATCAAGCTTCCATCTGAATCAATTCGCACCCCTTCGATAACGAGCCTCTCAATGAACATCCACCTCGTCCATCACTCTGAAATCCATCAGTCAACAGTTCGATAGACGACTTCAATCCGACAGAAGCATGTCAATTTAGCTAACCAGGCCGAGAAAACATCGTCAGCGACCAAGAATATCCATTAACGTTGCTTGTGATATCCTAGCTGGATATCGTCGATATAATAGGTGAATCAACCTTTCTTCGAGATTTCAAGGTGACTGAATCGAGGCACTCGGAACGTTAGAGCAACGTAAGAGCAACGCAGAGAACGCTGTGAGCGCAGAGAACGGCAGAGAAGACAGACCACGAGAGGAACAGAGATGAAGAGATCGAACGACGGCCAGTGCCTAGTTTACGAGCCACTAAAAATACGAGAACGAACGGCCTCGCCGGTTTCATGTACAGTGGCGGGCATGGTAGGCCTGACTAGGGAAAATGGCGGTGTTGAGGGAAGAGCGTTGTTTCGTTTGTTTTTGGTGGAGAGGTTGGGAAGTTATGAAGTTTGGAGGATTTGAGGATTTGGGAGTTGGGGAGTAAGGGAGGTGGGAAATTGGGAAGTTGAAGATTTGGGAAATTGGGAAGTTGGGGAGTTAGGGAGTTGGACAGTTGGTGATTTGGAGATTTGGGAGTTAGGGAGTTGGGAAGTTGAAGATTCGGGACTTTAGAGATTTAGGAGATTTTGGAAAATTAGACATTTGGAGATTTGGAGATTTGGTGATTTGGGGGTTTAGAGAATTGGACATTTGGAGATTTGCACACTTGGAGATTTGGAGATTTGGAAGTTGGGGAGTTGGAGAGTTGGCGATTTGGAGATTTGGGAGTTAGGGAGTTGCGAGGTTGGGGAGTTGGAAATTCGGGACTTTAGAGATTTAGGAGATTTTGGAAAATTAGACACTTGCAGATTTGGAGATTTGGTGATTTGGGGATTTAAAGAATTGGACATTTGCAAATCTGAAAATTTGGTGACTTGGGGGTTTAGAGTATTGGACATTTGGAGATTTGGAAGTTGGGGAGTTGGGAAGGTGGAGATTAGGGAGTTGGGGAGTTAGGGAGGTGGGAAGTTTGGAAGTTGGAAAGTTGAAGATTTGGGAAATTGGGAAGTTGGGGAGTTAGGGAGTTGGAGAGTTGGTGATTTGGAGATTTGAGAGTTAGGGAGTTGGGAAGTTGGGAAGTTGGAGATTCGGGACTATAGAGATTTAGGAGATTTTAGAAAACTTCTGAATAACATGTAGTACTTTCTTGTGGGTAAACCTGACTGTTTTCAATTTAATTTTTTATCATTTGTCTAACTTTTGAAGAATATAGCACTTTCGTGTGGATAAACTTGATTGCAAATTTCAAGGTAATTCTTTATTATTTGTCTAACTACTGAAGAATAAATTCATCGTATTATATCATCATTACGTGTCATCAACATGTCATCCTCAGGATTTAATTTCTTATCTATTAATGATTGTAAACTCACTATTTATGTTTCATATTCATTTTATTTAAATTTCACAAATAAATTTGTGGTACAGTAAACTTATTTGGTACAATAAACTTGTGGTATAATACATAAATTTTATGGAACAAGTTTAATTAATTTTTAGAGAGGTACCTATAAAGTACTGACACTGACACTAATATTTAAATACCAAAGCTAGTATTTGTTTGATACAAGAGATATTAAATAATAAACTTGTTTTAGGTTTCAGTGTTCTACCAACACAAATATAGTAAACGTATTCATCTTGCTAACTATAGTATAGCCTAACCTAAAGCAACCTAGACCTCAGTATTCTACCATCCACTTGGTTTTCTACCAATATAAATATAGCAACGGAGTTGATCGTACTAACTCTAGTGTAATGTAACGCAGTCTATAGTATTCCACAAACCATTTAGTCAATCATTCGTAAGAGTAGAGTAATTAGATCTTTCTTGCTATTACTAGGGTATGATCTCAGTTTATATTATACTCCTTTCGAATTGGAGGATTAAGTGTGAGTTCTGCCATTTCAAGCTTTGAGTTCTGAAGTTTTCGAATTTTTAAGTGTTCGATGGCCCATATTGTCGAATTGTTGTATTAACAAGCTTCTAAACTCTTAAAGTTTCAATTTTCCAAATTCCTGAATTGAATTCCCAAATTTGTAAGTTACATCTCCAAATCTCTAAAAGTACAAATTCTTGCAGTTTAGTTTACAAACCCCAAAATTCTGCAATCTCCAAATTTTGAAATGTGCAAATCTCTGAAGATTCCAATCTCCAACTCTCGAATCTCTCCAAGTCCCCAATTTCCCACTTTTCCAACTCCCTAACTCCCCAATCTCTAACTTCCCAACTCTCCAACTCTCCAACTCTCCAACTCTCCAACTCTCCAACTCTCCAACTCCCCAACTCCCCAACTCCCAAATCTCCAAATGTCCAATTCCCTAAACCCCCAAATCACCACATCTTCAAATTTCCAAATGTCCAATTCTCTAAACCCTGAATCACCAAATCTCCAAATCTCCAAGTGTTTAAGTTTCCAAAATCTCCTAAATCTCCACCTTCCCAACTTTCCAACTTCTAAATTTCCAAATCACCAATTCTCCAACTCCCCAACTCCTAAATCTCCAAATATGCAAACGTCCAATCCTCTAAACCCCCAAATAATAATCACCTTGAAATTTTCAATCACCCACAAGAAAGTACTACACATCCACCTAATTTTTCCAAGAAGGAAGATAAATCTTGAAGGGGTGAAACCCAGAAAAGAACGAATAAAGCTCCAAGGCAAGATAATTTGCAGACACCCTTAATGATTCTTCTTCGCTGTAGGTCGAAGGTATCTGGAGTCGATGGTTTTATTTATACCGGAAGAAGCATTCGAGGCATATCTTCAGGGTCCAAACCCGAGTTTCTAAAGATAGCCTAACTCAATCGGCCGTATTTCTTCCCTCTAGACGCGTGGGTTACGATTGTGTCTGTATTGGTGGGCTGTAAAGTTCAAATCAACGATGTGGGACAACGCGTGGGTGCCCGAAACTAACTCTAAAAATTGTGTACACACTATAAAATTCCTTAAATGAATTTATCTTGGCACGTGCGACAATTAACCTCTTTTATTTTTATTTTTGAGGAATCTTTCACTCTTTTACTCTTCGGGAATCTTTCACTCTTTTATTCTTTAGGAATCTTTGCTTCAGAACTAATTTTATAGAAATACAGTTGTAAGATAAAAATTGTGAAGTAGTTATCAAATTTTATTTTATAAAAATGTTATAAATATTAGGGAATTGTTGACGTTTTGGGTTGAAGTTTGAAGGTTTAGTTTACTCTATTTTTAAGTTATGGTCAATTTTGTGTTGAGGTGAAATATTAATAAATGCAAGCTAGGTTAGAAAATTTTTATTATGGTCAATTTTTAGGTTATGGTTAATTTCATTTGGACATTTTGTATTAAAACTAAATGCAAGTTTGGAGGTTAGGTAGAATGGAAAATAGTATAATTATTCACATGGTTTTATTTTTAAGTTATAGTCAATTTGCCTCCATTAAAACTAAATGCAACTTTGGAAATTAATTAAAATAGAAAACTAAAAATATTTTTGTCATGGTACATTTTTGTATCAATTTGATTCAATTGAATGTAAGTTTGTAGGTTACACAGGGTAGAAAATTGAAAATATATTTTCCATATTGCATTTCTAGATTATTTATATTTTTTCTCAAATAAAACGTCAGTAAAGTTTAAAAATTAGATACAGTACAAAAAACATGACTATTATTGAAATAAATATACAGAAGTAGTTCATTTGTAGGTTATGTTCTGTTAGTAAAAATATTGAATTCAACCTTGGTTACATCAAATAAAAAATAAAAAAAAATCTCTACAAATAACTCCTCTATATTTGGCATATTCACTTTCAGTACCGAGTTAAAATAACTCTATAATACAGTAATACGAAGGTTAATGGTCAAGGTTAAAATTACAGCATCGAATTAAAATAACCAATAGAATGTTTTCCTAGAAATCAAATAACCGTCACAAAAATAATCAAATATAGATCGATCTGTTATAACTGAAAATAAAATCCATCGTTTCGATAAGATTAGATTCGCCAATAATAAACTGCTATGTTTACAATATTCTTCGCGTTCTTCCCAGTCTCGAATTTATCGATCGATCTTATTAAAACCCGTTGTTGACCCTCTTAAACCCATCTTCGATAATGCTTCACGTCTCAAAGGATTATGATCGAGGTATAATTCTGGGATGAAAAAGAGTGAATGTATTTTTAAACGCTGTACTAAGAAAACAACGAGAATTTTTTCAACAGCTTTTAAAGTTGAGGGAGAAAAGTCCATAGAAATCGTTTTACCTCTGTATAAACAATCTATAGCACTCTACTGTGTTGAGTTATGCGAATCGTTGGCAGATGGTCAATATGCCTTATCACTGAATTGGCAATTTTCTTTCTATGCTTTTCGTGGGCAGTAATTAAATTAAATTCAGGTCTTCAAGGTTTCAGGATAAATAGTTCTCAACCTCTTTCATTTTACTTTACAACTTTTTTTAACTTTTGCAAATTTTATTTTTGAGGAATTTTTTTTTTGAGACACAAAGTGTATTTTTGATTATTTTTTTATGGAGACATAAAGTGTATTTTTGATTATTTTTTTATGGAGACATAAAGTGTATTTTTGATTATTTTTTTATGGAGACATAAAGTGTATTTTTGATTATTTTTTTATGGAGACATAAAGTGTATTCTTGTACAATTTTTTATGGAGACATAAAGTGTATTTTTGAACAATTTTTATTGAAGAAACAATTATATTCTTGGAACAATTTTTTTTAAGAAAAATACTGCCCTTTTGAACAATTCTGTTTGAAGAAATTATACTTCTGAATTATTCAAACATACAATATTTTTAAACAACACTGTTGAGACAATATTTTGTGACAAACCCTGAAAAATTCAACAAATTTATTTTTACAAAGTAACAACCCATAAAAACAATATTTTATCCCAACAAAAAATTGAAAATACTAAGAGTCCAAGTTCAATGGATTAAATAATTAATTTTCTAAATTTAACTTAGCGTCATAATCCTTGAAGTACAATAGCAATAAATCTACAGCAGAAAACAAACACGTTGCGACGTCTCAACAATGGCGTTTTTATGTACCGTTAGAAGTTTAGGTCGAAAATGTGCTACAATGTTCAAGCGAAGTATAATTTTAGCAATTGGCTAGATTTACCGAAAGATGCACTCCGTTTGCTCCTTTGTGGCAGACATCGTTCTTGAACAAAGTATCAACCTTGAAACTGATTAATAAAAAAAAAGATGCAGAGTAAACGTGTTTTCGGTAACAGTAAAGTGTTTCCAGTATCCGTACGATTTTAGTTGTTTAATAAAAGTGAAACCCGAGACGACAATTTAGATGTTGGTTATACAAGCCGAGGTGGTTTATTAGTAGAACGAAATTTGTGAGCTGACGTTACGAGTTTCGGCTTCCATATTTCAAACGAATAAGTTCAGGGGTGAAATGTTCTGAAGATCAAGAGATAATTGTCTTGTTTCTGTTATTTGACAGAAATGGTTGGGAGATGTGAAACAGGGGTTCTTGTTAATTGATGGGCCGGAGGTTCGTCTTTCATGGTGAGTGGACTCTGGAAATGTGTGCTTTAGATGTCTTACAGTTTGGGTCGTTAAGTGTTCATAACTGGCTTTGTTGTTGGGAGGGATTTTTATGAGGCTTGTCTTGGATTAAATTAAGTGTATCAAGTTTTGTATTGTAGATATTGTAAAATAGGAGAAGCGAAATCTGAGGAATTTTAATTTTTAAGAAAAAGGTAGTTTTGGAGAAGCAGGGTTGAATGGTGATTTTAATGAGTAGTGGTTGGAATTTTTAGTTTTTAGGGTCAGGGATAATTTCTGTGCTGTCAATTTTCATTGTTTAAATTGCTACAATTTTTACTGTTTAAATTAATACAATTTTCACTGTTTAAACTGTTAGAATTTCCACTATTTAAATTAATACAATTTTCACTGTTTAAACTGTTAGAATTTCCACTATTTAAATTAATACAATTTTCACTGTTTAAACTGTTAGAATTTCCACTATTTAAATTGTTAGAATTTCCACTCTTTAAGTTCTTATAATTTTCAGAAATTTACATAATATTTACAATGTTTTCAATATTCATACATTGCTTTCAGTACTCAATTTTAATATTTATGTTTTTAACATTTCTAATTTTGCATATTCTTAAATTACTAATTATTTCAGATTTCAAATGTTAAAACTTCTGAATCAAAGACCAACAAATAGTATAACCATTTTTATTTCTCCAAAATTGTCGTTTTCCCTAGACAAGCCTATATGTAGCATTTTATCAAAAATATACAATACAACAGATGTTCTTCAAATTAAAGTAGCTTCTCCCTAATAAATGAATAATAATATATAATAATAATTGTACTATTTAATGAAAGCAGTACGACAACACAGCATCAATAATCAAAAGTTTGCCAAAGACCATTTGTACATTTTTAGGTTAGGTCATCACCATTTTATGTTCAGTACACAATCTCTACAGCATTGATTTAATCACAGCAAATAATTAATTCTGACTAAAACTAATATCTAATATTAACCCTTGTAAGTTTAACTATACATTTATAATTTTTTAAAGACCACTTGCATTATATTAATGATGTGTAGGTGTACTAAATAGGCTTGTAAAATATACAGGGTGTTTCACAACTTGTGTAACTCCCGAAAAGGGGTGGTAGAGGACGTGATTTCGAGCAAGGTTTCCTTTTACGAAAATGAAGTTTGAAGCTTAAGGTTTTTGAATTAGATGATACGTTCATATGGAAAATTAAGCTTCACCCATATGTGGATGTCGTGGAAGTCAAAATGTTAATATCTACTGTTGCTAAGATATCTAATATTGTAGTTAATAATGTGTCTAATGAGATATGTACTCATATAGCTAATAACATATGTAATGAGATATCTACTCATATAGCTAATAACATATTTAATGAGATATCTACTCATGTAGCAAATAACATAAGTAATAAGATATGTACTCATGTAGCAAATAACATATGTAATAACATATCTACTCATGTATCTAATAACATATCTAATGAGATATCTACTCATGTACCTAATAACGTAACTAATAACCTATCTCTTAAGATATCTACTCATGTACCTAATAACGTAACTAAGAACCTATCTAACAACATATCTAACCCAAACACGTATCCAATAACCCATGAAACAAAACTAACAATTAATACCTAAAATTCATAAGCAAGTAACTCAGAAGCATGTGGTCGAGGACCTTGAAGACTCCAAGGATTTCGATGCTCCACGAGCATCGACCCCGATCCATAGCAAGAAAAATCCCGGTCTCGAAATTGAAACCGCAAGAAAAAGCAACGTGGCAAAGAAGCCGCGAGGACACGGCGTCTGGAAATAGGTTCGCTTCGCGAGCTCGTCGTCCGGGTCTTCTCGTCGTCTCGACGCTTACGTTCGTCTTCTCCGTTCGTCGATCAGTATGTTTACCGAACCCGATCGATTTTCGAGCTCGAGTCGATGATCGAGATCAACCGAGGTATAATCGTATCGCGTCTCGTGGAGAGAACCGGCGATAAAGAACGAGGTAGAATAGACGTGCATGTTTTCAGGCGAGACGATAGTGAGAGGCTTGACGGTTAAAATAACTCGAACGTGTGCTAAAAGCGGCGGCTACCGGAGCGCCGGCCTTGCTACACCACGTTCAAGAGGTATCGCTCTTTTCTGCCGATCGACCCGGCCAACGCGATCTTTCTATAAAAAATCTACGGAATAATCATTTCCGACGGCGAAGAAAGATGCCGAGATAAAGAACCGAAGATCGAGACGTTACTCTCGAGGTATGTACTATTTTTATAGGCACAGAGGGAGAAAGAGGCTCGAGAGTAGAGTGTATTTTCAGAGTGTTCGCGTTACATCATGAAGAGAAGGAGGATTTGATGAAGGAAGGAAAATCAATTCTTCCGAATGCTATAAACTTTCAGTTTAATTCATTGTATTTACAATTTTTAATGAATTTATTCACGGAGGAAATCGTAGTGCTGAATGTTGTAACTGTACTTATTTAGATTACGATCGATTTATCTTTCTGCGTTATATTGCTACATACGTAGTGATACAATGTGTAACAGTACAATATATGGGATACTAGCATGTGGTAATACAACGTAGTCATGCAATACATGACAATATAACGCGCGGTAAAACAACGCGTGTTAATATATAATACAAAGTGATATAAAGTGGAACAGTGCAATGTAGAACATTTCAGAGCGTAGCAATGTTGCACGTGGCAATATAATTCGAGGTAATATAGCGTGTGGTAACATAACGTGTGTTAATATATAGTACAAAGTGATACAAGGTGGAACAGTGCAATGTAGAAAATTCCAAAGCGTAGCAATGTTGCACGTGGCAATATAATTCGAGGCAATATAGCGCGTGGTAACACAACGCGTAGATGAGTAGCATATGGCACTATATGACGAAGTGATATAACATGTGACAACACAATATGTAGCAATGTAGCATGTGACAATATAACGCGAGATAATACAGTGCGTGGCGATACAGCACATGGCGATATAATACATGGCAATATAACGCGTGGTAATACAACGCGTGGCGATATAACGCGTGGTAATACAACGCGTGGTGATTTAACGCGTGGCGATATAACGCGTGGTGATATAACGCGTGGTAATACAATGCGTGGTGATTTAACGCGTGGCGATATAACGCGTGGTAATACAACGCGTGGTGATTTAACGCGTGGCGATATAATGCGTGGTAACACAACGCGTGGCGATATAACGCGTGGCGATATAATGCGTGGTAACACAACGCGTGGCGATATAACGCGTGGTAATACAACGCGTGGTGATTTAACGCGTGGCGATATAACGCGTGGTAATACAACGCGTGGCGATATAACGCGTGGTAATACAACGCGTGGTGATTTAACGCGTGGCGATATAACGCGTGGTAATACAACGCGTGGCGATATAACGCGTGGTAATACAACACGTGGCAATATAACGCGTGGTAATATAACGCGATGTAATGCAACCCGTCGTAATATAACGCGAGGTAATGCAACGCGTGGAAGCATAACGTGCTTGAAAAAGAAAGAATTGTACGATCGTTTCATTCTGCAGCATCTCTTGGCAAGACCGCTCGAATTGCCTCGTACGGATGTCGGTTATTTCGTTCGTCTTCTGGCGTGTCAGCCATTACATCAGCTGGTATTATGAAAACGTAATTCAGGGGATGGCTGCGACAGGCACGCGGTTTATTGCAGCTACGTGCACACGTTCAGTGGAACAGGTTGTCAACAGGTCAGGTTAGGTTAGATTAGAATATTCATTAAGTAATGTATTCCAATATAAAATTATATTCTCTTATACTGTTCACTTTAACGCAACTACAAGAGCTTCCTTTTATAATTATATTCAATATTCTTTTTATTTAATTAGGCATTACTGAGTCATATTTATTGTATCGTAAGTCAGATTTTATTTAAATACTTTTGATAGATATTGTTGGTAAAGTTAATTTTAATTCTTTTGATGAATCAAACATCTGTAACAACAATCTGTCAAAATATTATAAGACGTCACTGATTTTCCAAACCATTTTTTTAAAGTACGAAAGAAGGACGTGCATTCATAATTACACTAGATTATCGATAACTTGAATTCACTGAAATTACATCAATCTGCATCAATTGCTCATTGAATCATTGTCGAGTGGCTTCGGAATTAAATGAGTAGCTGGCAACGCGTCTCGTTCTTCATCTACGTGCGTCATAATGAGTCAATGGTCGTTCTGTTCAATATAATTATGTTTTAAATTCTCACACTCGTAAACTTCATATTTCATTCGAAATTCCGTTCACTCTCTTCGTCTGCTGAACAACTCGATTTACCTCAAACAAACTGTTTGATTTATGTACTGTAATCGATTACGTTTCCTGCCTACAAATTTGTAGTAATTTATTTCTTTTACTAAATATTTAGATTTTTGTTTCTTGAACTTTGCTCTTGTTTCTTCAATTTTTCTCTTGTTTATTTTAATTTTTCGAATTTCGATTTCTGAATTTTGGCCAATTTCACTTTGGAACTTTGCAACAGCTTCTATTTCGTGTGCGACTAACACGAGAACTTTCTGTTTGAATAATTTCAGTGTAACTTCGAGCAGCGTTCGAATAATTTCGCTGCAACATTGCGTTTCCTCTGTTTCTGTCTCGTGCGTTAATAATTTCAGTGTCACCGTCGACAGATTCACGATGTCTAAATCCACGCTTCTCAGGTACGCTGAGCATTCGAAATTTCGAGAAATCCGGACATTCGAGTTTCGCAAAATAATACACAAGTCCCCGTGTCAAATTGTTCCACACACTCCGACGTGTTACACGAGTTATTTACAGTGCACGCATTCTGCGTTCGTTCGAAATTTCAAACAATTCTGCGATCCATATTCCGATAATCTCTCCATTGTGCCAAGAAATTCCTGATCCCTATATTCACGTCCAAAAATTCATAGAATCTCGAAAATAATATTTTGTATCTTTTTTCAAACTTTACAAGGTTATATGAACGTACAGTATGTGCACTTTATGGTAACATAACCTGACATAACCTAACCTAACAGTTCAATTCATACTTATGTAAAGTATATGTTATTATAATAGTAGGATATATTAATAAAATCCATAACATATTTAATATATTCAACAAGTTTATAGTATACCATGTATTAATAAAATTAATAATTTATTTAATACATTCATGAAATTTTAAATATGTTATATGTATACTAATGATATGTATAATACAAGGAATGTATTAATGAAATTTATAGTGTGTCCAATTATATTTTATATTTCTATATAAATATGTATAAAATATATTTATAAACAGTTATTGATCTTCAGACATATAGTGTATAATATTAGTTTTCTATTAATATATTTTATATAAAATTCATTATAATATATTTTAAAATTATATAAATGTATTTTAAAAATATATCTGTATTTTATATCATATAAATGTATTTAAAAATATTTTATTAATTTATAAAATATTAATATTATACACTATATGTCTGAAGATCAATAATTGTAATCACCACAGTTCATTGCAAATATTTTTCAAATTACAGAAAATACTACAATAATAAAATTTCTATCAACCATGAAAGTACAATACGTTAACATCTAAAACATCACAATAACAATACAAATTTCATTTTGAACCCAATTTCAAATTTGCAAAATTCTTATTAACTTTTTAATTTTCTTATTGACAAAATGTATTGCACAAATAACAAGAACAATATGATTAAAGAAGAGTAATGGCAGATAATTTCATCGACCTCCCGCGTTAATTGTACGCCCGCCTTAATATCCCGCAGACGTTCACGAAATCTTTCGTCTGACTCGAGACGGCTTGTCCTACTGAGTGGATCAGCCACTTGGCAAAGGGAGAGAATTTAATACCTGTTAATTGTCACGCGAATGAATTCCGCGTGTTTAACGCGTAAAATGTACACGTTAACGTTATCATATCCCATGGTATACTGTGTTCAATACACATCAAGGTCAACGTTCATAAAAAGACCCTACAATCTTCTATTCCCTTCAATGACTCGTAACTGTACGTCACCGTTATAGTTAATATATATTAAAAATTATGGACATGCGTTATAAATATTGTCACACTGTTTGAACATTTAAAAATTTGTTTAAAAGGTGTGTTTCTCTGATGGTTTGCAAATAATTATTCCTCATATGCTTTGCAGGTAATTATTTTTCACACGTTTCGCAAATAATTATTTCTCATATGCTTTGCAAATAATTCTTTTTCTTATGATTTTCAAATAATTATTTTTCATATGGTTTTCAAATAATTATTGCTTTCTAATTATAAGTTTCTGTCCAATTAGTGTTTTTCAAATAAATTGTACAAGGTACTTCCATGCATCATATACACATGAGATGCACACGTGTTGGTACACATATGAGAATATATTAGCACCTTTAATAACAGTAAAAGTATGAATGAGAAAAGAGTGAAGTTTTAATGTGTATCTAAACCGGAGTTCATAAGAAATGTTAGATATCCGACTCAAGCCACACACAAATAATTGTTGTTACAAATTACAAAAACAATAGTCAAGGTGTTCGAAATGTGAATTAAATATCGTTGCGTTCATCTTTCGGTCATGAATCTTAGTTTCGTGCTATTTGTCTCAAAATGAAATCCCTAAACCCTTAATATACTTAAACTCCTGAAACCCCTAAGCTGTTAAAAATTCCTAAAACCTTGGAACATTTAAACTGTTGATGTACGTAAATCCTTGAAACCCCTAAGTCTTAAAAAATTCCTAAACGCTTGGAACCACTACACTCTTGATATACCTAAACCACTGTATCCCTAAGCCTTAAAAATCCTTAAACCCTTGGAAACCTTACATTTTCGATATAAACCCCTGAAACCACTAAGCCTTAAAAATCCCAAAAACCTTGAAACTCCTAAACTCTTGATGCATCTAACCCCCTGAAACCCCTAATCCCCTAAAAAACCCTAAAACCTTGAAACCTCTAAACTCTTGATACATCTAACCCCCTGAAACCCCTAACCCCTAAAAATCCCTAAAGCCTTGGAACCTTAAAACGCTTAAAATCTCTAAACCCTTAAAACCCCAATGAACCTATACTTAAGATTATCTCTGAAACCCCTAAACTCTTAAAACTCCTAGAACCTTGAAACCCCAAAACCCTCGAAATCTCCAAACCCTCGAACCTCCAATGAACTACACTTCAGATCATCTCATATTTTGCTCCTAACGAGACAACTTCCGAAGTAGAAATTGATTCAGAGACGCCAAAGAAAAGAAGAGGCCGAGTTCCGACGAGAAACAGAGGCGTCAATCTTCTGCCGGGAGATTTATTTATAACGCGGGAACGCGCGTCCCCGCCTCGGTACGTTTAACAACCGTTGCCCGTATTGACGTCTCACTTGTCGTCTTTTGCACGCAAAACGATCTCAATGACGAATCGCGTGCTGCAGTTCTGGCTTTCATCGACACCCACTACGGCCACCGATTATATAATTCGGCGACGACGAAGGGAACGAAGAAGGAAGAAGAACGAGGGAGGCCCAGAACCGACTACACCGTAGCCAAGAAAATATATGCAACAAACGCTGTCGATCTACAAAATCCATTAAAATATCGAATTCGCGAGTTATTCTTGTCCGGGTGATTTCACTCTTGGATTTCCCTGCGAATTAAGATCGAGATGAAAGAAAGAGTTTAGAGAAAAGCTACCGTTATAGGTTACGTAAGATCTCCACGTGTCGTTCCTCGATAGAGTGCTATATCAAGTGTCATCGAATATTCCCTACAAGTTGACTGAACCACGGAAATTCAGTGTACCAAGGGTGTGTCCAAACATCGAGTACCGTTGTAGTCGAGAAGATGGCAGTTGGGTCTAACCTTTCCAAACTGATGTAATGAGCATCTGTTGCCCGACTGCCAACTTCTGAGCTCCAACAGAAAGACGCAACGGAAGGAATTCCTCGAGCAGAAACCACTGCCAAAATTACATCACGACCATCGTACACCAGGCATACCATGGAACACCATTCGTGTAAACACTTACACCAGTACACGGCAACAAAGTCCTTCTCGTTGAGGATCCGTTCGAGCTGTTTGGCGTTGACTTCCTCGATGACAGGCTCGGAGTCCTTGTGGCCTTTACCTCGGGGCTCGTCTCCTTTCGTCTTCGAGGCAGCGTCCACGGTGCCCAGGAGGGCGCATAACACCGCGAATACACCCAGAAGGACGATCGTCTTCGCGTATCCTGTCGGCATCGTTGGTCCGCAGGTACTCCTCCTTCGTCTCCGCCAGCACCACCACCACCGGCCGAACCGTACCGTCGAAACGTCGTTCGCCGTCGACATCGCCGCACTGACTGGCACACCGGCTATTTTTGATTTTTCGAACAGCGCCGTGACCACGACGACCACGCCACGGAGCGTCATCGACGTCGCGTCGGCCACCACATCATCATCGTTGGCCGTTTTCAGCTTCCTCGCGCCACCCCCTGGCGACCGACCGGGATCAACTACACGGGCTGGTTCGTCCTTGGGGCGCTTCTACATGATTTATGCGATCACTGCATTGTTCAGGATGTTGGACACTGTGTTGGAGATGTAGGACACTGTGTAGTAGATGTAGAACTTCATGTACATCTATACTGTACGATCACTAGGTGTGGAACTGGGTATTCATTGGTAGGTGTACATTTCATGTGGATACGTTGGGAGGTGTTGACATATATGTGGCTACTAGATGATGACTTGCTGTGGACACTGGTGTAGTTTAATATGATGTACATATTGCTGAAGATGGACCTAATGTCCAAGATGTGGGAGATGATTTAAAGGTGTTGGAGATGATGTTAAAGATTCTGGACACAATGTAGTAGACATAGAACTGATATGGAAGATATGAGTCTACAGACTGTAGGACCTATAGTCATATAGGGACTGCACAACAGGTGTGGATCTGAATGTGGATAGGTTGGGAGGTGTTGACCTATATATGGCTACTAGATGATGACTTGCTGTGGACACTGGTGTAGTTTAATATGATGTACATATTGCTGAAGATGGACCTAATGTCCAAGATGTGGGAGATGATTTAAAGGTGTTGGAGACAATGTTAAAGATTCTGGACATAATGTAGTAGACATAGAACTGATATAGAAGATATGAGTCTACAGACTGTAGGACCTACAACATATAGGGACTGCACAACAGGTGTGGATCTGAATGTGGATAGGTTGGGAGGTGTTGACCTACATGTGGGTACTAGGTGATGACTTGATGTGGTAGATACTCAAGTGATTGTTTAAAACAACACACACGAGTATTACATTAGTGATGTTGAACCTAATATTAAAGATATTAGACACTATGTCAAAGATGTTAGACATGATGTTAAAGATACTGAGCATAATATAGCAGATGTGGAGCCCATATGTGGAAGATATGGATTGAAAGAATGTAGGACTTAATACATTAGGTGTACTCAACATGGACAGTCACTGAATGTGAACACCAAGGCTTGACATAAATGTGGAGTCCAGGTGATGAGTACTTCAGATACTGAATTAAAAAGATGTCTACCTATGAAGTTACCTTTCCTCTCAATCAGTTCCTTAGTCATTGATGTGCTGATAATATAGCAGTTGATGATGTACAAAGATTGTGTAACACTAGAGTACCACTCAATGACCAAGTGATTACAATACTTGTGGAGCCAGACCATAAGTACTAGTACAAGTTATTCATACTCAATGCAATGAAGACTTTCATTTCAATACTGGATTTACATCTTCAAGTTTCTACAGTTCTGAATATATATTATAAAGCCACGGTTCTGAATATACTTTATTATCCTCCACGTAGCACAAAATGGCGTCTATGGTTCTCTGATGACGTCCTAATAATTTAGGTTAAGTACAATAGTATAAACTACATTGACTCAGTGTACTATAAGTATATATTATATTATAATCGACATTTATGTCATTGAGTATATATTTTTAGTTCACACAACCTTGTAGATCCAAAGTTATCGTTACACACATAATAATAAACGTATGATATATGAATACATGATAACATTCACACAATGACTATTAACTGTTTCAAACTATAACATAGTAAACGAATACATCCCAAAATCATCTAGCAAACGTAAGAACCTATAAACGCGAAAAGTACTTGTGGCTCGAATAGTTTGCAAAGCATCTAACATATGAATCGTCCGCAGTTTTATGGGTTGTAGGAAGCGGAAGGATTTGATTTACGATATTTTGATTGGAGGAGTTCAGAGACGCCGGTATGGAGGCTTATTGCTTCAGTAGCAAAGACAGACAAGCTTCAGAGCTATTGAACCGTTCGCAAAGTTCATAATACACGAATACCGTGTGTCAGCAGTTCCGTCAAGAGTATAACTGTTGGTTATTGAAAATTGTAGAAAACAAACACGATATCGTAATCTTTGATATCTTTATGAGTGGTTTTTCCTTTCTTAAAACTGATTTGAAATTTATTTGTATATGACGGTATATTGCTGCGTTATTGGTGATAGAGAAAATGGGAAGATGGAAGTCGAGGGGTTGAAATGGAAGTTTTGGAATTGGGGAATGTGGGAGTTGGAGAAAGTGCGAATTGGGGAAATTGGGAATCAGGGAACTTGAGAATTGGGGAATGTGGGAGTTGGGAAAAAGTGGGAATTGGGGAAAGTGGGAATTGGGGAGACTTGGAATTGGGGAGACCTGGAATTGGGGAAACTTGGAATTGGAAATTTGGAAATTTGAAAATTTGAAAATTTGAAAATCTAGAAATTTGGAAATTTGGAAATCTGGAAATTTGGAATTTTGGAATTTTGGAATTTTGCAAATTTTGCAAATTTTGGAAATTTTGGAAATTTTGGAAATTTTGGAAATTTTGAAAATTTGGAAATTTGGAAATTTGGAAATTTGGAAATTTGGAAATTTAGAAATTTGAAAATTTGGAAATCTAGAAATTTGGAAATTTGAAAATTTGGAATTTTGAAAATTTGGAATTTTGAAAATTTGAAATTTTGAAAATTTGGAATTTTGAAAATTTGGAATATGAAAATGTGAGAAATAAAAAATTTACAAAAACTCGAGACGTAAAAATCCAAAAGTCCAAAAACACAAAAATTTCAATTCCCTCAACAATTTCGCCACAAAAAAATTTTACGGAACTCCTCGTCGCTAAATCCGCCAATTCGTTTTTTTCCACAAAATAATTGTTATCAATAACAAATATGTAGATATCGACATCTGCCACATTTATAAGACTTATTTTGCTTATGTGAGTCTCTGTTTTCATATATTGTGGAAGATTAAATGATATTGATATTAAAGTTAGGACGGCAATTAAATTACCAGTCGTTTATCTGTCAATGGCGCTGATCACGATTCGATCGCGGGTTTCATTGATATTCAGATAACAACGTACGTGAACGAACACAATATCGTACACTAAAAAAAGAGTTAGAGAATTCTTCCTGAATAGATTGCACTCGTAATCTCGTTCGCGATTATCGTTAAAGTGATTCGTTAAATAATTATGTGATTCTCTTAACGTAGTTTTGGGAAAAAGCAAATATCTCACTTTATTTCTTTATCAAAATTTAATCTTTGCTTCTATGTTCAGAGTTATAATATCTGTTGAATAAACAACTTGTAAAAATAACCAGTCGGATTGTTGAACTTCGTTTGATAAACAAAAGAAGTATTAATCAAGTAAAGTATGAACAATGCCTTTAAGTATTCATCTACATTAAAAGTGAATCCTCAAACGAAATCAATCTTTTCCATCACTAACGGTTCCAACAATAAATATTCTTGTTCATCAAGGGATTTTCTCGTATCACTAGATTACGTCGATTTTTGAGGTTCCAGTATTATCTGACTCACTCTGTACATATATATACTAGCATGTGGATCATGCTAGGACAGGTAGTTGATCAGCGGCTTCGCTGCTGGACGGTGTATCATGGCGGTCGCCGATCGAAAGCCTCGAATTGCCATCGCAGGGGGTGGTTTGGTGCGTGTTTATTTTCTCTTTAAACAATAGTTATATATGAATAAAATAAAACAAAGAAGAAACCATTTGCAATTTTTAATTGGTGAGATAAAAAATACAGTGCATTGTTAATCTTTTAGGTTGGTGCTCTCGCTGCTTGTTTCTTTGCGAAGAGGGGTCATCGGGTGGCTGTTTATGAATATCGTCCGGGTAAGTGTACAAAATCATATTTTAACTATCCGTTGTTAATATCTTTCTGATATATTAATTATTAACGTCAGCAATCTGGAGTTACAAATTTTTTACGTGACAGACATATGATTTTTTTGTGACCACAGATTGTGTATTGTAGTTTGAATTAGTTTGTGGATTATGTAGTTTAGTTTGGAATAGGCACATGGATTATATAATTTTGTAAAATAGATACATTGGTTATGTATATTTTAATTTGTAATAAATACATGGCTCACATAGTATTGTTTACAACAGGTGAATTATATGTGAAGTTCAGTCCATAGTAGATACATGAATAGTACACGAATAATATATTTTAATTTACAATATTTAACATTTAACATAATACAACAAGATAAGGCACAATATAATTAGACATTGATCCGAGGGTATTAATTATAAGATATCTAATTAATACAATTTCTCGATAATTTAAGTTGAGTGTATAAAAAATATCTTCAGTGACTTTCACCATCTGGTACTTTGCTCTCTTCCTTAATACTTAATCAGTATCAATCAATATAAGTTAATTTACTAATTTCGAAGCAAATAGTCAAAGTTATTGTAATGTCTCAAAGATTTCGTAGTTTAAGAAAAGTACTTTTGCAGACGTCAGAGAAGAAGACACATGGGGTCAAAGTATCGACCTGGCGCTTTCAGTTAGAGGTCGCGAAGCTTTAAGGAAAGTCGGCCTCGAAGAAACTCTGCTTCAACATGGTATTCCTATGCGTGGTAGAATGCTTCATAACAAGGACGGCAAGTTGAAAGAAATCATTTACGATGGCAAAGGAAATGTGAGTGATATAATCTACGATTTCGTCGCGTTCTATTGGCGTAACCAAAACTTGCTTCTGAGGTAGTTTCAGATTTACAAATTCCCAATTTTCCAATTTTCACTTTCTCCAATTCCCAATTTTCCAATTTTCCAAATTCCCAAATTCCCAAATTCCCAAATTTTCAAATTCCTAAATTCCTAAATTCCTAAATTCCTAAATTCCTAAATTCCTAAATTCCCAAATTTCCAAATTCCCAAATTCCCAAATTTCCAAATTCCTAAATTCCTAAATTCCTAAATTCCTAAATTCCTAAATTCCTAAATTCCCAAATTCCCAAATTCCCAAATTCCCAAATTCCCAAATTCCCAATTTTCCCAATTTTCCCAATTTCCACCTTCCCTAATTCCCAATTTCTCCAATTCCCAATTTTCTCAATTTCCCAAATTCCTAAATTCCCAAATTTAAAAAAATGTTTCTCCTGTGTCCCCAACCCTCATCTCAACATACGCCAATGGATCCAACCCCCTCCACATAATATCTCCCCAAAACCCAACCATATTTCACCCATTTTCTCTTGTCTTTTTCAGTGTATTTACTCGGTCAGCAGACGATACCTCAACGTGGTCCTCCTAAACGGTGAGTAAAGCTTCTCCATCCGTATTTCTTAACCTCGTAATGTCACTTTTTCTATAAACAAACCTTTCCCTCGATTCTTCGAACGGAACATTCGCAAATGAAAGTCGCATCTTGTCTTTAAGTACTCGAACGAACACGAGATGCTTGTCGATCGAAAAGAATCGTCGCTGAATATCCAATGACGCGGTAGTGCGTGAAGCCACAAGAATTCGAGAGTGTCACGTTTCTTGTTACTACCAGCTTGTGCTTCTTGAGATCTTGTGCGTGAAACGTGTATGCTCGACCGCCATTTATAATCCAATCTGCACCTACTTACGCGGGACGCTTTTTATTAGAGCACCTCGTTACATGATTTTAATTTACTTTAAATTACTTTGTGAGCTTTGACAAAATTTTTACTAGCTTACTAATTTAATATTATTTTCAAAGAATTTTAAAGCACGTAGTCTAAAAAATTTGCATTCACATCACATCATTAATGTACTCAAATATTTCTTTTCTAATAATATTTTCTAAAAATGTTTCATTTTCTAAAAGTATGAAAGCAACACACTTGGTCTAATTCTTATTTGATTTTCTTTTAATTTTATGTGGCACTCAACAATGTTAAATTTGCAACATGAAAACAGTAAATTACATTGAAATAGTTAAATAGTTAAATAATTACATTTAAATAGTTCAACACTGAATAAATTTTAAATTGAATTGTAAATTTTTCTTGATAAATTTTAAAATGATGTCTGAATTTCTCTGTGACTAATTCGTTCAACAGCCGCAGAGAAGTACCCTGAAGTGAGCCTCTACTTCAACAAGAAGGTCATAGACGCTGACCTGGAAGAAGCAAAGTTAACAGTGCAAGAGTAAGAAATATATTTACATGTTTGTGTGAAGAGTGTTGTTCCTATTGACGGTACATCTGATCAATATTTTAGTACCATCACCAAAGAAATAGAAGAGGTGCAAGCTGATCTGATTGTTGGTGCTGACGGTGCTCACTCGAGGATCAGGAAAATTATGACGAGGAGGCCGCGGTTTAACTATAGTCAGACGTATATTGAACATGGTTATGTGGAGCTGCATGTACCTCCTGGTAGAAATAATCAGGTAAATATATTTTATTTTACACTTTAAAATTATGTACACTTTTTTTAAAAATAATCGAAACTCTTTAGATAAAGGAAACTTTTTTAAAATGAACTTGCGATGAAGTCAATGAAAATTGTAGTTGAAGTAAAATAAGTATGTTGATAATAAAAATTGAATGTGAGGCACAGAAGACAATTTTCATATAAAAAAAAAAAGATATAAAGTATAAGAATTATTATCAATGCAAAATTGTCTGTGTATAATTAAATATATTTCAATTTTTGTTCAACTTAAATTTTTATAAAGTTAAACAATAACAAATAAAAATAATACATAATAATAATAAAAATAATGAAAGAGCTGAAAAATAGTAAAAGTCTTAGTCTTCTGTTAATCTTACTGAAATCAGAAAAATATTTGTATTGAAGAAATGTTTTTATTAAATGAAACGTAATTTTTTAAGTAACCCAACAAGAAAATTTTTTCGTTTTGTTAAAGTTTGTGATGAGTAACAATCATCTTCACATATGGCCACGAGGAGAGTTTATGATGATAGCTTTACCTAACGAAGACCGAACTTTCACTGCAAACTTGTTCGCACCCTTCGACACTTTGGACAAATTAACGACGTCAGAATCGCTCCTAGATTTCTGTGAAGAACAGTTTCCGGATTTGATTAAACTGATAAGTAAGAAGAAACTTGTGAGGGATTATTTCGCGAGGGAACCGAAAGCTCTCATTTCAGTCAAGGTAAATATTCAGTTAAGCTTCTTTAACCATTTGGGTGTTTAAGTTATTAAATTGAAATCTTAATGAAAGCTCAAGATAAAATCGTATATTGCAAGTTTAAAGAAGTTAAATGAACTTTAAAATTGAATTTTTATTAATGAATACTAATTGTGTAATTTATTAAACAGTATTATTATACAATATTATTAAGCAATATTATTAAACAATGTTATTAAACAATATTATTAAACAGTATTATTATACAATATTATTAAGCAATATTATTAAACAGTATTATTAAACAATATTATTAAACAGTATTATTATACAATATTATTAAACAGTATTATTATACAATATTATTAAGCAATATTATTAAACAATATTATTAAACAATATTATTAAACAGTATTATTATACAATATTATTAAACAATATTATTAAACAATATTATTAAACAATATTATTATACAATATTATTATACAATTCATTTTATAATACAATTTATTATATAATATTGAATCAGTAAGTTGAATCGTCTCAATTTAAAATATTAAAAAATATTTCTATATAAATACTATGTAATATATGTTTCAGTGCAAACCTTATCATGTTGGAAAAACCACCCTCATTATTGGGGATGCTGCCCACGCTATGGTGCCGTTCTATGCACAAGGAATGAACACTGTAGGTTTTATACCAGCTATTACACTACATACTGATCAAACTATATTAACATATGTAATAAACTTACACATATGTAGTAATATTAACATGAAAGAAATGATTATTCTCCATTTTTCCAGGGATTCGAAGACGTCTTATTACTTGATGGTCTAATGGAGCGTTACGGCTCAGACTTTAGCCAGATTCTCCCGAAATTCACAGAACAACGTTGCGAAGATGCCCATGCGATATGCGACCTTGCCATGTACAACTATATCGAGGTATTCTTTAAACATTCCTTAAAAGTTGGATCTTCATTTTCATTCACTTTCGACAACTATTTAAGAAATCTATGTACAAGATGTTGAATGACTTTATTTATACAAATTACAGATGAGAGATCTAGTGAGAACGAAATCGTTCCTCTTCCGCAAGCACCTCGACACGTTCCTCTACAGGCACGTTCCAAACTTTTGGACTCCTATGTACAGCACCATCCACTTCACGCGAATGAGGTTTCGCGACTGCATCGCGAACAGAGAATGGCAGGACACGGTAATCATTCCTTACATTGAAATAAATTGCACACACGAATGGATTAATCACTAATCACTTGTTCTTTATTTCTTCTCGCAGATATTACGGAGGATCGGTTGGTGCATAGTATTTCTAATTCTCGCTGTATTATTAGCCCCATTCATTCAAATACGCACGGGGGATAGTATTCTACATTAAACGATGTATCATGCATGTACACGCACAATCACAGGATATGTAAGTGTGTGCGTATCGATTTTTATAATAAAGTACCCTGCAGAGTTAATCGGAGATTTGAGGTTGTCTTGGTTAATCCTTAAATGGAGCTGCCATTCATGTAACTTGTTAAGCTAGGATTTATTTCATTAAATTGTGAAGTATCTTCGTTTGGTATCATTGTAAGTAGGATTTCGTTTGGGGGTTTGACTTAACTCCTTGCATTATTTAGGTAGAGACATAGTTGCGACCAGATACGTGACGCATCTGTGACGCATTCAGCTGTGATCAGATATGTGACGCACCTGTGACGCACTCAGCTGTGATCAATTTTACTCAGGTTTTGAATACGCTACAATTTAGGGTTTAAGACCAAAATTTACACTATGAGGATAGTGATGCAATGATGACGCACTAAGCTGTGATCAGATATGTGACGCACTCGTGACGCACGCAACTGTGATCAATTTTATTTGGACTTTGTATATACTTCAATTTGGAGTTCAACACCAAATTTGCACTATTTGATAGTGACGCACTGGTGACGCACTCAGCTCTGATCAGACACAGGACACACTTGTGACGCACTTAGTTGTGATCAATTTTATTTAGACTTTGTATATACTTCAATTTGGAGTTCAACACCAAATTTGCACTATTTGATAGTGACGCACTGATGACGCACTAAGCTGTGATCAGATATGTGACGCACTTGTGACGCACTTAGTTGTGATCAATTTTATTTGGACTTTGTATATACTTCAATTTGGAGCACGACCCAAATTTGCACTAATTTGATAGTGACATAGTTTTGATCAGATGTGTGACGCACCTGTGACGCACTCAGCTGCAATAAGTTTTACTCTGATTTTGAATATGCTTCAATGTGAAATTCAAGTCCAAAATTTTCTTAGTCTATTTTAATATTGCAACCATGATTAATATAATACTAATCAGAAAACCAACAGACTGACACATCTAATAAATCATGCAAGGAATTAAAAATGGTCATTCATGGATTCAGGTGCAGTGAAGTGTTCAATTCGAGTTAGGTCAGAATTAACGTGTAATTCAACGATTATCAATACACACTGGTAACGATATGTAACGAATATCAACGTAACGACGTAATAATACGTATAATAAAACTTGTAGAAAAGTGATATGTGATATAACGAGTAACAGTACGATCCCTATCTAAAGACCAATGGAGAGCCTGGTCATCCATGGCCTCCTAACTTGCATAAACTGTACAAATTTCTACCATTACGCCCGCTAACAATTATAGAACGATCTATTTGAGCAAATGTCGCTTAAGGCCATCTTTTTATAATCGATTACAGGAGACAATGTACATTCTTAATTCTATTGGTTCTTTCTTACGCAAACTTATCTAACTAACAGATAAAACAATTGTACGTGGAAATTCGCGGTATGGTTCTAGAACTAACTGTGAGGAATTAATTTCTGAACGAATGAATGTTTGTCACGAAGTCCATGAAGTTATCACTATAGGAACTCGAGGTGTACGGAGTCTGCGTCCTTTATGTATTTATGCTTGTGGGTCTCGAACAAGTCGATGAGCTTGGTGACGAACTTTTCGTGGTACTCGTCGATCTGATCTTTTGTGGGCTCGGGTAGTTTTGGTAACTCCAGCGGACTCCCAACTGCAACATAGGGAATATTTATAAAAATCTTCAAGATCTGTGGTTTTAGTCACCTAAATAAAATGTGAGAGGATCTGTGTTACTTCTTTTCAATTTTTAATCCGGAGTTACACAATGAATATTTTGCAACATTTTTATTGTCTGAGAGGACATGTGTTATGTGTTCTCAATTTTTAATAGTGAGTTACACAATAAATACTTTGCAAAATTTTCATTGTAACAATGGAGAGAAACCTTGACTTCCTATTATTCATTTTGATCAGTCATAAAATATTTAGCTGTTTAACTGCAAGTGGGTATATCTTTTGTCACGTGCAATGACTTTTCATAGAAAGGTTTTTCAAAAGTGACTTTATAGTAAATTTGCAATACTATGTAATTTTGTTCAAGAAACTTTGTAGTAACAGCATGAAGAACTATGTAGTGACAGCTTGAAGCACCAATAGAAAATGAACAATTGAGACTGATACAAGAATAATTAAAATTAACAGTTAAATTATTTGTGAATATACAATACATAGAAATTACACTTACAGTGTAATAAAGTATCAACTAAAATTGTCAACTAAAATTATCAATTAAATAGTATCGACCAAAATTGCCTCTCACCTCAACTGAGATAAGTGTCGAACCTGTATAATTAACTAAACACTTGTAAATTACCGATGCAAATGTAATCAGCTTACGTGCGAAGTCTAATGTACAGCAGTGATAATGAGACATTTACCAACGATAGTCACAGGCTTCCGATGTGGAATAATACCGAAGGAGTATTGGAAGAATCCACGACCCTTCAGAAGAATGGGTGCGAGTCCAATATATTTGCGAATGTAGTGTTGGATCTTCTTCAGACGTGAACCTTCAGGTCCGTACACCTGGTCGTATATGTCCGTCTCTCCGAAAGAGAAGACTGGTACCAATGGTGCCCTAAAATGGAGAAAGTAAATTTTTGATTACAATTTTAATTTTATTAAGCAGTTTTTAAGGAATGAGGGACCTCCCTTAGTAAGGAGAGACAGGTTCATTAATAACTTTATTAGTGTATAGAATTTTATGATAAATTGTGTCACGTTACTTTTACAAAATTGTAAATGTATTTTTATGATTGAGTTTACGTATTTTTATGGAATTTTTTTGGGGAAGTTGTCATTACTGAAAGTACTGTAAACCCTTACTGTATCATTTATTTATGAGATGCTTCAAGGTGAACTATTCAGGGTTATAACATTAAAACTAAATAAAATTGTTATAAAGAATTATAATAAAAATTTGAAAAATTTATAAAAGAAAGAAAAATTATAATAAAATGTTGTGAGTATTTTATATTTAGGGATCCTTGATAATACAACTTATAGTTAGACCTAAATTTCAAGTTGAAAAGTATTCATTTGAATAAAATTTATCACATTTGAGCTACAAGTGCGTCACAAGTGCGTCAAAGCACGAAAAGAGGCTGAAACTCCCATCCACATTAATTGACAGTCACTGCATAAATTATGGCGTTACAAATGAAAAGCTGTTCTGTAAAAATATTTACAGCCGAAGTGCTAATATTGAAATTGAAGAAGTGTGAAGATGTCTGTTCATCAAGGTTATAGCGAACGACACTTTAAAGCTGAAGATAAATTTAGAAAGATGTTCGACCGAAAAATTCTAAAGCAGAAAAGACAGCAAAACTAACCCATGCTTCAGCGCCAGTTTCACGAATCCTTTTCTTCTTTTTAAGAGAAGACGGTAGGTTCCTAGAGTACACTCCAAGGACTCCGCAGCTCCTCCGACGATGAGGACCGTCGCTCTTCCGGTAAATGGCGGCTCAGGCTTGGTCGACAGCTGATGATTCAAGCTCTCCTCGTTACTGCTGACTCCACCTGTATTTTCATGATATTTAACTTACTTTCAGATTAGGGTTTCAATGTTAATAGCTTTAATGTAATGTAATACTAATAATGTTAATAGTGCAAGCTCTCCTCCTTGATGACTCCACCTGTATTTTCATGACATTTAATTTACTTTCAGATCTCAGTTTTAATATTAATATTTGTTCTATGTATTGCAATTCTAATAATAAATTCTAATAATCTATTATTAAAACTTCTAAGTTTGTTTATGCAAGTGTGTTTCTGTCTTTCTTGTTACTTTTCAAAAGAGGTAGAATAAGAATTTTATTCTTGAAATTTTTACGTGAAAGTCGATGAAGAGTCTTACATATTTTTGTTACTTTTCTAAGAGGTAGAATAAGAGTTCTATATTTTTCTGCAATTTTTAAATGAAAATCAATTAAGAGTCCTATATATTTTTGCTACTTTTCTAAGAGGTAGAATAACAGTTCTATATTTTTCTGAAATTTTTAAGTGAAAATCAATTAAGATTCCTATATATTTTTGTTACTTTTTTAAGAGGTAGAATAAGAGTTCTATATTTTTCTGCAATTTTTAAGTGAAAATTAAGAGCTTTAAATATATTTCCAATCCTGTAATTTGTACATGAAACTCGATTAAATAGAAAAAAGAGCAAGCATGAAGTACCGTTCATCAAAACGTAATCGCGAAACAGAGGGATCTTGAAGTGCTGATCCAGAACCACGATCCGAACGTCTAAGCCTGGGAACGTTTCTTTACAACCGAGAATGTCGGTTCCGAATGCACCGAACACTCCCGTGGATAATATACCGTGAGGTGCACAGCAGAACAGGTAATTTTTGGTGGGGTCTAAGTCGGTGGTCTTCACTAACGTGACGGGGAAATAGTCGCAATAATACTGAAACCATGTGCAGTTCCTCAACCACCTCGTCCATCTTTCGCTGAAATATAAATTAAATTAAAATTAATAGGATAATTTTTATTGGTTTTGGATTATGATAGTGGTTTAGGTTTCAAGTTAAAATGGTGGATTATTTTTAACTGACTGGGAAATATCAGATTGGAAATTATGGGTTAGAAATTATTACTGAGGGTTGATTCGACTTTTATTTAAAAATGCAATATTATTTTGGAATTGATGTTGCATTAAGCTTTGGGAATCAAATACTAAGTTTCAATAATTTCTAAGAAAGCATCTAATCATACTAAATTTTCTGTAATCGCAAAGGTTTGTAATTTCGCTATCTCGAAGTTGATAAGAACGTTTGTCGCTCACACGAAATCTACTCTGATAAGACTTAATCATAAATGTTTGACTTTCGTGTTGAAGATTAGTGGAAGGCGTAAGCGCACATGTTCTAAAATTGCAAGTAATAGTAAATTATACGAACGAAAAATGAAGAATTGTTTAAAGTGATAATAGTAATGAATTATATGAAAGAATAATAATAATGAATTTTCAGACACAATAATAATAATGAATTGTATGAAAGAATAATAATAATAAATTACATGAAGTACTGATAATAATGAGTGACATTAAATAATAACATAATTGATTTCTACAAAATATTGATAATAATGAATTACAAAAAATAACAACAATAAACAAATAATAAATTCAAATAAAATTTAAATAATATTGTAAAGTAAATTTAAAAAAAATTTAAACAATACTGTCATGCAAATTTAAATAAAATTTAAATAATATTGTAAAGTAAATTTACTATAAAATTTGTCTATAATAATATTCCAAACATGCAATTACATCTACTTATAAAAAATACAAATGAATTAAATTTCTACAGAATATAATATTTAATATTGCATTGACTAAAACTAGTTCATCTTCTTAAATCCAGTTCGAATTTGCTAAAATTAATTTGCATTTATAGAAGTAAATTCGAATTTCTTAAAATTAATTTGTGTCTCAATCTAATTTGAATTTCCAAATATTTTTATATAATTAAACTTACCTCCTACCACCCTTGTTCCCCGTATCCCAGTCATAATACATCCACAGAAAATACAGTAACATGAAATAACGTATGATCGTGGTATAGAACAAGAGATAAGCAGTGATCAGGTAACCCAGTAAATCTCCAGCGCTCAGCCAAATGAACCATACTGCGGCTGACAGCGTTTCCAGTCTTCGTTTCAACGGTACATTCAACGGTGCAAACTTTATACCCAACATCTCCATTCTTTTGTTTCTACTTTACGTAGCATCAAAGCTGCTGCTCTAGATCTGTAAATAACAGAGATTGGCACATTTATCAATAGCAAATATTCGCGACTAATAGATTCCTGATTCATTTTCATGTTCGTTCCAATGTTTCCAACATTCAAATTACATTTCCCATTTCTAGAGTGGTTCAATCCCATATTCATACATTTTATCCTGTTCTGGCTAACTTCTGGGATCATCAAGTTTAATATAACTCAATAGTCAAACGAAAATTTCTCATTTGTAAAAGTTCAATTTCACATTTGTGCATTTTTCTGGCTAACTTTGGGGTCTTCAAGTTTAATATGACGCAATAGTTAAATGAAAATAGTGTTAAACATTTTTTATTTTTGATAATATTAGTGTCAAGTGAATAGCATTGAGGTATCTTTATCTACTACACTATATAAATATTTTTTTAAACTAAATTGTCAAATTTAAAAATCTCTGAACACTCAAGTTTCTAATGTTAGGTTAGGTAAGTTAGGCTGGTTAGGTATGTTAGGTGTATTAGGTTAGGTAAGTTACGCTGGTTAGGTAGGTTGGGTAGGTTAGATATGTTAGGTGGGTTAGGTATGTTAGGTATGTTAGGTAGGTTAGATCTTGATAATATTAATATTAGATGAACGACATTGACAGTAAGTTTAGGTTAGGTTAACAACTCAGCATACAAAGGATGTTGAACATTGATTAGTCTTGATAATATTAGTATTAAGTGAATGACATTGACAGTGAGTTTAAGTTAGGTTAATACAACAGTCAACCCAAAGTAATAAAATGGCCGCGTCAACAAGTCAAAATGGCGCATTTGCATTTTAAATTACGAACATAAAGATGATTTACATAAACGTAGTAACTGCTAAGATGAATCATCGGATCTCATCATCGTTGTTTTATTTCTGATATACATATACTACATCTCTACAATTAATCAGTTTATAAATTCATTGTTGAGTCAAGAAATTCGCACATTTCGTTAAGTTTGTCAGCGTTCCATTAACAGATTTTTTCCTTGTCTCAAAAGCATCACCCGTTGCATTACTAATGAGTACATCAATTATGCATTACAGCTATAAACAAAATTTATTAGTATTATGCTTTTAAATATTAAAGACACGTATCTTTTCATTTTCTGTGTATTCTCTCGTTCTTTTGTATACATAATAAGGACTTTAGCAGCCTCAAGAAGGAAGTCTTATATTCGGATTTCTAAAAATACCCGAACAATCGTACTTCAAAATTGCATTCATCACTTTTAGAAATGCATTTATCAAATATATTCGTTTTGACGTCTCAGTAAAAAAGTTTGCTAGTTTTGAATACATGAACACAGTCGAGGTTGATAAGATGACTAAAATAGAAACAATGAAGTTTGTTTGACTCACGTGTCTGATAACTCACGGTCAGCGATCTTTCACGAAAGGAGATGAAATTTTGCATCGTATGTACTTTGAATATATTCAAGGTAATGTGTATCAAGTATTTTTTTTAGAGGCAATCTGCATTTGTTTTCAAGAATGAGAGGTTAAACGTATGCGGAGGAATTGAATGGCAAAGTACCTGTCTACTTAAATTAATGGTCTTGTTACAATGTATCGATAATGTCTATATGATAATTGCTATTGACAATTTAGATGCATTGTGTGTTTATTATAAACGATGTAATGTATTATATAATGAGATGTGACATAATACTATGTTTCTTTTAAACATTTTATAAAAAGGTGTCAAGCTTTGACCTATAGTAGCTTTGTCATTCAAATTTGTTCGCATTTCAATTTCCAAACCTCTATGCTTGTAATGTTAATGCATTTTTGGTCTCACATGCATTTTACAATTTTTTGACCCACTGTATTTTTATTATTTAAATCTTCTCAGATTTTAATTTGCAAACTTCATTTCTGGTAATTGTAATTTAGCAATAATATTGTTAGGACAAATTTTAATGTATTTTTACTCTCACATGTATTTTAGAAATTTTTGACTAATTGGATTTTTATCGTTCAAATTTTCTCAGATTTTAATTTCCACATTTCTACATTTCCCATTATTGTATTTAAATAATAGAATTGGTCAAACAAATGTTAATTTCTGTTCTCACATAAATTTTACAATTTTTAGACTCATAGTATTTCTACATTTCTGGTAATTGTTTTTGAAGAAATATTAATTTTGTGCAATATCAGAATTGTTAAAATAAATACAAATTTTGCTCTCACAAGCATTTTACAATCACACAATACATTATATTAAATTGTCATAGTAAAATGTTCCATCTGAAGCCAGTAAAAACCAATATTTTCTTGGTAAACAAAAATGACCTCCCCATCCAGGGGAACGTGCATAGTCATACGATATCGTACAGCAGCATGAATGCAATATAAACAAAAAGCTGAGTACGTGGAAAATTTGTTGATTCGACAGAACGGTACAATGTACATATTCATATTCATGCATTATTCATGTGAAAGATTCGAAGTTTGCCCAGTAAAATGTCGCGTAAAAATCGGTGGTAAATAAAGTAACATCTCTATAAAGGTTTATGAAAGAAAAAAGAAGAAAATTCAGAATGGTGACAAGTCTCTTATTTTGTTAAAAATATTTGGATGCTAGATATGTGGACGCTAGATATTTAGATATGTATGTGGCTGCTAGATATCTAGACGCTAGACATTTAGATGCTAGATATCTAGTTATGATTTAGTGATTTTAGTGATCAAGATACAGATAAGTGTGATGAAAATGCAAAGTCTTGAATATTAGAGTTTTTATAAAATATTTTATTGTTAGATGTAGAACAGTCAATATCTAAATATGTAGATACATATCTAAATGCTAGATATTTATATGCTAGATATCTATATGCTACATATTTAGATATTGAATGTTCTACATCTAACATATCAAATATTTTATAAAAACCCTAATCTTCAAGGTTTTGCATTTTCATCACACTTGTCAGTCTCTTTATCACTAAAACCACCAAACATTTATTTACCATTTAACATGACCAATTTTTTTTTTTATTTAAAACCGTAAAATCTATTAAGATGTTCTCAAAATCTTCTTGAATTTTTTATAAGGTAAAAAGTTAATGTACATATTTATTTTTACTGTATTGTTTCTTTATTGATCTCTCTCTTTTAATTTCATAAATTAAGTGTATATAATTGTTTCATAATTTGAATTCTTTTTTTATTTACTGTTCATTGTTTCTTTGAATTATTTTGTATAATTTGTCTCATAATTTAAATTGTTTCTTTATTTATTATTTATTGCTTCTCTGAATTATTTTGAATAATTAGCTTCATAATTAAAATTTCTTTCTTTATTTACTCTTTATTGCTTCTTTGAATTATTTTGAATAACTAGTTTCATAATTTAAATTGTTTTTTAAAATTTGTTTGAATAATTTGTCACACAATTTAGCTTCATAAAATCCTTAAATGAAGATCCACTTTGGGAACCCCTGCTACAGATCGTATCAAAATTACAAATACGTCCATCGAACCACATATCAGTTCCCCATCGATCACTATTCCACGTTCCCAGAATAGTATTTTACAAATCGATGGACATAACACTGTGTACCGCTACTCGTGGTCTCTCCGCCGGTAATTAGAATAGTGTGTTTAAAGTGTCATCGACCTCGAGATACCACCGGTAACGTTACCTATTCTCTCGAAATTTCGGCCTCGAAAGCAAATGGAATGCGTACACGATATTCCAGTTCTTTCTACGACCATGATCGAGAAACTGTTATGTAAAGTTAGGATAGGTTATTCGAAGCTTGGACTCATAAAAATGAGTTCATTTATATGCTCTTTGCTGTGTCTTTTTTGGTCACTTTCTGTTTTATTATTCATTCACTTTTTGGGTTAATTCTTGTGGACGAGGACTGTCGTTATACGTGTATGGACTGCATTTTGAGTGCACGAATAAAAAATAGTATCTTGAAAATGAAACTGTACTAACTATATACTGTTTATGTAGTTGTACTATAATTTTGGAAAAAGTATTTGGGTGTACTTTCATTTTATAATTTTTAATATCACATTTTTTTTATTCAGCAAAATTGATGTGTCAATATAAATGAAGATGGTTTTGTTCTAATATGTATGCATATTATAATTTGTATATGTATAGTGCTCTCATTAAATAAAATAGTAATTTTGTATTCTGTAAATAAAAATAAAAATAATGTACTTTGTAATTAACAATAATATTTATGTACTTCATAAATAAAAATAAAAATAATGTACTTTGTAATTAACAATAATAATTATGTATTTCATAAATAAAACTAAAAATAATAAACTTCATAATTAACAATAATATTCCTGTATTTCATAAATAAAAATAAAAATAATAGATTTCATAATTAACAATAATATTCCTGTATTTCATAAATAAAAATAAAAATAACAGACTTCATAATTAACAATAATATTCCTGTATTTCATAAATAAAAATAAAAATAATAGACTTCATAATTAACAACAACAATCATATATATAATAAATGAAAATAAAGACCATGTCTTATAATAAAACAATAGTACATCTCCTAAATTAATTAACGTTCTCAAGCATGGCCACACACGAAGATTTTTATATAACTCTTCCCCAATTTTTGTCGATAAAATAAATATATTCTGCTCACGTCCTTGTGCAAAGATAATAATTAACGCAGAATTGAGATTGTAGTTGATACTGCAATTAAAAATAATAACCCAGAGCTTGAATAAACTGCTATATTTGGAACAAGAATAAATTATACACACACGTGTGTTAACATAAAAGACCTCTTCGGAGTTCAAGTTCAGAGGCTAATTAATATTGAAACTTTAAGAGCCGAAAATTAACATTTGTACAGCCGTTACTTGTTCGTAATTTTCGCACGTACTTGTTTACCATTGTTTTATATTATCGGTACATGTTGCACTGTATGTTAATTAGATTTCGGTGATAATTCTTACGTTAATTTTATTAGTATAGATTGTTGGTGTTAGTTACATTGTGTGGTAATTTGGATAGTATTCATTTTGCTAATTTTGTATGATGTAGACATTTTGAAATATGTTATGTAAAAAAAGAGACGAAACATGTCATATGCAAGAAAAATGATTAAATATGTCATTAAAAAGAAAATATTATTAAATATGTCATAAACAAACAAATTATTAAACATGTTACATACAAAAAATACTATAAAATATGCCATATACAAAAAATATTATTAAACATGTCCAATACAAAAATATATTATTAAATATGTCATATATCAAAAACATTATAAAACGTGTCATATGCAAAAAATATTAAGTATGTCATCAACAAAAGAAATTATGTAAAAAAATTGTCACATGCAAAAGGCACAAAAGTAGTAGAAATAGAAAATGCAAGTAGATAAAATTGTTAGAAGTTAGAAATGTAAATCTCATGAAATGAGCTACAATCAAAGTATTCAAACAAGAGTTAAAGTGTGATTAAGGTTAACCTCTATACACATAGCCCTGCTTCCCATAGAAATTATTAATAGAAGCGTTATGGCTGGACAAGGTGATATTCTCGAGGATTATTCGACTCGAGTGGTTCGAAATTTGGAACTATAATAATTTGGGGACTTAGAAGATTGTGTTGGCAGGAATGTTTTTTATGATTGTCTTTTGTTTTATTAGCGTCTTCCTGTTCGTGTTCGGCTACCGGCGTTGCACGCGCAATGTGCACTAACGAGTTCTTGATTTTATATCTATTAATTACACTGTAATCTTTACTTATTAATAAACTTTTTATATATAATAATAAACCAGCGTTAAACTCTGTCAGGTTATGGGCCCAGAGTTTTAAAATTAAAGTGAAAAGTATTACGGTGAAGTGAATTAAAAGTGCACGTGTGTAAAAAATGGCATCAATGAACAGTATTGCGCATATTGAACGTTTAACAGAAGAAAATTATGAACTATGGAAAATACATATGAAAAGTGCATTGGTTTTCAACGATTTGTGGTCTTACGTTGACGGCAGCGAAATAAAAACGGACGCGAACCAAGCCGACTGGTTAAGAAAGGATGGAAAAGCGTTAGCGTTGATTAATATGTGCATATCCCAGAGTCAATTAAACCACGTAAGAAAAGCTGAAAGCGCAAAAGAAGCCTGGGATAAGTTAAAATCAGTTTTCGAATCGAAAGGGCCGGTAAGGAAGGCCACATTATATAAAGAATTACTGCGTATGATAAAACAACCGAACATCACCATGACGCAATACGTTAATGCGTTCGAGAACAAAGCCGAACAATTGGAAGCAGCGGGCATAAAGCTACCTGACGATTTATTGTCGATAATGCTGCTGGCATCGTTACCATCCGAATACGAAAATTTTTGCGTGGCGATTGAGTCACGTGACGAGATACCGACGCTCGACTACCTGAAGACAAAATTGAAGGAAGAGGAAGCGAGACAGCAGGACCGCGACGCGACCTACGACAACCCGGAAAAGAAGAATGAAGCGCTAGTGACCAAAAACAGTGGTGGTAGTAATAAAAATATACAGCCGAGATACAGCAAACAGAGGTATGATGACAAGCAGTATAAAAAGGCGTCGGGAAATTGTTTCAAATGCGGTAAGCCAGGACATTTAAGCCGTAATTGTAGATTAGGTGCAAAGCGAAATAATAACGCGGACGCGATGACTGTAGTTACATATAATACAATAAACTCTCGATCCGATGAATGGTGTCTTGACAGCGGCGCGACTAGACACATGTGTAACACCGCGGAAAAATTCGTGTCATATAGGGATGCGACAACTAATGTATACACCGCCGCGGATCAATGCGTAAAATCTCACGGTACCGGAAAGTTAAAAATTTGTGTTCAAACGAATCCGAAGCGTTCAAATCAAATAGAATTAAATAACGTAATGCATGTGCCCGATCTTAAAAGCAATTTATTATCAGTTTCTGCGATTACAGATAAAGGTTACGTAGTAAAATTCGGTCGAAACGGTGCGGCTGTAAAACGCACGGACGGAACTACGGCATTGACGGCAACGAAACGCGGACAATTATATATCGTAAATCAAAAGCATAATCGTGCGATGCGTACTAATGTTGAAGATGATCGTTTGTTAAGATGGCATCAGCGTCTCGGACATCTCAACGTAAATGATATAAAAAAATTAAAATCGCACGAAATGGTCGACGGTATGAATTTAAATATTAACAATGAAACTTTAGATTGCGAAATCTGTAATAAAGCAAAAATATGTCAGCAACCATATAAATCATCAACCAATCGGAGTACAGAAAAGCTAGGTTTAATACATTCTGACATATGTGGGCCAATGAAAACGGAGTCGTTGGGTGGAGCGAGATATTTCGTTACTTTCATTGACGATTATACGAGATACACGGAAACGGTAATGTTGCGTAATAAATCAGATGTTTTTGAGGCATTTAAAAAATACAAGCGCCAGGTAGAAAAACAGACCGGTTGTTCAATTAAACAGTTGCGAACTGACAATGCTAAGGAGTATCTTTCCAATGAATTTACAAAGTATCTAGAGGAAGAAGGCATCAAGCGTCAGCTAAGCGTAGAATATACTCCACAACAAAACGGAGTAGCCGAACGTGCAAATCGCACGCTCGTAGAAATGGCCAGATGTATGATGGTACAAGCTGATCTCCCGCAGTCATTATGGGCCGAAGCGATAAACACTGCGACGTACCTCCGAAATAGATGCCCTACGAAAGCATTGAATAACAAAACTCCATTTGAAATTTGGTCAAATAGAAAACCCTATATTGGATTTTTAAGAATCATAGGAAGCAAAGCGTACGTATTAAACAAGAGGGGCAAGCGCAGCAAATTCGAGCCAAAAGGAGATGAATTTATATTGGTCGGTTATGATAAT
The DNA here is from genome assembly GCA_963576845.1 of Megachile leachella. NCBI lineage: Eukaryota > Metazoa > Arthropoda > Insecta > Hymenoptera > Megachilidae > Megachile > Megachile leachella. The sequence goes on from OY756255.1 coordinate 12,040,607, forward strand.
ATATCAAAAGCGTATCGTTTATGGAAAAAGAATACGAAGACTGTAATTCGCGCGCGTGACGTGAAATTTATTGAAAAAGTAGAGTCAAATGAAAAGACAATAAGACACGAATCAATCATGCCATTAAATATAGAAGAGGCCGAAGAACATTATGAAGAAATAAGCGCGGAAGAAGACGATACTCTCCAGTTGGAAGAAGATGACCTACCTCAACCAGAAAGCACAAACGCAAAACGTGGGCGCGGCAGACCCAAAATAATCAGAACAGGTAAAAGAGGGAGACCATCCAAAATATATCAATCAGCACAGATATCAAGCGAAACAGAAGAAGACCCAATCAACGTTGAGGAAGTAATGAGCCGAGAAGATTCGGAGTTGTGACTAGAGGCAATGAACGTGGAATATAAAACTTTAATGAAAAATAAAACATGGATCTTAGTCGAAAGGCCAACAGACAAGAGAGTCCTCAGTAACCGTTGGGTGTTTAAAACGAAATATAATAAAGATGGCTCCATAAATAAATACAAGGCGCGATTAGTTGCGCGAGGGCATACGCAGCGTAAAGGAGTCGACTACGAGGAAGTCTTCGCTCCCGTAGCTAGATACGAAATAATACGCACTCTTTTAGCAGTAGCTGTGAATGAAAATATGTACGTGCATCAAATGGATGTAGTATCTGCTTATGTCCAGGGTGACTTGGCAGATGAGATCTATATGGAGCAACCCGAAGCATTTATAAAATACGGTGAGGAACGTAAAGTCTGCAAGTTATTGAAGCCCTTGTACGGATTGAAACAGTCTGGAAGAGAATGGTACAAAAAATTAGACAAATATGTGACAAGCCAAGGTGCCAGAAGAACAGAAGCGGATCCATGCGTCTATATATTCGGAATCAATAATAATAAAGTAATCATGATCAGTTACGTCGATGATATAATCTTAGCGTCAAAAAATGAGAATAAATTAAACGAAATTAAATGTAAGTTAAAATCGGAATTTGAAATGACTGATCTCGGGCCGATTAGTGACATTTTAGGCATTAGAATAGAAAGAAACGGAGAAACGGGAAGCATGAGCCTTTCGCAAGAAAATTATATTAAAGAACTAATAAATAGATTTAATATGCAGAACGCAAAAACTGTTTCAACACCTATAGAAGCTAACATAAAAATATCAAAAGACATGGAACCATCAACGGAAAAAGAAAAACAGGAAATGGAGAAAAGACCATATCGCGAATTGATTGGTGGACTTATTTATTTGGCGAATGCGACGAGGCCAGACATAGCATATGCTGCGGCAACATTAAGTCGATTTACTTCAAATCCTGGTAAAGCTCACTGGGATTGTGCTAAACGCGTTCTTAGGTATTTAAGTGCTACTTCTAATTATAAGATAGAATTTAAGAAAACCGATGAAAAACTAGTAGCGTACTCTGACTCCGATTGGGCCGGTGATATTGATGATCGTAGGTCATGTACCGGAAATTTATTAATGTTAGCTGGAGGACCTGTGAGCTGGAAATCAAAGAAACAAACTTCTGTGTCATTATCTACTATGGAAGCGGAATATGTTGCGGTGTCCGAAATGTGTAGAGAAGTAATGTTTATGATACGTTTAATGACTCACATGGACTGTAAAGACTATGTAGAAACTCCAGTGAAAATATTTTGTGATAATCAAACTGCTATTGAGTTAACTAAAAATGCGATGTTTCATAAAAGAAGCAAACACATAGATATAAGTTATCATTACACGCGAGAATTGGTAGAAAAAGGTATTGTGAAAATTGATTACATAAGTACACAGTATATGATTGCTGATATTTTAACTAAATCGTTACCGAAAAGTAAACATCAGAATTGTTTATCTATGTTAAATATAAGATGAGTATTTACGCGTGTGATGAGTGTGTGTAAGAACGTATGTAGATTCGGATGTGTGTACGCGATTGTAGCCTATATAGATAGAGGGAGTGTTGGCAGTATGATCTATTTAGGCTACTGTATCCATAAGTTGGCAGGAATGTTTTTTATGATTGTCTTTTGTTTTATTAGCGTCTTCCTGTTCGTGTTCGGCTACCGGCGTTGCACGCGCAATGTGCACTAACGAGTTCTTGATTTTATATCTATTAATTACACTGTAATCTTTACTTATTAATAAACTTTTTATATATAATAATAAACCAGCGTTAAACTCTGTCAGATTGAAAATATAGTAGTTTGGGATTTTACAATTTGGGGATTTAGCAATATGGGGATTTAGCAAGTTGGGGATTTTACAATTTAGGGATTTAGCAATTTGGGGATTTTACAATTTGGGAATTTAGCAATTTGGGGATTTTACAAATTAGGGATTTAGTAATTTGGGAATTTAGTAATTTGGGGATTTAGCAATTTGGGGATTTTACAATTTGGGGATTTTACAATTTGGGAATTTAGGAATTTGGAACTATAGTAATTTGGAAATTTAGAAATTTGGAACTATAAAAATTTGGAAATTTAGAAATGTGGAACTATAATAATTTGGAAATTTAGAAATTTGGAACTATAGTAATTTGGAATTTAGAAATTTGGAACTATAGTAATTTGGAATTTAGAAATTTGGAACTATAGTAATTTGGAAATTTGGAAATTTGAAATTATAGTAATTTGGAAATTTAGAAATTTGGAACTATAGTAATTTGGAATTTAGAAATTTGGAACTATAGTAATTTGGAAATTTAGAAATTTGGAACTATAGTAATTTGGAATTTAGAAATTTGGAACTATAGTAATTTGGAATTAAGAAATTTGGAACTATAGTAATTTGGAAATTTAGAAATTTCGAAAATTAGAAATTAGCTACTTTAGAAATTTGGAAATTTGAAATTATACTAACTCGAAAATTTAGAAATTTGAAACCACACTAATTTGGACATTCACAAATTTAAAATTATAGTAATTCACTGATCTAAAAATTTGAAATCCCCCTAATTTGTCCATCTAATTCAATAATTTATAAACTACCCACAATCTAAAAATTAAAAAATCTGAAAATTTACCTTCCTACAAAATCAGAAATTACTAAAACCCACAACTGACTTTATAAATTTCCTACACAAGTCATATGACATATCGCAAACATTTCTCACATTACAAAGATATCTTTTCTTCACCTTCAAGGAAGAATACTTTCAATCAGCCAATAAGGTTTCCATAAATTATCATATTCATTCGCAATCAAAGTGGCAACCGGTTACAAACATTTATTGAAGAAATACTTATCTCAGTTGTCTAAGAAATAGATCATAAATAGCGTTCCTTTGAATTTTGTTTTATTAGTAAACACTCTGAAATACTGAAAACCTGGCGACCTCAATGAGATAAGTGTCTCATGATGTTACGGTATCAGAATTTATTAGTTCGACACCATACATCGCCCGTTTAGGCCAGCTTGGGAATCAGGAAGTCGTTAAAAGAATGATTAATAAACGACTACGCTCCACAAGTCGGACAAACGATGATTTTCATTTAATACGAACTTAATGAAATTTTCACGCGAAACGATTTGCGTAGGAAAATTGTTGGGAAACGAATTAAATAACAAATGTATTTATTGAACGACATATTCTTTCGACACTGAGGAAACGTAAATACAGTTCAATGTTTTTAGTGTAAATTCGAAGAGGATAGAAGGTTTGTAAAGTTTCAAAATATTTATGGAAGAATATTTCGTAACATCTTTTGTTAACGTCACAAGAACATTGGTAATAGAATAACAGACTCCATTCTACAAACTTCTGTTTAAAGAACTAATTATTGACTTCTTTGAGCTTTTGAAAAATTTTTGTTCATTAAAGATTTAATTTTGGAATGTTTTCATTTATTAAATATTTATTTTCAGAAAGTTTTTATTTATTAAATATTTATTTTCAAAAAAATTTAAGTCATTAAAAATGTAATTTTGAAATGTTTTTATTTATTGAATAGTTATTTTCAATAAAATTTAAGTCATAGCATATTTAACTTTGAAATGTTTTCATGTATTAAATATTTATTTTAAAGAAAAAGTTGAGTCAATAAATATTTATTTTTAAAAAACAATTGAATCATTAAATATTTACCTTTAAAATGTTTTCATTTATTGAATATTTATTTAAAAACAAAATGAGCCATTAAATATTTAACTTTCAAATGTTTTCATTTATTGAATATTTATTTAAAAAAAAAAAATGAGCCATTAAATATTTAACTTTCAAATGTTTTCATTTATTGAATATTTATTTAAAGAAAAAAAATTGAATCATTAAAAATTTAACCTTCAATTGTTCTCATGTATTAAATATTTATTTCCAAAAAAATTATAAGTCATAGAATATTTGACTTTCAAATGTTTTAATTCATTCAATATTTATTTAAAGAAAAAAAATTGAATCATTAAAAATTTAACCTTCAATTGTTCTCATGTATTAAATATTTATTTTCAAAAAAATTATAAGTCATTAAATATTTGACCTAAGTGATAATTTTACACCTAAATCATAATTTTATGTTTGCTTATCAACAATTCAATTGTCCATTATACTAGATCTTCCGATAGCATTATAATCACAAAATTAACCATTGAACCGAACTTTTAACGATCATAAATAGAAAATTTTACTTGCAAAATTGTTCGATACATTTATCGAATTCATAAATAAAACTTGTTAATTATATTCTGTCATAGTATGACTCCAACTCATTAAAACTATAAACACGTGACGATGATCTAAATTCTACATAAGATCATTTGAATGTGATAAAATATCAATATTCAAATTCTTAATAGAAGGTTATCAATTGTATTTTTTAATGATGCCACAAAGTTCAATTATGGTAATTGAAACTTGACTTAGTTGATAATTTTAGGTTTTAAATTTTTAAGATTGACAAGTCACAGTAATTTCAATTTTAACAAGTGTTGTCATACTCAAAAATTTGTAGGCAAAGAAATTTAGGAAGATAACAATTTTTAGTCAGATTTCATGTTTTAAGGGACTCATGAAATAAATTAGCAAAATTTAAATAAAATATAATATGTTGATGTGTATGTTACAGTGGAGTGACAATTAGAGAGGTATGAAGGAGAGTGTCACAATTACAGAGGCATAAAATTTTATATCTTGCAATCACAAGTTGTAAAAATTCTGATGTCATTAAATCATAAGACTCAAGTTCCAACTGATGTAGGACATTTCCTCCCAATTAAAATTTCTTCCAAATTGACAAACTCAGACAAGTCGTCAAGATGAAGAAGTCTCTCAAATTAAAAATTCTTCCAAATTGACAATTCTTAAAAATTAAAAATTCTCAATTCCTCAACAGAGAAATAATTAATTAAAGAAGTCATCAACTAAAGGAAGCTGTTAAATCACAACTGAAGTTCCATCAGAAAAAAACAATTCCTCTAAATTCATAACTCTTGCAAATTCCCCAAAATTCCCATTTCTATCAAATTCATAATTGACCCAACTTCGCAATTCTTCCACCAAACAAACCCAAAGAATTAAACTAAAAGAAGCCATAGAATCGTACGAAGGTCACAAAGATCCGATAAGAGTCTCCCCAGAAATGTTCAAGGTTTCAACAGGTACAGTTCCTCGGTGCATCGTTTCGTATCATAAAACGATCAGGAAACATAAGAATGAACAAGGAACGATCAGTGTCGTGGTGACACGAGTCACCAAAATAGACGATCAGGTGACTGACGTGGTATCACGTCGATTCGAAGCACGCGGTTACCTGTTATCTCGACACGTCTGTCCATTTGCGGACGCTGAGCGTCGGATTTTCTCTTCTTCTTCCGGCAGATAGTTTCACGTTTGATAGATCTTCTGTGAGAACACCTGATCGCGATCGTGCGCGCAATCGACGCGGAATTTAACGGCGTTCAACGCTTCTCTCCGCTCGGCTCGGCGTCGCGCTGCTCACTGGCTCGGCGCCGCGCGTATAACAGGAAAGACTGGCTTTGTGAATGTACGCCGACGCTCCGAGTACAACAACACGCGCGCGTTCATGCACGCGGTTGAATCAATGAGGATGCTCTGCTGAGAGCAAAACAGAGTATAGAAAGTAGTGATGGCTTTGATCCGTGAGTGAGTTGATCTACATCTTGATAGGAACCCTTCAGGCATCTTCTTTTATACAGGACACCAATAAGAAGTTTGTATAGATCGTAAAAATTGAGACAAATAAGAGTTCATGACCCACAATCTTCTATGTTTTAGAAGAAAGTATGAAGCAAACATATATTGCAGAAATCAAACACGTGTGAGATGCATCAAGATTGTCCTACATTTTTAGATTTCTATATTTTCGCGTTACTAGAGCAAGACTGTAAGTACAACACGAGACTTCATGTATGATTGAAACAATACTCTGCTGAGAGCAAAACAGAGTATAGAAAGTAGTGATGGCTTTGATCTGTGCTTGAGTTGATCTACATCTTGAGAGGAAGCCTTCAAACATCTTCTTTTATACAGGACACCAATAACAAGTCTATATACATCTTAAAAATTGAGGCAAATAAGAGTTGATGACCCACAATCTTCTATGTTTTAGAAGAAAGTATGAAACAAATCTACATTGCAGAAATCAAACACGTGAATGATACATCAAAATTGTCCTACATTCCTAGATTTCTATATCTTCACATTACTAGAGCTTTAGATTGCAAGTACAACACGAGAGTATCCTCATGTATGATTGAAATAATGATACTTTGCTGGGAGCAAGACAGTAGAGTGTAGAAATTAGTGATGGCTTCGAACCGTGCTCGTCAATCTGGGCTACTGTACCTACATCCTAGAATTAAATGAGGCTGTTAGATCAAGATGTACGTGTCCTACATTTCTAGAGTTCTATGTATTTTCATTGCCACTGCACATGTTGTTAAATTAATGAGGTTGGTTTGCTGAGAGTGGACCAGTTTAGTGTAGAAAGTAGTGATAGCTTTGATCAGTGTTCCTCAATCTGATCCACTTTATTTCTGATCAAATGTATATGACTAATGTATATTTACATTGCTATGTCTCAACATGTTGTTGAATTAATGATGCTCTGTTGAGAGTAAAACAGTATAGTGTAGAAAGTAGTGATGGCTTCGAACTGTGCTCGTCTCTCTGATCCACTCTATCCCTGATCAAATGTATATGACTGATATATATTTACATTGCCACGTCTCAACATGTTGTTGAATTAATGATACTCTGTTGAGAGCAAAGTAGTATAGTGTAGAAAGTAGTGATGGCTTCGATCCAGCTCACATTGTACAAGTCAAACTGTGTAACTCTTACATCAAGATGTGTAGTCCTACATTTTTAGATATCCATATCTTTACCTTACTATGTATCTTCTGATACTGAATCCCTTCTTAGATCTTCTGACCTTTGAACTATTAGACCTCTAGCCTCCTATAGTGTCCTCTACGAATGTATTATACTACACATCTTTCCTCAAAAAAGAATCTTCTCGCCAATTGTCTCCTAAAAATAAAATAATTTCTTAGGTAAAAGTTTGTGAACCTTGAACGCCATAACGCTGCTCCTAATCGCACTGAGATAAGATAACATTTTCTGTTTCAGTGAGGAATAAATAACACGCTTTCTGTTGAAACAATACGTTTATTGCTCGATCTATAAAAAAACAGATGAAGGGGCAAGGTGTGCACCTGTTTAAAGGCCGGGCGCCAAGAGAAAAATATACCTCGATTAATTAGAATCTATATCAATCGCGACAACAATTACAATTTAAACCATGTGATTACCGTAATCGCGTATACACACACACGACAATGCACGTGTAGTTTCCGAAACTTGCCTTCTCGTCAGCTACCTTTGATGATCTTCCATTCGCGATTTGGTAAAAAGTGTCGTCGTATAAAAAAGAAAAATGGAGCGTACAAATGCGATGGTACAAATCCACCGAAATTTTTGCTTATTCTTTAAGATGTCCGAATGGATTTGTATATTCATATAAAATTCGCGACGCTAAATTTCTTCGATGTTTTCCTCCTAATTAATGTATCTCTTCGTGAAACGTTCTTGGAACGATTTGAAATGTATTAACATTTAGTCTTGTGGAAGAGGTAACGTGAGAAAGCGAATATTTTGGTAAAACGTGAATCTTTCGAAAATGAAATGATCGAATGTCAAAATAAACCTTCGATGTATTTATACTGAAACGAGTATTCAAATGAAGTGGATGTAAGATTTAATAATGCTACATTGACTCGTTATTTATAATTGATCAATATTGATTAACCTCAAGCTTGCCACCGATTTTGCATATTCACGAGGCATTCCATTAAAGCAATGGAATAATTAAGCGTCATTCTCTAAAAAAGTGACGGAACAGCAACAATTTTTTGCGATTCGAATTTCTCGACAAAGCTTGAAGCTTCATTAACTGCGTTTCGTGTAAAATTTATTTCTGTCACCGGTATTGTTCGACGACCATTGAAAGCGATTATGTCGCGAGGTTTTTTCACAGTTTTCAGCACGAACGTGCACGACGAGAAATTTCGGAAATTAAACGTGAATCTCGGGAATTTTAGAGTAAACAGCACCGTTCGAAACTGACGCACGACACAGTTCTTCCGATCGTTTCCGTTTCGAGGCCTCTAAAAGCGAGGGAACAGCGGTTTCAATTTACTTTGTCAAGCCGAAGATTATCTTCTAAGCGTTAAGCCTAACTCACGAGCGTACTCTTTTAAAGTCTTAGCGTGATCTGTGCTCTACTTTCATTTATTTTCTTCTTTGAAACATTTGTCATTTGGATGTAATGGACTTACGTCGCCATTTTTGGGGAACAGAAGCTTTTCAAATTTTTAAACTGTTGTGATTTACAAATACGCAATTTGATCTTTTGTAAATTAAAGAATTGTTGGATTTGCAAATTTGAATTATTAGCAATATTAGAATTAATTTTAATTTTTACAAATATTCAGCTTAGGTTTGGTCTTTTGGTAATTTTAAGGATGTGGAAAATTTAAACTTGAAAATTAAAAAATTTTTTCTTTCGACAATACAAGAATTTAAGATCCAGGGACTTGAAAGGTTTATAAATGTTTTTTAAAAATATAAAAATGTGAAATTTCATCTCCTGGGAATTTTGTATTTTGATAACTCCAGAATGTTTGGGATTGGGAATTTAATTTATAAACAAAAATAATTTGCAGAATAACTTTGTTGATAAATTACAACTTTCTTTCTAGAATGTTACACAAAAAAGTTTCATAATACTCCATTACGTTCAATTATTGTAATAATGTATTAATGGTTTGTAAGATCGCATTTAAGTTGACACGATCAATTTGACCAGACTAGGACTTTAAAAGGCTTCAGACAGAATCTCAGTCGTCACTCGCATAAGCACGCGATAATTACATATTGTCACAAACCTCCCCTTGCCTACGACACATTCACTTACGTCTCTTACAATCAACTCTTTTTCAACATAATTATATGGCCGCGACGAAAGGGACGTTCGAACGTCAGAACCGTTTAAGTTCTCTTCTTTCAAATTATCTGCGTTCTCTTCTTTATTTCATCTAGCTCAATACTTCTGTATACTTAAAATTACCATTTATTTTTAAAAATTAATGTGATTGACACTCGATTATAAATTAAGTTTCAAAGTAACTTGAAAGTTTATCATTTTAATTTGCTATTTAACTGACTTAAAATTACATAACCTATTCAAATATATAATAACGTTATTACACAAGGTAGCAAACTATAACTTCAAAATTGCAAATTAATCAATGCAAATAACATCAGTTACATTAATTTCTCTTAATATAATTCTTGTCAATATCTAGATTTCATTTCTCTCAGAACGCAGACACATTTGAAAAATGGCGCCGAACGAAATTTCGCGCGACTCTCTTTATATCAACTAGAAACGATTCAGGGACGGACAGTGAGGTCGTTAAACGTATAATAAAACGCAGAAAAGTTCCACGAACTGACACAGGCGTGTGACTCGATTACAAACGATCTCGAGTCACTTGCGTTATAATAAACAGAAAAATCGAGGAAGAGACTCTCATCGAAACGTAAACTATTCGAGCAACGACAACGTGAAAAATAATCATCCTCGTAAAACATCTCTCAATGATCATCAATGATTTCGGGATGAATTTATTGAATGAAATGCGACTCTAACGCTATACTAACGAAACATCACCAACGCAATAAAAATTAATAGAAAAAGTATCTCAATGATCAAGCGTACTCGAACTATACAGAGGTAAACATATGGAAAATTATTTTACGTGGATACACACATTAGTTTCGACTGAGCCGCGATCGATCAACCACGTTTCCGATGTAGAAGCTTTTACGAGAGAAACGGGGTTGATCGATGCTGGTCACGTCGATTTTCGCCATTTCGATCGCCTAAAAATGCTTAACAACGAGTATAACGATTCTGTCCCACGAAACTTGCGTATACAGGTAGGTATACGATTCGCGAGAAAGCTCTTAAGTTTATTGCTTCATCTAATCTAGAATTGAACCGCGAGTACGAGCTCGGCATTCAGCTGTGAACGTTTCAGGGATTAATACGTGTCGATGACGAATCATTTGTATCAGTTTCTTTCAATCTAAACTTTTATCCACAGTTTGATCTCTCAAATCCCTTTGCTATGTCGATTGTGTATCAAACCGTCTAATCTTGATACACAACCGCCAGTTCATTTTATTTGCAACAAGACTTTCCATAACTTATTATTAAACACTTGACGATCCATTTTTCTACTATGCTGTTATTTTTAAAGTCCTGTAAGCTATGGAAATTATTGAAACAGGAAATTGCCTCTTTTTACATGAAAACAAGAGACTTGCGCTTCATTGGCACGAACAGAACGTTAGACGGTCACAATGTAACTCGATTAACGGATCACAGATTGTTTGAAGCGTTAAAATCTAAAATTAAAAAAATTGCGTTTCACGTATCCAGAAACGCTGTAGCCATCTGGCGGTGGATTGTTGGTACTGTTAATAAAAGACAAACAAGATTCTAACTGCGTTAATGATTAGCTCATCTTCCTAACTGAACTACTGAAAACAGAAGACATGAATCAGTAATACATACAAGAGTATATATTGTATATATACATTGGACAATATATATTGTCAATCTTTCAATACAGAAATACTGACAATATTATATTGACAATACAGAGTGTATCAATAAAATGTGTATACACTTTGTTATTACATAATTCAATAGAAGAAACAAAGATTAAGCTGATATTAATGTTCACATATGTATTATGGGCTGTATGATCAGAATTCTGATGGTGTCTGAATCTTCAATGACGTTAACCTATAAAATGTATTCGTCATCGACGACGGAGGTAAATTTCTGCCTTTCCACATCAGTTTCATATAATCTTAACGAATGTAACGACACACAGGCTAATTATAAGTCTGACAACTCACAACATCATAGAGCAAACTCTTTCCGCCGATGAGATTCAGCTTTCAGCTCTGTGTGTTCGTGTATCGAGACGTCGTTCGCGAACGACGTTACATAATAAAATATCGATACAATTTCCACACGTTAAATCGAATATACGCTCTTTCGCTGTACAACGACGGATAAGAAAATAACAGAAAAGCGATCGACAGTTCGTATTAAGCCGTCTGATTTTAAACTCTACAATTAGTCGTCGACTCTCTCTAACTCGTTAACATGACCCTGTCTCGAAACCAATTGAACTGTTTAACATTCAAGGGTAAATATCCTCTCTATCATAACAACGACGACGAGAATACTGATTATTGGTGTTTTTGGCAGCCGACACTCGCACCTCGAGCGAATAACAATTTCTGGTATCCTCGAACCACCTATGATCCATCTCTTCTCGGTGGCTGTCTAAGATTGTCCAATATCCTCCCATCTGTAGCCAATCGGAGAAGCTATCTTGTATTTTCCAGCAATAAACACGTGATGACGAAGGGCAGTGGTTTACTTGATTCTTCAACGATCGATTGGCGAATAAACGCGCGAAGCACCGTCGTTTCATTTCATTTCGCGAGGCACTTCTTCGAAGCGACGCAGACGTCCCGGTGCTTTCGAGGAGCCGTCTGATCGACAAGATCCTTGTCGACGGTTATTATTTTCGCGTGTATTACACACGCTCTTTCTGCGGAAGCGGGCATTCAGGATGGTCGTCGAGGAAACACGCACGAAACCGTACTATCCGGAACAGTCGATCCGAATTTCTTCTAACCAGTGCTTCGCAGGATGGGAATCCGCCTCTGTGAGTTACGTGGACGTCGACGGCGATGAAGAGACGGGGTCTGGTTGATAATACCTCATTCCATTTATCTGAAACATTTATACCTTATTAATACAACCCTTTATATTGAGGATTAATTACGTTCAAATGATTTGAGGGAGAATTGGTAACACGTTTCTGGACAGCAGGTTATTTTTCTGAAGAAATACTTGAGTGGAGAGCTGATTCTTGCAATTGCTTTAGGTGAATATTTGACTGATACTTTTGAACTGTACATGTGATGTGTGAATACTATTGTTATATTTATTCAATAGAGTGTCTTACAATTTCTAGTGATACAGATTTTGTACAAAGAGTAACTTAATGTCTGTATTTGACCAGAAGTTGTATTATTACATTATGTATTAAGTGACTCAAAATTAAAGATGTTAAGTGACTCAAAATCAATTTAAACAGAATGAAGAGTTGTTCAATATAACAGACTATATTGAACAATTGTGATATCTGATGATACTTAAAATAAGAAGAAAACCTGCAGTAATAAATAAGATATAAGATCAGACTCTTCAAAACTCTCCATATTCTTCCACTTTCCCAAGATGAAAGTCCTTACCGTCATGTCATATTCTGTAATATACGCTGGGATTTCTAGCTGCTCTGGCGACATAACTTCATAAAGATACTCCACTCCAGGTAAGCTGTGGACTTTCTGTTTGATGGCTGGAGCCATGAACGTCGTGAACCACCATGTCATCATCTGCAAAAAAAATTAAAATATGAGTACTAAATCAAACTTTAATAACAAATATTAAAATACAAAATCCTCTATACAAAAATATCAAGCTTTCAGAAAGAATATTAAAACACAAGAACGATTGTTTCCCTCTCAAAAATTTTTTGTCAGGCTCTCACAAAGAATATTAAAACACAAGAATTAACCTGTGCAAAATGATTGCATGTTGTAAAAAATATAAAAATAGATTATTGATCAGTACAAAAATAAAGGTATTGTTCTTTCTTTTTATTGTACAAATAAAAAGAACCAATTATTTTCTCTTCGCTTCATCAAATTACTGCGAACCGTGGACTAACGCGAAATCCAGATCAACGGATAATAATTGGCCTCGCGGCGGGTCAAGGATTTCGGAGATCGCGTTAGCAAAGCGGATTCGCAAATCGCGAAACGTAAAACGTGTACGGTAAACGGCGACCGGAAGAGGGTCGGAAGATTCGATACGATCGTTCGTGAGAAACATAGTTTCAACGTGTGCTTCTACGCCTTAAACTAGCACCTTATCAACTACTGAATCGATACATGAACGAAACGGTACGAAGTTTAGTTGGAAACAGCCTTGAGGATGGAAAATCTTCGACATGGGAGGATGAACAGAGTGAATTCTGATCGATAATCCTCGATATTTGAATGGTGAAACCTTTCGAGTGTTTCGAAACTACATTAAATACTAAATTTTAATATACATTTATTTTTAAGTAGAAATCAAAATTTTCTACTTCTTGAATTTTTATAATTTTGTACTGTAAAAATACTTCTCATGTAAATATATAAGAGTAGATATAAAAATGAAATTCTTCCTGAAATTATAATTTTGAGATGCAAATAAAAATGTACAAATTTTTTAAAAATCTACCATGTGTACAATAAAAAACTCTGTTAGTTACAAAATGAAAAATTATAATACAGAAACTGATTTGAAATTAAATTAATAGAACATATTATTTCTGAATATCTTTAACCAAAAATAAAACTTTGGAACAAAAATTAAAAATAATAGAAGTGAAATACAAACCTTGGTCCAAAAGGTTGGATGAATGATGTAGAAGTGTTTAAGGTTCTTCTTATACCTGCAACAAAACAAAAATTAAGAAATATTAGCATTTTGTTTTCGAACAATCAAAATTTCTGATCAAAACTAGTTTATCTATTTGAATTCTCGTAATAGTTACAAACGATGCTTTTTATCCTACAAATCAACGCTCTCATGGTCACCAAGTCATAAAGAGATGATGTATTATTCCGATTATTATGATCGATCATTTGCTACGCATAAAGTATAACACGTATATAGTCGTAAACAAAACATCTAATTTGCATGATACGAATCGTGTGAGTGACATGATGCAATGTGTATGAATCATAGATTGAAGAAATAAGATTACGATTTTAAACATAACTGATTATATTGTGTGTATTATGTTATATATTTTTTATAACATTTATTTTGCTAAACAATTTATTGGATATGAATAGTTTTTGAAATAAAAATACCATTCATTTATTATGGATTTTTAGTTTATTATAATTTTAGGAGAGAAGTTTGTAGTGGATGGTGTTGGTCTTGTTGACAGGGTACCGGATTTGTAATCTGAGGGGGGCCGGTTCGAATCCAGTTTCGGGGGGTCGAAATATTTTTCAAGATATATTCGAATGAATTCAATTATTTGCTGAAATTTAAATATATTTGAATATTTCTTCACTGAAAATACGAATATATTTCGAATCTTTGATATTCATCAGGTTTTCGAATACTTCTCAAAATACTGAATCCATTAAATATTTGAATCTTTGAATTCGCCAAATATTCGAATATTTATCAAGCCACTGAATCCACCAAGTATTCGAATATCTATCAATCCATTGAATCCACTAAATATTCGAATATTCCCTCGAATTCTGAATCCACTACATATTCGAATATTCCTCGAATTCTGAATCCACCAAATATTCGAAGATTCCTCGAATTCTGAATCCATCAAATATTCGAATATTCCTCGAATTCTGAATCCACCAAATATTCGAATATTCCTCGAATTCTGAATCCATCAAATATTCGAATATTCCTCGAATTCTGAATCCACCAAATATTCGAATATTCCTCGAATTCTGAATCCACCAAATATTCGAATATTCCTCGAATTCTGAATCCACCAAATATTCGAAACATCTTCAAGTCTTCAAACCCATCAATAATTGAAATATCCGAATAATTCAGCTATTCTAACTCAAAAATTCTACCAATATTCAATCGTTCCAATATTCGAAACACCTAAAATTCAAATTCTACTTCATTCGAATCGAGTGATAATCCACTATTCGAAATTTGAAACTAAATTAAAATACAATTAAAATAAATCTTACTTGTAAGGAAGCACGTTGTACACTTCACGTAACCAATGCAGGCTGGGGTAGTTGCTGCTCGTTGTTAGCGTGTGGAAATAAGCGATAACATAGTCGCCTTTTACAATTGGATCTAGCAATTGTATCAGATACAGCAACGCCTGTAACAGAAATTGAATGTTTCCTGTTACTACAATCTAGATTTCCTGTAAAGTGTAAAATATTCGCATGTTATTCGTGTCTGAAAGCAGACAATTTCTATAAAACAATGAACGTACAAACTCGCAACGAAATAAGAGACCTGTCTTGAACAAAAATGTTGCAGCACTTCTTGAACAAAAATGTGTAGCAGTACATTTTTTTATTTTTGCAATTTATCTTATTTATCTGTGTGTTAGTTACTTTTTTTAATTATTTCATTACAATGCTAAGGATAAAATAATTATTATTTAATTTTTAAATTATGTGTCTTATTAGTAATTATTATGTTTATCGAAATGAATAATAAGAGGTATTATTGTATTTGATATTTCACTCGTAGCTTTCTTAAAAATGTGATTCATGATACTATCACGATTGCTTGGTACTTATGTCTTAAATTAGTATGTACGTCATTGTTCTGTGTACCTTGAAACATTGACGAACTTTTCTTAGAATATCAGGCCAGCATCGTACTGAAAGATTAATGAAATTTATGGCAGCTATACAGAGGCGTGTTACGCAAATGTGACAATTCCGACATTCACCAAAACGAGAAAGTAAATGAAAACATTTGTACTTTGTTTTAACTCTAAAACCACCTAAACGTCGAAATTATTTTTCATTCACACTCAGCGAATTTCTACCTTAATCTACTTTTTATGGGGGAGAACTGTATCCTTTCAATATTTCACCAAAAAAGAATTTTCCTTCACATTTTATATATCGGAAAAGTATTAAAAATTCGTTAAGGTTCACGAAGTAACCTAAGCGAAAAGGATCAAATATCCTCTTTCTACATTCTACGAAATGAATACCTACATCCTCTTTTCATCTACGGCAAAAGAGTAAAAAACTATTTTCTTTTCACTATCCCAAGTTTCTACTTCACGAATTTATCCACCGAAAAGATAAAATAGAACCTTCTTCCTCGACGTTCTACCAGAAGCTGCACCGCTATTTTATCTTGTGAAAGAAGATTAAAAAATTATTTTCTTTCCATTACTTCGCAGGGTGGTTACATATTTGAAAAAAGTTGTACGGAAGAAGTCGTGTTGATTTATAATATGAAGCTTTTTCAAGGATGGACTTGTGTTATGAAATTATCATCATTTATTTTTATATTACACGCTTTCTTTGGAATTTTTGCTTTTAAATTTGTCTTTTTTTAACGTGGATGTGGACTTCAGTTTTACTCGTCAAGTTTTATGTAAAATGGTTAAATAATGAAGTTGATTTGAACATTTGTGATCACGAATTTGATAAATTGTTAAATATGAAACTTTGAAAGACTAATTTTATGGATTCATAAATTAGTCAAATTTGCCAATTTGTCATATTGTAGATTTACAACACAATAAATTAGGAAATTTGAAAAATTGCCAATTTGTAAATTTGAGAGATTATAAAGATGTGAAGTTGTAAACTTGACAATTTCAAAGTTTATAAATTAAAAAACTTGACTATTTGACAATTTAATAATCCGTAAATTTGAAACATTGTAAAGCTGTAAGATTGAAAATTTGCAAATTGGAAGAGTGTAAAATTTGAAAATTAGAAATTGCAAAATTAGGAAATTAGTAGAGTTAGAAAATTTAGAAAACTGAAATAGTCCTCAAATTTCCTAGTCCCACATTTCTTAGTTCGCAAATTCCCTAGTTCCAAATTTCTTAGTTTTCAAATTTTCTAGATCCCAAATTCCCCAGTTTCAAAAATTCCCTACTCCCAAATTTTCCAATTCCAAAAATTCCATAGTCCCAAATTCCCTAGATCCCAAATTCCCCAGTTCCAAAAATTCCCTAGTTCCAAATTGTCCAATTCCAAAAATTCCCTAGTCCCAAATTTTCCAATTCCAAAAATTCCCTAGTCCCAAATTTTCTAATTCCAAAAATTCCCTAATCCCAAATTTTCCAATTCCAAAAATTCCCTAGTTCCAAATTTCTTAGTTCCCAAATTTCTCAGTTCCAAAAACTTCCTAGTTTCAAATTTTTTAGTTCCCAAATTCCTTAATTCCAAATTCCCCAGTTTCAAAAATTCCCTAGTCCCAAATTCCCCAGTTTCAAAAATTCCCTAGTCCCAAATTCTCCAGTTTCAAAAATTCCTTAGTTCCCAAATTCCCTAGTTCCACATTTCTCAGTTCCCAAATTCCCTAGTCCCAAATTTCTTAGTTCCCAAATTCCCTAGTAAAGTAAAAAAATTATTAAAACAAGAAAATTGCAAAATCAGAAAATTAATAAAATCTACCACCATGACCATCTACCTCTCACACTTTAATCATTAAAACGCACCTAAAAAACAAACCCTTTCCCACTCAGCACATTAAAAAGAATATACATCCAAGACAAACACCTATTTAATCATCACACTAAATTACCCTAGCCGATATTCCACGAAACGAACGTCCGTTTCCGTCTGCGGCCGCGAATGCGCCTCGAAATTCGTAATTATCCTCGTTACTTTGACAACCCAGCGAACGTAGCAACAAACGTGAAACGTTCGCAAACAAGTCTTTGATCTCAACAGAGCGCACTCGTCATCGCGTTTTAATCGATATCGCGACGCTACAGCTCGAATTAGTACTCTGTGGGATGCACACCCCCCCCGCCACGGGGGTGGACTCGTGACGAAATCAGGTCGGAGGCCTCGCGATTAAAAGGGCAAAAGGGGTTGGCGAAAGGGTTGAAAACGGTCCGCACGATATTCGCGTGGAAGAAAAGGGCTAAAGATTTCTTTGCGATTCTCTCACGCTGATATCGTTTCCAAAGGAGTTTACACGCGTCGCATTTTTTGCCCTTTCGATCGTGACGTCAGAATGTCGAGCGTGTATTTTAATCCGATATTATGGACGCTGCTATACGTATATGGGTCGAGAATGTGTTTTAATAAAAGATAGGGAAAGGGTGCGGAAATTTGAAAGGGCGCGTGTTCTTGAAAGTCAAACGATGAATTTTAATTAAGTTGGAGTTTAGGGGCTGAGTGAATTTTTGAGAGAATTCAAATTGTGATGAGCTAAGTTCTTAGGCAAAATTTGGGAACGTAAAACAGAAGTTTCGAGTTAAATGTAAAAATGGTAATTTCAGTTGATTTTTTTATATTTTTGCAATGTGGAATATTTATTTAAATATGGATGGAACTCTGAATAATTCAGAAATGTTTAACCATTTCAAAGTAGAATTGTTTGTACAAAATTTTGCGTAAAACACTGTTAAATAAATATAGGAAATATTACTTTGACGTTTGAAACTGGTCTTGAAACTTTGCCAAATGTTATCAGTTCGGATTGTTTTTTGGGAACTACCATTTAAACGTGCTGAATTTGTGAGCTTGCCAATAGAATTGCAAACAAAACACCGGAGAGTTCAAGGATTTAGCTGATGGTGTTAATCATCCTCTTCGAAAAATAAAATTTCAAATGCTGACGTTGTCACGTTTTCACATTTTTACATTTTCTGGATACCAATTTTCTGTATTTCTGAATTTTTGTATTTTTCAATTTCTAAATTTCTGGGTTTCCAGATTTTTGGATTACTAGATTACTAGGTTTTTAAATTTCCAAAGTTACTACATTTTAAATTCTATAGTTTGGAAATTCCCTAGACCCAAAAATTCCTTAGTTTCCAAATTCCCTTAATCCAAATTCTCAGAGATCCCAAATTCTTCTAGTTTTGAATTTCCCTAGATCCCAAAATTCCCCTGGTTTCGAAATTCCCTAGTTCCCAAATTCCCTAGACCCCAAATTCCCAGGTTCCAAATTTCTTAGTTTCCAAATTCCCCAGATCCAAAAATCCCGTAGATTCCAAATTTCTTAGTACTGAAATTCCCTAGATCCAAAAATTGCCTAGTCCCAAATTCCCTAGATTCCAAAATCACTAGATTACAAATTTCTTAGTACCGAAATTCCCTAGTTCCAAAAATTCCCTAGATCTCAAAGTTCTTAGTTCCCATATTCCCTAGACCCCAAACTCCCTAGTTCCAAATTTCCTAGTTCCAAATTCCCTAGTTCTAAATTTTTTAGTGTCAAAATTCCCCAGATTCAAAAATCCCCTAGATTCCAAATTTCTTAGTACCGAAATTCCCTAGATCCAAAAATTCCCTAGTTCCAAATTTCTTAGTACTGAAATCCCCTAGATCCCAAATTCACTAGATTCCAAATTTCTCAGTACCGAAATTCCCAAGATCCAAAAATTCCTTAGTCCCAAATTTCTTAGTACCGAAATTCCCTGGATTCCAATTTTCCTAGTTCCAAAAATTCCCAAGATCTCAAAGTTCTTAGTTCCCAAATTCCCTAGACCCCAAATTCCCTAGATCCAAATTTTCTAGTTCCTAAATTCTCTAGTTCCAAATTTCTTAGTTTCCAAATTCCGTAGTTCCAAATTTTTTAGTGCCAAAATTCCCCAGATCCAAAAATCCCCTAGATTCCAAATTTCTTAGTACCGAAATTTCCTAGTTCCAAAAATTCCCTAGATCTCAAAGTTTTTAGTTCCCGAAATCCCTAGTCCCTAAACTTCCTAGTTCAAAAATTCCCTAGATCTGAAAGTTTGTAGTTCCCGAAATCCCTAGTCCTCGAATTTCCTAGTTCCAAAATTCCCTAGTCCACAAATTCCTTATATCTCAAATTCCCCAGTTCCCAAATTATCAAATTTCCTAGTGCCTGAAATCCCTCGAACCCAAATTTCCAAATTCACGACCTTAAAATTGAAAACCGAACTAAGAACTTGAACCTTGATGTAGATTGCGGCAATATATCTAGTGGCAATATAACAAAATTCCCACTATACCTTATTCACAATCAAACACTAACATCAAAGTATCGCATTACTAAACATATCATTTCACAAACTATGTGTTCGATCGAACGTTCCTCGCAGAATAATCAAGAGTTGTAACAGCGTTATTCAAACAAGAAATCAATGAATGAAATTTAAAGGTTCTATTCGATAACTGAGTTTGCTATCCTAAGGAAAATTGAACGATTCGTCTGATCGTTCAATTTTCTATCGAGGTCACGTTTATTCGTCCAGCAGTGTCAGCAGTGGAGATCTATTTAACTCCGAGTTTCGATTGTACACGTGTCATGCACACACGCAAACGTGCCAAAGAATAGAGCTTCGTCGAACGAAAAGGAACGTGACTTTTGTATCTAATCCGACGTTAATTTTATTAATTGAAAAATGCACTTTCTCGCGCGAGTAATAATAAACTTTAATAAAGGAGACGAAATAAAAAGTTCAAACGCCGGAAACACAAAAGGAAAGGAGAGGATTGATTTAATTTGATGCTTTCTTCACCTTTGCGAGAGCGAAAAAGGTTCGAAAGCTCGTCCGAGCAAACAGTTTTATCATGTCAAACAAAAGGTACAAAAGAAGAGAGTTTCAACACCTGTTCGACCGTAAAGAACAGACAAAGATCCGAAAGTTACGTGAAACGGCGAGCGTGAACCAAACAAAGCCAACGACTTTTGTATCTTATCAAAAGGGGACCCTAAATATCGGTAATTTCACGATGGCATAAAATTAAGCCTCGTGACGAGTCTTGCAACATGTTCAGTATTTGTATCGCGACCCTGAAATTCTCATTATCTCGCCAACACGTGTAATTAGCGTTCGTCGGATGAATTGCACAGTTAACGTTCACGCCAGACGTTCAGGAAAAGAAATTTTCGAATCTTTGCAGTGCATCCAACCAGATAATAAGCGGATAAGTGTAGCTAAAAATATGCGATAATGCACTGATTTCTTTATTTCGCGAGAGGATGAGTGGATTTTAAGATTGCGAGAAAAGCTTATCTTATCGCGATCTTATTGTCAGAAATACGGGAAGAGTTGTATGCGCTTTTCTTCAGAATTGTTTACAGGTTATTTATGATTGTTGTGCGTGAATCAGAGATGTCGATATGTTGATTGCCAAAGCGAGGATGTATCTGATGCAATTAATTGGCAATTCGAAAGTTCGAGCATTTGAGGTTTACGAGTTTATCATTTTTGGGTCTTTGGAATTTGGAAATATCGCAAATTGGAATTTTGGAATTGGTTGAAGTTTGAGGATTCAAGGATTTGAAAATTTAAACATTTGGAAATTTTAGAATTTGAGATATATGGTGATAAAATGGTAGATAATACAATACGCGGCGATATAACGAGTGACAATGCAACATGTGGCGATATAATGCGAGGTAATCCAATGGGTGGTGATATAACACGAGGAAATGCAATGCGTGGCGATATAACGCGAGGTAATACAACGCGTGGCGATATAACGCGAGGTAATCTAATGCGTGGCGATATAACGCGAGGTAATACAACGCATGGCGATATAACGCAAGATAATCCAACGCGTGGTGATATAACTCGAAGCAATCCAACGCGTGGCGATATAACGCGAGGTAATCCAACGCGTGGCGATATAATGCGTGGTAATCCAACGCGTGGCGATATAATGCGTGGTAATCCAATGCGTGGTAATCCAACGCGTGGCGATATAATGCGTGGTAATCCAATGCGTGGTAATCCAACGCGTGGCGATATAATGCGAGGTAATACAACGCGTGGTAATACAACGCGAGGTAATCGAACGCGTGGCGATATAATGCGTGGTAATCCAACACGTGGCGATATAACGCGTGGTAATACAACGCGTGGTGATTTAACGCGTGACGATATAACGCGTGGTAATCCAACGCGTGGCGATATAACGCGAGGTAATCCAACGCGTGGTGATATAACGCGAGGTAATCCAACGCGTGGTAATACAACGCGTGGTAATCCAACGCGTGGTAATACAACGCGTGGCGATATAACGCGAGGTAATCCAACGCGTGGCGATATAATGCGTGGTAATCCAACGCGTGGCGATATAACGCGAGGTAATCCAACGTGTGGTAATACAACGCGTGGCGATATAACGCGAGGTAATCCAACGCGTGGCGATATAATGCGTGGTAATCCAACGCGTGGCGATATAACGCGAGGTAATCCAACGCGTGGCGATATAATGCGTGGTAATCCAACGCGTGGCGATATAACGCGAGGTAATCCAACGTGTGGTAATACAACGCGTGGCGATATAACGCGAGGTAATCCAACGCGTGGCGATATAATGCGTGGTAATCCAACGCGTGGCGATATAACGCGAGGAAATGCAAAGCGTGGTAATACAACGCGTGGCAATATACCGCGAAGTAATACAACATGTATCAATCGAACATATACCAATATCTACTATTTAATATTTATTTCTACATCACTGTCAGTGAATTCTATTTCCTATTCTCAGTTATAACAAAAATTAAACGAGATTGTAAAGAGTGTATTGTATTTCTACCCTGCTTGACGCAAGGAGCAGACGATGGAAACGACGGGAGCAATCCTCCTGCGAATGTAGGTCGCTGTCCGAGATTCAAGGACGCATTAGATCATTCTCCCTCTGACCTCGCGAACGGTTCCAGGTCACACATTTATCGGTTGGCATCCGGTGAAAAGTTGCACCGAAAGGATGTGCTCGAAACCACCGTTTCGATGAACCGGTCCATTCGATAACTTGACGTATAAGGTATCGACAACTGGCCTGAACGAAACATGATTCGATTTCGAACAGTCGTCGATAGAAACGAAACTGATTTTCTGGTCTTGTGGCGAAAAACGAAATCAGAATTTATAGTATTTTTATTTGAAGTTTGAATATTATATTTTTTTTTGGTAGTTTATTTAACTTGATGCTCTGAAGTATAAATACACTTTGCAAATAAATAATTGTTGCGTTGGTAAATATTTATCAATTTTTATTTTTATACAAGTTAGATTTTGGAAATATTTTTATAATTGGAGAAATGTATTTGCGATTTAAATTGTTAATTGAAATAATTGATTTTGGAAGTAAGGTTTTTGTGATGTAGGTTCTGAAGCTGCCTTGAGATACAAAGTGCAAGGAATTCCAAATGAATCTATACCTATTAGTTATTTCCGGGGCGTACGGCTAATTTTGTGTCAAGTACCTTGAAACGAAACGAGCGAAAAATTCCAGCCGTGTGATAGAAGGCTGCAGCCAAAAATATATACACGAGAGCTTCTTTTAGCTAAAAACAATTTCACGGATTCTCAGATCTTATTTACAAACTTCATTTATAAATTTCAAATTAAACACTATATTCCTACATCTGTAAGTTCTACAATTTTTTAGATTTACAATTTATCTAATTTTTTAAATTTTCCAATTGTTTCTCAATTTCCAAATGTTCATTCACAACTTAAAAATTGTTCAATACATCAGCAAGTTTCTAAATGTTCAAGTTCTGAAACTCCGCAATTGTCAAACTTCCAAATTTCCAAATCTCTGACTACCTTAACCTATAAATTCTATCTAGAATGGTTCAAGAATTTCGAAGTTCACTAGTTATAAGTTGACAAACTTCTAAAGACAAAAATTCATAAATAAATTTATTAGAAAATCCTATAGAACCATCAGTAAAATAAATTCATATTTAGTCAACTACCTAAAAATTTTTCCAGTACTAAAATTATGAGAATAAAATAATTCTGAGTGGTCAACTTCAATCTTCAGAAAATTCTACCACCCCTATAATCACAAAAATAAAATAGTTTTTAGTCAACTACCTTAAAATCCTTCCATCCCTAAAGTCACAAAAAATAAAATAATTTTGAGTGGTCAACTTCAACCTTCCAAAAAACTCCTACCACCCCTATAATCACAAAAATTAAATAACTGTGAGTGACCAACTACAATCTTATACAAAACTCCTCCAACCCTTAAAATCCTAAAAATTAAATATCTCTCAGTGATCAACTACAATCTTATACAAAACTCCTCCCACCCCTAAAATCCCCAAAATTAAACATCTCTCACTGACCAACTTCAACCTTATACAAAACTCCTCCCACCCCTAAAATCACAAAAATTAAATATCTCTTAGTGATCAATATCAACCTTCCACAAAACTCCTCCCATCCCTAAAATCCCAAAAATTAAAAAACCCTCAGTGACCAATATCAACCTTCCACAAAACTTAAAAAAACCCTCAGTGACCAATATCAACCTCCCATCCCTAAAATCCCAAAAATTAAAAAACCCTCAGTGACTAATATCAACCTTCCATACAACTCCTCCCATCCCTAAAATCCCCAAAATTAAAAAAACCTCAGTGTCCAACCTCAACCTTCCCCAAATTCCTCCCATCTCTAAAATCGCAAAAATTAACTAACCCTCAGCCTTCCACAAATCTCAATATCAGCCTTTCACAAATCTTCCCTAAATCTCCAACCCCTAAAACTTCATTCCTCAATCCAGAACACCAAAAGACTAACAACGTTGACACATTAAAACAATCCTCTCAAAAAAAATGTTCCCTCCAAGTAACAATAATATTCCCTATAAAAAGGAGCGTACAAAAGTTGTTGATTGATCGCGACTAGCGAATCGATCAAAGTCGCAAAGGAAAGGGGTGGTTTTAGGGCGAGGTCGAGCAGGTGTTTCCGTTTCGATCGTAGCCGGTTATATCCGTCGCTGGTTTCTTCAAAAGGACGCCGCGTCGAAGAAAAAGGGTCACGTGCAGGGATGAAAACAAACTTTTCCAGGGTGGATCAGCCCATGACGACATTGCAAGCTCGTACGCCCTCGGCTTCGGGGTTGTTCCGTGGTCGGTCTATTTCTGGACGTGTAAATATCGATTCGCCGGCGGTGGTGGGCTTGCCACCAACGAGCAAAGGGGACCAGATACGAAGGAGCAAAGATGATATTGATACGCACAAGATCGGGGGAATTGAAATTAATTGGAAATCTTTAACGACCACTTTACTGCGACCCTTCGATGCAGGTCGAAGCTGAACCTCTTTGTAGTTGATTTATTTGCAATTTTTTTAGTATTTTCATATGAAATTTAATTACCAACAATTAACACTCACATTATTCTAACTGAGTGTTAAATTATGTTTGATTTTTTTAGACCCTTACACTATGATTTATTTTCTGCGTCAGAACTATGATATTAAAATAGACGAAACAAGCTGAAATATTATGTTAATTCAATGTTATATAATCGTTGACTGGGGAAAATTTTGGACTTGAACTTCGAATTGAAACGTACTCAAAATTCAAGTAAAATCGATCACAGCTCAGTGCGTCATCAGTGCGTCATAAGAGTTGTGAGTGCCTCACGAGACTTATGAATGCGTCACAAGACTTGTGAGTGCATTATAACTGTGTCTCGAAGTTTATGGGTGCGTCATGACTGCGTCGCGAATCTTATGGTGTGTCATGAGTGCGTCACAAGACTTGTGAGTGCATCATAAGTGTGTCACGAAGTTTATGGGTGCGTCATGAGTACGTCACGAAATTTATGGATGCGTTGTGAGTACGTCACAAGACTTGTGAGTGCATCCTAAGTGTGTCACGAAGTTTATGGGTGCGTCATGAGTGCGTCACGAAACTTGTGGATTGCGTCATAAGTGCGTCATAAGACTTGTGAGTGCATCATAAGTGTGTCACGAAGTTTATGGGTGCGTCATGACTGCGTCACAAAATTTATGGGTGCGTCATGAGTGCGTCACAAGACTTGTGAGTGCATCCTAACTGTGTCACGAAGTTTATAGATGCGTCACGAGTGCGTCGCGAAACTTATGGGTGCGTCATGAGTGCGTCACAAAACTTGTGAGTGCATTCTAAGTGTGTCACGAAGTTTATGGGTGTGTCATGAGTGCGTCGCGAAACTTATGGGTGCGTCATGAGTGCGTCACAAAACTTGTGAGTGCATCCTAAGTGTGTCACGAAGTTTATGGGTGCGTCACGAAATTTATGGTTGCGTCATGAATGCGTCACAAAGCGTATGGGTGCGTCATGAGTGCGTCACGAGACTCCACAAAATATTTAATTCAAAATTTGATTTCTAATAACAAAATTATTAAAAAGTACACAGAAACACTTGAAGTACAAAAGCAGAAATATTTCAATAATTAGCTAAAAGCGCATAAAAATATTAAAACCAACTCAACATCAGCAACATTGTAAACGAACTCAGCCCTTGTTTTCTACATTTCATGTCACGCGAAGTACAATTGTAAGTCAAATCACATGTATTCAACTCCATCCATATTCAATGAGGGTCACAACGAGCATCATTATCATAAAAAGTTCCATAATTTTTCATTTTCCAATGAGATCGAAGAAAGGGAAATAAGCTGACGTAATCGTAGTTACGTAGGAAGAAATGAAATTACCGGAGGAACAGAAGTTGAACTTTCGTGAATGACGTTCAACTTTGAACCTTGCAGCAGAGGGTCGAGAGTCAGTGATGCAAGATGATTCATTTATAGAGCCATTCAACACGACACCTAGCATGGTCAAGTGATCAAGTGACGATCAATTCAGAGACGTATCGACGATAATTCAGTACGACTATCGGACAAACGACGTTCGGAATAAATATTCAATCGGCGGAATGAATTATTCGGGACGGCTTCCGGTCGCTGCCTGGGCTCCACTGAATTGCTACTAATTTTGTCTGGAATGCTTTATTTTATGATTGAACTTTTGGTATATGGGGAACATAAAATAGCATAGGTAGAGGTTTCCATAAGATTCGGAGGTTCAGATATTTAGAAGTTTGAATTTTCGAAAGACCTCAACAGTTCTATTTCTAAAATCACATATAAAACTCCTCAAAATAAGACTCGAAACAAAAAGATGCTGATAAATAACGCAAACACCCGACCCAAATAAATCCACTCGTAATTAACATTTCAAGGTAGTCCTGTTATATTCTCCGTGGAAAATTTTAATAATTCATTGAATAAGAGCACTTTTTCCGCTGATTATGCTAAAAATCTCGGTCTCCTCGTTCAACTCTGCAACAACGTTAAAACGAGTGAAATACCACACAGTTCATTACAAGACGTGGCAAGAAAATCTTTCCGTCGATCGCGATGCAAATTACATTCCGAATTCGTCTGAATTCTCGTTCGTCGGCAAACGTCCGCTCTAAACTCGACTCGATGGCTCGTTAAATATTTATAACCATCTTCATTAACTTCGAAGCGACTGTACACTCGAGTGCAACGTTGCCTGCTTTTCGTTGAGGACGAGTGTAGGCACGGAGGCCTCGTAACATACGTTTTGCAATTAGGGAGCGACGTATGAATAGATCATTCTTAATTTTTTAATTGGGAAAATTAAATATTGAGGAAGGTAGTCTTGAATTTTTGTGAAGTTGTATGAAACTTTAATTTGGTGAAATTGTGAGATTTTCTAATTTTATAGTGGCAAACTTGGGCATTGTAAAATTTCAAATAATCAATTTCCACGTTCGTATATTCCACATTCCTCATTCCCCATTTCCACATTCCTCAATTCTCACATTCCCCAATTCCCACATTCTTCAATTCCACATTTCCCAAAACCCACATTTCCCAATTCCACATTCTCCCAATTCCACATCCCCCAATTCCACATTCCCCAGTTCCTACATTCCCCAATTCCACATTTCCTAATTCCTACATTCCAGAATTCCACATTTTCCAATTCCCACATTCCTTAATTCCACAATCCCCAATTCCCACATTCCCCAATTCCACATTTCCCAAATCCCACATTCCCCAATTCCACATTCCCCAGTTCCTACATTCTCCAACTCCACATTTCCCAATTCCCACACCCCCCAATTCCTACATTCCAGAATTCCACATTTTCCAAATCCCACATTCCTTAATTCCAAAATCCCCAATTCCCACATTCCCACATTCCCACATTTCCCAAATTCCACATTCCCCAATTCAACATTCTTCATTCCCACATTCCTCATTCCAACATTCCTACATTTCAACATTCCCACATTCCTCATTCCAACATTCCTACATTTCAACATTCCCACGTTCCTCATTCCAACATTCTCACATTCCGCATTTCAGCAATCCCATAGTCCAACATTCCCATATTCCGACATTCTTAATTCCCATATTTCAACATTCCCATATTCCGACATTCTTAATTCCCATATTTCAACATTCCCGCATTCCTCATTCCAACATTTCCACATTCTTTATTCTCACATTCCTCATTCCAACATTCTCGCATTCCAACATCCTTCATTCTCACATTCCCCATTTCAGCAGTCCCATATTCCAACATTCTCCCATTCTTCATTCCCACATTTCAACATTCCTCATTCCAACATTCTTCATTCCTACATTTCAACATTCCTCATTCCAACATTTCCATATTCTTTATTCTCACATTCCTTATTCCAACATCCTTCATTCTCACATTCCTCATTTCAACAGTTTGATATTCCAACATTCCCACATTCCAACATTTCCCAAATCCCCAAATCTCCACAATTTCAAATATAAAATACAAAAATTCCCACATTCCCGTCTCTCACATTCCCAAAAGTCAAATTCCTAACTCTCCACAATTCCAATTCCCCAAATCCCCAATCCCGAAATTTCCAAACTCCCAACGTACTAAATCACTCCTTAAGTCCCTACATACCACAACAGTTAAATTCCCGGATTTCAAAAGACCGAAATTTCTGATGATTCCCCAGAGGAAGCCAGATTTGCTGTCGAGCGTACCCAATGGAACGCCGCGTCGATTAAAACGATAAATTCATTGATAAATTCGATTAGCGAAGTCGACGACGTTGAATTTCGTCGAACAGAATCGGAGCAATTTGCTGCCGGCGAGAACTGTGCTAAACGGATCGATCGACGTTCGTAAAAGAATGCTCAACACGCCAGTCCATAATAAAAGAGTCGAGCCTAACCAACGGCGGAATACACGTATACACGCTTATTGATTTTGCGCCGGTGACACTCGGCTGCACCTTCGACTCCCGGCCGTTTCATCGCGTTCTGAACTTGGATCAATTTGCGAGGATGATTCAGAAAGTTCACGGAAAATGTAAGTACAGTGTTACAGGCTGTGAATGGTCGTTTATGGAATTTCATTTTACCTTGTCGAGATTGATTTTAGTGGCAGGGAACCATTTGCCGACGAACACGACCACCGGTCGTCCCTGGCGATCGACTCCGCTCTGGTACAAACAACCGATTCCCGAAACTTCCGAGAGGTCCTCTGTCTTCGCTCTTCTGAGCAACCTCTCGTATCTGAAACAAAGCGAAGTTCGCGTTAATAACTGTTTCACGAAATTAACATTTCAAGTATCATTTATATGTATGAATTTTTTAACATATAAATTCTTTTCCTTATACTATCAATTTTAACGTTTAGGTAGAAATAGATTTTCCTTGTTACGGAACAAATGTCGGGGCAATATACATTCCATATTTCCGAGAAATAACATTTGGAACAAAAGATGCAATATTTCAGAGGCTTGTTCCTGCTCTTGCAAGAAAAATAAATTCTGCAACAACGTTGCTTACGTACATAGTTTTATTTAGAAATCGCGCTCATCGTCTTATTTGCACTATGTCCGTTTCGTAATCGCGTGAATCAATAACAGTTTTATGATATTTAGCGTGGATGTTCAATAGTCGAGAGATAATATTTAGAGTAGCGATTCTTTGCAAAAAGAGATTCTGACTTCAAAATTCTATCGAGGTTCTAGTGAGTTATTTGTGGATGTGACGGACAATGTGTTATAGTAGATTATCGTTATATTGCCGGTAACGAAGTATAAGGCTTGATAACATATGGCGATATAACGCGAGACGTATATGGCAATATATGGCGATACAATGCAATAAAATTCATTATAAAGATGCTTAACATATGGTAACTCAACATATTTAAATTCAGTAGGTGATAATATAATGCATAGCAATATAACGCGAGGCAACATAACATGTGGCAATATAACGCGAGACGTATATGGCAATATATGGCGATACAATGCAATGAAATTCATCACAAAGATACTGAATATATGGTAATACAATACATTTAAGTTCAATAGGTGATAATATAACGAATGGCAATATAACGCGAGGCAACATAACATGTGACAATATAACGCGAGACGTATATGGCAATATATGGCGATACAATACAATGAAATTCATCACAAAGATACTGAATATATGGTAATACAACACATTTAAGTTCAATAGGTGATAATATAACGAATGGCAATATAACGCGAGGCAACATAACATGTGGCAATATATGGTGATACAATATAATGTGAAGGAATTCAATTCATAGGAAATCAGAATGATGTAATAGTAATCTGTGGTACTATCACACATGCGAATACAAATTTCCGGCGATATAACGCGCGGCAATATAACGCGAGGCAATATAACGCAAGGAAATTGAATTCATAGGAAATCAGAATTATGTAATACTAATCTGTGGTAATATCACATATGGAAATGCACATTTTCGGTGATATAACGCGTTGCAATATAACGCGCGGCAATATAGCGCGAGGCAATATAATGTGAAGGAATTCAATTCATAGAAAATCAAAACGATGTAATACTAATCTGTAGTAATATCGCATATGGGAATTCAAATTTCCGGTGGTATAACGCGTGGCAATATAACGCGCGGCAATATAACGCGAGGAAGTATAACGTGAAGGAATTCAATTCA
Organism: Megachile leachella; assembly: GCA_963576845.1. Taxonomy (NCBI): domain Eukaryota; kingdom Metazoa; phylum Arthropoda; class Insecta; order Hymenoptera; family Megachilidae; genus Megachile; species Megachile leachella. Next base: position 12,071,775 of record OY756255.1, read on the forward strand.
TAGAAAATCAAAACGATGTAATACTAATCTGTGGTAATATCACACATGGAAATGCAAATTTCCGGTGATATAATGCGATGCAATATAGCGCGTGGCACTATAACGCGAGGTAATATCACACGTAGAAACTCAATGCGTGGTAATAATAATAAATGAAAATATAATGCATAGTGAAATTAATGCGGTGATATAATGCGAGGCAATATAGCACGCGGTAATATAACATGTGGTAATACAACTCGTGGCAATATAACACGAAATAACGTAATGTACCGATATTTATCCTGTGGCAATATAACGCACCGAAATTGAATATATGAACTATATGTATCTGAACATATATGTAATATATGAACTTTACAACGTAAAAGTCCAAGTATATTCAGAAGTTACTATAATTTAATTGGCCAATTATACAACCCCGATGAATTCGATTTAAAAAACGATAATCTACAATTTCAATGATATGTCGTAAAGCATGAGTTTCATTCACGGTTCAGCTCGATCGTGGAACGTGCACACTGTGTTCCGACTTTCAATTACACGCGAACGGTTTTCGTAAATATTAATATGTTAATAGATACATTTTCGTGATATTTACACGCAAAAACGAGAAAAAGACAAAACCACTCGTGTCTCGAATATCGATGTCATCACGTACCGATAATCGCGATGACGAGCGTGTGGTTTTGTGCAAACACGCGAGCCTTGTTACGAATCTCGACACGCTCGACTTTTCTACTATGTTTCGCCAGAATTCAACATGTTTTTTTCTTCCTTTTCGAGGCAATATCATCGAACGCATTGCAAACTCATTCGAATAAATTTCTTGCTTTACCACACATTGTTGAATAACTAAACGCGGTGATCTCATTTTACGACTAGGTATAACATGATATCAGGCAGCATTTTACCGCAGGTAAACGAAGAACACGACTTCCTGAGGATTTTAACGATGTAGACTAGTCGGTATTCAGAGTTGTCCAAGAAATAAGATCATGCAGCGTATAAATAATAGAAACAAGCAAACGGGTTAACACGTACGTTACGAAGAAATGGAGAAACAATATGCTGCATACGGTGCTAAAAATATACTAGTTCTCTGCCAATAGCGAATGGAAGAGTTTAATTAAAAAGAACCGAGCTGTAGTACGCTTGATAATTAACAGTATCGCGTGCTGTATTAGACACGGTTGTTTCTATTGTAGCAACCAACACGTTAATTAAGTTGAGTAAGAAAAAGTCAACCTCCAACGTTATTAAAATTGCAATTCCAAATAGTAAATGGAATTATTTAATCAAAAAAGTAATCCTTAATACTCTTGATAATCCAAGTTATTAAACGCGGTTGTGCCAGTCGCGTTAATTAGATCGAATAAGGAAAAAGAAAGTAGGCAAAGAAAGAAAACCTTCGATATCGTTAAAATTATACTGTTAATTCCATATAACAAATTGCGAACTTAATTAAAAAAGTTAATCCTTAATAGTCTGGGTAGAGATTACTTTCGGTTGTGGTGAATTAGAGGCGACTGTTTCTACTGCCGCAGTGAAAAGAGCCATGTGTAGTAAGACGTGTTGTAAGACGATACTGAAGCATGTGTTACAGAGTAACATATTATTACAGTATAATTTACTGCAACTGAAGAAATAATAATTATTTCTTCAAAGTCAATCCAGCGATATAATACGAAGAAATTTAACACGTGGTGATATAACACGAGGAAATTCATTGCGTGGCGATATCATATATGGAAATTCAATGTGTGGCGATATAACGCGAGGTAAATCAATCCGGCGATATAATATGAAGAAATTTAACGCGTGGTGATATAACACGAGGAAATTCATTGCGTGGCGATATCATATGAGGAAATTCAATGTGAGGCGATATAACGCGAGGAAAATCAATTACGCGATATAATATGAAGAAACGTTGTATGTGGCGATATAGCGCGAGGGAACTGCAGACGTTGGAATGGAATGCGAAGGAATTCCAAGGGCGGTGATATAACGCGAGGGAATTCCAAGGGTGGTGATACAACGCGAAGAAATTCAATGCATGGCGATATAGTGCGAGGGAACTCCAAACGTGGCAATAGAACGCGAAGGAATTCCAAGGACGGTGATATAACGCGAGGGAATTCCAAGGGTGGTGATACAACGCGAAGAAATTTAGTGCGTGGTGATATAGCGCGAGGGAACTCCAAGGACGGTGATATAACGCGAAGGAATTCCAAGGGCGGTGATATAACGCGAGGGAATACTGAGCATGGTGATACAACGCGAAGAAATTCAATGCATGGCGATATAGTGCGAGGGAACTCCAAACGTGGCGATAGAACGCGAAGGAATTCCAAGGGCGGTGATATAACGCGAGGGAATTCCAAGGGTGGCGATAGAACGCGAAGAAATTTAGTGCGTGGCGATATAGCGCGAGGGAACTCCAAACGTGGCGATAGAACGCGAAGGAATTCCAAGGATGGTGATATAACGCGTGGGAATTCCATGCGTGGTGATACAACGCGAAGAAGTTCAATGCGTGGCGATATAGCGCGAGGGAACTGCAAACGTGACACTAGAACGCGAAGGAATTCCAAGCGTGGTGAAAGAACGCGAAAGAATTCCAAGCGTGGTGATAGAACGCGAGGGAATTCCAAGGGTGGTGATACAATGCGAAGAAATTCAATGCGTGGCGATATAGCGCGAGGGAACTCCAAACGTGACACTAGAACGCGAAGGAATTCGAAGAGTGGTGATATAACGCGAGGGAATTCCAAGCATGGTGGTACAACGCGAAGAAATTCAATGCGTGGCGATATAGCGCGAGGGAACTCCAAACGTGGCGATAGAACGCGAGAGAATTCCAAGCGTGGTGAAAGAACGCGAAAGAATTCCAAGCGTGGTGATAAAACGCGAGGAAATTCAATATATGGCAATATAGTGCGAGGAAACTTAATGCATGGCAATATAACGCAAGGGAATTCAATGCCTGACGATAGAATTCATGCGTGCATTTTCAACGCATTTCACATCCCGTGGTGAAACATGTACCAGAATGCAATATTGCAATATATCGTGAGGTCATATAACGCGTAATAATACAACATAAAAATCCAAACTTGTGATATAACACAAATCTGCCATATTCAGCCTCGCAATCTCCATTAACTCCCACAGTGTCAATTAAAAAGATAACCAATCGAACAAATTACCAAAAAGTAAAAAGTTGAGAATTATAAAAATTACAGCAATAGTTTTAAAAGAACGAAAAAAGCACATGGAAGTAATAGTTCAGAAATATAATTCCGCATATAATCCTTGATAATTCATGATATCATTATCGCGTGTCATGCTAGATACGTCTCTTCCTATTGCGTCAATTGGATCACATTTAGAGTCGACCAATCGTTAAGAAGAATTTCTGCACATCGAAGCGACATTTTGTCGTTCTACTATCGACTTTTTGTACTGTTTGTATTTTTGACCTTTTTACCACTAGACTTGTTCAAGGTCCCGAGCTGTTTGATTGCGCGTCATACATGCGACAAACAATACTAGCTCATTTTTCCTCTAAAGCCCTTTTAACATCCATGTGCAAGCCCGTTTTCATTGCACACGTTCACGGTTCTCGTTTATCTCGCATTTGTTTATTACGAGTTCGCACACATGCCGCTGTTTCTTTAATTGTTACTCGTGTTACGAGACCGCTATTGTTTCTCCAGCGACAGCTTCTCACGAGACGAGGAAAACCGTTCGTCGGCTACGAAACTGTTAGCTAATTTCGTATCGACTCGATACAAAAGAGAACCGAATCGATGGGTTTTAATTAATAAATTATTTGACATTTAACGCGTTGAATGTCACCGTGAAATACGTACACAATCCCACATTTTACTATTAACTACATTTATATTAAGAATACAACAAATCTCCCTTACTATCCGCAAGAAGTTTGAATCATTATTTCGTACAACATAGTTTCAACACAACGTACCGACAAGTCAAACGCGTAAGCATGAAAAACATTTATTCTCCGCGATTCATGTTTTTTTTCTGGAAAGGCTCGATTATTACTCGTTTCGATTCACCCGACTGCGAACATCATAAAAATTCATCGCGAAATTGCAAACGACCGAGAGAAATTCGTAAACTCGCGAGTTTAATATCGAAGTACTCCAGTGTTTTCTAGGGACCGGAATGATTAATGAAATCGCGGCGTTCGATGATTTCACCAACCTCGGCGCAATTGCGAAATCTCTGACGCGTAGAGATTAGCGTATATCTTCGCGAATTCTGCACTCGTATAATGCATGGAATGCATCAAAATAAATCACAATGAAACATACTATTCATATCTCCTCACTTATTTACAAATTTGTATAGTTAATTTGGTAACTAAAAATATGAAAGTTGCCAAAAAATAGAAACAACAAAATGCAATATAATTAGAGATATTTGACACGGCGATCTAGAGATAGAGGGATTTATTGGTATCAAGGGGGTTACTGGTTTCTAGCGACTTACTAGGGTTTAGGGATATTGGAATCTAGGGATATTTGGATCTAGGGATATTTGGATCTAGGGATATTTGGATCTAGGGATATTGGGTTCTAGAGATATTGGGATTTAGAGATATTAGGTTCTAGGGATATTGAAATGAGGAGAAATTTGGGGATCTAGGGATATTGAGATCAAGAGAAACTTGGGGATCTAGGGATATTGAGATCAAGAGAAATTTGGGGATCTAGGGATGTTGGGATCTAGGGAATTTTTGGAACTTGGGAATTTGGGAACTAAGAAATTTGGAACTAGACAATTTTTGGAACAAAGAAATTTGGGGTCTAGGGAATTTGGAAAATAAAGAATTTGGAAACTAGGGGAATTTAGGACTAGAGAATTTGGAAATTAAAGAATTTTGGGATCTAGAGATTTTGGAACTAGGGATATTGTGATCAAGAGAAATTTGAGGATCTAGGGAAGTTTTGGAACTTGGGAATTTGGAAACTAAGAAATTTGGGAATCTAGGGAATTTTTGGAACTTGGGAATTTGGAAACTGAGAAATTTGGAACTAGACAATTTTTGGAACTAAGAAATTTGGAAACTAGGGGAATTTAGGACTAGAGAATTTGGAAACTAAGGAATTTTGGGATTTAGGGAATTTTTGGAACTTGGGAATTTGGAAACTAAGAAATTTGGGGATCTAGGGAATTTTTGGAACTTGGGAATTTTGAAACTAAGAAATTTGGAACTAGACAATTTTTAGAACTAGGAAATTTGGAAACTGAAGAATTTGGCAACTAGGGAATTTGAAAGCTAGAGAAATTTGGGACTAGAGAATTTGGAAACTAAGGAATTTTGGGATCTAGGGATTTTGGAACTAGGGATATTGGGATCAAGAGAAACTTGGGGATCTAGGGAATTTTTGGAACTTGGGAATTTGGGAACTAAGAAATTTGGAACTAGACAATTTTTGGAACTCGGGAATTTGTGGTCTAGGGAATTTGGGGTATAGGGAATTTGGAAGCTAGGGGAATTTTGGGATCTAGAGATTTTGGAACTAGGGATATTGGGATCTAGAGATATTTGGACCTAGAGATATTGGGGTCTAGGGATTTTTGGACCTAGAGATATTGGGGTCTAGGGATTTTTGGACCTAGGGATATTTGGACCTAGGGATATTTGAACCTAGAGACATTTGGACCTAGGTATATTTGGATCTCTAAATATCGTGACATATGTACAAACATTTGACCCTAGGAATATTCCAATCGTGAATCACTTCAAAACAGGAATGTTCAGGTTAAGGGACATTTGTATTTAGAGATACTCAGAGCTAGAATGACTTACACTTAGGAATTTAGGAACATATCTATATTTAAGATGACTCAAAAGCTTGTAACTCTTCGGTAAAGAACATCTCAATGCAATAACGAATAAATATTATTATGACTGATTATCGGCAATTATTGACAGTTAATATATCTCAACACACTGATGCAAAATATATGATTCGGTTTTTAAATCGATATCAGTTGCGAACAAAGATCATCTACCGCTTATGAAATCACGAATGCTTCGGTGAAGTTCAATATCTAATCACTGCGCCAAGGACTTCGATAATTTTACCGGACTCGATCGAATCGGTTTTTACATACACCGCGAAAAAAACCGGAGCGCAAATTGCAAAATAATTTGCGACTGAAATTTTTCACGGTTACAATCTCGATTCTCTCCGCCGTTCGTTCGTTTTCCACGGTGCTTATGGTGCGTTTACACTAAACGAACAAACGTTCTCCCCTTTAGCTGAAGTCGAACTTCTTTCACCTCGGTGGAAGAACAGTTCAACGTGAACGACATTACCTCGAACGAACTTCGATCTCGACACGCTTGTGCAGTAAAATAAAAATACACCAATTCGAGTTAGAGGACTCGAGAGGTAGAAAACCAGTCGAAATATCACTTCGCAGGCTCGTTTCAATGCAAAGCATTCCCGCCATGATTGCGCGTTACATCCTCGGTCGAAACGAAAACCGAAACGCTTCGGTACCGCGAAACACACGCGGGTGTGCGTCTCTGCGTGCTATCGACCAGTATCCACTCGAACGAGCCCGTGATTCGCTGCTTTCCCTTCGGGGACAACAAATCGCTGGAAAAATCAGTTTTCTTGGACCGCCACCAAAGGCAGCGTAGACGAAGGACGAGAAACAGAACTGGGCGTTGTACCAAAAATAATTGTTCCCGCGTATCGGAAAACGATTAAGCCCACGTACTCGTGGGAGCCCGGGCTCCGGGCTACCCCGACGATAAAAAAGCCAGACACAGAATTTACGTAACACCGTGGCTGGAAAATCGCGGAAATAAATGAACGTCCTTACGCACCGGTCTTCGTCCTCGATCATATCCACCATGTCAATCATGACCATTCTGACAATGTGCACCCTTTGTTCACGAACAAATCACCCGGCGATTCTTTTCGACAGTGTTTATTTCTCGGGTTCGATCGACGAGTGAACCCCTGCTGGTATCATCGGAGCACTGAACAGAGACTCGCGAAGACTCGTGGACGATGAGGTCGTGAAAAAAAATGTGAACGTTTGTTTGGTAGACGCAGGGAGGCGTACACGGGCACACGTATCGAAGGAAGAGGAACGATCGACGCGACGAGCGTACGCGGCGAGTCGCAACACACTGAGCCGCCTGAACGAGGAAGACGAGAGGCGAAACGACGTCGGGACGCCGCGTCTTCGTGGGCGCGTGCCTCCTCCGCCGCGACGAACCGCGTCGAACCGCGCCGGCTGCGTCACGGCGCCTGCTCCGCTTAGGGTACTACGTGTTCGATGAGTAAAAAGACGGGACCGCGATAGAAATAGAGATTCCGAGAGTTATTCGGTTCGATCGGGGCAAGGGGAAACGCCGATTGATTAACGAGTTTTGGAATTTTGGGATTTTTATTTTTTGCAATTTCAGTTTTGGATTTTTGAAGGTTGGAACTGTGGAATTTTGTGAGGTTGGAAATTTAAGATTTACATAATTTGGAATTTTGAGATCTAGGGATATTGGAATTTGGTCACAATGGAATCTGGGGATATTGAGAACTAGAGATATTGGGATCTAGGGATATTTTGGAACTTGGGAATGTGGGAACTAAGAAATTTGAGAACTAGAGAATTTGGGGTCTAGGGAATTTTGGAACTAGGGAATTTCGAAACTAGGGGAATTTAGGACCAGGGTATTTGGAAACTAAGGAATTTTGGGATCCAGAGATATTGGGAACTAGGGATATTTGGACCTAGAGATATTGGAACCTAGAACTATTTTGGAACTAGGGAATTTGGAGTCTAGAGAATTTTGGAACTAGGGAATTTCGAAGCTAGGGGAATTTTGGGATCCAGAGATATTGGGAACTAGGGATATTTGGTCCTAGAGATATTGAAACCTAGGAATATTATGGAACTAGGGAATTTGGGGTCTAGGAAATTTTGGAACTAGGGAATTTCGAAACTAGGGGAATTTTGGACTAGAGAATTTGGAAACTAAATAATTTTGAGATTCAGAGATATTGGGAACTAGGGATATTTGGACCTAGAGATATTGGAACCTAGGGATATTTTGGAACATGGGAATGTGGGAACTAAGAAATTTGAGAACTAGAGAATTTGGGGTCTAGAAAATTTTGGAACTAGGAAATTTCGAAACTAGGGGTATTTAGAACTAGGGAATTTGGAAACTAAGAAAGTTTGGGATCCAGAGATATTGGGGTCTAGGGATATTTGGTCCTAGAAATACTGGGATCTAGGGATATTTGGACCTAGAGATATTGGGACCTAGGGATATTTTGGGATTTAGGGACATTGAGATCTAGGAGTACTGGAATCTAGGGATATTTTGTGATGTAGGGATACTAGAATCTGGGGATATTGCAATCTAGGGATATTGGGATCTAGGGAGACTAGTACCTAGGGATATTTTGGGATTTAGGTATATTAAAATCTAGGGATATTTGGATCTAGTGATATTTTGAGATTTAGGGAAATTTGAATCTAGGGATATTAAGATCTAGGAATATTGGGATTCAGTGATTTAGGGAATTTTGGATCTAGGGATATCTGCATTTAGATATATTTGCCTCTAGGGATATTAGGGTCTAGGGACTTGTAATGTAGGCAACAGTAAAATTTCAAACTGTACAACAATATAGCTTGCAGACTAGAATTTTAAAATTGTTTAATTCAGATATTTTTACGATATTTGAAAATTTGAAGACTTAAACTTTAATAATTGGAATCATAAAAATTTCAAAATTAAAAATCTGAAACTTGAAAATTTAGAAAAAAACCTTGAAATTTAGAAATTTGATGCAAAAGCATAATATAACTTGGAGTCTGAAATAAATAGAATTTGGAACTCCATAAAACGATTGAAAAATTCGTGAACCGTGCTCCACAACTAATTATATTCATTCCACCGCTCTGTACTTCAATAGAATCTCTATAAAACGATGCTCATGATTCGTTGACGTTAAATCGAGTGGTCATTGAATGTATACGAACTCGGTAAACTAGAATTCGAGCTAGCCACTTTGTTTCGCAATCGACTGCATCTATGCAAGCATTGTTTCGACAGCTTAACGCCAAAATTGCGTTACGCTTTCGAATTTCTGGGTCGATTGCTTCTAAATGCATCGCAGTTTCAACGAACGAAAGCTCCTTAGTCGACTATTATATTCAATTATTATTTTAAATAGCGACTGTCGACACCCACGCTTAAATCGATACATCTCTTGTATTATTTCATGTTTTAGTAATGAGTTGCTTTTGTGGAACTCGACAAAATTAGTTGTTATATTTTTGAGATGGTATTGTAGAAATTTCTGAAGAAATTCCTTATTTTATATTACCGTGTTTTATTCTCTGTTAATGTTAGGGAGGATAAAAGGCATCAAAATGGCGCATTTCGGTTCCCTTATTTTAACTTAGAGTTTATTCAGAAATACTTGGCTTTAAATTACTAATTTCTTCCACTGTTAATATCAGGTCAAAAGGCATCTTAGACTCCTTAATTTAGGTCACAGATATTTCTGAAGAAATTCCTTATTTCAAATTATTAATTTCTTCCACTGTTAATATTAGGACCAGGAAACACTTCAAAATTGCTTGTTAGATTTTTTATTAACTACGAAAATTTCTGCGGAATTAAATTTCATCCTCACTTGAAATTACAGAAATTTCTTCAGAGGTTTCATATTTCAAGTTATTACTAATTTCATCCCCTATTAATATCAAGTCTATGAAACACATCAAAATGGCTTGATAGATTTTTTATTTTAAACTACAAAAATTTCTTCAGAATTAAATTTCATGCTTATTTTAAATTACAGAAATTTTTTTTCAGAAATTCCTTATTTTAATTTACTAATTTCATCCCCTATTAATATCAAGTATATGAAACACATCAAAATGGCTTGTTAGATTTTTTATTTTAAACTACAAAAATTTCTTCAGAATTAAACTTCTTCCTCATTTAGAATTACAAAAATTTTTTTGAGAAATTCCTTATTTTAAATGACTAATTTCATCCCCTATTAATATCAAGTCTATGAAACACATCAAAATAACTTCTTAGATTTTCTATTTTAAACTACAGAAATTTGTTCAGAATTAAATTTCATCCTCATTTTAAATTATAGAAATTTTTTTTCAGAAATTCCTTATTTTAAATGGCTAATTTCATCCCCTATTAATATCAAGTCTATGAAACACATCAAAATAATTTCTTAGATTTTCTATTTTAAATTAGAGAAATTACAGATGCTTTTATAGAAACGTAAACTTTTACCAAAATTGTATAAAAATATTTCATATGTCATCCCCTATGTTTCATCCCCTATATTCATCCTGGTACTTTAATTTTAACGAAACAGCACCATATCCATTAATTTCCATATTAATTTCTTATCCTCCGACACAAATGATTAGTTAAGAAACAGCGAGAAATGCAATCCACTTGTTATCGATTACCGATACAATCATTTCAGTGTTTCGAGGAAATGAAAATAGGACGTTCGATTTCTCGGAAAAGCTACAAATACACGAGGACTAATCATCGGGTTTGCATATCATACCATAAATGTGCTCTTTCTTCGAATTTACCACGAAGTGTAAACGTTCCTCCGGAAGCCGGAAGTGTAATTTTGGCAATTCCTCGAGGACGCTTTTGGATCGTGAGAAACCGTTCAGCGTGCTTTTCGGCGCACGTTCGTTCTATTATCGTTACACTCGCCTTGAATTTACGCGGGAAAATATCTCGGAATTCTGGGAAATTTCGAGCTAGACTTTTTTGTTCAAATCTTCAGAAGATTCAATTTTTAGTTGTCAGAAATCTGTGACGTACATTTTTTAATAATCTCAAGGATTCAAATTATTAATAGCAAGGATTCTTTTCTTAATTATTGGGGTAGTAATTATTAAGCATTGACAACTGTAATTGCATCGTTACATTGTACATTGCTTTAATAATTATGGTTTTTATTATTTAATTTTTGAATGGTCATAGCTCTTATTGATAAGATAAAATATTAAAATTATTACAAATTTTTCAGTGCAATTTTATGACTCAGTTGCTGACTTTTTATATTATTTCAATCTGTAATTGCCTTTGTCTCAAAACTCCACAAATCAAATCATTAAAAATGTCGCATATCGATTTTTCAACCTAAATGTAACTTCCTATATTTATATCTTTTTCCACAATCTGTATTCTTCAGTAAAATAAAAATTGAATATACTACAAAAATTCTTAACCTTGTTACCAAATTATTTTGTAACAAATGACAATAAAAAATGCCCCAAAAATTTGTCCAAAATTCACTCCACATTTATTCATCTCCATATCTTCAGAAACAAATTTGTATCTCATAAATAATTAAATTGAAAGATTATATGAATTTTGAGAAGTACAAGAAGTGCTAGAAAATAATCAAACACGTAGTTTCTGGCTGTTTTTCAAAACACAAGAGCCGGAAATGCACATTGGTTTATTTTACGATAATGGTTGTTAAACGTTCGTTTAAACATCTGTTGATGATAGCACATCTGGCCTGAACGATCTTCGCGAGTGAAAATGCATCTATAACAACAAGCATCAAACTTTCGAAAGAGTGTTTCTATTTCCGTGTACAGGTCTTGTAACATGGAGACACGCGAGCGAGAAAATATTGGTGGTATTTCACGATTGAACCAATCAGTGAATTGAAGGTGGAGTAGTGATCGTTAGAGATGGATTCGCAATCGATCGTTTGATCCATGGCTCCGATTTCGACAAAGGAGTGCCTTTGATTACACGTTTCGTGGAAGGAACGCCTTGGAACCATTTTAATCGAGGCCACGGCCGCGAAATGGTGGACACACTTCTACACGCAACCTTCGACCGCTTGTGCTCTTGATTGAGAAAATCTTAATCGTTGGGTAAACTTTTGTGGATTTCGTTTTTGGGAATTTAATGGGGTTTTTAGATATTTTGGAAATTTTGAGAGTACTCACTATCAGATTAAAATAAATCTCCACATTTACAATTTGTTAAATGATACTAATTTGTAAGTTCTGCATTTCTGAAATCTTTAAATACTCACATTTCTAGATATTTAGACCTCTAAGTCCCTAGAGCTCAGATTCTTAAATCTCTTAATTGCGAATTTTTAAATTATCAAATCTCAAAGTCTTAACATTATTGAATTCTTAAATATCTACGTCCATAGATCTATTAATCCCTAAATGTCTAATTTACAAAATTCTTAGATGCTTAATTTGTAAAACTCCAGATTCTCAAGCTTGGAAAATTCCAAATTCTGAAATTCTTAAAGTTCCAGAATCTCTACACTGTTAGATTTCTAAATATCTAGATCAGCAGATCCTCAAATCTCCAAATCACCAAGTTGTCAAATTGAAAAATCCCTAAATACCAGAATCTCCAAATCTCCAAATTGTCAAATTAAAAAATCCCTAGACTCCCAAATCTCCAAATCACCACCTTGTCAAATCCAAAAATTCCTAGAACCCCAAATCTCCAAATCCCTACCTTGTCAAATCCAAAAATCCCTAGAACCCCAAATTTCCAAATCCAAAAATCCCTAGATCCCCAAATTTCCAAATCCTCACCTTGTCAAATCCAAAAATCCCTAGATCTCCAAATCCTCACCATATCAAATCCAAAAATCCCTAAATCCCCAAATCTCCAAATCTCAATTTTATCAAATCCAAAAATCCCTAGATCCCCAACTCTCCAAATTCCCACCTTGTCAAATCCAAAAATCCCTAGATCTCCAACTCTCCAAATCCTCACCATATCAAATCCAAAAATCCCTAAATCCCTAAATCCTAAAATCTCCAAATCCCAATTTTCCCAATTTCCCACATTTCTAACTCCCTACCTCAAACCTCTAATTTTTCAAATCCCCAAATTCCCAACTCTGAAACATACAAATCAAGAATTCACCATTTTGTCACCTTTTCTTACAATTTATTTGACCACATTCGCAAATAAACTTCGTCGGCTTCACCTAGACTTCCTCGTCATTAGGAAAGCGTTATCACGATAAAATCGGCGACAATAAACCTTGACGAGGTAACTTCGAACTTATCTTATTTAATGAATCGTCAAACTGTCAGCCAAATAATTTATCATTCGAATGACGCGAATTCGAGTGACGGTCGAAGTGACTGAATGAAGCTATGTGAAAATTGGAAAAGATCGTAGCTTATCGATGATATTGCGCTGTTAACCATTTTCTACGTAGACTCGGTTATTTCTGTGCTACGGAAACGAGACTACGGACGTGGAAAGGTTACGAGGTCATTTGCATCGCTGGTATTATTGACAAGGACCATTTATGTATATAAAGACAGACAGTTCCTTTTTTTTCATCGTTAGTGAATAGGGAAAAGTTTCATTGACTGACGGAAAATCGATGACCGCTTTTTAAAATTATTAGGATATAATGTGTAGTAGAAACTCTCGTTATATTGCCATTTTCGTGTCAAGTTTCAAATACGTCTGTGGTGTTCTTTATTGTTGTAGAATTACATTGACATATGTTATATTACCTTCATGTTACTTTGACTCGTGTTATATAACCTATTTGTTATATTGCCACATGTTATATTACCTATAAGTCACATTGCAATGTTTTGTATTGATTACATGTTATATTGCCACGCTTTGTATTCCCAAAATATTGTTTTACAACGTGTTGTACCATCTGCGGGTTATATTGCCATGTATTGTATTACCTACACGTTATATTGCCACGTGTTGTATTACCTTCACAGTTTATTGTCATATTGTATTATCAACATGTAATATTGCCACACGCTGTATTACCTACACGTTATATTGCCACGCTCTATATTACCACATTCTCTACCTATAAACTCTGAATCATTACAACTTATATCATCATATTCTGTACCACGTTATATAACCACGAGTTACACCCACTCCTACAGGACAAGTAATATAATAAAATTTTACAAAAAAAATCATAAAACAAATTTAAAATAACAAACAATTCAATTGAATTAACAATTGTAAAATAATTATTTAATCATTAATAGATTAGACTACATAATATTATTTCAAGTATAATCACGTTTGAAAACGTCAATACTCGAGTACTACGAGTTACTACGCGAGTACTATTACCATTGAAGAACGTTTCTTTATCAATGGAACGCGGTTACCGAATGGAACATTCATGTAGCGAATGTCGGTACTGAAGGAACCTATATTCGTGACGAAAAGCGTTTCCATAGAAGATAGTAAACATTGCATCAGTCGATAAAAAGATTCAAGCGGTAAATTTTGTACTGTTAACGAAGTTACATGAATCTCCGATTTAAACATGAGATCAGAAAACGTAATTATATCGATGGTTTCCTTCAACAGTTAGTCAGGATTTAGATCATAAAATAGCAGGTCAATTTGTCCTTCGCAAACAAAACTGCGCGTAATAGTCGAGAGCAAGTAAAAATAGCACTGTTTGTATTTGAATAGTCGAGAATAACATTATGACGCACGTAAACGGTGTTGACTTCGTATAAAATTGCATCTGTGGTGTATCATGAATGGAATTTTGTGTACTTTCATGAAACTAGATATTTTGGCAAAAATACGTATAAAATATTTACATAAACAAATATGTTGCAATATGAGATTCTATATTAAGGTTTTATCACTGAGGTCATAATATAGAAATAAATGCGGTCGAAAGTATTTTTAAAGCGTACCTTTCTTTCTGCTGCATCTGTTTCAGCATTATATCCGCTAATGGATCAGCAGGTGGTCTTTCACCGAGAAGTCTTTGCCGATCCAAGTCACCCTGCATCTGTGCAAATGCATGTTCGCCAATGTTTACGGATGTTTCCAACTGTGCTGACAGTTCTACACTTTCATCACCTATAACATACGGTTCGATTATGTATTTCCATATTAATCAACCAACACATCTTTGCTAATACATCATTTCGTTTAATTACCATGTAAAGCATGTTGTGGATTGTCAATGATTCTGATCTGTCTATCAGGAAGTAAAGGTTCTCCATCCATACCACCTATGTCGTTCGGTAATTGCCAACAAGCATTGTCCTGTTCTGCTAAGTTTCTTGGAAAATACAGTGGAAGAAGAACTTCATAGATTCCAAGATCACTTGGTTCCAGAACAAATACAATGCATGTTATTGAATCACCATATTGCTCTAAGAATCTTCTTATTGTTCCTATTAAACCAAACAGTGAGAAATTAATGTTTAATTCATAAGAAAGATTCCTAAATCCCAGCATTAAATAACAGCTACTTACTAAGAGCAATATGTGCTCCAGCATCAGGAGGATAATTTCTTCGTACTGAATTAATTACGGGTAACGCAATCGTACGTAATCCGAGCTCTCTTGCCTTTTGCAAAACATTTCTACCAAACAGGTCGCGTGTTATTTTCCATGTGTCGATTTATTATCTCTTACATAATTCGAATACCAGTAATATATTTACCTATAGCAGCAGTGTAATGTATTCTGAGCCGCTGTTTGGTACTTCACGTTATAAACAGGCCCAACAGTATGGATAATAAAACGTGCAGGCAATCCATGACCTTGTGTTACTCTTATTTCACCAGTCTTACATTCTGAAAATGCAAATATGGTTAATTACATATACCACACGTAAATGGAGGAACAAAAAAGCAATACCTTTAACTTCATTAAATATTTCCATCTTAAGGGGTGAACCAGCACGAGCAAATATTCTTTGGCACATAGGGCTATTATCATCCATTGTTTCGTTGGTGGAGTTTACCACTGCATCCACTTGTAGAACAGAAACATCTCCAGTCCTGGAATGGAATTAATTAAAGTATTTCATAGGAATGAAACTATATTCGACCTTTGCAGTTCAAACTTACCATAGCGCAAGTTTATTGTTAATCGCAGGCTGACATGGAAAGGGACTTATAGTATGATGCGTGGGCTCTCCAATAGAATTGGAGTAGTCTGTGAATCGATGATGGACAGGGAAGTCGGACCATTTTTTCAATGCGCCCGGCTCCACCACGTCTGGGGCAACACCCAAGGGTTCCATGAGCCTCATTCAGCTGAAACAAAAATTTAACATTATGATAAGTCTCTGTAAGAGTTTATTTCAATCATTCTATTATATGAAACCTCTGCAATGAAGAGGAAACATGCAAAGCACCTAACCTCACTGTTCTGTCAACTGGTACTCAAAGAAATTTTGTGCAGGTATTCTATATTTTTCTTAACGCATCTACAAAATATAGATCCTCTTTTATTAATATCTCTCCACATCCTTCGTTTTCGAACACAGAATCGACTTTCTTAGTTTGTTACGTTCGCACGCGAAATGTCACGTTGACAGCTATCGTGCAGGCGCAACCTTCGCGTGGCGCGAAATTCAAATTACTTCAAACGCCACGTGCTCTACTCCACACGAATACGTGCAGAGGTCACGGATATCGTTCATTTGAGAAATATGACGAATCCAGTGACACGTAAGAGCAATGAATGACGCGTACGCGAGAAAAATGAATGAACAGAGACTTCATTGAGCGTAAAGGTAAAGGTGAGAAAGGTGAAAAGGACGAAGTTGCTCCAAGACGGAGATGAGATAGTTGCTGACGTACGGACCATCTTCCAATATCGCAGAAACCTAAAAATAAACAGTGCACTCGATAAAAATCTGGGACACACCCCTGGGCTAACGGGGGCAGTAAGCAACCAAGGACGTAACCCCGATCGGAAGTTTCGAAAAACAACTTAATTCGTGGACGACCGGGTTCTGCGCGCATGTAGTCACGTGCTTAGGTTCCTCTCTGTTCGATCAACGCGCAAGGAATCCGTGGGTGGTTCGTGTAGGACACAGAAATGTAGGCTTCCCTAATGGCAAGGAGACAGAGGTTGGCGCCGTCTGTCCGGCCGCGCAACTTATATCCTGGCAGCCCCATAAAGAACAAGATCATCGACCTCCTTGTGCCAGTAGCTCTCTGCAATCCTTACCAAAGACTTCCTACTCAACCACCTGAGCTACGACGTGAAAACCGAGAATTACGTTCATCGATTTATAGCATAAGAAAAATAGAGGAGGGCCCAATTTCAGAATTTTATTAAAAGGAATAGGTTTAATCCGGGCTCGATGGGTTGGTTCAAATTGTTAGGCTTTTAGGAGGTGGAGAGGTTTGTCAGCGACCTCTCGGTGCACTGAAGGACTTTCGTAAAATTGGGGTTAAAATTTTCCGTTCATACAAATTTTTCAATTTCGAAAGTTTGTCGAGTGTTGGAGAGATACGGAAAACTCGAAGGCAACAAACGAGGAAAATTTGTATTCAGAATACGAATCGCGAAGAGCCGTTTTACATCGATATTATTCTTTCTCTGTTTCGAAGCGTCTTGCGAAAGAAACTGGAGATATTATTTGCATAAGTCCGTTTGTCAAGCGACGTTACATCACCTATCGCTTAAAATAGGATACACTCGAAAGGTTTGACCATTCGAGAAAATTAGGATGGAACAGTTATGTGTTGTTTAAACAGAGCTGTTATCAACGATGAGCAACGGAAAATTGCACAATGGAACGAATTAGCATTTTTACGACTCCGTACGGGCTATAAACCTTGGCGAATGTGGAACAGAATGCTGATCGATCGTCTAAATGAATTCTGATGTTTACCCTGCAAAGTTCTTGGTATGAGCGCGCCCGTTAAGAACACATCCGGCCTAATCGATTTTAAAGGGAAACGTTGTCTCGATGATCGAACTGTAAAGCTTCAAGGGTCATGGCCACTTATTTAAGACAGTGCACCGAAGATCACTGCTTAATATTTCACAAGATCTTTTAACGAGCATAAAATAATTTCATGAAAGATGAGGTTTTCGCATACATTTCTCGTTAATTAAAGATTCAATTGCAGATACATTAATTAACCGAAGAAATGCTTTCTGTGCGATAAAAAATGTGCTACAGCTTTTTTGAGCGGACACGAGAGTTTCGGTGTCCCAGTTCTACCAAAGTTTTAAATTGAATTCAGCTTCGTTAAAGAGAGCAAAAGGTCAGTCAAGTTTGTTAAAACGTCGTTCAGCGTGTACATCTTCCAGGATTATCGAACCATTAAATCGGGTGTAACGCAAAAATGTTCGTGTTATAATTAATGATTTAATTGCGATTTGATGTATCACCTCGTGATTATAGTAACTTGTCAAATACAAATAATTATTACACGTTAAACATACACAAATAGCATACTTTACTATGCCTAAAATTATAGAAAACATACATCAAATTTCAAAATAAAATAACAATAAAAATTAGCACAGAACAATTTTTATTTAAATAAGTTTGTGATATAGAAAACTTATCTTCCTTATTATCAATGTTAAAATTACAAAATATACTTCCCGACAAAAATTGACAAAATCAAATTAAAAAAGGGTTAAATAAACATTTTCGTATATTCAAAAATGTATTCACGAATTAAAAATTGGAACTAGAAAATTTTGTATCGATTTTGAGAAAGTAAGAAACGAAGAAGGAGAAGAAGATCTTTGAAGGATCCTAAGTTTAGGGAAGAAGCTAATCAGTCACGAAAGGGTTAATGTTTCGATCTATTCGAAGCACAAAGGTAAAGGCAGTAGAGTTAATCGACCGTGTACAGGGCCCTCCAGTTTTAACACGTTCGTCCTTGAAGCTGCATTCGAAATTGACCCTCAGCCTCGAACTTTAAAGCCCTTTGACCTATGTTACTCCTTTGGCTGATACATTCTTGTAAACTTATGAGCTATCTATGGGAGTACAGTAGACTTTCGTTATATTGGCAGGGAGGGATGATTGAGGATGAGGTGGAAATTGGGGAGTTTGGGGATTCTGGAATGGTGGAGGGTGGAAATTGAGAAAGTGGGGATTTGGGATGTTGGAGAGATGGGGATTTGGGGGTTTGGGAATTTGGGGATTTGAGAATTTGGGGATTTGAGAATTTGAGGATTTGAAAATTGGGGACTTGAGAAATTGGGGGTTTGAGAATTTAGGGATTTGAAAATTGGAGAAATTACGAATTGGGAAAATTAGAAATTGGGAAAATTGGAAATTGGGAAAATTGGAAATTGGGAAAATTGGAAATTGGGAAAATTGGAAATTGGGAAAATTGGAAATTGGGAAAATTGGAAATTGGGAAAATTGGAAATTGGGAAAATTGGAAATTGGAAACATTGTAAATTGGGAAAATTGTAAATTGAGAAAATTGGAAATTGGGAAAATTGGAAATTGGGAAAATTGGAAATTGGGAAAATTGGAAATTGGGAAAATTGGAAATTGGGAAAATTGGAAATTGGAAAAATTGGAAATTGGAGAAATAGAAATTAGTAAAAATGAGAATTGTGGAATTTTGCAATTGGTGAAATTCTCAAACTTGCAACTTAAAAAATATAAAACAATGAAACTTGAAAAGTATCGATCAAAATGTCGAACAAAAATATCGAATTTAAAGAAACAGGAGATTAGAGGATTTAAGAGAACGGATTACAGAATTTAAAAAGTCGTATCATTTGTTTTCTTGGTAAACTACTTTTTTTTTCTACGATTTGTCGCAGTATCGGAAAATCACGAGTGAACCGAGAGTCGCCTCGCGTTAGCCTGTCAGAAAAAGTTCTCGTTTCAAGGGAACCGAGAACTTTTCTTCATGATTCTGCTTCTCTACCCTCGGGAATCTATTTCTGCGGATTTCGTCTATCTCGAACGAAAGATAAAGCTATCTCTCTGTGACCTATATCAAACTATTATCGACGGAGGCTCTTTCTCGCGTGTAATGTTGGAGTGAATGAAATGAAGATCTTTCTCTGATGCAAAGTTGCAAATTTATAATGTCAAGTATACAAATCTTGAATTCTTTAAAATTATTAAAAGGTTCAAGTTTGTAAATTGTTAAATGTTGAATTCTTAATTTTCTGAATTATTGATGTACTCAATTGGTAATTTTCTAATTCTTAATTTTCTAAATCAGTTTTCCAAGTTTTCAATTTTTGCGATTACTAATTTCCCAAATTTTCAATTTTCCCAGTTTCCAATTTTCCTAATTTCCAAGTTTCCCAATTTCCAATTTTCCTAATTTCCAATTCTCTCAATTTCCAATTTTCTCAATTTTAATTTTTTCCAATTCCCAATTTTCCCAATTTTAATTTTTTCCCATTCCCAATTTTCCCAATTTCCAATTTTTCCAATTCCCAATTTTTCCAATTCCCAATTTTCCCAATTCCCAATTTTACCAATTTTTACTTTCCCCAATTTATCATTTCTCGAATTCCTAATTTCTTAATTTCTAATTTTCTCAATTCCTAATTTCCCAATTTCCAGCTTTCCAATTCGTAATTTCCCAATTTCTAACTCTCCAAATCCTAATTTCCCAACACCTAATTTCCCAATTCCAAATTCCCCAAATTCCCAAAGTTCCAAAATTCAAAAATCCCCCAAATCTCCACCTCACATCTTAAATGCCCCACTAACATCAATAAGACCAACTAAAAAAACTTGCCAAGATGACGTACGTCGATAATGTTACAAAAGAAACACTTTTCGTTTATCACGATTGTCATCGACAGGGTACGAGCTCGAATTATAAATAGCGAAGGACTCTAACGGCGTTAAAGCAATCATGGTGCACGTTTGAACGCGACACTATGAAATGGTGACCCGTCGGTGACCCACCAAAGGGGTAATTGAATGTGTTAAGCGCGGCAGACGAATGCACCGAGGAAGCCTTTTCGATATGCGCCGTTCTGTAACGCGGGGCTTCCAAACAAATCCTTTGTGACCGGCTATTCCCGTCGATCAAGCGAAAACAGCCAGCTCGAAACAGGAAAAAAAAGTGATCCAAAGGAAAGAGAATCTCTGGATTTCGCTCCACTTGACCCGTTAATTGTGTTAGAGACTTAAAACAATATTTCTGGGAAATCGAACTGGGATGAGCGGAACATTTATCCACAGCGACTTTATTTCCCAGCAGTTATTTATTTCGATTTATTTCGGGTTAGAGAATGTATTGCAATATTGTACATTTGCTGCATTTTTAATTGGTAAGTTATAATTTTTAGGTGGATTTCTAATTACGAAATTTATGAAACAGGAATTTGAAGAGAAAAATATTTAAAAGAATAGTAATTGGTTTTTCGGTCTCGTTGGAACGTGTAATATTTAAATCCACCGTGACGAATAATTTAGAATCCCCAGGTACGGACTTCCGGAGATTTTTTCTTTTCGACTGACGTTCATGAGAAGAGCTCTAATTGATAAATTAATACTTGAAAAGTGGAGTACCACTTTTACGTCCAGAAAACAGCTCGAGTTTTAATCAGTCGATCAATTATGCTATTTTGGTTTAAATTCGTATCGTTCCGAAATAGAAATTGCTTTTAAAGAATTAATGTTCTGTGTTAAGATCTGTAACATTGATGGAATATTCCGGAAAGTTATCGAAGGGTGTCAAACATTGACGAATACTTATCGCTGAAAAATGTGTTCATATCCAGGTAACGAGCAATGATTATCTGATTCGAATTCGTTTGCATTGTGATAAAAACCGGTGACACGTATCTACTTTCTTGAAATTTTATCGACAGGTTGGTTTAATGCTATAATACGAATTTCCTGAAAGAATTTTTTATTCTTCAGTTTTCATCATTTGATTGATTTAATAATTCATTAGTTTATTAATTGATTATTTCATTGATTTGTTACTTTATTAGTTTATTATTTTATTGATTAATTAGCTCATCGATTTGATAATATGTTAATTCACTAATATATTATTTCATTGATTCATCAATTTGTCAATTCGTCAATTTACCAATTTATCAATTCATCAATTCATCAATTCACCAATTTACCAATTCATCAATTCATTAATTCACCAATTCATCAATTCATCAATTCATCAATTCATCAATTCATCAATTCATCAATTCATCCATTTATCAATTCATCAATTCGCGAATTCATCAATTCATCAATCCATAAATTCATCAATCTATCAATGCATCAATCCATCAATCCATCAATCCATCAATCCATCAATTCATCAATGCGTCAATCCATCAATCCAACAATTTATCAATCCATCAATTTATCAATTCATCAATTTACCAATTCATCAATGCGTCAATCCATCAATCCAACAATTTATCAATTCATCAATTTACCAATTCATCAATGTATCAATGCATCAATTCATCAATCTATCAATTCATAAATTTATCAATCCATCAATTCATCAATACATCAATCCATCAATCCATCAATTTATCAATATATCAATTAATCAATTAATCAATCCACCAACCTGCAATCTATCAATCTATCAATATATTGATCTACCAATTTATTAATCTATCAATATATTGATCTACCAATCTACCAATCTATCAGTTTTCCTATTTCAAATTTCCTCTTTCAAAAGCAATTACCTTTAATTGAAATTTTAAACCAAGTTTTCCATACAAATCACCGATTGATAAAATCGATAAAACAAGACGCAACTTTGTTCTAAAACTCTTACACAATAGCACGATAAAAATAAACGTATCTCTTATAATTATATAAAATGATAATATTTCTGGACATTAATACACCTCCATCGTTTTTTACATAACAGTCCTCTTATCTCAATATTAACAGGTGTTCCAAACACGTTCGTGCACAAATTGCAGATTAATGTCTAGGATCGTTTCTTTATCTCCGCGATTAACATAAACTTCTGCAACAGCAGCCGCATCGAAGAAGCTCCGCTGACTTAAATCAAGACCGATATTGGAATCTCGGATCGGAGCGTTAAACCGTTTAGTTTGGACATCGATTTTTATATATAACGAATAAGAAAAAGATTTCTTAACACGATAGTGTCTACGAAGGTTACGTATTACAATATTGTATAACAACATTACGTAAGGGGCAATGATTTAGCTGGTTAATACGATTACATCGATTGCCTTAACGCTGAATCATCGTTTTTTAAAAAATATTCAATACTTTCATCCAGTTAACTACGTCAAACCTTCGTACGATGGTTCGTTGATTGCGAGAATATTGATATCAAGGTTATGAACATCCAGAAACTAACTCATCACACCAAGAATTAAGCTCACTTACACTTTTCAGGATATAGGGATTTTTGGAGATACAAACATTTTGGGAATATAGGAATTTCGAAGATATAGGAATCGGAAAGTATTTAAGGATTGTTGGGATCTAGGGATTTTACATATAAAGGTATCGAGATCTAGGGATTCGGAATCTAGGGATTTACGGTCGAGGGATTCGGAATCAAGGGATATCGGGATCTAGGGATTTTTTTGGACCTAAGGTTTTCAGATCTAGGGATATTTTGATCTAAGATTTTCAAATCTACGGATATTGGGAATTGCAGATTTTGGATCTAGGGATTTCAAATCTGTGGAATTTGGAATCTAGGGATATTTGGTACTAGAGATATTTGGAATCTAGGGATATTTGGAACATGGGATATTTGGTACTAGAGAGATTTGGAATCTAGGGATATTTGGAACTACGGATATTTGGTACTAGAGATATTTGGAATCTAGGGATATTTGGAACTAGAGATTTTGAATCTAGGGATTTCGGATCTGGGGAATTTGGAATCTAGGGATATTTGGAATTAGAAATTTTGGACCTAGGGATTTCGAAACTAGGGATATTTGGAACTAGAAATTTTGGATCTAGGGATTTCGAAACTAGCGATATTTGGAATTAGAAATTTTGAATCCAGGGATTTCGTATCTGAGGAATTCGGAATCTAGGAATATTTGGAACTAGGAATATTTGGAACTAGAGATATTTGGAACTAGAGATATTTGGAACTAGGGATATTTGAATCTAGTGATATTTAGATCTAGGGATATTTGCATCTAGGGATATCTAAACGTTTGTATATCACAATCTAAGAATATCGTTATTTCTAGATATCGATATCTAGATATATTGCCACGCAAGAATATCGAAATCCAGTTATTTCGCAATCTAGGTATATCAGTACGTGTGGCTAACGAAATCAAGGAACACCAGTACATCGGAATATCGTTGTATATAGGAATATTCGCAAATAAGTATAAAGGTATATGTGGATATCAGTACATAGAGATATCGGTAAATTATATTGTCGGTACATAGTAATGTAAATGTCGGTAACCAGAAATATTAGAGATATAAAAAGCTTGCTAAAAGAAATACAGAAATACTCGGTACTCGGATACTTGGGGGTCTAGAAGGTTGCAAAAGGATTAATGGGTTCGAGGTTGGGAACGCGCCTTGCCTGGTGATAAACCGTGATCGTCAAAGAACTACGTGTTGACACGAGAAAAGTAGGGGACAATAGGATTAAACGTGGGATTCAGATAAGACTTTTGATAAGATTACTGTCGAACGATACTTCACACCGTGCACATTTTGCAGTTTTTCTATTTCGTCCGTAGATCGCAGCAATCGTTCCGCCTCACTGTCATTTAATTGTCTGCAATTCAATTTATTTAAGTATTAAATCGTATTTCATTTCAATATTCGCAAATCCTAATCGATCGCGATACGAAAAAATAAACTTCATAGAATTTGGAATTATATTCGTGGAAATACGTGATTTTATTTTCGATGTGGGTCACTCAAAGGGTCATCTTCGTCCTAATATTTTGCGCGCTGTAAACAATTCGTTTTGTTCCATTATACGCAGCGCATAGTTTGCACGCTTTTTGCGAGTCCAATATGCCATGAAGTGCACAAACATTCGCGATCTATTCATAAGGGATGATATTTCATTCCGTGTGTTTACAAAGTTGCTCTCGAGCCCCAGGATCTCTCTTTCACGATCGCCATAAATCAATAATTTAATTGCTCGTACGTTGAAAAACAAACGAAAACTTGGATTCATCAATTAAAAGAAATAATACGTCGGAACAATGCATGAAATGCAGCTTCAGAATGATTCCGGACCCTGATGAATAATCGAGCGTTTGATAAAACTGACACTTTTAAATAATCGTCTTTTGTATGGAAAAATTTCCATGAAGTAGCATTACGTCGAAGTACTAACTGAAACCGGTCTCCGCTTAATTAAACATTCATGCAGATTTAACGAATGATTCGGCATCGAGCATTTTGCGCTAGATTCGCGTTATCTTAATAGGTTCGTTGATATTGGCAATTAAGAGTCGATAGATTGCACGATTGTTCGCGGGAAAAATGAATTTCGATGAGCGCGAAAGAGGCCAAGAGGGACAGAATCGATTCTGATCAATCGCGGAATCGGAATTCACCGTTTAATGTCGTAATCAATTACTTTCGACCTTTCAACGAGATGTTCAATCTCGAAGATGGTGTGGAAAAATAATAGTCATCGCCCGTGACGCAATCGACGGGTATCTTTGAAGTCATCAATATTTATCGTTTAATCGAACGATTTTCCATCAGAGATTGCCTTTGGAAAGAAATCACGAAATCTTCAAGTTTCTGTACCTGTCTCTCTACGTACGAACGTTTTCATCTATTAATATTGATATTTCTACAATTGATATTGATATTGAAACTGAAGACTAGTTACATTGATAAAATTAATTTTGATATTGATGAAAGTGATGAAATACAAAATTGACAACGTAGTCATTGATGGAGTCCGACGTAACTGATGAGATAAATGAAATTGGAAACTTGCTGAAATTGATATTACTGTCATTGATACTTGCATTGATGTTATTGATGCTGATACTAACGTTGATATCAATACCGATATTGGTGTGAATACTGATATCAATGTTGACATCAGTATTTTATTACACAGCTGTTTTACCGTAACAATACATATTATCGCATATCAGTGATAAAAATTGAGATACCACTTCTTTTTTCATCGTAAACATAAACAATTATCAACTACAAAAATAAATTTTTTCAACAGATATCTCGATACCATAAATTTTCAGTAATTTCTCGACTAGTTCTCATCCGTTAAGACTCTTCGATATCATAGCTGAAAAATTGCTCAAACAAAGACAGCAAAAATAGCGGAAAAGCAAACTCGGCGTTAATGTTTGTTCGATAGACAAGCCGTAATGCGGTATGTACATGTTTCTGCGTATCGAACACGCTAAACGGAGCGGAGAAAGCAAATCGACCTTTTCGAACAGGATGTTTTCGTGAAACCCACGGTAAAATCGGACATATAACGCGTCGAAGTGACTGTTACCGGTACAAGGATCATTCGAAATGACGCGTCGTTACGTCAATTTCCAGAAAGCGGCGATTCCAGAAACAATAGATCGCATTGGCACGCAAAATGAAGCGGAAAATACTACGATTCCATCGGGGAAAACAGCCGGGGATTACCGGTTTGCTATTTTAAGTGAACAATAACCGGTAATCGGTCGCTGATAACGATCTCTTGTTTGGCTTCTTTTTGACGGCTCGGTGATATTTTTTGAAACAAAGATCGCGCAGTGTAGAACGCAACGACGCAGTTAAATGATCAAGGGAATGAGTCATTTGTATTTGTTGCACGAGAAAAGAACATTATGGCGATGGAACAGCTGTGGTCGAGGATTATCAATCAAGCTTTGTGATCATCGTTTTCGTGTATACGTATTCATTTGATAGTTAGTTCCGGTCTTATCATCAAGAATACCCTCACTTTTTAGCAAGTTCGATTATCCATGACACGGCAAATTTTTTTCATCAAAAACATTGGGAATTAAGGGATTTTAATATTTGGGGATATTACGGTTTAGAAATATTGGAATTTGCAAATTTTATGATTTTTGGATTTACGGAATTTGAAATTTGGGGAATTCGGGATTTGGTGAATTTTGAATTTAGGGAATTTTCAATCTGGGGAACTTGGAATCTAGGGAATTTTTGGATTCGCGAATCTGAGGAATTTTCAATCTAGGGAATTTTGAGATTTTCGAATATGGGGAATTTGGTGAATTTTGAGTCTAGGGAATTTTCAAACTGGGGAATTCGGAAGCTAGGGAATTTTTGGATTTTAGAATCTGGGGAATTTTCAATCTAGGGGATTTTTAGATTTTCGAATATGGGGAATTTGGGATTTGGTGAATTTTGAATTTAAGGAATTTTCAATCTGGGGAATTTGGAATGTAGGGAATTCTTGGATTTGCGAATCTGGGGAATTTTCAATCTAGGGAATTTTGGGACTTTTAGTATGGGGAATTTGGATAATTTTTAATTTAGAGAATTTGGGATCTGGGGAATTCGAAATCTAGGGAATTTTTGGATTTTAGAATCTGGGGAATTTTGAGATTTTCGAATGTGGGGAGTTTGGTGAATTTTGAGTCTAGGGAATTTTCAAACTGAGAAATTCGGAATCTAGGGAATTTTTGGATTTTAAAATCTGGGGAATTTTCAATTTAGGGGATTTTGGGATTTGGGGAATTTTGAGTTTAGGGAATTTTTAGATTTTTCAATTTGGTGAGTTTAGGATTTGGAGAATTTTGTGTTTGGAAAACTTGCAATGTAAGGAATTTAGGATTCAGAGAACATGTGACTTGGCGAATTTGAAATTTGGGAGATTCAAGATTTGAGGAATTCAGAAATTTAGGAATTGAAGAACACTTTAATTTTAAAATTTGTTACTCCCAGAATTTGTATAAGTGGATACTGAGACATTTTAAGTAACTAGAAATTGGGGTTTATTAAGTTTTAGAATTGGTAGTGACTTGCAGAATTAACAAAGCAGAGGAATTGAAGAATCGAAGAGATTGAGGAGTTATCAATACAGTTTTTGATAACCACAATAAAAATGTTGAAAAGTTGATACGCTTAAATTGAAGATATTCTATTACGTCGTACGTGAACAGTTCAGTGCACTGTTAATCTAATGAAACGACTTCTAAGTTAGTTGAATGGTTCGTAGTTTCCGTGTCAAGATAAACACCATTTCCTGTATCGGGCTTCTCACGGATTTCATTGTTGCAAAATGTTTGCAGTATATCGTACAGAATGGTTGTAGTTCTCAATGGAACTTCGATTCTTCTCTGAGGTAACTACAATGGATTTCATTTCGTAATCCTTCTCCAATCGTGTTCGTTTGCTCGTCAATGAAAGGAGAATAACTGTTACATGGCACCGTGAAATCGTCGATTCAACAATCACACTGTGTCAATTTTTCAACTTTGGCACTTTGCAATTTTTCATTTTTTTATTTTAAAACTTCAGCATTTTTAGATTTTGTGATGTGGAAAGAAACTTCACATTTTTGATTCTGGAATTTTAGAACCTTGAAGGTGAACAAATTTTATACTTCAAAAGTTAAATATTTGAAGATCTGAGTTTTAAAAAATTTTATCATTAGAAAATGAATATTTTTAAAATCTGTAATTTTTGGATTGGTATATTTGGTAATATGGAACCAAAGAAACCAAGAGAAAGTAGATCCACAAAAATGACCTAAAATATAAAGCTAACAATAACTCCCAGTAACTCGAGCCGGCAATTAGAGCGCCTTGCTAAAAGATTAATAAAAAAATTGTTGAATAATCCATGTAATAATGTGCCCCACCGGATAGTCTATTTCTACTGCGGCGATCAAAGTGCTAATTTCAGCCTTTTCTTCCACGAACAGTATATTTACGTTGAAAAATTCAAGCGTTACCGTCCATGTTGCACACACTTTTCATCTCCAGAACATCGTAAAAAATTCAATGAAAGAGCGCTACTCGTGCACGCGAATTCTTAAAAACACGAAACCACCGTCTCTCAACAACGGATCCGTTTTATTGTCACGAAACCTTGTGTACACACTAAAAACCTGCGATAATCAGCGGTAACTTAAAATCGTATCCCAGTGAGTTCATCGATATTATTTTCGAGTTGTTAGAATTTCGAGTAATAAAACGATTCGGGATCCTTCAGAAAAGAGGTACGTAAGAAAGTAACGGACAAAGGAACGCGTAAAAAGGCAGAGTCGAAGTGTTTGCTCAGAATGAACGAGACGTATTTGAATAAATTATGCAACGGTGAGGAACATCGAAAAAAGAATTATCATGAGAAGGAGGACGGTGAAGAGAAAAGTTTTGTAACGCGGAGGATTTTAGGCGGATGTTCGAGAAAACGGCTCGAAATATTGCACAACCTCGCTCGCTGCTTCCACGCTAATTTACATTCAACTTTTAAATTAATTTCTATTTTTAACTTGGATGCATTCGGACTGTACCGAGATACATTTTTACACGGTTCGAAATAACCTTCCCACGGTTTGAGGTGACATTTATTATTTAATTTGTAAAATAAGGTAAACGAATTTTATAGCATTAACTTGTGTTCTCGTAATTTTTCATTTGCGATGGCAAACGATATAGAGTTGGAATCTAGGGATTTACGAACTGGGGATTTGGGATATAAGAAATTCGAATCTAGGGAATTTTTGATGTGGCGAATTTTGGACTTGGGAAATTTTTGATCGAGGGAATTTTGGATTTGGGGAATTTTTAATCTAGGGAATTTTCGATCTCGGGAATTTTCGATCTCGGGAATTCTGAATGTGGGAAATTTTTGATATAGGGAATTTCGAATCTAGAGAATTCTGGATGTGGGGAATTTTGGATCTAGGGAATTTTTGATCGAGCGAATTTTGGATTTGGAAAATTTAGGAACTAGGGAATTTCGAATCTAAGAAATTTGGGACCTAGGGAATTTTGAAACTAGGGGATTTGGGGAATTTGGAATCTAGGGGATTTTGGACCTAGGGAATTTGGAGTCTAGGGTATTAGGAGAATTTGGGATCTAAGAAATTTGGGGCTTAGGGAATTTTGAAACTAGGGGATTTGGGGAATTTGGGATCTAGGGGATTTTGGACCTGAGGAATTTGGAATCTAAGGAATTTGGGATCTAAGAAATTTGGAACCTAGGGAATTTGGAATTTAGAGAATTTGGGATCTGAGAAATTTGGAACCTAGGGAATTTAGAATCTGGAAAATTTGAGATCTAATGAATTGGAGAGCTAGGTAATTTGACCTCTGGGAAATTTGAGATCTAAATTTTGTAAATCTAGGGATTTTTTGAACTAGGATTTCTTCTAAAATTGTGACCCCAAAATTCCTAAATTCCAAACCTTACTTGTCCCAAAAATAAAAAAATTCCATAGTTTCAATGTCCAAAAGTCCCAAAAACCTATCGTCCAAAAGTATCCAAATAAGAGCCTTCCATCGCGTCAGCACTAAGATCGGTAACCGCCTCATTTTTGATCGTCACATCGTAAACGATCGAACATGATCTCACGCTAACACACGACGTACAAGGACACGAAAGGATTCTTCGATGCGAGGACAACGTTAACGCGAGAGATAATGGTCGACCTAAATCGTCGATAGAGAAGATCACCGTGACCGAACAAAGCAAAATCAGACGCGATTCAAAGCTCGATGCCAAACGATCGGTGCGAAGAAAGCACGGAGCTGGCACGAGTTGGCCGACAGGCTGGAACGTTATGTCGGATCGTTGACCCGACATTTCCCGAGGAATGTTATCAAACCAGTATCGATTACGCGCGAGAAAACCCCTCAAGATGTTCTGTTCGGCTTGCGGTTGCTTCCACGGCTTCGAAAGCTCCTTAACGCGGCCGATCGCTTTACGTGGAAACGGAGCAGCCTTTTTATGCGTGTCATTTCGATTGAAGGACATGGAGAATATTTTCGAAAAAGCGAAACTTTTACGAACAGAAGAGTGATAATTTAACGTAAGAGTAACAATTTAGTATTCTTCCTTTGTATAGTTATGTTAAGTTGCTTTTTTATTATGTGGCTAAAATTAGTATATTCGTGTTATGATTGCTATCATATGTCCATGACTGTTAGTATATATTTATGAACTTTATGATTGCTATCACTTACGGTTAGTATCATTTCTCTACTTTTTTATTCGAATCGTAAAGGCAGGATAATCATATCACCGCAAATTC
Organism: Megachile leachella; assembly: GCA_963576845.1. Lineage (NCBI taxonomy): Eukaryota > Metazoa > Arthropoda > Insecta > Hymenoptera > Megachilidae > Megachile > Megachile leachella. The sequence goes on from OY756255.1 coordinate 12,102,792, forward strand.
AACGCGTGGAAATTTCAACGCACCGCAAATTCAACGCGTGGAAAGTCCAACGCACCGCAAATTCAACGCGTGGAAATTTCAGCGCACTGCAAATTTAATGCATGGAAATTTCAACGCACTGCAAATTCAATGCATGGAAATTACAACGCGCCGCAAATTTAACGCGTGGAAATTTTAACGCACCGCAAATTCAACGCGTGGAAATTTCAACGCACTGCAAATTTGATGCATGAAAATTTCAACGCACCGCAAATTTAAAGCGTGGAAATTTTAACGCACCGCTAATACAACGCGTGGAAATTCCAACGCACCGCAAACTCAACGCGTGGAAATTCCAACGCACCGCAAATTCAACGCGTGGAAATTTCAACGCACTGCAAATTTGATGCATGAAAATTTCAACGCACCGCAAATTTAAAGCGTGGAAATTTTAACGCACCGCTAATACAACGCGTGAAAATTCCAACGCACCGCAAATTCAACGCGTGGAAATTCCAACGCACCGCAAATTCAACGCATGGAAATTCCAACGCACCGCAAATTCAACGCGTGGAAATATCAACGCACCGAAAATTCAACGCGTAGAAATTTCAACGCACCGCAAATTCAACGCGTGGAAATTGCAACGCACTGCAAATTCAACGCGTGGAAATTCCAACGCACCGTAAATACAACGCGTGGAAATTCTGACGCACCGCAAATTTAACGCGTGGAAATTTCAACGCGTGGAAATTTCAACGCACCGCAAATACACCGCGTGGAAATTCCAACGCACCGCAAATACAACGCGCGGAAATTCCATCGCCCCGCTAATACAACGCGTGGAAATTCCAACTCTCTGTAAATGAGTCTATTCGTGTTCCGATTGCTATCATACGTCCATAACTCCTATCATATATTTATGAATTTTTTGATTGCTATCACATACGGTTAATATCATATATTCCTGTAATTTTTTATCAGGATCGTGCAATCGGGATAATTATGTGTACTTTGAGATTAGAATTATAGAAGTATAAAACTGCGGGAACCAACTGAAGAATACTCTAAAAATAGTTCCACGAAAAACCGATCTATTCCGTAAGCTGCAGTATTCGTTTAAAATCGTTTTAATCCACAGCGAAACGTTTCCCGGTATCTTCAGGTCCAAAATTGGCTAAAAACACGACGGTGTCCGGAGCAAGTGTCTCGTTGATTGTTCTCTAATTAGCGAGAGCTGCTGTTGCAACGACATTTTCTCTGGTGACTCTGGAGGACCCTTGAAAACGGTGCTTCAGCTTTCGAGCTGCCTCTGCAATCTTCTAGCATTCGCGCGGAAGAGCACGCGAAAATCTCATCCTCTTTCCGCTCTTTTTTTCTCCCGATTCTCTCTTTTTTTATTTTTGGTCCCCGTTACGACCAACTGGAATTTCGTGGGATGGCGTTAGCACGCGAAATTGAATTTTTTAATTATCGCCACGTCGGTGCGGCAGGTTCGCGAATAAATGAAAAAAAAGGGGAAGAACCTTTCGCAACGGAATATTTCAACGGGAGGCATACAACGGGGATGAGATGAATTTATCGCGTACAGTTTATTAATGAGCCGTTTCTTTCTCGTTTTTGTTTGCCTTTAAATTCAGGTTAATTTGACCGGGCGAACGAGCAACGGGCTGAGGTTAACTAAGGTGTAATTATGATTTACTTGTTTCTCTTCCACTTCACGGAAGTTAGTTAGCAAGGTGTTATCTCTTTTTTTGGTTAATCGAGGTAGTCGCATTACTATTTCTAGTTACCTGTGAAATTGCATTGGATGGAAATAATTGCAGTTAGTTCGCGGAGGTAGAGTGTTACGCGTCGGGTCAAATATTAACTTTTTATAATTGTCGTCGAAGGTTGTAAATTTTCGATGACCCATGGCGGTTCCACAACTTGTTACGGTAGTGGAATTATATGTAGAATGATTATTATAAAGTAGAATTTATAGAGTGGTTCAGAGTCCTCCACACTGGTGTGCCCAAATCAACGAAGGATGTAGATCATCATCCACTAGTTGTAATAATTGTTGAATGTCGTTATCGTTGTTAGAGACTATCGTTTGTAAAAGTGAGTATCTTTCACCGAAGTTAGTTTTAGACTGACCGTCGCTTCTAAGCAGCCCGAAAAGAAAGCAAGGGAGGAAGTTCAAAATATGAAGGCGTCACCAAAAGGGACCTTAGGAATTTGGGACCTTGGGAATTTGGGACCTTAGGAATTTGGGACCTTAGAAATTTGGAATCTTGGAAATTTGGAACCTTGGAAATTTGGTGATTTTCGGAATTTGGGACCTTGGGTCTTTGGGACCTTGGGAATTTGGGACCTTAGGAATTTGGAACCTTGGGAATTTGTGACCTTAGAAATTTGGGGCCTTGAAAATTTGGAACCTTGGGAATTTGGGGCCTTGAAAATTTGGAATTTTGGAAATTTGGAACCTTGGCAATTTGGGACCTTGGGAGTTTGGGACCTTGGATCAGGACAGATTGTTATTTGTAAAATATAATGATTGGTGAGATGGGTCAGCGAATGAAATTGTAGGACCTTTAGCATTCACTCCAAAGTTGTAAAACGCTTCGTTAATAAGGTGACCCAAACAGTTAAGTGATTTGGGTCCTTCAAAAGAACTAAGTAACGGGACCCGCTACAGGGATGTACAGTTTAGGACCATGGAAATAAACTTCTTTAAAGAAAGCTATATTGGTGTTATAAAAAATGTGCTTTTCTGTTATAAAGCTATTGTCAATAGTTAGGAACGTCAAGCTGTGGAGACGCTCATATGGTCCAAAATATCCGTTTAAAATTACAAAGGAACATTCTTGGGTTCGGCAGAACATTTATAAATATTACATTTAATGTACTCCGCGCAACTCGTAACATAGAGTTCTTGAAACAATTTTGGAGAATCGCAAAGAATTCTTGTGTATATCGAAAAAGTGGTCAACTAAAATCGTCCTAATTTATCGTGCATCGATACGATTTACGTTGCATACATGAATAACAAGATTATTACATAATTGTTATTCCAATTGGCGATCTCACCCCGGGCAATATGGAATTTGGACCGTTTTGCGGTCGAAGATTGTTCATTCATGTTGATCCTACGCAATCGCGTTGATTGATTTGTAATTAATTCGTTGACGAACGTCGGTTTGAATGTGCGTGAAATCGTGTTCAATGAGATCGATGATTACAGGGAATTTCAGTTGTAATTAGGTTACATGGATAACGCGAGGGCAAATACTGAATGGAGTTGTTTGTTTAAGCGGTGTGGCTGACCGTGTTCCGAGGAAATCGTTTGTTCTCTCCCTGTAGAAATTGGAAATATGATTTATGGGATAAAAATTTCATGACTGACGGAATAGTTTAGTTTTACGAGGAACGCGCGGTGAGATACGACGAATCGTTTTATGACCGTATCTCGCGTGAACACGAAATGAAAAGCATCCGGAGGATCTGAAAGTCGAAAGGTAGAACAATCGTGGAAAACATGATACTCCTCTCATTTTCTATTTATCATCGCCTGCTTCTTCCTCGATTTTTTACCTTCACGACTATTCCTTATTTTCACGAGGAAATTTAGTATACAGTGATCCAGGAATATAGGTATACAAGTTATTTATGGTTGAAGAATCTAGGGATATTATAGTGTAGGAATTCTGTGATGTTGCAGTATAGGAATCTAGGGATATTTGGGGATCCAGAGACATTTGAGGATCTAGAGACATTTTGAGATATTTGGGGATATAGAGATATTTGGGGATCTAGGGATACTTGGGGTCTAAGGATATTTGGTGGTCTAGGGGAATTTTTGGGGATCTAGGAATATTTGAGGATCTAGGAATATTTGGGGTCTAAGGATATTTGGTGGTCTAGGGGAATTTTTGGGAATCTAGGGATATTTGGGGATCTAGGAATATTGGAATTTAGGGAGATTGGGATCTTGGGAGATTGGGAACTAGGAAGATTGGGATCTAGAGAGATTGGAATCTGGAGAGATTGGAAACTAGGGAGAATAGAAACTAGGGAGATTGAGAGCTAAGGAGTTTGGGATCTAGGGAGATTGGAAACTGGGGAAATTGGAAATTAGAGAAATTGGAAACTAGGGAGATTGGAAATTAGGGAGATTGGAATGTAGGAAGATTGGAATCTAGGGAGATTGAGAACTAGGGAAAATGGAATCTAGAGAGATTGGAAACTAGGGAGATTGGGATCTAGAGAGATTGGAAACTAGAGAGATTGGAAACCAGGGAGATTGGAAATTAGGGAAATTGGGATCTAGGGAGAATTGGAAATTAGGGAGATTGGAACCTAGCGATATTGCGATCTAGAAAAATTGAGATCTAAGAATATTAGAAATATCAAAAAATTGAAAGTCTAAGTATATCAAAAACCCAGGGATATTAATATCTAGTAATAATGAAAATCTAAGAATATTCTTACACAGACATTCAGATGTAATAATACATATATTGTCTTCTAGAAAATTTAACAAAGTGAAATTCTACATTTTGCATTCCCGAAACAGATAAACGTATTACAAAACAATTATTCCAAAAGAGAAACATTCATAATTGTATAATACAAAAGCATTGTATACGCGTTTTAAACGCGAATCTATTTTATCCGCAAATACCCGCTAAATACCAACATTAATCGTCCCTTTTCTGCAAATAATTGTCTGCAATTTCATTCTTCTTGTCAGTAACTCGCCAAATTTATCTTCGCCCCAAAGAGTTTCTTTCTTATACCAACAAAGAATAAAAGGAGAAAAAAGGAATCGCAAGTTGGAGAGAAAAGAAACTTTGAAATCGACTTGCGCCATTCAGAGACACTTTCCACCTCGGTGTCCATCCTTAATTCTCATCGGTGACCAAAATGGACACTTTGCTTTCTGTTAGACACGAACTGTGTTGTATGTCAAGGAAAAAGAACAATTGAAACGATATATTTTTATTTAATAACTATTTTTGGTTACTCAATTTTTAGTATATGTACTTGTTAGTGAATCAAGCTTAGTTTCGATGTTTATGTAGGTTTTTATTAGTGTCACATGATCATGATAAGCATGTATTTATCTACTACCTTGTTACTATCAAACTTTTAATATATGTACTTGTTAATGAATCAAGTTTAATTTCCATATTTATGTAGTTTTTTAATAGCCTGATATGATCATGATAAGCGTCATATATTCATATACTAGTTGGTTACTATGAAATTTTTCATATATGTAGTTGTTAATGAATCAAGTTTAATTTCCATGTTTATGTAGTTTTTTATTAGTCTCATATGATCATGATAAGCGTCATGTATTCATATATTACTTCGTTACTATCATATGGGTACAATTAATATCATAAAATATACCTTTGCGTACAGTCATATATTCATGTATCACATTTCACATATGACAAGTTTTGATATATGACAAGAGTATCTTACACATATAATTAGTGCCATATGTTGATCATTAATATCATACATTCATCGTCAGTATATTTATATATTGATATATGTATACAACGTGATATCACTTCATATGTACACATGTGTATACATGTACACATATGTACACATATACATACATATGTGTACATGTATATATAACATATGTACACATATATATATATCTGTATATGTATATACATATACACATACATGTGCACATGTGTATACATGTAGACATGTGTACTTCATATGTAAATTTATATATCTCCTAACAAGCATCATCAGAACACCCACATATTTTTCTACAAAACCTCATTTATCAAACACTGAAAATATAAAGTACTCTCTAATATTGATTTCCAAAATACTCCCAAAAATTACATATGATTCCTTGGAACAAATTTTGAAATCAAAAGACATCAGAAAATCGTATTTACAACATGCGACAAATGTCAAAGGTCCAATCGAGGTGAAACGACCTCTTCCAAATTTTTTGGACCAAAAGATATTAATGCATCGATATTGTAAAATAAACAAATAAAAATCGATAAACTCGTATTTACAATACGAATGTCAAAGGTCGGAGCAAAACAGTCAAATAAACGTTTTCGAAATTTTTCGGACGAGGGAATCGAAAGCTGTATCGATCGACGTCGGTGACACTGTCGATTCGTTGTGGAGTGATCGGTCGGAAAGTATCCATCGAAACAATGGTGGAGGCCCGAGTACAATAACGGGTACAGATACGCGTGACCTGAATTATGAAATCCTCGACATGTTCGTTGCAGCTCGCTTAAATAATTAATGGCGGGAAAAAAAGGTATCCTTTTATCACGAAATTCGATGGGGATTATCCGGGATCGACACGTGAACCTTCAAAGAAACGTGACCGAAAGAACTCCGAGTCATTTTTTCGAATAAATGCGATGCTTTGAATGGAAATATTAATGCGGGGATTAAAATTATTTACAAAGGAAATTAAATGATCGAAAGAAAAAACGTTGCTTTCAGTGAAATTGCGCGAAACAGTGTGACGTAACTGAAGACCCACGTAAATATCACTTTGATATGTATATGGAAAATCACTTTATTAAAAGCAACCTTTCGTGAAATTGAAACAAACATAATAACTCGATACCTGGAAGAGAAAACCTCAGAATGAAAAAGACATCAAATTTTCGTATATTTTGATCGGTTGCATGTTTTTCCATATGTTTAACGAGGCAGCAAATGTTCGTACACAAAATCGTCGATAATTGCGTTGGAAGATTATTTAACGGATTTCAATACGTTACCACGAAACGATCGATAAATTTCACGGATCTCGTGTTCCTATAGAACGGGTACGTGGAGACCACACTGTACAACACGGTGCGACGATGAAATTCGTTAATTAATGCCGTGCCAAGTCATCGACTGGTATGCTTTGAACGGAGCGCAGTTGATAAAGAGAAGAGATTCAGTACGATGTAAAGGCGGTAAACGAGCTTGGCCGAAAATGCATGACCTAATTATCAAACACGTGACCCCTGTTATCGCGATAGATCGGCCAGCATAGTGTGGCCAACCCGTAGCATCTTGAGAATGAACCATGGTTATTAGTTTATTGCTGTGGGTACCTTTCATTGTGTGCTTTAACTAACGACTTTGTTAGATTTAATATACTGATGAAATGTTAACCCTTGTATCGGTTTATTAATTTTGTGAGGCGAGTAAATGATAAATTTTGATAGTACGACGCACGGTAAATATGACGGACTGCAAATACAACGTGCCGTAGATTCAACGTACTGCAAATGTGATGCATCGAAATTGGAATGCGTTGCAAACACAATGCACTGCAAATACAATGAGTGAAAATTGCAACGCACCGCAATTACAACGCACTGCAAACGCAACGCACAGTAAATACAACGCGTAGAAACTCTAACACACTGCAAATATAACGCGTACAAATTCTAACGCACTGTAATTTCAACGCACTGCAAATACTACGCGTGGAAATTCCAACGCACCACAAATTCAACGCGTGGAAATTCTGACGCGCCGCAAATTCAACGCGTGGAAATTTCAACGCACTGCAAATTCAACGCGTGGAAATTACAACTCACCGCTAATATAACGCGTCGAAATTCCAACGCATCGTAAATGTAACGCGTGGAAATCTTAACGCACCGCAAATTCAACGCGTGGAAATTGCAGCGCACTGCAAATTCAACGCGTGGAAATTTCAACGCACTGCAAATTCAATGCGTGGAAATTCTAACGCACTGCAAATACAACGCGTGGAAATTTCTACGCACTGCAAATTCAACGCGTGGAAATCTCAACGCATCGCAAATTCAACGCGTAGAAATTCCAACGCACCGCAAATTCAACGCGTGGAAATCTCAACGCATCGCAAATTCAACGCGTAGAAAATCCAACGCACCGCAAATTCAACGCGTGGAAATTTCCACGCACTGCAAATTCAACGCGTAGAAATTCAAACGCACTGCAAACCCAACGCACCGCAAATACAACGCGTGGAAATTCCAACGCACCGCAAATTCAACGCATGGAAATTCCAACACACCGAAAACACAACGTGTGGAAATTTGAACGCACCGAAAATACAACGCGTGGAAATTTCAAGGCACTGCAAACACAACGCACGGTAATTCCACCGCACCGCAAATATAACGCACTGCAAACACAACGCACGTCAAAATACGTTTTGAAAATACAACACAAAAATATACCTTAGAAATACAATGCAATATTTTACAAAATACACGTCTCTCTCTAAAAATATAGTTCGTTGATATACCGCGTTGTATATTCGAAAGTAGAGTACAGAAACATAAATACTTGAAAATACAACTAGCTGGAAACGCGTGTAAATACGAATCGATAAAATACAGTGCGTACCAGTACACCTCGGCGTATAACGCGTGGGAAGAATATAAATGTGCGATAAAAATATAATAAAACAAATTTAACTAAAAATTGTTTCCGTTTGACGTTACGAACGTAATAAATTTTAATTGGAAATATAAATGACTGTTTTAGGTCGTCTTGTAATAAAACGAACGGATGAATCGAGAGTTGAATACATTTGATATGTCGTAACACGAGAGGAAGTGAAGAAGGTTCGACGTTTCGAAGCTCGTGTGTTCGAACGTCAATTGGTAGGCGCTAATCAGAGCATAACAGGCACGGATCGATGTGCATTCAATTAAACGGGATCACGAGTCCGACGAATTTAGACGTTAATGTAAATTATTCTGCACACCGAATTCGAACTTTCGTCTTCTCGATTTTAATTGAGAATCGAGGATGAAAAGCACGAACTGGTTATTCCTGTCGTTTCGATGGGTTTTAAAATTGCACGAGAACGTGAGTCGATGGCTGACTCTGTGCGAACTCTAAGATAATTCGACAGAATTTATATTAATCCTGAGCTGAGGAATAGAGGTTACTTCGTTAAATAGAATTGTATTTTCCGAGAGTTCACGTTAGCTGAACTTGGTACTATAAATCCGCGCAAACTATCTCCTAAGCAATAATTTCTGATGGATTAAATTTTCTCTTTGATTGCGATATGCCCGTGATACAGTATAGTTCCTGTACTAGGGTCCGGTTCTACGGAACACATGTATATTTATACCAGAAGTTCTGCAATCGACAGTTCAATAATTCTGAGAGTAGAACTTCTACTCTTGCGACACTCGTTGTATAAAAACACCGTAAATAATTAATGTATAATACGTACTTGAAGATTCTACGAAACTTTCTTTCCTGCAAAAGTTTTCATTTATCAACGTTCTGCAAATATTTATTTTCTTGACTCAAAATGAAACCGTTTAGTCGATAGCTACGTTATCGAGTTTCTTGCAGTTTCAGATAAACTATCGATTCTCGTACGCTGCACAGGATAATTACTCAATGACTCAGAGTTGCCTAAGCTGCATTCCATTATCATACTTCACAATCTACTTTCTCAATCTTCCTCTTATGAGTTTCGATTTTAATGTTTGACGCGATATCAATTATGCATGAATTAAAACTTATACACACTTTCGAATTAATGTTGAATTAAAGTACGTTCTTGTAAGACGCACGTGGTGTGTCATTGGATCTGTCGGATCTTGCTGGACGCACGTGGTGTGTCATTGGATGTGTTGGATCTTACAGGACGCACATGATGTGTCATTGGATTCATAGAATTTATTGGGACGCATATGGTGTGTCATTGGATTCATAGAATTTATTGGGACGCACATGGTGTGTCATTGGATACATTGGATTTTTTAGGACGCACTTGGTGTGTCATTGAATACATTGGATTTGTCAGGACGCACATGATGTGTCATTGGATACACTAGATTTTTTAGGACGCACATGGTGTGTCAATGAATACATTGGATCTGTCAGGACGCAAATGGTGTGTCATTGGATTCATAAGATTTTTTGGGACGCACCTGGTGTGTCAATGAATACATTGGATCTGTCAGGACGCAAATGGTGTGTCATTGGACTCAGGATTTTTTGAGACGCACCTGGTGTGTCACTGAGTACATTACACTTAAAACAAACAACCCATATGATGTGTGACCAGTTACGTCGAATTAATAATTTAACTTATATGCAATATATCATTACTTAACCCGAGTACACAGTGAAGACACATCTGTTATATCAGTTGGTGTCGCAGACATAAGATGCATCATTGATTATATCGAAAGTGTTAAGACGCTTATGACGTATCTTCGGTTGCATCAATTATTTAAGACACAACTGGTGCGTCACAGGTAGTATCAAATAGCATAGAGGACACAGCGTCATTTATAGTATCGAATATTTTAGAACACATATGTCATAGGTACACGTGATGGTTAAGACGCACATGGTGTGTCACACTATGGTGGATTCTGTTGCGAAACGCTGGGACGTCGGTCATCGTTAGTCCGTGCACGGTCGTTCGAAACGGAAAAAAGTAATGAAAAATGGAGTGCGTAATGGCCGTTCGATCGATACGCATCGAAAGAAACGTCTCGGTCGACTGGCGTTGTTGGCGATGCTTTTAAATCGCGTGACAAGTGCCATTAGCTGCGAGGCTTGGGCAATAATGCATAAAGATTGTCGTCCGACTGGACGGCGGATAAATAAAACGCAAGATAACGGCGCGATTAAAGATTGAACGGCAAATCATTTGATACGGTTTTGTGACCCGGCATCGCTCGCGATATAATTCATCAGCGGCGTGGTTAATGTTATTTATATGCGCAACCCCGATGGCAAAATTATGCGGTTATCCTCTTTGACTTGGATTAAATTCAAATTTTACAATATTACAACTACAGTTCCTTTAGGGATTAATTATTTAAACACGATGTAAACTCTCATTATATTGCGGTATTACGTGTTACACGAAATATACGGTATCTTAAATACCACTAGTTTATAATCAAAACGCGAGGAACTCTGTGAAGATCGCATATTTTAAATTATAGGAGACTCTCGTTATATTGCCGATTGTTCGAATTTTCAATACATAGACTATCACTTGTGGTCGATGACACTTTCTGATCATTGTTAAGTCACAGAAATTCACGAAATACGCCACGTACTTTAAATTATAATATCCTCTCCTTATATTGCCGATTGTTTAAATTTTCAATATGTGGAATATTTCTAGTGGTCGATGACTCTTTCTGATCATTATATGACAGAAATTAACGAAATTTACCGCCCACTTTAAATTATAGCAGACTCTCGTTATATCGCCGATTCAGCGAATTTTCGTTTACATGCAATTTTACGTATATTAGCAGTGCAGCACACTGTCATATCACATGTAAGTCACATAGTTTAAATTACACTGGACTCTCATTATATCGCCACTTCACTCTATCATAAAAATTTCCATACACAATATTAACACCCTTTCACTATTACAGTTCGTGAAGATGTAATATATTGCCAACTGCAAACTGTTTCAATATTCCTTCTGATGGCAATATAACGAGATATTGCACTAAGTACCACGTACAAAGTTTCCTCATTAAAAAAATGACACAAAGAAAAACTTGTACAAATAATCCATTCCATTACATAAATTAGAACGTTGAAAGTTAAATGCACACAGATCACTGTGATTTGATTCGGTAAAGAGTTAATCATAAAATCGGATCCTTTTAAAGTTATATCAACCCGTTCGCCATAGCTGGCCTGGATTAATTACACGTTTTCTAAGAGCTTCACGGACATCACGGTCCATTACGATTGCAACGTTCCCTTTGTTGAACTCGTACAATGGCAACTATGCTCTTTACCAGGCTCTATTATAAGACCAAATGAAAACCCTGATACAGGGTGTACTAGGTACGTCGAACTTTTCAAATGAAACGAAACAGAACTTTGCAAGTTATTCAGTTGCCCGTGAATAACATTATTCAGCTTATTGTTTGATTGCTGCTCTATAAGATAACTAGAGTTTACTTGTAAGTAAGGTTAACCTTATATCCAATCTTTTGCACAATCGTAACGATTCGAATCTCTCGTTAACAATACACCTTTCACTTGGACGAACACTGTAGGGTACGTAAATATTTTCAATGTATCTTTATCCTGAACCAGTGTCAAACTGATAAACACTCGGCGACCGTTCTGCTCGCGAGTTTAATTTCTTTTGATTTTTCGAGAAGGTGCATACTTCTGATCAAATGGTAATATAAAATAATAAGATTTATATCAAATTATTTTCACATGAATTATTTTTCTGACGTTACTATTCTGAAATGATTATTATCATAAAATTATTATATAATTTAAATATAATTGTAACGAGGTGAAATCCAGGAGTGAACCTAGGGATTTTAGGATTTAAGAGTTCGAGAAACCCGAACGAGCGGTAATCAGGCTATGAGTCAATGTTTAAGTTCACTAAAAATAGTAAAGTAGATAGGAGTATAATAGTATAATGACACAGTAGAATAATAGCACAGTTAGCAAAGTGGAATCACAGGACAGTAATAGTACTAATCAGGTACGTAACATTTATCTAAATACATGTGATATTGAGTTCAATGGAAGAAGTTGAACGTTCTCTCCGAAGGATCAAGTAAAGAGGTTGAAGCGAACATATTTATTCGTACATTTGCAACCCTATGGTAATCGGGTTCGAAGAAGCACGTTGTAAACAGGCATCGATGCACAGCTGAGACGGGAACGAGCGGATTGGCGCGAAGACGACGAATACGAGACGGAGAATGCACGACAGGAATTATCGACGCGCGCGGCTCGAGTATACCGCTATACCAGCTCCCCGATCAAGGTCGCGACGAGGGTCTTCCGCTACGTTCGCTTGCAAAGTCGATGGACACGTCTAAAGACGTCGATCCTTGCTTATAACTGATAGCAGAAGACACACGTCCGATTGGTCGCGAAATCAATCGATAAAAACGGGCCTTGCCTTTATCGAACACCAAATTCGATGAATATTTTAACGCCAACATGGTACCCACTGTTCGACCCACGATTCAAACGAAAACGAGACAGAGATAAACAAGGGCAGCATCGATAACGATCCACGTCCCGAACAGTCCACCTACAATCGAATTTCTGTCAGTCTACTGTCAAATATTCGGCACCGTAAGTGTCACGTTCGAACGATGAGCTTTTCGCTCGAGAGCGACTAACGAGAAATCGAGGGTTATTCGATAAAAAGTCTGTCAGAATTTCCGTGAACGTGACGAGGATACGGGAGAAAGCGAGATAGAGAAACCGCGTGCTTAGTCGCGCCGACGCATCGTTTACGGCTATCACTAACCTGACAATCGTCTGCCTATGTGCGCGGCCAAAGGTGGACTAAAGTGCAGCCCCAGGTGTTCGACAGGTTTCCACTTGTCTAGTGTCACGTACGCTTAGTCCTTCCTGCTTGATCCTTGTCGGACGTTGCTCTCGATATCGAACGTTCACTGTTTCCTTCTCCTGGCAGAAACGTCACCTCCGTTTTCTCGTTCCCGAGCTGGTCTCGTGAGCGCAGCTCCGAGCGAAAACCCGCCAAGATACCCGGGTATTTGGTCGCATTCGTGCACGAACAGTAACTGACGGCCTTGTCATCGAGGCGATCAGTACGGCACTTGAGCGCGCGTTCGCTCCAGCGGTCGACTCGCGCGTCGACCAATAGGAACGCGGTGCGATGCTTCCTGCGCATGCGCACTTAAAGACTCCGTGGCGGCAACTTTCGAACCTCTACTCTTTCACCCGCTTACGTTCGCACGGTCGTCGCTATTGTATTCTTATGACACAAATCCATTTCCTTTATTGAAATAAAATACATTGCAATACAATTATAGTATTGTGCTATTACATTGTAAAATATTGTATCTTTAATAGCACTGGAACTTTTAATTAGTGTTCATTCTAATACTATATATGTAAAATATGAAATTCTATAAGAGGACCACAATCACTTCAACTATCTTTTTTATGATTATCTCGTACATATGTCATGTACATGTTACTGAAGATATAAATTCTAAAATTAAATCGAAATAATTAGTATGTATTAACAACCATTTAATAGTTATATAAACGACCCCAAGTGTTTCCAGATAATGCTAATACTTATATAATTACCATTGTAATTATGTCGAAAGTTTCAAGGATTACTATTATTATTTTCCAATCTTCACACGTAGAAATAAACTGTACATACATTAAGCTGTTCCGAAATAAAAAACAAATAAACTAGCTCTCTTATCCGTAATTAAAGGAAGTCTACATTGAAGCCAAGTGTATTTAACGAGTAGCGCGATAACAGTTTTCGTTATCTTATCCGTGGAACATCGTTCTTCCATTTGCTACAATCGTGGAACATAATATATTGATTGTTAATGGAACTTTATTGTATTGTGACATAAACGAAGAGTAGAAAAATATAGAATTTTAATTTTGCTTTGCAGGTTATTTGTATGAAAGTCACGACACACCCGATGATGACAATTGTTTTGTGGAATGAATTCTTCGTGTAAAAAAATGATTGAATAAAACATGGTAGAATAAAACATGATTGAATAAAAATATGTGTAGGTGCAGAATAATTTATCCACACTACTTTATTTCTTGGTATGCATTTGGACGTTCGTGATTATCTACACTTCGCTGCTAGATGGCAGCTGCTGCTTCGTACTTTGCAATTGATACGAATACAAATAATTACGAAAGACTTACTCATTTTAAAATTACGATTTAATTTTATCATAAATATCAATGTTACAATTTTAAAAAATATTCATCGTTCGTTTGTTCCACAATTCGATAACAAAATTCCAATAAAATAATAAACTACCTTCACATTGATCATTTAGCCTTATTTTTCAGCTACAAACGTTTATAAAAATGTATTGCTGTGCACGTGCCACGTTTCATTGTCAGTACACCAATGAAGTTCAATTTGAAAAATTGAAAACGAAATACAGCGTCGATGAGGATATAATGGTAGATTATAAGTTACAAGATAAAGTTCGTATTTTTTGTAGACTGATAGTTTGAATTCTTTTATTATAGGCTTATTGATGTATAATCTTTAGGTACGTACCTCGACGCGCGATTGGATCGGAATTTTCCCACGAGGATGGACCAATCTTCAACAGTACCTCACTTTCGAATACGTCGTTATTGCACCTAGAGACTTATTAGCACATAATCGTAGCGTTATGTTCCTCCACACTTTTCATCGAGAGGTCTGCAAACTTAAAATTTGAAATTTCATTATTTACATTGGTTGAAATGACTTATGAAAATTGTCTATATGGTTGACAATTTTTATAAAATATTAATATGGTCATCTACATCTCATAAAATAAAAAAGATTATTCTTAAATAACTTAAAGTATATACTTTTAATTTTAGACAAGATCTAAGTCACAAAAAATTGTCAAAGTCAACTGTGATTTATTTTTATTATTAATTTTATTTGTCAGATTTTAACAGTAGGTTTTAGCAAGTTGACAATTTTTATAAATTATTAGTATGGTCATCTACATACTCACAAAATAAAAATCACTCTTAAGTAACTGAAAATGTATACTATTAATTTTGCGAGATCTAAACCACAAAAAATCATGAAAATCAACTGTGATTTATTTTTGCTAATAATTCAAGTTGTCATATTTTAAAAATACCACTTAACAACTTAACAATAAAATTACAAATTAAATTAATAATTACAAAAATCTCAAAAAGTTACTAATTATTGTTAAGTGAAATCTAAGCAGATTACAAGATTGATTTCACTAATGTTAAAAAACGTTGCAGGCGTCATCGAACATCGATTACCAATTCGTCTACGTGAGCAAAGAAATAAAAATCCTGGGGACCAGTTCCTATTTCCGGTTCGTCCTGTCACCTCCCCTTCGTTGCCTCGATCGAAAACCCGACACGCCAGAAGTAAGTCTCGTAACAGCGAATTCGCAATTTCCGTTCGTTCCTGTAAAACGGACGCACCCTATCGAACGCTAACAATCAAATGTAATCCTACAGATCGTTAACGACGGTCATTTTCCGTCGATCCTGTCGCCCAGACCGATCGATATCGAAAAAATAACGAAGAGCAAATCGATCGACAGCATCCTCGAAGCGCATCGCACGACGTGCGGGTACTCGGATCAGCGACGAAGAACGTGTCGAGTTTGTCACGCTTCGAAATTTGATTCATCGTACACGGCAAACAAGGTTAAACTTCCATTAATGTCTTCAAGTATTCGATTTTCGGTGGAAGTTGGGAGAACTTTGAGTTTGAGGATTTGGAAGTTAGGATGTGCAATTGATGGTATTATTGTTATGGTTGAAGGGTGGGTTTGGATTTTATGAAAATTGGGATTAATTGCTGGTGGATTTATGGAGATAAATATTTAGTTGGGGATGTAAGAAGGGAGTAGTGAAAGGTTGGAAATTTGAACATTTTTACGCTTCTTAAAATTTTTTAATTTTCAATTTTCTAAATTCTTGATTTTTCAAACTTTGCAGGATGCTTTTCGGTTCTTTCAATTTTTCAAAATTTCGGTTTCTATTTTTTCCGAATTTTATTTTTCCAACTTCTGCATTAGGGAGTTCTCAAAATTATTAAATTTTCTTATCCCCAAATTATCACATTTTTAAGTTTCTGTAACCCCAGATATCTCACTTTTCTAATTCCATACTTCCCTAATTTTGTAATTTCTAAATTTCGCAATTAGTAGTTTCCAATTTTCTAATTTCTCATTTTTCTACTTTTCTATTTTCCCACTTCCCGAATCTAATAACCTAAAAATTTACAAAGAGAAGTTTCACAAATTTCACAGATTCTAAATTTCTCAATTACCCAATAATAAAGTTAGTTTCACTTCCAAAGTTTTGAAACGAAAGTTATAAAAGATTGTCAATGATATTAGGCACAGTTTTTAACGTTGCTTAATGAACAATTGATGGCGCGAGTGGGACGATTGGAACGTGATTTGGGTTTGACGGAAGCGGCCCTAAAGAACGAGAAAATGGCGCGGATGACGCTGTCAAAAAAGCTGCATATTTATGAGTCTTTCGTCGATGAAATGTTCCGGCGTTTGAATGCTGCCGACATGGTGAAAGTCAGAGATACCATGAAGAGGGAGGTACAAACCATTTTAATAAATCAGTTAAATTTATATAACTTAATCGTTAAATATAGTTACAGCTAAATGCACTTAGTTCTATAAATATAGTTTTAGTAATAGTTTCAGTAAGTAATGCTTTTTGTAATAGTTCCAAGAATAACACTTTTAGTACCAGTTTTAATAATAATTTAGTAATACTTGAATAATAATAATGCTTGGAGTAATGTATTCTGTATTGATACTTTTGGTAATAGTTACAACAATAATACTTTTAGAGTTTGTTTTAATAATATTTCCAATAATAATTTAGTAATACTTGAGTAGGTATAATGTTTTAATTAATGCATTGAGTAATGATACTTTTGGTAATAGTTTCAATAATAACACTTTTGGTACTTGTTTTAATAATGACATTTTTGGTACTTGTTTCAATAGTAACATTTTTGGTACTTGTTTTAATAATAACATTTTCAATAATAATTTAGTAATACTTGAGTAAGGATAATGTATTAATTAATGTATTGAGTAATGATACTTTTGGTAATAGTTTCAATAATAACACTTTTGGTACTTGTTTCAATAATAACATTTTTGGTACTTGTTTCAATAATAACATTTTTGGTACTTGTTTTAATAATAACATTTTCAATAATAATTTAGTAATACTTGAGTAAGGATAATGTATTAATTAATGTATTGAGTAATGATACTTTTGGTAATAGTTTCAATAATAACACTTTTGGTACTTGTTTCAATAATAACACTTTTGGTACTTGTTTCAATAATAACATTCTTGGTACTTGTTTCAATAATAACACTTTTGGTACTTGTTTCAATAATAACATTTTCAATAATAATTCACTAATACTTGAACAATAACAATACTTTAAGTAACGTATTTTTTTCATTCATTAACAATATGTTCAATACTTCCAATACGTTCAATAACAGTTTCACTATCAGAAGTAATAATACCCCCAGCAATAATAGTTTCAATGAAAACAGAAAATAGAAACAGATTGCAGATATCGAACGGTTGCAACGAATTGAAGCTAATTCGGTCGCTCGTTCATTACTGATTTAGATCACAATACAAAAAGTGAAGTCCAAAGAATTATCTTCGATACGCGACCAGCAAGGCGACAAGTCTGTTCCAATTCCAGAGGTCTCGATGTTCAATCGATCCTACGACCAGACCTACAACGATGAAGAAATCACGGAGACAAACAAAACTCTGGAGATTCTTCAGCAACCAGTACAATTCTATCTTTCTTTTAACAACAACAAATTTAAATATTATACTGATAAGAAAGATTAAATATTATACTTGTGAGTGTATTATTAAATTCTTTGAACAGAATTTATCTGATGATTTCGTCAAAGTAATTCATAATCCAGAAGTTATGAGGGAATTATTTAAAAAGAACGAAACTATTATGAATGTTGACAATTCTGAAGTTAATTCGGTTATGGGAGAATTCGAGAAGGAAGTGGCTGTAGCAAAAGTTGAGGATTCTGATGATCAAAGGTAAATGTGTTCATATTATAATTTGTATACTGAATGAATATGTTGATCATAATTTATAATTTTTTTAATGAATGAACAAGTTGATAATAATTCATGATTTGTATGGTGAATGAATAAGTTGATAATAATTTATAATTTGTAAAGTGAATGAATAAGTTGATAATAATTTATAATTTTGTAAAGTAAATGAACAAGTTGTTCATGATTTATAATTTCTATAGTGAATAAACAAGTTGAAAATAATTTATAATTTTGTAAAGTGAATGAACAAGTTGATAATAACTTATAATTTCTAAAATTAATGAACAAGTTGATAATAATTTATAATTTGTAAAGTGAATGAATAAATTGATAATAATTTATAATTCCTAAAATGAACGAACAAGTTGACAATAATTTATAATTTCTAAAATTAATGAACAATTTGATAATAATTTATAATTTCTAAAGTGAACGAACAAGTTGACAATAATTTATAATTTATAAATGCGAATTAACAAGTTAATAATAATAATAATAATTTGTAAAATGATTTTTAATAAATGTAGATGTAGAACCAAAGAGGAGACAAATACAATAAACGGGCAAGGAGACAAGATTGATTACAAAATCGAAGAGAACTGTCTTCAAAAAGCAAACGAAACGGAAGACAATGTTGATTCCAAAGAAATTAATAGCAATCAGATATCAGCAGAAAATAATTTACAGGGTAAGTTTGAGTAATGTGAGTGTTGCGAGGGGAGATTTGATGTTTGTCTCTCGTAGAATGGGTGCTCGAAGGCGAATGCTACTTGAAAATGTCCAATAGGATGCATCAGATGATCGGTAACGTCGAGAGGAGTTTGAAAAATTGTTTGAAGGCTCAAGGTATCCATGTTGAGTCAGATACAAAAGATACAAAAAGTATAGAGAATCAAGAAACACCTCAAACCTCGTCTGTTGTAATAAAATGTTGCAACGCTAAATTGTCCATTGTAAAATGAACTTAGATCTCTATATTTAAGGTAATATTACAAAAAAAAAAATACTGTTCCATACACTAACAACTTACTATTAATTTTCGTAAATAATTTGAGCTACAAAATATTTCAAGTGATCCACATTTCAGCTTCTATTTTTATTTCACATTATCGCAAAAATTTGATGCAAATCATCTGTAAATTCTAGGAAAATTTGCATCACGCTCTGAGTCACAATATAATAAATACGATACACGAAAAAAATTGGCACAGTCTTCCAATTTTATTTAAAACAATTCAGTATTGTATTATATTTTTAGATCATCATATATCAGAGGACTAACACTTGAATTTTTAATCACAATTACCTTAATGGATGCCATATTTCATTTATTCCGTATATGTTTACAGATCAGTCGTAAATTAAATGGATTCAAGTTCGCTGCAGTCTGATAGAAAAATCCGATTGTCGTCATCAAAAACACGAGCTGTAAATAATAAAATGTTGAATATTCTGCGTTCAATATCCGCTTCTACGTTATTTCTGTTCGTGCTAAATGCGTTGTATCCATTACGATCCTTTCTGTGCGATATCGAAACGTTAATAAACATGGTTCAGCAAAACAGCGATTTTTAACCGCAAAATCGCGGATCCACGTGTCACATTTCCATGTAATAATACTATTTTTAACTGTGGTTGATTTGAAATAAAGTTACGTCAAAAAATTCAATCGTTTTCCTAACCTCAAACCCCGAAGTTAATAAAAATTAAAAACTGAGCAAAAATTGCAGACTTAATATTTTTGATAAAGCGAGAAGTACATTTAGAAATCTTAGCTACGTCAATGTTCCATAAATTATTTTTAACCAGAATGCAAATGAGCGATAAAGACATGGAACTACAGATAACAAAATGGAGTCGGGCATTAGCGCTTACATAAACGCCACTTTGCTAAAACTATAGTACAAACTCTCAGTTTGCAACTTAAGTTGTTTGTTCACTGTCGAATTGTTTATTTCGGAAAGAGTTGTACGAGGTCACAGTGACAGGGTGGAAAACGTCGTACAGGAAGTTCTGCCCGCGAGCATGTGCATCGCCCCGTCGAACCATTCGAAAAACCGACTAAATATAGAACAGAAGCGGCGTTATTGTTGGGTTGCACGTATTTTCGTAGCTGCGTCTCTTTTTCCACGGTGTCTTCGAATTTATGAATTTACGACGCCAGAAAGTTCGCTGTACAATGCTCGCATCAGTCACTATCGTGACACGATTCGTCACTGTCGCGGATCTGGATCAATTATTTATAATTCATATTTCATTTTTCTCTTTTTTAGGCTTACTTTTGATAGCTTTTTTTTTACAAGTTTTGCAAATTTCAATTTTGGGATTAGATTTTTATTTTTGAGATCGATTTTTATTGAAATTATGGACTGTTTGTTGTTATTGTAAAATTTCATAACTTCTGGTATATTTTAATATTTTTATTATTTATTGTTTATTACTGCTTTTTATTTCGATGGGTTTTGAAACGGAGAAGTTACTGGAGTGAATGTTAATTTATAATGTTCATTTGGTTTGATGATAAAATGAAGTCTTAAAGAGTAAGTTTCTCTCATAAATGTTTTTTAAAGTATATATTATTTGGTTAGTGTAAAATATTTATTATTTTGTAAGATATACATTAAGTTTATAGTTCAAATCTAATTCTTAGCCCTCAAAGTCTGTGGGTGGAATTTCTCTCCACATTAGTTATTTAAATTCACAATAAAGTATGATTGTACATTTCATTCAATATTAGATAATAATACCACATTTATTTCATCATTTATAATTTTTTACTGTCACTAATAGATTTGAAAATAAATCAAAATTGACCACTTTTACTTAATGCAATTTTTTTTTTACTGAAACTCTGAAGGGGTGGGTTTCATCCTCCCTTAAATTTCACACAATAAATAATATTTCTCGAATAATATTTCTCCTTGAAAGATTTCCTTGAGTTTACTTTGGAAGTCTACTTTGAAAGCCTTCTTTGAAAATCTACTTTAAAAATCTTGTTTGAAAGCCTTCTTTGAAAGTCTACTTTGAAAGTCTTCTTTGAAAATTTACTTTGAAAGTCTACTTTGAAAATTTACTTTGAACATCTACTTTGAAAATCTACTTTGAAAGTTTTCTTTGAAAGTCTTCTTCGAAAGTCTACTTTGAAAATCTACATTAAAAGTCTATTTTGAAAGTCTACATTGAAGCTTTTCTTTGAAAGTCTTCATTGAAAGTCTACTTTGAAAAAAGCACCTCTGAGTTTCACTTCAAAATCTCCAAATAAAATTACAATTATTAAAACCTGTAAGCAACTCCACTGACTCCATTATTTCATAGGAGTATCTCTTCAGATTAAAAAGATGCAAAGAGCCCTTTACAACTCATTTGTCTCCCAAAATGGCGGATGTCAGACATCCAGGCATCCACAGCAACAAACGTCCAGCTGATCGATGCAATTCAGGAAGTTTATCAAAGAGTTATCGACTTCCTAGATCACATCCACACGGAAGTATCCATCGCGCATGCGCCATATCCAAAGGCGTCTTTGCGCACGCGGTCTTTCGAAATGGTATTTTTAGAGAAGTGAGTCGCTAGTTTGCAAGCAGCGACGGTAGTCAAGTGTCGTCGTTGACCCTAAGGAAATCGAACAACTATCGACAACTCGGATGACCACCGGTGAGTCTTTCTTCTTTGACTCGAATCGATTTTCAATTACGAAGAACTTTGTTCGACTTCGTTTCGATCGAAACCGTTCTATTTCGCAATTTCCGTTGTTCGTCGCGCAATTCTCCCTCGTGACGTGGTGATTACGCGATTCACGACACGTGCTACGAAAAATCGGTGGATTCGATGCTCTCGACTGCTGCTTAGTTCTCTCGTGGATCTAAATTTGGAACCCGTGCTGCACTCCTTGGTACACCTATTTATGATGTATTTATGGCAACGCACCGACTCGTGCTCGCGTTTGTTTCGCATGTTCGATGGATGTTGTACAATCTCTCGATTACACGAACCGCAGTAAACTGCCACCATTTTATGCTCTTCTATTTTCTACAAAGTTTAATTACTTATTTATAATTCTTCTATTACGTTCTTGTAAAATGAGTGTTGGGTTTACTTGGGAAGCTTACATGCAGTTCATTTTTATTCGAGTTAAATTTCCTTTGCAATTTTTATGTATAAAAGTTATTAACGCAACAGGTGATGGCATCAATTTTTACAGATTTTATCGTTTTTTTATGAGGAAAGTTATATTTCAACGTAATCTTGTATGGATTGTAATTTAAAGTACTTTGTGTGGAAGTTTATGTCCATAAAAATTTAGTTAGGCAGTTACTTAAATATGCAGGGTGACATTTAGTGGATTTTAGAGGACGTTATAAATTATTTTAGTACTGATGGATTGATTGAGTAAAGGATTGTAGGATCTTGAAGTAGGATCAAGAATTCAAGAGGATTCTTGCTCAGTAAGATCTTCAGTGTTGCAATTTATTTTTCTTCTTTCATTACTTGTTTAAAAACAACTAAAGATTACTTACTTTTGTTGATGAATATAATGTTAATTCATACTTAATATTTATCTAAAGGCAGGACTAGTTCAGCAAACACAATTAGAAACAGATTAGTTATACCCATCACTACCAACTGACTTATACCCATCACTACCAATTATTATACCCATTACTACCTAAACTAAATTATACTCTAAATATACTCATATCACATTTACTACCATCGCTAAATTTTTAACTTCAACAACAAATTTTATAGTTAAGAATCTCTGACAAATATTGTGAACCATTGATGACGCGTGTGATGTGAAACGTAGGTTGTTTGCTCAAAAACAAGTGTGGGCGCAGGGGGTTGAATATGGGGAGGTGGAGGAGCAACGGAAGACATTTCACCACTTCTTTTAGTTTTGAGACACATAAAATGTAAACACGATGATTTATAAATTTGGAAGTCTGTAAATTGGGAAACTTACAAGTTTGAAAATTTCTAGGTCCGAAAATTTATAGATTTGGAAGTTGTGAAGTGTGAGAACTTGCAACTGCGAAAATTTCTAAATCTGGGAACTTGGGAGTTAATTTCTACGTCTGAAAATTTTAGGGAGTGCAAATTTCTACGTCTAAAAATTTGAAAAAATATAAATTTCTATATTTGAAAATTTTAGGTGTAAATTTTTGTATCTGAAAATTTGGGAAAGTGTAAATTACCAAATCTGTAAATTAGTAAATTCGAGACTTTGATAATATGAAAATCTGTGAGTCTGAAAACTTGTGCACACAAAAATTTGCAAGCTTAAACATTCTAAAATTTGTAAATTTGAGAACGTGATAATTTGCAATCCTAAAAATATAAAAATTCCCAAACCCCAATATTCCTGAAATCTAAACTCCATAAACCCAAAATAAACTCCAAAACCTGAAAATTTGAGAACCCATAAATTCCAAAATCTGAAAACTTAAAAATCCTTAAATTTAAAAATCTAAAAATTCCAAAACCTCAATATTCATAAAATCTAAACTCCATAAACCCAAAATAAACTCCAAAACCTGCAAATTTGAGAACCCATAAATTTGAAAATCTGAAAACTTAAAAATCCTAAAATTGGAAAATCTAAAACTTTAAGAACCCATAAATTTCTAAATCGGAAACTTCACAAACGTGAAAATACAGAGATCAGAAAATCTCTATTTGTTGTTTCCTCCGTAAGAAAACAACGTCACAGGCTGCTCATTACTCTTACATAAAGGAAATCGTTTTATTTCGCATGAAATAAAAATTCTATAGCTGGTTCTTTGTTTTCCTTCGTTCGCTCGGAAATACGCGTCCGTTTTCGATCGTAGATCGAGTTATATTTAAGCATATTTACAAAGCTGGCGTTGCGAGCAGAGACGCGGTAGCACGCGAGCCATAAAGCTTCTTCGAACATTCCCTCTCGTAAAAGTTACACCTCAAAAATAAAAAAAATTGAAAAAATTATCAAAAGAAATAAACACAAGATTGTCCAACATTTTGATATATTTTTATATATTTTGATATTCTATTTTTCGAAAATTCAACAATTAACCTAACTTTGAAGATTGAATCAATGTTCCTTTTCTTCTGTCATAGAATATTAATTCTTTTTTTGTATCCACCGTCGATGGACGTCAATGCCCATTTTACGGTGAAGGATCGAGATTGATCTGTCTTCTAAAAATACGAACTGACCTGGCCCGACTTTTTTCTCTGTGCCAACTCTCTAGCTACGAAGTTGATTGCTTCTTTGTACATCGCAGATATCGATATAGATTCGTTTACCTTAGCGTTCGCTCTATTTTGAAGTTCTCTGCCATTTCTAGGAACAAGGTACTTGTGAAATTGAGTTAGGGGGACGTGATGGAATTACTCCTCGAGTAAATGTGAAGAGCAAATAAATTTTAAATAAGTATAACTTAATTGTGTATTGCTTCTCTTTGGAAGGGTAACTGTTTCTGAATGGTGGAGAGATTGAACAATTTTCTGGGGAATAGAAAATATTTTATAGAGTAACTACAACTAATTTAAATTGAATAAATATAATTTTTAAATTTAATAGAAGTGGAGGGTTTAATAGAATTTTCAAATTTGATAGAATTTGCAAATTTAATAAAATTGGAGGGTTAAATACAATTTGTAAATTTGATAGAATTTGCAAATTTAATAAAATTGAAGTATTAAATAGAATTTTTAAATTTAATAGAATTTGCAAATTTGATAAAATTGGAGAATTAAATAGAATTTTTAAATTTAATAGAATTTGCAAATTTAATGAAATTGGAGGACTAAATAGAATTTGTAAATTTCATAGAATTTGCAAATTTAATAAAACTGTAGGGTTATATAGAATTTGTAAATTTAATAAAATTTGCAAATTGAATAAAATTGGAGAATTAAATAGAATTTGTAAATTTAATAGGATTTGTGGATCAAACAAAATTAATAGGTAAAATGCAGAGACCAAGAAAAATTTGCATATTCGCGATTAAAAATTCTGTTCATAAACTTTCCGTATGGATTGCACACAGTTTTTACAGTCTTATGGTCCCCATGTTATGGGGTGTTTCCTGAAATTTCCCAAAGGAATTGTCCATTCGAGTAGAACAAGGCACCATTGATGCAACTAGCAGTAGTAACGACGCAATTTGATACTGTTCTAATATTTGTATCAAGCTTATTTATAAGTTGTATAAATATATAAATACTTTAGAATGTTATATACGTCATATTTTATTTAGAACTTTTCTGACGTAGTCAATGGGTTACAAGTTTAGATGGTAATTTCTATTGAGTTGCTTTGTATATTCATTCTTAACTTTGATATTCAGAATATATTGTTTCAAGTGTCTGAGAGCTTTATTGTAGTTAGAAACGTTTGATGTGAATTGTAAAAGAGAGTCGATAATATAAAATGTTTAATGACGAGTTCAGAGGATACCTTTTACTGATTCAACTTGTACATTAATTATTAAGAATTCTGGTATACTAACAATTTATTGTATCATTTATTTAAGAGCTTTATTATATTTTCAAGTATCTAAAATGATTTAAAAACAAGTCAATCATATAAAGTACATATGACAAATTATTTTATAGGTTAGGTTTTGCTAATTCATCCAGTACATTGATTATTAAAAACCTTGATGTACTAACAATATATTATATCATTTACTTAAAATCTTTATTATATTTTCAAGCATCTAAAATGATTTAAAAACAAGTCAATCATATAAAGCACACATGACAAATTATTTTATAGGTTAGGTTTTGCTAACTCATCCAGAACATTCATTATTAAAAACCTTGATGTACAAACAATATATTACATCATTTATTAAAAATCTTTATTATATTTCCAAGTGTTTCAAACGTCTTAAAACAAGCCATTTTTAAAAAGTACACGTGACATGTTATTTTATAGGTTAGTTCTTGTTAATTCATTTTAGAAGATGATTATTAAAAACCTTGATGTACAAACAATATATCATATCATTTACTTAAAATCTTCATTGCAGTCTCAAGTATTTTATACAAGTTATACAAAGTACATAAAACAAGTCAATTTATAGGTTAGTTCCTACTGACTCCTCCTATATGTCTGTTATTAAGAATCCTCATACATTTCATTGTTTTTTAAGAGACATTTACCAATGTTTTCAAGTTCATTATATTCCTTGTTGTCCACAACAGGCCAAGTATTAAAAAAAAGACGAAATAGGCGGAACAAGTAGAATAAGCGTAACATGGGTGCGACGGCAAGTAGTAACGGTGCCCCATCACCGTCCGCACCATCCATGGAACGAACCGAAGAGACTTTTATCCGCGGTACAGAGGAGTCTTACTGTCCAGAATACACGAACGAAAATATACGACAAAGGAGGAGGACTGGCGCGTTCGATGTGGGTGAAGAACCTCGATCACAGGTTAAATTTAAAGCGAATATTTATTGGTGTTCAGCCTGCGGTTGAATGGAAACGACGCGAGTTTGAAAATGCTTTTATTCGCGTTTTATAGGGTCCGAGTCCTTATGCGACCTTCAGGGGCGAGGAATGGTGGAGTCAAAGACCGTCGGCGCCCAGTTTGTCGAACTTGAGACATCCTCGACGAGAGACTTTGGTAAGAAATTATTTTTCTTTATTACGAATTTTAATAATTTATTTTATTGAGAGTGATGAGAGTTTGAGTGATGGAAATTTTATGAAAAATTTATTTACTCAAATTTGAAGTTGATTAAGTAAAAAATATTATATAGAAGTTTACGTATTTACAACATATGTGAAAACAAGTGAAACATGTATGTACTGTATGATACATATGAGAAAGCAAAATTGTTTAAGATACATTAAGTGTATATTAAAATACATTAAGTGTATGAATTAATATAGTACTTCTAATTATTTAGAGAGTAAAAATAATTTATAAGAACATACCTCTTCAAGAATTGAAAAAAAAAGGAACATACATTTCTTGTTCATTTTATATCGTCAAAGTGCTTTGTTTATCTTCCATCAATATTATTACATAATTAAAAACTATATACAGCAGTACTTCTCAGTCAAAATGACTAATACTTCATTCGCTATATTTACTAATGTGCTAACACTTTGATCACCATCTTAATTCTCCCACCTTTCATTCAAACTCTGAAATTTGATACATGACGACATTTCAGTATTCTCCCCGATTCTTGGTACAAAATTCTTTCCTGAAGTTCTCTAAAATTTTATATACGTTTCGATGATTCAACATCGAGCCCTGAAGCTTCAGAACTTGGCGATGATCAAGACCGTGAGATCCCATTGTGTCGAAAAACATCCTCAAAATTTAATAATACGCACTTACATCACATCTAACTCTTCTTCTGAACGATAAAATCTGTTTATTCGATGAAACACAGCTTATTTTCAATCGGGCTGAATGTTGTGCTTTGAGGAAATTAATTGAGTCTGAATTGTTATCTGAACTTAATTTTGGACAGTTGATTTGAAAGATTAAGCTTCGATTAGTCTGTTGGGGTTTCTGATCAAGTTTTTATTGTGTACTTGAATCTTTGACTAATTGTAAGTGCAAGTTGTCAGTATCTACTGATTTACTACTACTTTTCTGATTAATTGCAAGCTTTTGTCAATTTATTTGAACGTGTAAGTATTGATTAATCTCAAATGTTTGAAATAGGTTCTGATCAATTTTTGGATACATTTTGGTTAAATTCTGGTTAACTAAATCTTGAAATCATTGGCTAAGTTCTGATACACTCAGATCTTTAATTAAGGTCTGATCAATTCAATTAAACCTTTCACTACAAGGTTTGATCAATTCTCTCAAACCCTTCACTCCAAGGTCTGATCAATCCACTCAAACCTTTCAGTACAAGGTCTGATTAATCCACTCAAACCTTTCACTACAAGGTCCGATCAATCCACTCAAACCCTTCACTCCAAGGTCTGATCAATCCTCTCAAACCTTTCACTCTAAGGCCTGATCAATCCAGTGAAACCTTGCACTTCAAACTCTGATCAATCCACTGAAACCTTACACTTCAAACTCTGATCAATCCTCTCAAACCTTTCATTCCAAGGTCTGATCAATCCTCTCAAACCTTTCACTCCAAAGTCTGATCAATCACTCCAATCAATCTCCTCATTAACCAAACTAATAAATCTCCCCCAGTCTTTGACTACCCCAATCTAAATTTTTGATCAACTTCCAATCCACCTCTCCAAATCATTAACCTCCAATAAATCTTAGTCTCCCAGATCCAATTAACCTACTTAACTCAAATCATACCCAAAACTCCCAGCAATCTAACTCTTTACCTAAACCCCCAAATTTTTAAACCTTGCGTTTTATTCGAATGTCGTTGGCTCGAAATTTTCCGAGGCATTTTCTTTTGTCTGACGGAAAAGCGTCGCGAGTATCTGGCTGTTCTCCAAGCGCTGGCGTCTCTTCATGATTTCGGGAGAACACGCTGAGTCACGGTCAACCAGAGTTCGCAGGCATCGATCACGATCACGTGCCTTCGTGTCTCGAGTTCCTTCGCAGAACTCGACGAGTCTGGTGCCAGTGCACTCTCGTGGATCGTTCGATGAGGATCCAGCTTTAAAACTCGCGATCGATCTCGTTCATACACGCAGTCTCTTTGTCGACGCTGCGTACATGGATACGCGAACTTTCATTCGTTTCTGCGCTTTTATCGGACTTAGACGTCGTGCACACTTTTCTAGTATTAATCGTTGAGTTTCGTGATTTAGTGAACTTCGTTTCCGTGGATTTGTGACATTTTTGTTGGGGTAGGTTCAATGCTGTATTGATTTTTTTGGGACAGTATTGGTTTCCATTATTTTATTTGTTGACAGCATTTTTTTGTTTAGCAATATTTTATTGACTGACAGTATTTCATTGACTGACAGTATTTTATTGACTGACAATTAATTTGAAGTAGTGAAATATCAAAACAGTCAATCATCATCACATCTCGCCACACGACTTTATTTCATCTCTATCTTCACGAAGACAGAAATTAATTCCAGCATAAAAGAGCTATTTTTAAATTTCATTTAAAGTAGCCATTTACAATTTCACGAATTTAATTATCAAAGCAATTCAAGCACTCCGGCAATGCAAAGAGAGCAACGAGCCACGTAACCATTCCTTGATCCAGAATTCCGATCGTCGATCGACTTAGGTTCCGATCGTCTCTGAAATTAGTCCATTTATTTATATTGCAGTTGACGTACGCCGCACAGATGACAGGTTGGCAGTCGGCCGAGGGGCACAGCCCTTCGTTCTCTCAGGAGACGATGGAACTGTCTAGAGTGATCTCTCAGTTAGCGATGGCGAATCAACAGCTGGCCACAGCGCACGCGGCTACGTTGGGTCATCTGGAGACCCTATACGTCGAACTTCGAAAGGAGAGAGACAGAAGGCGCGAAATGGATGTGTCGAAGAAACGGTTGACGATCGAGGAAGACGAGTGCGAAGAGAAACGAAGATTGGAGGCGGGAGACAGATTGGAGTCGGATACCTGTCTGAGACACAGAAGCTGTCAGGATGAAAACAGGAAACTTCGGTCTAGGATAGAAAGATTGGAGATGATGATGAACAGAGATTTGAGGATAAATGAAACGTTAGTTTGTGACGATTCGAATCGACAGATCGGCTGTGATAAGCTTACAAGTACCGTACCTGAAGAATATAGAACGAGTGACATGAGTCGAGATCTCAGGGAAGAGAGATCTGATGATACGGTGGTGAATTTGCATTTAAAGTCTGGGGATGAGTGTGTGATGAAGAGCGAGGATGAGAGGTTGCTCAGGGAGGTCGTCAGGCTATCGGAAGAGGTCGAGAGGTTAAAGGCTGAACGACTGGAGTACCAAAGCTTGAACCAAAGACTGGAAAAGGAGTTGGAGGAGGAGAAGGCGGTGGTCCACAAGTTGACGATGGATTATGAGGTATGATTTAAAGATGTGCATTTGGTGAAATAAACAAAGCACGTATATCATTGATATTGAGTACCATGTAAATTTTTTTGGCATATACACATATGTGCAATATAGACTCCTTTATTTTTTCTTAAACATTTCTTATGTGGATTGACATAAGTGAAGTACCGATACAACATCTAGACTGGTGGTATTTCATATGTGTAATATGTATTATGCATTCTGACTTTATACAACAATGTTGCATTAAATTGCAATAAGTTTCACAGTCTTGCGTTATGGGATCATATTTTACATATATTAATATTACTTTACATCTGAATGTACATATATGAAATCATATGTTAACAAATGACATACACATATGAAACCAAAATTATACACATATACATATATATAAAAATTACTTGTACATATGAAACCAAAATTACACACATGTGTCAAACCAAAATTACACATATGTATCACACCAAAATTACACACATGTATAAAGAAACTACTTACACATATGAAACCAAAATTACACACATGTCATATCAAAATTACACATATGAAACTAAAATTACATATTACTCAAACCAAAATTACACGCATGACATCAAAATACACATACGTGCCAAAATAGCAGTCCAAAGGTCCACCATAAACGTACCATCTTTTATTGCAACAAAATTAAATTGTTACAGGAATCCAAAACGCGACACGAGAAAGCAGAATCAAATCTGCAAGTGCACAGAGAAGAATACGATAAGCTCATGGAAAAGTTTGACGTGGCAAAAAAGGAAACGGAAAGGTTGTTGGAAGAAATTGATAAGTTTAACACGCAAAAAGACACTGCCGAGGCGAGGATCTCTAGTCTAGAGCAGGACCTAGAAAAGTCTTTGTTAGAAAAAGAACAGATCAAAAGCATAGAGAGCCAGAAGACTTTGAAACTGAAGGCACAATTGTCCGAGGAGGTTTCGGATAAAAAGAAACAGATCAAGGCTCTCGAGGACGCTTTGGATGAGATTCAAAGACTGAAGGAGACTATCAAGACTGAGAAAAAAGATGACGCTTCGAAAGAGGACGTTGGTATGTCACTTTAATTTTTATTCTCTTAAATTTTACAAATTTTTATTATTTATTCAATTCGAAACATGAGAAATATTTTTCGCTTAAAAATTTTCTATATCCTGCAATTTTTACACGAACATTTACAATTTTCTATAATTGAAACATGATCGATAGGTCCAATCGAATCAACAGACGATTCGCAAGAAAATTCCTCAGCAGAACGTGCAACGAATTTGGAGGAGTTCAAGAAAGAATTGACTTTAAAAAGAGAAGCCAGACAAAGAGCCATTGCTGCTGTTTCCTCGGAAATGGAACGGCTTAGACGAGAATTAGATGCAGAGAAGGAGGCTCACTCAGAAACGTCAAGGGTGTTAGACCTTTTGAGGTCTGCGCAGAACGATCCTCAAGCACAGATACAAAGAAACTTGGATGAAAATTCAAAACGATCTAGGATGAAAGATCAAAAGCCGGATGAACATGAGATGGCTATGAAGCGAATTGAAGCTCAACAATTGGCGAACGTTTTGAAGGTAGTGTTATAAATTTCAAGATAGATACTGTTGAGCTTTATTTGTTTAGTTCTAGTTAAAAATTTAGTTGGGAGGTTATTGATACATGTAGCATCTCATGTTATGTCATATGATTGCATGAATACATTGAATTACCATATGTATGTTACATATATACCATATGTGTTACTTCATTTACCATGTGTTATATCATCAAATGTACATGATATTATTGTATAATGTCATACATGTATAATACCACATATGTCACACATGACATTATACATGGTATTATTTTATAATGCCATACATGTATAATACCACATATGTCACACATGATATACATGATATTATTGTACAATGTTATATATGTATAATACCACATATGTCGCACATGACATTATACATGATATTATTGTACAATGTCATACATGTATAATACCACATATGTCACACATGACATTATACATGATATTATGGTACAATGTCATACATGTATAATACCACATATGTCACACATGACATTATACATGATATGTATAAATTATATATAACATGTGATTAATTTTATTTGATTTGCACGACTCAGGTCTCCGACGAGCTGAGAGCCGACATTCGCCTCCAAATCGACAAAATGGACGACCTCCGTTACCAGCTGGAAACAGAGCCCGATCAGCATCGATATCGCATCCGAAGCTTGGCAGAGCTGACGAACAAAACGCGGGAGGCTCTTCACCGAAGAGAATTACGTGCCAACGAGCTGAAGGACCATCTCGCGCAGATTCTGGTCCGATTAGGGGACAGAAGTTTCTTGGACCTGAAGGACGACGTTGGCCTCGAGTGTGAGCGTCAGCTGGAGAACATCGATAGCCTGAAGAGCCTCTACAACGAAAGGCTGAAAGTGCTGAGCGAATTGAAAGAAGCCGCAGCCAGGGAACTTGTGGATGTGAAGGAGAGATTGGATCAAGCGCTGAAGAAGTCAGAGTGCTTGGAGGAGGATCTTAGGAAGGCTGACGAGAAGGTATTGTGAGATTGTAATGTTGCCGATGAAACGAATAAAGAGATTTTAACTTGCAGATCGATGCTCAGGATACGGAGATTACGAATTTGGAGTCGCAACTTGGACTTACTAAGGCTGACTGCAGGGATCTTCAGAATCAGATGTCGCTTATTAATGGGCTGTTCACTCAGATGCTGCTGGGTGCTTCCTCTGCTGACATGGACCTCGATCGACTGACTCAGTTACTTCAGGTACTGCTACTTCTTTTGCAATAATTATTTTATGCATGATCGACAAGTTGTACCAGTTAAAAATATTATCTAAAGGCTTGACACTGGGGTATTAATGTGGAACTCATTTTAGAGGAACTCATTTTAAATTAAAAATAAACTTGAAAAATAAATGTATAACATCAAATAAATTAATATACAGAATCTGTCTTTACTTCACAAAGATTACTACAAAGGTGTTTATCTTCCACGAAACAATCACCTTTTCTCTTAGTTTCGTACCTCTCCGATAGATGA
The DNA here is from genome assembly GCA_963576845.1 of Megachile leachella. Taxonomy (NCBI): domain Eukaryota; kingdom Metazoa; phylum Arthropoda; class Insecta; order Hymenoptera; family Megachilidae; genus Megachile; species Megachile leachella. The sequence continues at coordinate 12,136,453 of OY756255.1, forward strand.
CGGTAACAGTACGCTCGAGACGCGGTGACATAAAATATATAAAAATAACTAGTTATTAATCTTCTGATCTAATTATTAGGAGAATCATGATCTGATTTGTGACATGGCGAGAGAGGAAGGCACCGAGGCTGCAGCTCTTCCGAAGCTTCTTCTTGACTTAATTGAACAAGTAGAAGGAGGCAAAGGTTCTCAGAAACGGACAGACAGTGAAAATAATGGAGCTGAAGCTGAAGTGGAGAAGAAGGAAGAGGATCTTCAGCAAGAAGACATTGCACACAATTTACCCAAGGTAATAATTAAAAATATTCTTCTGCAGATATGTACTTGTAGATATTCTACTGTTGATGCATGTGTGTTCATGTGTATCATGTGTTATATATGTGTGTTTGTACATATCATTATATGTTTCATGTGTGTCTACACATGTGTTTACATGTCTACATGTGTCTATATCTGTTAACATATGTCAACATGTATATCTATATGTGTCTGATCATATACATATCGTATGTATCATATTCATATGTGTCATATTCATATGTGTCCATAGGTGGTATATGTCCATACATGACTACATGTGTCCATACTTGTCTACATATGTCTACATGTGTCTGCATGCGTTTAAATAAATCTCCATACGTTCATGCGTTTATATATGTCCACATGTCCATATGTGTCCACATATGACTACTGTAACTTCTATTATAATTCAAAATTAACATCTAATAAAATTATTATTATCAACGAAATATATTGCAATAAAATTCGAGAGTCTTGATACAATTTTTCTCCTCAGGTATGGCGTGTTCTGTTAGAATTGCTAAGCTGTCACGCAGAAGGTACACCATCCGCGTCCGCAGCATCCTCTTCGGATCCGAACAGCTGTTACAAGTCCGTCGACACACCAGCTGGTCCCAGACTAGTGATATCCGTCAGCAAAACGTACATTCGCTTAAAAGAATTGATTTTGGAGAAAAAGCACTTGGAGAAAGAGATGAACCGAATGAAGCAGTTGAACGCTCATTTGGAATGCAAGCTTGGTGAACAGGTAAAATAAAATTAATTACTCAAATCATATTGGAACCAGATTAGTAACAAGTATAATATAATATTAAATATTGTATTTTGAAGAGATGAAATTCTATAAAATTTAGGTTTGTTTGAAATTTTGGTAGTGAAGTATTTAACTCAAACAATTCCTCATTTTCATTTCTAAGATACAATTTAATGAAAAGAGTTTGATACATGATTTATCAGGAGAAGAGACTATCAGCAGTGTCAGCAGAGTTAAGCAAAACCTGGACCATAGTGGATCGCATGCAGGCACAACATCATCAGCTACACACTCACGAGAAGATTCTGCGATACGAGCTTCAACAAAAGCGGAAGATGCTTCAAGAGCTGAAACAGGAACTGGAATATTGTCGTGAAAAGTGGGAGTCCGCCAGACAGAAGAATACAAACACTGAATTAGAGTGGAGGAGCTTGAGACGAGAGTTCGCTGCTAGAAAAGCTCTGGCTGCTCATGACTCCTTCAACAATAGGTAAAGTCATTGTTAAACGAAAGAGGTGTACCTTTGAATAAAAATATACGTTTGACATTAATATACTGTTAAAGAGATTGACTGTTTCATTTTAATTTTGACTGTTTAGTGCTGAGAGTGGATTTAGCGATGAACGAGGAGATGATACTGATGAGGAAGAGGATAACTCTGTTGAGGAAAGAATTAGACTTGGGCCACGAAGGAGACCTCGAAAGGTTGATAAGGATAATATTACGCCTACTCATTAATTTCTAATTTCTGGTGACTTTAATTATTAATTTGTGGTGAATGTAACTACTGATTTCTACCTTTGATCAATTTTATTGTTCAGCTCTAATTTTGTAACCCCCAGTCACTAACTACAGATTTATAATTATTGTAATTACTAATTCCCAACTTTTACTGTAGATAATCACAATTACTACGTTCTGGTTTCTAAATAATTTCAATTATTAATTTCTAACTCATAAAATGTATTTTCAGGAGAGTCCTCGAGCTCCAACCCCGGACACAGAGTCAGAGCAACCAACAGACACCGAGCTCTCCGAATCCAAAACAGGCTCCTCCGCAACGTTAGAGCAGCGGACATCCACACCCGAGACAGAAGCCGAGTTAGACGAACCTGAAGCTTCCGAGCAGTCAAACGTCGCAGACAACTCAGTATGTATTTGCAAAATTTCAATTCCTCGATCACAAAGCTTATTGTTAAAGTTATTTTTTTTGCGCAGTGTATTCTTAGTTTTAGTTTAGGTTTTACACAAATAAGCACTTTTTTATTTCTACAGAAATAGTATTACACGTGGTTCATTGTCTGATACATAATTTGATCTAATTAGGTTATCTTATGGATTAAGCGGAGCTTTTGTCTATCTTACAATTTAACATAGTTATGATCTAATACTTATGATGTCGCTACTTGCTAAATCAAGAATTGTTACTTCACAACACTTACGACGAAACTTCTTCAGGTAAATCTGAAGAGTCCTGAAGAGTCGTTGGATCCCCTGGACCAAGCTCTGACGAACGTCATCCAGAACCTCATAGCAATCGAAGACTCGAGTCCCTGCAAGGAAAGTGAAAAGATCGAAACCCCTGAAGAACCACAACCCAACCTAGAATCATCAAAAGAGGATCTCGCAACGCACACAAGTACAGAAGTTCCTAGTGTAACCGAAACGCGAACAGATGAGAAGCAAACGGGTGAGAAAGCAAAGAGCGAAGATACCCTGAAATCGTCTGTGTCTCACGTACCCAGTCCAGTCAGCACGCAGCCTGTGTTCTCCATCGGGCCCTTCCCTCCGTCCATTGTGACACCTGCGACCGTGAAAAATGCCCAATTCAGCGGGACACCGGTCACCGGTTCGCATAATCGATTTTCTGCTCCAGTTTTCGGTGCTTTGACGGACAGTCGTTTCGACACTCAAGATGGGGATCCAAAAGAGAAACGGGTCGACTGCGACAGCGTGTCGGTGGATTCTTCCTCGAGTATGGAGACGGTGAAAGACTTCTCCGTAAAGGAGCCTGAAACTGAACCAAAACAGGAGAGTGTACAAGAATCCAGCGGAATAACGAGGCAGGAGGAGAAGAAGAGCGCGAAGACCAGGACTCCTGAAGAAGTTATGGCCGCGAGGGAAGACAGACTGAAGAGACTGGAAGAACAGGCCAAGTGGTTGATGAATAAGATGAACGCGACCAGTAGGAGAGGGTCGGCGTTGAGCAACAGGCTTGAAGAGCTACATGAAGTTTATGGGGAGCCACCTGTTCCACCACCCATGCCAGATGTGCTGCCTGCCAGGCGGCTCAGGACTAATTTGGCGGATCTACCTCGGCAGGTACGAATTTTTTATGTTTAGGGGTCTTGGGGAGTTTAGGAAGTTCTTGGAGTTTTGTATTTTGGGGTCATTTTAGGATATTTGCGATTTTGGGACGTTTAGCATTTTTTAACTGACTTTGAAAAAGGAGGAGGTTACTCAATTCGATCAGTATTTTTTTTTTCTATGTATGTTCGCTGATTACTCCTAACTGGGTGGACCAATCGGAATGATTGGTAGGAATTACATCTGGTAGGGTCTGACTCGCCATTGGTATCATTATTAAAAAATTTTTCATTTTTTAATTGCAAAGTATTTTTTGGGATGCTGGAGGTTTTGGAACGTGTGGGACTTTGGGACGTATGGGATTTTGGAACGTGTGGGATATTGGGACGTGTGAGATATTGGGACGTGTGGGATTTTGAAACGTATGGGATATTGGGGCGCGTGGAATATTGGGACGTGTGAGATATTGGGACGTGTGGGATATTGGGACGTATGAGATATTAGGACGTGTGAGATATTGGGACGTGTGGCATTTTGGAACGTGTGGAATATTGGGACGCGTGAAATATTGGGACGTGTGTAATATTGGGATGTGTGGAATTTTAGGATGCGTGGAATTTTGGGACGTGTGGGATTTTGGGATGTGTGGAATTTTGGGACGTGTGGAATTTTGGGACGTGTGGGATTTTAGGACGTATGGGATTTTGAAATGTATGGAATTCTGAAACGCGTGGAATTTTGACACGTGTGGAATTTTGGAAGATTTATTCGTTTCAAATGTTGGAATTATGAATCGTTGGGACTATGGAGCGTTGGAACATTGAAACTATGAGTTATTCCAAAAAATTATAAAATAACTACAAAAACCATCATAACAAACTGCTCCCAATAAAACCAGCACAAGTTACATAAAACATAAAATTAGATCATTATTAATTATCATGTTATTGTTTCAGGTACCTGAATCATCAGAGAGTACTATAAATATCGAGAAGTCCGTCTCGAACGGTGGTTCCGACTCGCCTTGAGACGTCCATGATTTTTCACTGCACGAAGAAACATTACTCGACGTTTATTTTCGTCGGCCATGAAAACGTGAAGTGCACGAACGCCATTTGTCGAGAAACGTGTTGGCTCGCGGTTTCGGGAGTCGTTGCATAATTCTGTTTGACTCAGGTCATTCGGTACTTGAGTTAATTGAGACGACGTGTTTTTATAATTACGCGGAAACATTATCGCAAGGTTTTATCGCGTTCTATTATTTTTATTGTGTCATCGTTTTACGGACGTGTTACGTCTCGTTCCTACGTGTGAATGTCTATGTGATTACGAGCCGTTCCTCTTTTGTACTTTCTACGAATTGTACCTATGAATTTCTCTGTATAAATAAAATTATGGAAAAAATCAGAACAGAGGATATTTTATTTGTAGCTGTACATCAAATATTTTAATTGAAGCTGTACGTCAAATATTTTATTTGAAGCTGTTCATCAAATATTTTTCTTGAAGATGTACATCAAATATTTTATTTGAAGCTGTACATCAAATATATTAATTGAAATTATACATTTAATATTTTACTTGAAGCTGTACATCAAATATTTTAATTGAAGTTATACATTTATTATTTTACTTGAACCTGTACATCAAATATATTAATTGAAATTATACATTTAATATTTTACTTGAGGCTGTACATCAAATATATTATTTGAAACTGTGCATCAAATATTTTGCTTGAAATTATACATTGAATATTTTACTTGAAGTTATACATCAAATATATTAGTTGAAACTGTGCATCAAATATTTTGCTTAAAATTATACATTTAATATTTTGCTTGAAATTATACATGAAATATTTTATTTGAAATTATACATAGAATATTTTACTTGAAGTTATACATCAAATATATTATTTGAAACTGTGCATCAAATATATTGCTTGAAATTATACAATTAAGGGTAATAAAAGAGTCACATAATTGATGGGATCGATATGATTTATTTTCAAATAATTAACAATTCTCAGGGTGTAAAAGTCTCCTCCGCGTACATGAGCTGAATCGCTAAACTATATACCATGGATATGTATAATATTCACAAGGCTCCATGAATAAAATTCGTACAAAATCGTTCTCGTAACAAAGAAAGAAAAGAAGAAGATAGCTCTAGGTACGCCAAGTTTGATTTGTTCGAAAAGGCACTCCGGACAAGGTTTACAAAATGGATTCCGGTCAAACCGAAGCTACATAAAAATGACGCTCGTAAACTACTTTAGGTCTCTTTACAATGATTCCGTTATGAAAGACACTCAGACACACACTCACACAGTCGCGCAGAAATGATTGTCTAAATTTTTCTCGTGCACACCTTTCATTCCTGATCGATGATCTTATCTTACGATTTATCTACAGACTTTATACTCTAGTCGGACTTCTACCTTATCGTTCACGTCGATTAATCTCATTCGTAGCAATAACTGATGACGGTACCTTTTCGGTCGGGTGTGGACAAGGTTCGTATCACAGTGCACGTCGTACACCATTCGTCGTTTACTCTAGGAAAACTTACACTATGACACGAGGGAACGTTGGCACGTTTTGCAAGGACTCGTATGGAAATACGGGGAGATATGGGGGACTATTGTTATATTGCCACTTTTGGGATATCTTGTTTTATGGTATTTCATTTAAGATATTTTACTTAGGGTATTTATTAGGATACTTTGGAATATGGGGAATTATGGGTTTGAGAGATTTAGGGTGGAATATGGAGATTTTGGAATTTGGAGATTTTGGAATTTGGAAATTTTGGAATTTGGAAATCTTGGTATTTGGTAATTTTGGAATTTGCAAGCCTTGGAATTTGGAAATTTTAGAATTTGAAAATCTTGGAATTTGGAAATCTTGGAATTTGCAAGCCTTGGAATTTGGAAATTTTGGAATTTGGAAATCTTGGAATTTGGAAATCTTGGAATTTGGAAACCTTGGAATTTGGAAACCTTGGAATTTGGAAATCTTGGAATTTGGAAATCTTGGAATTTGCAAGCCTTGGAATTTGCAAGCCTTGGAATTTGGAAATTTTGGAATTTGGAAACCTTGGAATTTGGAAATCTTGGAATTTGGAAATCTTGGAATTTGCAAGCCTTGGAATTTGCAAGCCTTGGAATTTGCAAGCCTTGGAATTTGGAAATTTTGGAATTTGGAAATCTTGGTATTTGAAAACCTTGGAATTTGGAAACCATGGAATTTGGAAATTTTGGAATTTGGAAATCTTGGAATTTGAAAATCTTGGAACTTGAAAATTTTGGAATTTGTAACTTTAGGAATTTGGAAATCTTGGAATTTGTAAATTTGCAAATTTAGAAATTTACCCTAGTCAGCAATATAACAAAAATCCCCCATAACCGTGTATAAAATTATTTTGCAGTCAGACGCAAAAATTCCTATAAAATTTAACAATGTTCTCAAACTATTTTTATCGCATAAGCGTACATCGACTTCACAGGTAAATTTCGCCTCGAAATTTCGACAATAACGTCCTTAAATATAAATCCTCCGAAAAAATATAATAAATTATGTATTTGGTGCACGCGTTGTGCGCGCATAGCTCGTTCGATAAGGCACCTCAATGTTCCACTGAATTTTTTTGTACAAATATCATATTATAATATTATGTATATTAAACAATATTAACGACACTTTTGAACTGTTTCGTAATACGTATCACTTCGATCGTAATCGTTGTTTAATCACCGAGAATATCATCCACACGTGAGGTCACGATCTTAACAATTCTACTAAATTAATTTAAGTAATTTATGGCTACTTTTCGGCCCCCTTAACAAGTACAATACAATACAAAATACATTTCGTCTCTGGTTTATATAAAAAATACAAAAGTCTAAGTCGCTAGAACTCTCTCTCTCATTTTTTTTTTAATCGACAATTCGATCTCTCCTGTCAGTTCGGAGTAAAAATTACAATAGAAAATATTTATATTTATATGTATATCGTTCGCTTTTATCGATTATTAACCCTTTTTTGGAGCACGAGATTCGCAGTAATTTTTAAATTCATACTAAATATATTTTTATCTCTTCATATAATACAGTCTCGTTATATTGCCGTTTGGGGCTGGTTGCATAGGGATCCGTATTTCAATTTAGAAATTTTTGGATTCTGGTTTGGTAATTTTTTAGTGTCTCAATTTGGAAATTTACCAATTCTCCAAATTTTCAATTTTCCAAATTTTCAATTTTCCAATTTTTCAATTTCCCACTTTCTCAATTTTCTATTTTTCCAATTTTCCACTTTCACAATTTCCCAATTTTCCATTTTCTCAACTCCCCAATTTTCGAAACTTTCAATTTCTCAATTTTCTTATTTTACAATTTTCCACTTTTTCAATTTCCCAATTTCCCACTTTCCCAATTTTCTAATTTTCCATTTTCTCAATTTCCCAATTTTCCAGTTTTTCACTTTCTCAATTTTCCACTTTCCCATTTTCCCAATTTTCCTATTTCCTAATTTAATATTTTCTCAATTTCCCAATTTTCCGAAGTTTCAATTTCTCAATTTTCCAATTTTTCACTTTCCCAATTTCCCAATTTCCCACTTTCCCAATTTTCCAAATTTCCAATTTCTCAATTTTCCAAATTTCTAATTTGTGAATTTTCCAATCATCCAATTACCAATTCCCAAATCTGCCAATTTCTAAATTTACATATACAAATACATAGATCCCTACGCATTTGAACTAACCATCACCACGCACATCGCAACGTCACACGTCACACGCATCACAATTCCCCATAAAAATCACCAACTCCCTCTACAACCCCGCAATATAACGAGACTATATTTCCAAATACACGCAATTCCTCCGCAATATTCCAAAATCTTTGTACCAATCTACCATAAAACCCCACGAAACCGATTTTCCAAAGGGTCCAACAAAGAAGAAAAATGACGATAAAAAATATTTATATACGCTTCACTGTATCATTTGCAAGTATCTATTCTCCTCCAGCAAGGAGCTCAACGAAGATGTCATATCATTGACCACCATATTGGCGCTCGAAGGCAGGGGTTGAGGCAGCGACAAAGGGTGAGTAGAACTGGAGACGTTAGTCTCGTGAGTTTGAGCATTTCCCGACCAGTTTCTGCACTGTTGCACGTATTCGAGCGTCCTCCTGTACGAGTCCTGCCTCATACCCTGAGGAGGCTTAATGGGAGACCCCTGCTGAGATTGACTAATATCCTGGCACTGTATCTCAGGCAGGGTGGTTCCTGACTGCTCGTGATAGCATTGCTCGCCGTAGCCCCACTGGCAGTTGCAGTTGTATTGGTGATTGGGTGGATTGCTTCTGGCTTGACAATTGTGCGGACAAGTCTGCTGCAGCTGCACCCTGCAGTTGGTCTGCTGCGCCGTGCACAGCTGAGGAGATGTCCTCTTAGGTAGGCTGTTCTCGGTGACCTGTCTGTGACTGCCGTTCGGATGCGCGCAGTTGGCCATCTGTAAACACGGAGTGGCCTGCGCTTGCTGCTGGCAGCCTTGGAGGCCGGACATGTTAGCCACTGGCTTGGCCTGGTTCAGGTTCAGTTGCGAACAGTGAGGCGACATCTGGGCGCACTGGTTCGTCACGGTGGTCTGCTGACCAGTGTGCAAGGCAGGCACCTGACCGTTGGGTGTCACCATCGGCCTGGCGCACTGAGTAGTCACCTGACCACACTGGGAGTTAGGGTGATTGATGGCGGGCTGATTAGGCATGGCCGGCTGCTGGGTGCAGTGAGGCGATAATTGCGGGCAGTTTGTGGCTGATCGCATCTGCACGCACTGCTGAGGGGTCATGGTAGCGTGATTTTGAGGAGCACACGCGGGGTTCGCGTGGTGGTTCACTTGACCGCTAGGGTTGCCGGTGCAGTTCGCGTTCATTTGACCCTGGCAACCGTAGTTGGGGTAGTAGCCGTGGTGCACGTGGTTCTGAGGGCAGTTCCTGGTTAGTTGAGCAGAGTTCTGAGGGAGGTTCTGAGGAGCGTGTTGAGGAGCCAGAGCGCCGGCTGCTGGCGAGGTCAGAGGTTGATCGCTTATGTGACTGGGTGCGTAGTGGGAGCCTGGTGACATCACTTGGCCTGCTGCTGGACTCAGCACCTGACCACCGTTCGGTTGAGATGGATAACTAGGTGGAGGGCAGTATTGAGGGCTGGGTTGAGCGGGTCGGGAGGGACACTGGTTGTACGGAGACGGGGAAGTGTTAGGATAGTTGGTGCAAGGTGGTTGCGTGGGCTGCGGCTGAGGATAACAGTTCTGTTGGTGCGACTGACTGTAGTTACATGTGGGCTGCATTTGACGCTGGTAGTGCAAGGGGTTGGTGCAAATCGGGGACTGGCAGATGGGTAAGGGACTGCTGCGGTAGTTAATCTGATTTCCACTCGCCTGTACCTGAAATAACAACCTCGTTAATCTACTGTTCCTTGTCAAATTAAGAAGTTACTGAAAGATGCATACCTGGTTCAAGTACTGCATCATCTCGTCAGGAATGACCAGCTTATTCTCCACCATCTCGCCCTCTCCAACTTCGTCGAGAATGACTTCCTGATTAGGGTGGTGTTCAGGAAGCTGGGCTGACCTTGGCCTGGGTGGCATAGGCGGTGAGTTTCGTTGAGCTTGATGACCTCTGGTGGGTTCAGACATGCGACGATCACCCGAAGGCTGAGTGCAATGTCCGGTCGGACCGTTCCAGTCTCCTGGCATACCCTGAATACCCTAAATCAATCCACAAAATTAAACACCCATCCATGTCCACATCCAAACTATAATCAAACTTCATACCTGAAGAGACATGTTCTGTGTCTGAACCACAAGGTTACTAGTCGAGTAAGGACCCTGAAGATGACTCGGCGGGTTCATCCTCCCGGAAGTGGTACTCATCTGACTACTCCTTCTAGACGTCCCCGGACTGATGGGGTCGTAAAAGCTACCAGGACCAGCTGGACCCATTCTAACCGCGCTAACACCGCTAGCCTGACTGCTCCGTCTGCTGCCGAAGTCCGTGGACTTCATGCTACCGTAATAGGTGCTGACAGTGCTGTTACTGTCTCTTCGTGGTTCGCTCAGCGGTTGTAGCCTGAGCTGAAGGTCCGACAGACTCGTCTGACGAGCGGGTCCACCTCCTTCCATCTTCAGATCCGTGATCCTTCTGTTCAGGTCGCCGATGTTGCCCTGGGGACCCATGCCACGTGTTCCTCTTATTCCGGACACGCTCACGGGCAGACTTGGCATGCCCTTGGCATTCAATCTGCTCTTCAGACGGTTTCTCGACGCGGGAGGCGGCGGCTGCTGTTGCTGTTGCGACTCCATTCCACCGACCTGTAATTCGATCCAAATTATAGGTTAGGTATTAGGATTAGAGGCTAGGTATTGGGATTAGAAGTTAGGTATTGGGATTAGAGGTTAGGTATTGAGATTAGAGGTTAGGCTGTTTGTAAATGGTGAATATATCTATCGCTAAATTCTGAGGATGGTAATAGAGATAGGGGCTTTGGATTGTGGAACTTAAGATCAAAACCTTGCATAAACCAAGTTTAATCTTTAGATCAGGACATAGCTCTAACTTGAGACACACGAATATACTTTCTCTCAATTTTCCTATCAAATACTTCAACACCAAACTTACCATAGCACGCAGAGCAACTGGAAGATCAGCAATGTCCAAATCATCCGGCTCCTCGTTCCAAGGCTCTTCAGCCAGTGCCACACCATCGCCAGTCAGTGCACCAACGCCGGCAACCTCGTCGTTACAACCACCCACCAATGGACTACCTTGTTGTTGCATCATAGGTGGACTGTTAGCTTCGCTCTCGGACTTCACACTGGGACTGGACAGACTGGGTGTCTTCGGATGGAGATCCTCACTTCTGCTGGGACTGTGACCTCCTGCACCAGCCTCATCGCTTCCACCGCCATCACCTCCACCTCCTTTGTGCTTCTTGTTGGCGTAGAACTCTGCTCCGTGCACGGTCTTCACGTGCTTTCTTAGGGATGATGGGTCCGTGTACCTCTTTGTGCAACCGGGTGCTTTGCAGACGTATGGTTTCTGGAGAAAGAAGGGTATTTGTTTAGGGACTTCTGGGTATGTTTATGATTTTGGTCACTCTTCTGGATTAATTAGTGAACTTGAAGATGAGTAGAGAATGGTAGGTACTATGGAGATGACTATGGATCTGATAATGATGATGCTGATGATGGTGATGAATGTTATCTACCATGAAGTCTGACGACTGTGAGGCTTGAAGACGAAATTTGACATCTTGTTATTTGATAACTATCTCAAATGCATAATTACTGTATACAGCTCAAACTATCATCCTAAAGAGTCAACTCCATCTGTCTTATTATACCCTAACTAGCTCTACACCTCCCTCAATCTTACACCTCCTGATTCTCCACCATTAAACACATAACATACATCTTAATACTTACTTCATTGGAATGGGTCCTATTCTGATGTTTAGCACGATCACTAGCATTGCTAAAGGCTTTGCTACATCCAGGATATTCACAAGTATACGGTTTCTCTCCGGTATGAGACCTAAGGTGAGTCTTCAGGTTCTCCAATCTAGAGTACGCCTTGAAGCACCCCTCAAACTGTAACAAAGACATCAAAACATGTATAAATTGATCTTAGAATTAATCTTCGAAGTCTGATACGAAGTTTGGTACTTACGGTACACTTATGGGGTTTTTCACCGGTATGCCTTCTCATGTGGACCACCAACATGTATTGAGCCTTGAACGGTTTTTCTTCCCTGGAACACTCTTCCCAGCCACAGACGAAGCTTTTCTTGTTCGCGTGGATGTGGTCGTTGTTTATGTGCTTCACTAGGTCATCCTGTGCAAGTTTGAAAAATATAAATTATTAAAATCATTTTATATAAAAAATATGGAAGATTGTGAAGAGAACTGATAGAATTACTTTGTACAGACAATTTTTAAAAATATATAAAAAAGGAGCACAATCATCTCATATAAACAATTTTGAAGAATATGAGAGTTGAAGAATATTGAAGAATATGAAGAATATAAGAGAAGACTAGAATTGCTAGAACTACTAGAAAATTACTAGAATTACTAGAGTTACAATAAAGAGCTCAGTGTACTATTAACAACTCAGTTTACATTATCCATTTAATATTTTTAATAATCAAGTGCCCTGAAAATATTCTGAAGTTGTTACCTGGGTGGGGAACTCGAGACCACAATCCCTCCAGTGACAATTTGTCTCTATGAAGTCACCAGGTTCGTCTCGAAGGTCTTCACTGGGACTGAGACCTTGAGGATGAGTCGGTGGTGCTGTTGTCGTTGCTGCATTCGTTGTTGTTGTAGCTGGTTCTCTTTTTACCTTGGTGGACGCTCTTCTTGAAGATGTGTCTGCTTCCGCGGTCACGGACCTCGTGGACGACTCTGACGCCTTTCTACATGATTCTGCGCTCTGCAACACAATTTATAAATATTTTAAAAAATATTCATTTAACGATTAACCTCTTTTACCTCCTTCTTTACTGTACATTTTATTGACTTTATTTTTATTGTTCACTTTACTCAATTTATCTTCACAATTCATTTTATTAAATTTATCTTTACAATTCATTTTTATTTCTGCGCTCAACAAATCAAATTATAAATATTTTTAAAAATATTTATTTAACGATTAACCTCTTTCACTACCTTCTCTACAATTTTTTTTATTAACTTTATTTGTACAATTTATTTTATTAACTTTGTCTTTACAATTCATTTTATTAACATTGTCTTTACAATTCATTTTATTTAATTTATCTTTACAGTTCATTTTTTAGTTAAATTCAGATGAACATAGTAGACCTTGAAAGATAAAAACTCACTTAATATGTGCACTTTTTAGGTTATGTTTAACATAATTTTACAACGTATACTAAAAGAGTAATTCAACAATTAATACTTGATTTTTAAATATAATTCAGCTGACCACAATCATGCAGCGAATTCTAAGAAGCACACATTCATTTTATCCTCCATTTTGCAATACGAGTCACCTAACTACGCAGTGAATTCTAAAAGGCAGAAATTCATTGAACATTAGCTCTTTAATACAATTCCGTTTAACTGAATTGTAAAAGAGTAAAACGAATTTAACATATCTATAACAAATAATGAATGCATACGCCGAGTGAATAATACATAAATTATGAGGTTTCCCTCGAACCGTTCAGACATAGTATGCATACTCTCCAAGGAGTCTGAAGCCGCGACTCATAATCGTCATTAAATAACAGCTTGCAACTTTCGCGGCAGTTTCTTGCAACACAGGCGAAAAAGATTGATCGAGTCTTGCATCAAACTTCAATTTACACCGAAGCAATTACCGCTTTATGTTATGAGCGGTGGTAGTAGCCGTGCAATGCGATTCGACGCTTAACGTTTTAATTCGCTCGCTCTGACGAGCGATTATATACGTTCTACACGAATAGACGATTAGAGGTGACGTACGTTTCAACAGGGAGAGAGTTGAGTGTTTAAGGAGTTAGGGATATTAGGGAGATTTGGGAGATTTGGGAGTTTTGGAAAATTGGGAGATTTGGAAGATTTGGGAGGTTTTGCAGATTTTGGAGATTTGAGAGATTTGGGAGATTTGAGAGATCTAGGAGTTTTGGAAAATTTGGGAAATTTGGAAATCTGGAAGATTTGGAAGGTTTTGCAGATTTTTGAGATTTTGATGATTTTTTAGATTTTTGAGATTTTTGAGATTTGGAGGATTTGGGAGATTTGGGATTTTTGGGAGATTTGGGAGATTTGAGATATTTGGGAGATTTGAGAGATTTAGGAGTTTTGGAAAATTTGGGAAATTTCGAGATCTGGAAAATTTGGAAGGTTTTGGAGATTTTGGAGATTTGAGGGATTTGGAGGATTTGGGAGATTTGGGAAATTTTTAAAATTTGAAGGATTTGTGATATTTGGGAGATTTGAGAAATTTGAGAAATTTGAGAAATTTGGGTAATTTGGAGAATTTAGAGAATTTGGAGAATTTGGAGAATTTGGAGAATTTGGAGAATTTGGGGAATTTAGGGATTTAAGGATTTGGAGATCTAGGAATTTAGGGAATCTAGGGTTTTGGGAATTTAGGGATTTAGAAATCTAGGGATTTTGAGGATTAAGAGATTTGGAGATTTGGGGATCTAGGGAATTATGGAATAGGGAACCTAGGGATTTGAAGATTTTGGGATCTAAGGAATTATGGAATTGGATATCTTGGGATTTGAGAATCTAGGGAATTTGAGGATTTGGAGATTTGGAGATCTAGGGAATTGTGAGATTGGGAATCTCGGGATTTAGAGATTTAGGGATCTAAGGATTTGGGTATTTAAGGATTTAAAAATTTGAGAAGTTGGAGATTTAAGGATTTGAAAATTTAAAGATTTAGAGATTTAAGGATTCAGGAATTTAGCTACTCGGTGCTTTAAAAATTGTTGAATTTGCAAACTTAGCTAATCAAAAATTTGAGACCTCAAAAATTTGAATGTTATTTGGCTTTCTAGAAATTTGCAGATTTACAGATTTGCTTATAAGACATTTAAAAATCTAGAAATTTAGAGATTTATGTATTCAGAAATTCAACAATTCACAAATTATATAAACTTGAAGACAATTGCCTCATAACACGACGATTCAAACTGATAAATCCTAAATCAAAAAATTGAAGAACATAAAAACTAAAAAATTCTAAAGTTTCATAATTTCCCTCTCATTATACAAATGTAAATCATCGAGTCATAAACATCCGAACACCAAACTCCACGTTATCACCAAATCTCCATCCTCTTACAAATATAAAATCATAATCATCCGACATTCTCGAACTTCACGAACATCAACTCGACATTCCGCAGAATTATTGAGCAATTCTCTTAATCGTAAAATATATTTATAACACCGTGGATTATTGGATTCCGAAAGTGTTAACCCAACGAACAATAAAACCAAAGGGTTCCAGGCACTAATGTTTTAACGATATATCCGGTGCTAGAACGAGTGAGAACACGAAGGGATACGTGAATGAAAGTTGCTTCGACGTTCGGAAATGTATTGCGCAAACATAGGAAGAGAAAACTTTTAGCACTTTCCGGTAGCTAGAATAGACGTACAAAATGGAGATAGAGATGGTAGATAGCGACTATTAACACTTTCTGGATGCTTTCGACAGCGTAGCTGTTGTCGCCTTTGATCGTGTGTCAAGTAACACGTGGATGGTTTGTAAGAGTCTTCTTTCGATTTACTCGTCGGAGAGATAAATTTATTACATAATAAACGCAACGTCACCTTGTAAATGCGAACGAGAATTTACATACTGACGGTAGTTACATGCAGGCTGATGATACGGGTATGGACTCATGTGACAAGGTTTTTAGAAACTCACGGTAGTGATTGCTGTGTTTTAATTGAAACTTTACGTGTCAGATGTGTATAATTATTCTAAATGAAACTTTACATGTATACAATTATTTTGACTGAAACTTTATGTGATTGTTATTAAAATAGACAATTATATGTTTTATTAGGTTAGGTGACATTTTAAGTATAAAATAAACTACAGATATTTTGTTGAGATATGATCTTGAAGTTCACCTTGTAGTTCACTTGAAAATTCACCTGGAGGTTCATCAAAAAGATATGATCCTGTAGGTATTCATAATATTTGACTGTCAAGTTGATCCAGAAGTTTGACATTGAAATTAATTCAACAGTTTCATGCTGATATTAACACACAAGTTTAATATTGAAGCTACCTGACAAGTTTGATCTCAAAATTAACCTTGAAGTTTAACCTTAAAGGACATCATGAAATTTAACCTTGAAATTGACCTACAAGTTTAACACTGAAGTTCATAAAAAAATTTGACGTTAACTTTAAGGTTTAACCTTGAAGTTAATCATAACATTTAACCTTGAATTTAACCTACAAGCTTGACAGTGAAGTTCACCCAAAACGTAGAAGCTCATCCAGAAATTTGATGTTAAACTTAACAGGAAAGTATGACATTGAAGTTAATCTAGTAGTTTAAAGTTGAAATTAAACCTGAAGGTCCACCTTGAAATTAACTCTGAAGTATTACCTTAAACTTAACCATAAAGTTTGACATAGAAATTAATCCCCAAGTTTGAACTTGAAATTAACTCTGAGAGATTGACCTTGAAATTAACTCCACAAAGTTTGACATAGAACTGAATCCAAAAATTTGCCACTGAAGCTCACTTAGAAGTACAAACTTAAAATTAACCCTCCAACCTTGAAAACAACCCCACAACCTTAAAGTCAAGTCCACAGTTTCACCTAGAATTCAACCCACATTTCTCAATCTCCAAAGAAAACTATCATAACACACCACACGATTGAACACCTACACTTTCCATTAAGATCAAGATCACCAAATTCTAATCCTTTAAACTAGCAAATCCATAAATCCATCGATCACGAGAGGTGCGTGTAAACGCAGAAAGCCGATGCAATCGGTGTGGGGGAAGTTTACAGCGTGCGGACATCGCGAGTCGTGTCGTCGGGAAAGAGAATGAAAACGCCTCGAAGAGCGAAGATAAATCAGAGCAGGAGAAACGAAGCAAGCAACGAGAGGAAAGAAGAAAGAGAACGAAGAGGAACGGGAAGAAGAAGAAGATAAAAGAGGTTGATCGAACGAAGGGATGAGGGTGGGATCCGGCGAAATAATGTGCGCGAGATTGCTTGTAACCCGAGGAGCATGCGAGGGTAACCCAATCTTTTTCTCTTTCTCCTCGATGGTCTTCTTCTGTTGCGTGCCGCGTCGCGAGGACGAAGCTGAGAAGTCTACGCCTGGAAAGGTGAGAGGCTGCGGGAACGATTATTTATTCTCGATGAATCGATCAACGGCTACCGAGCGTACGTCGCTACCTCGCTGCCAATAACAATTCGATACACACCTGTCTTGAGTACAGTCGACAGCAAATATCAATTCCCTAGGGACGCAGCAAGAGACATTATTGTTCTTCTGTTTTTGGGGGATGGATATTTGGGCTACTGGGGTTTGAGGGTAGATATTTAAAGGTTTGGGGATTTTGCGATTTGAGGAGTTGGAAGTTCGATGAGGAAAAAATTTGGGAATTTGGGGATTTGGAAATCTTGGAAGTTGGAAGTCTTGGAATTTGGAAATTGTGGAACTTGGAAATCTTGGGATTTAGATATTTTGAAATTTGGAAATCTTGGAATTTAGAAATTGTGGAACTTAGAAATCTTGGAATTTGGAAATTTTGGAATTTGGAAATCTTGGAATTTGGATATTTTATAATTTGGAAATATTGCAATTTGGAAATCTTGGAATTTTGAAACTTGAACTGATAAAAAATATGAGAATTCGCCATATTTGAACAACGTGTACATTGCAGTCCAGGGATCCTACAATCTGTGCATACGCGTGTGAAACAGGGAGGAGATAATATAACAGGTTTGCATAATTGTTGATTTAATGATAGGCCTGTGAGTAATTATGGCTGGTGATTTGCAAGGTTTCTCTGTGATGTTGTTTATGGTATTTTTAATTGCTTAATTACTGAAATCTTTGATAACTCGAGTCGATTGCCTGGGGAACGCTAATTAGATTCTAATTTTGTTTAATTATAATGCAATATATATTGAAAACTGTGTAACGTAAGATGTATTGTGTTTATGCATTAAGGATATATGTAAAGGGTATCAAATTTAAAAATTTGAAAAGTAAAGAAGAGTAATATTTAGCGATAATATGTTAGAAATTGCACTGAGATAAAAATTTACATTCTTTCAAAAGTCTTTCAAATTTTATTTGTGAAAAGAAAACAAATTATTTTTGAGTAATTATTAGAACATAACATAATAATTTGAACGACCATTAACAATCATTTGAAGACAAATTCTTTCAAAATAATTATTAAAACCTGACCTAACAATTTGAAGAACTATTAACAATCATTTGAAACAAATTATTTCATAATAAATAGAAGAACCTAACCTAACAATTTGAACAATTATTAACAATTATTTGAAGACAAATTATTTTTAAATAATTATTAGAACCTAACCTAACAATTTGAACAACCATTAACAATCATTTGTGTATAACTATTAATTATTACAAATTATTCGAATATAATTAAAAATTTGTGTTTCTCTCAATTCCCAATAGCATCTACCTCCTTCTTGTTCGATATACCAATCTCAGTTGCAATTAACTCACCTCACTTTTAGGTGGTAATCCACCCCCATGGGGTCCAAGAGCTGTCGAGGCTGTCGAGTGAGGTGGTACACCTGGATACAATTGCGAGTGTGGCGATAATCCATGAGCATGGGGATGAGGATGAGGTGGTGGAGGTGGTGGTGCTGGGGGTTGTAAAGGGTGAGCATGGGGTAAAAGAGCTGCTGCAGCTGCACTCCTCAATAGGTGAGCCTGTAACTGCTGCAGATGAGGTGCCATTCCTGGATGCATTCCCAATGCTGGACTCATTGCTGCAACAAAAAAATCAAATTATATTATTCACTACCACTAACAATTTATTTCTTAAATTTTATATAGACCTCCACTTAATTTTACGTACTCTTCAATTTAATTTTACATGAGCTATTTAAGTTTTATGTGTACATTTATTTCATTTCACTTGTGTATTAATTTTCTTTACTTATATATTTATTTTATTTTACATTTATATCAATTTTATTTTGTATGTACATCAATTTAATTTTTGCATGTACATTAATTTCATTTTACTTGTATATTTATTTTATTTTACATTTACATCAATTTTATTTTGTATGTACATCAATTTAATTTTTGCATGTACATTAATTTCATTTTACTTGTATATTTATTTTATTTTACATTTACATCAATTTTATTTTATATGTACATTCATTCATTTTACATTGAGTTCAATTTAATTATACATATGTACAATGTTCAGTTTATGTATAGCTAATTACTGCTTTATTTTTATGTTAAAGTATAGTAGATACTCTGTAAAGAACTGTCATTTTTTTATTTAAATACAATTTTTCATTTATTCATGTACATCCTCAGGTTCATCAATCACGTACTTCCATATTGAAAAATTTTGAAGATGATTGAATTTATCATTTTTGTATATGATTGTACTTTTGAATGTCTTCCATCATAACATCATATATTGTTCCATTATATTTTACATGTATCACGTTTATTATTTTTCCTCATTTGTTATAATACATACATTTGAACACATGTTGAACTCATTCTTATTAGATATAGACACCTCATTTCTCAACAGATAAAACAATTTATCATCAAAATTTAATTCCTCCCACCATTTCAAAGATGCAATAACTCTCCCAGACCCCGATAGAAACATCATCAAGACACACAAAGGTTAACCCAGTCAGCAACAAGTGATACAGTTTATCGATCGAGATCAAACGCATGTTCCTCCGGTACTTCCTGCAAGGAATACGATTAATCCAACCGGCTTTCTACGGCGATTAATCGCGGGGAAAAGCACGTACATAGCCGAAAGCCGATACGGTAACAGCGTAACAACACCGTGACACGAAGGTAGAAAAAATAAGTAACCATGTGCTGGGGCAAATTATTCGTAGCAGATTTCGTGGAGAGATACGGTATTGTCGAGCAGAGAGTAAAACGGGGCTTCGTTGTACTGCGATTGTTCGAACGAGGGTGGTGATACGAGGATAATCGATGGAGATCGAAATCGGACCGCGTCCATTTTGTTGACAGTCGCGGCACGACACGCCGGACTTCCGGCACGTAGCCTAAGCTTGCATTTCAATGGTAAAGTCTTCTACTCTCTTACGAAACGTATGGCTGTCCATGGTGTTCGAGCGTTAATCGTACGACTGTTTTCACCGATTTCCTTGTTCTAATTGTAACGGGATCGATTATGGGGAACACCTTCATGGACACGTTTTTTAACACTATATGTTCATGGAAAGTCTACAATTATTTTTTGACTGGTAGATGTTAGGGTAATTTTAATTATTTCATGCTTAACTATTATTTAATTTTTATTTTAGGGATGGAACAAAATTATTATTCTAGTGATGGGTCAAAATTATTATTTTAATGCTGGGAAAAATAATTATTATTTCTGAGGATATAGAGATCTAAGTCTGTATATAGAAACACAAGAATATGAAGATCTAAGGATATTTAATTACTATTATAGTGATGGGATAGAATTACAATTTTAGTGATGGGACAAAAATACTATTATAGTGATGGAAAATTATTATTTCACTGATGAAAATTATTCCTAGGGACATAGAGATGGAGATGTATATAAAAACACAAGAATATGGGGATCTAGGGATATTATTAATTTTAATTACTATTATTATAATGATGGAATAGAATTACAATTTCAGTGATGGGACAAAAATACTATTATAGTGATGGAAAATTATTATTTCACTGATGAAAATTATTCCTAGGGACATAGAGATGGAGATGTATATAAAAACACAAGAATATGGAGATCTAGGGATATTATTAATTTTAATTATTATTATTTCAGTGATGGGACAAATCTATTATTTCAATGACAAAAATTGTTATTTCTAGGGGCATAGAGATTTAGGTGCATACATAGAAAAGCAAGAATATGAAGATCTAGGGATATTTTATCTTCAAGTTAAGAGATTATGAGGTTTAGAGGTATAAAGATATTAGTATAAAGGTTCTTAAAAATACAGAAATCTAGTTAATGTAATAATATAAAATTCTAGGGATATTTGAGTTTAGGAATCTGTTATAGAAATCTAGTTATACTGTCAAAGGATGAAGAGCTACTATCACCAAGCAAAATAAGGATATTGGAATTAGGTGAATTTGATAGTGGGGTAAATTAGAATCTAAATATGTATATTGAGATCCAGGGACAGTGGAATCTGATGATATTAAAATCTAGGGATATTGAAACTTAGGAGCATTGGAATTGTAGAGATTTATGGATCTAGGGACATTTGGACCTGAGGACGTTGGTATCTAGTGATATTTGGGTTTATAAACATTGGGGTCAATAATAATTTGGATGAGTAATTTTGGATCTAGTAATATTAGGATCCAGTGAGATCTTGAATACTTGAAAAATTGAAAACTTGAAAAATGGAAAAATGGAAAAATTGAAAAATTGAAAATTCGAAAAATTGAAAAATTGAAAAATTGAAAAATTGAATACTAGAAAACTTGAAACCTTGAAAACGTGAAGAAATGAAGAATTGAAAACTTGAAAACAGTGAAACCTTAAAAACTTGAAAACTTAGAAACTTACCAACTTGAAAACCTAAAAACTTGAAAACCTAGAAACTTGGCAACTTGAAAACTTGAAAACCTAGAAACTGTCCAACTTGAAAACTTGAAAACTCAAAAGTTCCAGACCGACCAAACGAAAATTCGCTAAACCTCGAAGACCATCAAATTAGAAAATCCGAAAGTTCTCAAACAGCGTTAATGACGACGCTATCGTGACTAGGCGAATCGTAAGATAGCTTGTTACCCGATAAAATATTATCGATACGCACCGCAGGCAGCAAGTTGGCTGGATAAATTGCTATGGCTAAATTAATCATCGTTCGATATGGTGTTGCCGGTACGTTACGTGACGAGCTTTCGAATCACGCTTCCTTCTAATTGAAGTCTCTACTGACACTCCTTCTATCATTGGTCTATAAATTAGTTTCCACGATATTTGCGCCTCGAAAGGCAAAATTCTATGCCGCATACTTACGCCTGGTAATCGTCGTTGCTTGGCTAAATACTGCGGATAACATTCAATTAAAAACTTTATCGATTACGCAATTACATCGAGCGTCGTTTTGAAATGTTCAATAACTTTATAGTTGACTGAAAATTGCTGAATGTCCGATTGCGTTTATGGTTTTGATTAATCTTTCGTTTTATTATCTTTGTAGGAAATATACAAAATTATATATTTTCCTTAATTTTTATATTTTTAGAAAATTTTGTATATACTTAATTTACATTTATTTTTAACTTTATACAAACTCATTCATATGTTTTCTTTAATTTAAACATATTTCATATTTGTTGCACATGTATCTCTATTATATCAATTTCTCAACTCAACAAAATGAAAGTTTAACGACGCCCGAGACAATAAATTTCACAAATTTCGCAGGGTTACCTTAAGAATATTTGCATGGAAGGAACGAGAGAAAGCCATCAGTGATTAAGCGATTATCTTCTCGTAAACGAATAAATGACTAGTTGGCTGCACAGCGTACGACCGATTCCACAAAATTATAGTGTCCTTAAATAAAGCATCGTAGGCGTACACCTCGAGCGCTCTACGGTTTTACGTTCATTTGAATCGCGACTCGGGAAACACAGTCTGACAAGCGTTTTACAGTCTCAACACGTAAAACGCCATTTTTCTGTCATTCTGGTGAAGGTTCAATGAGGAACGAGACGTAAAATCCTTGTTCGAAGCGACGGGGCATCCTATTCGAAATTGTAGTTCCGTAATTCGCAAGTCGACTGTTCCTGATTTGAGGGAGACATTAAACTCTTTATGCAGTCACTTATGGTTCTTTGCTAGATAATTTTCATTTTCACTGCCTACATCTTTCATTTTAATTTCTATTTTACTTTTCGTACTTTAATTTTTATTTTTCATGTTTTAATTTTTATTTTACTTTTTAGTTTCTAATGTTAGGTTAGGTAAGTAAGGTAAGTTAGATATGTTAGATATGTTAGGTGGGTTAGGTATGTTAGGTAGGTTAGGGGTTATGTGGGTTAGGTCGATTAGGTGGGTTAGGTAGGTTAGGTGGGTTAGGTGTGTTAGCTATGTTAGATATGTTAGGTGTTAGGTGGGTTAGGTCGGTTAGGTGGGTTAGGTATGTTAGGTAGGTTAGGGGTTGTGTGGGTTAGGTCGGTTAGGTGGGTAACGTAGGTTAGGTAGGTTAGGTGGCTTAGGTAAGTTAGGTGGGTTAGGTAGGTTAGGTATGCTAGTCTATAATAATGATAATAATATATATGTATAATTCATATATAACAATATAATTCATACATAACAAAAATAATAATATACAATATATAATAAATAAAATAAACAAAGTATATAAGTTAATCTACGATAGTAAATTTCCCTATATTTGTACATCGACTCAAGAGAAGATGAACGAGGTAAAATTGCGGGTGCAAATTTTAACGAGCGACAACGTCCCGAGAAGCATCGAGCCGACAAACGATCGACGATCGCGCGTCGCTTGAATTTTAATCCGTTAATTGCTTCATTTAATCGCAAATTACCGGTCGTTCTTAACTCGCGAGCAAGGAGGTCCGACCGATTTGTGGGATACAACGCGATTCCCGCTGCAGCCGGCTGTATAATGACTTCATGCGCACCGCAAACCTTAATTCGATGCCTCTTTGCCGCCCCTTTGCTCTGCCCTTAAACGTCAGGACCTGATCTTAGCGGAGACGATGCCTCCGCGTTTACGCCACCGTTCAATGACTTTATCCCTTTCGTTCGGGTTTCGTAATTACCGTAATCTGATCGGACATCCGGTTTTCATGGGAAAATATCGGTTTTAATAATCGATATACGGAAATTTTGATTGTGGGGAGATGGTGGTTGGGTATGGAGGGTAAGTTTCTTTTTAATTGTTTGCATTTTATTTTGAGGTATTTTTGGTGTTTCTTGTTGGTTATTCTTTAATTGGGATGGTTTTTTGGTGTTTTTGGAGAGGAGGTGGATTTGTGGGAATTTAAGGTTCTCGATCGTTGAATTCCCTAGACACAAAATTACTGAATTCATAATTTTTTATGAGACTGTACTTTCAGATCCCTAAATTTCCAGTTTCTAATATTCCTAAAACCCTAAATTCGTAAGTCCCTATATTGCCAAATTCCCTGATCCTCAAATTCCTAGATTTCCAATTCCATAATTCCCTAGATCCACAAATCTCCAAATTTTGTAAAACCTCAAATTCCCTAGATCCTCAAATCCCTAGATTTACAATTCCATAAGTCCCTAGATCCCCAAATCTCTAAATCCTTAAATTCCCTAGATCCCCAAATCTTCAAATCTCTAAATCCCCAAAATCCCTAGGTTTCCAAATCTCTAGAACCCCAATCCCATAATTCCCTTGATCCCCCAAATATTCAAATCTCTATATCCCCAAAATCCCTAGATCCCTAAGTCCCTAGATCTTGAAATTTCCAAATCCCCAAAATCCCTAGATCTTGAAATTTCCAAATCCCTCAATTTCCAAATCCCCAAATTCCCAAATTTCCAAATCCCTAAATCCCCAAAATTCTTTAAATTCCCAAAATTCTCTAAATTCCCAAAATTCTCCAAATTTCCCAAATTTCCAATATTCCCCAAAATCTCCAAATTCTCAAATTTCTCAAATTCCCCAAATTTTCCAAGTACCCAAAAATCCCCCAAAATCCCTGAAAATCTCCAAATTTTCCAAATTCTCAACTATCTAAAATTCCCCAAATTTGCCAATTTCCCTAAATTTCTAAACCCCAAAACTTAGAACCAACCAAACTAAAAAATTTCAACGACCAGAAATTACTGAACAGCGAACTCAGAGATGAACACATCGTCAAGATACATAATCCAAAAAGTACGGTTGTCACGCGGTAATCGCGCATTAAGGAAATCGCGCGAACGCACAAACGACCGACATAACACGTGTAATTACAGGCGTATAATTCACGTATCGCGTATCTCGCGCGAAGCGTTTTACAGCCGCGCGAGTCAAGGGCCCCGATTGCCCGCGACGAGCAGTTTGCACGAGCGCGTCGGTAATTACGAGCGATCAATCAGCGTGGCCCGTGAAAACAGCATCGGTGACTTACGTTTTCGGTGTGTATCGTGCGCGGGTGATCTCTTAATTACACCTTTTTCAACGTACTGGGCTTCGTCGCGATTCACCTGCTTATTTATTCCGAGCGTAAATCGCTCGTAACGTCTTGCTCGCGACTTCCATGCAAGCGGAACGAACGATTACGCTTGCACAGGTGCGGCGCACGAACTTGACACGATAAATTTACGGGCAGAGAAACGGCAATCAATTAACCAGCCGGTCAATTATCAAAATTGCCTAGCGATTCTGCATCGAATATGTTCTTGTCTCGATATCGGTCTACTTCTTTTACTTCTTTAGAGGACGCTTGTTGAAAGTTTTATTAAAACTTTGTTATCTGCTGTGTGTTATTTTTGGTTATGGTGTATTAGATTAATTAGATGCAAGTGTTCCAGTATGTAAATTAGTGGAATTTTAAGGAAGTTCTTTGTAAGGCAATTATTAGCCTGCCATGTTAAGTTCGTTGGAAATTGTAACAAATAATGACTTTATTTTTGAGAAATTTCATAGACTGTTTTGACGATATTTTACTTTTATTAATTCAGTTATTGAAGTATGTGAATTATTGAGATTTTGTGCAAACTCGTAAGGCATTATTTTAACAATGCAAACATTGCAAACTTACAGTGCGTCAGACTTAGAGACGCTACTGAATTTCATTCTCAACAGACCTCATCGTTTATTCTTACAAAATTTACCCAGTTTGATTAATTGCATTCTAAAGTATTTAACAAAATTATTCATCAATGTTTCTCATAAAATGAATTATTAGTAAATTAAATTTTTAAGGATAAGTTCGTGCGGTAGCCAAATGGTGACGCCACAATCAACACGTCAAAATGGCGGCCAACTATAAGTGCAAACAACTGTTTCATTTAAAGTCTCATATTATTCCTTTTTATATAACATTGTGTTTTGTGGCCACTTAAAAATTGTTTGTATACAACAGAATCTTCTATTACTCCTCTTTTTAAAATATTTTTTTCTGGATGATTATAAAGTTGCTGAATGAGTGTCTGTATTATGAAACCTCATAATAAGTCCTCTTGTTTATTTCTTTCTGGACTACTTTAAAGTTGTTCTAAAGAATTGTCTGTTTATTACAAAGCATATCATGTCTTCTTATATAAAATATTTTTCTGGAACTGCTTTAAAGTTGTTCTAAAGAATTGTCTGTTTATTACAAATCATATTATGTCTTCTTGTATAATACTTTTTTCTGGGACTACTTTAAAGTTTTTCTAAAGAATGTTCTGTTTATTACAAATCATATCATGTTTTCTTGTATAATACTTTTTTCTGGAACTACTTTAAAGTTGTTCTAAAGAATGTTCTGTTTATTACAAATCATATTATATCTTCTTATATAAAATATTTTTCTGAAACTACTTTAAAGTTGTTCTAAAGAATTGTCTGTTTATTACAAATCATCATATCATGTCTTCTTGTATAATATTTTTTTAGGACCTTTCTGAAATTGTTTGGAATAAAATTGATTTAAGAAAGAGCGATAATGTGTTAATTAATGAACGAATATTTACCGGCAGAAAGATGGCCGTAGCTGCCGCTCGCACTGCTGCTTCGAGATCCATTGACGATGGAGGCAAGGCTGTTCGGGCTGAATCTGATCATGCTGTCAATATCGAAACGATCCGAGTATGGTGAACTGCTCAGCGCTCGTTTCCGGCTGGCTCGAATAGCGGAAGCTCTTGGACTTCCTAGCCTCGATGATGCTGACACTGGAAAACATTACGTTCAGAATTAATACTCTTCGTATAATTCTGGTGCAAGTGAGAGGAAGTTATAACTTTAAGATATTACATAGGATGTTATAATTATAAGATGTAGCATAATGATACTCCATGAAGACTTCATTTAGTTCTAAAATGATTCCTACCAATAATTACACATGTTCATGCATTTATAATGAGACTGCAAAGTACAAATAAATCATATATACAATGTATCGAATCAGCAAAATAAATTCTGCAGTGAACAAAACAGTGTACAGATCTACAAAAAGTAAATAAATCGCACAATGTACGAGGCGAACCATAAATAAATTATAGAACAAGATCCACTATTAAATAATTTCCGTTTACCGCAGCCTCCGATAAATCATAAACGTGTAACATAGTCGAACTCCTCCTTTTCTCAAAACCTAAAACAGTTACAATAAATTGAAACGTACGATCAGATAGCTCCGTCATCGAAATAAGAGAAATGGCTACCGAGTCCCTTGCATCGCGACGCAGGTACCGCGAGTGGTTAATCAATTAATTCATCCTCGCACGATGTTCGATTACTCGGATGATAAAAAAAGAAGCAAAGTAAAAAGTCGAAGCTGTCACTCCAGGAAAAGGTGAACAACTCCCGGCACGATAATCGGCAAGCATTAAAATCTGCGGTGGTTCGTTAGCTCGCCGCCACGAATATTGACCGGCGGTGAACGGGAATCCTCGCAAGGAAATATAATAAAGTCGATGCTCATCGAACAGTCGATTTGCAACGCGAACACGGCCGACAAGTTCGCGAATATTCCACGTGAAAACCGGCGTGGTGGAACCAGTTCAATTAAGCGCTACGAATTCTCGCGGCTCGTACTACCAAGAAATATTCCAAGGGTAGATTCCTTTATTTTTCTTCGGACTCTGCTTTTTGGTACGCGCGCTCGTAACCAGGTACAGTCAACGGCAAATCAGGCTTCCCTAGGGAAATGGCGAACGAGTGTGAACTGGTATTCGCTTTCTAGTCTTTTACGGACATTTTAGCCATTGTTTAGGGATGGGATATTTAGGGATAGGATATTTGAGGATGGGATATTTGGGGAGGAGTTAAAAATTTGAGGGTACAGTAGTTTCACTATTCTGGGATTTGGTAAGAGCGTGATGTGGGAATCTAGGGATTTTGGAAGATAGGAATTATCTGAGATAGGAATTTGCGAATATCGGTGATTGGGGATTCAAGAATTTGGTATTTTAGGGATTTGGAGATTCGAGATTGGAGATCTAAGGAATTAGGAATCTTGGGATTTGGGAATTTAGGGAATTGGGATGTATAGAATTGAGGATCTTCGGAATTGGGGTTCTTGGGAATTTGGAATCTAGGGAATTGGAAGAATTTGGGGCATTTAGGGAATTTAGAAATTGAGAATTTGAAGAATTTGAAGAATTTAAGGAGTTTGTGAAATTTATAGAATTTAGAGAATTTGGAGAATTTGGGCAATCGAGATTGGGGGATTTTGGATCTATGGAATCGGGATGCTTGGGAATTTGGAATCTAGGGAATTAAGGTTTTGGAGAATTGGGATCTATGGAATTGGTGTTCTTGGAAATTCGGAATCTAGGGAATTGGGATCTGGGGACTTGGGATTTAGGGAACTAGGAATCTGAGCAATTAGAAGTCTAGGGAATTTAAAATCTTGGGAATTGGAAATCTAGGGAATTTGAGATTTTGGGAATTAGAAACCTATGGAATTAGAAATTTAGGGAATTATAAATCCTGAGAATTTAAAATCTAAGGAATTTGAAATCTTGGGAATTGGAAATTTAGGGAATTTAAAATCTTAGGAACTGGAAATCTAGGGAATTTAAAATCTTGAAAATTAGAAATCTTGGGAATTTGAAACCTTGGAAATTTGAAATCTAAGGAATTTGAAATCTTGGGAATTGGAGGTCTAGGAAATTTGAAACCTTGGAAATTGGAAATCTAGGGAATTTGAAATCTTGAAAATTAGAAATCTAGGGAATTTGAAACCTTGGAAATTTGAAATCTTGAGAATTGGAAATCTGGGGAATTTGAAATCTTGGAAATTGGAGGTCTAGGAAATTTGAAACCTTGGAAATTGGAAATCTAGGGAATTTGAAATCTTGAAAATTAGAAATCTAGGGAATTTGAAACCTTGGAAATTTGAAATCTTGAGAATTGGAAATCTGGGGAATTTGAAATCTTGAGAATTGGAAATCTAAGGAATTTGAAATCTTGGGAATTGGAAATCTAGTGAATTTTAAACCTTGGAAATTGGAAATCTAGGGAACATGAAATCTTCAAAATTAGAAATCTAGGGAATTTGAAACCTTGGAAATTTGAAATCTTGAGAATTGGAAATCTAGGGAATTGGAAATCTTGGGATTTGAAAATCTAGGGAATTTGGGGCCTTAAGAATTAGGAACCTAGAGATATGAAAATCTCGAGATTTCACAAAACATTCACAAATTTGTAAATTTATAAATTGAAAACTACAAAACCCTAAAAAGTCGAAAATTCATAACTCCAAAAATTAACAAATTAATAAATGAAAGTATTTGCAAGTTTGTACAAATGTACATATCCCAAGGAAACCCATGTTGCACCTGAGTGTACGTATACGGAATACGAGCGTAGAAGCCCGTTGGAGAGACACGAGGCGAAAAGGAAAAGAGAGAGAGAAAGAAAGACGATTCTGCGGCCAGAACGTTTTAGCGGCGATTTGCCTGCGACCGCAAGCCAACGACGTAATATACAAACCACTTTTTTAAAGCTCGTGGTGGCGGCATTTGCTTGTAAGTACGAGGCATCGTTGGCTCTCCGCTTCTTCGCCTCCTCGCTTCTTGCCTCCTTTTATTTCCAACCGATGATATACTTTTTTCGCGCCTTTATTATCTACGCTCTTTTTCATCCTGTCTTAAGCGTTTTTATTGTTGTATATTTTAATCCCGGTGATGCTTGTGGCCACTTTTTTACCACGGCCGGTTGTTAACGTATCTGTTCTTCGTTTTCTGACCTATCATCCTTCTGCCGATAGGTAAGTCAGATAGGGTGCAGCTTTTACTTTTTTTTTCAATTTTAGAATTGCAGAATATTAGAAGTATAGAGTTGTAGAATTTTTTAGTTGTAGCAGTGTATGATTGTGGAGGAGTAAAATTGTAGACTTGCAGAAATGTAGATTTGTAGAATTTTTTAACTTTGAAGTTCTGAAACTTTGGTATTCTTCGATTTTGCAGTATTGACACTCAGTGAGTTGCAGACTTTGATTTTGACAATTTTAAAGATCAGTAACTTTGGAATTTTGAAACTTCTTAACTTCACATATGAATAACTTTACACGTGAATTTTGTCATTTGAGGTCCTCGAAAAATTCAAAAACTTGTACCTTCATAATTTCGACCCCTCACAATTTTTTTAGTTAAAAACCTCCAGTAATAATTTCAAAATTACACTTGAATACTTAGAGTCCCTAAAACTATGCACCTCAATGCTTTCTCCTTCTTCAATTCGCTTCTACCTTAATTCTTCCACCTTCTATAATTTATAACGTTTTGATCCGAACACCCTTATCGCTTGACCAAGAAGTTTGTCATCATCCGCAATCTCATTCTCCCTTTTCTACCTCTGGTTCCCGCCTATCCTCTATCTGTTCGTGTCGTCTCACACGAGCAACGCGATACACAGAGAGAAGAGGTTCGAGGCAGCTCTTTCTCCTCGGTTTCCACTCGGTTGATCGCTCGTTCGCGCACAACGGGTGTAGAGTTACTCGCGGTTGAAGCTTCGCTTCTTCTTCGTCCTCTTCTCGTGGTCCCTGCTCGACGTGCTCTTTTATCCCCTCGCCCGGTTATTAATTCGAGCACTGATCAAATTTACGGCGGTGAGCGAAGAAAAAACGAGTAAACAAGAAGAACGGCTGCCATGCGGTTTTTCCGCATGAGTTCGGACGTTTAAGGTTCCTCCATCTTGTGATCGAGGTCGAACCTCTTCTTCGTCTTTTCAATTATTACGCATTTCTTTATTGAACATTTTTATGGACATTCTTTCTAGATTTTTTTCCTTAATATTTGTAATTTACATTTCTAATTTTAAACTTCAGTTTTCAAAGTTTATTTGTTGTTAATGTTTTTTTATTTTAATTTATTTTTTGGAATTTTGTATATTTTTGTTTCTTCATTTTGGGAGAAATTTATCGTTAATTTATTTTAAAGTCATTTGCGAATTTTAAAAATTTTAATTATACTAAACTTCTATTGTTATAAATTTTCTAAGTTTATAGAGTATTGTAGGTGCAATAGGTAAATGATCATATTTTTTTATAAAAACCATACATATACATATAGTTCATTGGTTATATTTTTCTTAAAAAAGCAATATTTTCTTCACTGATTAAATTTTTCTTAAGAAACCAATATTTTCTTCATTAATTAAATTTTAAAAAAGAAAGCAATACTTTCTTCATTGATTAAATTTTTTTTTAAAGAAGCAATATTTTCTTCATTGATTAAATTTGTTTAAAAAAAGCAATATTTTCTTCATTAATTAAATTCTTTTTAAAAAAGCAATACTTTCTTCACTGATTAAACTTGTTTAAAAAAACCAATATCTTCTTCATTAATTAAATTCTTTAAAAAAAAAGCAATACTTTCTTCATTGATTAAATTTTTCCTAACAAAACCATTTTTTTTTCAGCAATTAAATTTTCTCTCAGAAGAACCCCAGTTCTCCTGGCTACCGCAGTTACTCCTAAAGCAATCGTTAATTATAGTATATCTCCAAAATGAATTCGAAGATAACGTTGAATATCAAGAGGTTTCGAGAGGTGACGCAGAAGACTCGCAATTGGTCGGACTTGCTTCTCGATGCACTTTTTATGCAGGTAGATCGCCTTATCTGCAGGATGCAAAGGGTTGGTCTGCTCGTCGAAAGAGGCTCGGACTTTAATGAATATGCGAACGATTCACAGCATCTCCCCGCAGCCCGTGCGTCCTCGTGACCCACGACCCTCTGGACTCTACACGCTCCGTACGTTCCAACCCTCGTCCCCTCGGCGTCCCTCCGCGGACAAACATGGGATTGAGACATGTAAATTGGTGCAATCGGCCACTCCGATCGGCGCGGCTCATTCGACGCTACTCGCCGCACGCTATCGTACTACTGCTCGGTTCAAATCATCGAGACCGTCATCTTTGCCTACTCTAAATTTCCCATTCATCATTCAAGTTTTGTATACTAAATGATCTTTAGATCGTAAAACTTCTTACTTTGTGTGTAAATATTTTTACGGAGTAATGTCGTTGTATAGAAGTTGTACTGTTATATTCAAAAGTTTAATGATGCTTTTATTATACTGTATTAGTCACTTTTCACTGTGTTAAGGAATTTTTATGTCGTGAAAAATAGCTTGGTTAATATATTTAATAATTGTGGAAGTTTAGTATGCATATGTATATTTTAAAATTTGAGAGGTTTTATTGCTTAAATTCCAGTATTTCCTAGATTCCAATATTTCTCGCAATCAAATAGCCTTTGGATCATAATATCAGCTGGATCTTAATACCATCTGGATGCCAATACCAACTGGATCTCAACATTCATCATATCCTAATATCCTACATATCCCAATATTCCACATATGAAAATATCCCACACATCCCAAAATCCCACACGTCCTAAGATCCCACACGTCCCAAAATTCCACGCATCCTAAAATTCCACACATTCCAATATTACACACGTCCTAAAATCCCACACGTCCCAAACTTCCACGCGTCCCAAATTCCACACGTCCCAGAATCCCACACATCCTAAAATCCCACATGTCCCAAAATCCCATACGTCCCAAAATCCCACACGTCGCAAAATCCCACACGTCCCAGAATCCCACACGTTCCAAAATCCCACACGTCCCAAAATCCCACACATCCTAAAATCCCACATGTCCCAAAATTTCACACGTCTCAGAATTCCACACGTCCAAAATTCCACACGTCCCAAAGTCCCACACATCCTAGAATCCCACACGTCCCAAAGTCCTACACGTCCTAATATCCCACATATCCCACATATGCCACATATCCCAATATCCCCTAAATTTCAACATCTGCCACTCCCAATATTCCCTTGACCGCAGTATCCCTAAAATCCCCATATTCTCCTTATATTCCTATAAACACGGACTGCCTATGAACTCCCCCATGAACTATCCCATGAATTCCCCCATAAACTCCCCTATGAACTCCTCTACGAACTCTCCTATGAACTCCCTCATAAACTCCCCTACGACCTCCCTTATGAACTCCCCTATGAACTCCCCTATGAACTCACCTATGAAAGTTCACGGACGAGGGTTAACAATACTCGTAATTGTGTATAGGTTAGGGCAGAAGGAGAAGACGAAGAAGAAACGTGAGACAACCTGTAGGGTAGGCGCTAAGGTGTTAATGAGGTCGTGTCGCTCCGAGTCGATTCAATTATGCGCCGGTGGCGACTAACGAGGCCCCGTTTACCCTTTCAGTCGTCTTTTAGCCTCTCGGCCTCTTAACCGGTCGATCTCCTACCTGCTGCTAGCTCTGCTACACCTACGGCCAGCCACGAGTACCGTGCATATCAGGATCTTTCATTAGATTCACTTGTCGTCCTCGAACCTCATCGCTGAAAAAATTCTCTGATTTCGTTCAAGGAAATCGTATACTCGCTCTCGGATTCCATGGTGTCTCTCTCTTTTGAGAATGTATAGGGTGGTCACTTTGACGTAAGTGTTCTTAGGTGTTTAATGTTCTTTGTGTTCTATGAGGCAAGTTCATTTTTTTATAGCAAGTTTTATTGTTAGTGGTATTTTGGGTACTTTGATCTGGTATTTTGGGGACTTTGCTGTGGTATTTTGTGCACTTTGTACTTTTGCTGTGAATGTGGATGGAGCATCTTGTTTGTACTTTGTCATTTTGTGTTATTTGTCTGTTGACATTATTCATTTTTTTTTGTTTTCTTTTTTCAGTTTATAAATATTTATAGTATGATTGTTTACTTCTCTGGTCGTTAGCTTGCGGTGTTAATATTTATCAAGATATTGTATATAATTATACAATTTATATTTGAGTGGCTTGTTTATGAACATATTTTACTACGATGAAAGCATGTATTCATATGCATGAAATAATTTTGTGAATTTTCTTTTAGCAATTTGCAATTACTTAATGTTCAGAAGATGATCACTGAGTCTCCAAGTGTAAGAACAAAACTTTTTTATGAATTCTATATTTTTAGAACAATAAATGAAATTCAATAATTAGTGCAAATTAGTATTATAATAAATAGCTTACCGTCGATGGAAAAAGGGAATTCCGAAGAAGCAAGGGTGCTAGCCGGCCCCGCTGCATGCAGAAGGTATTCGGGCCCCAAACCACCCAGTCCTGAGAACAAACCGAACAAAAGAATTACGTACAATTATTCACAATAAAGCGAGAGAAAATCTTCCATGTAATATAACGTTCTCAAGTGGGAAGTATGACAGAGTTTAAAGAGGTTGATTCTCAAAGAGATCCTTCCGGCGGAAATGCGGGCCCTTTTCTTTCTCTCGTAGGTATTCTATGACCCTTATTACGTTCATCAAGATTGATATATTGTTCTAGGTTTGTACGTTACGTTAATTGTATCATATTCATTTATTGAGGACTAAAGAAATATGTACATTATTTAAAATATACGTCATCATTTATTATAAAACATATATCATTTGTTAATTTTATAAGATTTTCTGAATTTTTATGAAGTACGTACTTATTTTGATATATTTTATTATTGATTATTTAACTGGTTTTGAAAATTTGTTCTTGATTATATAATAGTACTATGCAATTTATATTTTATGTAGAACAATTTTTATAAAATTTGAGTGACTTTATGTGTTCAATTTTTAACCCCAGGTTTTATCAAAAATTTCTAACATCTTTTTCAACAGTCTCCATTTATGTAAATACCCATTTAACATGACCAATTAATTAATTTATCAAACTCCATAAACATCAACTATAAATTACAACATTTCAAATAAAAATATTCATAACCTTTAATCTGAAAATTCAGAAGTCATACTTTTATCTTTCTGATACCAAGATGTTATATACTCCAATAATTTTTGAACCTAACCCTCGTTATCAAGTGTGTATATGTATTGTGTATAATACATTGTGTATATGTATGTATATGTATTGTGTAAATAATTTTATAAAATAAAATTCAGAAGAATTCATCACTTCTGTATAACGAAATTTTAATCGTCACTAATCCCATCAACACCCTGTCAGACTCAAGAGACACCACAGGGAATTTTCGTGGTGTTTGAAATTAGGCGACGTGTCGTTCTAATTATCCCCGAAGAAATAGAGGAGAAGGTAATTACCGTGTAACGAGGCGTTGGGACTGTGCGTGGAGGCCTGAAGCTGGTGGTAAAGGTGGTCCATGTAGTTGAGCCGGTAGGCGGGATGCAGGGCCGTATGCTCCGAGAGGGGGTGACTTCTGCGGAGGAAATCACCGCCGGAAGTCCCGTTGCCGGCTGCCCCGCCACCTCCGCCCCCACTCCCACCCCCGCCCCCTCCGCTGGCACCACTTCCTGCTCCTCCACCGCCCCCGGTTCCTGCGCTGCCGATCGCCGTCGTGCTGCTTGTCAATCTGCAAAAATAAATTTTCCATAAATATCTTGTTTCAAAAGATATATTTTAGATTCTTCATCGTTACTGCAATCTTGCAGTACCTATTTAGTAATTTATTAGGTTGTACCAATTAGTATTGGTTCTTTTTAACCTATTACTAATTTCAACCCCAAAGAGGACGTTAAATTATTTATATTTAAATTCAAAATAAATTATGAGAATATATAAATGATGAAAAGTATGAACCACCTTATGCGAGGACTCTAAATAATTTTCTGAAGCACTAACTGAAAATAAAAAATGTAAAATCCATCACTCTTAGAGTCCATAGTGTTAAATAATTCACAAGTTCGAAAGTATAATATATGATAGAATAGAATTGTATAAATTTACAATAAAAAAAAAACAAGAATTCTATAAAAAAAAATCCACGAGAGTCCATCACTCTGACATAGTGTTCATCTTTGATATAGTGTTAAACACATAACCTATAAATTTGAATAAAAATTGTGTAAACAATAAATAAAAACCGCAAGAATCCCAAGTTTACGACACGGTAACAGTATCATTAAATTTAGCTTAAACATCAAGGTTACGAAGAACAGTTATCCAGAATGTGTCGGTGAATGACGGTACTGTTGAAGAGGAGGACATAACTCAAAAGCAGCCTAGCGGGATTAATCATCCGTAGAGGACAATGCAAAAAGAGAGGAACGGTCGTTTGACGAATGAAATTACGACACGCTCAAAGCCAGGACAAATGGCGCGTGTCTCTTCGTCAAACATTCTATTTTCGCCGCGTCGTCGTCGGGGAACAGGTGTCTTCTAGCGAAAGAGGTCTCTTGTTTCATCCCCGTCGTTCGTCGAAAACGCGACGGATACTTTTTTCCCGGACAAAAGGTGCTCGAGAAGAAGAACGGGGATGAAAAGTACGTCTGTGAATCCGAGAAACGATGCTCGTCACGCGCGGAATATGGGGAAACGACGCGTGTCCGCGTCTTTCGTCGCGTTACGTTTACTTCGGAGACCGTCGGATAGTCTTGAAATTCTATTTGGATCCAGTTACCGATGATGGATCGACAATTTCGCGTGAGAGTAATCGTTAGTTGAGACCTGTGGACGGCGACTTGGCACTACGATTATTGGGTGGTGGTGAAAATCTAGGGAATTTGGAATTTTGCGGATTTGAGAATTTACGGAGTTGGTCACTGAGGAAATTGATGTTAAATAATTTTAAATAGATTCACATTCATAATTAATACAAATGATACATTTGTTAAAGAAATAAAATGCATTTATTAATTAATTTTACGTTGTACACAGTTATATTCTATAACATAAGACGAGCCTTCAATTGAAGAACTGATTAAGTAAGACTCCTGCTTCGTAAACTCTGCATACTTTTTTGTCGCAGGTTCGAGCTGGACTTGGTTTTTGCACGTTATGTTTTTTCTTTTGTAATAATTTAAATAATTTAATTTTGTAGTAATACAACAGACTCTTCATCTTTGACTGATATAATCACAGTCTTTCTTCTCCTTTCGTTATTGCCTGTTCATGTTCCATCGTCAAACCAGTAAACGTAGTCGGAATTATACCGCGTTTGGTCTCATTTTAATCGCAAAAATGATGTTTTGTATCCTGTCAATATTTAACAATTATTTAAAAACACTTTGAATCAATATCAATATTACTACAAACGAAAAAAAATGAACGTGAAAAAAAGTCCTATCCTAAACAGTCACAAACACAATTTGAAAATTTACCAATTCAAAATTATGTAAAATGCGTCACGCACTTCCAAATCCCAAAAGAACCATAAATTCTCCACTTCATAAGCTTCATACCAAAAACGAACAGCAGACTTTATAATTCACAAGTGAAAAGGAACTAGCGTTGTCTCAGCCGGCGCAGCATGACTAGAAAAGCACAAAGGGTGAAACAGTATACCGCAGGTCGACGAAAAGAGACGAGGCAAGTTTTGAGTGACGATCATTCGCCACGCTCGAAACATCGGGAAATGGCGCGTGTCTGCTACCTTCAAAGATGTTCTCCGAGTCTCGTCGTTAGTGGCTCTTTACGACCACCTCTTTGCGAGCCTCGAGATTCTTCGAGGAATCGCGAGGAACGTCAGGTGGCCTGAGATCTTTATTGGAAACTCGCCGAGCCGCTTGCTATCCGCTTGCAGCTCGCGTCCAGAACTCTGTGAGAAGCTGCAGCGAATCACTGCCAAGGTCGTCTCTTCGGGGAACTTCTTCGACATTCGAGGAAACTTTTCTTGCGACGCGATGGGGAATTGGGATTTTCCCATGGATCTTTACACGTTTTTTTTTAACTTTACAACTTGGAAATTTGGGTAGGATTTTGGTAGGGTTAAATTTAAGGGTTTGGGAGGTGTTTAAGGTATTTGGGAGGTGTTTAAGGTGTTTGGAAGGTGGAATGTTGAGAAGTGAAGGATGGGAGAGCTTGGAGATTTTTGGAGGATGGGAGTGGGGTTTTGGGGGTTGAGAGGGTGGAGAGATGGGATTTGGAGAGTTTGGAGATGATGGGATTAGAGATTTGGGGATTTGGGAATTTTAGGAGGTGGAGATTTGGGGATTTGGGAATTTTGGGAGCTGGAGGTTTGATAATTTAGGATTTAGGGTTGAGAGTTTGGGGATAGTGGATTTTGAAGCTTGAGAAATTGAGGATATTGGAATTTGGAGCTTGAGAAGTTGAAGATGTTGGAATTTGGAGCTTGAGAAGTTGGTGATATTGGGATTTGGAGCTTGAGAAGTTGGGAATAATTAGGATTTGGAGCTCAAGAAGTTGGAGATATTGGGATTTGGAGCTTGAGAAGTTAGGGATATTGGGATTTGTAGCTCAAGAAGTTGAGGATATTGGGATTTGGAGCTTGAGAAGTTGAGGATATTGGAATTATGATTAGGGTACTTGGTAATTTAGAGAGGTAGGTCCTTTGTTCTCTACCACCCCTTTGCAATAATTTTCCTTGCAAGCTTTTCCTTTTCTTAATAATTCAAAGAAGCTTCAAAGCCCATTTTTGCAAAGGAAAATCTTGCCCACTATGGCATTCTCTACCACCCCTTCACAAAAATTTCCCTTGCAAGATTTTCCTTTTCTTAACAATTCAAAGAAGCTTCAAACCCCACTTTCCCAAACAAAATCTCATTCAGAACGCTTCCACCACCCCTCAAAGAGTACCTCTACTCACAACCCACCCTATATATTCAATTCTCGAAACACCCCATAAAAAACAAAGTAAAACACCAGAAAGCGTCAAAGTTACCGTCCGTTGAAAGGCAAACCATGAGGGAATAGAGACGGCAATTGGCGCGTGTCATAACGTTTTAACGCGTATTACGATGTTTGAGTCGATCGTTGTCTAAATATTGGCTCCGCACTGGCGCGAGTTTGCTGAGCAAAGACAACCGGCTCGGTTCGACTGTTTGACTTTACTTAGAGTCCACGGATCTCGATTACTGGATGCTCGTTACCTGCTTTACACGACCGATCGTGTTAACAGCTTTGTTATACAACGCCACCGAAAAAAGTCCTCCATGCCACATCCTGCGAAATCGGTGCTCAAAATGTTGTTACAATAAACGCAATTTTAATGTGAAAATTTCTTAAGGGTATTAATTGATAACAGGTCTTAATTTTTCTATCTGGTTGGTAAAACATTAAACTTGTTATTAATTTTTGTTTGACCACTAATTTTTGTTATATTGTATTCTCTGAGTTTTTATTTTGTAGTCACAGTAACTCTGTTCAATTCGTTAAACTAATTTTTATTTTACTCCACTCATGAAATAATTTTTATTGCATTTCTTGAGTATTGTCCAGTAGTTCCACTCACAATCAGTAGAACATCAAGCTTTTATATGAACCTTTTCAACGTCAAAAGTCAACAACGTGATGTTTCTTTTTCGAACTAGCTGAGATCCATAAATTTGTACGAAGCGAAGGGTAAAAGTTCCCGAAATCGTAAAAACATTAACGAAAAAGGCGAACGGTTCTCGAACATCCATGAATTAGAGCAGGGTCGTAGAAAGTTCGAAGCCGACGAATCCGGGACAGAAATTAGGACGCTTTGACAGGCTGCTTAGTAGCAGGCCCGTAAAAAGCCTGGCCACGAGAGGAGCCAGAGGGACAGGGGACATAATTACAATGAAAACATCGTCGGCCCTGTTGGCTCGACGTCTTTTTGCCCGTCGTTTTCTTCTCACTCGAGTCGGACGAACAACCGAGACAGAGAGGTTAGAACCGATTCTATTTCGAATCCTGCTGAGTGCCAGATGACTCGTGGTACGGTTCTGCCTCTCTGCTCACTTCTCTTCCTTTCTTTTCTTTCTTCCTCTTGTCTCTTCCTTTATACTATCCCTTTTCGAACCGATGATCGCCCTGTCTCCCTTGTTTCCTTCCTCCATTTAGTTT
Source organism: Megachile leachella (assembly GCA_963576845.1). NCBI lineage: Eukaryota > Metazoa > Arthropoda > Insecta > Hymenoptera > Megachilidae > Megachile > Megachile leachella. The sequence goes on from OY756255.1 coordinate 12,176,570, forward strand.
GTCAAGCACTTTTTTTAGTATGTTCTTTTTATTAACTGTTGATATTGTTAGATTGAGGATCTCGTTTGATATTGTAGGTATTTGTTGTGAGGGTGGAGACTTTTGGGTTAGGATTTGGGAAGTTAATTTCTGAGTTTATGAATTTGAGAGAATATTCTGAAGATAATCTTCCTAATTTCGAAATTCATGAATTTAGTTCTGAGGACTTGAATATTAAAATTTGCAAAATTCTTCAGAATCGGAATTTTGCAAATTTTATTAATTCTCAAGTTGAGAAATTTCTAAATGTCATAATTATCAAATTATTATATTTTGAAGTCTCTGAATTCCCTAGTTTCTGAATCTATAAATCACCAAATTTCCAAATTTCCCAAATTACCCAAATTCCTTAAATTTTCCAAATTCCCCAAATTCCCCAAATTTCCCCAATTCCTCAAATTCCCTAAATTCCCTAAGTTCTCCAATTTCCCTAAATTCCTCAAATTCCTCAAATTCCTCAAATTCCCTAAATTCCCAAAATTCCCAAAATTCCCAAAGTTCTCTAAATTCTCTAAATTCCCCAAATTCTCTAAATTCTCCAAATTCCCAAAATTCCCAAAATTCCCTAAATTCTCCAAATTTCCCTAAATTCTCTAAATTCTCTAAATTCTCCAAATTCCCTAAATTTTCCAAATTCCCCAAATTTCCCAAAATTCTCACCCCAAAACTAAACACCCTAACAACCGAAATCAACCGATTTCCACCGAATACCCCCGAACTACTCTCGATTTCGTAATCTCGTCAACGGCCACAGAACCCACTGTCATATAACGCGTAGAGGAAATCGCGATGCCTTGTTTTTCTGAAGAAACAGAAAAGAAACGAAAGCAAAGTGCAGTCGAAGGCCGTAGGAATTTCAAGAAGAAACCAACTCGCTGGCAGACGGACCGTAGATAAAGATAGATGCGTCGGTTTCCGGCGTGGCGAGTTAACGACTCGAGTTTTATCTGTCGGTCCTCCATTCGCGTCCTCTTGTTCCATGCCGACTGCCGAGCTCCGAAGGCGTGGAAAGAGAAACGAAAACAACTATGGAGGAGAAATTAATAATAGCTTAATTGGGAACGGGTAAACAGAAAACATGACGCGGTATTTTTCATACGAAGATAAAATTATGTTCCCATTTTTCACTGTATGATGATTGTACATTTATGCTCATTTTTCTTGCTGTCTTTGAATCTTGTAGACATTTTTTATTTCTTGGTGGTGTCTATAACTTCACATTTTTTATCTTTTTATAGTGATACGTGTATTATATATTTTTTAGTCTTTGATGATTAATGTGTGTGTGTATAGACATTTTGCACCCTCTAAGCTTTATAGATGTTCATACATTTTTTGCTAATATGTGCATACATATGTTCAAATTTTTCAGTCTCTAATTTTTATACATGTTCGTCAATTTTTTACTCCTTCATGATTACTCACAAATCCACCCCCTAAAAATAAATTTTTCACCCTCTAAGTTTTATAGATGTTCATACATTTTTTACTAATATGTATGCACACATATATTCAAATTTTTCACTCTCTAATTTTTGTACATGTTCATCAATTTTTTACTCCTTCATGATTACTCACAAATCCACCCCCTAAAATAAATTTTCCAGATACCCTAACAACCTTTAAATCACATCATGGTCAAAGATGAACTTTGACTTTACAATTAACTGAATATTAAGTTTGACAGCCATTGACAATAATTAGCCCACCTAAGGGTAATTAAGCGAAAGAGGGTTCGACCTGCCACTCAGATTTGATACAGGTTTTCATCGACTGTGATTGGTCATCCGCTACACATTGTAGTCTCTGATAGGCCTCGTTCAGCATTGTAGGAAGAAGGGTGTAGGGAAGCCAAGTAGTATAAGGGACGCAAGCTCATTAACGTGACTCGTGGTAATGAGGCGAGTTAAGCGTTGTCCAGGAACATCTGCCAGGTTTCACCGGTGTTCTTTCACGCAGACAAGTTTCAAAAGAGAACTGTTCAAAGTATTCCTTTAGAAAAATGTACATACAAGTACATTCTGCAAGCTTCACCCTTCATCATCTTGCTAACTTTGTAAAAACGAGTGAATTCTCACGAATACTCGACAATTAGACAAACTGGTATTTTCTATTAAAAATGTTTATTCAAAGAATTTTGTTACATGAAGGTTTAAAAATTTGTCACATTTCTGTAACAAAAAATTGCAATTTTACATTGTGGTCTTAAAAAATAAATATGCACTAATAGCATTGTATAAAAATTACATAAAAATTGTATAATAATTACAGAAAATCATACAAGTTTTCAGTGATGTGTGATCACATACGATTATAAGAACATGTCAGAATTTAACAAACAACTAAACGAGGCAGCTCCGTCAAAAATATTTGATCGATAAAAATAAACGAATGAAATAAAGAAAATCCTTAAACGACAGGTTTATCGTCAACAGAACAACTCGACGAAACTTTAGCGAATACTTTGTAGATCCGTAATCGTTTAGAAGATGCAAAATCGCTCGTTGACGAAGTATCGGTCGTGCGAGGACGACAAAGCGGCTTCGAGCTGTTTCGAGAGGGTGAGCCAGCAAAACGAGCAGAACACGGACGAGAATGGGGGACGAGTTTCGCGGCTTTAACTCGGATTAAGTCGGGAGCCTAACACTTCCACGGGGTTTCAGGTTATGATATTTATTGCCCCGGCTCGGTGAACCCAGCCACGGGACGATCGCGAGGGGAAGGAAACCATATGGTTGACGCGGCTGAGCGGCACGCGCTTCAAACGCAATCGAAAAGACGACCGGTTTTCATCTCTGAAGCTTCTTAAATTTCAAATATGTATTTTTGTAGAGTTTATTGGGAAATTTGAAAAAATTTGATTTGGTGAGAGATGGCAATTTTTTGAGGATAGCTCAATTTTATTTAGAAATGTTTTTGTGTTTTATTTAGAAAATGTTTGTTTAATTTTGTTGATGGATAATGTTGTTTAATGGGAGAGCAGTGAGATGTTGACATGGTAAAAAATTATAAAATAATGAAACAATAAAATGGTAATATAGTAACAGTAATAAAATAGGCAAATAGTAAAACAATAAATTTAAAAAATGGTAGAATAGTAAAATAGTAAATCAATAAAATAATGAAATAGTAAAGTAGTTAGACAATAAAAAAATAAAATAGCAGACTAGTAAAATAGCAAAACAGTAAAATAATAAAATAATAAAACGATGAACTAATGAAATAGTAAAGTAGTAAAACAATAAAAAAATAAAATAGTAAACTAGTAAAATAGCAAAATAGTAACGTAGTAAGATAGTAAACTAGTAAGACAATAAAAAAATAAAATAGTAAACTATTAAAATAGCAAAATAGCAAAATAGTAAAATAGTAAAACAATAAACTAGTAAAATAATAAAATAGTAAAACAATAACTTACTAAAATATTAAAATAATAAAATAGTAAAATAGTGAAACAATAACCTACTAAAATATTAAAACAATAACCTAGTAAAATAGTAAAACAATAACCTTTTAAACTACTAAAATAATAAAATAATAAACTAGTAGAACAATCCACCCCACCAAAAAGTCCTAAAAAATCCAAAACAATAGCCTAACCCTAAAAATTAACAAACACATTGCTCTAACACCAGCACCAAAACGCACGTGTCGAAAATGGCGGGAAACCGTAAGTCCAAACCGCTCGACCATCCATCGGTGGGAAATGGATTAAAATTCAATTAAAGTGGGAGTTAGGTGAACGTCTGAGATGTTCGCAGGTGAATGGAATGATTGATTGAAGCGATAATCGTCGATGGATGTCGTGCGTGGGTGCCAGTTGCTTCACATCGATTCGTTTTAGAGATAGCGTTATATTTATTCAATAGATATAGCTACCGTGGAAATTGATTGGTCTGTTGGTTCTCGGTGTGACGTGTTTTATGAATTGGAAATGATTTGTTGGGCTTCTGTTGCGTTCGAGGTCGCTTCTTCGATTAGGTGTCTTCTTATAACACGAAAATTATAGTCGTTAATGTACATTACTATCATTAATTTGTGTTACTTTATGTATTAGTGTAATTAGTTTCATATGTTAGTTGTGTTAATATCGTCACTCTTAAAAATTTCAGGTTATTCAGAATAACAGTGATAATAAAAAGCAAAATTAAAATACATTTTGAGGAATAAAAAATAAAATCAAAATACATTTTGAATATTAAAAACATTAAATCAAAATTGATTTTGAATAATAAAAAATAAAATCAAAATACATTTTGAATAATAAAGAATAAAATCGAAGTACATTTTTAAAAGAAAGAAAATAAAATCAAAATATATTTTGAATGATAAGAAATAAAATCAAAATACATTTTAAATAATAAAAAATAAAATCAAAATACATATTGAATAATAAAAAATAAAATCAAAATACATTTTAAATAATAACAAATAAAATCAAAATATATTTTGAATAATAAAAAATAAAATTAAAATACATTTTGAGTAATAAATAAAGAATAAAATCAAAATACATTTTAAACATATAATACAAGCTATGTAAATAAAGATGTACTAAGAATTCAATCTGAAGAATTAATTAATGAAATAAGAAATTACTGTAATCCTGCGAAATATTTTAACCCTTCGACAATTGCTGCAAGAATGAACTAATAACGCGTGTTATAATAAGAAAATTTACTTTCAGAAAGTAACTTAAAAGCGCCATTTTCCCCTAATTAAAGAAGATGGCGGTCATCGCACGATTATATCAGGAAGTCCCGCGTTTTTTACGATCCAGCAGGGAGAGGAGGCTAAATATAAAGTAACCCGGGTGAACTACGACCCGGTGAAAACGTCGGTAAAAAGACTATATCCGTGCGAGCGAGGAGAATAACCCCATGTGCGAGGCGTTTCACGACTTTTCGCGGGAAGAAATTCTCGTTGCGCCTTTCGACGCGTTCGTGGCAGCGTGCCAGCTACAAGGAGATGAATCGCGGACAGGATTCATGAAATTGCCATAAAATCGTCGAAATCGAGGGTGCAAGCTTTGGTATCTGAATATACCTCGAACGTCGATATCTTCATTTAACATCTGTTCATAAACTGTGTATCCAATTTTCAGCAAAATATAATTACGGTTTAAGTAAAATATAATTTCTACTCAAAGTATAATTTTCTGAAAGTGGTTCAACACTGTAATTGATTTAACAGGTCAATTTTTAAAATAACATAAGATCTTAAATTAATTAAAGCGGCCATCTCGGAAGACTGTGAAATTATGTTCGTCAACGTAATAAGTACGTCACCTCCGTTCGTGATTATTAAATTATATATTTAGTAATGGTGGTCATTAAATTATATATGTAGTACGTATATTAAATTATATGTATATTGATTGAACACTTACGAAATTATATACGCTGTAATGAGTGTTGCTAAAGTATATAATCGAGTGAAGTAAAGGTGTTAAGGAATATTTATTAAATTATACAGCGTGGTTATGAAAGTTCATATGAATGAATATTTATGCAATGATTATGAAATAATACATCTTTCAATTAAAATACTTATATAACACCCTAGAAATATGCCAAAAAGAAATTTTTAAGAGAAGAAAAATTGCACCCCAAAATTTCAAGAATTTTTCTCCCATTTTCAAGAACGAATCGATACAAAATGAAGATGTACAGAAATCAAACGTAACAGGGTTTTTGTTCGTTTCGTGAGAACCGGTCATAATGTTTTCGTCGCGTTGAGAGCTCCCCTTTTCCCTCGGCACCGTTCGAGTTAAATGAGGGCCTCGTTAATCAAGATATTTACACGCGAACAGGGTCGCGTACGCATCGATATGCAAGCCGCGGTCGCGGTTCGATCGAAGCCGCTCCTTCGTTGAAAATCCGGCCTAACGCCGCTATACGCTAGCTTCGCGCGTTATTTATAGGCCATTCGAACGCTTCGTAGCGCCTCGCGTGTACGTGAGCCTAATTCATTTAACGCGGACACACGCTCGTCCTCGGCGAATTCGTTCGGCGACAAGAGGACGGCGCTTCTAGACGTGGACGATCGTTATCACCGAATGTTTTTTCAATTAGCATCTCGAATTAATATGACTGGGACACGTGAGGTCCGTGTTAAGTGGCGAAGGTGTGGGGAAGTTCTATTGAAATTGGTTCGGTAGGTCATTGGGGGACGTGGATGATTTTGGCATATGTGGAAGAACGTATGTATAACATATTCATTAAATGTGCATTAAAGTAACTGATATGGTTTGCTATACATCTTTCTGGCTATTTAACTATCTACATAATCTTGCTGGGAGATGAAGATTTTGTCATATGTGAAAAAGGACATACATGTAACATATTCATACATTCATATGATATATTATATGTGTATCAAATTAACTAATCTTGTTATGTATGCATCTTTCTGTCTATCTGACCATCTACATATGTACCTTATTAATAAATACAGATAATTTTGTCATATGTGGAAAAGAATATACATGTAACATATCCATAATATTGATACATTACACGTGTATCAAATTAACTGATCTTGTTATGTATGCATCCTTCTGTCTATCTAGATATCTACATATCGATCTCATTGATAAATGAAGATCATTTTGTCATATGTGAAAGAGGACATACATGTAACATGTTCATAATATTGATACATTGCATGCGCAACAAATTAGCTGATCTTGTTATGTATGCATCTTTCTGTCTATTTAGCTATTTACATGAGGTAGATCTCATTAGTAGATGAAGATAATTTTGTCATATGTGAAGGAGAACATGTATGATATTGACAATATTGAATCATTACGTGTGCTTCAATTTGCTGATCTATTTATCTGTACATTTCTGTGGCTGTCTATCTAAGTAACTGTGTATCTGGTTGGTAGATGAAGATCATTTTGTCATATGTAGAAGAGCAAGAGTCTAATGACAACGTTGAATCAGTACATGTGTAGCTATACATTCATGTATCTATCTAGCTAAATATCTATCTATGTATCTAACTACACATCTGACTACCTACCTATCTATCTATCTATCTATCTATCTATCCAACTACATATCTACCTATTCATAAAATACCTGTCTAATTATATTTCTTCCTTTATAACATATCAGCAGTTTTTCTATGAATCATGGTTACCTGTTCTCTGGGTGCACAGTCGACGTTAATGCGTTTTTTATGTATCCAAAGAAATTTATAGCAACACCCACTGAATTTATTACCTCTTGTTTTTAACCTCTACGGTTGCAACAACACGGTCCGAAGGAAATTTCTTTTCTTTTCACAAAAAGGGATGATCTATATCAGTTGAACAGACAGAATCCATCTTCAGTGAAGGTGGTCAAACTTTTTAACTTCACTAATTACAAGATCGTATATACTGATCATGATGTACTGTCACTGATTATATGTACTTATGACATCAATATGATCTTTTAATATTAAAATGTTTGCAAATAGTTCTTAAATTATTAAACACTGTTTAGAACATTTTACTAGTCTTTGACCAAAGACAACCTTTAAGAAATTATTGTAATTATTTTTAAAAAATTTGATAACCTAATCCAGTCTATTCAAGTATATGTATTAATAATATATATTATTATATATACTAGATACTCAATTATGTATGTTTGGTATGCTATAAAGCTTGAAATATTATGGAAGTCAATAGTCATGGAGGTTAATTGGGGTGCGACAGTCCTCCAAGTGGGTTTCAAAATAAAAACCTTGTTGAATCTCTTAAAAATTAATAAACATATGTATATATTATACAATCTATTACAAACATACCGACACCTAAAGTGAATAATTATCACGTATGAATTTTTCATACCCTAAGAATTAAATTTGGTAATTCACAAAAAGCTGAATGAATAAAATTCGGTAGTACCGTTTAAGATTTCCTTTCGCGTGCGTCTCGAACAGCCCATTAAATTAAGTCCACACTTTTCCCCTAATTAACGATGATCCTCTCGTCAGCGGCGTGCGTGGTCAGCGAGCAGAGGGAAGCAGAAGACCCCACCCTGTCCGGAACGATTTACACGCGAGATTCGACTACCGTTCCGGGGGATTCTTTTTTCCTTCTGTTTTTCTTTTATTTCTTCTTCTTCGAGAATATATCCCCAACGTTACGTGACGGGTGTACGGTATTCATCCCCGGTCGGTTTCTTCACGGTATAGAAACTCACCGCCTCTTTGTCGCCTCTTCCTTTTCAGGTTTCGGTAAAATCGACATGCAAGGCAGGCAGCCATCCTCTGTCGCCACGACAGGATGCGACTGGTCGACTCTAATGAAGTAATTCGTGCGCAAAAACGTTACGCCGTACAACGTGAATTATTCATCGACGCTCGATCCGCGCTGGAAAACGTTCTGCCCTGATCAGCTACCGACAACATTTTCCTACGCTGACACCGTGTTTTTCCATTTACATTCGCTTTTTAAACGATTCAGGACGCGAAGCAGTTAATTGGAGCCACTTGATTAGTGCGCCGAGATGGGTATTACAGGGGACCAGCAAGAAATATGCTGATCACTTGATTATTAACATCTTGATGATCGCCTTCAGGGTATAACGTTTTTTGTCCGTTTGCATTTATCTAGACTCAGTCTTCCAAGTGCATTCTCTGTTATTTTCTGGGTAGCTCTTGAAAATTTTAGGTAACCTTTCATTTTTGAAATAAATTTTTTCAAATTTTTGAAATTTTTTAGCAATTTTTAGAAGAGGAAAATTATATAACTTGTAATTCTAAAACCTAGAAAATTTTGAGTTTCAGAATGTTGGGATCACTCGATTTTGCAATTTATGCAATTTTGGAACCTTGACACTTTGAAGTGTGGTGACAGTGAAATGTTCAAAAGTTAAGATCTTAAGACGCTCTGTATTTGAAATTTCTAATTTTAGGAACCTCGAAATTTTCACCATTTTGTGTTTTAAGCCTTATATGTCTTAAAACTTGTTTCTGAAACTTCAAGATCTCAAAACTTTGTAATTTCGAAATTTTTATGCCTATTTTAATTTTCAGCTAAATTAAAAATTTTCCATTATGAATTTGACTCTTAAAATTTGCAGAGTAAAAATAAAAATTAATTGCACAGTAAAAATTGCAATAAAATGCAATAATAAAAATTGCACAGTAAAAATTGCATCACAAAAATTGCACCATAGAAATTGCACTGTAAAAATTGCAATAAAATGTAATAATAAAAATTGTACAGTAAAAATTAAAATAAAATGCAATAATAAAAATTGCACAGTAAAAATTGCATAATAAAAATTGCACAATAAAAATTGCATCACAAAAATTGCACCATAAAAATTGCACAGTAAAAATTGCAATAAAATGCAATATTAAAAATTGCACAGTAAAAATTGCATCACAAAAATTGCATATTAAAAATTGCATAATAAAAATTCAGTAACGCCACCATCTACCAAAATGGCAGTCTTCAGTAAATAAAAATGGCTGGTTAAAGTAAACAGCTTAACTTGATATTCTTCACCCGCAACTCCTTTGCATACAAGTTTTGAGTAGAAATACGCGAAGTTGAGTCGCCAATCTAATATTTCGTAATTATCCAGCGATTGTATTCCACGTAGAAGCAGCTTACTTCTCTAAAAGAGCTTCTGAAGAGAATGTGAATGAGCACGCGAGCGTGAATAGAGTATCATTCTCCATGCAAAGTGAGACGTGAATGGTAATGATGATGTATAATAGGTGTAAACGTTTAATGCTTTAATACGATGATGCTGGATATCAGAATCCATCACTGCGTATCGCGTGCGATCGAGTGGTAAGTAAAAAATTGATGTTTACGAGAGGACTAGAGATTGTGATGTACAGATGTCAATCCATAAGTTGGTAGAGGCAACGTAAAAGAAGCTATCCACAATTTGTTAATTTCGGCAAATGGGAATAATGATAACAACTGCTGAACGCAAGTACTATCTCACTCTCGAGACGTTAGCTGTCATTGTTTTTGGCCTAATTGGTGTGCGATCGCGAGAGCCAATACTGCCGAAAATACGTGCGAGTTGTCCATTTTTCTATTCTGACCAATTGTGCCGTGGCTCTTCTAAACGCAGCCTCTTCGCGCGCCAACTCGTGGGTTGACATCGGTACTCTTCGCAACCCTGAACCCGGCGCGGGAGGCTGAGCCAGGTTTAAGGGACGCACTCCATCTTGAACAGTCCCCATGACGTTCTGACGTTCGAGGTGAAACGTTTGCCGACCTTAAGTTGTCTTTAACTATTGCCGAACCAGTACCACCGAAACTGCTGTCTTTTCTATTCCAATTGTGCTCTTCTAAACACGGCGCCAACACATGGGTTGACATCGGTACACCTATGGCTATAATATATGTAGTTTCAAGTGTGACAGCACGTGTCAATGGTGGATTCGATATGGTCTCTTTCGAGCACGTCAGATCATGGACAGTCGACCATTGTCGACGGCTGCCATATAATAACTCGAGTTGACTGTGCTCGATGACTGATAGCTCGCACCAGCTATGCATATCAACTCGATAAATCTCTGCTTGGCGAAACAATCGCGATTCGAGGAGTTATGCGGTAAATTAGATGGATAGGGTACATAAATACTTGCATTGTGGAATTATGTGATAAGCGATGCGAAATTATCGGGAAAGTGCTAGAAATATAGTGGAAGAGGAAATATTGATGATTAGGTCATTTTGGTGACATTTGCAACCTTGCAATTTGGAAAATTTGCAACCTTGCAACTTGGTAAATTTGCAACCTTGTATTGGTAATATGAAGGCACTGATGAGATACACTGATGACATTGATGATACTGATGATATTAGTATGTATGTCTCTGGTGTTTATGATGTTTATGACATTGGAGACATTCATGAGTTTGATGCTATTGGTCATACTGATGTCAACGATGACTTTCATAACATTGATGATACCGATGGTGTTGATGACATTGTTCACATTGTTGACATGTACTGATATTACAGGTTTATAGATTCCTGAATTTATGAATGCCTAATGCATCAAATGCTTAGTGCACCAAATGCTTAGATGCTAAATCTTCAATATACCAAACTCCTAAGTTCTCAAATTCCCACACTTGCAAATACTTTATGTACCAAGTCCATGAATTTCCAAATCTAGTGTGTTAAATCCTTAATTTAATTCCCAAATACCTAATATAGCAAATTTAAAAATTCCCAAATCCCAACAATTCCAAATCCATAACGTACCAAATTCCTAACTTCCCAAATCTCCATACTTATAAATCCCTAAAGTGTCAAATCCTTGAACTGCCAAATTCCTGATGTATCAAATTCCTAAATTCCCAAATACCTAGTACACTAAATCTCAAAATTCTCAAATACCAACAATTCCAAATCCCTAATGTACCAAATTCCAAAATTCCCAAATCTCCACACTTATAAATCCCTAACGTGTCAAATCCTTCAATCGCCAAATTCCTGATGCATCAAATCTCTAAATTCCTAAATCCCAACAATTCCAAATACCTAACGTACCAACTCCTCTAATTTCTAAATCTCTAACGTACCAACTCTCCAAATTCCCAAATCTCTAACGTGCCAACTCCCCAAATAATCAAATTTCCACACTTGCAAATCTCTAACACCCCAAATTCCTAAATTCCCAAATCACCAATGCACCAAACCCTAAATTTCCAAATCTCCAGCACACCAAATCCCGACATCTAACCACACCCAACACACCAAATCCCAAAACTACCTTCCAACCTTCCCAAATCAGAACAACCAACCTAAAACTTGACCAGGTCAAAAACCTAACTTCACCAGCCACCCGTCGCGCCCGACATTAGCTTCATTACCAAAAGGTCACTGACGACACTTTCCGCCCCTCCCCGAAGATAACAAGCCCCGTTGTGAACAACTATCGACGAATCGACCGTCCGGAAAACGAAGAGAAAAAGCGAAAAGAAAGACGCTGAAGAACGGAGTCGGTTCGTCTGTTGCCGGTAAACGACCTTCGCCTCTCCTCTGGTTCCAACTTCTCTCTCCGAGCGTCAATAGAGTCATTAGTCACGACCCTCGGTGTACCCACGATATTCGTTCCTCCTCTACCTGAGGTCCTGTCCCTCCTCCTTCACCTCCTCATCCTCCTCTTGTTCCACAACTTCCTTTTTCATCTCCACGGATCGTTACTTCCCACACGACGCGGAATGGCTTTGGTGATTCGTTCGCTATTCTTCACCGGGACTTTTTAACGCGTTGCGTAAATATTGGGGGAGATCGATTCAATTGTTGTCCAACCGAGTGAAAGTTCGGATCGAAATTAAGCGATTGTGAGAAAGTTTAGTGAAGGTATTTTATTTTTGTAGATGAGTGGGTTATTTTTAAGAGGAGGATGTTTGATTTGGGGAGATGGAATTGGGAGATGAGGATTTGGGGATTTGGGAATTTGGGGGTTTGGGGATTTGGGAATTTGGGAATTGAGTGAGGAAGGAATCTAAAATGTGAGATTTGGGAATTTGGTGATGTAGAAATTAGGAATATGGGAATTTAAGGATTTGAGAATTTGGGGATGTGAGAATTTGGGGATTTGAGAATTTGGGGATGTGGGAATTTAGAGATTTGAGAATTTGGGGATGTGGGAATTTAGAGATTTGAGAATTTGGGGATGTGAGAATTAGGGGATGTGGGAATTTGGGGATTTGAGAATTTGGAGATGTGGGAATTTGGAAATGTGGGAATTTGGAGATGTGAGAATTAGGAGATGTGGGAATTTGGAGATGTGAGAATTAGGAGATGTGGAAATTTGGGAATGTGGAAATTTGGGAATGTGGGAATTTGGAAATGTGGGAATTTGGGAACGCGGGAATTTGGGAATGTGGGAATTAGGGGATGTGGAAATTTGGAAATGTGGGAATTTGGAGATGTGAGAATTAGGAGATGTGGAAATTTGGGAATGTGGAAATTTGGGAATGTGGGAATTTGGAAATGTGGGAATTTGGAGATTTGAAAATTTAGAGATGTGGGAATTAGGGGACGTGGAAATTTGGGAATGTGGGAATTTGGAAATGTGGAAATTTGGAAATGTGGAAATTTGGAGATTTGAAAATTTGGAGATTTGAAAATTTGGAGATGTGGAAATTTGGCAATGTGGAAATTTGGAAATATGGGAATTTGAAAATGTGGGAATTTGGAGATTTGAGAATTTGAAGATGTGGGAATTTGAAAATGTGGGAATTCGGGTGTCCAGGAATTTGGGAATGTAGAGATTTGGGAATGCAGGAATTTGGTGATATAGAAATTTGAAATATGGGTCTAAGCTGTTGAACTTTCAAATTAAAAACTTAACTCAAAAATTCTTTACTTCGGAAGTTCGAAAACGTTTAACCATAAAAACTTGTGAATTCCCATCAACAAGTATGGCAAGAACAAAAACGAAGTCTCCATCAAAGCACCTTCACGGTCGCGAACAAAGTATCAAGAGTGCAACAAAGAGGGTTCCCACCCCCCGCGTGGCAAGAAATCGATCTTCAAACTGCTTACGTAACCATGCACGTAAAAAAAAAACGAAGAATGAGTATCCAAAAACTGGCAATTCCGAGAAGAAGGAAAACTCGTGCTTATTCACGCAGCCCCACCTACTCGACTCGTGTCCCCTTTTTTCTCCGTTCCTGGTCCGAAAGTTTCGTCCGTGAGCAGAAACGATGAAGATTTTAGCTGTGCCCCCGTCCCCGCGTCCCGAGCCCTTGTGGCCGGCTGTTTCGCTCGAAATCGAAGGAGCCGGCACGTTTTGTCACGCTTTTTAGACAGAACGCTGTAACGCGCTCGTGATTGCCTCGTACAATTACCTTCCTCTGCCTCTCACTCCCGGAACCCGTCGGCTTTTTCTATCCGGCCGGACCGGTGTGTACGCACACCTACAGCTAATGTACAACACGGTGCGAGCAAGGCATAAAACGATGGGGCCCGCTTTTTGCCCGTACGCCACGCTTCATTCCGACCGGCGAAATTACCGCCGCTCGCTTGCTCGCTCGATCTTCCTTTTGGGAAGAAACGCCGAAGCACGATGTTCGTACGATTCGAACAACCGGCGAAAGTCGATCGTGAAATTATCCCTTTCGGTTATGCCGACCAGACTTCCTGATATCCCTCTGCATTAGAAATTATTACTAGGTTTGAGGTTAGGTGACTTTTATCTCTTTTATGGAGAAAGTTGGTCCATTTTTTCAGTTTCATTTTCAATTATATCAAAGTTTTTGACATTTATACATTTGGTAATATTTGGAAGTATTCAGGAATCTGGGGATGTTATAGGGAATTGAGGATCTAGTGGTATGGAAGTATAGGGAATTGGGAAGTGAAGGGTATATATGGCGAATTGGGTATATAGGGATTCGGGAAGTCTCTTTCGGGAAGAGATTTGGGAATATAGGAATTTTTGAATCTAGGGATTCACAACCTAGAGATTTATTTAGGTGAGTATTTGGGGATTTAAGAATTCGGAGATTTCCAATCTAGGGATTTATTGATATGGAAATTGCTGAGTGTGTCGCGAGTGCGTCATGGGTGCGTCGAGAATGCATCAAGAGGGTGTCATGAGTGCGTCATAGGCGCGTCATATGTGCGTCACAGGTGCGCCATGGGTGCGTCATAGGTGCGTCACTAATGCATGTATGCGTCAAGAGTGCGTCACTAATGCATGTATGCGTCAAGAGTGCGTCACTAATGCATGTATGCGTCATGAGTGCGTCACTAATGCATCATGGGTGCGTCATGGGTGCGTCACAAGAGCGTCCCAAGGGTGTCAAAAGTGCGTCATGAGTGCGTCACCGATGCATCATGACCGCCTCACGAGTGTCCATGGACGTCAAGAGTGCGTCACTAATGCATCATAAGTGCGTCATGTGTGTGTCGAGAGTGTGTCACGAGTGCGTTATGGATGCGTCAAGAGTGCGTCGCCAGTACGTCAAGAGTGCGTCACAAGCGCAGGAATGAGAAACCTCAGAATACTGCACGTGTTACCTTAAAAAAATATTGAGATACAAATCGGTTAGAAACTGAAATTTTCAACCTACTTCTTCCTGAACGATATCACCGTTTCGAAGATCATCATGAATTCTAACGCTTCGAGACATTTATCGAGTCCCGACTTTCTCCCTCGGAGACGTATAGATCCACGTACGTCAATTTCTTGTTTGTTGGATCCCGTGGAAACACGAGACAAGTACCATTATCGAGCGCCAAGTGACAAACGATACTGTCTAACAGAATTCCGTAAAATCGGTTGAAATCGTATACTTCTTTATACTACGTTGACTCATCAGGTTTTCTCGAAACGCAGCAAACGATACGAGAGCGTGTCTTGTACCGTTGTGGGTTTACAAGCCGTGTCTCCAGAGAGAAAGTTGAGTTATGCCATTGAGGGGCATCTACACCAAATGTGCATAACGTTGTGCAATACACAATGCCAAAGGATTATTTACAACGTTGTCAATGACCCGAGAAGTTGAGCAAGTCTGATCCTATATTACTTCGAACATCGATCAATAAAAGCTTGTGCTGGCTTGCGCCACCATTTAACAATCAGCCATTCCATCTTCTGGTGCGTTAAGAAAATGTTTATAGGTACGCTCGTTTGCGAACTGCTATATTTAAATGGCCGTAATGTAACCGCACTTTATGGCGATTCTATGTTGTGAAATATTTTATGATAACTTTTTATATACGCTTTCGTAGCTAATTTAGACTGCGATTTAGAAGGGTACAAGTTTGAGATTGATATAAGGCTGTATAATGTTCAATTTTTCATTGACTTTAAAATACGACGTTATCAAATTTTAATTTCAATGGTAAGTTCAACATGTGGCGATGTAACGCGAGGCTATATAATACGTAGCAATAAAACGTGAAGTAACATAAAACATAACGAGGAGACGAGAACATAGTGGCAATATAATGAATGGCGATATAACGCGAGGTAACATTGCACTTTGCAATATAACGTGAGGTAACATTAAACGTTGCAATATGACCCAAGGAAACAACACAATGGAATATAAAACGTGGCAATATATGGCGAGGTGATATAACCTGATATATAACATATGGCAATATAATACGAGAATACTACGAAAGGCGATATAACAAGTTGGGGTAAAATGTATGGCAATATAACGCAAGATAAGTGACAGATGGCGATACAGCAAATTGCAATACAATATGTGGCAATATAACGCGAGGTAACATTGCATGTTGCAATATAACGCGAGGTAACGTTAAACATTGCAATATAACGCAAAGTAATATTAAACGTTGCAATATGACGCAAGGAAATATAACACAATGGAATATAAGGCGAGGTGATATAACGTAATATATAACGTATGGCAATATAACGCGAGAATACTATGAAAGGCAATATAACAAGTTGGAACAGAATGCATGGCGATATAACGCTAGACAAATGACAGATGGCGATATAACAAGTTGCAATACAATACGTGGCAATATAACGCGAGGTAAACAAGTTACGTGATAAAACAAGTTAGAATAAAATGCATGGCAATATAACTCAAGGTAATATAATTGCAAGACAGTGTAAAATGAAAAAATGTATCATGCAGCGATATGTGGCCATATAACGCGATGCAATATAACGCGAGGCGATTGTACATCGAATAAAATTCGTAAGAAAATTGTAATTTCGATTGAAATCACCAACAATAATTTAGTCTGAATCGATCACTAATTTCCAAATCGATATGCAAATTGAAAACGTAAAAGTGCAAGATAATTCACAGCGTTTGATCGCGGATCCCATGAGGGTTAATTTCCCATGAAGGATCCCACGAGACAACGTGGCCGGCGCTGCGTCGCGCGAACACCGTCGTAATAGCGCGACGTGTGCTCGCGCGAAGCAAGGTCGACGCGAGTGCGAGCTTACAAGATTCCCGGTTCCCTTGGCCCTCCTCCTCCGCCTCCATCTCCACCTCCGCCTCCGCTATCGACCCTCTTCCTTCTTCTCTTCGCCTAACCCAACCCCTCGGTCCGTGAACGTGCTAATAAAATGCACCAGGCTCGTTCGCTTCGCGCGCGCGAGCAACCGAACCCCTCTTTACATTTACATGCCAAGCGGCTCCTCGAGGACGCTGCGCGCTCGCGAGGACATCGCGCTCATGAATTTATCCCGAGAGGAGAGAGAGAGAG
The DNA here is from genome assembly GCA_963576845.1 of Megachile leachella. Lineage (NCBI taxonomy): Eukaryota > Metazoa > Arthropoda > Insecta > Hymenoptera > Megachilidae > Megachile > Megachile leachella. The sequence continues at coordinate 12,193,809 of OY756255.1, forward strand.
CTCTTCTCTGAGAGCACGAGGTTACGGGAGGACAGCAGGGAACGAGATGATAGCCCGATAACGTTGCAGTATCATTGGACCAGTTCGCTGAGGATGCTGAATCGAAAGCTCGATGGAATTCCTTGTTGCACCATTCCACTTCTTTTGTGTCGATTTAAAGGGTTGTTCGGATGATCTTGCTTTAGTCTTCTTTTTTTAATCAGATGAGTTTACTGTCTTTCTTGTTTGATTAGGGACTATTCTGACGTGTAATAATGAGATGTTTGAGATGATTTTTTGGAGGTTAATGAATTTGGATATTTTTCAATAAAAATATTAGGCAGTTGCATATTTTGTTTGATGTAAATTTTTACGTGTCTAAATGAGGAATCTGTAGGTTTGTAAAAATCATGAAGATCAAATTTAAAAATTTATTAAAACAGCTCTAAATTTTTGTGCCTACTCTCAATGTTCAAATTATGAAACTCCCTATGTCCAAATTTTAAATGTCACAAATTCTAAAATTCCCAAAATTATGCAGCCATAATAAAACCGAGTAACCTTAAAATACAGAAACTATTCCAAAATGGCTGTCCTTGGCACATCACAAATGAAGTCATAAAAAAGTCCAGCTACATTGACGTAAAAACGGCAATTAAAATGTCCGCTTACACGGAAACATTCGGAGATAAATTGAAGTCGATAAGTTCGAAAAAGGAGGCGAACGAGTCGAAGGTTCGTGTTTAAAGGATTACAACAGGTAATTACTTAGATGGACGACGAAGATTGAAAGCAGCAGCAACCGAGGTGAGCCGTAAAATAATTAATTTGATATTCAATGAGCGGACACGTAAAAGAGGACCTTGTGATTTAATTGAATCCAACTTAATATTCCAAACCGTCGAATTACTGTAATCCTTACATTCCGATGTTATGTGAAATCTTTACGATTCTGCAATTTTATTGGATCCACACACATCGATGGCAACGCTTTATACACATTTTATTATTCAAATTTTCAATGTGGAACCAAAATTCTGTGGTCATTCAAAGTTATTGTATGAAGTCTGTTTTACAAATTGTACTTCTTTGTTGAACCAAGTACTCATGGTACTTTCATCTGGAAAATTTTTATTACACAAATTATAATTTTAACCAAAAATTCAGTGAAACATTGTAGTGAAAATAATGACATAGTTTATCATATAAAAATTGTAAAGTGCGTCAGGAGTGCGTCACGACATAACGCAAGGGGTTGACAGAAGACATCGCCCTTAATTTTCGTTTTGGATCATGTACGTCGAATCGAACGATTTCCCGGCTCGTAAAGTGGCTTGATTTATTCGTGGCGCGGTTCAGCGAGGAACAGCGACTAATTAGTGCGATTAGCTTGCGCCACACGATCTTCGTATTCGTACGAGCGACATGAATGGAAGGCTTCGCCTCGTGCTTGACCGGCTAATATCTGAAAGCTGGCCGATCGGCCAGGTAACGAGCGATCACGTTGAAAGGTGAGTAATATCTAGTTACCACGAGCCGCGTCGTATTTTACGAACGGGCCGGACAGAGAGAGAGAGAAGTTCGATAGACCGTAACACGGTCGATCCATGTATCGAAGTTGACGCGTCCGTTGATTTTCAACCGACTCGACGGACGTAACGAAGGAACCAATTAGCGAGAAAATCGTGAAGAGGGAGGTTCACTTGCAAAATCGGACTGGTGTAATGCAACGTTGTTGCGATACGTTTGACATGGTTTCGATGGGATTTAGGTAAAATGGTGGATTGGATTGATGACGGTTTGCTGGTGAAGAAATCGAGGAACTTTTAATGGACTGGATGCAAGTTAAGATGGATGATATAATCATGTGGTGCTATATTGTAGTTGTGGATACACGAATAGGGATTGTGGAATTTTTGTACTAAAAAATTATTAGATGATGTATTCTTATATACCAAATTTTTGTCACTAAATCCCTAGATTTCAGAATTTTCAGATTGTGATATAAGTAGATCTCAAAATTTAGGTACTCTGAAATCCCTAGATCTCAAGGTTTTTATATTGAAAATTCCCTAGATCTCAGAATTTCTATACTCTCAATTCCCTAGATCTCAAAATTTCTATATTCTGAGGTTCGTATACCCCAAAATTTTCAAGTTCCAAAATCCCTAGATTGCAAAATTCCCAAGTTCCAAAATTCCTAGATTGCTATATTCCCAAGTTCCAAAATCCCTAGATTGCAAAATTCCCAAGTTCCAAAATCCCTAGATTGCACTATTCTCAAGTTCTAAAATCCCTAGATTGCACTATTCCAAAGTTCCCAAATCCCTAGATTGCACTATTCCCAAGTTCCAAAATCCCTAGATTGCACTATTCCCAAGTTCCAAAATCCCTAGATTGCAATATTCCCAAGTTCCAAAATCCCTAGATTCCACTATTCCCAAGTTCCAAAATCCCTAGATTACAATATTCCCAAGTTCCAAAATCCCTAGATTGCACTATTCCCAAGTTTCAAAATCTCTAGATTGCACTATTCCCAAGTTCCAAAATCGCTAGATTGCAATATTCCCAAGTTCCAAAATCGCTAGATTGCAAAATTTCCAAGTTCCAAAATTTCTAGATTGCACTATTCCCAAGTTCCAAAATCCCTAGATTCCACTACTCTCACATCCTAACATTCTTAGATTCCACTATTCTCTGATCACAAAGTACCTAGATTGCACTATTCTTAGATCTCAAAGTCCCTAGATTGCACTATTCTTAGATCTTAAAGTCCCTAGATTGTACTACTCTTAGATCTCAAAGTCCCTAGATTACACTATTTTCAAATCTCAAAGTCTCTTGATTGCATTATTGTCGACATCTGAAAATCCCTAGATTCCACTATTCTCACTTCCCAAAATCCCTAGATTCCACTACTCTCACATCCCAATGTTCTTAGATTCCACTATTCTCAGATCACAAAGTCCCTAGATTGCACTATTCTTAGATCTCAAAGTCCCTAGATTGCACTATTCTTAGGTCTTAAAGTCCCTAGATTGTACTACTCTTAGATCTCAAAGTTCCTAGATTGCAGTATTCATAGATCTCAAAGTCCCTAGATTGCACTATTCTCAAATCTCAAAGTCTCTTGATTGCACTATTCTCGAATCTCAAAGTCTCTTGATTGCACTATTCTCAACATCTAAAAATTCCTAGATTGCACTTATTTTCACATCCCAAAATCCTTAGATTCCACTATTCCAACATCCTAAAATCCCTAGATTCTACTATTCCCACCTACCAAAGTCCCTAGATTGCAATATTTCCTCATCCAAAAGTCCCTAGATTGCAATATTTCCCCACACAAAAGTCCCTAGATTGAAATATTTCCCCATCCCAAAAATCCTAGACTCTCATACCCCTTCATATCAATATCTCTACTTTCCTATTATCCCTACATCGTTAATCTCTACCTCCTGAAGACCTCCTCACCCCAATATCCCTTTAGTTCCTTCAGTCCCCATATCCTTAATTAGCGTGTGCCGAGCGTGTCCGTCGATTTCCCTAGCGTGATCGTACGTATTAATCGCGCGAGTGTCCGAAACGAGAGGGAGAGTATAGCGGTCCTAAAGCGTGCGAGTGATGCGTGCACTTGCACGGGCATGCCGCGGGAATTGTAAATAGTGTGGCCAGCGAAAGACGATGCAGAACATCGTGGCCGAAGCGGCGAGACACGCGGGGTAGAAGGACTGGAACGAGGCAAGAAGCAGAAGAAGAGAAGAAGGATACGGGAACACGGCAAAGAAGAAGAAGAAGAAACGGGACAGGACAGCCAGGCCGCCGGCGCTGGGCTGCGCGTGTATCCGCCCACGTAATCTTGATTGTCGACACACCTCCACCTCCACCACCTTCTACCACGAAGTGCACCCACACAATCGACGTATCTCTACGGACACGCACACATACACATCAAGTTCGAAGCAGATACAGACGTGTGGGTTCGTCCGGATGCAACCTGCCCGATCTCACCAGGGGCGGATCAACCCTGAACGCGCGCGTTCTCCGCTCGCTGTAAACTATCCTCTCTAATTGAATGCGCCCGATGGCTCGTCGTGTAATTTACTTGGGGCTTTACGATGCAACTCCGAGAACAACGCGCGGGTGGAGTCGCTTTTCTGCTTGAGACGTTTTGGAAACGAGCGGTGCTCATCGACGTAACTGGCGGGGGTTCAGAAACCTTAGGTTCGATAGGTTTAATTGGAGATGGTTAGTCTTCGAGTTTTGAGAATTTTGGGATATGGGGACTTGGGTGCTTTTGGGGGTGGTATTTGGTAATGTGAGAATGTCGGGGAATTTGGGGATGTTTGTGCAGAAGACGATTTGGGAATGTAGAGATAGAGGGAAGTGGGGATCTAAGGTATTATGAATATAGGGAATTTGGGACTTGTAGAATCCCAATGGGATAGGATCCCATTGGGACTAGGAAATTTAGGATCTGAAGAATTATCAATCTATGGAATTTGGGTTCTGTGAAATTATGGTTCTGAAAAATTTGAGACTCGTGAAATTATGAATCTAGGGAATTTGTGGTTTGTGAAATTATGAATCTATGGAATTTGGGTTCTGTGAAATTATGATTCTGAAAAATTTGAGACTTGTGAAATTATGAATCTAGGGAATTTATGATTTGTGAAATTATGAATCTATGGAATTTGGGTTCTGTGAAATTATGATTCTGAAAAATTTGAGACTCGTGAAATTATGAATCTAGAGAATTTGTGGTTTGTGAAATATAGATCTAGAGAACTTGGGATTTGTGAAATAATGGATCTAGGGAATTTGGGATCTGAGGAATGATGGATCTAGGGAATTTAGGATTTGTGAAATTATGGATCCAAGAAATTTGAGATTTGTGAAATTATGGATCTAGAGAATTTGGGATCTAAGGAATTTGGAATATGCAAAATTATGGATCTACAGAATTTGGGATTTCTGGAATTAGTGATCTAAGGAAATTTGGATTTGTGAAATTACGGATCTAGGGAATTTGTGATTTGTGAAATGATGGATTTAGAGAATTTGGGATTTGTAAAATTATGGATCTAGGGAATTTGGGGTCTAAGGAATTAGTAATCTATGAAATTAGTGATCTAGGGGATTTGGGATCTGAAGAATTAGTGATATAGGGGATTTGGGATCTGAAGAATTAGTGATCTGAGAATTTAAAGCTCTAGAGAATTTAAGATTCAGACATGTAAAAACTCAGAGATCTGGAAAATTGCTATCTTAGTGATTTAGCTGCTCACAAATTTTTGCATCAAAGGATCCTTCGATCTAGGTACCTGCCACCTCAGTGTCCAAGACATCTATTTCGTCTATCAACAAAAAGAGTGCCTTCCACATACACAAGAGAAAGACCAATCCTCTAGAGAAAGTATGATACTCGCGTTAAGACCGAAATATAAGTATACTATTCGCGTTAAGGCCGAACTACAAAGCAAAAGGTATACTACTCGCGTTAAGGCCGCAATACAAAGCAAAAAGGATGCGGACGAAGCGAGGGGACCCAGGGTTCGCAGCCTGTTTCGGTCGTTCATAAATCCTCCAGGTTGGATCCAACCTGCCTCCACCTCCTCTGTTCCTCTTCTTCGTTCCTCCTTTTACACGCACTCACGCACTCACCCAGACAACCAGAAATTTAGTCGTGAGCACACCAATCCTCCTTACCTTCTTATCCAATTTCTTATCCCTCTTCTGCCCGGCCGCCCCTCCCGCGGCCACGCCATTATGCTTCTCGTCCCTTCATTTGTTTCCCGGTTTCTCCCTGTCGGGGCGCCCTTTCTCTCTGTCGGGCCACGGACAGCCCGGAGGAAGTCACCCACGCAAATTTAATATGGAATCGCGTAAACACGCGGTTTCCCGCAAAATGGCCGGCGAACAAAGCCCCGACCGCCTGATCGCGGATTGAATAAGTGCTTGTTGCGGTACTCTTGACGCGGATGGTTAACGCGCCCCGTTCTCTTGCGGTCGGATATTCTCTTACCGTTGCTCATGGTTTTTGTACGACTTTGCGGTGCTTTCCGATTGAAAGAATAGTTCGATCGTTCAATTAGGTCAGAATCATAACACAAATTATACGGTGGATTCAATTTCGATCAATTTGATTTCCACGGATGAAATGTAAGAACCAATGAAGGGATAACCCAGTGTGGATTAGGGACTTACAAGATGTGGATAGTTAGGGGTGAGAAGTTGGGAGTACCGAGTCTAGTGAAGACCTAGAAGTTTAAGGACATGAGGATGCAGCTATTTGGTGAGTTGAACATGTGGACATGTGTGGATCTGGACATCTGACTTGGTTAGGTTAGATATTTTGTGACATAAGATCTTTTGGAGCACTTGTGGATATATTTATTCGAAGATCTAGAAAAATGTAAGATCTTCAGAGGTAGACATTTAAGGACACATTCCTCGAAACTACACTCTGTGAACATTAAGTTGTACTTCCTACAACTTGCTCTTTGGACACACAACTCTACAATCTTCTCATAAATCTTGAGAAGTAATTACAGTAATTCATTCATCTCTGAATAAACCTTCAGCAACAATTACAATAATGTATTCATTGCAACCATAAAATCATACCATCCATATCCTTTCATCTTGAAATACAGCCATATAGTTCAAAATTCAGCACCTCTTCAGAATTTCAAATATAAAAAAGCAGTTCTTAAACCACCCTATAAAGATGATGCCAATTTTCAACGACGCTCGATGAATACATAAAAGTCGTAATCCGGAAGCACCGGTGGTGAAGATGGCCGATAACCGTTTAGCGAGGATCTCCCATCATAATTCCGTAATTCAAGGATCCAGCTTTATTGAGACGGCAGCACGGACACTCTTAATTAACGCGAGGCTACTCTCGCCGTAGTACAATCGGTTCCCGGGATCTAAAATCAATTTAGATCCCCGATGCACGATACAGACTCCCCCTCGGCTTCTTCTTTGGCGATGGTCGTCGTGGTACTCTATCGGGAAGAACGGTGCACAGTGGTGCCCGGGGGGCTGTGTACGGTGGGACCGAGCTTCGACTTGAGAGTGGATGTAGGGATCCGCTGGATTTAGGAATTTGAGATCTAGGGATTTGGGGACTTAGGGGTTTGGGAATTTAGGGAGTCGGAAATGTTGCAATTTGGGAATTTAGGGATTTGGGGATATAGGGATTTGGAAACGTTGCAATTTGGGAATCTAGGGATTTGGGGACTTAGGGGTTTAGGAATTTAGAGACTTGGAAACATTGCAATTTGGGGATCTAGAGATTTGGGGACTTAAGAGTTTGGCAATCTAGGGATTTGGAAACGTTGCAATTTGGGAATCTAGGGATTTGGGGACTTGAGGGTTTAGGAATTTAGAGACTTGGAAACATTGCAATTTGGGGATCTAGGGATTTGGGGACTTAGGAGTTTGGCAATCTAGGGATTTGGAAACGTTGCAGTTTGGGAATCTAGGGATTTGGGGACTTGAGGGTTTAGGAATTTTGAGATTTGGAAACATTGCAATTTGGGGATCCAGGGATTTGGGGACTTAGGAATTTGGTAATCTAGGGATTTGGAAACGTTGCAGTTTGGGAATCTAGGGATTTGGGGACTTGAGGGTTTAGGAATTTTGAGATTTGGAAACATTGCAATTTGGGGATCCAGGGATTTGGGGACTTAGGAATTTGGTAATCTAGGGATTTGGAAACGTTGCAGTTTGGGAATCTAGGGATTTGGGGACTTGAGGGTTTAGGAATTTTGAGATTTGGAAACATTGCAATTTGGGGATCCAGGGATTTGGGGACTTAGGAATTTGGTAATCTAGGGATTTGGAAACGTTGCAGTTTGGGAATCTAGAGATTTGGGAACTTAGAAGTTTAGCAATCTAAGGATTTGCAAACGTTGCAATTTGGGAGTCTAGGGACTTGGAAATCTAGAGAGTTGGAGAACTAGGTATTTGGGCCCCTAGGGATTTCTTCATCTTGAGATTTGGGGATCTAGGGATTTGGAAACCTAAAGAGTTGAAAAACTATGTATTTGCAGACTTAGGGCTCTTGCAATCTATTAAGAATATTTAGGAAATCCTTGCAATTGAACGAATCCAAAAAATCTAGAAAATCCAGAAACTGTAAAAAATCACAAAAATCACAAAAATCACAAAAATCACAAAAATCACAAAAATCACAAAAATCACAAAAATCACAAAAATCTAGAAAATGGTAAATCTAGGAAATCTTGTGAATCTTAGAAACCTACAGATGTGACCAAAATCTACCAACTCCAAATCGACTACCCAGCTACCAATCAGACATACTCCACACTCCACAAAATACTATTGCCTGTCATAATCTCTCGTAAACCATGAAGCTAGTATCTCCCGAAAAGTCGAGTGCCCTATCACTGTTCCCTCGAAAGAAGAGGTAAGCACGGCGAGAGTTGCCCGCGAGCGTAATAACTTAATTACGCGATGCCGTAGCCGGATAACGTTCGGGTGTTGAGCGTGGGGTCCACAGGAGGTTAAGGTGGGCCCACAAAACTTTTTCGTGGGTCCCCGGTGCGTGTTAAAAGGATGGGTCCGTTTGTACGCAGGGCGCAAGAGGACCGCGGACCGGATTGTGGGCACTACGCGAAGAAGCGTAGGCGTCTTGCTCTTTGGCCCGCGGGGGGTTTTTTGTGGGGCGGACAGAGCCGCATTCTCTTATTTATTACCCGGAATATTAAGTTACCCACGTTACCACGGAGTACCGGTGAGGCCCCCATGGATCCTAACCACCGGCACCACCGTTGCTGATGGGCGCACACGATCTCCTATCATTCTCCCGCTCTGTCTCGAGCGTTGCCAGTTTCCGACCGATTTAATCGCAGCAAGCTTTCGTGCTGTCGTTGCGACGATATTGCAATTTAATCGTTCATTAGCGCGCTGAATTATTTGTCGCGCGTGGACGACTCGGCCTATAACGACTGTACCTGTATCGATGTTAATGTGTTCACTTTATATTCCGACTGTCTAAAAATAGTTACATAAAATTGCTACAAAAATAGTTACAAAAATAGTAGCAATTTTAATTAAATAATTTATAATGGAAATGTGAATTATTTTGTTTAATAATATTTGTAGTCTTTTTGTTGAATTGGATTTCGAGGGTTGTTTTACTCTTCACGTGGAAACAAATGGTAACTTTATCGATTAGTATGATGGTTATGCTAGTTTATGATGGTTACAATGGCTGCGACAGTTATGATGGTAGTGATGGTTATGATGGTTGTGATAATTATTGGAGTTTTCATAGTTGACACAACTAACATAGCCATGATAGTTATGATAGTTATGCTAGTTATGCTAGTTATGCTAGTTATGCTAGTTATGCTAGTTATGCTAGTTATGCTAGTTATGCTAGTTATGCTAGTTATGCTAGTTATGCTAGTTATGCTAGTTATGCTAGTTATGCTAGTTATGTTAGTTGTGATAGTTCTGATAATTATGATAATTATAATACTTCTGGTGTTTGCTGTGATTATGATAGTCATTATAGTCATTATAGTCGTTATAGTCATTATAGTCATTATAGTCATTATAGTCATTATAGTCATTATAGTCATTATAGTCATTATAGTCATTATAGTCATTATAGTCATTATAGTCATTACAGTCATTACAGTCATTATAGTCATTATAGTTATGATAATCATAACACTTGTGATAACTATGATACGTGTGGTGGTTATGGTAGCTATGATAGTCATGATAGTTATGATGGTTATAATAATTATAATACTTGTGATAGTTATGAAAGTTATGATACTTGTAATGATTATGATAGTTAATGTAGTTAAGATAGATATACTGGACATGATTGTTGTGTCAGTTATGATGGTTATGATAGTCATTATAGTCAAACAGTTGTATGATGGTTAAGGTAGCAACATGATAGCTGTGATAGTTATTATCGATGCAATAGTCACGATAATCATTATAATCATGAGAGTACGTTGTGAAAGTTGTGATGTTTATAATAATTGTTATACTCATAATCATAAGTATGTCATTACAATTTCAATCATAATAATTATCATAATAATTATTCCAAAATGTGATCCCTATTTGAGCAAACACAACCGTATACAGACTTGTACAATAAATTCGCCAAAACAACATGCAAATATTTAATATTTACCAAACCTAAAAACTGTTTGCCAAAACCAATTTCGAAACCGCTCCTGTGTCAAACGTGTTAATTCCATGACCCAAAAAAATATCTAACCACCGAAAGAATGCAGAACAGCAGTAACGACCAAAAACCAGAAAGTATCGTCATCAGTAGTCACATCAGCGAGATCATCAGCAACTCCGCGTTGACCTCGAGGTAACATCAGAAATGCTCGGAGTTGATAGTGTCGCGTAACCAGTTTCCCATTCGTCGCGATTCTAATGACGAAATAAAAGCAAATGATCGATCCACGGTGGCATCGCGCCACGGTGACCATTTTTTGCTTGTACAACCACGATGAGGTGATAATTTTCTTCGCGTGGAACCGGCCAGAAGAAGATTATCACCGGTTCGGCTGCGTTTCTTGCAATAACTTTGTTATGATGAACATCTGCCGGTTCGTTTCGTAAGTGGCAGGGATTGGCGGGCGTTTCGTAATTACAGAGGAAATCGAGGGTCTAAATTGTAAATTACGAGTGCAGTCGGTGTGGTTCTAGACACGTGGAAGTAGAAGAAAAAAATTGGAGGAACTTAGAGAATAACACATATTTTAGAGTGGTAATAACACATTCAGTATGTTGACGAATGGAAATGGATTAGGTGTATTTCGAAATTTATTTTAATTTTTTTGACTTCCATACAGAATGTACTACATATTCGTCAATGTCACAAAGCACACTTCCCACGGGACCTTAAGATCTATAAACGCAAATAATTTTATTCGAACAACCCCTTAAACGTAGACCGGGCCGTTTATTCAAAATTCACCCCGATGGCAGGTGCGTGCAGAAAGAAACGCGACAAAATCGACAGCCACTTATCCGAGGCAAAACCTGAACCCGTACGGTGACCAATAACAGGGATCATCCGCGAAAGAAGCCACCACGGTGTTCGTGAGCCATAAAAGTCCACCGTGGTTCGACTGCACTAATGTTCCGTCGACAATTAACCAAACTCCCCAGTTTTCGACTCGTATTTTCGAGAGCAGGTGAGAGGCAAACTTTTACAACTGGATTCCGATTCGTGTACGAATAGATGGAGAAGCTGGAAGGTGTTCAACTGGTCGTTAAGACTGGGAAAACACGGGAGGTGTCCAGCAATTAGCGTGGACAAAAACGCGTTTCAGGACGAGGGTCAACGTCAGGGTTTTGTGTAGTGAATTTTCTACACTAGTTTTACCAAAATAGCTCACAGGTGTAGAGACATCTCTGAATAAATTGGAGAGTTCAGTACTGCACTATGGTGGTATTATTACAACTTGTACACATAGTACATATGTCATATGTGGTCCTCACATGATACTACAATTGTATTACTTTGAAAATAAAATTTTTACAACTAATATTTTTTTCTTTTGAAGTAAGGTACTTGAGGTGCTTGACTCACAATACTGTGGATATCACAAAATATTTCAGAATTGATTAACACGTACGTTACACATATGCCACACGTTCACAGTCCCACATCACAATTTCACGGAGCACCCAAGTCGCCATAAAAACAATCACCCTCTCGAAGTAATCTTTATCCAGGATCCATCGATTTCAGAAAATCCTCTTGAGGCTCCGGTCGTCACCCATCAGCATCGTGGACCATGTCGGACGAACGTGTCCAAGAAGGCGGAGAATGACGAGCGAGTCGAGCGGGATAAAGTTGGCCGGCAATGAAAAGAAGAAGAAGAAGAGAGACGAAGGGGAAGAAGAACAAGAAGAAAGACAGGCTGTGTCCACAGGATGGAAGGAGGCAGGAATGCCAGTGCGTGGGTCTGTTGCCTCTTAGACAACGTTGCCTCGAACCCGCGTCTCTATCAGCCACCATAAATAATTCTGCCGGTTCACCGTATCTCCGTTCATCGTCTACTCCCGTCCTCGTTCGATCCATGGGGTACCACGGTGTGTTTTTCGGCTACACGGTGGCATCCCTGTGTGGACCGGTTGGACTAGAAGCGTTTCGTATACGTTGGGCCCTTTAACAGAGATAGCACTCGAAGATCGGGAAGGGGAAAAAAGAGCAGGTGGAACGGGACCCTAAGTCCCCTCTCGAACCAACGCACAGCCTGATCGAAGCTACATCGAATTTCGCTTCGGGTCTTAATTCTTCACGGGGCCCATTTTCTGCCTTCACCGTGGTTAAACCATCATTGCGTAAGATATGTGTATATGTGGACAATTGTGGGTGCAGTGAAGATTCCTTTGAGTTTTATAGTTAAGGAGTCTATAAATTGTTGATACTTAAGTATGGAAAATATTCTGATAGTCATTTAACTCTGGTGGTAAAGTTTAGTGAGTGTTAGGTTCATAGGTGTTAGAGGTGTGTCTATCATATGTGGTTTAACAAATGAGGTAGCATATATGGTGTTTGTGTACATATGTGGTACGTACAGTATATGTCGAAAATTTATGTGGATAGTTCATTAATATGAACTCGTGCATATTCATACATATCCACACATGTTCACATATGTTCACACATGTCCATATGTCCATACATACGTACGTACATGTAGTATATTCATACGAACATAACTACACGTATTCATACATACTTGTACAAATATATTCATGAATACATACATGCTCATATGAATATGTTCATACATATGCATACATGTCTAACATACATATACATGCATGATCACACATGCTCACATATAGTCATACACACTCATACACTTTCGAACATGTGTACTTGTTCAATTGTTTGAACATATTCATACATGCATGTATAATACCCACATGTCCAAACGTATACATACACATATCCACACATGTTCATATATCTATCTAAAATTCCTCGGCATAGTACTCTTCAATTTAAAAGCGCAAATTGAAACAGGCTCCCTGCAAATAATACAGTAACAAATTTGTGCAATCAACAGAATTTTCTTTCCCCAAAAGCAAAAAGCGAGTATGAAATCTTGTACAATTTCAATCTAACGTCGTGAGAAGAAGAAGAAGAATACCGCAGAAAAAAGAGAAGATCAGAAAAGTGGACGAAGCTAGCAAGAGAAAAATCGAAAATCGCGGGATGCAACAGCACGATGCACCGGTGTTACGCGCGTACACGCACCACAAGAAGCGCGTCCCTCGTTAGTGGCACTAATTACGAGCCGCTCGTTCGCCCCCTCCCATTTCCTCTTAATGAGCGTCCTACTAGAGGCACGCGAGAAAAAAATTGTAACGCCGCAGGAATATACCCGGAGATCGAGCCGGTCCGAGACGATCACGAGAGGAGACTCAAAAAAGAACAACCAACGAACGAACTACCTTAAGCCTTAATTATCGATTACACGCATGGCTGTGATTACGAAATACGTTGTTCCGGAATAATTGCACTTGGGGATTATGAAATACGGTTTCTTATGGAGGATTTGTGATCGAGGTGTGGTTTAGGTGGAGTTCAAAGGGTTGACACTGAGATTTTTTGTGGGTTGGGTTGGGTTGAAGTTGGGGTAGAGTTTCAAGTTTGGTGAATTTTGAGAATTTGGTGAATTGTACGAATTCTAATTTCATTGGTTCTATTAAGTTTATCAAGTTCACCAATTCCATATGTACATATGTCCACATGTACATATGTCCACATGTACAGACGTCTATATGTACATATATCCACATGTCCACCAAGTCCACATATACATATGTCCACCAAGTCCACATGTACATATGTCCATCAAGTCCACATGTCCATATGTACATATGTCCATCAAGTCCACAAGTCCACATGTACATATGTTCAGCAAGTCCACATGTCCACATGTACATATGTCCATCAAGTCCACATGTCCACAGGTACATATATCCATCAAGTCCACATGTTCACATGTCCACATGTACATATGTTCGTCAAGTCCATGATGTCCACATATCCTCAAGTCCACATGTACATATGTTCAGCAAGTCCACATGTCCACATGTACATATGTCCACCTAGTCCACATGTCCACTAAGTCCATATGTCTATTATGTCCACATGTCCATCACGTTCACCAAGTTCACATGTCCCCAAGTCCACTAAGTCCATCAAGTCTACCAACTCTTTCAAGTCCACTCAGTCCATCAAATTCCTCAAATCTCTCAAATCTCCAAAATTCATGAAATACCTTAACCTGTCCACATCACTCTAATCTCTAAACTCCAAGAATTCTCCAAATCTCCAAAAATTACCCAACTTGCAACCGAAAGCAAATAAGCTTCCCAATCCTACTTCCTAACCTCCACAGGTAGCTCTGAAATCCTCGGAATCAGACTCTGCAAGAATCAAACGAAAGTGTCGGTCACAGTTGAACGAGAGGGCAACCCCGCCAGCTATTTGAGTAACCGCGATCGTTCGATGAAAATCGTGAGGAAACTGTGGTATCGTAATCCAGTGGGAAAAGACGTGGTTACGAGGTGTTTAGCAGGCGATGATCGCGCGACGGGAATCGGGATGCGTGTCGATTACAACGAGAACACGGCGTCGGAGCGAGAGAAAAAGGAAGAGGTAGAGAGGAGAGGTGGGTTTGTGGCCCGTCGATAGAGTCGGCTGCCAATCGGCCGTATTTTCTTCCCTCGGAGCGTGTTCGCGATTCCAGACGAGCTTCGCCCTGGAAACGAACGTCGGCCAGCCGGAGGTCTTTATTCGAATCACGAACGCGAATCACGTCCCGCGACGCGACGGGAGAGGGAAGCAACCTCTCGTAACAAATATGCATCTCCCTCGAACATGATAAATCGTGCTCCTGCCGTGTACGTAATCGGGCGCAGCATGCGAAACGCGATCACACCGCGTTTTCTAATTAGAGACGCGGTACAACGATTTCGCTTAATTTTATCGTTTCGTGGATTTCTCTTAAGTTTCCACCTAGGATTGTAAATTTTCAAATCTTCAAATTTAACCCTTGAGACTCTCACTTACCATTTTATTTAATACAATAATTTGAAATAAGCATTTTTAACTGATTCTATAGTATGACATGTGTGATGTATAAACACAGTGAAACAATAGTGGAAACTATTAGTAGAGGAATAATAACTTTAAAAGAATTCATTTAAATTTTTAAGTAACTTTTAAAGTTGCTGGTTGCAAATGGTCAAATTATCTTCGAGTGCAAAGGGTTAATTTTCAAATTCCCTTTTCAAATTCAGAATTCAAAACCACACATTTTAATCTTGAGATCTCCAAATACCAACTGTTGAAATTTTTAAATCCCTAAATCTCCAAATCTTGATATCCACCATTTTCAATCCCACAATTCTAATTTCCTAAATCCTTAAACTCCATAAAATCCGTAGATCCCTACAATCACTAAAATCCCTAGACACCTATTCATCATTAAAATCCCTAGACTCCTATTCATCATTAAAATCCCTAGATCCCAAGATCTTTAAAATCCCTAAAATCCCTAGATCTAAGAATTCATAGATCCTTAAAGTTCCTAAATCCCTAGATCCCTAAAATTCCAAAAATCTCAAAAATTCCTAGACCCTAGATCCAAGAATGTATAGATCCCTAAAATCCCTAGATTCGAGTATCCATAGATCCCTAAAATCCCTAAATCCCTAGATTCCAAAAATTCCAAAAATCCCTAGACCCCTAGATCCCTAAAATCCCTAGATCTCTATATCCCTAAAATCCCCAAAATTCTTAGACCCCTAAAATCCCTAAAATTCCTAGATCCCTATATCCCTAGATTCCTCAAATCCTCAAATAAGAAATCCCAAAACCTCAAAACCTCAATCCCCGAATACAAATTTTGCCAAAGTATTTCCAAGAACGTCCACGCCCAGAATATAAGTAGCTGGCACCGATATGAAACGCGTATACGATTTCACGGAAAATGAAGAGCAGAAGAATGGTATCGGATCCGGCGAACAGAGTCAATCAGCGGGGAGATCTTCATTGAAATCGCGAAGGCGAATCACGTCCGCGCCGAGAAGGGACATCCCCGTAACAAATATGTATCTCCCTCGGACCTCATACCCGGTGTAGTATGCGACAATGCACACAACGACAGCCACCGCCGTTGAAATATACGGCGTGGCACACGCACCAGGTCCTACCTTAGGCTACCAATGCCGTCCGTGTGCGATCGTGCATCGTTCTCCCGAGTCTCCACCACCGGCTCTAACTAACTAGCGTACACGTTCCTCCCGGGCCCCGACCTACACACGTCGCTTATGCGTGCATCTTCCTAGCGATGTGCACGAGCCACGAACAATTTTTCCCAAATTGAAAAGTCGAGAATGTGATAAGGTGAATTTGATTGGTAGAACGAGAAAGAGGTATTTAAGATGAGAAGAAGATTTGTATGATGATAGTTGAGTGTTTATAATAGTATGTGAGCCAGTAATTTTTTTGTGAACATATGTGGACGATAGAGACACATGCGTATGTAATTTGATAGATTTTGTGTTTGATGTATATGAATATAATTGAGAGAGGATTTAATTCGTTTCGAGGTTAGTTCGAAGCTTCTCCTACGACCAGGAAAGAACTGGACCCTCTAACAAAGAGATGTCTGCCCCGTCGGAGTCCTCGAGCGCGGGCGCGCACGTGTGTGCGTTCGTCCTCGTGATTACGTTCGTGTTGCTTCGGCTATCCTCGTGTCCGAGTATTCCGAGGGGCCTCTAAGAAGGATTAAGGGGGACGCACACGTGACGTTCTCGGGGACCGAGACGAGCCTGATGGGCGAATCGAAGAAAAAAAAGAAAACGAAGCATCGATTATCCATCCGGCGAGTTCGCTAATTATCCGAGGGAAAACGATCAAGGCGACAATGCTTTTTAACTCCGACGACCGGTCACGATTAGCCAACTCCTTTTTGCCTCAATCCGATTCATCGATCGTGCAAAACGTTCGACACTGGAATCGTTCTTTCGGACTTTCACTTTCCCATCTGTCTACCGCGAATCGCGCTGTGTAACCGGGAACTTCGGATGATAATACAGTTGTAAAGCTGTTGCCTCATGAATTATGACATGCTACTTGGATTATACTCGTACGTCGTCTGTATGAGGATCATCAATATTCTGACTTTTGGTACAAATGTATAGCTTGTTAGCTAAAAAGCTCTTTAGCTTTTTAGATGAATTTGAAATCAGTCAAGTCAAAATCTGAATTAACTTCACTGATATTTTAACTTGAAATTGTAACATAACTTCATATGTGAATATTTAGGTGATTACTAGCTAGGTTATCTAGGTTGTCTCAGGTGGAGAGGTTGGGTAGACAGTCTGAGCGAGGGTGATACTGTGAAAGTGTAAGAAATGTTCCATGTACAGTTTAAACGCTGCCAAGTGATTACCATCTAGGTTAACCTAGCCTAACATCGTTGTTCAACACTGCAAGTGTGAAGTCTGCGAGCGAAAATAAATGGATGTGAATTGTAAAATCATACCATTCGAGTCTGTTGGTATCATGGGAACTAGATATAGTCTGAAACAGTTCAACTAATCTTTTAATTAATTATTTCGATATTGTCGCAAGTGCTACCGGAGAGTCCACATATAGAAGTCATAAAACATACTCTGTACATTGAACACCTAATGTGTCCACATTGCATATGTGATTAACGTACAGTTTAGACATCAACATAATTTCAGTGAACATTTCTCTGAACTGTCTGACAATAAGATGTGAATGGTATCTGATTTCTCGGAACAGGGAATAGCGTCTCCGTATGATCCGTTTGTCCAGAAAGCTCTGGAAAGTTCACAGTGTTTTCAGCTCGATCTCGAATCCCGTGTCTCGCCACGGACTCCCTGGAACCGGTAAGAACATCACTCGGGCGTTTCGATCGTAACGCCTCGCGAACGTAACGACTCCGCATTCCGACAAGAAAAATGTCGACCGGGAATATTCCTGCGGCTCCGTCCAGTCCCTGCCTCCCCGATCTTCGTCGTTCACGAAAGGAACACGCAATGCGAGCAAACAAGAAGAGAAGAGGAGACGTGGTCGCTGTGTGCGAGCGACGGAGAGGCTACGGCCTCAAGCTGCTTCACACGTGGCGACAGTCGCGACGTATTCACGCGTGCGTACGTATTTATAGCGGCTGGTACATTGTCGGCGGCTTTTTAAAAAAAGAACACCGGCCATGACAGAGCGAAGAGGAGGAAACGTGCGCGAACCAACAGATCCGACGGGACGATCCGCGATCATTGTTGCGACGTTTCCGCTTCTTACAGCCTTCTTTTTGCGGGGGAAAAAAGAACCTGAAGAGACGGGATGAGTCGAGAAATTTGTACGCATCGTTTGTTCGACACTTACGGTACGTTTATCGGCAAATTCAATATCTTTTGTGGATCGGATACCTCTCGCTACAATTACGTTTATTGAGTTAATTGAGAGCATGTAGGATTTAATGGATGAAAAGGATTTGTTCAATTTGGGGTTGCCTTTTTATTGTGTGAAGTCGGATACTTTGAACTTCTTTAAAATGGAGGTCTTTTGAGGTTAGGTTATGATCATTTTTGTATGTAGCTGTGAAATGATTGATTCTTTATGATTACTCTTAAGATGTATAAAAATTGAACAGAAAGTCTTGTTTTTATGTTATGATGCATTGAATTAAATGTAATATATGAAGCTCGAAGTGCAACTTTAAATGAAGTTCAACTGTGAATCTTATTTTGAGACTCATGCAATGAAGCTGTACATTCTCTCTTAGAACTACCATAATCAAACTGTGAATCTTATATGGACTTCATTAAATGGAATTTTAAATCTTGCATCAAATTCACTGACTGAAACTTTAAGTCTTAAATAAAATTCATAAAATAAATTCATAAAACATAAAAATTGTTTGAGACACAAGATGAAACTCTAAATTTTCTCTCAGAAATAAAATAATGCATCTGTGAATCCTATATGAACTTCATTAAATGGAATTCTAAATCTTGCATCAAATTCACTGACTGAAACTTTAAGTCTTAAATGAAATTCATAAAATAAATTCATGAAACATAAAAATTGTTTGAGACACAAGATGAAACTCTAAATTGTGTCTTAAAATTGTTGGAGACACAAAATGAAACTCTAAATTGTGTCTAAAAATTGTTTGAGACACAGATGAAACTCTAAATAGTCATTGAAGTTTGTGGCACATAAATTCAAAGTGTATGAAGTTCAAGTTGTACGAAGTTGAAACTGAACAAACTTCAAAATAAAATCTACAAGGTATCCCAAAGGAAAAAAATAAAACAGACGAAACAAAAAAAAACAGTTGATTAAAATAAAGCAGAAGAAACCAGTATAAAAGACGAAGTAAATGAAAAATTAAAATAAATGAAACAGCGTGAACAAATTACAGTTATCCCATAAATAAAAGAAATTGTCAGAGTAATCTCCGAAACAGAAACCACAAACAACCGCAGGTAAGAAGAACTGGGTCCTTCACGGAATCAATCGAAGTCAATCGTCGATCACCGAAAATCATGCAACGATCCGTTTCGTGCGAAAGGGTGCATCGATGCATGCAAACGTCCAATCTCATCTCGATATTACCATTGTTTCTTCATTCGTGATCGACAATGAGCTCTGTCGATGTTGAATGCGACTGGGCGTGTGCCGTGATCGAAGCCGTGCTTCCACCTTGCCGAACAAAGGGGTTGTCGTCAATACGTCAACAGCACGGGTCAAAAACGTTCTAGCGTACGATCGCAACCCTCTCACTTTCAATTAGCACCGATTTCAACCACCGTTCGCCTATTCTTCGTTTTATGGCCCTCGAACGTTGCCACGACCCTCTAACCGGAAGGGAGGCGGTGTCAACGTGGTTTCCGGCCACAAAGCTGCTCGCTGGACCGTGATTAAACCGAGCAGACGTACCCCGCCGACTTTATTGCGCGACAATATAATCATTTTGCGTGCTACTCGCGCGAGCAGGAAGTCAAGCCGGGCGTGTGCCGAACCCGATGGGCAACAATGAGCCCGCGAGCCAGCTCGTTTGTTTGCCAAACAATCGGTCGCGAAAACAACCGCGGACAATCGCTCCATTGTTTTGCGGTTCGCGAGAGGCCATCGCGAGAACGTCGATGACGTCCACGGGAAATGCGAGTATTTAGGGGAGAACCGGGGAGAGCCTTGTTTATGGCCGCTCGAAATATCGTTAATTGACTGACCCCGCTTGCACCAGCGACTCCTGACGCGAGGTTAAAATGGGATCCGCATGGAGAACATGATCGCGATAAAATGGAGGACTTAATGGCTCTTTACTGAGGGATCAAAGATCGACCTGCAATTATATCAGATGGGGACGTGGTACAAGAATGAATTTGCTTGTTTGTAGCATCCTCTATTTAATTAGCTAATTTCACTTATGCAAGATATTTTACTGCTTAGAGATTTGAATATATAAAGATCTATCAAAAAAAATTAACTTTACAAACTTAAAAATAAAATTTAACCCAACAAACTTAAAAATAAAAATTGACTCTGTAGGCTCAAAAATAAAATTTTACTCTACAAGTTTAAAAATAAAATTTGCTGTTGTAGGCTCAAAAATTAAATTTTACCCAACAAACTTAAAAATAAAATTTGCTGTTGGAGGCTCAAAAATAAAATTTTGCTCTACAAGTTTAAAAATAAAATTTGCTGTTACAGGCCCAAAAATGAAATTTAACCCAACAAGCTTAAATATAAAAGATGACTCCATAGGCTCAAAAATAAAATTTTGCTCTACAAGCTTAAAAATAAAATTTGCTGTTGTAGGCTCAAAAATTAAATTTAACCCAACAAGCTTAAATATAAAAAATGACTCTATAGGCTCAAAAATAAAATTTTGCTCTACAAGCTTAAAAATAAAATTTGATATTGCAGGCTCAAAACTAAAATTTAACCCAACAAGCTTAAAAATAAAATTTGCTGTTGCATGCTCAAAAATTAAATTTCTCCCAACAAGCTTAAATATAAAAAATGACTCTATAGGCTCAAAAATTAAATTTAACCCAACAAGCTTAAATATAAAAAATGACTCTATAGGCTCAAAAATTAAATTTTACTCTACAAGCTTAAAAATAAAATTTGATGTTGCAGACTCAAAAATAAAATTTGTTTCTACAGACTCAAAAATAAAATTTGACTCCACAGACTCAAAAGTAAAATTTGATTCTATGTCTCAAACATAGAATTTGACTCCACAGGCTCAAAAATGAAATTTGCTTATAAGCTAACAAAAAGTACATTGAAAGTACAAATTCTTAAAAATGAGAACAATTAACCACTTCAAAAAAAGAATGAAAAAATAAAATACTTCCTCGTTCAAAAGAACTAAGTTACAGTCAAGTGTTCATCCCCCTTCACGCCCGAAAAATTCCCGGTAGCCGCGAAGTCGTTTCGAAATAATTTGGCCCGAGGTCGATGATGCTGAACCGCCCGCAGTTATCCGGATCGAATGTTTTCGTCTTACAATGCGAATCGCGTGCGTTTCCGCTCGGTCAGCGTCCCGAAATGTTGGTGGAACGTTTTTCGCAAAGGTTTTACGCGTTAACGGCCGCTATTTGGCCACGTTTCCTAAGAATCGCCCCTTCCTCGCGACCGCAAACAACCCATCGGAACAAAGACGAACCGCTGCGAACCATTTGCATACACAACCCGAGTAATTCGTCTCGAAATGTCTTTATATCGCCGTTGACTTTCCGCATGATTCGTCCTTTTGATCGCCGTAGTACGGGGAATCCTTTTTTGCGTTGAAAGGAAAATGGCGCAGCGTGCGCCTTCCGCGTGGTTTCCGCTGTTCGTCTTAATCGTGGCTCATGTCGCTAATTGTCGACAACAATCGATTCAGCCTCGTTTGGTAATCTTGAACGTTCTTCTTTGGAAGGGGCTTTAGAAAGGGTTGCACCCTCCGGAGGACCACCTTCGTTCGCGAGAATGACACACGCCGGGATTTATCGTGGCTAGAGGGTTCGTGATGCTTCACGGATCAGTGGTTTCTTGAAATAGAGAGGTGAGGAACCTTTAATAATTCGGCGAAATGGCTCGGATTTCAACCCCCGGGGAAGTTCTCGTTTTAAGCAGATAGAAATTGGGTTGTGCGATTGTTTTGTACGGTCCAGTGGACTATTGGTCCACGTTGCACGTAGCGGCACGTGAATGATGCTAATAGGCAGATAACCGACCACTTTGATTTGAGGTTATGTAGGGATGAAAATTTAATTTAATGCATTCCTTCGATACTTAGGTATCTATTAACTTATAAAAATTCACAGAACTTGTCAATATTGAAAATATGGCTCTCTAATATCTACTTTAGTTAAGATACGCTATCATCCTATAAGTGATGTATATAAACATGCATAGAGTTCAATTGTTTAATTATATCAGTAGTTTAATAAAATCTTCACACGTATTAAAAAATGGTAAAAGTGCAAGATTAATATATTATTAAAAATTGTTACGGATGAGTAAAGGAATTTTTAGTCAGCCTATAATGTAGATTTGAGGGATGATACAATTTCTCGAACGATCGGCAAGTTGAAATATTCGAGTGACCAGCACGATTCGAGATATTCGAGCAATGGACGACTCGCTTTCTCCAAGCATTTGGACAGCTCTAACAGCCTCGCATCGTTCGGATTCGAAACTATATTTAAAAGTAATGGAACGAGAACCAATGACCTAACAGCGTCGCTGACACGATTATGACTCGCCTGCATCTAAATTCTACTTACACAATTGTCTGTACCGTTGCTAGAACACTAAACTTGTGAACAAGTAAAAATTAGGAATGGAAATGAATTCTGTTTATTTTCAAAATGAAAGATAATTTAGGGTGTTTATTATACACTTCGTTTATTCTTAATTCTGTAATTACTGTCGATGTGTTATATTATGAAAGCAGTGTGTATTGAACTGTCAATAATATACGTTCATCATATATGCACATGTGCAACCAAGTGTTAATATGATATATGCGATCTATATAACGCACGTGTAGTTGCATATCAACATGTTAATAACATATGTTCACGGCGTGCTATTATGTATGTGCGTGCATCCAACTGTTAATATCACGTGTTCGCACTATGTTATTATTGTATATCAATACATTAATAGCATATGTTCGTAACATATTATTATACACTTGCGTGTGAATTAATGTATTAATATGTTCACAACTTATTGTCATATTTACATATTAATGTATGTTACATATCTTCTGGCAGTTCTGGAACACCTTGTATGTGGTAATCTAGTTGTCGTAAGGATAACAAAATAATTACATACACTGTCACATGTGGTGTCATGTTACCATAGATGTACATATGTTATCATAGATTACATACCAACGTAATATGTTAACTAGGTTAACTTGTAAAATCTTCAACCTCAAGATTTTAGAGGATCAGACTCTAAAGATTGAAAGACTCAACCTCTAAATATTAGACTACATCTACCAACTCTAAATTCTATATTGTAACCCATAAATTCCTCTAACCTCAAAACTTCCAAAAGGTAAAACGTGAAGCACATTTTCAAACTACATCCTTTCATACAGTTCTCAGCACGCGTCCCATGGTACCCCAAAGAGGGTAAAAAGGGTTTCGAATATTAAGTTCCCCCAATTAAATTACACCTTTGATGCGGCAACGTAGAGCGGCTGTTAATAATCCAGGCGCTGGGAAAATCACGAGGCGGCGATCAAAGCGTGATCGTTGCATCTGGGAAAATACACGAGCGTGCAATCACGAGGATCTCTAGTTTGCCAAAGATAATTGCCGGTTGTCCAGGAACCGTGAGCATGATTCGGTCGAGACGTAACCGAACAGAGTGGTCCAGGCTGCTGTTGATACAAACTTCTGTCCCGTCAGAATTAAGAGATCCTCGTGTTTCATCGCGTAATTTC
Organism: Megachile leachella; assembly: GCA_963576845.1. Lineage (NCBI taxonomy): Eukaryota > Metazoa > Arthropoda > Insecta > Hymenoptera > Megachilidae > Megachile > Megachile leachella. The sequence goes on from OY756255.1 coordinate 12,217,838, forward strand.
TTCATCGTATCCTCCTCTCGGCCTCGAAAACATCTCGAAAAAGCTTTCTGGCGTTGCCTTTGAACGCTTCATTCGCGAGCTGTAATCAGTCTCGCGTGTGTTAAACCCTGCGAGCTACGACCTGGATAGCTCAATTGCTCGAGGAAGGGAAGGTCTTGATGAAGGAGATGAATTTTCTGAGAACTGTATCTTGCAATTTGGGCTTAGGTTTCTTCGCGTGGAATTAACTTGATGATCCAAGAAGGTCGATTGGACTTTGTGAAGTATGAAGTTGTCAAATTATTGATTTGGAGGGTTCAAGTTTGCATCTGAAAAGGGTATGTAGATTGGTGATAACTCGGGAATAAGCGAGGAATAAGAAATGAACTTAAATGAGCGTACAAATAGCGAATGTACAAATAGCGAACGTACAAATACTTAACATACGAATAGCGAATGTCTAAATAGCGAACGTACAAATATTGAACGAACGATTAGCGAGCGTTCAAATGGCAAAGGTACAAATAACGAGCGACTATTAAACGAACAACTAGAACTCCTACTTCTGATCATTTCAAGACCCATCACGGCATTAACGAGGCGGTCTAATCAAACGGCAATCGATACCGCAAGTATCGTCATCCGTGTTCAAAATTGCCACCAATTTCGAATGCAAATTCCGATGTCCCGAAAATCTGCTCAGTCGAATCGTTGCATAAAAAGAGGTGCGCTTCACGAATCATTAACCAGCCACAAGTACCCCGTTCAGAAGACGCGGAAGAATAAAGCAATTCCAGAAAATCCTCTTCACTTCCCATCGATCCAATAACATTACCGATATGACTTGACGACTCTCAATCGATTCACGGACGAGATATTACGTTACGGTTCGATGACGCGTAACGACGAACGGAAGCCGAACGACGATAATGTAAAGACGAAATTCGTGGGGCGTCAAAGGACCCCGTGCCGTCCCTGAAGCGATCACGACGGGTTGTTTGCTCTCGCTTGGATTTTACGGCTCCGACAGGCCAGGCCAAGTCTGGACAATTACTGGTTGTTAAATTCTCCGCCGACTACACCGGCAAAACGATCGCGAAACTTCTCCATGCGGACGTGTCTTTGCGATCATCGCCAGCTGCAACCGTGCACTTTCAGAAGCCTACACCGGTTTTCCTCTCTTTAGATTGGTACAATACTTTTTCTTCGATTTCTACATCTAACATTTCAACATTTGAAAGTTCCCAAATTCCAATCCTAAATTTCAGTTTCTAAATTCCGTCGTTTAAGCCTTTAGTTTTGAAACCGTAACACGGGTCATGATTCAATCGTGAGATAGGAATAATGGATGGCGAACAATTGACTAGAGAAATAGTAATTACTGAGGCTAATATCGATTGATCTCTAATGGATGTTATAGCTCCTATTACAAAGACGTTCTATTAGAACACGATTTCCTCTGCAATTTTTACTGTTTATAGGTATTATTACTGATTTAATTATAGTGTGCTAATGGTATAATGGTGAATGCGTATATTCTCGTTGGCAATTATAGTGCAAGTGTGTAAATAGGGAATTTGTTATTTTTTGCATTTTGACACTTAGAGATTTTTATATTTTGCTAACTAGTTGAAATTAAAAATATTGGGATTTTAGGATAACTTTGAGACCATCTCTAAAAGAAAAATTCACCCCCTTTCTACAAAAAGATTAACCAAAAATTCACCCCCTTTCTACAAAAAGATTAACCAAAAATTCACCCTTCTAAAAGTAAAATCAGACCTTGTGAAATAAAAATTGTTTCACCTCTCCAATAAGAAAATGAGAACCTGAAATTTCTAAAAAAAGTAAAGAACACATGAAGAGGAGACGTGAAACGTAGGTTAAAGCGAAAGAGCGGGTCATCGGCTCGATTAGATCGGATCGATCGGCTCCAGATCGTGGTTGCCACGAAGGACCCGTTTCGGTCACGTTACTTGCTTTAATCGTGACTACGGCTCAAGATACAATCGTGACTTTTCTCCCCGGAAACATTATGCGAACACGTTCGTTTCTACGTTCTCGCAATTACGCGCTGATGAACGCGCGTGCACGCGCCGCGGATGAAGTCATCGCGTTGACGCGTCGTTAATTCACCGAACAACCCGCTGAAAGCACCTCAACGGGTTCATAATTTTTTCAAACAGTAGGGGATACGAACTGTGAAACAAACGAAATACTTCCTTCGTTTCCTCTATTTTTATCCCTTTACGTTTGTGGAGTCGAGATCTTGTCTTAGTTATTTATTTGATTAAGTGTGATTCAATGTGGACTTGGATTAGATGACTTTTTTAGGTGATTATGATTGTTAGGTGATTGTTCGATGGTTAATTACAAGTTGATAGTTAAATTTCATTTTTAGATTATGGTCAGATGATTTAGTTTGATTATTAGATTGGTTATGGTTATTAAATGGTTACATATGATTATAGAATAATTAAATGATTAATTGATATTAAATGATACATGCTGTGGTTTCATACGGTACGCCATTTTGTGATCAAGTCAATATGTCTGACAAAACCTAACCTAACAATCTCATACTTTACCTAATCGACCAACATGAATCTTATTTACGTCCCATATTAATTTACCTGTTCTATTTTTATTGAACAAATATTTGCATAAGCTCGAGAATATCAATTTGCGTCGCATCGATTAATTTTTGAGATTATAACTCATCCTTGTATAAAGATAAATTCGAGTGACAGTATCGAAGTAGGATATTTGATATTAAAAAAAGATGGCGACCATGTAACCCATAGGATATATATATCGAGCTCAATCATAAAATAAATTACTTCGATAACTACATGTACCAGGTTGAACTTCGAATTACCAAGGCAGATATTCCCGAAGCTAATTACCGTTATCAGTTTCCACTTCGTTATTAAAACGAGAAATAATTCGAGCGGTGCGTTAATTAACAAAGCAGAAACCGGAACAATTATCGGGGCACGATAATTACGTCTCCCCCCTAAGGAATCGATCTTCAAATTCATACATATATTCATTCGCTATCGCGTTTATGCAAACGTCGTTCATCGTGGTTCCTTCTGCAAAGAACGATCTAGAATCCTGTGTTGGCCGAGCGATAAAATCGATGACTTAATAACCGAGGGCTAATAACGGCAAAGAGGCCTAAAAGAAAGGAGGCTGTGTTCCTCTCAGCGCGTATCCACGGCATCAATCTCGCGGCCAACATTGTAATTCGGGACGTGGCGACCGGCAAAATCGGCCAATAACTGTATTAACGGCTCCAGTAATACGTAACGAGAGAGACGGAGAGATCGTAAGTAATTCGAAGTAACGTCCCTTTAATGAAATTACATCCTATTTGCATCGGTAATACGGTGGACCGAGACTGAATAACCCGTATCCAAATAAAAACTCATTAATTTCCTGATCGGGACCGGGTGAGCCTCGATATCATTCCGGTTTCAACCGGGCCCCGTTGATCTGGCTAAAAATAAACCAAAAAGGAACGAGTGATCGATCTCTCGAACGTATTCGAGAGCATGTACCAACGAGTTACCTGTTGCCACATGTTAATCGTCGCGACGCCACTTTCTTCGCTTCCTTTGCACGCAATGCGTGCCTCACACGGCAGACAAGAGCTGAAGAAAATGGCGCCCGGGGGGAAAAGCGCGATTATCATTACCACTGACACTTTTGCATCTAATTTACCATTACCTGACTAAATCTTACAATTATTAGCTTACAGGTTTCATATTTATATATTGAGTTTTATCTGCGTCATTTGTGACGTGGGCTGAATTTTTGGTTGGGTTCGAATCAAGATTAAGTCTCAGAATCTGTATTAAGGTGTGAGTTGGGTCTTGGGGTCTAAATCTAAATTAAGTTTAGATCAGATCAGATTTAGATATGTAGAGTGGAGTTAGATACTCAGTTAGGTCTGAATTCAGTGTGGATCATATGTGATTTAGGTCTGCATGTGGACTTGATTTGAATTAGATCTGGATTATGTTCAAAGTTACATCTAAATTGTATTTAACTCAAGTATATACTGCATGTGGACTTGGTCCAGATTAGGTCTAAGTTACATCTAAATTGTATCAAACTCAAGTATGTATCACATATGGATTTGGTTTAGCTTAGGTCTAAGTCAGAACAGAAATGTATTTAACTCAAGTATGTACTATATGTGGATTTAGTCCAGACTAGGTCTGAGTTACATCTAAATTGTATCTAACTCAAGTATATACTGCATGTGGACTTGGTCCAGATTAGGTCTAAGTTACATCTAAATTGTATCTAACTCAAGTATATATCACATATGGATTTGCTTCAGCTTAGGTCTACCTCAGATCTAAATTGTGTCAATCTCAAGTATCTACTGCATCCACATCCAGATTACATCCAAATTACATTCCATTTAACTATCATACCTCTGAACCCAAGTAATCCACTACACATCCAAACGCAATTAAATCTAAAATTCCTATTAATACCAAACTCCGGTCTAGCTTACATTAAACCTCCCCTTGAGTCTACCTTCTACATTCAATCTATCGAAAGATCTTACGTCTCCATCACCTCCGCATTAGACCCAACTTAGATGCAATCTGCACGTTCTCACGTGACTTATCTCGCATCACCATAATCCAATCAAGTAATTAGCGAATGAATGAAATAGTCGTTAACGAATGTGTTCACAGGATTACGTTAAACGGCAAGGATTATAGTCCAGTGTAAACTCATATTCAGGTGCAGAGAGCACGCATGCGAGCACGAGCGACTGCACGAAACTTGTAACTTGTTTCGAGCATATGATTGGATAATGTCGATCATCGTGATGCAAGGATGATGGGAGTCCTCGGGGCTGTGTAATCGTTTCTGTCAACATGCTATTTTACGATCTGCTTGAGCGATACGGATACTTCAAGTGCTTTGTCGATTATATGTTGCTAACTTTATCTAATTAAACAATAAAACTGGTGAGACCTGAATGGCATTGGTTATATCGTGCGAACGACGTGAATGCATACTTGCGCTCGGTCCTACATTGTAAATCTGCATATAAACTGTTTCTTGTATGATTAGCATACATATGTGAACATAAACATTACCTTGCAAATTTTTATATTTGTTGTTGTTGACGATATATAAATTATTATATGAATGACTTGTTATGTGAATTTTCTAATTTTTTAAACAACTTTTAATTTTGCGATTTTCAAATTTTCAAGTCGAGAAATTCTCAAATTACTAAAGAAAGTTTACCATTTTTGGTAGAAGATGTTCTAACTTTTTTGTTACTGCCCCAGGTTCTACAAGTTCAACGTACTTCCCTGAGCCCGTACATCAAATCTATCAAGCTCCACCAGCAAAGTCACGCTTCGTTCCTCCATTATTTCCCTCGTTTCCCCGATAAAGGAGTCTGTGTCTCGTTTTACGGAAATGCAGATCACCTCGTATAATTTCTCTTTCGGGTCCGAAAACCGACGCTTTCCTTCGTGAAATTCGTCACGGCCCATTCTCGCCGGCCTTCGCTGATCTCCATGACAATAATAGAGATATTCTCTTCGGCTCGAATTCGAGAAAGCTACGTCCCTTTTGGGACGCGCAACGTGGAAACTGGCGAGAATAGGAATCAGGAATTAGGCGTCTCGTGGCCAGAACCGACCCGGGTCCCCCGGTGAAACTACCAGCTCGAAAGAATAAGAAAAAACGATGAATGGGGTCCGGGCGCATACCTGGGCCCCGAGAACCTGGTCAGAAAGAAGAGGCTTCCTCGTGACCGACGAGCACGAACGTCCGGGAAATTCCGTGAAGAAAATGCTTCCACGTAACAGTAACCTAACGTCTTCTGTATCTTTCGCTGGAATCTGCTGCCAGGATGAAAGTTTCGTGAAAGGGTTTGACAGTCGATATCGTTGATTTACGACGTTTTAGGACATTTGAGATCAGTCGGATTTTTTAACGTTGCTTTGTTTGGGGAGATTGAGAAATTAGGATGTTGCTTAATTTTTGATTGGTTTGACTAGGTTTTGGTTTGGGAATGTAGGTGAATGTTTGAAGATGTTTGAGAAGTTCATCCCTTAAATTTTTGAGACCTGACACTTTGTACTTTTTGAAAGAATTTAAAAATTGAGACTGTACTCCATTTAGTACCTTCAAGTTGAAGGTTTGAGAAAGCAGGTAAATGTTTGAAGATGTTTGAGAAATTCATCCTTTAAATTTTTGAGACCTGACACTTTGTACTTTTTGAAAGAATTTAAAAATTGAGACTGTACTTCATTTAGTACCTTCAAGTTGATGGTTTGAGAAAGTAGGTGAATGTTTGAAAATGTATGACAAGTTCATCATTTAAATTTTTGAGACCTGACACTTTGTACTTTTTGAAAGAATTTAAAAATTGAAACTATACTTCATTTAATACTCTCAAGTTGCTGGTTTAACAAACTATGTGAATGTTTGAAAATATTTGAAGAACTCCCTATTTCGATCATCATTTCTGAAAATGAAGACATTCTTTAAACGAAAATCTCAGTCCATTCTAAAATGATTTAAAAAATACATATAGATAGTCGACGATAATGGACGAATGTTTGAAGATGTTTGGAATGTGGGTCATTCGAATTTTGGAGGTTTAAAGTTTCACTTATTTTGTGGAAACTTGAAAATGAAGAGGTTCTTCGAATCTGAGAATCGATATCTTCGGTTTTACGACAGTAGGCGAGTGTTTGAAGATGTTTGATAAGAGAGTCCAAATTGTAGAGGTTTAAAGTTTCATTGAAGTTGAAGACATAAAAGGGAAGAAATTTCTTGAAATACGAATTTTATTTTGTACTAAAAATAGTTTACAGTCGATATTATTAATTTATGACTGTTCGAATATGTTTGAAAGGGCTTGATAAATATTTTATCTCACTTGTGCAAATTTTAACAGTTCTGTATTGTCAAAAAGGTGAAGAATAAAGACTTTCAAATTAGAACATCATTTTCTTTAATTAAAATGCTTATGAACGAATGTTTGAAGATATTTGAAGAAGTTTGACGAGAATCATTCCAATTTCGAAGATCCAAAATTTCAATCCCTTTGAAGAACCTACAAAACCATTCCACATTACTCGATTTCTACCAAACATCATCAAAAAGACCTCCATCCATACATTAATTCAATACACATCCATCTCAAGCAAAGTAACAAACATCATGCAAATGTCATTACAAAAATTTCGACCAAAATACCAATTAGCATTGCTAATAAAACAGACGTGTTAAACGTAACAAGATGTAAATGTCGCTTTTAGACTCAAAGTCAATAACTGCTAATTGGTAAAGATCTTATCAACTTAATGAGAAAAGACACTCTAGACTATGGATCTATGAAGTGCTCGAATTCTCATCAACATCTGTTCATCTTAAAATGTCACATTTTTGATAATATATCTTTTCTACGAACCTGTACATTAACCTGTAGATAAAACTAAAATCTCAGATTATATATACTTGAGATTTCACCTTTTGAGGTTGTGTACTCTGAGGTTCACATTTTAAGGTTATGTGAGGTCTGATGTAGATGGGTATGTGAGGTATCATATGTAACTGAGGTTGTGCAATTAGTATATGTACCTTTGGTTTTAGTTTGAGATGCACTTGAATTTTCATATTTATAAATATATGTTACCTATATGTACCCCCTGTATGTATACATGTATGTATCCCCTCTGATACATATATGTGCATATACTTCATGTCAAACTTAAAGGTACCTGTACACTTTACACCACATGTATATGTACCCTTCATATCACATTTAGAGGTACATTCTGTCTCACATATATGTCTCACCCCCTTTTAAGGTTACCATAAATAACACACATGAAAGCAAGTGTCAAATAATCAAGTGTGGTCACAGTAATCTATTGTCAAACGATGACAATGAACGACAGTCGTTTTCAACCGAAACTCACCCTGTATCCCCGCTAAAAGGGCAGTCCCCGCGTTTCCAACTCCATGCACGTACAAACGGCAGCAGCAGTCCTTAACAGGCAGTAGGGAACGTATCGGCGCGATCGCTGATCAAAACAGAGTTTATCGAATAGAGAAATCGAGACGCGATCTACAAATCACGTGGCTGCAACATCAGCAGACGTCTTCATCTCGTACCTCGATGTTCCTTCGACTCTTCCTCTCTCGTTCCCGTCTTTTCTACAGTCCGTCTCTCTCTCGCTCTTTCTTTCGGCTCGCACAACTCACGTCCAGGCAATCAGGTATGATTGGCTCGATCCACGCTTTCGCACTAACCACTTTATCAAAGCGTCCGTTCTAAATAAACCTGCATTTGATTACAGCCCCGTGCCACCTTGTCGTTATCGTCCCTTATACCTTCCTCCTTCCTTCGCACCTACCGATCGAATCACTTCGCTTCTCGACATCAAACTGAAGTCTGTACAGGTATCTTCTCTGAAAACTTCATTCGAGGACGTTTATCTTCCCGGTATACTCTTCTGTAATTATGCGGACATGGACCAGCATGATAGTTCACTTCACTTTTGTTAGGGTTAGAATTCTTTCGCGATGTGGACACTTCTGATTTTGAGGAAATAGGTCTTCGACAGCCTTCGATATAGAGACACTGTGGAATTGTCTTGGTTAGAGTGTTGGACACACTTTCAGTCGCAAACTCTGGAGGATCTATTAAATACTCTATTTCTACATTTACGAAAGTTGGAAATTTTAATATAGGAGTTTGAGGCAGTATGAGTTTTTGGCACGTGTGAAAAATTTGAATTCAAAGTTTTGACTTCGCGTCAGAATTCAAAATTCCCATAGCAAGTAGACATTCATTAAATTTCGCCATGTGCCAACATCCAGACTCCACATACGATGTCCAACATGTCACTGTCGACACGTAAAATTTGAAACATCCAGTACCAAAACCTTGGGAGCACTCTTTTCTGACATGTGTCACAATTCAAACTCCCTGTGAAAACTATAGTTTATGTCATCAGTTTCGCATATCAATCCTCATATGGTTACGCCTGAATGTTGACACATGTTACATATGAAAGCTCCTGTAAATCAAGCACTGCACTTCTGGGACGTCTATAGAAGTTCTGACGCAATCAAAGTCATCCTCACTTGACACCTAAACACTGTGCACTGACACGTGTCAAAATTCGCTCCCCACGCGTGCCAACATCTCGCCGGTGGCTCTATAAAACTGAAACCGCTAGAAAACCGTGTCCTACACACTTGCGAACCCGTAGAGATACCTTCACTGTAGGAATTAGCACGAGCTCGTGTACTCGATCGAAGGTCCAAAGCGCGAAAAGGTGCGTGGAACCGGTAGGACTATTCGATCGGAGTGCCGTGAGCTGGACAACGACACCGGTCGGATCGAAATAGTGTTCGTAGTGTTGGCTTGAAGCGCGTCGGAACACAACTGAAGCGGTAGGACCACCCAGTCGGTCGAGGGCCCCTGCCCCGTCCGGATACAGTTCCCTGAGTATACCGTGCAAGCTCTCCCACTACCTCCTTCAGCCTCTTCTCTGCCACGCTATACTCGCTGATTGAGCTGGACTCTAGCAGGTGCCTCAATGTCTTACTCCGGGGATGGAAGATTGCTTTGGCAAGGGAAGGAGCAGGCCGAGGGCGAACGGGCACAGGAATCGAGCTGAGGAAGGAAGGAAGAGTTAGGTAGGTTGGACGACTACCTCCGACACGATCGTGTCCGATGCCTGATTGGAGAGGGTGGCCGCATGCTGCAATGCTACTCTACTCACTCTTTATTATGGGGTATACTTCTTTCATTATTTCGTTCCTGGATTTTCGACGATCATGTGGAGCATTTGTTCACGTAGTATCCAAGTATGATACACTGGGAGCATGTATTAGGGTTATACAGTTTTCGGTATTGTCTGATTAATTCCTTCGGTGTCAACATGTTAAGGTAGCTCTTCGATTTGGTTCGAAGAGGATTTGTAGGGTTATGCAGGTTTTGGTACCTTCTGATTAATCTTTGTGATTTGGACATATTAAGCTAGCTCTTCAATTTGATGTCCTTCGAAGAGGATTTGTTCAATTAACGTTTGATGCACTCAAAGGATGATGTGTTAGGGTTATGAAGTCTTTGGTACCTTCTGATTAATCTTTACGATTTGGACATATTAAGGTAGCTCTGTGATTTGGTGTCCTTTGAAGAGAATTTGTTCAGTCAACATATGATGCACTCATAGAATGATGTGTTAGGGTTATGAAGGTTTTAGTACCTTCTGATTAATCTTTACAATTTAGACATGTTAAGGTAGCTCTTTAATTTGATGTCCTTCGAAGAGGATTTGTTCAGTTTCAACATATGATACAGTCAGAGGATGATGTGTTAGAGTTATGAAGGTTTTAGTACCTTCTGATTAATCCTTACGATTTGGACATATTAAGGTAGCTTTTTGATTTGGTGTCCTTCGAAGAGGATTTGTTCAGTTTTAACATATGATACAGTCAGAGGATGGTGTGTTAGGCTTATGAAGCTTTAGGTATCGTCTAATTAATTCCTTCGATGTCAACATGTTAACGTAGCTCTTTGATTTGGTGTCCTTCAAAGAGAACTTGTTCAGTTAACATATGCTGCACTCAAAGGATGATGTATCACATTATGAAGCTTTTGGTATCATCTGATTAATCCTTCCAATTTTAATATATTAAGCTACCCCTTCCTTTTAATGAAATGTAAAATACGAGTCTGATAAGTTGAACCCATAATATAGCACATATACGTTCATACGTACTAACCTGCACATATGAATATGTGAAGGTACTCTCTTGAGGAGTTAGCTCAGCTATCTTCCTCCCTAAACTTACTTTTACCCACACAAACATTCTTTTCCCAAATTTCAAATTTGAGACCCTCTACCTAAATTATCTAACATTAACTTCCTTTCCAAATCGCCAAACTACCATGTGCAACCTCAAAAAACGAAGAAGGAGGATTCAGAGGATCGGTGATTAACACGAGGAATCAGGATTCGATGTTATCGTCCCGAGGACGATCGTTTTAAACGTTCTCGACCCAGCACTCAGATAAGGCGAAACGGTTCGCTGATCCTTTCGGATTTAAGGACTGTCATTAAGGCGCCTCAAGGTGATGTCTCCCTTAATGGGGCGTCGTTAAATTTGCATCGGTGTTATCGTGGCCGGTCGTGCATCGTGATTAAAACCGACGCGGAAAAATCACCGTGTCACACCTTTCTCGCCTCCGACCTTCGTGGACGATGTTCAATTAACTCGCCGCGAGTCGCTGAAAATCGCGAGCATCTACGCTCGGACTGATAACGGCAGATAAAGCGTTTGGCGGTCTTTCAAAGAATTATCGATCCGAGATCCTACCGCGATCCCGTTTAATTGTTATTTTATTACGGTCGCGTTACGTTCTTGCCGCCGATGTTGCAACTTCGCTGAATTTATTAGGATCGTTTCTTTTTAATGAATATGATAGCTTGTATGCTTGTTTTCTTGGTGAATTTCTGGTTTGACGACGATTTCTGAGGTGAATGTGTACGATTTTGGTACTGCTGTGTGTGTACATTTTTAGGTTATGTACTTTTTTGGGCAGTGTAAACGTATATTTTGAACATGTAGGTATATTTTGGCGTCGTAATATATGTTACATATGTGTATTTTTTAGGAGAGTGTAGATGTACATATTCTGATAGGTCACATATGTATATCCATTGGTATTGTTATGTACATATGTGTAGTTTTTAGTACTAGAAAGGTGTGCACATACTGGTACATCGTGTATGAACATCTCTTGGTATCATCACGTATGTGTATTTTTTAGTACAGTGTAGATGTACATATGTTGATACATCACATATGTGTATCTTTTGGTATCGTTATATACATATGTGTATTTTTTAGTGCATGAAAGATGTACATATTCTGGTACATCATGTATGGACATCTTTTGGTACCATCACATATGTGTATTTTTTAATACAGTGTAGATGTACATATGTTGATACATCACATATGTGTATCTTTTAGCATTGTCATATACATATGTGTATTTTTTATTACAAGGAAGGTACTCACATACTGGTACATCATGTATGAACGTCTTTTGATATCATCACATATGTGTATTTTTTAATACAGTGTATATGTACATATCCTCATACGTCACATATGTGTATCTTTTACTGTATCATGCATGAACATCTTTAATGTATACATACACTTCTTGGTACATAATATACAATGTTTCTGCCGATCTCATACACGATGTGAACTATCTTATCGAACAATAAAAGTCTCATTAGTTACATACAGATAATCTTTACGTACATTTGAATTTATTTAAGAGTAAAATATACATATTTCACCGAAATTAACGAGTTTCCATAAAATTAAGAAGTTGTGCAATTTCATTAATTATTGTAACACCTTCCAATAAACGAGCATCGAAAGAAACGAGTTGCAATTTAAATGTAAACGAGCAGAACATTAATCGACAGGTGAACGAAGTCAATGTTTGAATACGTGAAGTGTCAATATTTTATTTTATAATTAATCGAGTAATTAAGTGAAACTCCGGCAATTTTCGAGAAATAACGAAGTCCGTAATTACATACGAAATTCTGCTGTTTCATTTTCGAACCTATTAAAACTGAAATTCATATTTTTGCAAACAGGTACGGAGTTTGAGTATCAAAGTGTTCGAGTAATTAAAATGTAATTCATTAAGATCGTTACTCGTTGAGAAGATCGAAGCGTAACAAGCGGAACGCGGTATAAAAGAAATATCTTTAGAAAATTATAATGGTTAACATTGTTGCTCTTGTTGCAGTTCTTTGTTGCTTGAATAAGCCAATTAAGGATTCTCCCTTGGAAATTCTTGAATATTTGCGGCGAGAACGGAAATATATCTTATGGGTTTACTTAAAAGGAAATTCTTTTTATTCGATTAGCTTATCTTGATTTTCAACTTTATACTGAAGGTATTTAGTATGGTAGACGATAAGATCCGATTATATTTTATTAATTTTATTCTCGGTCTTAACTGATTTTATATTGTTTCGTATTTAATTGTTTGAGATAAGGTAATCATAATTTATGCATTTGAGAAACTGCTTTGTTATTTATTTTTTTATACACTTTAGTATATTTTTGCATATTTCAGTACGTTTCAGTATGTTTCACTAGATTTCACTGTATTTAATTATATTTCATATATCGTACGAAGTTTTATTGCTCTTTACTACATTTTACTATATTTTAATACTTTATTATTTCAATATTTCAATATTTCAAGATTTCAAGATTTCAAGATTTCAAGATTTCAAGATTTCAAGATTTCAAGATTTCAAGATTTCAAGATTTCAAGATTTCAAGATTTCAAGATTTCAAGATTTCAAGATTTCAAGATTTCAAGATTTCAAGATTTCAATATTTCAATATTTCAATATTTCAATATTTCAATATTTCAATATTTCAATATTTCAGTATTTCACTATATTTCACCCTCCAAATTAACTCTATTTTCCTAAATTTTTTTTTATTTATTTCAATTCTATGTTTTGATACAAGTTCCTATATTGTCCTATATTTACCTATTTCACAACATTCTACGTACACATTCCTAATTCTCCATATTCCTATGGTTCTCATATTTCACGTGCTTCCCACGTTCCCCACATTTTCCACACATTCTATTCTCTACTTATTTCCTACATTTTCCGTACTCTCAGATTTCTCACAGTCTTCATCTCTTTAATATTCCCCATACACTCAGAAACATCTAATTAATCTCATCAAGAAAACAATCAGACACTTATCCAATGTATCAAAGTCTTATGAAATCAACACAAATAAAAATTACTTCATTCTTAATATACCAAAAAAATAGATTCCTTGTACAAACAAAATTATTCATTTTTTAAAAACCATTTTTTCAAAATAATTTTCATGTTCCTTGATAATTTAATTCTTTAGTAAATTTTGTCCTGAACATTCTTAAGTAATGAATTTATTGTAATGAATGCACTATTAAATAAATGGGTTAATTCATAACAATTAATAGACTGATTAATAACGATGCAATAATAAATAATAGTTGAATGAATAATTAATAATGATACAACAGCAAATAATAGTCGAATGAATAGTTAATAGTGATTCAATAATAAATAATAAGTAAAACAAATAATTAATAATGCATCAACAACAAATAGTAAATAAAACAAATATTTAATAATGCTTCAGTAACAAATAATAAGAAGATGGATAATTAATAATGATCTAATAATAAATAATAATCGGAAGAATAATTAATAATGATTTAATAACAAATAATAAATAAAACAAATAATTAATAATATTTCAGTAACAAATAATAAGTAGACGAATAATTAATAATGCTTCCATAATAAATAACATTCGAACGAATAATTAATAAAGCTTCCACAATAAATAATAATCGAAAGAATAATTAATAATGACTGAATAACAAATAATAAATAAAACAAATAATTGATAATATTTCAGTAGTAAATAATAAGTAGACGAATAATTAATAATGCTCCAATAATAAATAATAATCGAAAGAATAATTAATAATGATACAAAAAAAAATAATAAATAAACCAAATAATTGATAATATTTCAGTAAAAAGTAATAAGTAGACGAATAATTAATAATGCTTCAATAATAAATAATAATCGAAAGAATAATTAATAATACTTCCATAATAAATAACATTCGAACAAGTAATTAAGAATGATTCAATAACAAATAATAAGTATTCGAATAAAAATCAGTAATCCAGTAATAAACGATAAGTAAGTGAATCTAAAAAATGAATCTAAAAAGTGAATCTAAAAAGAATGAAATTGTCGAAGGTACCCTCGTGCCCCGTTAGCATTCGTCCCTGTTAGAGCAGCCTCCCCGCGAAACGATCCACGGGACACCGCGAATCCCCATAAACAAGCAAATTGCCCCGGCGACGGCAACTCAATATTTCTCCCTGCGAAGTCAAGAGGTATCTGTCTCAAAGTGGTTGCACGCGAACCCATGAAAAAGCGCGGCCCAACATAAAAGCCCCATATCCCCCCGGTTGACCGTTCCCAATGGTAAATCACGCCACACCCGAACGGTGAACCACCATGCCGTACGCTCGAGTGGCTTTTCCACAATCTCGATCGGTCGTGTACAATTTCGTGCGCGACTTACGTGCATGAGCGCGAGATTTAAGTATATACCTGCTTACGACGGGGGTAATTCCACGTCGCCGTACCGCCATAAAGCCACGGCGTGCAGAGTTCACGGTTATGGGGTCTGCGGCTCCTTCGCCTTCTCCTGGTATACACCGTCGTCCTCCTTCTTTTCGCGATCCTCTTTGCGCTCTCGCGTTCTTTCTCTCGCGGCGCGGGATCTTACAGGGCTTTATGGTCAGAGTCATGGGATCGTGGACTGGCCGGATCCCATGATCGATGGGGCTTTGGCTTAACCCTTCTGGACCGTGGCTGCCTCCGGCACGCTGCGTTCGTATACCACCCTCTCGCTCGCTCTTTACAATATTCTCTCTCTACCGTTTCGTCGATTTCTTTCCTCTGTGTCCTTTCATGTTTTCCACCGTCTTCCTGCGAGACCGCTTTCGGAATGCGTTTTCGGAGCAGCCTTTATCGGATGGCAATGGATTCTGAGGGCTATGCATTCTTCTTGGAAAGTTTGGGTTTTCGAGATTGATACTTTTTCTTGGTATTTTGGAATTATGCGAGTTTCAGTTTGGATGCTTTTATGGTCTTAGATTCGGACATTTTTAGGTTATGTGTATTGTGGAATTTTTAGGTTTTGTTAGCGGGTATGTGTATTGCAGAATTTTTAGGTTTTGTCATCGCATATGTGTATTGTGAAATTTTTAGGTTATGTGGAATTTTTAAGGAATATTATCAGATATGTATACTGTGAAATTCTTAGGTTGTGTTATTGGTTATATGTACTGTGAAATTTTCGTAATCTTCATACGTTCACATATTCACATATGTAAGTTTTCGTTCTAAAATTCCTTAATCTATATTTAAGTTTCCAGACCCATAAATTTGTAAATCTTTAGACTTCCAAATCTCTACATCCCAAAATCACTGCACCTCCAAATCCCTACACCCTCCAACCCCCATTCAAAAACTCCTAAACCCATAATTACACAACCTTGCAAATTTGGAATTTGCAAATTCTTATTCTTCCAAGTTCCTACACCTTAAATCTTAAATTTGCAAGTTTTCACTCTTCCAAATCCCCATATTTTCAAATCCCCGCACTCTCCAAACTCCATCTAAAAATTCCCAAACCCATACATAACCTTGCAAATCCCTCAGTTCACAAAACTCAGTTTCCTCAGTCTCCAAACCCTCAGTCCTCAACTCATCAAATCCCCACCTTAAATCACCAAATTTCCACCCATGAAAAACTCTAAATTTCCACCCATAGAAATCTCTAAATTTCCACCCATGAAAATTCCTAAATTTCCACCCATGAAAATCCTTAAATTTCCACACTTGAAAAGTTCTAAATTTCCACCCACGGAAATCACCAAATTTCTACCCATGAAAAGTTCTAAATTTCCACCCTTGGAAATCTCTAAATTTCCACCCATGAAAATCACCAAATTTCCACCCATGCAAATCTTTAAATTTCTCTCTCATAAAAAGCCCTAAATTTCTCTCTTTCCTAAAAAAAACCCGAAATCACCGAATTCGAACTCCAAACTCGCAATATCCCAAAAATGCAAAATAATTAAAGAGATTCCCAGAAGAAGTCACATTTGCAGTCGAGTGTACGCGAATCCGTAGAATGGTGGATCAGGGGGTTGACGCAGGGACCCAGTGATTTATGGGGAGCGGGCTGAGCTTGAGATATTCGCGATTAGCCTGGTACTTTAGAACGGATCGCGGACTTGATGGCTCTGCTTTCGCTACTTAGCCGTTGGAATATTGAAACGTTCGGGTTCAACTTGCTCCAGGGATGACGATGTTTATACCACGAGAGATGCGATCGTGATGATACAACTGTTGCTTTGTGCGTGTGTCTTGAATTTGTGATTCGTGTTGGATGCTGCATCTTTACATCTGGGGAATTTTTTTGTATCGTGTTGGTCTGCTGTTTTATTCATTCTTAAATTTTTGAATTTTTAAATTTTTATTTGTAGGCTGGTGAAATTAGATCATATGCAGATGAGTGGTTTCTTGGTACAATTCTTTGTTGTAATTGTTAAAATTGACATTCATGATTTTTTTATGATACAAAAATATTAGACGTTAGAGGAGTGAAATTTATTGTATTGTTTATTATAGTGTAGGTTGTGTATAGGTTATGTTACATATAAACTAAAATAATAAGTAATATAACATATATATATTATATTAAAAAAAATCATCAAAGTCAATTATAACAATTATAACAAAGAATTGGTGGTTTAAAAATGATTGTTCACCATATTTGTAAATTTTGGAAGAAAGTACATTTCAGGTAGAATTGAATATTAAAAGTTGTACTTATTATTGTAGGTTATACAATGTACCTAATGTATATGTCACATTACATTATACATATACATATGTATGTCACATTATAATATATATATGATGTATGATGATGCATATATGTTTGAAATTTATTAAACTGTTTATCATAGTGTAGGTAGCATATAGGTTATGTTACATATGAACTAAAATAATAAGTAATGTAACATATACATATAACGTAATGTGACATACATTAGGTACATATAACCTAGAAAAATAAGTACAAATTTAATATTCAATTCTACCTGAAGTCTTCAAAAATGTGAACAATAATTTTTAAACCGCCAATTTTAAAAATTTCGAAATTTCTGCTGCAAGCAGTTCAATTAAAAAACCACAGAGAAGAAGAAAAGAAAAGAGAAGAGTCGTCATTGGCAAGCAATCGTTCGAACTAATTGTACGATTTTGATACGAATCCACGGGCAACGGTGGATTCTGGTCCTGCCGCCTCTTAAGGGCAGCCCTTAATAATATGTGGACGGAAAGATCGTGATGGGATCGAAGGGATTATTACGAAGGGCTAGTGGGGCTGGCTGGCAGGGGATCGAGATAAAAGCAGGAAGAAACCGCAGACCAAAGAACGAGAGGGTGAACAGAAGAGTCTCGCCGGAGGAACGAGGATGTACCAAGAAAGAGAGAGCTGAGGGGCGAAAGTCGAAGGGGTCGAGTGAGAGATTTGAGAGTAAAAGAGGCAGATAGGCGGGTACGAAGCCCCAGAGAGGATAATTGAGTTATTACTGCAATTGTAGACCACCTTGGAGGGCCCCGGAACGACCATAACAGGTTCTGAAAATCGCATTCGTATCTGCCTACGATTCTCCGGCTCTTTAGCGATAAAGGATTATCGTCGGGATGCGTGCGCCGCGGCGATTACGCGCGGAAACCACGGGACTTCTGGATCACGTACACTCCGGTACAATCGATTGTTTCGATAATGATATGTATACCATTCTTTTTAATTCGATTATTTTCGCAGGCTTCAATTTTCTAATCTTTTTAATTTATACATTTTTGAATGTATGCATCTGTAGGCTTCTTATATACAAATTCTTAAAATGTATATGTGGATATACGTACGTATGTGTATGTATGTATATATAAATTTATAGATTTTTTAATGTGTTCAGGTTGTCAGAGTTACAAATATTCAAATTCTCGAGTTGATCGACTTTTGGATTTCTAAATATTATCCAAATTTTCAAAGTTGAAAGTTTCTGAATTTCTAGATCCATGAATCCATATATTCCTATATCACTAAGTTCCCAAATTCTGAAGCCTCCAAATTTTTATACCCTTGGATTTCTTCAGTGCCATAATTGAAAAGATTCCAAATCCCAAATTCCCCAGATTCCAAATTCCCCAGATTCCAAATTCCCCAGATTCCAAATTCCCCAGATTCCAAATTCCCCAGATTCCAAATTCCCCAGATTCTAAATTCCCTATATTCCAAATTCCCCAAATTTCAAATTCCCAAATTCCAAATTCCCCAAATTCCAAATTCCCCAAATTCCAAATTCCCTAGATACTAAATTCCCCAAATTTTAAATTCCCAAATTCCAAATTCCCCAAATTCCAAATTCCCCAAATTCCAAATTCCCCAAATTCCAAATTTCCCAAATTCCAAATTCCCCAAATTCCAAATTCCCCAAATTCCCCAAATTTCTCAAATTCCAAATTCCCCAAATTCCAAATTCCCCAAATTTCTCAAATTCCCTAAATTCCCCAAATTCCTCAAATTCCCCAAATTCCCCAGATCCCCCAAATTCTCCAAATTCCCCAGATCACCCAAATTCCCAAAATTTCCCAAACTCCCTAAATTCCCCAAATTTCCCAAATTCCCCAAAATTTCCCAAAAATAAAAGTCACAGAGATGGCTCTTGCTCCTACAGGTATGCACATTTCCCCTAGAGAAACCAGATTTGCTGATGACTGTACATCGAGAGTCCTTGTAGTTTGCAGGATGAAGACGAACAGGAGAGTTTAGGACGTCGATGGTTTGTAAATTGTGCAGGTTCACTGGCGGACGGTTCGAGTAGAAACTGTTCTGTTTGCAGGGAGTTCGTACGGTGATGTGTAAATTGTTATGGGGGAATGGCTGTGGAATATTAATGGCAATTGCTTTGTTAACTACGCCTCGTGTAATGGGGTTCGAGGATTTAGCAAGTTGTATTTGACGTCGTTTAGAGACGATGCGAAGGAGTGTGGTTATAGTTTGAACGACGAGTTAATAGTAATGTGTTTATTTATGCGGTGGATGAGTTGAGAAGAAAAATTGTTTGGTTTCTTGGTAATGAAGCTTCTTTACTTTTTTGTGGTTGGTTGGAATTTTGAGATTAAGATTTAATTTTATAAATAAATCGTAGATAGTTTTTAAGTTGTCTTAACTGTTATTTAATCATATAAATATTGATAGTATTTTGTACTATTTATTTATAGGATAGCGTATAGTATTTAGTATTTAGAGTTTTTTAACCTTCTTACTGAAAATCTATTTCAGTAAGCATAAACCTAATTTAACCATAATATTCATTTTTAATATATTTCTAATAAACTAGAAATTGTAGAACTTGTACAACTATTTTAGTAATTGCAATGCCACTCACCAGTCACTTCATACTCATTTCCCAAAAAAATGATAAAGACAGGATACTCACCTAAAACAGAAAAACAAGAAGATTAGTGGGATAAGAAGCGGCGAACAAGATAAAAAGACACGGACAATTTCCCGTTAAAATAGAAAGCGGAACTAAAATTAGAGAGGTAGAATCATACAAAACCACAAGATCTACGATCGAAGTTGAACGTAGTCGATGATTGATCATCAAAGACTAGTTTTCGAATAACCGATTCCCGGAAATTAGTCTCTTCCGTAGAACCATAGCATTGATCTGTAATGGCTCTTTTTACGAAAGGAATGGTAAGATATGTTATATAGCAGTCATGTGGTTAATATGAATACTTTACGTATGTTGACATCGTGTTATATCGCAGGACGTTGTACTGTCACACGTTATATTTTGCAGATTTGTTAATTTTTTAATTTTGGAATATGTATGTTGATTCGTTTGTCAAGTTTTCGAGGTTTTCAGGTTTTTCAAGTTTTTCAAGTTATTCAAGTTTTCAACTTTTCAATTTTTCAAGTTTTCAAGTTTTCAAGTTTTCAAGTTTTCAAGTTTTCAAGTTTTTAAGTTATTCAAGTTTTCAAGTTTTCAAGTTTTCAAGTTTTCAAGTTATTCAAGTTTTCAAGTTTTCAAGTTTTTCAAGTTTTCAAGTTTGTCAAGTTTTCAAGTTTTCAAGTTTTCACGTTTTCAAGTTTTCACGTTTTCAAGTTCTCAAGTTTTCAAGTTTTCACGTTTTCAAGTTCTCAAGTTTTCAAGTTTTCAAGTTTTCAAGTTTTGGGAGAATTTCAAATTTTTCAAGTTTTTCATATTTGTCAAATTTTTCAAGTTTTCCAAGTTTGTCAAGTTTTCCAAGTTTGCCAAATTTTTGAATTTTGTCAAGTTTATCATGTTCGTCAAGTTTTGCATGTCAATGTCAAATATTGATATATATCAAATATGTCAAGTATGTCAAGTATGTCAAGTATGTCAAGTATGTGAAATATGTCAAGTATATTAAGTATGTCCAGTATGTCAAGTTCGTCAATTATGTCAAGTATGTTGAGTTTGTTAAGTTTGTCAAGTTTGTCAATTATCTCAAGTATGTTGAGTTTGTTAAGTTTGTTAAGTTTGTTAAGTTTGTCAATTATGTCAAATATGTTGAGTTTGTTAAGTTTGTCAAGTTTGTCAATTATGTCAAATATGTTGAGTTTGTTAAGTTTGTCAAGTTTGTCAATTATGTCAAATATGTTGAGTTTGTTAAGTTTGTCAAGTTTGTCAATTATGTCAAATATGTTGAGTTTGTTAAGTTTGTTAAGTTTGTTAAGTTTGTTGAGTTTGTTAAGTTTGTGAAGTTTGTCAATTATGTCAAATATGTCGAGTTTGTTAAGTTTATCAAGTTTATCAAGTTTGTCAAGTTCTTCAAGAGTATCAAGTTCTATAAAATTTTTAAGATCTCCACGTTCTTTATGGTTTTTAATTTTCTCATGTTCTTCAAGCTTTTATAAGTTCCTCAAAAATGTCCAGTTCTATAAATGTTCAAGTTTCATAGGTTGTTTAAGAATCTCAAATTCCAAAAATATTTAAGTCCCAGTATTTTTCAGATCTCCAGAACAACCAATCTTCTGTTCGTGATTTTCGAAAGATCCCCAAGATCACCTGCATGTAATTACCCAAATAAAGCAAAAGTTCCCGGGGGAGTCCACCTACCCCGTTCGCTCGTATCCTGGACAATTAGGGGAACAGATGGCAAGGTTGACGCTCGTTACACGCGTCCCTCCGCATCGGTTAGTCGTGGATCACACGGTGTATCTCCGCGGACCTCGCATCTGCCGAAATAACGACTTAATTTGGCCGTGGCTCGGTTAGCCCGCAGCCAAAGGTGGCGGATCGGCGGACCGTTGTTGATTCTCGGAAACGAAGCTTCTCTCCGATTCCGTGTGCTGTTTCTGACTCAGCCGATGTGGCCGGCTACCGAGCTGAATTTCAGAAGAAATTCCAGATTAAAATCTTGGGGCCTCGGCCGTTTCTGACGTGCTTCGAGTCAAGGACACGGCTCGTGAACTATCATCCGGCGACCATTAATTTCTATGCCCGCCTTCGTTACCGGTTGCTGCGACGCGTTGTCTCGTTACGCGTTTCCTGGATGTGGATTATACTGTGCTGTTTATGCATATTGCAGACGGTGGTCGTAGGATGTGGTTATTTTGCGGATGTGGTAATTGTTTGATGGTGAGGGTTTTGGGGAGTTTGGAGGTTTTGGGATTTGAGGAGTTGAGGTTGGAGATTTGTGGAGTTGGAGAGTTGGAGATTTGGGGAATTCGGGTGGTAGGAATTTGAGGATGTAGAGATTTGGGAATGCAAGGATTTGGGGCTGTGTAGATTTAGGAATGTAGGAATTTGGAAATGTAGAAATCTGAGGATGTAGAAATTTGGGGATGTAGAAATCTGGGGATGCAGGAAATTGGAGATGTAGAAATTCGGAACCGTCGAAGATGTCAAAATTCCCAAATACTCTACCCTTATTTTCTAAAATCCCACATCTCACAAGTCCAAATTCTCAACCCTCCAATATAACCTTCCTACAACCTTCCTATAACTTCCTATAACCAAAATTCACATATGTAGAAATTCGGAACCGTCAAAATGTCAAAATTCCCAAATACTCCACCCTTATTTCCTAAAATCCTACATCACACAAGTCCAAATTCTCAACCCTCCAATATAACCTTCTTACAACCTTCCTATAACTTCCTATAACCAAAATTCACATGTCTCCACCTTCCTCATTTAGTACTCCTCTCACTTCATTCGGTAGCCACGAACACTACCAAAAATCCCAAAAAAGAACTCAAAAGAAAGTCAACCCGAGGGCGTTAAAATAGCGATTAGGAGCGTAGTCGCGACCGCGGCTTTATCCACCCTAAGACCTCCATCGAGATTACGATCTGACGCGCTCTCACAATTTGCATGGGGTGTAGGTTTTCGGGATTAGAAACGCACACAGGATCGTGAACGAGCGATTTTTCGTGGGTCGAAAAACCGGCCACAGCAAAGCCGAACGGACGTAGCTATACTCGTGTACACGGCTACGAATTCACGGTTCTGCTTAATACTGTTGCGCTAAGGCGATTTATCCCCAACGCCTCGATCGGCGTGAGCAAGAAAACAACAGGACGAACATGGACCCAGTCCTGGCTGGGTTACAAGATCGCGCGAGAGAGAGGAACGCGTTCTTCGTTATGTTCCAAATGGTTCTGGGATCTAGGTGTGGCTTTCTTCGTGTTACAAGTTGAAACGTTTTTGTAACTTGGTATCGATTGATTTAGCATATTACTATGTTCTAAAGTTCCAAATTTTAAAGTTAAAATTGCAAGGTTCTCGATTCTAAAAACTGTAAATTCCTTAGGTCCCCAATTCTCAAAATGAAAAATTCCCTAGGTCTTCAAGTGTAAATATCTTAATTACCTAGGTCTTCAATTACAAAAGTTAAAAATTCCCTAGGTGTTCAAGTCTAAAAACCCCAAATTCCCTAGGTCCATAATTACGAAAATTCCAAATTCTCTAGGTCACCAATTCTTACGATTCCAAATACCCTAGGTCTTCAAGTCTAAAAAACCCAAATTCCCTAGGTCACCAATTCTCACGATTCCAAATTCCCTATGTTTCCAAGTTTCAAAACCCCAAATTCCCTAGGAGCACAATTACGAAAATTCCAAATTCCCTAGATCACCAATTACGCAAATTCCCTAGGTCCGGAATTCTCACGATTCGAAATTCCCTAGGTTCCTAATTCTGAAAACCCCAAATTCCCTAGGTGTCCAATTCTAAAATCTCCAAATTCCCTCGGTCCCAAATTACAAAAATTCGAAATTCTCTAGTTTCCGAATTCTCACGATTCGAAATTCCCTAGGTTTCCAATTCCAAAAACCCTAAATTCCCTAGGTCCCCAATTCTAAAATCCCCAAATTCCTTAGGTCCCCAATTACGAAATTTCCAAATTCCCTAGGTCTCAAATTACGAAAATTTTAAATTCCCTAGGTCCCGAATTCTCACGATTCGAAATTCCCTAGGTTCCCAATTCCCAAAACCCTAAATTCCCTAGGTCTCCAATTCTAAAATCCCCAAATTCCCTAAATCTCCAATTCTCACGATCCTAAATTCCCTAGGGTCCCAAATCTAAAATCCCCAAATTCTTAAATCCCTAAATTCCCTAGATCTCCAATTCTAAAAATTCCAAATTCCCCAAATCCCATTTCTTAAATTTCTAAATCTCCTAAATTCCCAATTCTGAAATCCCAAATTCCCTAGATCCCGAATTCCAAAAACCCCAACTCCCCATATCTCAAATTCCCGAATCCCTAAAATCCCAAAATTAGAAATCTCCAAATTCCCCAAATCTGCAATCCTATAAAATCCCAAACTCCCCAGATCTTAAACTTGCAAACTTAAAAAATCCCCAAATTGGAAGATAATATCGAAGACGAACCATAAAGTTAAATATCAGTCTAAAGCTTGTCCCGAAGGATTTTTATTGCAATTCTTTAGGACGTAAAAAGCTCGAGGTTGTTGTCGAGGGCGGCAACAGCCATATCCCCGTTTATTATTGTTTCGTTGGAATGTTTTACGGCGCTCGAGCTGTCAGGAGGAAGCGCAAAATGTACGAGATACACGGCCAGGGCTTTAAACTGTGTAGCAAGGTGTTCAATATATTCGGCAGTGTTCGTGTTGCGTGGCGGTTGAAATCGTCTTCATCCCATCACTGGCCGAAGCTGACTGCCCCCGGCGATGAATTCGTAATTGAGGCGTTAAATCTCGAACGAGCTGTTTTGGCTCCTTCGAAGATATGCCCGTGCAAACCGAGAACACGAAACGTTCTTCGCCCGTGTTCTTACGATTGCCTCCACGCTCTTAATGTACGCTTCTTTTTATGGTGTACGCTTAAATGTTCTTCTACTTCCTTTTGGTTTTCAATTTGAATTTTTGGAAATTTTTAAATTTTCACTTTTTCAAATTTTCAGGTTTCAATTTTTCAGTTTTTCAATTTTTCAATTTTTCAATTTTTCAATTTTTCAATTTTTCAATTTTTCAATTTTTCAGTTTTTCAATTTTTCAATTTTTCAACTTCTTAATTTTTCGATATTTCAATTTTTC
This sequence comes from Megachile leachella, assembly GCA_963576845.1. Classification (NCBI taxonomy): domain Eukaryota; kingdom Metazoa; phylum Arthropoda; class Insecta; order Hymenoptera; family Megachilidae; genus Megachile; species Megachile leachella. The sequence goes on from OY756255.1 coordinate 12,243,157, forward strand.
AATTTTTCAATTTTTCAATTTTTCAATTTTTCGATTTTTCGATTTTTCAATTTTTCAATTTTTCAATTTTTCAATTTTTCAATTTTTTAATTTTCCATCCCCTAAATTCTAGACCCCCAAATTCCCCAGATCCACAAATCCTAAACCCTTAACCCAAAATTCATTCCTCCGTTCTGTATTTTGCAGTATTTTCGATCCATTACCACAAGAATCTAGGGAATTTCGGTATCTGGAGACCTGCTCAGATGGGAACGTTCGAACCGCGACTTAAAAGCGCTGAGGGCCAAAGACGCGCGTCCATTGTCTTTATTTTGTGTTCGTGGAACCGGCCGGCATGTGGCAGCATATTTCGGAGCTTCTTATACGTTGCTCGATCGGAGTTGCGACTTCCACGTTTCAGCCTGCTTCGCGTTTCCATGTCACGTACACTCGACACCAGATCTGGGGAATTTGTCCTGATCTTGAAAATCTCAGGTTGCTTCAATCATTCATCCAGAAGTTTAACATGGTTAGTATTTGATATGGTGGAAGTTTGAGAATTTAAGAGATTGATGAATACATGTATGTGAATTTGGAGACTTTGATAGTTAAAAACTTGGGAGTCTAGTAACTTAGAAAGATTGGAATTTAGAACTCTTGAGATTTGGGGATTTATAGATGTGGGATTATAGACATGATGTGTACAGAAATTTGGAGATATAAGATTTGGTATATACGTATTAGAAGTTCTTCAGATTTGAGGATCCACATATGTGAAAGATAGGGATGGGTACTCAGATGTGAACCTAAGGACTTGCGATCTGACATAGCAATCTAGAAGCAAGACGACATGTTATAAAAGTATCATAATCTCAAGATCTCCTAACACGAACAATCATAATCTAGAAAATGACAATCTACATATTGCAATATGTCGAAGTTAGATCCTCGAAAACTTTAATCACCCCACACATGTGAACCTCATCACCTATGAACTCGCAAAATCAATTTAATTCCAAAACTCCAAAATCTACTTCCACAACTCCTAAACTCAAGAACAACCATCCACTAACAAAAAACCTCCCCATTTAAAAAAATCCACTGCAGCCTCCAAATGTGCGCGGCCATATACGCGACCAACACATACACGAAGGTTTACAATCGTACAAGGAGAAGAGTATGGCGGAGGAGCAGAAGCGAGGAGATACAGAGAAGGGCATGTAACGCGGGCATAGTATATAAAGGCCAGGATGTATCGAGGTATACAACGGGGCCTAGTAAGTTACACCTTCTGCCCTTATCTGTGAAGATCGGTTCGGGTACTCGGATACCCGGCCGCCTTTCTTCTGCCTCTTTCTCGCTCCTTTTCTTCTCGGAGCCCCGTTGCCCTCCGCCTCGCCCCTGCCCTTTGAATAACTTTACTACCGGTTTCGTGCTGCCTCGCGTCAGCCACTAAACTTTCGGGATAACGCGCGCCTCCTACGCCTCCATTCCGCTCCGATCAGCTCGCGTCAATTCTACGCACGCGTGGGTGAAGATTGCCTGGCGGGAAAAGTGGATCGTCGCGCTGGGAAATTAGAGTACAGGGGATGTTATGGAAATTGTTTAGAATTTTTAGGAATTTTATTTGGGATTTTTGGGAAAAAATTATTTGAGGATTTTTATGAAATTTGTTTGGGGACGTTGCGGTACATAAAATGGCGGAGAGAGGTTGGGATACAGAGGGATGTTGTGATTGTTCAAAATTTTTAGGATTTTTGGGAAAAAATTATTTGAGGATTTTTACGAAATTTATTTGGGGGTTCTATGATACATACGATGGCAGAAGAAGGTTGGGGTACAGAGGGATGTTACGGAGATTGTTTAAAATTTTTAGGAATTTTATTTGGGATTTTTGGGAAAAAATTATTTGAGGTTTTTTACGAAATTTATTTAAGGACTTTACGAAACATAAAATGGTGAAGGCAGGTTGAGGTGTACAGAGGGTTATTACAAATCTTATTTAAAATTTTCACAAAACTTATTCAAGATTGTTACACAATTTATTTATGGATTTTACGAAACATGTGGAGGAGGAAAATTGTCCAGGTATCCGAAATATTGAGAGGGATGTTACAAAATTTATTTAGGATTTTTACCAAACTTATTTAATGATTTTACAAAGCAAATCATTGTTGGTTGACATCAAGTTTAAATATGACAAACATGACAAATATGAGATATCTTTCGAATCAAGGTTTCTATCGTATCAATTATAATAATCAATATTGCTTAATTGTGGAAATATCAAGACTTTCACCTGGCCGTTTACCCAATTTACCTCTTAGCCAGGAAACAATACCGAGGATCGAGTGTCCCGTCGATGTGGACATCGATCGAAGATACGCTTGCTCGATCGACCAGCAAGATCTCGTCGATCCCGACTCCCTCGTAAAAGTCCCTCCGAAGTGGGCCCACCGTGTTACCTGAGCCTTTTCGCTGGGAAGCTGGCGTCTCCCTCCGCCATTCCCATTCTTCCCCGTTTCGTCGGGATGGGAAGAGTAGCTCTCCAAGAAGCTACATTTGCATCGGGACGCGTTTGCACAGAAGCTGTGACGGCTTATTAGCCTCGAAGCAGCTGCGTGCTGGTAATGAGGACCAATCTTGCTTTTACCTCCGACCATCTTTCTGAACCTTCACAAATTTCTAATCCCGACTTCAAACATTTTTGTGTTCGTTTGCTACATTTTATATATTCATTGTATGCTCACGAATTGCTTCGCTGATATACATTATCATTTTTATTCATTCCTTTCGGTATTTTCAGTTTGAGTGATGTATTGGTGACGTGCGCAAGTTTGATCAAATTTACTCGGACTTGGAGTTTAATTTTAAATTAATCTTCATAATCAGGGATTGTTAAATAATGTGTGTGACTTCTATTTTCTTTATTTGTCACGTTGTGGCAATAATTATTTGTGCAACTACCTGCAAAATTGTTGAAGAGGTTAACCTTGATCCCTTATTTATTTTGTTACATCAGTTTCAATTTAAAAATAAGTAACCATCAAACAGCTGTAAATGCAGTAATTGAATCATAAAATATCAAACCCGAAAGCAATTATTTTGTTAAAAGTTTAAAAATGTGAAGTATACTTATGAGTGTACTCATATCTGTGTACAGTTACAGTATGTGCAGTATGTTTTGCAGCGAGCAAAAAAAGGGTGCATTACTTTGAACATTTTGGCTACTGTTTGGAACGCACATTTGGACAAACGTTTCGGATTCCATCGGGGTCGGTTCGCGTGCAATTTCGACTCCCTGTGCACAACACGCAAGCGTAACTGCTTCATCCTGTTAACCTCCACCTCGGGCAAACCGCGTTTACGCAAGAATTTAATAATTGCCAGTAAGTACACGACGAACCGTTTAGAGGGTGGGTACGCGAGTAGGAAACGAGGGATGCTGAGGGCGACATGTCCGGCGAACCAGTCCGCTTTCGATGAAGAACGGCTTTGTACGACGATAATTCGACGGCCATCGAAGGAACGGACACGTCGGAGATAGGTACAAAGGAGAGTACAATGTCTTTCTTATGACGGCAGGGATCGGTACGGTAAAAAGCTGATCGGTTACAGGGAATCGACCTGGAGAACGTAACGCAGCAATTTAACCAATTTGCAGCCAAGTCGCCGGCGTTTGATCTTCCTGTCCTCGACCTGAGGAAATTCTACCCATCATCCTTGGATTTAAACGATAATTTATAGATACTTATTATCTTTCGTCCTTTCTTACAATTTTTTTTAATGGACACTTGTGGAGCGTTATTAAAAAATCAATTCTTTTATGTAAAATATTATTGCAATAAAAATAAAAGTACATATTTAAACAAAACAATAGGGCAATCTCTTATTATGAAATCTTATTTGAATAAAAATTAAGATAGGAATAAATGTTTGTATCAAAACCTAACATCAAATAATAAAACCTTCATTGAACAAAAATAAAGATGGGAATAAATGTTCACATGAAAACCTAACCTCAAATTATAAAACCTTCCTTGAACAAAACTAAAAGTAATAATAATAAACATTCATATTGAAACTTAACCTTAAATCATAAAATCTTGTTTGAACAAAAATAAAAATAAAAACAAACAATTCTATAAAAACCTAACCTTAAATCATGAAACCTTGCTTCAACAAAAATAAAAATGAAAATAAATATTTCTATCAGAACCTAACCTCAAATCCTGTAATCTTACTTGAATAAAAAGAGAAGTAAAAATAAATATTCCTATAAAAACCTAACTTATCCTGAAATCCTCCTTTAACAAAAATAAAAATAAAAACCAATATTCCTATAAAAACCTAACCTATTCTGAAATCTTCCTTCAACAAAAATAAAAGTAAAAACAAATATTCCTATAAAAACCTAACCTATCCTGAAATCTTCTTTCAACAAAAATAAAAAAAAAACAAATATTCCTATAAGAACCTAACCTATCCTGAAATCTTGAACAAAAAGAGAAATAAAAATATTCCTACAAAAACCTAACCTTAAATAAGACCTTACCTAAATAAAAGACAACTGTCTCGATCAAAGTACGCAATAAAGAATATAATACCTTTCATATATTTTCTATAAAATTTGTAACCAGTATCGCTTAAAATTCTGATCAGTAATCTCCATGAAATTATCCGCAACAAAGTAGTAACAGTGATTATAGGTTAAAACACGAGCACCATCGATGTATAATAATGCATACAACATTTAAAGAGCAACAACGATTCCCTGATACTTTCACCTGCTCGATAGGCAATCTAAAATTATAATCCTCGTGTCTCTGAAGATTAATAACAGCCTATTTAGACTTCAGTCTAGCTTGCATGATAGGCATCGTGAAAGTAGAATTATCCTGTTTGTTGTAGCTCCATCATTCGCCTTCGTAAATACTACAAAACTGCAATCTTGCCCTCTTCACGCATTAAAATTACATTTTCAAGCGTAAAAACAACTGAGAAGGTATTTGTACGGTACAATAAACTGCAAATTGTTTCCTGTTTGCGGACACGTTTATATACAGGGTGACTTTAAAATAATATTTATGTATTAAGGGTAACTACCCTTACAGTAAAATTTATTTCATCAATGATGACTGTAGATAATGCACTTTTATTTTTAAAAGATATGAATTTTTTTGGATATACAGTATTATACAGTTATTTATGATATAGTAAAGTAGGGGTGACCGAAATTTACCTTTACTTCCAACCACACTTATCAAACCACAATTGAAGACTTTATAATCTTACTAACTTACAATTTATACATTTCCAAATTCCCATATTTCCAAATTCACAAATTTCCAAATTCTCAAATTTCCATATTCTCAAGTTTCCAAATTCTCAAATTTCCAAATTCTCAAATTTCCAAATTCTCAAATCTCCAAATTCTCAACTTTTCAAATTCTCAAATCTCCAAACTCTGAAATTTCCAAATTCTTAAATTTCCAAATTCTCTAATCTCCAAATTCTCAAATTTCCATATTCTCAAATTTCCAAATTCTCAAATTTCCAAATTCTCAAATTTCCAAATTCTCAAATTTTCCAAATTTCCAAATTACCATATCTCCAAATTTCCATATCTCCAAATTCCCATATCTCCAAATTCCCATATCTCCAAATTCCCATATCTCCAAATTTCCATATCTCCAAATTCCCAAATCTCTAAGTCCCCACACCTCCAAATTTCCATATCTCCAAATTCCCAAATCTCCAAATCTCCAAATCTCCAAATCCCCACACCTCCAAATCCCCAAATCTCCAAAATCCCAAATCTCCAAATCCCCAAATCGTCAAAACATAAAATAATTCTAATCTCGCAGTCCATACGAGTCCGCTCCTCCTCAAGCAATTCACGGTTGCCGAAAGTTGCCCAAGCCCGAAAACAGACAAGGAACAGGCGTAAAAACGGATAACAATGATTTCGTTGCACAACAGGACCGGCGTTACATTATTACCGACCTTTTCTCGACTGGTTTTCGGGAACTTCGACCGGTGTCGTAACATCCCGAAAATAATAAAGTTGTTGGTCGACTCCTCCCCTCGCACGCCTTTCCTGCTCGCTCTTCATCGCCGTCCGTGTAAACGTTACACCTACAGGGACTATACACGGGTTGTACTACATCCGCGTTTTATGGTGGACCGTCATAAAGTCGTAGCGCAACACCGTATTCGGTATCCACCCGGTATACGTGATATTCACGCATACCGGCCTTCCTTTTACCAGCTATTTACGACTTTTCGGCGGTTCTCTGACTGCGAACCAGCCGTGAAATCGATGACGGATGATTTCCACGCGTTATATGGCACGGAACAATGATTTCGATTGCGATAACACGAAATGGGGATGTAGTAGGTGTTTATGTGAGCTGAGAAGGTCTAAATAGATGTGTTATAGCAATAGAATTATTTGGAAGGTTCGTATACATTTATTTTTACTGTTAATTGTTTTGGAAGGTAGTTTACATTTAATTCTTTGATATGAAGTACTTTAGTGATGGGTATAAGCTGCCGGAGGTGTAGTGATGATTTGTTCAAATCTCAAATTGGTATTTTTTTTATTTTATTATGTGTGTATTTCTTTATTGTCTATTATTCTCTATTGTAAATGTTAAGTGATAGATAAAGTTGTATAAATATATGCTTAAAAAAAATAAAATAAAAAAAAATAGAATTTGATCAGAAAAGGATTTGAACTCACGAGGCTCTGTTTCGTAACCCATCACGGTACCACCTCAGCTAAAACAGCAGTATGATGAATAAATAAATAATTCGTTATTTGTAGAAATTGGAGAATTAAATTATAAGTATCTCCTCAAATAATGAGTACCATAAAAAATATTTTTTGTATTCAATCTCATAAGAAGTACAAACTTTATCTGTTTTATATAAACTTGTAACCCAAAATCAAACTACACTACATATTTAAACTTGTAGACCAAATTCAAACCATGTACCACATATTCATACGAGTAACCACATATCTTATATTCAAATTGATCGCCTAAATTTGAGTTATATTTCTTATATATAAACTTGTAGACCAAAAGTTATAAATCTGACTCATGAACCCAAATGAAAAAATATTTCCTAATATTATAAAACATCAATATGTAATATTGTAAAACAGAGCATCCAAACTAGTTACTAACTAAAACTCAAAAACAAATCGCAAGGAGGGAAAATTTTGAACTGTCACGCAACGAGCAACAAAGCTGCCGATGAACATATAGAATCTCGAGCACGATCCAGAGCGCAGGTCGCTTCCGAGAACAATGATCGAGCGAAGACGGGGAGCAGCAGCAGCAGAAGGAGCAGCAGCAGCAAGCAGCGAAATGACAAAAGGAAGAAATGTCGAGCGAGCGGAGCGCGAGAGGGAGAAAAAACTCGTCCCGGGGCCCATCGGACATCGTGGACCCCGGTCGTCTGGCGGGGCCCGCAGCGGCGTGGACGCACGCGCTGACGCGACAACCTCATTTGTGCGCGACGGCTTCCACACAGGGACACGGCCGAAACGGAGTAGGAACGTAAAGAAAAAACGAACAGGACGAGCGGCGAAACGACAGAAGCGGAATGAAGGCTCACGAAGGACCGAAGCGCTCGACTAGAACGGTCAATTGAGCGGACCTGTACAGGTGCAACTAAATTCCTAAATTTGATACACTTCTTAATTTTCTGGGTAACGGAGCGGTTTGGGAAATTCATCGGAGATATTTATATTTCTTTATTCATATTGAGGTGAATTAGGAGTGGATCACCCAAGTTTCACTGATTAGTGGAATATTAAGTTTCAAATTTTTTATTTTGAAAATTTGAGCAAGTGGAAAAATTTCAATAATTAGTATTAATTTCAAGCAATCAAGTTTTCAAATTTTTATATTCTCAAGTTGTTAAATATACAAATCATAAATACAAAATATACAATTTTGCAAATTACCAAATTGTCAAATTGTCAAATTATCAAATTGTCAAATTGTCAAATTGTCAAGTTGTCAAATTGACAAATTATCAAATTATCAAATTGTCAAGTTGTCAAATTATCAAATTATCAAATTATCAAATTATCAAATTATCAAATTATCAAATTATCAAATTATCAAATTATCAAATTATCAAATTATCAAATTATCAAATTGTCAAGTTGTCAAGTTGTCAAATTGACAAATTATCGAATTATCAAATTATCAAATTGTGAAATTGTGAAATTATCAAATTGTTGAATTATGAAATTGTGAAAGTGTGAAATTGTGAAATTGTGAAATTGTGAAATTGTGAAATTGTGAAATTATCAAATTCTAAAATCCTAATATTTCAAAAACTAAAATTATTAAATTCTAGAATTTTTAAACCCATAGATCCCTAGATCCTAGAACCTTTAATCCGTAACTTCATAAATTTCTTCATCATTAAATTCTAAATTTCTAAATCGGTATATTTGCAACATTCAATCTCAGAAAATTAAATATAACATTACTTGATATATAAATTGTGTGCAAGTGAATGTAAGAGAAATAGAATGAGTAGTATACAAGTGGATAGTTTGTAGAGAAGAAGAAAAGAAGAAGAAGAGAAGTAGAAGAGAAGAAGAAAGAGAAACATAGGTACGAAAGGACCGATGGACGACGGTCCAATCAACAGAGCTGGGTACCTTGCTGACGTGATTACAGCTGCCGCGCGTGACCAGAGAGTTAGTTCGACGACTCGCTCGCTCCTCTCGTTTACGCTTCTGCCACCCGCTTCGACTCGATGCGATCATTGCCTTTTCGCTTTCAACTTCGTTTTAGTCGTATACAGAATTAACAAAATTTACAAATTTTCAAATATCCACATTCTTAAATTAAAAAATTCTTCGATATCCACATTTTGGAAGTTTTGAATTTGTGAAATTTTGAGTTGTAAAATTTTCAAATTTAGCTAAATTAAATTTTGTAGATTCCTAAAATCTTAAATTCCCAAATCTTCAAATTTCCAAATTTTCAAATTCCCATACCTCCAAATTCCCACATCTCTAAATTTCCACATCTCCAAATTTTCAAATCTTCAAATTCCCATACCTCCAAATTTCCAAATCTCCAAATTCCCAAATCTCCAAATTCCCATACCTCCAAATTCCCAAATCTCCAAATTCCCAAATCTCCAAATTTCCAAATCTCCAAATTCCCAAATCTCCAAATTCCCATACCTCCAAATTTCCAAATCTCCAAATTCCCAAATCTTCAAATTCTCAAATCTCCAAATTTCCATACCTCCAAATTTCCAAATCTCTAAATCCCCATATCTCCAAATTTCCAAATCTCCAAATTCCCATATCTCCAAATTGCCTAATCTCTAAATCCCCATATCTCCAACTCTCCAACTCCCCAAATCCTCAAATCTCCAACCCCCCAACTCCCAAATTGTAATATTCCTAAACATCCAAATCCCAAATTCCCAAATTCCAAAACCCAAAATTGAAATCCTCAAATAATTGAAAATCAAAGCAGTTAAAAGCGCATTTGACGTTCAAGTCGAATTAAGAATGAACGCAACAAGATCCGTAGATGCATCCCTGCATCGAAGACGACTTTACAGCGGTTCGCTGGGCCTGTTTTTGTGCCAGGCCAAAGTCTTCAGGGCCTGGTACCTCCCCGTGCTCCTTTACGAGGATTGTACGCTCGTATAGCCGGTGTAAGCCGACGGTTTCTTAATCACGAAAGAAAACGATGCTGCTTCGCCGTAGATTCCACGGATTCGAGCTGCTCCGTGGTCTTTCTTCGACTCGCTGGGAAAAGTCAATTAACACTGATCGAACATTATTCTTCTTTTATCGTTCCTTTTTTCTTTGAAATGTTTTTGTGGCAATTTTTTATTAAATTGCACTTTGCAAGATTAATAATATTGATGTTAAAAATTAGCAACAGCTTAACTGTGTTATGTTTATGTCAAGATTGCAATGTTGATGATACATCAGAGGTATAAGGTTGTTCATATGTTGTTCGTATGTCAAAGTTGATAATATTGCTCATATGTTAAAATTATTGTACTGTTCATATATGGAACCTACATATGTAAAGTTACATATGTAACATACATACTTACATATGTTCACATATGTTAAGTTACATACGTGCATACTTACATATGTTCACATATGTAAAGTTACATATGTACATACTTACATATGTTCACATATGTAAAGTACCATATTGTTCACATATGTAAACTACGATATTGTTCACATATGTAAACTACGATATTGTTCACATATGTAAACTACGATATTGTTCACATATGTAAAATACGATATGGTTCACATATCGAACCACTGTACTGTACATATGTGGAACATATAACATTGTACATATGTGGAACATATAACATTGTACATATGTGGAAGGTATAAAATTACACATATGTCGAAGTTACATCACACACGTGTCAAAGGCACACCATTGATATGGTTGGACATTGATATGTCCAACTGACATGTTACATATATAAAAATGATAACAATATACACATATCAAAATTATAAAATCATCCCCTTGTAAACAAAATACATAAACAAAACTTCCACATATAGAAAAGTATAAAAAGCATAAAAAGAAAGAAATTCATAAAATTCCCGTTGTAATTAAATTTCGCTAATAGAGACAGGTAATGAAAGGTTATCTATGAAGCAGATCCATCGGAAGAGAAAAGGGGCGAAAAATATGGTCGTATTAGAAGGTGGAAGGGAACCGCTCTATTTGGCGGGCCGTTGCGTTCCATGTACGGGATACGGTCATTCTATTCCCCCCTCCTTCATCGAGGGCCCCCCTGGAGACCCGTGTATGCGTGCCCTTTTACGTCCTACGACTCGTCCTGGGGAACCACGCCAGGGAGAGACAGTCCCGCTGGACATGTTTATTATTTCAACGTCGAAGCCTCTCCCGAGATTTAGTGGCCTGGACACGGGTCCCCCTCTTCACCCTTTGGTCCCCCTGGCCCCCTCTCTGTCCCACCCAACTCTCCACACGGTGGTACAAGGCAATAAGATCAGATGAAAGAAGGACCTGGCGAACAAGTTGCGAGGAACACGTCCAACTGCCAAACCTTTTCGCGTTCTCCGGGGACGGAGAACGTTTCAGCACGCGATAACTCTGTTACCGCGTCGTTTCGATCATTTCGTGCGTATTTACATCTTCGAGGTAATTGAGCGGCAAATTTCAATGTTCCTTTTTTATCTGTGATGTTTACTGCGGGGGTCTGCGCGGTGGCTTGATAATTCACCGAACTTGGGGCTCTGGGGGGAGATTCTGAGAAATTGGGCTTTTGAGGTTATTGAGTGGCAAATTTTAATGTTAATTCTTTTTCTGCTTAGTGTGGGGATCTGTGCGGTGGACGCTAGATAATTCACTGAATTTGGGGCTCTGAGGACCTTCTGAGAAATTGGCGCTTTGAGGTATTTCGCATCTTCAAGGTAATTGGATCGCAATTTGATTGTTCTTTTTTTATCAGTGACGTTTGCTGCGATGGTTTGTGCAGAGGACACTAGATAATTCACCGAATTTGGGGCTCTGAGTTGGGGAACTCCTGTGAAATTGCTTTGAGGTAACTGAGCTGCAAATTTCAATGTTTCTTTTCTATCAGCAATGTTCACAGGAATGATCTGATCAGTGGACGCTTGATAATTCACCGAATTTGGAGCTCCAGATGTGGGAACTTTCTAAGAAGTTGGTGCTTTGAGGTAACTGAGCGACAAATTTCAATGACCCTCTTTTATTAACGATGCTTACAGATGTGGTCTGTGCAGTGGACGTTAGATAATTCACCGACTTCGGGGCTCTGGGTGGAGAAGCTTCTGAGAAATTGGTGCTTTGAGGTAACTGAGCTGCAAATTTCAATGTTTCTTTTCTATCAGCAATGTTCACAGAAATCATCTGATCAGTGGACACTTGATAATTCACTGACTTTGGGGCTCCAGATGGGGGAACCTCCTAAGAAATTGGTGCTTTGAGGTAACTAAGTGGCAAACTTTAATAACCTTCTTCTATCAACGATGTTTACAGAGGTGGTCTGTGCAGTGGATGTCCGATAATTCACCGACTTCGGGGCTCTCTATGGATAAGCTTCTGAGAAAATGGTCCTTTGAGGTAATTGAGCGTCAAATTTCAATGATCCTCTTTTATCAACAATACTAACAACGATGATCTACATAGTGGACGCTAGATAATTCACCGACGTCGGGGCTTCCGATGGGAAAGCTTCTGAAAATGCTGCTTTCAAGCTTGTAACGCTATGGTGATATAAAATAGAGGGATATGATGGTGATTTAATACATTTATAAAGAACAATGGCAGCAAGAGTACGCTGTATATTGCTCTTCATTCTGACGTAACAAATTAAAGGTTTATGCCGCGGAAGAGATATATATCACGAAGGTATCCTTGCATCTCTACAATAGATATAGATATACGATTAATTCTAAAGCATGGAAGAATAAGTGAAGGCTGTTATAAGTAGTTGATGCGGTCGGTTCGTAAATCGGTGCGTACCCACCGACTTTAATAATAATAATAATCGATTAATTGGTACTCGGCCAAGTGTTTTACGAGCAAAAAGCAGCGTCGAGATCGATTGATAAGAAAAAAAATTAATTCGGGCTTAAATACCGTTGCCGTTCGTGTTATTTAATCGCCTCATTATATACAGCGTAACGACTACCGGATGAAGTACGAGCGGCTGCGCGGAAAAAGACCGGCCCGGGTGCATTTTATCCGTGTACGCCTTTCATAAATTAAATTGTTCGGGCTGTTGAAGCATTCTAGATACGATTACTGCGGCTTTTACGGGGACACGTCGCTGTCGATAACATACGAGTATATTCGTCTGTGTTCTGAATCACTCGTCTTCTCGACCACAGGTCCTTCAGGAGATTTGTTAATAAAAATCGGTGTTTTTGTAGCATTATTGATCAATTCGATCAATTAGATCGAGTCAGTGCATTCCATGGATTCAAGCAATTCAGTCAATTCGATCAATTAGATCAATTCATTGCATTTCATGGATTCAATCAATTCATTCAATTCGATCAATTAGATCAATTCAGTGCACTCATGGATTCAATCAATTCAGTCAATTCGATCAACTCTATCACATTCACTAGTTCGATCAATTCAATAAATTCAATGAATTCAATGAAGGCAACAAATTCAATAAATGTAATAAAATAAATTTAACCAATACATATAAATAGATAAATGTTATACATCACATCTACAAATGCAGGAAATAAAACTCAACACAAAAACAGCTTATCTAAGAATTTGTAATCGATAGTTTAGATAATATAGTGAATGATAATCGATAGGAAAAGGCGATGTGACAAAAGATGAATGAACTCAAAACCATCTCGATAAATAAAAAAAACTAGAACGTAGTCCTACGAGTTAACTCTCCGGACAAAGATGTTCCATCCCGTTCTTACGAAGCTCGTATGATCTCGCTCGTTCTGGGCCCGTTTCCCTGCAGGTCGGGCCCACGCGTTGTTGCCACGTCTCGTTTGTGGGAGTAGAAGTCGTCGGAGGAGGGGGAGAAGGATGGAAGGACAGTGAGGTGCAGAAGGTCGAAGGAAGCGGATCGAAGGTAAGAGCCGTTAAGTCGGTAGCATCCGAGACGATTGGCGCCTGATTGGTCGCCGTTTCCCGCGACCGGAAGCTGTGCACGCGCAAACCGCAAATAACCGAGCGCGGTCCGCTCGAACGGACACGCGCTCGATCGCTCGCGCGCACACGTCGATGTTTCTGCATTGTAATCAATTATTTCCTTCCGATTGTCTCTTGGATGATGCTTCGAAAGTGATGTTCGAAGGATTATTGGGATCTGGGGATATTGTGTTGTGGAGATTAAGAAATCTAGGGATATTGCGCTGTGGGGATTCAGGAATTTAGGTATATTACGCTGTGGAGATTCAGGAATTTAGGGATATTGCGTTATGGAGATTCAGGAATTTAGTGATATTGCGTTGTGGCGATCCAGGAATTTAGGGATATTGCGTTGTGGAGATTCAGGAATTTAGGGATATTGCGTTGTGGAGATTCAGGAGTCTAAGGATATTGCGCTGTGGAGATTCAGGAATCTAGGGATATTACAAATGTTTACACATACAATTAAATATCTGTACATGAAAATCCCTAGATAATGTAGGGATTTAAGGATCTAGGGATATTTATCTAACTATTGTCTATAGAGATTTGAGGATCTAGGGATATTTATGCAAACAATATTGCCTATAGAGATTTAATGATCTATGGATATTTATGCAAATAATATTGCCTATAGAGATTTAAGGATCTAGGGATATTTTTGCAAACAATATTGTGTATAAAGATGTAAAAATCTAGGGATATTTATACAGACAATATTGTCTATAGAGATTTAAGGATCTAGGGATATTTTATGTAAACAATATTGTCTATAAAGATTTAAAAATTTAGGCATATTTATATTGACAATATTGTCTATAGAGATTTAAGGATCTAGGGATATTTACACAAATAATATTGCCTATAGAGATTTAAGGATCTAGGGATATTTTTGCAAACAATATTGTGTATAAAGATGTAAAAATCTAGGGATATTTATACAGACAATATTGTCTATAGAGATTTAAGGATCTAGGGATATTTTATGTAAACAATATTGTCTATAAAGATTTAAAAATTTAGGCATATTTATATTGACAATATTGTCTATAGAGATTTAAGGATCTAGGGATATTTACACAAATAATATTGTCTATAGAATTTTAAAGATCTAGGGATATTTGTACAAATAATATTTTCTATAAAGATTTAAGAATCTAGAGATATTTGTAGAAATAATATTGTCTATACAGATTTAAGAATCTAGAGATATTTTATGCAAACAATATTGTCTATAAAGATTTAAAAATCTAGGCATATTTATATTGACAATATTGTCTATAGAGATTTAAGGATCTAGGGACATTTATATAAACAATATTGTCTATAGAGTTTTAAAGATCTAGGGTTATTTGTACAAATAATATTTTCTATAAAGATTTAAGAATCTAGGGATATTTATATGTACAAACAATATTGTCTGCAAAGATTTTTGAGAATCTAGGAATATTTCTATGCACATATTTAGCCATCTAGGGACATTAAGGTACAAGAATTGATGATCTAAAAATCCTACCAAGTATAATAAATATTTGCAAGTTTAAATAAATGAAAAAATTTAGCACCGTAATCTGCAATTACAAAAATTCCCTAAAGCTCATACTTAATTACATACATGTCCATACAACGTGCACAATCTCCCCATAAAATCAGTAGAATCGAAGCAGAGTATCATCGATTAAACGAAAAATAAGCATCGTGAAAAGCAAAAAGGAAGCCCCGAGCGAAGATCTATCGATGAAGAGTCTATCAAGATCGATTAGAGGCCGCTTTTCCATCGAGGCCGTTGGTCCGATCCGCTGATTGCTTAATAGACCCGGTGTAACTGGCAGCTCCGTTGAAAAAAACTAGAGCACGTGCTTCGTATATCAAAGCGGGCTAAATTATCAGCTTGGCAAGTGGCGAGGCTAACGCGGCTCGCTTTTTTCCACCCGATAGACCGCGTTATTCCGCTCGAAATGGGCCCCGGCTCATAGGCACCAGAGATTACCAATTAAAGTAGCTGCCACGGAGAAGTTATGCGCGGTTAGATGCGGCCCTGCGCGTTGCATCGTGATGCTGGCCGAGACGAAAAGGGCCCCGAGGGAGAGAACAGCGAAGCTAAAGTCAGGGCCCGCCTCAGTCCACGATGATCTATGGCTCTATCGCGTTCGGACTCTCAGATCACAATCATCCAGCCCTTTATCGTATTCCCCCTCGTGAGTTTTCTTTCATAGCAGGTGCCCGCCGAGCCGTCAGCCGATATATTACGTACCGGGTGTCCGACTTTAATTTCTCTTCGCCATTCATCCAGAACCAGCCAGATCCCAGCCTGATTGCGGTTAAAAATTAACCGTCATTGATCTTTTTATCTCTAGGGACTCTTGCTCTCTTATGGAGTGTTCTATGAAAAATTATTTTATGGCGACTTGTGGTTATTTGAGTTGGAAATTATGGGAATCAGAGTTTTGAGGGAGATCTGTTATATTAATGATGTTTTAGAATTTTCTGGTGAGTTTTATTTTAAAAATGTTTAGAATCATAGTTTTGAGTTTTTGGATCCTCGAATTCAAAAATTTACAAATTCTTAAGTTTCTAAATTCCCTAGATCCCAAATTCTCTAGATCTCAAATTCCCTAGATCCCAAATTCTCTAGATCTCACACTCTCTAGATCATAAATTCCCTAGATCCCACATTCCCTGGATATAAAATTCCCTAGATTCCACACTCCCTAGATCACAAATTCCCTAGATTCCACACTCCCTAGATACCAAATTCCCTAGATCCCACTCTCCCTAGATCCCACACTCTCTAGATCATAAATTCCCTAGATCCCAAATTCCCTAGGTCCCAAATACCCTAGATTCCACCCTCCGTAGATACCAAATTCCCTAGATTCCACACTCCCTAGATCCCAAATTTCCTAGGTCCCCAAAATTTACTAAATCCCAAATTCCCTAGATCCCACACTCTATAGAGCAAAAATTTCCTAGATCCAAAATACACTAGATCCCAAATTCCCTAGATCCCACAGTCTCTAGATCATAAATTCCATAGATCCCAAATTCCCTAGGTCCCAAATACCCTAGATTCCACACTCCGTAGATACCAAATTGCCTAGATCGCACACTCTATAGAATAAAAATTCTCTAGATCCCAAAAATTTACTAAATCCCAAATTCCCGAAATCCCACACTTTATAGAGAAAAAATTCCCTAGATCCCAAATTCTCTAGATCGCACACTCTCTAGAACAAAAATTCGCTAAATCCCAAAAATTTACAAAATCCCAAATTCCCTAGATCCCACACTCTATAGAGCAAAAATTCCCTAGATCGCACACTCTCTACAACAAAAATTCCCCAAATCCCAAATTCCCTAGATCCCACACTCTATAGAGAAAAAATTCCCTAGATCCTACACTCCATACATCCCAAATTCTCTAGATCCCAAAAATTCACTAGATCCCAAATTCCGTAGATTCCACACTCCTTAGATCCCAAATTCTCTAGATCCCAAAAATTCACTAGATCGTAAATTCCCTAGATCCCACACTGCCTAGGTTCCAAATTCCCTAAATCCCAAATTCTCTTAATTCCAATTTTCCTAAATTCCAAACCCCTAACATTCCAATATTATCAAGTCCCCAAATTCCCCAAATCGCAAATTCGACCATTACTATATCTCCCTATCCCCATATTTCCAAATCCCCAAATTAAAAAATTTGTAAATTCCCAAATCAACATCTCAAAATGAAAAACCTTGATCATATCTTGAAATCAGATAGAGATCTGGAATTTTTCTACTCTTGAACTTTGCTACAAGTCCTCAGAATATCACTACGAAAAGACGAATGGATCAAATCGATATCTGATCGAGGTAATCTTGACGCGAACGGTGAAAACGGTAGTAGTTGACCTTTCACCGAAACGAGTCGACGATTTATGAAAGCAACCGGTCGCGAATAAGTTAGAGTGGCGTTCGTCTCTCTGGACGCTCCTACTAATCCTGGAGGAGTGGCCGATACTTAGCAAGGACATTATAAATTTGGATCTAGTATCCTGTAATTAGACGATGCAAGGGCGTGTTCCAACCTTCTGCCTTCTTTTGCTTGGCTAGGTTGCTGAGCTTCGAGAAACATCCTTCGAAGATCGCCTTGGGATGTATCGACGGTATATCTCGATAATTATGGACACGTGATCATGTATGCACGTGGTCGATACAGGTGTCAGGCTGGATGCTTTTGAACGCGTGTGTGGAAACCGAGAGGGCTCTGAGATTCGTATCTACAGTACTGGATTTGATAGTTCTTTAGGAATCTTGTCGACATGATATTTATACATTTACTTTACTTGATCAAGTAGATGAGTATAAGTTAACGATTACAAACTTGGAGATTTTGTTAGAAAATGGTAGGACAATTTTTGCGCTGTATGATTGTACAAAAATATTTTATTTTATCATGTTTCACAAAAATTGATTTAAAAGTACATTGCAAGATTTCAATTTTCACGTTATTTGACTTCAAACAAAATTGTATGTCTATTGACAATAGTTCTTAGAATGAACCTAACCTTAATTTGTGCAGTATCATCACAAGTCTCCAGTTTTCACATTAACATTTAATGATTATTTGAAAACATTTTATGTTCGTAAATTAACAGTCATAAGTACAATTATAGTTCCAGTTACGCTTGCTTTTATTATTCCCGTAGCACAAGAATGTCTAAAAAGAATAACAAAAATCGATTAACCACAGCAATTATGGCGAATAATTATTTCCCATGGTGTAGCGGTCGGTACAAATTGATTCAGCGGCGATTAAAGAAAAGGAGCAATATAAAAGAAAAAGCGAGTGATCAGCTCGTTTCGAGAAGCAGATACCAGTGAACAGCGTAATCTCGAGCATGTGTCGCGACTGTGGAGCTTGTAATTAAGTGAGATCAATTGCTCCACAGTGTACCGGTAATCTTGTTAGTCGCCACTAAATAACAGGACAAAGCGGCGACGGTAAAGCGCACGATTTTTTGCATCGGTTATCGCCGACATGCAAATACGCCGTTGGTATTTATACCTTTCCTCGGTTCAATGTAATATATTCAATAAAAAAAAAATGGTAATAACTTCATTCGCATTCCTTATGTAATATTTTCTAAATCCGATAATTGATTTGTGTACTGTTTTACTTTCAAGTTTTTAATGAGGTAGTTGGAGGTGGATAGGAACTTTGTTTGGGGTGGTCTAGGGACTTTAGGTTTAGTGCTGATAAGGTGGGATTGACTGGGGAATTTTAGGAGATTTGGAATTTTGGGAAAGTGAGAATTTGAGAAATTTTTGAATTTTGGTGTTTTGGGGGTCTGGAGATTTTAATTTTTGAAATTTAGGAATTTGGAAATTTAAGGGTTTGGAAGTTTAGGAATTTGGAAATTTATGATTTTGGAAGTTTAGGAATTTGGGGATTTATGGGGTTGGAAATTAAGGGATTTGGGAATTTATGGGGTTGGAAATTAAGGAATCTAGGGATTTATGGGGTTGGAAATTAAGGGATTTGGGAATTTATAGGCTTGGAAATTAAGGGATCTAGGGATTTATGGGGTTGGAAATTAAGGGATTTGGGGATTTATGGGGTTGGAAATTAAGGGACTTGACAATTGCTAAAATTAGAGAATTTTTGGATTTGGAAATTGTGAAGTTTGGGAATTTAGGGATTGAGAAATTAAGGGATTTGGAGATTTATGAAGTTAGAAATTAAGGGATTTGGGGATTTATGGAGTTGGAAATTAAGAAATTCAGGGATTTATGGGGTTGGAAATTAAGGGACTTGACAATTGCTAAAATTAGAGAATTTTTGGATTTGGAAATTGTGAAGTTTGGGAATTTAGGGACTGAAAAATTAAGGGAATTAGGGATTTAGGGATTTATAGGGTTTGAAATTAAGAGATTTGGGAAATTATAGGATTTGAGATTAAGGGACTTAACAATTGCTAAAATTAGAGAATTTTCGGATTTGGAAATTGCGAAGTTTGGGAATTTAGGGACTGAAAAATTAAGGGAATTAGGGATTTATGAGGTTGGAAATTAAGGGATTTAGGGATTTATGTGGTTGGAAATTAAGAGACTTGGGGATTTATGGGGTTTGAAATTAATGGATTTAACAATTGCTAAAATTACAGAATTTTTCGATTTGGAAATTATAAAGTTTACGAAATTAGGGATTGAGAAATTAAGTGATTAGGTGGTCTAGGGTGTTGGAAATTGAGTTATTGGAAAATTACCAAATTATAAAATTTAAGAATTTGGAAATTGTGGAATTTCATATCCATAACAAGATTTCATATTATCTCCATGATTAACTAATGAGATAAATCTTCAAAGAGAAACGTGAAATCATTTCCACCCCTCAGACACCC
This sequence comes from Megachile leachella, assembly GCA_963576845.1. Lineage (NCBI taxonomy): Eukaryota > Metazoa > Arthropoda > Insecta > Hymenoptera > Megachilidae > Megachile > Megachile leachella. Next base: position 12,263,234 of record OY756255.1, read on the forward strand.
CCTTCCCAGAACTTCTAAATCCACACTTCAACCGCACCCATAAACCGTAGTAAAAATCTAACCGAGCTAAACGAGCGTTAACTCTAAATCGAAATCCAATATCCCTATCTCATCGACAAATCCTCCGGCAACAAATCGAGTCGAACACATCTCTGTCTCGAATTTCTTGAAATCGTATACAGGTTTCATCCCCATAGTGTCGATACGTCTGCTACTTTGTAGTAGCAGACATCTAGATCGTACTGGCATCAAGAGTAGCCTTAAGGAACGAGGACGATAAAGGTAGCAGAAAAGAGGAAGAAGAAGAAGAAGAGCAAGGTAGGAGGAGGCCCTTCCCGTATTGAGAGCGAACTCGATCTTCGACTGGTCGGCATCAAGACATTCGAGACTTCGACAGGGCAGCAAGATCGACTACAGCTCAATCACTCTTCGTCTCGTATCCTCCTTCTTCTCCCGCCTCTCTCTTCCCTCTCCTCTGTGGTCCCCCACTATTACTCCTCCTTCTCCCACCTGGCCCATCCGGCTGGGCCCGTGGGTCCCCTCTTCTCGTCTCTACGCTCCCGAGCTTATCGGGGCCCGATCTCTGGGCCTCTCGACTTCACGTGGCGTGCCCTAATGACGTCTCGGAACGAACGGGTACCACCGCCATCTAACAAGAGACTTTTTCACGTTCCAATGCTAATCCCTCGGGAGTCTTCTCTCTTCGAGATCACTGTTTCTCTGTCTGTTTCGACGCGCGAAAACCGACATCGCGAAGTACGTTATTGCCGAACTTCGATCGATGCTTATCGACGTGATTTGTTGCCGCGGTTGCGCTTCGTTGTTGCCGAAACACTCGGACTACGTGAGATGTGACTTCGGACTTGTATGATGTCCGACCATATGTGTACATATGTGTACACATATATTCTTCTGTTCTTGTAATATTCTATATGAATTACATATGACACATGAATGGAATGCAGCATGTAGGATATGTTAGGTTAGATCATGTGTAGAACATATTTCATATGTGAATATAGGATAAAACTGTACATATGTGTACATATGTGTATACATATATTCCATACTTCTGTTCTTGTAATATTCTATATGAATAACATATGACACATGAATAGAATGTAGCATGTAGGATATGTTAGGTTAGATCATGTGTAGAATATATTTCATATGTGAATATAGGATAAAAGTGTACATATATGTACTTACATGTACACACATATGTATACATACATTCTATATTTTTGTTCATAGCATATAACATTCTATATGAATAACATATGACACATAAATAGAATGTAGCATATAGGATATGTTAGGTTAGGTCATATGTAGAATACATTTCATATGTGGATATAGAATAAAAGTGCATGAGTATACCTTCACATATGTAATATGTTCTACATGAATATTCCATATGAACATTCCATATAAACATGTCACATTCTATGTATACAACGATAAATACAGAACATGTGTATACTAACATACTTATATCCTTCTGTCCACAAAAGGACATATGTACATACACTACATATGCATATGCGTATACATATACATATACATATGAAATTTTCTTATGAATAATAGATTTAGAAAATTGTATTTATTATTTAAAATAGAATTTGTATAATAAAGTTGTCACCTGCAAAAAAACCTAAAACTGCAAATTCCCTAGATCTCAAGATTGTATAAGAAGAAACGAAGAAGAGGATGAACGAAAAGAGATAGAAGAAAAGTAAAGCAGAAAGAAAAGAAGAATAGAGTCGGAAAAGATCATAAAAGGCTCGATCGCGTTATCCAACAATATAAATACATCTATCGAATAGAATAATGAACTCGTTGGCGAAGTTAATGGAATTTCTGCCCGCCTTCGGTGCAATTAACCCGCCGCTCGAGCAACAGCGCGCAATTTGAAACAGGATACTCCTCCGACTCGATGATACCACCTGTTAAGCACGGACGCGCGCGCGAGCGTTTCATATCGCGAGGCGTGACGCGGCGAAGGGGTTATCGTGGTTAAATCGATCACCGGCGAAAGACGATGCCTGGACGAACCAGGTCAATGAATGATGAAGATAACAGCGCAAGAAATTGCGAACGATCGATTCACCAGCCCGTACAAGACACTCGATCGCGTCGCATCGATCGATGCCTTCCGAATAAGATGCATCGCTCGATCTTTATTCGGAGAAACGACATATGCAGATCGAATTGCTTCCAACATAATTGTTATTTGTTACCGATACTTGATTAAAAGATGTATAACATTCGGGTTCTACGAATGTAATCGTGATTCGAATATAATCACACAAAGTTTGATTCGTCTAAGACCTCTGAGATTGAAAAGACATTTTGCATAAAGCCTCAGGAAAAAAATCTCAGACAATCTAACTGTCAAGTCACTACAAATCATGTCAGAAAGAGAGCCAAGGTTCTACATGAAGTTCAATGGAGCAGCAAATCAGCAGGAAGTGATTCCTGGAGATTGAAAGGCGATTGAGCACCACTGGGTATAATTATGACATCTAATTAGGTTTTTAGCGGTTGGCGGGTTGGTTTGGGCCGCAACAACCATCCAGGACCTGAACAGCCGCAGTCAAGGTCTTTTTTCCACGAGCCAGCTCTGGTTCTGGACTGTGGCTCTGGAGCTCCCCTTCCTCCTGGACCCCTGATCCCGCTGACTCGACCCTCTCGCCGATAGAGATTCCAGGCGAGTCCCTTTGTTTTGTCCCGGTTGCCCTTTTTGCGCTGCGACCGATTCAATCGACTCCCGTATACAGCCGAACGTCTCGCTTCTCTTTCGCTGGCGACAGAGAGAGGACATCACGATGAGCCTCCGCGAGAAGTCGGCCTTGGAGGCCAGCTTTGACCCGGACGATGCGCGAGAACTGAGGGAACTTCTTCGTGTAACAGGAATTTGCAAAATTGGGGAGAACTGCGAGATTTTATGGTGTTCTGGTTATGGAAGATGGATCATAGGACACTTTGATCAGACTTTAGTCATCTGCAGGTGAGATGTGCAGTTAGCCTGTTTCTGAACTATAGACATGTAACCTATGTTCACTTGATACGTCATCAAATCAACCTTCATATCACATGCACTTGTAATACATGTACAAAGTTGAAGCTTTGATATGTTAGTCAACCTTCAAGACAGTTTATAATTAGTTAGAAACGGACTTTCATCATCTTCAGATTAGGTGTTCACATGTTAAGCTATATCTAAATGACTATGTACCTGGAACGTTATCAAATGAACCTTCCAGTCAGAATCACTTGCATCAGTACTTAACTAGATGCAAGTTAGCTTCAATCAGTCTTTGATCAACATTAGGTTAAATGTTCATATATCAACTTATATCCAAATGACTGTCCACCTCAACGTCATCAAATCAACTTTCCAGCCATATCTACAAGTTACAGTCCTTCATCCACATGATCAAGTTCTCTAGTTAACTTCAATCAGACTTTGATCATCGTCAGGCTAAGTGTTCACATGTTCACCTACATCCAAATGACTATCCATTTGAAATATTATCAAATGAACCTTCTAGTCACAATCATCTGCTAAAGTTTTTAATCAGACACTTAGCTCCTATTAAACTTTGATCATCATTAGGTTAATTGTTCATAGATCCACCTACATCCAAATGACTATCCACTTGAAATGTCATCAAATCAACCTTGCAGTTACATATACATGCTAAAGTCTTTAACCAGACAGTTAGCTCCTATCAAACTTTGATCATCGTCAGATTAAATGTTTATAGGTGCACCTACATCCAAATGATTGTCCACTTGGAACATTATCAAGTTAACCTCTAATCACTTACATAAGTCCTCTATTTAGCTTCCTCCAGACTTTGGTTCTCAGGTGAGGTATCTAGAGGTTCACCTACATCCAAACGATAGTCCACCTAGAACGTCATCAAGTTAACCTCCTATCACTTGCATAAGTCCTCTATTTAGCTTCAGCCAAACTTTGATCCTCCACTGAGGTACCTAAAGGTCCATCTACATCCAAACAACTGTCCATCTCAAACGTCCTCAAATTAACCTTCCATCACTAGCCCAAGTCCTCCATCAGATTCCATTTAACTTCCACCAGACTTTGATCCTCAGGTGAAGCATCCAGAGGTCAAACCCCGTCCAAACGATTGTCCAGAACGTTGACTGTTCACGGTCGTATTCCGCGTTTATCGTCCGTGTCAACGACCGTGCATCGGAATGCCGAGGATATTTTAACAGTCTCGCGGCGTTAATTACTATTATACGGCACGCAGCGTCCCGCGCATCGCTTGAGTAACAGTGTGCGGCTTGAAACGAGATACTCCGCACCTCGGCCTCGCTGATACCACCTGTTGAGCGTTAACGTCGATGTATTTCATATCGCGAGTCCGTCCGTGGAAAGAAGACAAAGAGGAACAATCGTGCATCCCGCACGAAAACGTACGCCAACCGCGACAAAAGGCAACAAGTCGAATTTCTTTCCACCCGGGGTGAAACCAAGGACGTTCGTTTTATACTTCCCTTGGACACTGATCCGCGCGAGCTGCGTTGTTTATCGTGAAAACAAGTCGTTCATACTTGGTGGAGAAATGTATGAAAGGAGCCGTTGTAGGAATGGTTCGGGTTTCTTTTTATTGAATTCTCTTTCGTAATTTCTTATGGACATTCTTCGAGCTTTGATGCTTTGGAAATTTTTCTATTTTAGTGTTATTGTAAGTGGGATATTGGAATTTTCGGACATATCAATTTGTAGATATTGAAATGTGAGGTTATGGAGATATGTAGATATAAGGTTTTACAAATTTCAGAAGTTGAGATACAAAAATTTACTGATGTATCCTTTGTCCATATTCCACTTAAAAAAAATTTGTACATAATTTTTGACTAAGGTCTGAAGTTCAGGGATACCATCTGGAACTAATAAGGACACGTCAGATTATTGGATTAGTGAAATTGTTCCGGGAAGGGAAAGTGAACGAAGGCAGAAAACATGGTACACCTGTTCTGACACCACCGAGGGTGAAAGTGGAGGGAAGCCCTGCTTCTAAGGGTGGCTATCCCTAAGGGCGAATCGTTTATGTACACAGACACCTGTTGCCCTGAGCTCATCAAAGGTAATCATTATTGACCCGTACACCCTATTAATTTAGTACTCTCCACCGCACCCTCGGGCTGCCTCTAATTCTCCCTATGTCTGCCAGCTAACTCTATGCAAATTTTAATTCGACTATTATTTAAGCAAAATTATTTCCATAATATTTTATCGACTAATCGAATGAACATTGTTTATGATCAGAAAATTTTGTTTGACAATTTTTTATTCAAATTTTACTACAATTTTACTACAAATTTTACGGCACTTATGTAAAGTTTTATTCGATACATTATAATAAAATTTCTTTCGACACTTTTAAACGGAACTTTCTCCAGTAATTTTGTTCGAGTAAAATTTGATTGAATAAGCTTATTCAAATAACTCTGTCCAGTAGCACTTCATACATCACTTTTATCAAATAAAAATTTAGCAAAATTTGCATTTAATTTGCATTGATTTGCACACGAACGGTAAAACGCATTTTTGGTAGAGGGTTAATCTGTAACATAAACCCCCGTAAAAATACTGGCGGTGACAACCGGTCCGTTTTTGATCGATTTCGGTGAGCTACCATTTTTCCCACCGTAACCAGGAAACGAGAAAACAATTTTCTTCACGACCCACTATGAACTAGGTACTATTAAACTGGCAACCAAATGATTGCGCAATGCAATTACACACGGATTGCTGGATTTATTACATAAGTCGTAGCTGGGCACAAGCGGGGATTGCTCAAGCGGAAATCGGAAAATTAATGGATCGAACGGAATGATCCGTTAGCAGATTGCTACGATGATCCGAAAAATACTACGCCGAGATATCGCGTTGAGAAGTTAACGAGCTTCCTAAAATGGATCAGATTAATCATCTGTCTCGGTTACGGGTGTAATTGGACGAGTGAAGGGACCAACTCTACATACGTACTTTTTTAGTTTTCTGTGGACTTTGGTTGAGGTATCTAGGAATTTGTGTAATTCGAGAACTTTTGTTTTCATGAGGATTGATAAAGTATGTTTAAAAGCAGAAGGTTTGGATGAATTTCATTTTTTTTATATTCTTTCATCATTACATGAGAAAAGACATGTGTAAACCTACACATGAATATGGTTAAATAACTATATTAATTTATGTATGAACATGATCAAATACATATGTGAACTTATATGTGAACATGATCAAATGTTTGTATGAACCTGCACGTATGTGTACATCAGCATATGTATACATACATGAATGTGCATATACACATGAACATATGTGGACATGAATCTACTTATACACATATGTATACATGAGCATATGTATACTTGCATAAAACTACATACATATGTGCATGAATATATGTACACTTATATGAACCTTCATATGTGCATACATGAACATATGTATATTTACTTCAACCTTCATATGCATATGAACATATGTATATTTACATGAACCTTCATATGCACATGAACATATGTATAATTCCTTAAACCTTCATATGCACATGAACATATGTGTACTATATTTACTTAAACTTTCATATGCATAGGAACATGTGTGTACTTACATAAACCTTCATATGCACATGAACATATGTATACTTACATGAACCTTCATATGCATAGGAACATGTGTATACTTACATAAAACTTCATATGTGCATACATGAACATATGTATATTTACTTAAACCTTCATATGCACATGAACATATATATACTTACATGAACCTTCATATGTACATACATGAACATACGTATATTTACTTAAACCTTCATATGCATAGGAACATGTGTGTACTTACATGAACCATCATATGTACATGAACATATGTGTACTGACTTACATCTACACATACACATGTATCCACATAACCCTACAGATACGTCCACCACATATCAATCTAAACCTACACACATGGCAACATGTCAAAATATCTAACTAAACTTGAACATCCAAAATAAATTAGTTTATACTTCTAAGAACACCATACATCATGAAGACAAAGAAATGGAATAAACCTAAACTAGAATTACTATGATCTAACCGACCAAAAGAGTATCTGAAGGGAAATGGTTCAATCAGCCCCCCAAAAACATTCGTTTTACTGCTTCCATCTCGTGAGAGAGATCGCATTCTTACAACCAGTCGCATTCTTCCAGTTCCCGGAGGAATCTTGAGCGAACTAGCTCGAATCCCCTCGACGAATCTTGACGCCATACGAATTAATTATCGTCGTGAGAATCGCAAATTGCGATCGTTGTCAGGGGACAGAGAGAGTTTTTATCTCGCGCCTCGTTGCATCGAGCACATCCAAGCCCGGACAAATCGAGACGAACGTCAGTCTCCAGGGCACGCGGTTGTTCAGACTGGAATACGCCTTTAGGCTTCGTGTCGCTCGGTCGGCGGCCGCTTTTGATCAACGACCGCCTTCAATAATTCATCCGCGACTCGATCGTACAACCTTCGACTTGTTACTAGCCTCTACGACTATTATAGTTCATCTCTTCAAATGGTTCTTCCATAGCCACTTCATATTTGTTAGAATGATGAAGAAACTTGGACAGTAAACTGTATGAAGAAATTTAGAGAAGAACAAAGTTATTCAATTCTTTTGATTCTTGAGATGTAACATCATGTACAATACTCGTAAGAAGCAGTTAGTGAAAGGTTGAAGTATCTTCGAGTATGAACAAATATCTTAACACACCTTTAGACAAATATCTTTACACGGTCTTTAGAATATCTTCGTACGTGTACCTTTAAGTAAATATTTCCACAGAAGAACCAGAGTATTTAGAATATCTTCATGTGCCTTCGAACAAATATCTTCAAAAGTACTCTCAAATTTTCAGATGTCAAATATCTGAAAAAATGATCCTCGGACAGATACCGTCCTTGGAATTCATCCAGTTTAATCTAAATCACCTAAATCATAAATCTTAACCTTGAAAAGTTGAGCTTGTTGACCCTCGAAAAGGTGATAGTAATTCGATTTGCGGAAAGAATTTTCGAGCGGGCCAAGAGAAGAGTACGGCCCTGTAGCAGCCTCCCGTCGTGGACCGGTTCAAAAATACCACGGATGCCCGCGCTGCGGGCGACGGGGGCGGGTAGCCGGTCGAGTAAGAGAGAGTACCATCGAGGAAAGAAACGAGCGACAACGACGGAAGAGCCGAGAGTGAGACATAGAAAGGGACGGGGTGGAGGTAGATGGTCCTGGAAAAGGACGACACTGCAGGGGATGCGGGTGCCAGGAACGAGGGAGAAGGACGAACACGCGAGGACCGCTCCGACAGCGAATCTTCCAGGCAAACCGTATAGTCAGACACAAGAGAGAGGGACAAAAAAAAGGAAAATAAAAGGACCTCAAAGGAGCAGGGGGAAGAGAACGACAAAGATGGAGCATCGTGTACGGTGTAAAGGTGCGTATCCAACGGCAAACAGTTCGAGAACTGTTGTCGAGGGCAAACAATGCTCGCGAGATGTTTGCGAACGCTTTGTGATGCGGCCGCTTTTTGCGAACGTTCTTCGTAACTGATTCATAAACAGAATGTTTAGGTAAATAGTCGTGTGTGCATAGGTTAGGCAGAGATATATTTGAGTCACTCAAACATGATGTAGGAGATGAACAAGTGTACATGAGATGAACAACATTGTGTAATTATATGGATAATTATATGGCTAGGTGAGGTTAGGTTAATTTAATGTTTTGTTGTGGTCAGATTGAGATTAGATTCACATTAGATATATAACAATGTTGTATTAAAGGTTAAATATTAATTGAGATCAAGATTTGACTCGAGTTATATTTAGGTTAAAATTAAGTTTAGGTTTCATGGAGATTAGGTTAGGTTACGGTTTTACTATGTTTATATTCAGATCAAAGATAAATGTGAGATAACAATTGGTTTGTGGTGAACATTTGGTTTGAGTTTAACATTGGTTTGAGTTTTAGTTTCAAGTATATAGGTAAAGTTGATGTTGAGGTTAAATTGTCAAATTAAGGTTAACTTCTAGTTGAGTTAACATTAGTGTAACATTATTGTTACTTGAGGTAGTTAGGTTAATACTAGATTATAGTCATAATGGTATTACTATAAGATTGCATCAAAATTAAGTTAAATGTACGTTAGGGTTAATTGAACTTCAAGTTACATAAATCATATTAAGATTAAGTTACAATTTTTAATTAATGTTTGATAAGGTTAGATGATCAGCTACGTTAAACTTGTATCTGTTCAACCTTTGTATAACTAATATCTTTTATAAATATCTGCTCAGTATAAAGAGCACTTCATACATAGTCGTCACCATCGCCATTGTAGACGCACCTTAAAGCAGCCGAAGAAACCGAGGAAGATGAGGCCCCGGTGGAGGGAGAGAGGGTGAATCCGGAGGTAGCGGCAGAACGCGTCTTTATTATACGAACGGACCGAGAAGCCCAGCGACCAGGCCTGCCTCTGATGATGTTGTACTCACGACTCGCACGTTCTCTCGTACCTACTCGTACTCGTTTAGCTTTCTCGCGTACACGAGCGTGCCTCGTCCACGCTCGAGGACCTCCAAGGCGTAGGGGGAGGAAATCGGCGCGATCGTTAAACGGTCAATTATCACTGGCCCTCTCTGTCTCTCCCGCCTCTCCTCTCCCCAGATTATTTCTTTCTCTCGTCGCGGGGTCGTTCCCTCTTCCTTTCACCCACCCCTCATTCCTGATCCACCTCTCTTTTATTGCACTCTTTATGGTTTTCTTTAGCTTTATATCTCTGTTCCGATGCTTGCTGAGGTGTTCTCCTTTTGAGAGGGTACCCGTTCCAGATTTTCTTTTCACCAACGTCCTTTTTCAGGATTTTCAGGATTAATGTGGTGACGCAGAGACAGACATTTGACATTTGTAAGGGTGGTAAATAGGGGTAGTTATGGATAGTCAATTCTGTAAATTTGCAAGTGGTAGGTTTTTGAAGTCACAAGCCTAACCTAGCAGGGACTGTATTCAATCCACGTTTAACATAGTCCAAATACAACATGGCTGAAACTCGGTGTTTCAAATCCAATTCAAATTCGCCCCGATTCAAATTCAACTCTCATTCTATTCCACTAAACTCGACTGACTAAATATGATGCCTTAGTTATTGAAACTGAGTGAAAATGACGAAACCAGTACATCAATCTCTGGAGTCCCAATGGAATTCCCTAGGGATGGAGTTCCTTAGTGCCATTCCTGAGAGAATTTCGCTATCGAAATCGGTTGACAGCGCGGTAGGTACCCCAGCAGCCAATTCGAACAAGCTACGACGTGGTAAAATGAAGAAGTTGTGTGGCGGTCGGCGCGAACTCGCCGGATCTGGATCCAGCGAGCCATTAGTCGGCCGATGGTCGGACCAATAAAAGCTCGCTGCTGCCGTCCAACGGCCATAAAGTCGTAGGATTCCTTGTTATGTGTCCGCGCGTAAGGTACGACGAAGACGGCGATATAATGGAAAAGCGAAAAAGGTGGAACAGAGAGAAAGGTACACGGAGGGTGCGATAAAGATGGAGATTGACAGAAGCGAGAGAGCTTCCAGGTTTACCTCGGGGGAGAGAGTAAAAAGAAAAGATTTTATATACTGATAAAGAGAGACAGCTAGGGTAGAAGGGAGAAGAAGGTGTGCTGGGTGAAAAAGGCAGAAAAAGGCGTTAAGAAGGCGCGGCTCTTATAAAATCGTGGCCAGCTCCTTTATTGGCATCGGGGCGGGAAATTATGTGTACGTTCCATCGTGGAACCTGTTTGGGTCCGTTTCTCGCGTATAATTGGAACGTTCGGGGCCAGCCAGGGACACCACTGAAACGTTGCGTTGCCGCGGATCATTCGTTTCCCTACGCCACTTCCTTTGGGATACGCTTTTTGTTCGCCGGCCATTTGGACACGTTCTACTGACTCTACCCCTTCGATCGTAACCGCGACGCTGAAATATCGCTGCCGATTTATATCCGCAGCGCATCGGTAATGTATACAAAAATTCGAGTAATTCGTGTTCTCGAGATTCTCGAAATTCGGGCGCGAATTACTTGAATACTCGGTACATCACTTTTGAGTACACTTGTTAAACACTTTGGACTTACTCATTTAGCACAATTGCGAGTTGTACTTTTACAATCTTATTAACTTCAGTATTTTCTATGACTGTACCTTGAACAAAATCGGTGGGTCCAAGATTGTGACCCTCTCACCTGGGTACATCAATGAATAACATGAAACTACATGACTAAATAATCATCCTAGTGTGACATCTTAACATAACATCTCAATAAATTTATAATGAGCTACTAATGTTTGTTTCCTTTTACACTGACTATTCTTCACTATCAATTATTGTACATACTTAAGTGACGAGTTATCACAAATACTTGTCAACATACTTTGTCAACGTACCTTGAATGGTACTATGTGTAATAACAATTGATAGATGTGTAATAATAATTGATTATTACTGAAGAATGTATATGTACATTGAATACATATGAATGTATATGGTTTATATGGAGTCTAATTATAATAGAAGAATATTTAATAATAATAGTAACTAAAGAACTATGACATAACGTTTACGGGTTTGAATGAATATGTACGTCAAGAAAGGTATAAACTTGGATACCGTTTAGATGAGTCGCGAGGTCCGCTCAAACGAGTAGATATTTACGAGGGGAAAAATGTGCCGACGTGGTAGCGAAGACCCGCCGAAAATTAGCCCGGTGACAACGATTAATGATCTCCGTTAGTTCGCTCGCGTGATTTAAATCTCGTCCACGACTATATTCGCGCAGCGTTCAACTCGCATCTGCCAGTCACTTTTTGCCGCTCTTTCATGACACCGTCGCAGCACAGGGGTTACCCGAGTGCCATGAACTCGTGAACCCTTCGGGCAACCTTGAGGAACGAGGTTGCTCTTCGATATTTGGTTCATGGTCTCCAAAAGAGAAATACATTCTTATATTAAAAATTTTTTTAATTGAAATTTGCAGATTTGGAAATTATACTTGGAGAAGAGTACGGTTTTTAAGTTGTACTTTGAAGTTGAACCTCAATTTTAAAGAACTGACATATTTTTATTGAGTATTTGAAAAAATGACTATTTTTAGTTTGAAATTTCAATTTTATGACATTGAAATTTCTTGCATTTAAAATTGTAAGAATTGAAACTGGCAAATTTAAAATTTGAAGAATTGAAATTCCTTGAATTTAAAATTGTAAGAATTGAAACTGGCAAATTTAAAATTTGAAGAATTGAAACTGGCAAATTTAAAATTTGAAGAATTGAAATTTCATGAGTTTAAAATTGTAAGAATTGAAACTGGCAAATTTAAAATTTGAAGAGTTGAAATTTCATGAGTTTAAAATTGCAAAAATTGAAACTTGCAAATTTCAAATTTAAAAAATTTTGTGCATCTGAAATTTTACACATCTAAAATTTAAAGAATAAAATTTAATAAAATTAAAATTTGCAAAATTGAAATTGGGAAATTTATATAATTAAATTTGAAAATTTCAAAAAATTGGATATTAAACTCAAGAACTATAAATTAGTGATAGAATGTCTAACGATGACTATTCATTTTTATTACACCCATGAACATGTTAATAAGCTTTAACAAGTCTCACACAGTCCGTTCCTACAGCAGCGTTCAAGGTGTTAATTACGATTGCGTTCGCATATTTCGAGTAAACATATACTCTCCTACGTAAATTACCTGCTCTTTTACATACGTAATTACAACATTGTGTGATTTGTATCATAATTAATCACGAAGCGTAAGTGTATTCGAATACATTCATCAATTACTATATAATTTAAATATCGAAGCAGAAAAATATAAAAGCGTTCTTGCATTAAAAATATATTCAGGTAATGAATCAATTACTTTTATCAAATATCGCTACCAAAACAACTTAATCGGTACTGAATAAAATCTTTACAGAAACTATTAGTCACGTAATTAAATACTTATCGATACAATTTAATTAATTTGAAATTGACTTGCTAGCAAATTGAATCTTTACTGAATTTTTATTCCATTGAGTTGTTACAAAATTTCACTTCTACAGAGTTACATTATTATTAATTTTTGTTGAATAAAATTGTTACGAAATTAATTTTATTTTTACACAGTTACATTGTTGTGATTTTTTTTTAATTAAATTGTTACAAAATTTGTTTTATTTTTACATAGTTACATTGTTATTAATTTTTGTTGAATTCAATTGTTACGAAATTTATTTTATTTTTACATGGTTACATTGTTATTAATTTTTGTCGAATTAAATTGTTACAAAAATTGTTTTATTTTTACATAGTTACATTGTTATTATTTTTGTCGAATTAAATTGTTACAAAAATTGTTTTATTTTTACATAGTTACATTGTTATTAATTTTTATTGAATTAAATTGTTACGAAATTTATTTCGTTTTTACATAGTTACATTGTTATTAATTTTTATGGAATTAAATTGTTACGAAATTCATTTCACTTTTACATAGTTACATTGTTATTAATTTTTGTCGAATTAAATTGTTACAAAATTTATTTTACACAGTTACATTATTATCAAAGTTTAATTGTTATCAAGGTAATGATTGATAAGAAACCCAAAGAGATATCGATCATTACCAGCCACAAAAAGCCAGTATTATCCTTGTATACAAACACACGAACAGAGACACACATCAAAAAGAATCGACGTCGTGCGGACCGCCAAATAATTATGATCGCGCGTTGACAGGCCGCGATGGGTTCGAGTTCCCATCCGCCTACTCCGTTGCATAAAACATTATGGCCGCCATCACTTAAGAGGCTAAGAGAAAGAGAAAGATGGAGAGAAAGAGAGAAACTGATGGGCTGCTCTACGGGGTGTCCCGAAAACTCCATCATGTTTTCGTTGCCTGGACACCCGTCATTTGCTTCTTACGCGCACCATGGAGATTAATGAGAAACGACCAGCCTTTTAATTTTGCTTTCATTAATTCGCCAGGCTGCCGATTATATCGATTTTCGTGAACGTCCGCAGAAAAAACTGGCAATGAAATGTTCGAATAGGTGGCTCCTCTCGTTTCGATGTCTTTCTTTTTCCCAATTCGGGACTCGCACCGATCGCGATTATCGTTCGTATTCTGGGAATCGAGCAATAAATGCTTAATTTATTGTTTATGAAATTTCGGGGCTCTTTTGGGGAACGACAGTCGAATTCCTCGACGATTATGCGTTTAATAGAGACATAGCTCGAGTGGAATCTGGTGATTCATGTATAGGGTGGGAATGTAATATACAATCGACTGTAACGGAGATTTAGAGATTTGGGAAGGTAGAGAATTTACAGAATTTTTTGGTAATTGTACTTAATATTACAGTGTGAAAAATAATATGGTTTGGGAAGAATTTAATTTGGTATATAAATTCATTACGAAAATTAAACTTGGAGTGAGTTCAATTTGATAGCAATTTGACGACAGTTCAATTTTTTTGTTAGGAGTCTACTTTGGTAACAATTAATTTATTCTGGTAAGAATTTATATTTTGACAGTTAAATAATTTCAAGAAGAACTTATAAGAAATTTCTCATAATTGTTATTTTCAATAATTCAAACCTGACGCTATATAAACTTGGTGATATCCAAATTCATTATGATTCGAATCTGACATCATCCAAATTCGTCATGGTTCAAATCCGACACCATCCAAACTCGACATGTAACTCCATACGTGTATGTAACAAAACACACACTTCTCTTTAACTCTCCTGTACTATACCCACATGAAACATCTCTCCACAAAACCATCGTCACATCTTCCACATCTTCTCTACCCAACACTTCCTCATCCAATTCCAAAACCACCAAAAAATAAATTCGCAAAAACAATTAAAATAAAACCAATAAAATGCAAAGCAAAATCGAACGGTATCTTTCATTCGAACACGATCAGGTGTACGTTTTCCAGTTAATTAGCTCTAGCTAGATAAACACGTGATTTCTCTAGTGCATAATCGGCGCCGACCGGATATAGGCGCGACATTAGAAACGCGGCCATATGCAGAAGAAGTGGTAGCTCGTTAGCGTGTGCTGCAGGAGCGTACGAAGGGTAGGTGCAAACAGGTCCATTAAATCGAATGGCGAGACATTCTTTTCGCGCGCTCGCCGCCGATGTAAATCGAGCTTAATGGGCCGCGTTAATTGAAGCCGCGTCCGTCCCGGGCTACTTGACTTATCGCGGCAGAAATTCCGCGCAGCAGGTTGTTCTTGGAAAAGAAACCCCCGGGAGAAAAACGCGTCTTACGTACGCATTTACATGAGGCCGTACGTTTCTATCTGTCCGCACCTGTACGCTCGGATAAGCGAGTCGTTGTTATCTGACTTTTCGGTTCGACGAGCAGCTTTACGATATGGCGGGTTCGGATAAAATTATACCATCGTTTCGATGTTGCTGTAGGTACACATTTTCGGGTGGTGTTGTAGCAGCATTCATGTGTGAGTCACTTGTATCGTGTCATTCTTGTATTATATGTACAATGTGTGGATCGAGTTTGAATCGAGTTTGGATCTCGTGGAATTTGGAGTGCGACGATTTTTGAATGCATTAAATTCGGAGTGCGACGAATTTTGAATACATTGAATTTGGATTGCGACGAATTTCGAATACATTGAATTTGGATTGCAACTAACTTTGAATACATTGAATTTGGATTGCGACGAATTTTGAATGCATTGAATTCGGAGTGCGACGAATTCTGAATACATTGAATTTGGATTGTGAAGAATTTCGAATGCATTGAATTTGGATTGCGACGAATTTTGAATGCATTGAATTCGGATTGCAACGAATTTTGAATACATTGAATTTGGATTGCGACAAATTTTGAATGCATTAAATTCGGAGTGCGACGAATTTTGAATACACTGAATTTGGATTGTGAAGAATTTCGAATGCATTGAATTTGGATTGCGACGAATTTTGAATGCATTAAATTCGGAGTGCGACGAATTTTGAATACATTGAATTTGGGTTGCGACGAATTTCGAATACATTGAATTTGGATTGCAACTAACTTTGAATACATTGAATTCGGATTGCGACGAATTCTGAAGACATTGAATTTGGATCAAATTCAGTTTGTATCGCATCGAGTATGGTTGTGATTGATTTTAAATTAGTTCGAATATGGATCCCGTCGAATTTAGATCACACCGAATTTGGATGACATGAGTTATTTAATTATTATCGTCAACGACCATCATCCCCTTTTCTCTCTTCTCCATAATCTTATTGTCAGTTTCTAATTGGAAGTCATCGCGGAACCGTACGCGTTTTCTCGCTCGATTTTCGCGATACGTTTCCACGATTAGCGGGACACGACAACTCACTTTGACGTTGACGAAGCGATTTCCTCTGCTCGTTCGTTTGCTGCTCGGCGTAGAATTAATGGGAGAAAACTGGCCCAGACGAAATAGACATCTAGCGAGCAACCATGTTGCTTGGAACGGAGAGGATTTTCAGTTCAAAGAGCTCGCGAACAGATGAGTTATAGAGATTGCTCTTAAGTGAAATTTGATAAATCAATCGTCGAGTTTGCTGCTGAATTTGTTGCTTCAAATTGAAACTTCAAGGGAAATTTACTAATATGAGGTTATTTTTAGGTTGCTGACAGAGTGTTTGTATTTGAACTTCATTATGTCTTGGCATAGCAAATTGATCTTCATCTTCAATTTAACTTAACCTAATTACTTCTTTCGAAATTATTCAAACATGAAATTAACTCGTGTGTTCACATGTACAAATTTACGAAACATGTAGTTTCAAATTCAATGCAATTCAAAGTCAATGTAATTCAAACTTGACACCATTCGAGTGTGACATGATCCAAAATTGATGCAATCCAAACTTATTGTTAGTGTAAATCACATTAGATACGATACAAATGCGGCATGATACGAATTCGATGTCATTCAAACTTAATGTCATCCAAACTCGATGTCATTCAAACTTAATGTCATCCAAACTCGATGTCAGACATATTTAGTGTCATTCAAACTTAATGTCCTTCAAATTTAATGTCATCCAAACTCAATTTTATTCAAATTTGTCATCCATTTAATGTCATCCAAACTCGATGTTAGTTATATTTAGTGTCATTCAAACTTAATGTCATCCAAACTCGATGTCAGTCAAACTTAATGTCATACAAACTTAATGTCATCCAAACTCGATGTCAGACATATTTAGTGTCATTCAAACTTAATGTCATTCAAATTTAATGTCATCCAAACTCAATTTTATTCAAACTTGTCATCCATTTAATGTCATCCAAACTCGATGTTAGTTATATTTAGTGTCATTCAAACTTAATGTCATCCAAACTCGATGTCAGTCAAACTTAATGTCATACAAACTTAATGTCATCCAAACTCGATGTCATTCAAATTTAATGTCATCCAAACTCAATGTTATTCAAACTTAATGTCATCCAAACTCGATGTCAGTTATATTCAGTGTCATTCAAACTTAATGTCATCCAAACTCGATGTCAGTTATATTTAGTGTCATTCAAACTTAATGTCATCCAAACTCGATGTCAGTCATATTTAGTGTCATTCAAACTCGATGTTATCTAAACTTAACACAATTCAAATTTGATGTAATCCAAACTTGGCACGATTCAAATTGGATATGATCCAAATTCGACGCCATCCAAAATCAATATAATGCAAATTCGTCATGACCCTTTAATGCAGTTTAAATTTGATACAATCCACACTCAACATGATCCAAATTCAACAGAATCCAAGTTTGACGCAAACCAAATCCAATATCATCCAAATTCAATGGTATCCAAACTCATCATCCAAATTCAACAGAATCCAAGTTTGACGCAAACCAAATCCAATATCATGCAAATTCAACGGTATCCAAACTCATCATCCAAATTCATCATCCAAACTCAACCCAAACTCAAATATATCTCACTCTCAAGCAATCCTCTCTCAGTCCAACTTAACCTTCCCCCCGATTCAATCCCAAATCCATCCAAACTCAATAAAACTTGTTTCTCAACACAATTCAAACTTGACTCCATCCAAACTCGACCCACTCTAAATTCGACATAAAAATCAAGCGTGGAAACGTACCGTTTCGATGCCTCGCAATTAGGAACGAAGATTACGGGGAAGAGAGAAACGTCGTATGCTGCTGGTCGCCGACCAGACGCCGTGGAATTACGTCGGGCTATTTAAATTTATTAATTGAGCGATATCAATGAACTCGTGCGCTAACAGTGCTCTCATTGAATTCGCCACGGACTAAACCGCGTTCGCGATAACTCTTCTTCTTCTTCGTCACTCTGATCCGTGTTTCTTACTCGGACAATTTTTCGCGACACGTTTCTTGCGCGCTATGGCGGAACCTCTTCATTTTTCTGCGTTTTCTGGTGTGAATATCGATTGTGGAGTGGTGCAAGAAATTTAGAACGAAGTGTCGATGCTACGTATGTCTAGGCTTTCTAAATATAAATTTAATAATTTATTTTTTGAAATGTTTTGATGTTGTTTGAAATGTTATGTTGGTGATTTTTGTATTAGATTGGAACTTTAAGTGAGAACCTAGTTTATAATAATATGATATACTTGACGTATATTCATCGTAGCATGCATTTTCAAGTAACCTTATGTTGAAATTTCAAATTCCTGTCTCACCTCAAGCGACTATAATTATTTTGGTACGATGAAAAATATTGCAAATTGAATGTTGACATAATTTGTTCAACAATTTCAGTTGGAATAAATGTTCGAGCATGTTGCCGAAGGTGGAGGAGGTGAAAGTACGTTTTCAGCAGTTCGAAACGGCGTTCGCTTTGATTCATGGGGCGGAATGCGTTGTGCACGGGTACCAGTTGTCGAGGCGACTTGATTATTGCTGGACCAATCATTTTAATGGCTAATGTCGAGGGCGACCGATAACCCCACACGATAAAAGGACCGTTTCTTCTTCTCTGCCGATAGATTTAGCGGGCACGATGACAGTCGCGTTACTATCTTCACTTTCGCCACGGTAAACATCATCGACGTGTCGATTTTGAACGGCTTCGAATTTCAATCGTTGGGGCAGACATCGATTATTTATTATTATCATTAACAGAACTATTACTACATAAAACTTTTGCATGATATAAATAATATAAAAATTACAAAAATTAAGTTTCTGATTGAAAATTAAAATTATTTTCACCTAACAGCAATAAATTATAAAATGTTACATTAATAAATGACAATAAATGCAATAAATTGTATAAGATATAAAATATAAAAAAATCTACATACTCAGTCATTTAAACATTTACTAACAACCTAACAATCAGGAACAAATTTACCTTACACTAAAATAAAAATAAAATTAAAAATTGCAACCCACTATCCGCAACGATACCTCAATAAATCAATTTGAAAGAGCAAAGATTTCGTGCAAACTTTCGAGCCCATCACTGAACAAAAATGAAGAACCAAAAAAAAAACGGAGGTGTTTAAATTAAGTCAAACAGGTATAAACGAGCGAGAGATTGAAGAGAAAAGAGGCTCGACGAAAGCAGACCGATTCTACTTGGCTGGCGTTCATTGAAATCGAAGACAAGGAGGCTTTAACCCTTTCTTCGTAGCGGACGTGTTCGCGACAAAAGGAGTCTAAAAGCGGGGCACCGCTCGCAGTTTTGACAAATGGAGAGCCGGTAGCGCGAGGATGCTGCCCGAAAAGAAAAATAAATCAGGAGGCACGGTTAAAAAAATATCAGAGTGTTTTCGGCCGTGAAACGCCGACGAGCGTGGCCGCTTAATCCTGATTAATGCCCTTGGAAACTCGCGCTAATGCTAATGCCAACCGAGCTACGTTCCCCTTTCTTCAACCCTGTGCTTCGACTTTTGCTTTCTTTCATACTCCTGCGCTAACTGTTTCCGACAGCTCGAGATGTTTCGAGAACTTCAAAAGATGTTAGTACTTCAACGATGGAAATTATGAAAGCTATTAATATTAGCAATTTGGAATCTGGGGATTTGGGATCCAAGGTTTGGGATCTGCGGATTTGAGATCTACAGATTTGGGATCTATGGAATTTAGATCTAGGGACTTTTATTTGCGGAATTTGGAATCTAGGAAATTTCGGATTTGGCGAATTTCGAATCTAAGCAATTTTAGACCAATGAATTTTTGAATCTAGGGAATTTTTGACCCATGGAATTTTGGAGTCTAGGGAATTTGGGATTTGGCGAATTTAGAATCTAAGCAATTTTAGACAAATGGATCTTTGAATCTAGAGAATTTGAGATTTGGCGAATTTCGAATCTAAGCAATTTTAGACCAATGAATTTTTGAATCTAGGGAATTTTTGACCCATGGAATTTTGGAATCTAGGGAATTTGGGATTTGGCAAATTTAGAATCAAAGCAATTTTAGACCAATGGATTTTTGAATCTAGGGAATTTTTGACCCATGGAATTTTGGAATCTAGGGAATTTGGAATCTAGAGAATTTGGGATCTAGGGAATTTTTTACCCATGAAATTTGGAATCTAAGGAATTTTTGACCCATGAAATTTGGAATCTAGGGAATTTGGGATTAGGCGAATTTGGGATCTAGGGAATTTTGGACCCATGGAATTTGGAATCTAGGGAATTTGGGATTTGAGAAATTTGAGATCTAGGGAATTTTTGACCGATGGAATTTGAAATCTAGGAAATTTGGGATCTAGGGAGTTTTGGACCTATGGAGTTTGTGATCTAGGGAATTTTTGGCGCACGGAATTTGGAATCTAGGGAATTTGGAATTTGGCAAATTTGGGATCTAGGGAATTTATAACCCATGGAATTTGGAATCTAGGGGATTTGGGATTTGACGAATTTAGGATCTAGGGCATTTTTGACCCATGAAATTTGGAATCTGGGGAATTTGGGATTCGTCGAATTTGGGATCTAGGGAATTTGAGATCTGGGAAATTTGGAATCTAGGGAATTTGGAACCAAGAGAACTTGGGATCTCAAGAATTTGGAATCCAGGAAATTTAGAAACTAGAGATTTGCGAATCTAAATTTCCTTCCTAATAAAAAACGTACATCAAAATTGTGGACTTTGCCAATCTAAACTTGATATCTAAAGCACAAAAGTGAGATTCCCCCCAAAAATAGCAAAACCTACCCTAACCTAATCTAACCTCTTTCAGAAACTTTTAAAATTCACTATTCGAGAACTGTTCATCTCGTTCCATAAAACACGAACACCCAAAAATTGCAGAAGCGTCTCAAAAACTCAGGCACGCTTACGAAGCGACCCAATAAAGAACAAAACGTACGCACGTGCGTAAGAAGCAAAGAGGGTGTCGTTTGTATGTGTGGATACAAGTTGCCGTGGCTCACGATAGTACTCGCAGCCAAAGGCTGTTTGCGCCACGAAGATCGTGCGAGTATACTGCACGATCGCTTCTTTGTCTCGCATGCTCGCACACGTGAATACTCTCCTCTCTTTCATTCTCTCCCTTTAAGCTCCGTCTCTCCGTCTCGAACGAGCAGGGATGTGCACGTGAATTTATGCGTTGGTTCTTCTCCAACGAAGGTCTGTACGCTCGTCCTCGTCCGATTCATCGCGGACCGGAGATGATGCATCGTCTCGTGTGTCTCGAATCGTGTCTCTCTTTCTCAGCCTCGTTGCCGCCACGATCGACCATCTTGCTTTCTCCTCTTCTCTCCAGCAGTCTTAACAAACGCTGGATACAACTCAATCGCCGGTCACGATCCTTAAGCGGCTCTCACAGTGAGCCTCTTTTGAAAAAACCCGGGGCTTTAGTCTTCGGGCGACTTTTATTTTTTGCTTTTGTGGGGGTTCTTTGGTTGAGTTTTGGTGATTAGCGATGAGGAGGATTAACTTCTGAATGTAATTTCAAATATTTAAATTTTAAGGTTAGGTAATTTCCTACCCTCTAAATTCCCACATTCATTAATTTCCTGCTATCTAAATTCTCAAATCTCTTAATTTCCATATCTCTAAATTCCTAAATTTTACAATTTTCAAGTTCTTAAATTTTCTAATTTGACAATTTTTCAGTCCCTTAATTTCCAACCCTCTAAATTCCCACATTCATTAATTTCCTGCTATCTAAATTCTCAAATCTCTTAATTTCCATATCTCTAAATTCTTAAATTTTACAATTTTCGAGTTCTTAAATTTTCTAATTTGACAATTTTTCAGTCCCTTAATTTCCAACCCTCTAAATTCCCAAATCACTTAACTCCCCAATACCTAAATTCCCAAACTTCACAATTTCCAAATACAAAAATTTTCTAATTTGGCAATCATCAAGTTCCTAAATTCTCAACCCTCTAAATCCTTTATTTCCAACCCCATAAATCCCGAAATCATTTAATTTCCCAATACCTAAATTCCCAAACTTCACAATTTCCAAACTCAAAAATTTTCTAATTTGGCAATCATCAAATTCCTAAATTCAACAACCCTCTAAATCCCTTAATTTCCAACCCCATAAATCCCCAAATCGGTTAATTCCTCAATACCTAAATTCCCAAACTTCACAATTTCCAAACCCAAAAATTTTCTAATTTGGCAATCATCAAATTCCTAAATTCCCAACCCTCTAAATTCCTTAATTTCCAACCCCATAAATCCCCAAATCACTTAATTTCCCAATACCTAAATTCCCAAACTTCACAAATTCCAAATCTAAAAATTTTCTAATTCGTCAATCATCAAATTCCTAAATTCCCAACCCTCTAAATCCCTAAATCCCTTAATTTCCAACCCCATAAATCCCCAAATCACTTAATTTCCCAATACCTAAATCCCTCAAAAAGAAATCTAGTTAATGGAAATATTAAACCCCGTCCGTTCAACCCCCTTCTTCCGCCGTTCTTTCTCAAGGTACACAAAGGATAAACGACGATCGTTTCGGTACACGGGTTAGCTGAGTAAACCTAGGCACAACCCTCTTCGGATAAGATCGCGGCTCGGTCTCGAGTCGACGGCGGAGTTAAAGGATAATTTAGTAATTACGGCCAGATGCTTGCCCTAAGGCTAACCTCCACCACTCCCACAAACGTAATCGAGCGAGAACACACGCGCGAAATCGAGGCGAGCATCGCTTGCGCCTCATAGTTTCTTCTGCTTTGTGATTTTCTCGATCGAGATTTCTTTCGACGTTCTCACTCGTATAAACAATCTTGACATTTCTAATTACTTCATTTTTATTTCTTTCGTACAAATTTTGATCAGTCGGATCACAGACTCTTTTAGCTACAATTTATGTATGTGACATATATGTTCATATATCAACATGTATGCACATATATCTTCTATTTGTTTATATGGAACTTACTTGTTATTGTACTAGTTATTATATTATACTTGTACTTATTATACTACGTTGTTATACTAGACTCTTATTATATTGCAATTCTTTAACAATTCTGTTGAAAACGACAGTCCAACATTTTACATAAAATAAATACCACCATCAACTTCAGCCACAAGTCATCATAAGATTCAAACAAAAAAATGAACCCCTATATGTATCAAACTTGTCCATCTTCTAAAATGTCCATACCTTAAAATTTTAACTAATGTCCTGCCAAAAATTTTGCAAAAATGTGTGAACGTTAAGAGAAGAAAATCGTTCGATCCGGTTGCAGAGTTCGCGGCCTCGCGGATCGGCGCCGGAATAAAGAGGCTTGGAGGCTCTCAAAGAGGAGGACGAGGAGGACGAGGAGGTTGGAAGCAGCTACGAAGATGAAGTTTGCAAGGGAGTAGCACGACCGAGTCGCTGGTACCATGCATCATCGATCTGGACAGCTCGCTGCCCTCTCCTCGGACCTCTTCGCCGCCGTGTTCCGCTCCGTTTCGTTCCTCCTCGCGACTCCTCCGGTTGGCCTCTTGCCTCCTAACAGATCGTCCTACCTACCTACCTACTCTCGACCTCACCATCCTCGAACCCTCCCCGTGGCCTGGCAAAAAAGACCCTGAATACTTGGCCCTGCGAGGGGTCGAGATCGATCGATCGCCACGAAACTTTATAAGAGCCGCATAACTTCGCCAACACCCACTTGTGACGTTCAAATTTCGCGCCGTTAGGGAACCTCCATCGATTATGACCACTCCATAATTTACTCCGAAGACTTCTTGGAATATAATCGTACAATATACAAAATTATACAATGACCTGAATTAGAAATTATATTTCTGAATTATAGAAATGAAACAAAAATTGTTTGTCAGCGTAAATATGAGCATTTAGGTCATAAAAAAAAAAATATGAGGAATGGTATATTTTATGGTACGAGGGAAAAAGTTCACTCCTAAGGTTTCATTACATGTATTTAGTTCAGTGTTTAATTCATGTTTGATGTTAAAATCAGTATAGGGAAGTTGCGAGGTGGAACAAACTTGATTAGGCTATCATTACTACTTTACACCGCGATTTATGTCCCAAACACTGCATTTTACCACTTTATTGCCAGATAATAATAGTCTAAAATTAAATTCCAGCGACTTATACAATAATAAATTACACTATTAAATTTTATAGCGAATTTTATTTGCAGAAGATAGCTCCGAGTGAATTTTTTCCCATCGCATGGAAGATATCGTTCCCACTTCCTCAGCGTTCAGTACCTTCTTCCTGTCAAGATCTTTTATCCATAAATTTCGTATTCACCTCGGTGAACGAAGGAGATATAGCGACCATGATTGCCCGCTGAGAGCAAGCATTAGGTGTCAGAATACCCAGGATGTAGCCCTCTCATAGATTGCATCCCCTCCGCGACAAAACGCATGCAAATGCAAGTGCATCCTGGAGTGATGTTGTACGATTACCATAGTTATCGCGTGGAAACGATGTCGATTCCAGCTGGAAGACGTACCTACGTTCTTTATGAACATGATTGCTCTCATCAAGCCGGACCTCTTTCATAACGACATCACAAAAACGAACACACCGAGGCTAATTTCTGTGATCCTGATAGTCGCTCTCGTTTCTTGCGTTTCGAAACCCTATCGATGCTACGTATATTCTTGATATTTTTATAAAATAAATCTTCGATGTACGTGATTGTCGCGTGCTGCGAGAAATATTAGGTTAATAAATTTTCAGGTAGTTTTTAAGGAGTTTTATTTGGGAGATGCAGATGAGTTATATGGAGAGTTGCGATGTGTGAATAATATCTGGGCTTTGAATTATGAAATAGGGTGTTTTAGCTATTTTAGTTGTATGGTTTAGCTAAATTAGCCTTTGTGAATTTTATAAATTATGTTAGTGTTAATATGTTTGAAAGTATTTCGTCATAATGTTACTGTTACAATTAACTATCAGTCACTTTATATTAATTCCATAAATAAAACGCTTGGAAAGACATTTTGTATGAACCCTAACCTTAAAATTGATGTGCTACAACTGCCATTTTGTAACACTTTTATGTCACGAAATCATGCTAGAAGTAATATGTTAATCACTATAATTAACAGCCTGACATTTTCTGTAAATACGTTTAATGAGACCATTATGTAGACATTTTCTATGAACTCTAACCTTAAAATTGATGTACTGCAAGCGCCATCTTGCAACACTTATGTCATCGGATCAAGCTAAATGTGTTTCATAATCACTCGTTGCTATAATTAACAGACATTTTGTGTAAGTACTATTAATGAAACGATTATGCAGGCATTTTCTATGAACCCTAACCTTAAAATTGATATACTACATGCGCCATTTTGTAACAGTTTTATGTCATCGGATCAAGCTAGATGTAATATGTTTCATAATCATTCATTGCTTGCTGTAATTAATACTCAGACATTTTGTGTAAATACGGTTAATGAAATGATTACGTAGCCATTTTCTATGAACCCTAACCTTAAAATTAATGTACGACAAGCGCCATTTTGTAACAGTTTTATGTCATGAAATCTTATGAGAATTCACATGTTGTAAAATCGATAAATGTTCACTATAACTAAGAATCAGTTATTTTGTATTGAAACAAATAATAAAAATATAACGTTGCTATTTTTAATAACTTATAAGCTAAAATTTGATGTATTACAGTATCCATTTCATAGAACTTTTATGTCATGAAATTACAAATTTTAGACTTTACGAACCAAGTGCTATAATCCACTTTGTATCAAATAAAAAAATTGTATAATGGCTACTTTGAATAAATCGCAAGCTTTAAATATACCGTAATAGTGATTTTAAACTTTTAATAAAACAAAATATATAAAAATGCGATCTTAACACCATAATAAAAAAGTCACCGTAAGATTTCCTCTGGGAACTCTCGAGAGCACTCGAGAGTGCATTGCCCAGTAGCAAAAGACGGGAGGAGCGGTTTCCAAGCTCGGATCTCGATACTTATCGCGAACGAATCGAAACAACCCGTTACGAGCAACGGGAACGAATGAAGAGTCGATCGTCGAAGGAGGCTGTCGATTGGTCGGTAATACGATCACGTCCCGATCGAGTAAAACGTTTCGAGATGCCGTCCAATTGGCGGTTGCATAAGAAAATCGTGCGGCGGCTTCCGATGCTCGTTCGAGGCTGATCCGCGGATCGGTTGCTCTCCACGCCGATCGTAAATTCCGAATCGACGACGACGACGTTGCGTCTCTGCACGCTTCCTCGTTGTAAATTAACGAACGACGCGGTGCCGGTACCGAAAGCGTTTATGGATCGTAAAAGTGGCGAGATGTAAACTTTCTTGCGAAAAAATCCCGTCCGGACAACGCCGGTAATTTCCTTCGAGATCGTAAACGCTGGACGAAAAGACCGGTCTATCTTCCTCTAGGGATGCCTTCGGTAACGGGTCAACGGTGGACATCTTGTTCCGTGATCAAGTTGTCTTTCCGACGATGGGGAACGAGTTTCAAATTCATAAAACCGAATCGTTCGAATATTCCGAATGTCATGCGACGGCAAATAGATGGCTACCATAAATTGTTGCCGCACGAAAGTATTTCCCTCGAATCGACTTTATTCCACTTCGACCTCTTCTTTATTCCCTCGTTTGCGATCTCCATTTTTCTGTCAGCTTTACTTATTTATTTTCTACATTTTTTGGAGTTATTTCATCGCATGAAAGTAACACATGATACATCAATTGAAGGAAATTTGTAGAAAATGGCTGAGTAACCACAACTTGATTTTCATCAAAATGGCGGACGCTTCGGACTCAACATGTCTGACAGTCCCTATCTACTGCAACTGTCTATACATTAAATTTGTATACATAACTAAGTATTTGTCTATATTTATATCCACTCTTACATACATATGTGTATACCTATACATATGTATACATGTGTTTCAACATATGTGTACATGTATTCACTCTTGCATACATATGTGTATACGTATACATATGTGTACATATGTGTCAACATACATATGTGTATATGTATACATATGTTTCAACATACATATGTGCATATTGCATATACATCTATAACCCAATATATATTTTCTTCAATTTTTAAATTTATAAATGGCAAAGATGAATCAGATAGTCAGCCATATTTGCAACGATATAAAAGATTTAACGAAGGTTAAATTAGCAATGAAATTTGCGAAGGCAACTTATTCTTTGAATCTCGAGCTTATTCCACAGAAACGATCATAATTCATCGCCAATTAATGCTGACCATATACCGAGTATTTCATATTATTCTTCTTTCCACGAACACTGTAATTCCCTTGTATTCCGAAACATCGATAAACGGATCGGCTGCTCAGAGCAGCTCTGTTTTTCATCAGAGCACACACGTCTGAAGAGCCGAAATTAAGTGGGATTTGCCTCGAAATATCTTTGGACAGTCTCATAATTAAACGAGTGTTCTTGAATCGGTGTATGGAAGGAATTTGATGGTGGAGGCGTGAGTCACTTTGTCTTTTCGTGGAGTGTCATCCTTGCGAGGTTTTAAGAAATATGAAATTGTAGTTAAATGCGAAACTTAATTCTTAAAAGTTGTCACGTAAAAAATTTATAAAAAATTAAAATGGAAAGAGGTGAAAATTTCAGCTGAAAATTTATGAAAATTTGAAATGAAAAAATATGAAAATTTTACACAAAATTCTTCCAAAAAATTGGAATAAACATTAACCCAGAATTGAAACAAAATTTCATGAAAAATCACAGTAAAAATTAAAATAAAAATTGCTGAAAAAATTGCAAAAAGAATTTATGAAAAATTGTAATCCCTAAAGCGTACACTACTGAAGTTTCCTACAAAGAATAAATTTTGTCTAAAAATAGCCTACCTCATACAAAACCGTAAGGCAAAGCTATTTTTACATCACGAAAGTTATTCAAAAAGCTTGGTAACAGGAAGTTCTGAATTTTGCATGTCGTTTTTTGAATCAAAATTCAGTTTGAGAGTTTGGTGATCGTGTTGTGAATCAAGTAGTGGGCCATTCGAACGGTACATTGAAATTCGAAGGATCCTGACAAACGCAATTCCCATGGGATGGGCACGGTGCGTGGGTCGAGGTGTATAACAAAGTGATCGTCCTCACCCACACGCACAAAGAGAGCGCGTGGCCGCTTAATGTGGGTGCACGGTGCAAGATGAACGCGTGCAAGCAGGTACGCAATAATTCCATGGTACACGTGCTACGTGTGATTCACGTCGACGTCTCTGTTTTCGATATGCCATGGGCCATCTACTCGTGAGAATCATCTTCATGGAAATTTGCACGGATCTTCTTTTGATTTTTTAATTTTTCAATTTTTCAAGGTTTCAATTTTTCAATTTTTTAATTTTTCAAGGTTTCAAGGTTTCAAGGTTTCAAGGTTTCAAGATTTCAAGGTTTCAAGGTTTCAACGTTTCAAGGTTTCAAGGTTTCAAGGTTTCAAGATTTCAAGGTTTCAAGTTTTCAAGTTTTCAAGGTTTCAAGGTTTCAATTTTTCAAGTTTTCATGGTTTCAAGATTTCAAGGTTTCAAAGTTTCAAGGTTTCAATGTTTCAATTTTCCAATTCTTCAATTTTTCAATTTTTCAATTTTTCAATTCGTCAACTTGTCAGTTCGTTAATTCGTCAACTTGTCAGTTCGTTAATTTGTCAATTTGTCAATTTATCAATTTGTCAATTTGTCAATTTGTCAACTTGTCAGTTTCTCAACTTGTCAGTTTGTCAACTTGTCAGTTTGTCAGTTTGTCAGTTTATCAGTTTGTCAATTCGTCAATTTATCAATTTCTCAGTTTCACAATTCTTCAATTCTTCAATTCTTCAATTAATTTTCCTCAAAGTTCCAATTTTTTCTATTTCTCAATATCCTATTGCTGTCACATTTCAATTATCCAGTTCATTATTTAATTTCTTGCTGATTCGAAAATGTTTGATTTGCTCAAACTCGATGAATGTTTGATTTATTCAAGCTTGATAAACGTTTGATTTATTCAAACTTGATGTACGTTTATTTAATTCAAACTTGATGTACGTTTATTTAATTCAAACTAGATGTATGTTTATTTAATTCAAACTTGATGTATGTATATTTAATTCAAACTTGATTGGCATTCTAGCTGTCCAACATCAGATAACTGTTACAAGAAATGAATTTTAAAAAATGTTTTGTAAAAGTGCTGTTCAAAAATCATTTTCTTCATCAAACAATTATAATGAAACTTAAAATTTGTACTCGACAAAATACGATAAAACTCAACTAATACAAACTAGAACAAGTGTACTCCGTAAACTACAATAAATTTCAATACAATCGAAAATCCGGTAGAATTTCAATAAATGCAAGTAAAATTTAAGTGATACAATTGAACAATGGTCGAATAATAATATCGGTCTAAGTCCGTCGGTACGTAATTCACGTGAACCGGCTGCTTGAAATACAAGAATTCCAAGCAACGTGCAAGGTTCCAGGAAACGATTGCGACGCTACTGTTCCCAGATCACGACTTCCTTCAATGCAGAAGATCACATAGATCCTGAGGAGTCGAGGCTAGAAACTACTAGGTCCAAGAGCAGAGATTGAGTTACCAAGATAATCGGATGCACGCCCATCCGAGTACGGCCACGCATCTCGATATCTCTTAAGGCTGATTCACAACGCACGAATTCCTCATATGTATATACTCTTCTCGTATAATCCGGAAAAAACATGTGACGGTACTTTGATATCCTCAGTGGTAGGTTGAGAAAGACAACTGAACTAGAATGTCAAATAAACGAGGTAAAAATCAGACAATTCACAAGATCTATTAAACTGAATAATTAAGTCTACCCTGCTACATAATTAAAACTACAAATTGAATAAGTGAACAAGTTATAAGACAAGCAAGCTATAAATTCAAAAATTAAATCACAGGTTAAAAAATGTAGCAAGTCACAAATCCAAGAAGTTATAAATCAAGCAATTAAGTTAGAACTCTACAGAGTAACTATTTAAACAGACCCAGAGTAAATAGTTGGACAGCTCACAAAGTAAATAATTAAACAGACCCCAGATTACACAAAACACAGCTCAATCAAGTACGCTGATAAGCTAAAAGACCACCTGAACATCTTAAACTATAAATGGAGCAATTAAGCTAATCGAGTAAATTAGTTGAGTAAAGAGTAAATTAGTCGAGTAAATTTGAGTAAAATTAGTGCACACGTTCAGCCACCGAACCGCATCAACAGAAACAAGTAAAAGATGGAAAGAATGCGAGAACAAAGGACGTAGATCCATTGGAAGTGGGAATAAAATGTTTTGGAAGGCGAGTCGAAGCAACAAGTGGCTGTGAAAAGAGTGGGCCCCCATGGATTCAAAGGGGTCCATAGATCGAAACGGGCCACGAAAGGAAGATGGAGCCAGGAACACAAAGCGATAAATCAACGTAATAAGGCGGCCCCTGGAAGAAACACCGAGTCCATAAAGATGTTGGTTTAGGATGCGGATTTTCGAGATGTTCCCCGCGGCAATCTCTCTCTTTCCACGTTGAAAATCACCAATGTGGAGCCACGATTCGGATTGTGCACTTGGAGCAGTCGTTGAATTTATTGATCGGGTATCGTCGAGAAATCGGGTTAGAAACTCTGACGTTGTGAATTTTGTTGTTTCTTTGAATAGTAATTGCTTGTGATGTTTTTTGTGGTATTAGTGATAGTCAGATTAGGTTAGATCTGGGTTAGGTATGGTTAGGTCTAGGTTAAGTATAGTTAGGTCTAGGTTAGGTATGGTTAGGTCTGGGTTGGGTATGGTTAGGTATGGTTAGCTATGGTTAGGTCTAGGTTAGGTAGGGTCTTGTCTAGGTTAGGTATGGTTAGGTCTAGGTTAGGTATGGTTAGGTCTAGGTTATGTATGGTTAGGTCGTGGTTAGGTATGGTTAGGTCAAGGTTAGGTATGGTTAGGTCTAGGCTTGGGTACATGTTAGGTATAGGTTTTGTTTGCGTTAGGTCTAGATTAGGTCTATGTTAGGTCTAGGTTAGGCCTTGTTTATGTGTAGGTTAGGTCATGTTAGGTGAGAATATTGGGTAAAAATAAAAGTGAGCCTACAATCAATCTTCACTACGGTGGAATTTATAATATCTCTTAAAATTATTCATTTTTAGAACAATGTCTCTTACACAAGTATTTTAAAAAATGTCAACAATTAATTCAAAAACCACATCAACTTTTAAAAAGACAAAATTAATTTTCTTTATAAAACATCGAGTTTAAATACATAAATTCATATCTTAAATATGTATATAAATTCATAAAGTCATATGAATTTTTTATTTCAATTACATAGATTGTTTAATACAAATTCGTGTTAATTTTTAATTTAAATTACGTAAATTGTTTAATACAAATTTGTATTAATTTTTAATTTAAATTACATCAATTTTATAATTGAATATATATAGTATTTTAAGTGGGACAATTATTGATTTTTTACTTGAACAGATATTAATTTTTAATGTTGATTATTTATGGTCCAAGAGTGTATCAGGATATTTAATTTGATTTTAGGAAGAGACTATGTGTAATAGTTTTTATAAAGTGCTTTATAAACACATCACACGATAGATGCATGAATGAGTAATACGAGATAGCCGTTTCTTGACATGAATTATTTACTGCGAGGTATGCCAGAAATTTGTTGGCATCCGCTT
Organism: Megachile leachella; assembly: GCA_963576845.1. Lineage (NCBI taxonomy): Eukaryota > Metazoa > Arthropoda > Insecta > Hymenoptera > Megachilidae > Megachile > Megachile leachella. The sequence continues at coordinate 12,295,484 of OY756255.1, forward strand.
TTATTCGAACGGAGATTCGATTCGATGAGTTTGAACCTTTCATTTTGTTCCAGGAACGAAGGAAATCGAATCGCGGCGAGGGTAAAAGCGAAAGATTAAAGAGTGGAGTTAATGGCTCAATTAGCCTGCTGGCGATCACTTGAAATTCCACAAGAATAATGAACTTTCGATTCTTTTCATTTTTATAACAAAAGTCATTACAAATTTCTTGCGGTTCTAATTTTGTTTTCATGTTGCGAATTCTTAATCTGTCAAGGTTTTATGTGGACGTGTTATGGAATTTTGTAGATTTCTGTTCGTAAAATTTTCTAATTTCTAATTTTACGATTCTTCCAATTTTCAAGTTTTCAAGGTTTCAAGTCTGCAAGTTTTCAAGTTTTCAAGTTTTCAAGATTTCGAGATTTCGAGGTTCCGAGGTTTTGAGGTTTCGAGGTTTCGAGGTTTCGAGGTTTCAACTTTTCCATTTTTCGGTTTTTCCATTTTTCGGTTTTTCAATTTTTCAATTTTTCAATTTTTCAATTTATCAATTTTTTAATTTTTCAATTCTTCAATTTTTCAATTTTTCAATTTTTCAATTTTTCAATTTTTCAAGTTTTCAATCTTTCAATTTTTTAATTCATCAAGTTTTCAATTCTTCAATTTTTCAATTCTTACATTTTTCAATTTTTCAATTTTTCAATTTTTCAATTCTTACATTTTTCAATTTTTCAATTTTTCAATTTTTCAATTTTTCAATTTTTCAATTTTTCAATTTTTCAATTGTTCAATTGTTCAATTTTTCAATTTTTCAATTTTATAAAATATTCCTAAAAATTCGAAGACGTGATATTTCGACACATCCACCTCAACAAGCAAAATTACAAAATGTCCACAAAACTGCTAAGTTGTCAATAATTTCCGTATCCGTACGTCCATTCCTCACTAATCCGATAATCCACAAGCTCGCGTATCGAAGAAGATTTGCCACCCCATTAGCCGACATAATTGATGATCCCCTATAATTCTCCGTGCCTCTATTTATAGAGAACGCAGTGGCAGCTGTTCATAAGTTTATGGAAACTTCTGCTGGGCTTTATGTATTGTAACACGACCGAGACACATTCCATTCTGGCCGCGTGCGTTCGTATCTTTATTGCAACCCTATTATCACGTCTTATTATACGTTTCCCTTATCACACGCTCGACAAACGCGCACGCGGAATGCGGTTCGAAACGGCGAACGCATTTTTCTGACGGGTTTTATTGTGCAAAGCTAGCTTATACGAAAGTTATGTATACTAGCATATTACTTTCTTTATTTTCTCGATAAAATATTTAAAACTCTCTTGAAATAAATGCCGACCTAAATGAACGGGGCATAACTGACATTTTTTAGACGTTGTGAAATGTTCGGGTTTAGATAATGATATTAATTTTTAGAAATTGAGGACTTTTTTTGTAGAATTAATAGTATGTGGTTTGTTATCAATAATATATAATCAATCAATTTTATTAATAATTGTATGGTTTAATATAATCAATACTATATAATCAATCAATTTTATTAATAATTGTATGGTTTAATATAATCAATACTATATAATCAATCAATATTATCAATAATTATATTGTGCTATAATAATCATTTTTATATAATCAATCAATACTATCAATAAATATATTGTGCTATGATAATCATTTTTCTATAATCAATCAATACTATCAATAAATATATTGTACTATGATAATCATTTTTATATAATCAATCAATACTATCAATAAATATATTGTGTTATAATAATCATTTTTATATAATCAATCAACAGTATCAATAAATATATTGTGCTATAATAATCATTTTTATATAGTCAATCAATATCATCAATAACTATATTGTTCCACATAACCAATGCTACATAATTCATCAGTAGTCAATCACCTATCAAACAGAGTTTAAAATCGATGATAAAATTCAAAAACGAGCCGCGGTATTAAGTTCATCCTAGTGTGATGATTTTACGGTTTTCGCGGTATCCAGAGATTCCAAAGGGGAAGCGTTAAAAGAAAAATAAGGATGGAAAAAAAGAGAAGGCGATGGAACTCGACTCGGTTCACCGCCTCTGTCAGCTGTCATTAAGCGTCGTAAAGTTGACAGCGAACACAGAAGTCAATGGCGCTGAATCCTGGACACCGGTTGATCCTCGAATAAAGCGGTTATCTTTATGCCTTTTCTAAGAAGATACCGATCTCCTTTCTTCCGCCGCCATTCGTTTCGAATCTAACCTCGAAATTGCTTCGATTCGTTGTAAATGGGGCGATGTTCGCTTTTATTTATTCGTGGGATGCGGTTTTCATTGATCGTTATTAACACGTCGATCGTCCTTCAGGAATTTTTTTTTGCTTTTTAATTAGAGGTTTACAGGAATGGTTGTAAAGTAGAAGTTTTTTGTATTTTAGTGCAATTTATTGTATAATTTATTATACATACAACAATTTTAACATCTATTCTTGTTAACTAACCTAGTCTGTCACACGAAATCAATTATGTCAGGTTACGATCAAAATTCAAACAAAAATGAACAGATTGAAATAATAAAATGACATGTCAGACGAAGTGACATTACAATTTAAACTATAAACAAAAATAAAAAATTTGCATAAAAAAACATCTAGTAAAGTAACGACATAAACTAGATTCAGTTAGAATTCCATCATCCGGAAGCTCTCGAAGAAATAAAAATAAAGAGCAAAGAAAGTAAGAAGAGAGCAAACACCCAAGTAAGGTGAATCTGACGTATCGTCCAGAGAAAATACGAAAATGAGACCCGTCAGGTTTTCTCAGACAACATCGCGTCGGTATTCTCCTCGTTCTCGCCAGCTCACGTGGACGAGGTAGAAGGAGAACGACGTTCCAAGGTTCGTCGAAAAGCGCGAACGGTCGGTCCAGGAGGTGGATGCATAAACAAGCTCGTCCCCGCGGAAGCACGCGTGGCTCGCATAAAATCTCATAATGCCCTTGTCCAAACAAACTCACGGTGGCAGTGTTATGGCGTTCGAGAATTTACCACTGTTGGAAAGCGAGGGAGGAAGAAGGTTGGCGCGTTCGGAAGAAGGCGGGAGTGGCCAGAAGCGAAGAGAGATCATCTCGTCGCGTAGGAGCGAGCCACTCGAGAGCCACAAGCTCGTGTTTAAATCCAACTACAAGGTAAACCCTTGTACATTGGCGTAACTAGGTAAAGGTTGGGCTGTACTTTGTTTTCATTGGAAATATTAATATGTTTATGATATGTGGATATATGGGTGGTGATGTAATGTGTGGTGATGTGGTATTTGGGAGAGTAATGTGGGGCGAAGTGATTTGTGGGGATTTGGGAGATGAGAATTTGATAGGTGAGGATAGGATGCGTGGTAATTCGATGCGTGGTGATTCGACGCGTGGTAATTCCACGCGTGGTGACTCGACGCTTGGTAATTCCTCGCATGGTAATTCCACGCGTGGAAATTCGGAGCGTGGTAATTCCACGCATAGATATTCCACGCGTGGTAATTCCACGCATTGATATTCCACGCGTGGTAATTCGGAGCGCGGTAATTCCACACATGGTGATTCCACGCGTGGTAATTCGGAGCGTGGTAATTCCACGCATAGATATTCCACGCGTGGTAATTCGGAGCGTAGTAATTCCACGCATAGATATTCCACGCGTGGTAATTCGGAGCGTGGTAATTCCACGCATGGTAATTCCACGCGTGGTAATTCGGAGCGTGGTAATTCCACGCGTGGTGATTCGGCGTGTCGTAATTCGACGCGTGGTAATTCGATGCGTAGTAATTCGGAGCGTGGTAATTCGGCGCTTGGTGACTCGACGCATGGTAATTCGATGTGTAGTAATTCGACGCGTGGTAATTCGACGCGTGGTAATTCGATGCGTAGTAATTCGGAGCGTGGTAATTCGGCGCGTGGTGACTCGACGCGTGGTAATTCGATCCGTAGTAATTCGATGCGTGGTAATTCGACGCGTGACAATTCGACGCGTGGTATTTCAAAGCGTAGTAATTCGGCGCGTGGTAATTCGATGCGTAGCAATTCGACGCGTGGTAACTCCATGCTTGATAATTCAATGCGTTGTAAATCGCATGGTAGCCTAATTCACAATAGTTCACCTAGTAGTATATTCAACACACGTTCCAAATCATCACATATTGAACACATAATAATGTAACTCACCTAGAACCCTCGATCCCATACAAGACATGGCGATATAACGCGTGACAATGGCAATATATCACCCAATATACAATCATCTGTCTTGTACCTAAAAACTCAACATATACAATGTATCCTAATTAACCTTGTAATCATATAACACATACTAACGTACCTATATCATACAACGAATATATCAATGTACTCTATAATGATTACAGCTGTAATCGTGCGGCGATATAACGAGTGACAACCATATAAAAACGTTAGTTACGCCACTGCGTTTATACAACACTGATCGGTCTTAACCTGACCACGGATTTTGTATCAAGCTGCAACTCGCTAATCCGATTGTAGCAAGTTTGCCGCGTATCCTCTTGTGAACAAGGAATCTTTCGAGGCGACTCGTCCTCTTTGGATTAAGAAGCTATCGTTGGATCGCGAACGAGCGTTTTTCTGCTCGATACGAGTTCTTGCTTGCTCACCTCGACAACGTGGGACAGTGTCGAGTGTGTGCGTTCGTGTGGGACAAGAGGAGGGCGCGAATGGAAGAGAGGTCTTTCGGTGGAATGCTACTTTTGTCGGTGGTAATCGATGAGGTTGATGTGATAATTAGAGGAACAGATGTTTAAGCAAATGTACAGGGTGTTGAAAAATGGAGAACAGATTATTAGGGATGTTTGTGTGTTGATCGGTTGGGGGCTGATTGGGTGAATGGGAGATGAGTGGGCACATATGTGTTATGTATATGTATTGGGTGAAGTTAGGATATTTGAAAAGTAAGAGAGGTGGAAGTTGGGGAATTTTACGATTAAGGGATCTGGGGATATGTTAATTTGTAAATATGTGGATTCAGAGATATGTGGATTTGAGGATATGTGGACTTGGGGACATGTGGACATGTACATATGTGGATTTGGGGATTTGACGAACTGAAGACTTGAAGACCTAGCTGGCATACGAATTTGCAGTCTAGGGAATTTAGTTTAGAGCCTCAGAAAATTTTCAAATTCCCAAATTAGTAAATTCACAATTCAAAAGATCCAACAATAAAATTCAAAGATCCAACACCTCAAGTAAAAGCTAAAAATCTTCAAAATCCAAAAATCCGCAAATACTCCTCTCAAAAAATATTCCACAAAAGCCACCAAAATAGAAGAATGAAACCAAATCCATTGAAACCGTCAAATCTTTTGTATCCACCATACTAAACCAATCATCCATAAGTATCCCGTCGTCAGTCACTTCCTGGACCACGTTTCCTGTTCCCGTCTCAAACGAAGCACGTGGAAAGGTCCCTAGAAATATTTGGCCATCGTGTGAAAGCCGTGTGTTGTGTGCGAGCGTGACGCAGAGATTTAAGGCGGCGGAAGTGGTTGCAGCACGGTATTCCTGTGTTTGCAGACTAAAGACAACACCGGCGTAAATCTGTTTGGCCAGGGAAAGCCTGGCCACGTGGCGTGCACGTTTCCCGCGTGTTCCGGTTGCCTGTCTAACAGCTCGGTCTAATATTTCCCCAGAAAACACGCCGTAACGACACGGTTTCCACCGATTATCCCCGCTTTGCAAGATGGACTGCTCGGAACGTCATCGTTAATCGTCTTGATGAATATATTAACCCCCTTCGTTATGTGCGGAGCACTGGAGCTTCATTTCAAGTTATTTAACTTAATTTTTATTTTGTTGGATGTTGTTTTACTGCTCTTTTTCTTAGTTGTCATTGATTTTTATTAAAATTGTTTCGAATAGTTTGGTACGTTTGAGGTTAGGAAATGAGCTACCATCATCACTGCTATTAATATAGTAATCATCATTACTATATTATTATACTAAACTCTTTCTATTTCCTCTGGAACTCATCCTTAAATTTCCATACAACGAAATAAAAATTGCAAAATTCAAAAATGCAGATTTTTACAAATTAACACTGACATGAAGTACCTAATTTAATCCTTGTGCAATCCTCCAGCAACCCCCACCGATTAATTTGCACGAGTATCAGTTCCATAACAAACGTCCCGAACATTATTGAAACATAATCTAATTTCTCCACTATCTATCATAAACGCTCAGTTTCAAAGATTGTCTTTCAATTTCCGCGAACTTAACTCGCAGAGAAGCCGCCCGCGATTATTTATCAAACATACCTATGAGAAATATTCGGTTGTGACAAAGCACCCAGCAAAGCAGACAAAACAAACCTCGATTTATCGGCGTCTATCACCGACTAATTGTCTCGTTAAGGCGATTAGGCCTTTTCGGCCTGGACTTGCAAGTGCAATGGCGTGAAAGTCCCCTCTTCTCGTCTTTCGACCGTTGGAAACGCGACGTATCTCTTATTGGCTCTGATGAACAAGTTCATGTTTTGTGACCGAGAGCGAGAGAGAACCGGTGTTATTAATTGTGGGAAGAATTCGACTGTGTTCAACGGTTGATCCTACGATGCAGGGGCGTAGCATGGGGACAGCTGTCTGTGTCAAGATTGGGGTAAATTGAAATAAATTGCTGGGGTCTTAGATTTTTTTGGAGAAAATTTGTAAATGGGGAGTTGGTTTATGGAGATTTAGTGATGGAGTGTGAGAATATGTGGAGATTGGGTGGAGGAGTTTGGAGGGTAGAGATTTGGGGGTGGAGGAATTTTGAGGGTAGAGATTTGAGGGTGGAGGAATTTTGGGAGATAGAAATTTGGGGGTGTGGAGATTTTGGAATGTAGGAATTTGGAAAGATGGAAATTAAAGGATGTAGGAATTTTGAGAAAATGTTAATTGGGGAATGTAGAAATTTGGGACGATGGAAATTGGAGGATGTAAGAATTTGGAGAAACAGAAATTGGGGGATGTAGAAAATTGGGAAGATGAAAATTAGAGAATGTAGGAATTTGGGAAGATGGAAATTGGGAGATGTAGAAATTTGGAAAGATGGAAATTGGGGGATGTAGAAATTTAGGACGATGGAAATTGGAGGATGTAGAAATTTGGGCACATGGAAATTGGAGGATGTAGAAATTTGGAGAAATAGAAATTGGGGGATGTAGAAATTTGGGAAGATGGAAATTAGAGAGTATAGGAATTTGAGAAGATGGAAATTGGAGGATGTAGGAATTTGGGACGATGGAAGTTGGAAGACGTAGAAATTTGGAGAAATAGAAATTGGGGGATGTAGAAATTTGGGACGATGGAAATTGGGAGATGTAGAAATTTGGGACGATGGAAATTGGAGGATGTAGAAATTTGCAAAAATGGAAATTGGGGAACGTAGAAATTTAAAAAGATGGAAATTAGAGAATGTAGAAATTTGGAGAAATAGAAATTGGGGGATGTAAAAATTTGGGAAAATAGAAATTAGGGAATGTAGAAATTTAGAACGATAGAAATTGGAAAATATAGAAATTTGGAAGACGTAGAAACTTGAGAAGCTGGAAACTGAGGGATGCAGAAATTTGTAGCGATAGAAATTAGACTCCTCAAGAATTTACAATCACAGAAATTTGGTCAAATTACATATCTAAAGACATAGCTATTGCAAAATATAGAAACCTGAAAATATATATACCATCAAATACCATAATTCAAGAATGTACGTACCGTAAATATAAAAATATATCCATAAAGAAATTCCAAGAAGTATAAATCCATAAAATACGAAAACCTAATTACACACCTACCTGTCCTACATCACACACATACAACCACGTAAGTGATCAATAACTATCATTCTTATCTCTCGCATCATTATAATATAATTTATTATACTATAAATGGCATGAAGTAGCCAAGATCCATGACCACGCTTTACACCTTCGTAATCGGTATTTACCAATCATTAGCACAATTATTGACTCGATCACCACCTACCAACGTGGAAAGAAAGCAAAGAAGATAACAGAACCCAAAGAAGGTAAACATAAGGAGCAGGAGAAAAGCAATTCACCCCCTCCGAGGATTTCTTCGTTCTCGCGTTACCGGTTCGCCGTGGGTAACCGGGTGTCTATCCACCGCTTACAAGTCCCTGGTGCATACATGGTGTTCCAAATTCAAATATAACGTTCTTTTATAGTCAAATTATGTGCTTTGTGGGACAAGTTTGGGAAGGTGATAATTTGGGAATAGAGGAATTTGAGGAGTTTGGGGAATTTGGGGATTTGGGGAGTTAGGGAGTTGGGGAGATTGGGAATTTTGGCAAGTTGGGAATTTGAGAATCTGAGGATATGGGAAGTTGGGAATTTGGGGGCGCAACGATGTGAGAATTTGGGGATTTGGAAATTTGAGAATTAGGGAGTTTGGGAAATTGGAGATTTACGGATTTAGAAAGATTGAAAATTTAGGAGATTGAGAATTTGGGAGATTGGAACTTAGGAGACTGGAAATTTGGGAGATTGGAACTTGGGAGATTTGGTGATTTAGAGAGATTGGAACTTGGGAGATTGGGAATTTGGGAGATTGGAACTTGGGAGATTGGGAATTTGGAAATTTGAGAATTTTGAAAAGTTGGGAATTTGAGGGTGCAGAAGTTTGAGAATTTGGTGATTTAGAGAGATTGGGAATTTAGGAGATTGGGAATTTAGGAGATTGGGAATTTGGGAGATTGGGAAATTGAGGAGTTGGGAATTAGGGAGATTGGAAAATTGAGGAGTTGGAAATTAGGGAGATTGGGAATTTGGGAGATTTGGAGATTTAGAGAGATTGAAACTTGGGAGATTTGGTGATTTAGAGAGATTGGAACTTGAGAGATTGGGAATTTGGAAGATTGGAAATTGGGAGATTGCGAATTTGGAAATTTGAGAATTTTTAGGAGTTGGAAATTTGAGGATGCAGAAGTTTAAGAGTTTGGGGATATAGAAAGATTGGGAATTTGGGAGATTGGAAATTTGGGAGGTTAGGAACTTGGGAGATTGGGAAATTGAAGAGTTGGGAATTAGGGAGATTGGGAATTTGGGAGATTTGGAGATTTAGAGAGATTGGAACTTGGGAAATTTGGTAATTTAGAGAGATTGGAACTTGGAAGATAGGGAATTTGCGAATTTGAGAATCTTGAGGAGTTGGGAATTTGATGGTGCAAAGATTTGAGAATTTATGAATTTAGAGAATTGGAAATTAGAGAGTTTGGTAAATTGCAGATTTGGGAATTTAAGAAGATCAAAATTTGAGAATTTGAGATATTGCAAATTTAGGAAGATAGAAATCGTGGAAAGTACAAATTAAAGGATACAGAAATTCGAAAAAATAGAAGTTGAGAATGTACAAATTTCTAACTTGCAAATTTCCCTAACCTGCAAACTCCCTCTCCCTTCTTCCAACACTTAAACTCTACTCCCACATCCAACCTCCCCAACATAAAATTCCTCTATCCACCCCAACATCAAACAAACGATTCCTCCCAAACGCAAATCCAACCCAACTCTCCTCCGAAATAAACAATAAGACTCCCCCTGCGTAATACGGAGTCACCCTATATACACCGATGTATACTGTTGGTCCTGGTATCGTATCGTGGTCGGGTATCGTGTGTCTCTGGTGCTCGTAGAGCGGCTGTGTACGTACAAGGGGCATCGTGGCGTTATGAACGCCTGGAATTTATCAATGGACGCCGCGCCAATGATAAATCGCGCGTGTGCTTGGTATCGCGCCGCGGCTTTCTATTCGCGCGAAACCGCTCGAAAGAAGAGAGGGGTCGAGGGGACCCCATCAGGAAGGTCCAGAGAACGAACGTCTTCCTTCGAAGACGAGCTCCTACCGTGTACATCGCGATCCTACCTCGCTGACAAATCGGCTCCGGTTTTTACACGCGCAACGCGCCTCCGGGACGGCCAGGGAATACGAGATAGGGGCTTCTTGAAAATCGGATGCTTTTTTTTAGTGATTTTTATTTATTCGTTTTTCGTTTTGAATATATGACGGTTGGATGGTGCCTTACTGCTTTGGGAATACTTTGTTTCTGATCTTTGATGTACGGCGTGTTGCGGAGTTATTTTGGTGGTTAGGGGAGGTTTTATTGGTATTTGGATTGGTTACTGGTGATTGTTATTTCATTTGGTTAGGTTAGGGTAGGTGATCGTTGTTTCAATTGGTTGGGTTAGGGTAGGTGATAGTTATTTCATTTGGTTAGGGTAGGTGAGCGCTATTTGGGGGTGCAACGATTTGAGAAATTGGTGGGTTTGGAGAGATGGGAATTTGGGAGGTTGGGAAATTGGAGATTTGGGGATTTAGAGAGATGGGAATGTGGGAGATTGGGAAATTGAGGAGTTGGGGATTTGGTGGTGCAACGATTTGAGAATTTAGGGTTGTGGAGAGTTGGGAATTAGGGAGGTTGGGAAATTGGAAATTTGGGGATTTAGAGAGTTAGAAATTAGAGAGTTTGGAAAATTAGAGAGATGGGAGTTTGGGAGTTTGGGAATTAGGGAGTTTAGGAAATTGAGGAGTTGGGAATTTGGAAGTGCAACGATTTGAGAATTTGGGGACTTGGAGAGTTAGAAATTAGAGAGTTTGGAAAATTGGAGAGATGGGAATTTGGGAGATTGAAACTTGGGAGATTGGGAATTTGAGAGATTGGAAAATTGAGGAGTTGGAAATTTGAAGGTGCAACAATTTGAGAATTTGGGGATTTAGAGAGTTGGTAATTAGGGAGATTGGAAAATTGGAGATTTGTTGATTTAGGGAGATGTGAATTTGGGAATTTGGGAAATTGAGGAGTTGGGAATTTGGAGGTGCAACAATTTGATAATTTGGAGATTTGGAGAGTTGGTTAAGTTAGGCTAGGTTATCGCTATTTCACTTGGTTAGGTTACTCTAGGTAATTGCTATTTGGAGGTGCAACGATTTGAGAATTTGTAGATTTGATTAAGTGAAGCTAGATGAGCACTATGTCACTTTGTTAGGTCATTCTAGGTGATCGCTATTTAGAGTTGCAACGATTTGATCATTTGTAGATTTCATTAACTTAAGCTAGGTGATCGCTATTTCACTTGGTTAGGTCACTATAGGTGATCGCTATTTATTGGTGCAACGATTTGATCATTTATAGATTTGGTTAAGTTAAATCAGCTGATCGCTATTTCACTTGATAAAGTCACTCTAGGTGATTGCTATTTGTCCATGCAACGATTTGAGAATTTGTAGATTTCATTAACTTAAGCTCCAGGTGATCGCTATTTAGAGTTACAACAATTTAAGAACTTGTAGATTTGGTTAAGTAAAGCTAGGTGATCGCTATTTCACTTGGTTAGGTTAACGTAGTCTCGCTAGTTGATTTGGTTGATTAATCGAAGTGTAGTTTATAAAGATTATCTGGCATATCAAGGTTATTGCCTTTAATAAGTATGATGCCGGTTAAGTAAGCTATTAAGGAATAATAAGGGCGTTTCGAATAGGAGGAACGACGGTTTAATTGCTAGTAAAAGCTGATGATGAAGATAATTGAAGTATGATACCGGTTCAGATTGTTCCGTAATCTATGGTAAGATCAAGGTTTATTATGCAGGGTGTTTCGCTTGAGTACAATGAGTTATTTTCTGATATTAAACGCAGAAGATAATTAACTGAAGTATTGGTTAGGTTTCTTAAATTATTGAGAGATTAGAATTCTGAAAGTGAACTTAATTAATTTAATTAATTAATTTGACCTAACTTAATTGAATTTAACTTAGCCAAACTTAGAGTGGTTTTATTGAATGTATAAGTGAATGTAATCAGACTTCATATAATTAAAACTTAATGTGATCTAAACTGACTTAATTTGAACTAATGTAAAGCTGAACTTCAACCTAACCTTGTCTAATATAACTTAAACCTAACCTAGCTATAATTTAACTTAATCTAACAAAAGTTTAACTTATCTTACCCTAACCTAACTTAACTCAATATAATCCTAAACTAACATAACATAATTCAATCATACTTTAACTCAATCTAGCACAATAAACTCCAGCCTAACCTAATCAACGAAACTTGAGTACTAAAACCCAACATAACCTAACTACATTCATCGAAATACCGTTAAAACATCGATAATACAAGCGTTCCCAATTTTGCACACCCAAGATCATCGAATCCAGTCGGAGTTCAAAAAATGCAGAATAATCCTGTTGTCCGCCATCGGAGAGCGACTGCAACGATAATTCGAGCATCGACACCGAACCGATTCCAGGTCTCCGGTTAAGAAACAGGAAAAGAAATCGCTGGCAAAAATAAAACGACCGAGAGGAAGAATAAGAAGCGAGGAATCCCGAATCGATTGCCTTATCTGCCTCGGAGCGCGAGCATGGAAGCTCCAGATTCTCGTGGAAGTCGAGCAGCGAGCGGTCGTAACGTCAGGTAAATCGGGGTACCTGGTCATCCTTAGGCATTTTTATCGCGATCACCGGCCCCACGCATACTCGTGGGAGGAAAATCTGATCTTGTCCCTTCGCGGACAATGAACGCCCGTCCCGTTTATGAATCTCTTCATTGCGTGGGCAACACCGAGCCTCGGGCCAACCGGAATGCGCCAAACACGCGGACGCTCGTCGCTGCGCAAACGAACCGGACTACTGCTACCAGATGTATACTGACTTTCACACTTGATGTCACTTGAGACATTTGGTTATTTTATGCGGATAATGTGAAGCTAGTGAGATTATGGGAACAATGAGAATTTACTTTGTGGACCACTTGGAATAACGTTGATAGTAAATCATCAAGAACCCTAATTTTCCGTGGTTCAAAATTCCCTAGATTCTCTGAATTTATAAATTTCCATGTGTCGAAATTTCTAACTCTCAAAAATTCCCTAGGTCCTCAAATGCAAAAATTCTAAATTTATAAACACCTCATTTAGTATGTTCCAAAATTCCCTAGATTTCCTTAACTTGTAAATTTCCATATCTCAAGATTTTTAACTTTCCAAAATTACCTAGATTTCCTAAACTTATAGATTTCCATATCTCAAAATTTTTAACTTTCCAAAATTCCCTAGATCTTCAAATACTAAAATTCTAAATTTCCAAATACCTCATTTCCTATATTCGCAAATTTCCTAGATTAACTTATAAATTTCCATATCTCAAGATTTTTAACTGTCGAAAATTCCCTAGATCTTCAAATACTAAAATTTTAAATTTCCAAATACCTCATTTCCTATATTCCAAAATTCCCTAGATTTCCTTATCTTATAGATTTCCATATCTCAAAATTTTTAACTTTCCAAAATTCCCTAGATCCTCAAATACTAAAATTCTAAATTTCCAAATATGTCACTTTCCATATTCCTAAATTCCCTAGATCCTCAAATATTAGAAGTTCCTATATTCCAAATCCCCAGATCCCAATTCCCCATATCCCAAATTCCCCATATCTCAAATTCTCCGTATCCCAAATTCCACATATTACAAATTCCCTATATACCAAATTCCCTATATTACAATTCCAAGATCCCAATTCCCCAGATTCCAATTTCCCATATTCTAAATCCCTAATTTTCCAAATCTCCAAATTCCCTAAATTCCCTAATTTTCCAAATCCCCAAATTCGCTAAAATTCCCTAATTTCCCAAATTCCCAAATTCCCAAAATTCCTTAATTTTCCAAATCCCCAAATTCCCTAATTTTCCAAATTCCCAAATTCCCTAAAACTCCCTAATTTCCCAAATCCCCAAATTCCCAAAATTCCTTAATTTTCCAAATCCCCAAATTCCCTAAATTCCCTAATTTTCCAAATCCCCAAATTCCCTAAACCTAAAAATTTCCATATCCCAAGATTTCTAACTCCCTAAATTCCTAGAGCCTCAAATCCCCAAATACCCAAATCCCTAAATTCCCTAGATCCTCCAATCCCCAAACCCCCAATCCTCAAATTCCCAAATTCCCAAAATCCCTAATTTATCAAATCCTCCTAAAATCCCCAATTTCCTAAATTCTCAAATATCCACCCCGTCAATCATCAAATTTTCAAAATTGCCAAATGCCGAATCGCTAATCCGATTTTCAGTGGGAACAAGTAAACGAGCGTCGATAATTTCCGGATGCTCAACAACAATCCACGGGCTATCGGTACACGACAGCCCAATGATATTTGCATTTTCTGGCACAATCACGCCGTTACTCATTACTCACAGCTCGTTGCTCGTCGACAACGTTCGAGGATCGGAGCCAGACACTTCCTGGGACCCGGTGAATACGATCCAAGTGCACTTGCCGATTGCAAATACGAACGGTTGTCGTTTCGCTAGCGAGAGCTTTGCTGTATAACACTTGCACGTCTGTCCGCGAATACATTATGCCCGTTGTACGCGTTACATTATCTATGATTAAAAGCTTCCCTTTAAAACGACAGCAGAAAGAAACAAGAATCCCATATTTCGTTCTCTGCTGGATAGATTGCGCTTCTTCCTTCAAATTTATTGTACAAGTAATGATCGACGGTTTGTAATCATTTATTTTTTATTTTGTTTTTGTTCATTTAATTTTGTTGAAAAAGATACGTTTTTCTGGTGGGACTCATTTGTCAAATGAATGTATTGATTGATGGATAAGATTTTGTGAAATTATTGCTCGATAAGATTTTGTGAAATATTGTATGTATGGACTTTATATGAATTTCTATTTATATGAAGTAGATATTGAAGCAATGACAATTTTGTACTTATCAGAAGGAATGAAGACAACTGATGATATAATATAGGAACTTTTAATGATACATTTTGTAGAAATTGTTTAAATTATTATAGAAGTTCATTTTTTGTACAAAGACATTTGAATTTGCCGCCAACTGTGGTGCACCCGCTGTGGACCAACATGGCGGACATATACCATTCGCTCCCTATTTCACAAGACTTTTAAATCATTTATTGTAACAATTTTGATATGTACACCTATAAATAAGAGTCTACACTAATCTTCTACTAAATTTAGCCTGGATAAAGCAGTAATAAATCGTTCTTTTCTATATTTTAAAAGAATATGATAAAACGATGTAACGTCACGAATTCAGTGATCACATACTCAATAAAATGAAACAATGTGTATAAACTACAATCAAACACGTATAAATTAAAATTAAACTGCACATGTAATTCTTGATACAATTTCCATAAACTCGTCGCGATTTGACGTGTTGATAATGAAACTGTGAACATTGAAGCTTGAAAACGAGGAGGAAACGAGCGTATCCGTTGATCCTTCAGGAGCTCGTCACGGGGAATGAAACGAACGATATCGTCGGGCTGGTGACGGGGCAAAACACACACCGATGGCAAAAATACATCGTCTCTCGTATCCTCGTAAAGAGACGAAAATATCCGACGTGCCGGGCGAAGGGAAGCGCCGGCCGACGCGTACCATGAATTTTACGCCTGCCGTCGGTCTCCAACTCTGTTCGCCGCTTCGGAAGCCTTCTTCGCGACTAACTGCGACATTTAGAACGTGGCTTTCTCAACGATTTATCGAATTCACGACAGCGAAACTCGGTTGGAAGACACAGAAATGTTCCCGTTCGTCGACGCTGCGATAATTAGGAAGAATGGATACGGTTCCAACTTTTTCAACTTCGTTTCTCTTCGAGGAGGACGCTGGAGGACGCAAGACTTCGAGGACGCTGGAGGACTTCGAGGACATTTATCTTTTTATCAAGATGTTTGATTTTAGCTAAATGAGCTATGAGTCTTGTTTTGTTCTGTTCTGACTTGGAACTAAGAATAATTTTATAACAAGAGTGATTTTGTTTGAAAATAATGTGTAATCCAAACAAGTTACATCCACTGAAAGTATTAAGCTACCCAAGTGACAGATGAATAAATAAAACGTATGTTAATAATTACATTTTCAAGAACCTCATCAGAATTCAATGAACCACATGCCTCTAATTATAATTTTAAGCCAGTAGAAAGCACATAATTCAAGCTTAAGAGGGTGGTTTAAAGAGGCAGTGAGCATCAACGTCAACTTCTTCATCGAAATCAGCGTCGTCGACGACGAGCATTCGGAAGTCGACCGGCCGCCATTCTGTCACATAACTTGGGGTGGCTTTACGACGTTTTACAAGCGTGTTGCCGCTGTAAAATCGCTCGTCTTCCTCATAAATATACCGGGCTGGTAAATTGAACTCCCTCTTTGAGCCCGGCCCAGATGACGATATTCTTAAATCCCCTTTTTCTCCTGCACTTTGCTCGAATATGGTTTACCTTCATATTCAAAATTACACCTCAGCTTTTATTAAACAATACCGGTGAGAATTTAAAAAAATTTTCATTCAGAAAAAATGACTCGACTTCTTGAAGTCAAAATCTTTAACCTTCATAAAAGTATTGGGCGTAACTTTCGATTCCGTAAACGGTGCGAGACCAAAGATATTTTCACGGGGATAACAAATTATTGACAGAAAATATCGGGACGGGAACACGATTGCTGATGAAGAGATTAAAAAGGAGCTTGGCGAAAACACGAGTGGGTCGATGGCACCTGACGATTAATAAAGCAACACGGCCTACGCCGAGGTTGATGATAAAATTGTTAAGAAGAGGAGACGTCGTTAAACATGTCCGACGACGTCGAACAAGCGGGTTTTCACGGATGATCGAAGGGGTGGCAACGATCGAATTCGCTGCTGCAATTAAACGCTTAATTGGACCGACGTTGGTCCTGGATTGCTCCGAACACCTGCCCACGTGTTTCATCGCCAAGGCGATCTAGATGAATTATGAAGAGGTTCCTATTGAATGTCGTGACGGAATATTTTAATCGTGATGCAATTATCGCTAACGCAGGACGACAGCTACTAATTTTTAAAGAAAATGGCAGAAAGTAGTTATTGAAAATGTTAATTATCGAGAAGTCAGAAGTTGGAGGATGCAAGGTTGCTGAAGGTGTCAAACAGAAGGTTACTGTAGTAGACAACAAAGTTGCTGGAAGTGGCAGCTGCAAAGTTACTGTAGGTGTCATACAAAGTGATTGATAGCATTGAACATAAAAATTGTGGAAGACGTCGAACATAAAGCAACATGGTATAAAATCATCACAAAGTGACAAAGAAGACTACATCTACATTCAACTATTCAGTTAGGTATTTTAACAGTCAGGTGGCAGTCAATTAACCCTCTCACTGCGAAAGATGTCTATATACATTCTCTAAATTTTCTGTGTTCATATCTACTGTCTTACTAAATTGATCTCATATATAATCTATCAACAGCTAGATATATGTAAAAATATTGCAGGCAAAGTTTAATAATAACTGTGACTCATCCTGACACATTCGTTATTAAATTTTCACAGTAATCTGTTTATGGAGCAAAGACTCTTGACATCTTCAGTCAGGTTTCAGTTTCAGTTTTCATGCGAACAGAAAACTATTACATGCAAGAATAAGTTGCAAGAATTAAAAGAGAAAAGTTGTTGAAAGAAATGGAATTTGGTATCGACGATCGACGTTTCCGTCCGCGTATCAGCCGTGAAAAGGGTTAAGCACGCCGTTTAGAAACGTCCAATTATCCCCGGCGTCGGTCGGTCGACCGAGCGTTTCCACGAGCCCGTTACTCTAGCCTTAACAAGTCGTCGAGGTAATCTCGTTGCGTGCAACGACGTGTCGTGTTTGCGGAACGTGAAAACGCGCGAAGGAGCCTTAATTAACTCGATTAAGACGTTAAGTCCCTTTTCCATCGGCTGTTTCTGCTCCACTTCGATTGCCGGGGAGGTGCCGTCGGGCCCCGATTTCCTCGCGAGTCGTTATAAAATCCATGGAACATCGTGTTCGATTTGATTCATTAAGGGTTAATTAAAGGCCGTGAATCGAGACGATGCGCAAAACGGATAACGCCCGATGATTAAGCACGGACGAACGTCAGGCTTCGCCTCGTTAATTCTCATTCAACGATCGTACGAACACCGTCGAGCTTTCGCACTGTTTCGTGAATTATAATTGAATTAAATACCGCGTGAAGTCCGTGCACGAGGCCTTAATCATTCGCGTGCGAACAAGCGCCGAGATCTGTTTCGTTCTTCACGCTACGACGGTCGCGACATTGTTTCGGAATTATCGCGAACCCAGACTTAACTCCGGACAAGATAATGGTAATGGAGCTATTGTCGGGATATCTCGCAAAGATTGACGCTCTTAATTACTATTACGATGATATGACACTCTTTGTACTTTCATTCTTTCTTTTTACTGCGAGGGTGAGATATGAGGTAACCAGACACAAGGAGGACGCTTCAACCCCTTATAGAGATTTTTATTGTTTATTATTGTCGACTGCTATGGTCATTAGCCTAGTAGAGATTTTTAAAATGTATACCTTTGAGAATCTTCAAAAATTATAGATTTTTAGGCAGAGTTGACTAAGTCTGCAATTTTATAATTTGAAGAAATATTGCATTTCAAGCAAATGAATTGTGAAGTATAGCTATTGATTGTCCATAGTGAGCTTCTATTACCTATTACTTAAAAATACAGTCCAACATAAAAACATGTAAGAATTGATCTAATAAAGTCTGCTTAAAGTCCGCTCTTAACTTTGGTTGTCTAAATAGAATACAACTTTCCCTTCTAACTTTACAAAGTTTGTACCCATCGCTTTATTTACACTCAACTTCTTAAACTCCAGAAAAGAGTTGAATTTCGCAAGAATGGCTGCGGTTCGCCGCAAAGTTAAGGTTTCGATAAAATCTGCAATTCCACTAATCCACACGAGAGTTAATACAGCTTTAGCCGCAAATGAAAAAGAAAATGGACTTACGGGTGAGGCGGTGGAGCGTGAAAAGCAGCAGCAGCCGCAGCGGCCGCAGCAGCAGCATGGTGTTCCCATGCGGCCGCGGCCGCAGCCGCAGGATGTGGCGGTGGCGGTGGTCCATGATGTGGATGAAACGGCGGCGGTGGCGGCGGATGCGGATGCGGATGAAACGCCGCGTGGAACGCGGAATGGGGATGATGCGGGGGTGGCGGTGGCGGCAACAGCGAGAACGCCTCTTGATGATAGGCGACCTCTTTTTCCGGCATTTTGTCGCTGTTTTCCAGGGTCAAGTGCCGCGCCAGTGATCTGGCTGCCTGTGGGTCCAGGATCAGGGAAGATCGTCCTGTCTGACACCCCGTGCCCGACGATGCGAACGGCTCTCGAGCCACGATTGCATAGTCCGCTTCTGGAGAGACACCACCAGTGTCCCTTTTGATGTCGTTCCTTGGTACTTTATTCGTCAATTAGAAGGTTGTTACTGCCGTATCATCCTCGCGGAGAGACGGCTCCCGTCGGCTAGCTCTTCCTAATCAGCCTACTTGACCTTCGCTTTTGATCAAAAAGACGTCCTCAGAAAACTACTCCGTACGTCGACACACGAGGTCTCTTCGCGATGAACCGTGACACGAGGACAAACTGTCAAAGTCTTCACTGAACTGTCACTGGATCTCCGGAATCACCGCAGTCCGATACACCATGACAGACACAAGTTTCACTCGGTCACACCGTTTCCACCCCGAAACAACCACTTCCGAGTAATCCGACAGACAAGCGATATCCTGGATGAAAAATGTCCAGCATTGACGGGTCGGTAATTTTCCGGGACTAGGAAGATGCTCGGTCAGGGGTAACGAGAGTCCCAAAAATCGCGGTCCGAGACGTGTGTGCGGGCTGTCACGGTGCTCGTGCTTTGGCGGGTATGGCGGTACTGAGGGTCCACCACCACCATTACCACCACCATCGGTACGAGCGTTCACGAACGGTGGTGGCTGCGGTCGTGCGTTCTCGGCTGTGCATGCGTGCGACGAGGACGCGTTTGGAGGAAAACTCGGGACTGGAGAAAGAGAGAGAGCGATAGACGTACGCCCCTGTCACGTGCGACGGAGACGACCCGGGGTAGGAACCGAGACGGAGCGAGCGTAAACAGGAGAGGGGTCCGGTACGCTTCTTTGGATGGGAATGGTGGGAAGAATCTCTGGTGGAGAGAGAGTCCTGGGTAACGGATGGTGGGGACGAAGGCCGAAGAGAGAGGAATACTCCGGTCAGATAACGAAAGAGGACGGAGAACGCGTGTCAGCTCGACAACTCAACTAGCACCAGCCGTCCCTGACTCCCACCCTCGACGCTTTCGGCTCCTTCCTCTCGTCCCTTCGATCCCGAAGGCGTACGAGGCGGAGATCACAGGGTAGGGAGTGCGTGGGTGTCGCGACAGGGGAACGAAACTATTCCACAGGGAGAGACTATCCATCAGAACATCCATAGACCGACTCGTGTCCAACCTGATGGCCACGATTAGTGCAGTCGACCGAACGCGGTTATACCTTCTGTGATACGGATTTTGGCCGGGTTAAATGACCACGTGTACTTGAGCAGCCTAAGTCCCGATAATCGTGTTAGCTGACACGATCATTGTCGAAATTATACCTTCGGTATTTTTCAGATATTTCACAAAACGGTTGAGAAGAGTAAAACGTTCGATGGTTGAATGGTTGATCATATGTGCATCTAATATGTACCTTCGATTTAATCATTTTTAATTAAACTTTACATACATCCCATATTGGTGTGCAAAATCTCTTCATTGATGGTCCATCATTCTCTTGAGAAATGTTCCTTAGAAATATAGATTCATTTCATCTTCTAGGAAGAGTCATCAAGTCATGACGTCAAGATTAATACAAAAAGGAAGTCATTATTTTAAATTAGTAATTAAATAAAATAAAGATTAGAAACATTAACAAGGTACAAGAAAAATGTGTTCAGCCATAGATGGACATTAAAGATCAATGTGTGTTACACACACATATGTAACATATGTGACAAATCCATGAAACAGTAAACTAAAAATATTAAATCTCAGTATTCTAATAATAAATTAGAATTGTTCTACTTGAATTTCTGATTTACAAGATCGACGAAATGGACCGTTTCGAGCTTTCTTTACCTAACATCCTCGTTTGTCACACATGTGGTGCAGCGCGGAAACCCGAAACCAGCGGAGGCGAAAATGCGAAGAAAGGCAGAACACGTTGACAGTAGGCGGTTGGGTTCCAAAGAATTCGTGTCGTCGGGTAGCCAGATTTCACTATGGTTTTCGGGGACAAATCCTTCGAAGGAAGAAATATTGGTCATGACCGTGAAACCGGAAGGGAAACTGCTCGAGTACCACTTGTAGGACCTGGCACGTGTTGCATCTCTAGTTGCGTATTTTAGAGAAAAAATTTTGATCGTGTGAGACTGGGATGCTTTAATGAAGCTGGTGTAGAAATGGGGATGTGGGAGTTTGTTGATGGGTGATGTGGAACGTTGTTGATGGGGGATGTGGAACTTTGGGACTTTGATAGAGGGACTTTAATAGGGATTTTGATTTGGGACTTTCCACTTTGAAGAGTGGAAAGGGTATTTTGGGAATTTGGGAAGTTAGGGAGGTGGATTTGAGAGTTTGATCATGTGAGGATTTGGAACTTTGAGGTTTTGGTCATATGAGGATTTGGAACCTTGAGAATTTGGGAACTTAGAGGTGTGGATTTGAGAGTTTAGTCATATGAGGATTTGGAACCTTGAGAGTTTAGTCATATGAGGATTTGGAACCTTGAGAGTTTGGTCATATGAGGATTTGGAACCTTGAGATTTTAGGAACTTAGAGATATGGACCTGAGACTTTGGTCATATGAGGAAATAGAACCTTGAGAATTTGGTAATGTAAAAATTTAGAACCTTGAGAATTTGGTAATACAAGAATCTTGAACCTTGAGACTTGATCACAAATAACAAATAAATTGTCCAATCCCAAATAGCTCTCCAAACCAGTGAGCTGATCATCGATCTACTAAACCACAAATAAAATGTCCAACCCCAAGTAGCTCTCCAAACCAGTGAGCTGATCATCGATCTACCAAACCACAAACCAAATGTCCAACCCCAAATAGCTCTCCAAACCAGTGTTCTGATCATCGATCTACCAAACCACAAACAGAATTTCCAACCCCAAATAGCTCTCCAAACCAGTGATCTGATCATCAATACCAAACCACAAACAAAATTTCCAACCCCAAATAGCTCTCCAAACCAGTGAGCATCTACCAAATAAATAAAATGTCGAATCCCAGATCTCCAACCCAGTGAACATCAACGAAATAAATAAAATATCCAAACCAATGAGCATCAACCAAATAAATAAAATGTCGAATCCCAGATCTCCAACCCAGTGAACATCAACGAAATAAATAAAATATCCAAACCAATGAGCATCAACCAAATAAATAAAATGTCGAATCCCAGATCTCCAACCCAGTGAACATCAAACGAAATAAATAAAATATCCAAACCCAGATCTCCAAACCAGAGATCGATCTACCAGGAATCCTCGGTAATTCTTGCTCCGAGTAATTACACGTTCCGTGAAACGATCACAAGAAAAGTCCGTGGAGAACAGGTAGACCGATTTGATTCCGCGGAACCAGTCGACGTACAGCTCATAGAGTCATTAACAATCTCAGCGTCTCGTTACGGTTATCCCGCGGGTTCTGGTAGCTAATCCAGGCAACCCTGGTTCGGGTAGTTGATGATCAGAACGCGTCACGTATCCAGCAAACACCCGTGGCCGGTTATTATTTTGTTGATTTTGCCCGGGTCGGTTATGCTCTCCCACCAGGTTTCGCCCGTTCACCGGGGACCTAATTATCCTTCTACGAGCGACCAATCAACGCACGAAAACGACAGCACCTTCGGTCGGTTGCCACCGTGCGAGCTTCGAGCTTCCGACGAGGCCGCGTTTTAGGGCGGCGCGGATTTTAGCGAAACGAGCCGCCCTAATTGTGCTGTTCTCGAGCGCGGTTAGGCCGATGATGATACCACCGCCGTTTGATGGCTTCCTCGAGGTAGACGGCCAACAGGATGTCTAATGGCCGATTTGAGGGAAACGATCAATTTGAATGCCGTAAGCTGCTCGCTCGCTTGGATCTTGATGATGATGCCCGACGCGTAGCAGGAAGGACAGAGTGTGACTTGGGACTCGGATACGAAAGGATAGGGTTCTTCCGGATGTTTCGGGAATTTTCTTTCATCTTACCAAATCTTTACGGTGGATTTATGGGATACGTCAGCCTATTTCTTATTTTCAATTATGGAAATTTTTTATGTTCGATGGATTGCTAAACACTTAGATTTCAAAATTCGAATTATGGGTCATTAGGTATAATATTTCTAGATATTGTTGAGGTACATTGATTATGTACAATATCCCTATATGTTGATCAGGTACATTGACTAGGTACCTGAAATATCCCTAGAAATATCCCTACAATACAATCCCTAGAAATATCCCTACAGGTACAATATCCCTAGAAATACTTAGGTATCATTATGTAAATGGAGAAATTGTTGAAATTCAAAATTATTAGATGAAGTCACTAGGTTCCTAAATTCTTGTATATACAAAACTCTGAATTTATAAGACCCTATATACTTAAATTTGTGATTGTATAAATTATGGACTTTCAAATTTTTTAATTGCAAATTCCTAAATTTCAAATATGTAAATCTAGGGATCCTCAAATTCCTAAATTCTTATTTCCCATTTCCTAAATTCTCAATTTCTAAATTTCGAATTCCTGAATTCTTAATTTGTGAACCTTCAAATCCCTAGATCCCCAAATCTCTAAATCCCCAAAATCCCTAGATCCCTAGATCCCTAGATCCCTAGATTCCTAAATCCCCAAATAAACAAATCCCTAAATCACAAAATCCACAATTTCTTTCGTCAAAATCCCAATAATTCCTGTCGCACCAAATCCCTAGATCCCTAAATCACTAGTTTCCCAAATCCCTAGATCTCGAAATCACTAAGTCCTCAAATCTCCAAATCCCCAAATTCCCAATCTCCCAAATTCCAAATTCCCCAAATTTCCAACTCCCTCAAATCTCCAAATCCCCAAATTCCCAAAACCCTAAATTCCAAAATCCACAAATTCTTAGACTCCAAAAATCCCTAGACCCCCCAATTCCTAGATACCGAAATCCCTAGATCCCCAAATCCCTAGATTTCGAAATCCCCAAATCCCCAAATTCCCAAATTCCCAAATTCCCATATCCCTAAATCTCAAAATCCACAAATTCGTAGATCTCAAAAGTCCCTAGATTCCCCAATCCCTAGATACCAAAATCCCTAGATTCCGAAATCCCTAAATCTCAAAATCCCCAAATCCTCAAATCTCCAAATCCTCAAATCTCCAAATCCCTAAATCCCAAAATCCACAAATTCGTAGGTCCTAAAAGTCCCTAGATCCCATAATCCCTAGATACCCAAATCCTTAGATACCGAAATCCCTAGATCCCCAAATCCCTAGATCTTGAAATTCCCAAATCCCCAAATCCCTAAATCCCCAAATCTGCAAATCGCTAAATCCTTAAATCCTTAAATTCCCAAATCGACAAATTCTTCGACCCGAAAAATCCCTAGATCCCCAAATCCTCAAACTGCTAAATCTCCCCTAGATCCAAATTCCACAAAACCCATAAAAAATCCCTATACATCCTCTCACTCCGTTCCCACGTTAAATCAACTCCACGCTATCGAACCGTGTCTACATCGCTCTCGAAGCTAAGACGAGTAAAAAAGATGAATGTAATTATCCCGCACAATCGGCCCCACAATATCCACAGTAAACCTCGAGACCTGAACGACTCAATCGCGAACAACAGTTGTTTTTTCACGAGATATCGTCAGGTTGTTCGCATTTTCCGCCATCTAAAAGCACAGACAGGTTTACGGCCGATCAATATCGACGCGCGTACGAACACGTATCTCGATCGATAGTCGAACCATCTTATGGAACGAAAAGATAGTAGCCGATGCAGCTCCTATCCGGCAGATCCAATCGATCCGTCTTGACTGAACTGCTATAGCAGTCCCGGCAAAAAGCGGCTACCTCGGTTCATGGTAGCCGTGTAATCCAGTGTAAACAAAAAAGAACGAGTGTTACATGTACTCTAGAGTAGCAGTGAGCTGGCAACAACGCTGCTCGTTACGATCAACGCCACCAACACCATACGCCCGTTTTATCCTTGCAACTCCTTTTCTAACAGCTTCCTGGCTTCCACGTCAGACCCTGTCTTCGTATCAATGCCGGATGCTTGCTCCAACGACAGAGTTAATGCTGGATCATTCCTATGGTTTGATCCATTGATCTTCTGTTTGATTGACGCTATCGAATGTCGGGATACAGCTGCAGCTCTTAGACTTATTCTGATTTGCATAGAATTTATTCTGTGTTAACTTTCAGGGCTGGATGGCGGATGCTGGATGCATATGATCACTGACATTCATGTCTTTAAAGTATAGCATCTTATTTTTCCCTCTTACGCAAAGACTAATCAATGATCCAAAATTATTCTATAGATCAAATTTGAACATCAGATCCCTCCAGTACATAGAAGGTTTAAAGAAATCTAACTTATTTGAGAGGTAACTTTTCCCTGTTCTCTTCCTTCATTGCAAAGGAGACCTATAAAGGGGGTCCAGCCGGGTCACCAGAGTCTTCTTGGCTCTTGGTAAATAGAGCATGGTGATAAGTCATTCGATGACTTAATTAAGCAAAGAAATTATGCCAGAAAGAAAAAGGAATTCGAGCGAGCCTAGCTGCAAGATGCAGGGTGCTGAGTACGGAAAGGGAGGACTGGAACCCTTTAGCTGGTGCACGGTGGTGGGAGAGTGGGCCGGGTCAATGATGAGACTCCTTATGGGGGGCCCTACCAGGTACCTGTTGGTCAGGTGGGTCCCACTATTGCTCCATCGCGGTTGCTTCTCTTTCTGCCCTCGGACCAGGCCATCATCCCTCTTCGTTCCTCTCGGACTCTCCTCGTCAAACCGTGGGTACCATCTCCTTTTGTTCCGTTCCAGGCACCGAACCATCCCGGGGATTATTCTTCGGATCCCCTTTGATCTTTCGGCACTCTTGCTTCTCATCCAGGCCCTCGAGAAGTTCCCGGAGTCGCGCGAACAGTGATTTCTCAATGCGTCGATTCCTTCTCGGCTTGCCTTTTGATGTTACGCGAGCCTATAGTCCTGAATAATTAATCTTGAATATATGATGAGCACCGGTGAAGTTGTTGCCTCCTTACGGCTTGTTTAGTATCCTCGATATTGAGATTTATCTCTGTTTGCTGAACGGTGAAGGTGATGGTATACGTGCCTGTTTATCTGATGAATAGATCTACCTTCGGAGACGATATTTTTGCGATTATTTTTATTATCTTTCTTGTAACTTACTGTTATTGCTAGCTGGGGTCAACATAACCAACTTTGCGATGTCAAAGGTCTAATTCTTTGTCTCGGTTTACTAGCAGTAAAGTGAACCAGTAGTATAAGTTATAATAAAAAGAAGTTTGTACGAGAAGAGTTCCATCCGCCATTTTAACATTCAACAACATACGTGTGTTAAGATATTCTTCCCAGAATTGGTACTGAAATATTTCTGAAGTGCATGTACCATTCTATCCGTCTTCGTACTCCTTCCATCAAGACAGCTACTTGATCAAATGTTATAATTATACATTTAAATTTCCCTCTACCGTACGCAGTTTCATAAAATGGCCATGCAGCGTAGCCCAAATGCAGAGGCCATCATGTAACACTCAATCATACGATCCAGGATCTCAAGTAAAACGGACTGTTTTATAACTTCTGGCGCATCGAGTTCCCGCGTGTACAAACGAGCGGGGGCCGGAATTCATTATCGTTAATCACTTCGATCCTCTCGACCCCTTCAACGAGCCATCGTCATCAGCTCGTACATCTCCGGAAGACCGTTGTCTCGGTCCCGGTGGTAGCCAGGACGTTCGTAAAAGAGGTTTCACGCGAGAAACGGAACCCGGCGAGAAGGGGGAGAGGGGGGTGCGGCAATTCGTGACTTCCCAGAAAGGTGGAGAAGAAGAAGAAGAAGAGATGCTCGGTGTGCCCGGAGCGGCTCCCTCGTGGTTCTAGCTCATTAACCGTCATCCTTCCCTCCACCCTGCCCTCATCATCCTCTTCTGCACGTCGTTGGCGTGACGACGGGCCCCTCGAAGACGTGCGTGTGCGTTTGTACGCGCTCATCAGGTAAGAAAGAAGCCGCCTGTGCCGACACGCGGGGCGCTAGGCGCTGGGTCAGTTAGTTATCGGGAAAGGTGGGGAACGAGCCTGACGGGCCGCCGTGGTGGGGGCGATTGGGCCATATAGAGGGGCGTGCGGTCACGTGACGGTTACGCCGACGGGAGACGCACGCACGGTGGGGATAACGGACCCCTTTACCCCTCTCGCAACCTCAACGAGCGATCTCGTCGCTTTAAACCGGTGTGCGTCCGTCTGACGAGATAATTTGTTCCTCGTTTCCTGGGATTTCGTGAGCGGGAAACGTGCGCTGGCCCCTCGGAACGAGCCACGACTCCACCTTACTTAACTATCCACTCGATTCTCCTAGATCCTACCAAATTCCTTCTAATTATGGCGCTACTTGCACCTTGACGGTGACTAATTAAGAAATCTCTTTGTGGCAGGGTGGTAGGCTCGGTATAGCGTGGTCGTAAGTCTAAGAGTTCATTCTTTTAGAAATCTTAAAGTACTTAAAAATTCAGGATTCAACAAATCAACAATTCTGAACCTCTCCATCATTTTTTATAAAATATCTTCCTTCTTTAAACGACCTGTACATGAATGTTTCTGAAGTTCCTCTCAATTATTACAACCTCAATGAATGCTTACATCAACTGTCATATAAAGTCTGTGAATGTAATACTACAGTACAGTAACATTACATGAGTTTAATTTAACAATTTATACATAAAATAATATAAATCAGTAGATGTAACGATGACTCTTAACTGACCTAAACGTCTTAACTTCAGAGTCTATCTCAAATGCTACCTCTAATAAGCCATCACTTCACCACTTACAACCCTGAAGTTCCTCTCAATTATTATAACCTCAATGAATGCTTACATCAACTATCATATAAAGTCTGTGAATGTAATACTACAGTACAGTAACATTACATGAGTCTAATATAACAATTCACACATAAAATAATATAAATTAGTAAATGTAACGATGACTCTTAACTGACTTAAACGTCAATAACTTCAGAGTCTATCTCAAATGCTACCTCTAATAAGCCATCACTTCACTTACAACCCTAAAAGTATAACACGAAGCACAATAAAAACCCCAAAAGTATAATGAAATAAGAGCTACACAAGCTTAATACACAGTTTATGAAATAATATAGAATCGCAGCATCGAAGATATCATTTTCAAAGAGCCGATTTTCTGATCCACAAACGTCTTCCATTGGGAAAGACGAAGTCAGGTGCAGAAGAAGAAGAAGAAGAGGAGTCAGAAAGGGAGAGGTAGAACTAGAGGTGGCGCGAGGCAGACAGGTTGGTCCGTTCGCCACCCGGGGGCGCCCCAAGGTGGCCGGTGCTCGCACGCCGTGGTCCGAATGAGGACAGAGCGAACGAGATGTCGTTAGAGCGACGGAGAACAAACGAGACTCGAAAAGACCCGAAGAAACATGGTGGCCTCGCCCCACGCGAAGACCTCCCGAACACGGCTTCTCGAGAGACCTCGCTCCTGCCTTCGACAAGTTTATCGATGATGCTTCGCGAAATTTTGTCGTGCAATTTTTAAGAAATTTTTAGTCGCAGGATGTTGCTTTGCTGAATGTTATGTGTTATGACTAAGTCACTTATTTGGGTGGATCGCTATTTTATTGTTGAACTACTTCTGTGTTACTTTTGATATTATATTATATTATATTTTGTTATGTTATATTATAATATTGTTTAGCTGTTTTATGTTACTGCTGTATTAGATTGTTAGTTTACTGTATTATTCAACAATTTATTTTTGTAATTATATCTCTAAGTCCACTGTTGCATCTCACAGGTCCTCTTCACATCTTACCCTACTTCAACTATTTTCTCTGCTATTTTCTATTTCTCACTCCACCATGCTACACAACATACTTCTGCACCGAAACAATTCCAAATGCTATTTAACTCGAACGTAAACCGTTACGTACATTTTTGCGCCCCGATTTCAACAGAAATGTTCGACTATTTAACAAATCTCCAAAGGCTACTTTGCATACTGCTAATTTCTTGCACGGAATCGGTTTCCGGCGACACCCAGTCCATCATACGTGAAAGATTTTCAAGATAACGGTGATCGTAAGTTTGTAAAGAAGCTGAATATGGAACTCTTTCAGCTTCAAATTAGTTGGTGAATTATGAATGAGAGGAGGATAAGGCTGACGATTGCCGGTGATCAGGCTGAACAGGTTGAAAGGGGCGTCCATCTTTTGCCGAAGGAATTCCGGCTCGGTTTAAAAAGGCAACACGTCAAGTGGGAACACGAGAAATCGGTGGATTCGTTCTGGCCGATACGGATTATCTCGTCCGTGGACAGAAAAATTCACCTGTCTCTTATTTATGTATCCTTCTTTCCGTGGCTGACGCAAACATCTTTGTCGGATCGGCCGACCCAAGATATTGCCACGGTCCTATTTATGTCCAACGTATTCTCCCCTTTTTGGACGTCCGACCGCAACTCTAATCTCGTCCTTATTTCGCCCACTGGACGTCGCTGGATCCTCGACGACCGAAAGGAAACCCTAAGACCCTATTCACACCGACGCGACGGTTTCCTTCTGTCGCCGTCGGAACGTGTCTACAAATTGTACACGAGATTACTCGGACCCAACGGGTCTCCTCGACCGTCCCGCTAACCTGCTCAATAATTAGTCGGCATTATCGCCCGACTGTATATTTTTATTTCAAGCCGGGCAGAATCAATTTCACGTGAAAGTATTTCAGAGATTGCGAGGTAATTAACATATTGAGAACCGTGGCGACGGACTAATCTCCTCAGCGTCGTTACTATACATTGTTGGTGGGTGTGGAAAGCTGAATAAAAACCCACAGGCATTTTTGGTCTGATTGGTAATTTAGTTAATCAGAAATTCAAGAACCTAAAATTCACAGAGTTTCAAATTACAAAATTTTCCCTCCATTTCTACATTTTTTTATTTTGCAGTATTTAAGTTGTCAAATTTCCTAATTTTCTGATTAGAAAATTTTGAAACTTTCAAGGCTTCAAGTATCAGTTTGAAAAATATGTAAAATCAGAAATTGGTGGAGTATCAATTTTCATGCAATATAACGCGAGTGAACCGGTGACAATGCAATTCTTCCATACGAGACAAAACTCCTAAAGCAGCTAAAACCCAGAATATCGTCAAAAACCCAGAATATCGTCTAAAACCCGAATATCGTCAAAAACCGTCTAGTAGAGTTCGTAGTCGGTTAAAGAGTCCCCGAGACATAAAGAGTCGGTGTTACGAGGCTGTCGCGGCACGAAATTCAAAGCGACAGGGTCGTTGGATGGCGAAGGGGTCGAGGGACTGTGTGGAGGAGGCCTTAATCTTGCGGTGGATGTGGCGCGGGCCCCCACCGTGTACGTATGTCCTCTAATCATGGTTGGGAAGGCCGCCACGGTCCGGGATAGAGACGTTCCACGTCCTAATTGCTATATATATGCCAAGAAGGGGGCCTTCGACTCGGTCTCGGTCGGTTATGCCCGTGGCCCACGGTGTTATTAAACCCTCGGGCCCCGTCCCACCTTCCTACACGTGGAAACCCCTCCCAAATATACGTCATGGAACGAAAAACTACGTCGCGAACGACTTAACTCACTCTTCGTACTACCTATACAGATCTCACTCCTTATACTTTCATAAATTTTTGGATACACTTCATATATTGGTATGTGGTATTCATATTTAGGGACAGAGAGACACTTCTTATGGAAAACTTTATGGTAGGCAGTTTGTTAGATAGACATTGTGGTAGACACTTTGTTAGATAGACATTGTGGTAGACACTTTGTTATGTAGGTGTTATAGTAGTCACTTGGTTTTGAAGATGTTATGATTGGCAGTTTGTTAAGTAGACGTTGTAGTAGTCATTTTGAGTCGAAGACATTGGACAGCCATTTTGTTATGTAGACGTTGCAATAATCATTTTGAGTTGAACACATTATGCTAGCCATTTTGTTATGCAGACCTTGTAATAGTCATTTTGAGTCGAAGACATTATGATAGCCATTTTGTTATGTAGACACTACGACAACCATTTTGTTACATGAAGGTTATGGTAAAGGTTATGTAATTTTGTTATATGAACATTATGGTAGACATTTTGTCTTATGAACATTGTCGTAGATATTTTGTTACATAGATGCTGTAGTAGTCACTTTGTTTCAAAAGCATCATGACAGCCATTTTGTTAAAATACATTAAGGAAGACATTTTGTTACATGAACATTATAGTAGACATTTTGTTTCATGAACATTATGGTAGACATTTAATTACATAGATGCTACAGTAGTCACTTTGTTTCAAAAGCATCATGACAGCCATCTTGTTAAGATACATTAAGGTAGACATTTTGTTACTTGAACATTATAGTAGACATTTTATTTCATGAACATTGTATTAGACATTTTGTTACATAGATGCTGTAGTAGTCACTTTGTTTCACAAGCATCATGTCAGCCATTTTATTAAGATACATTAAGATAGACATTTTGTTACATATACGTTACAATAATTACCCTATTTAGGAGACATTATGACAGTCATTTTATTATATATACATTATAATAGACATTGTAGTGGTCAACTTTAAAGGCATTATGACAGCCATTTTATGCAGACAATACAATAACCATTGTGTAACGAACACATTATGACAGTCATTTTGTCAAACTATCCCAGAACCATCACATCACCCGATCGAAATCATCAAACCGACAAGACACGAGCGATGAAGCGTTGAATCATCAGATTCCAGAGTCAAGGCCCGAGGTTCCCTCGAACGAGGTCCAGGTTAAAGTGTGACTTTCTCCGGAGGCTTCCAGACCTCTCCGGATTCTCGCTAATTCGTGGACGAGCTTATCTCGGGATCTCGTTTGGGAGCAAGCTACTAACTCTCGACACCTCGGTGGTAAATTCTCCCTTTCCGGCTGCTCGTGTCCCGGCAAGGCTCGTTCGAGGAGCGAGCAGAACGAGGATTCCTCTCGCGGACGTATCTCAGCCGGCAGCGTGCAGATCGGCCGGTCAGATAGCTTGGGGGGCCTGGAGACACCAGCATCCTCTTCAGGGAATCGAGCCGGTGGACGAGCGCTGGAAAAGCGTCAGGTACCGTCGTAAATCGGGAATTCGTCGATGCTAGACGGGGGGAAAATGGATCGGACCCCTGCGGACTTTTCACCCTAACCACCATGACGTCTGCGTTTCGGGATGCTGCGCTCGTTTCTCTGTTCGGAGAAATGTCTCTTGCCATTGGCGTAACTACTTTTCATTTGCGAGAATCATTGCTACCTGTTCAACATGCCTCGTGTTATATCTCCATGTATCACCTCGTATGTGTAATACATATATGCATCCATTAGGATGCCTCTCTCAGGATGTCAACCTCTCATGTGTTACATAGTCAAGCACCAGATCACGTATCACATTCGCAAACCTCAGAGACAGGTACATTAACTGACCTGATAAGTCTACATGCGTTAAATTCTCACTCGTTAGGTCCCTACGTATCAAGTCCACATATGAATAGCTCAATCGTACCTCTATAGATTATATCACATCAGGTTATGTTTTAATGGATTGTATAACTAGCAATTAAATTTCTATTCAATATGTAATCATCTGTATGCTTACTCGATACGTAACTGCTTGTTATATCATATGTATATGTCATATGTATATGTATATATCATATGTATATCATATGTATATGTTCACCTGTCACATCGACATGTTCGATATGTAAGCACCAGTTATACCTTTTCTAGATATGACCACCCATTATATCTACAATATTAAATTATTGTTCGACCATCTGTCAAGTGCCTGTCACGTAGCCACCAAATATGTAGCCACCCGATAAATGACCGCTTGGTATATATTCACGCTATATCGTTCTATATCTGATTTACCTATTGTGTCTACACTTTAAGTTTACTTTTACTCTACCTTTACTCAACCTTAGCTCTATCTTTACTCTAACTTTGCTCCACCTTAAGTCTACCTTTACCTTACGTTCCACTAGTCCCTACCTAGTTACGCCAATGCACCCCGCGGGGTAGGAGAGACAAAGGAGGCAGAGGATGGTAAATGGGGCTGTAAATCTGACGGCCAGACCCATTATAAGTTTATTACCGACTTTCCACGACGCGCGACACTTCTTCGACTACGAGGCGGATTCGAAACCTGTTACACGAGAAACAGCACGCCTCGGCTTGTTACGGGCTCGGGGTGGTACCCGTGCTACACACGACGAAATATTAGTCATGTTCGTTTATTCTGTCGGAAATGCTTAGGATGCTTTTGTGCCCGGGACACCGTACCGCGATCCGTGTTTCGATTCTTCGCTTGGTGGGACAATGGCATAATACTCGAGAATGAGGGATGGTTGGATGAACGTTTAATCGACGTTGCGTGAACCCAAAGCCGTAATAAATGCGAGTTTCTTTGGGATTTGTTGCGGTTTTGTTGTGGAAGATTTTGTGGAACTCGGAGGTTATGAGTGCTATTGAAACTTGTATAAAAGAGAAAATTTAAAGTTCGAGGATTTAGGGATATCGATCGTTATGACGTATTTGTAGAAAATTATTTATGGGTTACAGGCTCTAACTGGATGAACAGTCAATGACCTCAATGAGATAGACTCAATCTATTGAGGTTAAGCATCACATTCATCATTCACTTTTGATCTTCAACTTCGTTCATCAATCTAACCTAACTTTAATTAAACTTCAAACCTAATCTAAATGATACATCATAAGTTTCTCTATTTTTCTTTAAAATTTACTTTAAATATTTTTACCTAAATAAAACTTGCACCAAAGCCTTTCCAACCCTAACGATGATCCAGTATTACCATATTCCGGCATGATTCAGCACACCGATAGTAATCGCGCAGGATTAGTCGGATTGAAGCAGAACGGCGGTCAGAAGAGCAAAGAAGAATCAATTTTACGTTTTTCCCCCCGCGAGCGTCGCGATCGGCGCGAATGAACAGCAGGTAGAGCAAACACGGGACAAAAGGGGCCCCTGCGGGTGACTTGCGAAACTTCTTACGCCCCTGGAGGCTCGTTCTATGCCCCTCGGTGGCTCATAAGGGCCGAGAGGGGCCTTAGCCGTGGAAAAACAATGAGGCGGCCCCTGGATCGGACCCGGACTCGCTCCGCGGCCCTTCTGATTCGCCATGAAGCAAACAAGAAATCGAGAACGATGGCTGCTTCATCTGCCCGCGTCTTCTCTTCTCTCCGCTCGTTTCTGCTCGAGAAACGACGAATGCCTGCTTTGGAGGATGTCCTGTTTCGAATCGCCACCGAAACGATGGCCGGCGAATTATAAGGGAATTATAGGGAATTTATAGGGACATGTACGATGAAAATAAAGGATATTGTGACGGAGGGTAAATGGAAGGTTAATGCAAGGAGGTGCAATAAGAGTTAGCATGTCATTTTATCGTTTAAATTTTATTCCAGTTTGAACTCCATACCTAACTTAACCTGCTACGTAATTTTATCGACCGAATGCTGATATTTTTGTTTTATGCAAACTTTGGGGAGAATTTGAAGCTTGAGTAAGAAGATGATTTTATCTGCAAGTCTGTGTATTCGTTTGATCTTCGAACATAACCTAACCTGGTATAATCTTATAACCTAATCTAACCTGATATTTTGTCAGGTGATAGTTTATCCTTTGAAGCCAGATATTTTTGTCAAAAGTTAGGTTAGGGTAGATTTGAAGCTTGAACGAGAGTGTAACATAAAATTTTATTATTCAAATATATTTTTGTTGGAAGTTCAAACCTAACATAACATGGTATGCCTCTTTATTATTTAAATTTAAAAACAACCTTGTTAGATTAGACATGAAGGTTCACAAGCTTGATGCATACAAATCTTATCATTTAGATCTGTTTGTTCTCATTTATACTTTAAAACTAACCTAGTCATGAGTCTAAACTCTGTACCAACCTAACCTAACCTTCTTATAAATCGAACAATCGTGATGTTACAGTAAACTTATAGAATGAGTAAACTTACAGTAAACTAGAAATGTAAACCTAACCTAGTCACCAGTCTAAACTCTGTACCAACCTAACCTAACCTTCTTATAAATCAAATAATCGTAACATTACAGTAAACTTATAGAATGAATAAACTTACACTAAACTTGATATATAAACAAGAATAAACCATAGTTATTTTTCAGAATCGAATCGAATTAGAAATAAATGTTCAACTAACATTGATTTAACGACTTAACCTCAAAAACTGTATTCTCGGCATTCTGGGAACACCGAAAAGCTAGAATCCATTCGTTACAGCGGCTCGTTCCTCATTTTCAGAGCCACAACCCTCTAACCGTGTCGTGAGGAGCCAGGGACGTAATTAGCGCCAGTTCGATCCCTTTGTGTTATTCACGGGGCGTCGAGAACAAGATGATTACTGGGTCGCTACGGACCCGACACAGCCAGGCGTTACTCGGCCTGTTCGAAAATGAAAAATCGCGGTCCTCGTTTCTACCCTCCATTTTCTTCGCTTTTTCTCGCTGGTGCCCTCACCTTTTGTTGTGGGACTTGACCCCCTACGAACTCGTTCCTTTCAAACTCTCGACGTCTTTATAACTGGGGGTCTACTAAATTCCTTAGTTTATTCGAGTTTATTTAATTATTAAGTGGCTCAAGGGAGTAATGAAGAACATTTTGTTTGATAAACTAGGACAAGAACATTTATTTGACGAACATTTTATTTAATGAACAAGAACAAGAACGTTTATTTAATGAACATTTTATTTAATGAACAAGAACAAGAACGTTTATTTAATGAACATTTTATTTAATGAACAAAAACATTTATTTGATGAACATTTTATTTAATGAACAAGAACGTTTATTTAATAAATATTTTAGTTTATGAACAAGAACAATTTTTACCATTTGATGATTAAATTTATGTCCATTTTAATTAAATTATTAATTATTATTATTAACAATAATGAATTATTTTTGTGTTTTTCTGCAATGTTGCAAAGTTTCAATGAAATTGAAGCTTCCAAGGTAATGATTTCTCTTGAAACTCATGTCGTTTTATTATAAATTTTGAAAATAAATGTAGTGATATTTTGTATCACTTCTCATATCGTCTTCAGCAAATGTAACTTGATGTAATTTTATGTAATAACTTAATGTAATAATATAATATAAACTATTTAATATAACTACCTAAACTATCTAATACAACTATCTAACCTAACCATAACCTAAAAAAAATAAATGTAAAATAAATTACGAAAGAATAGTATAGTAACATAAAAAAGGTGCAATACAATAAAAATGTCCGGACACGGAAGAGCATGAAAATGGAGAAAAATGTGTCGTTTCTTCTAAGCATGTCACGGTTAGGTATCCCACGATTTCCCCCATGCTTCGATTTACAGGTCGTCTTTATTGCGACACGTTCCAAGGATTTGGAACGGTCGACGGAAAAATGGGAACCGGTTGAGGTGGATGGAAACGTGCCGACGAGATAGCGGGCCACCGTGGAAAATCAGATTTCATCGTCTGTTTGTTATTTTCGCGGCGCGGTGAAACGTTAATGGACGCCGAACGCGCGCGTTGACGCACGGAAGCGTCGATGAGGCTTCTACGGACGTTGAAAAGCGACGACTCTGTGTGGCGAATCGATGCACAGCTTGAGATGCCATAAAGTGACACTTTCAGGAACTTTTCTGATGGATTGATATGAATGCACTTATGGTTCACTATAGACTGCATTTTTGGGATCTAACAGTTACTTTCATTGGGCTCTTTAATACTAGACTTACTGTGTACTTAATTTCTGAAATTAAAAATAAAGTTGTAAAATAAACAGACAAATGATGAAATATAAAGTAATGCACACATTGACTATTTCTTGTTTTAAAAAAATGTGTAACTTGTAATAAGAAACTTGACTTATATACTTATAATGTGTACTTAACTTTTGAAATTAAAAATGAAATTGTAAAATAAATAGACAGATGATGAAACATAAATTAGCACACACATTGAATATTTCTTGCTTTAAAAAAATATGTAACTTGTAATAAGAAACTTGACTTATATACTTATAATGTGTACTTAATTTCTGAAATTAAAAATGAAGTTATAAAATAAATAGACATAAATTAGAACACACATTGATACTTCATCTTAATGAAAATCAATTTTGATTTCAAAGCAGTTTTAACAAAATGTGTATCATATTCTAAAAAACTTATGAAGCAGTCATTTAATCAGTTTGGTAGTTTTAGAGTTAAAATTTGGATCAATTAAAAAGAACTAATAAAAATAAATTATATTAAGATAAAAATGAAGTAACTGATTTACAAATACAATTTTATAAATTTGTGTTATGTAATCTTTTTTAAGTTAGTTTTTTATGACACTTTTATAGGTTAAGTTTTTTTTTATCTTTATTGAGGTTATGTTGATTGTCCCAGAATCCTAAAAAGTTTCAACCAATTAAAGAAACCTACTGAAATCAATAAAACTACTTGTTAAATGTGGATCTACTAATGACGCGGTCTGTCCTTCATGTGACGCCATTATCGAAATATTCTGTTGTGCAACTGTAACGAAAAGAAAGGACATTGCGCAACGACTGAAAGGAAGTGGTGTAAGATCTAAAACCAGAACAAAGACACGGTTCACTGTTTCTAAATGAAATTCCAATTGCTTATGTATTTTGAGTACGCAATCATTGATAATATATTTTAACAAGTCTTTACTATTAATTAGTGGACTTTCAAATGTTTTAGTTTTTCATGTACTGCAAATATTCAAGGATGCACAATTTTGAAGTAAAGTGTAATTTTAAGTAAAATAGTGAATGTTAAAATTGGTTAAAATTGGTAAAATTCAAGTATACTGAATTTCGACTATAAAATATTGAAAATTTATATATTTATTTCATTTGTAAAATATCAGTTGACAAACACAAATGTAGCTTAATAAATACTTCAATAACTCAACAAATACTTCAAGCACTTAACACCAAAACAACTAACTAAAAAATTAAATGAATAAATGAAGAAATAAAAGAAATGCTCCAAATACAAATTCCTCCAAAAATCACTCAAATAGCACGTGAAAAGAATAAATAATAAATCGCTCCATAAATCTTTATAAATCCATCTAAATTCTACCTTGTGGTTAAAATAGATTAAAAATGTCTACCAAAAGCAATTTTCCTTGCAAAAATGATGAATCGATTCAGACACCGTCTCGCGTTCTCTATCCAACCGAGAACAGCACCGGCCAAGGATGAAAGGCAGGTAAATCCCGGCAAATGACAGGATCTGTCCCACTAATGTCCTGGCTTTGTGTCACTCATCACCTTGACGTTCATTCTGTTCACTATGACCCGTCGCAAATCGCAAACTCGAAAACGCTATGCCTGTTAGCGAGCCGGAAAATCAGGGAAAGTCGATGGACAGGTGTGTTAGAACGTTCAATGTTGAACGTGGGGTAGAAATCGCATGGTGAAACTATGCAAAAATATTTTCTTCCAAAAACAGATATTGGGATATCAATTTTTGAGTGCTGTTTATTTTTCTGTTCGTAAATATTTTTTTTTTAATTTAATATTTTTTGTGTGCAAATTTTTTTTGATTAAATATTTGCTGTTTGAGGGAAGGTTCTTTTATAAAATTTAATATTTATTGTTTGAGTGAAGGTTCTTTTATAAAATTTAGTATTTATTGTTTGAATGAAGGTTCTTTTATAAAATTTAATATTTATTGTTTGAGTGAAGGTTCTTTTATAAAATTTAATAATTATTGTTTGAGTGAAGCTTCATTTATAAAATTTAATATTTAATGTTTGAGTAAATCTTCATTTATAAAATTTAATATTTGTTGTTTGAGTAAATCTTCATTTATAAAATTTAATATTTAATGTTTGAGTAAACCTTCATTTATAAAATTGAATATTTGTTACTTGAGTAAACCTTCGTTTATAAAATTTAATATTTGCTGTTTGAGTAACCCTCTTTTAATTTAATCTTTGCTCTCTGCATAACCCTCCTTCATTTTATTTTTCATTTAACATCTAACATCATTCAACCCCAAAAAATCTACAAATGCACAAATAATTAAAAATTAATGCACAACGTAACTTCACCCATTTTCAAAATAAAATTCTGCAAACTATCACAAACTCCCCAAAGAACATTTTCGTATAAACTTCAGAAAGTCGGAACGAGTCAATTAGAAGAAAAGCACTCTTTGAACTTCCCGTATCCCTCATTATTCTTAACGATTTCCGGCAGAGGTCTTCACAACGGCAACAGCAGTCAAAGATTTCCAAAGATTTCCCGAACAAAGCAAGAGAACAATGTCCGTCGAACATCAATTGGCAGCAGTTCTTGCGGCAACAACTCATCAACCTTTTTTCATCGAACAAGAAAAAAGAAATATCAGGAGAGGCTGTTTCGTTGGATTTATCTATGAAATTGCTTCTTTCGCCGACATTTTCCTTCGACGGTGACTTCGCAATTCTATAATGAGTTGTCATTTTGTTAACATCAATAATGTCAGACACGTTATTTTTCAAATGCTGCTACTTGAGTAAGTATGTACGGTTATGGGAAACTTTTATAGGTTAGAATTGATCGGTTTTGTCACATTTTTCTTTAATAGAATTCAGTTTAGTGACACTTTTATAAATTCAAAATATGCTTGTGTAAAATTTTTGTAGGTTAGGTTTGTTCAGGTGGGTGACATTTTTAAAAATTAAAATTGGTCTCTCATGTAAAATTTTTGTGGGTTATGTCTGTTCAGGTGTGTGACATTTTTAGAAATTAAAGATGTTCATTTATGTAAAATTTTTATAGGTTAATATTGTTTAGATGTGTGACATTTTTAAAAATTATAAAATTTTTATAAGTTAAGTTTATTCAGAAGCATGACATTTTTAAAAATTAAAATTGTTCATTGATGTAAAATTTTTATAGGTCAGAATGGTTCAGTGAAATAAATTTGTCAATATGTGTAATAATAATTAAAAATAAATAACCTTTTACTATGTACATGAATTGATTGTTGAAAGTGACTTCAAGTTTTGACTTTGTACTTTTTATTACATATTAAATAATATACAAAAAATTTATATTCATACATTCATCTTAGAATTCAAATATAGTTACTGTACTTAACAGCACTTTAGACAAACTTGTATTTCTGTGGCCATATAACAGGAGGCAATAAATGCAATAAACTCCACTAAACACCACAACGCGAAACTCTCCAGAAACTCAAACCATGACTCTTCCAAGAAACAAGCTTTCATCCGTGCCTGTATTTCGCGTTAATGAAGACATCTCGCAACAGGGCAGAAGAAAAAGAGCGTCTCTTCGAGGGCACTGAAATCACCCTCACAATGGCGGACCATTGTAGACCACGGAGCCGCGGTATAATACCAGAGAAGCTAAGCATTGTGCCGTTTCCTGAAAGAGGGAGCAGAAAAGGAGTCCTGGCCGTGATCTATGGAGCAGAACGAGGTGCCATCCGTTGCCCTGCTTCGCCCCCGCTCGATGGCCCGCCCCCGTTGCTCGCGGAACCGAGACGCGTGAAAAGGATTTCACAGAAAATTCGAACACGAACGAATGTTGCCGTTTTATGGCCGCTCGTTTACGCAGTGGACCCGTACCTGTTCAACGTCGTTTCCTCGAATTCCTCCTCGACACGGTTTTTCTTTCGACCTCTTTCTTTCTTCTCTTTTTTCTGCGCCGAGACGGAGGAATTTTCTCGCTTCTGATCGGTTTGTGGACACGGTGGGTGGAGAGAATTGTGCTGGATGATGTCTTCTTTGGTTATGGTGTTTTTACAGACTCTGCTTCATATTTTCGAGTTGTTTTGATAGCTTGATGGGCTATGAATTTTACGTCGTGATTTCGACATAATTATTTTAGTTCGATTTATTTTTAGTGGGAAACGTTGGCTTTTGTGTGTGTTACAACATACTGAGTATATGTGATATTACATATGTAGACTTTTGCGTATGTTACAACATACTGAGTATGTGTGATATGATATAACATATGTAGGCTTTTGTGTATGTTACAACATACTGAGTATGTGTGATATGATATAACATATGTAGGCTTTTGTGTATGTTACAACATACTGAGTATGTGTGATATGATATAACATATGTAGGCTTTTGCATATGTTACAACATATTGAGTATATATGATATGATATAACATATGTAGACTTTTGTGTATGTTGAAACATATTGAGTACATACGAAGTGATATAACATATGTAGGCTTTTGCGTATGTTACAACATACTGAGTATAATAATGAGTATACTGAGTATACTGAGTATACTGAGTATAATATAATATGATATAACATATGATATATATGATACAACATATATGAGTTAATAAGTTGCCTTCAACTACACCTCCAGCGTCCATAATCCCCACCAGTCACAAACCTAGATCAAAAATCCTTCGACTACGTGAAAGACATCTCCAACAAAAAAGTAGAAAACGAGAAAAAGGTAGACCCTGATCAACATCGGCTCCGTTTCCGATTTCTGGTCACAAAGGCGTTACATCGAGCGCGCATGCCACGAAATAAATTGTCCAGAAATTTCAAAGGTCGGAACTCTTTGTGGGGATTAGCCGGGCACCGCGGGCTACCAGCCACAAATCACCTGGTACCAGTTACCAGTTACCACCTATCACGTAGCTCGTCGTTGATACGCGAGAATTATTGCGATCTTGAACCGGTGTGAATCGTCGAAGACTTTGTCCATTGTGGACACGCAGGGTGTCGGTCGCATTGTTTGTAAACCAGGCGTGATCAGCCTCTGTGGACGATTTATAACGATCGTCTCCATTGGAGGCTCTATTCTCGGACGGAATCGATCGCCGTCATAAAAGAGTTCCGACGCGATCGAATCGGTCGAGCAGCGTGAAGAGCACGCTCGATTACCTGTGTCGTCAGGCAAGAAGGAAGATCGGGAGAGACGGGGTTTTGTTCTGAAATTTTTGGGAGAGAATGTGTATTACTCAGATCGGTCTGAACGTTTTCGTGCACAGATGAGTACAAATGAATTTATTTTGTATAAAAAAATAATGTCATAAAGGTTGTAATATATGTACATACATCTATCACTAAGTATGTCAAAAGTATACTTCATCCTTCACACCACTTGAAACTAATCTCTATGAACTAGTCTCTATGAAACTAATAATAGTCTTATATAGAGTGCAATATTTGAAACAGTAGAATTTTACAAAATTTTCAAAAGAATTCACAATTGCCTATTGGAATGTGGATCGATACAAGTCAAGCGGAAATGACTTCTGGCGCAACAGAAGGAAGTCAAAGGGAATCTTTTTTCTGGGAATCGGTAGGCTCGACGCCTTTTTGCGACACGTTGCGCACGCCCGGAGAAATTGGAACCCTTGCGTCCTCGTGTTTCTGGCCATGGACCCCTACCGATTTCTCGCTGCCCCTTTTCTTTCCTCGTGTCCGCTTCGACCTGATTGTCAGATAAGATTTCGTCGACGGAAAATACGAGTTAGGAACCTCCGAACTGTCCTCCAGATATCCTTGTTATACCAAGAACCGTGGAAAAAATTTGTTCTTGAATTTTTGGGCATTCCAATTTGTATCCACTTTCTTTGGATGGGAATTGTATTGGCGTCTATTCTCTTCTGAAGATGGCGTTTTGGCCACAATACGGCTCATTTCGCCTGCTTAAGTCTAAGCTTAAGACTAATATTACAAGTTTTACGTTTCATTAATTTGTGTCTAGTGACTGAGATGTCAAGCTGTTTATTAAATGAATTGTTAACTACTTACTTCTTAAGTATTTACTAACGTAGAATATATTAGTAGGTTGTCTATGTATAACCTGGAACGTATAGTAGGTTAAAATCTCTCCTAAAATATATTCTAGGTTATCTATCCCCTGACATATATTTTCAAATGTATTTCTAGCTAAAATTTTTCCTCACACGTGTTGTGGGTTATCTGCACCCTATTATGTTGCAACATAAATTCGTTCGATCATCGGATTTCTTTTACAAGGACCCTCTGTTTATCTGGCTGCTTCTGGATGCAATTATGGTGATGTTTAAGGTTCGGGTATTTAGTTTAAGTATGATATTCATCGATGATCATAGTGATTAGGGAACTTGTTGTAACCAAACTCACTTTTTAATCAAATATGTTGAAACCAAACTTACAGTTTAATTAAACATGTAGAAACCAAAGTTATAGTATAATTAAACATGTTCAAACCAACCTTACATTTTAACCAAACATGTTTAAACCAAACTTACATTTTCATCAAACATGTTCAAACCAACCTTATTATTTTAACCAAGCATATTCAAACCAATCTTACATTTTAACCAAACATATTCAAACCAACCTTACATTTTAACCAAACATGTTTAAACCAACCTTGCAATTTAACTAAATATACTCAAACCAAATTTACATTTTATCCAAACATGTTCAAATCAAACTTACAGTTTCATCAAACATGTTCAAGTTAAACTTACATTCTAGCCACACATGGCGTCACCAAACCTATGTTTCAATTACATATGTTATAATCCACCTTACAGTTTAATCACACATGTTCAAACCAACCTGACATTTTAACCAAACATGTTTAAACTAACCTTGCAATTTAACTAAATATACTCAAACCAAACTTATATTTAAATCAAACATGTACAAACCAAACTCACAGTGCAACCAAATATGGCGTCACCAAACCTATGTTTCAATCACATATGTTGTAGCCAACCTTGCAGTTCAACCACACATTTTCAAACCAAACGTGTCATCGCCAAATTTACCTGTTAGCCAAACATGTTGTCATCAAACTTGTGTCCTAACCAAATGTATTATAACCTAATTTAACCTAACCTTACCAGATGTCTCATAACCAACAGTATTATATGATGAAGCAGTATTATAACTAATCTAACTTAACCTTATCTATATCTTGTAACCAATATTTTGATCAAAGTTTGAGTAACAGTCTTTAGCGTTAGGTGTACGATATCGCGTATCAAACAGTATTATAACCTAATCTAACTTAACCTTATCTATATCTTGTAACCACCATTTTGATCAAAGTTTGAGTAATATCCTGCAGCGTTAGGTGTACGATATCGCGTATGAAGCAGTATTAAACCTAATCTAACCTAACGTTACCTATATCTTGCAACCACCATTTTGATCAAAGTTTGAGTAACAGTCTTTAGCGTTAGGTGTACGATATCGCGTATGAAGCATTGCAATACGATGCTGGTATCGTTTAGCAAAAGGAGGATCGAACGTCGTTTCGATTCCAGGAGCGAAGCGTGTATCTCGCGAGGGCCCAGCTACGCCCCGAGTGCTCGTGGAACGCGCAGAAGAAGCGGAGCTAACCCGGTTTTCCAACGAATTCGACGACGGGGACGAGGATCAGTCGGGCCTCGAAGCGTTCGAGTAACGTTCGCTCCG
The DNA here is from genome assembly GCA_963576845.1 of Megachile leachella. NCBI lineage: Eukaryota > Metazoa > Arthropoda > Insecta > Hymenoptera > Megachilidae > Megachile > Megachile leachella. The sequence continues at coordinate 12,340,228 of OY756255.1, forward strand.
CACGAAAAACTTGCACGCTTCGTCGCCGGTAATTTCAACGTAGACGGGCCGGGCAAAAAGAACGTGGCCCGACAAAAGAGGCCCGATACAGGCGAAATTACCTTCCCGACAACCTTACACGGCCACGACTCGGCCACTCCTAATAAGGGACGACGGTATAAATAAAGTCATTTGCGGTAGTTGCCGCTCGTCCGAGGGCCGTTCGACGAATCGGCCCTTTCGTCGCGTGTAAAAGAGACCTCGCAATGCACCGTGGACCACGTCGATCCGTGTCACACGGGTGGAATGGGCCCTCGACGGATCGGTTTGTTTTGTGGATTAGCTCGCGTGCTTTTTTTTTAGAGGGACATTGCTCGCACCGAGTCGAATCGGGAGACTTAAGCCGGCACACGTCTCTCGTTTTTTTGATACCATGGGTATTAGGCTGGGACAAAAATTCGAATTCTTTTTAAAAACCGTGTTCTTTGTCTTATACGGATTGATGATTTGATATTGTTCTCTTGGGGGATGTAGAGGTTTTTGGAGGATGGTTCGGGAGGATCAAAGGATTCAAGTGCTTTTGCAATTTCAAATTTGCTAGTTGAAGGCCCTTTTTAGGCACAAATATTGTTAATCTAAATCATCGAATTTACAATGGTTGAAGTTTTCAATTTTTTTGTTCTTTAAATATTCGCAAGCTTAAAATTGCAAATTTTCAAATTCCCAATTTTTTGAATTTTCAAATCAAGTCTCAATACCAAAATTTCCAAATGCACAAATTTCAGATTAGGTAACATATTAAATACTTAATGAAGATACAAATTTTGCAATTTTAAATGATTTTAAAAGTAGACTACCAGCGTCACCTATCGCTGAACGATGTAAGTATCGAACCAGAATATGTGCTCTTTCTCTATAAATTATAGCCAACATGTGACATTTTTAATTTATTAATTAAATGTGGATGTAACTATATTTTCATGAACATAGTATAAGGATAATATTGCACTGTTTTTATATATCTTTTAAATTCATTTAAATTCGCGCCACGAAAATTGCACTGCTGTCACCATCTAGCGGTAGGCTCTAACATAACCCCGATAAGTTAATAAAATATCATGTAATAAATCTATAAATTATTATGAGAAAAATATATCCTCTTTTTAAGTCTGTTTTATAGCTTAAATTGTGTAATTAATTATAATTAATAACAATTTAATTAAGCTAGATTAAATAAATTCTAACATAGCAATAATTCAATCAAATTTGACACAATTAATTAAAAATTGAATACTTATTGTAATTAATATTTAATATTTATTACACTAATTTAATTAAATTGTATTAATTTAAATTTTACAATAACATTAATTAAATTTTACAATAATTGTATTAAATAAATTTTATAATGATCAAGTTGGTAATTAACTTTAATTAAATTATGTAATTGTACTAATAATATACAGTCCTGATATATTTATTATTAAAAATTTAATAAGTAAGGTACTAAAAATAAATTTTGCTTACTTTATAAAATATTTAATGATACTATAATTATCCTTTTATATCAATTAATATAATGTAAGGATTATAATTAAATTATTTATCTACTACACTATATAAATATTTTTATAAACTAATTTGTCAAATTTAAAAATCTCTGAACACTCAAGTTTCTAATGTTAGGTTAGGTAAGTTAGGTGTGTTAGCTATGCTAGGTTAGGTAAGTTAGGTGGGTTAGGTAAGTTAGGTAGGTTAGGTAGGTTAGGTATGCTAGTAGTTATAACAACAGGATAAAAAAGAAAACAACGTTTGTATTACTCAGTTTTATTAAAATTACGTAGCAGTATACAGACACTAAGTATACAAAAATTACAATAAAATTAAGTAGAGGTTCTCATAGAGACGGTATGTACAACAGAATATATTCATATGTATATCATCATATATCTAAATATATATATATATATATTTATAAAATTAATATCTAGGCGTACATGTGGTATGCTGTATAAAGAACAACTGATTTTGGACAAGTTAGTTACGAGCATAATCGCCGCCATTTAACGATACAATCTCGAAAGGTATATTTTTTTTGGTTAAACGTGATTTTACACAGATAGAGGAAATAGAAACATAATAATAATAATATTCAGAAAGAAATAACATCGTTAATGATACACACCTGTCCTCTGTAATGCATACGCATTACTACGCTACTTATCTATTGAGCTAAATAAAAAAAAGGGGGGTGAAAAATGTAAAACACGTACTGCTCGCTCTTCCTCGAGTCTGATTCAGCGACGTTGCCGCGGCTTCGTCTCGATAAGAATATTATATTGACGAACACTCGATATTCAATTAGCCGTGACAATTTGAGCGTCAATCGGGTGATTGATCCGGGGCTAATTGACGTGGACCAAGTGAACGATGCGATGTCGAAAATTTATCAATCGAACTGTGATCTCAAGATTGAAATCTGTTTAAACATTTTTTTATTTTATTAGTGGGATGTTATATTAGAGAGACGTTATTTTAGTGAGACGTTGTTTTAGTGGGACGTTCAGTTTGTAAATTTTGAGGTCAGCAGAATTTAATTGGGGGTGAATACAATTTTTCGAAGACGAATTTTTCAAGGGTGAATATTTCAATGGGTGAATTTTCCAAGCTTGAATTTTTCAAGGGTGAACTTTTGGATGGGTGAATTTTCTAAGCTTGAATTTTTCAAGGGTCAATTTTTGGATGGGTGAATTTTCCAAGGTTAAATTTTTCAAGGGTGAATTTTCCAAGCTTGAATTTTTGGATGGGTGAATTTTTCAGAGGTGAATTTTTGGATGGGTGAATTTCTCAAGGTTAAATTTTTCAAGGATGAATTTTCCAAGCTTGAATTTTTCAAGGGTGAATTTTCCAAGGTTAAATTTTTCGTAGGTGAATTTTCCAAGGGTAAATTTTTCAAGAATAAAATTGTTAGACCTTTCAAGGGTGAATTTTTATAGCTTCAGAAGAGCCAACTTTTCAATATATACTAATATTATTAAAATTTTATTTCAACAGTGAACGAAAAAATTATTATCCACCACTTCAAGAATGAGTTTTTAATAATTTTAGAATCCTCGATAACTTCCAATATATTATTAAAATTTTGTCTTCCAAATTTCTAACAAACTACTCTACCTCTCAGTTCAAGATATTCAAGTCGTTTGCATTCCCAAACAACCCTTATCTAAACTTCACTATCGAAAAACCCTTAAACATTCAAAAACAAATTTCTACCAATTCAGGGACTTAAAATAGTATAAAATAAAGTATCTAACATAAAGTTAAAATAAATGATTTAAAATGTCAAGTATATAATCTTTTTCCCAAATTTACCTAAAATGTAAAAACTGAAAATCAAAAGGGAAGAAAGAAGTTCGATTGATTAGGTTCGAAAAATCGCATTGAATTTACCACGCAGCGACGAAGCCGGGCAACATGACGAGACCCGCCAAAGAATAGACTAAACAAACAAACAATAACAACAATAATAATAAAATGTCTGCTCTCGCGGGCGATCGCGAGCGGTTCTCGAATCCGCGGGCGATCGGCGCCGTTCACGACTTATGACACTGCGTTCAGTCACGCGTCGATTCGCGTGTAGCCTTTGCGGATTACGAAACGTGCTCGAAATTTGTTTGTTATTCTTCAAAATTTCGATCAACATTTTGCAAAAAGATATTGCAATTCAATTTAACTTTTCATTATGTTATTTTGCAAATACTCCATGCAATTGCTTTATGTTTTCAAACATTGTACATTTTACTGCAATTAAAATTACTTTATGTTTTCAAACATGGTACATTTTACTGCAATTAAAATTGCTTTATATTCTCAAACATTGTTCATTTTACTGTAATTAAAATTGCTTTATGTTCTCAAACATTGTACATTTTACAGTAATTAAAATTGTAATATTCTTTTTGTTTTATTTACAATTTTGTTACATATAAAATACATTCTTTTTAGAATATTTTGTACACTGCTGCAAATTTGTAATTTTCTACAGTATTCACAAAAACGTATTTATAACATAAAATTGTTTACTATTGAAAATTTAAAGACTCATTTTTTATGAGGCTCCAAAAAAATCGTATAATAAAAAGAACTAAAAAATAAAAGATACAAAAAATTGACTGTTAAAAAAAAATGTAAAAAAATTGACTGACAAGAGAAAAATATAAAAAGATTCTCTAAAAAATATATTGATATTTTCATATTAATGGTGAGTACACATTTTGTATTATTAAAGTCGAAAAATTATTAAAATGTGTGCATATAATAATATATTATTATTAGCAACTGTTTGAAACTAATTAAATGATTTTAAGATATAATAATTTCATTATTAACAGCTGCATTTTAACTCAAAATTAAATTGTGACTTCATCTGATTTCATAAAGAAAATAAAAATTGAACAATTGAAAAATTGACAAAAATTGAAACTTCACAATAAAATTTGATAAATTAAATTCAATTTGAAATAAATCAATTTTAATTAATTATATTTTTATCCTCTTTATTATACGACAGTTTAGGTTAGGATAAAATGAAAACATAGTATAAGAAGCATTTTGCAAAATGTTCATCGACGAAGTATAAGAAAAAACGTTCATAAAACATTTGAACAACGTTTCGAGTCCGCTCTCCAAGAAAAAAAAGAACAAAGAAGAAGAAGAAAATAAAAACGTGAAAACGACAGTCGGAAAGCTGTAGCTTTCTCTTTCATTGGTTGTATTTTGGCACGGGGATAAGTAACCAGCGCGTCTCTTTGAATCTGAGCTTCTTTGCGATATAAAAAAAAATCAAAGACCAAAAATTTCCGTCGACGGCAAAGAGAGCGCCTGTCGCGATCGAACCGCGTAATCTAAGCACTTGAACGTCCATAAATAAATAGAGGAAAGCGTTGCTCACAACTTGAATTTCGTGTACTATCTTTAAAATAAAAATTTCTTTCTCCACTTTTTTAGTCCCATCAATGTCGAGAAAAAAATTTCCTTTTTATTTCGAGACGCTTTCCTGTCAATAAATAATCGGGTTTAATTTAACGAGATAGACGATTAAAGCTCTCCCTGATTCGTCTCGATACCGGCAATCGTTTCGAGAATATTTGAATCGATTGCTAAGATGGAGGGACTCGTTTCCTCTTTTATTAATCGATCTCTGAACATGTGGAGATTACCGTCCAGCGGTTTCGTCCACGATCAATCCGTCGACTGGATCGTTTCCTTTTCTTTCGGTTTAATCGCACGATCTTCGATGCCTAGAGAGAGTCGAAGTTCGATTCTCGATCGCTGGTCTGCAACAATCGAACAATAAATTCTATTAATTCAACAGTGCAGATATGGATTGTTTAGGGATTTTCGGGGAATGGGGATTTTCAGGGTCTAGGGATTTTAGAAATATGGGAATTTTCAGGGTCTAGGAATTTTATAGAGATTTACGGAATATGGGGATTTTTCGAAATCTAGGGATTTTAGAAGTCAAAGAATTTTCGAATTCTAGGGATTTTTTATCTCTAGGGAGCTTAGGGATCATGGGAATTGCAAGATATAGTGAATTTCAGGATCTAGGGAATTTTGGGATTTGGGGATTTTTGGGATACGGAAATTTTCAGGGTAGAGGGATTATTTAGATCTGCGAATTTTTGAAATCTAGTAATTCCTAGAATCTAGGGATTCTTGATATTTTGGGGATTTTGGAACCTAGGGATTCTTGATATTTTGGGGATTTTGGGATCTTTGGGTTCTAGGGATTCCTAGGATCTGGGTACTCTCGAAATTTAAGGATTCTTGGAATGTAGGGATTCTTGGAATAAGGGATCTAGGGATTCTTGGAATCTAGGGGTCTAGGGATTTTTGGGTTCTTGGATTCTTGGAATCTAGAGATTCTTGGAATCTAGGAATTTTTGGAATCTAGGGATTCTTGGGATCTAGGGATTTAGGGATTCTTGGAATTTAGGGATTTTTGAAATCTAGGGATCTAGGAATTCGTGGAATTCTTGGAATTCTTTGAATTCTTGAAATTCTTGGAATTTTTGAAATTCTTGGAATTTTTGAAATTCTTGGAATTTTTGAAATTCTTGGAATTTTTGAAATTCTTGGAATTTTTGAAATTCTTGAAATTCTTGAAATTCTTGGAATTTGTGGAATTCTTGGAATTCTTAGAATTCTTGGAATTCTTGGAATTCTTGGAATTCTTGGAATTTTTGGAATTCTTGAAATTCTTGGAATTCGTGGAATTCTTGGAATTCTTGGAATTCTTGGAATTCTTGAAATTCTTGGGATTCTTGGAATTTTTGAAATTCTTGGAATTTTTGAAATTCTTGGAATTCTTGAAATTCTTGGAATTTGTGGAATTCTTGGAATTCGTGGAATTCTTGGAATTCTTGGAATTCTTGGAATCTAGGGATCTAGGGATTCTCGGAATCCAGGGACATAGGAATTCTTAGAATCTTGAAATTGAAAAATAGAAACTATGTATCTAGCAATTTTTGAAGTTTAAGGAACCCTTCGAAGCAACAAATCTAGAAATCTACTGTTCCAAAATTGAACCCCTTCATACACTAACATCAATCCCACTAAAAAATTCAAACCTAAAATAACTAGTCTCCAATCGAAACACTTTCAAACACTAAACCCTCCTCAAGAACAAAAGAGAACAAAAAAAAAGAACGGAAGTAAGCTCGAATTTCAATAGTAACATACCCTGTCCGGGCTATAAAGAGGCGGATGCTGGGCCGGAAGTCGAAGCGTGCTGCCCAGATCCCTCTCGGCCATCGTGTGCCCTTCGCTGGCACTGTCTCTGGTGTCTCTGTTGTCTCTAGAATCCTTCACGCTGTTTCTTCTGGCATCCGCGACCTTGGTAGGAGGTTGAATGGTAGTTTCTCCGCAAGACCTGGCCAGCGTGGAGCCAGCCTCGCCTAAGTCGAGCCTCAGCAGCTTCGTCGGTGCTTGGATGGTCGTCTCTCCGCAGGATCGAGCCAACGTCGAGCACAGATCACCTTGAAGATCAGCGGTTCTCAACACTTTCGTTGCTGTTTCCACTGTGGTTTCTCCACAGGATCTGGCTAAGGTCGAGTCGGCGTCCATTGTTCGTGTCACGGTGGCTGACACCTTGACAACAACACAAATTTAATTTAAATGAAGTTCACATAGGTTTCACATTCACATGAAGGTTTGATATGCTGAAGAGTCATTTGGGGTACTGGTTGAGATCTTGATATATGTCAGATTTGGAGACTCTAATAAATTTAATAGCTCTTCAAGAACTCTTAAAAAATTAATAAACTGATAATGTGATCTGTGTATTTTATTTTACTGATGTCATTTAACTGTAACTGTACTTTAGAGACTTGTGTGGAAACCTTGAAGAGCTTATTCATGTCTTCCATTTTTTTTCAGAAATTTAGTTTGTAGAATCCTGAAGAGCATTGAGAGTTTGAAGACCCTAGAAGAGTTTGTTAGAACCTGAAGAACTTAGACACTGAAGAACCTGTTAGTATCATTGTCAGACCCTGAAGAGTGTGTCACTTTATTATAACCTTTGAACATAAATAACTTATCAATTTGTGCTTCCTAAAAATTTGTCTTAACTTGTTATTTTGACATCTTTTGAAGAGTCTATTAAACCTTGAAGAACCCCAAAATTTGCCAGAGCCTCCAAGTCAATTTGTCAAACCTCGCTTCATGTAATTAAATATCAAATCCATTGATTGACAAAGGTTTTTAACGAAGCAAACAGAAATTACCTGGAAACCAGCGCTAACGAGAGCTCCAATTGGCGCAGCTGGCGCCCTGATCACCTGCACTTCAGCTTCCTTGCAGTCCTTCTGGCTGGAGACGCTTTGCTTCCGGTTTCCGGTGTTGTGCGTGCCGCTGTCGAGGTAATTGAGCAGCTTATGCTCTTCTGTCGAGAAGGTGCTCATGCCGGATTTGTAGTTCTGAGGCGATTGTGGGGCTGATCGATATTTGGCACGTGGGATCATCACTGTTAGGGAACGGTCTCGTTGTTCGTCGCTTACTGGCACTGCTGTTGGTAATCAAGGTTATTATTATTTGATTGTGGAGTATTCAATTGTATTTTGAATGTGGTATAAAGATGTATAAATAATTTGAAGACAAAAGTTAAGATGATAAGTGTAACGTATGTATGTCCTCATATGTAACATACGTCATATATTCTTTAACAGAATTGTTGTATAACATTCAATCATACTTTGAATATAATGATAATATTCAAAGTATAAATGTAAAGATGTATAAATAATTTGAGGACAAAAGTTAGGGTGATAAGTGTAACATATGTGGCTGATAATGTAACATACATTATATGTTCATTAACAGAGTTGTTGCATAACATTCAATCATACTTTGAACATGATGTAAAGACATATAAGAAATTTGAGGATAATGTTAAGATGATAAGTGTCGTGGTATGTTCATTAAAAGACAGAAGAAGAACGAAGAAAAAAAAAAGAAAAATGAAGAAAATTGAAAAAAGAAACAAAAACTGATTAAAAAACTCTTAAAGAACAGTCAAAAAAATAAACAAAAATGAAAGAAGACAGAAGAAAAGCTGAAAACGAGAGAAGAAGTGAACAAACCTGAAGCAGGAACCATAGTAGCCTTCCTCGGCGGATGTCTCGGTTTACCACTGATCTTGCGAGCAGGTCTCTTTGATGGCGGCAAGGGTGCAATCATCTGCGGAGGTGGGGGCAGAACATGGGGCACATGGTGAGGGATCGCCAGATCCGTAACGCTGCCCTCGCTACTGGTGTCTCCTCCAGTTCCAGGAATCATCGCCCTTCGATCGCCTGTTCTTCGTCTTCGGTTTGGCTGACGGAAGCATGCCATGCCCACACAGACTGCCAGCAGGCCTAGTAGTATTGCTCCGGTCGTAACTAGGGCTATCAGTAACACTGAAAAGAGATTTATGGAGTTTATATGACGTTATGAGTATACACAGTTACTTGTTTAGATGTGTGCTGTACATATATGCGGTCACTTGTGTTCATATATATATGGTACATACATACAGCTGCTTGTCCACATACAGAACATACGTACAGTTACTTGTCTACATACATACAGTACATACATACGGTTACTTATCTACATACGTACAGTACATACATGTGGTCAGTTGTCTACATACATACAGTACATATATACAGTCACATGTGTCTATATACATATAGTATATACATACAGTTACTTGTCCACATATGATATGTACATATAGTACATACATGCAGTCATTTGTCTACATACATACAGTACATACATACAATTACTTGTCCACATATGATATGTACATATAGTACATACATGCAGTCACATGTCTACATACATACAGTACATACACACAGTTACTTGTCCACATATGATATATGTATACATATAGTACATATATGCAGTCACTTGTCTACACACATACAGTGCACACACACCTATTACTAATATCTTATAATCAATATTCCAGGTCATAAGTTTACCAATTACTTTGTGTATGTACCTTTGAGGTTAACTTGACAACGTTGTCCACTGTGCCAAGGGAAGCACTCGCACACTTCTTGACCATTAGTGTTGGTGACACAGTGTCCTTTGTTGTTGCAGCTGGGACATCCCAAAGGAGCCTGAGAGCAAACTCTTCCGGGGTACATAGGATTCTCTGATAGATCGGCCCATCCCTCTTTGCAGGAGCACTGGTACGAGCCACGGAGATTGAAGCAGGCTGCGTTTGCAGAGCAATCGTGGTATGGGCCACCCTCTTCTGTTGAGCATTCATCAAAGTCGACTGCATCGATCTGAAATGTATATTGTTTTGTTTACAATGGAGAATTAGGTTCTCTAGAACTGCTATTACAGAGCTAACTGTGTGATAAGTATGTCTTTCAAGTTGATAAAGCGACCTATAACTTTGATAATTATACTTTGATACAATTTATGATACAGTTTATGTTACAGAGTCAGATGAACTAAAATGAGTTGAAGTTGGCTACATCAAGTTTATTAAATTTAATTATTTGTTTCTATATTTATGGATGACTTAAACGATTGTCAAATAATTAGTAGTTGTCACTCACCACATCAAGGTTCTTCGATGCATACACCTCCGTGCCTCCCAAACTGTAGTTGCTGCTGATCAAATACTTCCGAAGGACCTCCTTCAACCTGGTCTCATTAGCATTATCACTCAACTGTACATGGAATTGCACTTTCGTAGGGTCCGGAGTCAAACCAGCTATATTCAATCCCCTATAAATATCCCTCAAGTCGCTCTGCATCAGAGTTCGATCGAGAGCGTCTTTGATTGGCCCTAATAGTCTTCTATAGGCAGTCGAATCATTGACGCTGGCTTCGTAGTTAATCGGTTCGTGACCAATGCGATCCAGACCGACTCGTAATGTGTAGGTGTATGTGGCTGCAGATGAATAAAATATCAAGATAAATTTTGCAGATGAATAAAATATGAAGATTAATTTTGCAGATGAATAAAATATGAAGATTAATTTTGCAGATGAATAAAATATGAAGATTAATTTTGCAGATGAATAAAATATGAAGATTAATTTTTGAGAAATAATGTGGACAGTCTGTGGAACAGGTGTTAACTTACGTTTGCAGGGTCGATCAGGGAACATCCTTGCGAAACCTGGTCGACAAATACATCTCATTTCAGTTCCAACTTCTATGCACATCTCAGCCCTGGAGGCTCTGCATTCGGGTGCGCATTGGTTGGATATGGGCTGAAGGGACACCACAGGTGCACCGAGAACACCTCCTGCTAGAACTCTGTGCACCTCGTTTCCGACGGGGTCTTGTTCGTCTCGTGATATGTCGTCACCGTATTCTGCTTCCACCTGGGAAGAAATTTATAATAAATTTTGATGAGAACGGTAATTTAGATTCATAAGATTTGGATTTAGGTAAGGTAGTTATTTGGATCCATATCATCAGGATTCAGGTAAATAAGTTACTTGGATAGATGTCATTAGTATTTGGGCAGGTTAGTTATTCACATTCACATCATTCAGATTCTAGGTCAGTTAAGTATCCAAATCCACATCATCAAGGTTGAGATAAATTAGTTAATTGGATTTACATCGTTAGGATTTAGTTAAGATAATCAGTCAGATCTACATCTTGAGGATTTAGTTAAGGTAATCATTCAAATCCACATCGTGAGGATTTAGTTAAGGTAATCATTCAAATCCACATCGTGAAGATTTAGTTAAGGTAATCATTCAAATCCACATCGTGAGGATTTAGTCAAGTTAATCATTCAAATCCACATTTTCAATGTTCACATAAGTCAATCATTCAAATCCACATCTTCAGGCTTAACATAAGTCAACCATTCAAATCCACATCATCAGATTCACATAAGTCCATCACTCAAATCCACATCACCCAGCTCTAATCCTACCCCACAATATCAAACTACAACTGATTAATCTCACCTCTTCAGCTCCAGGTGCAGGAGGCTTCTGATCACTCATCACCACAAAGATAGAATCATTATCAACCACATTCTCGTACGACGAAGGTATCCTAGTAACAACGGACTGCAAAATAGTCGACGTGACCGTAGAAATCAAGCTTGTCGGACGTAACAGTGTTTCCGTTACCGTCTCCACAGTAGTAGATGTCATTGTATGCGTGAGAAGAAGGGTCCGTGTGGTCGGTGGTGAACCTAGGACCGATGTTTCCGTTCTAGTCACTGTAGATGTCTGGAATCGGGTAACCTAAGTGTAAGAAGTCGCACTGAGCAAGAGAAGTATATACACAGAGGCTATAATCGTGATGGAAAGATGCGTGGCAGAGTGAGGTTGAGATTAGATAACTGACAAGTGGTAGAACAAGTTAGAGTGGAATAGGACCGCAGGAAAGTAGAATGCATAACTTCGTGCGTGATTAGATAATTAGGAGAACGCAATCAAATAAGTGAAATGAGACCTTGGTTAATTAGGTAAGGAGAATGTGACTGTAACTGGGATCAGTGAAAGTTCACGGTATAACGAGATGACAGGATGGTTTTGTTAAATGCAGAACACAAAATAGAATACAAAGTAAGTAAAGTAGAACTTGATATAGTCAAACAAGTAGTCAGACAAGTGGTATTAAATTCATGGTGGGCAGACAAATGATAGTCAATAGGTAGTCAGACAAGTAGAATAAAGAAAGAGGAAAGCAATCAAATATTATGAAATACCATTGACCACATAAGTAACATAGGTATAGTGTGATCAGATAGATTGTTCATGTTGTAAAGAGTCAGAGAAGTGAAAACAGATTTTAGGTAGTCAGACAAGTAGTGATGGATGTGGTCAGACAAGTGGTAGTAGATTGTAAGTGGCCAGACAAATAGTGATGGACGTGGTCAGACAAGTGGAAGTAGATTGTAGGTAGTCAGACAAATAGTGATGGACGTGGTCAGACAAGTGGTAGTAGATTGTAGGTGGTCAGACAAGTGGTAGCAGATAGTAGGTGGAAAGACAAGTAGTGGCAGACGTAGTAAGACAAGTAGTGATAGACATTGTCAGACAAGTGGTAATAGATTGTAGGCGATCAGACAAGTAGTAGTGGACATGACCAAACAAGTGGGAGTAGATTGTAGGTGGTCAGACAAGTAGTAGTAGTAGACTATAGGTGGTCAGACAAGTAGTAGTAGTAGACTATAGGTGGTCAGACAAGTAGTAGTAGTAGACTATAGGTGGTCAGACAAATACTATTAGATTATAGGTGGTCAGACAAGTAGATTAAGAACATAGGAACGCAATCAGTGCACAGCTTAGATAATCAAACACTATAATATACCTAGGTGATTAGATAATGAGTGCAAACTATATATGATCACACAAGTGAAATAAGACCATCACTAAAAATGAACCAGTATTACTAAACCACCAGTACTCAGATAAGCAAAATACCAACCTGAAGATAAATAATCCGAAATTGCACATGATCAGATAATGAACGTGGACATGACATGAAACTATACGTGATTAAGCAAGTAGCTGAACTAAACTACCCTGATTGTAAATGTGAGTCTACTGCCTAATTAAAAAAGTACACCCAGTACTCAAACCCTACCTCTTTCGGTTTCGTGCGCATAGTGGTAGAAGCATTAGCAGCTTTACGCACAGTGCTACTGACACTGCTCTTCGTCATCTTGATTATCGACCCATTCGTTCTCTCACTGTTCGCCAATGTACCAGTTACTTTCACGATCGAACTGTCAGTTCTAACCACCACAGTGGGTGAATTCTTCACACTAGTCTCGTTTAACTTCTTCCGTTCTGTTGTGGATGCTACAACCACTTTCGTTTTCTCGTCCTTCGTCATCGTAGGACGAGGCTCCTTCTTCTGAGAGGTGACCACATGAGTCAGACTTTCTGTAGGCTCTACTCTGGTCGACGGTAAAATATTATCGTAACTAGACTCCAGGAAGACTGGATGCTCTGGGCGCTTCACTGGATTTCTAGGAATCTCAAAAGTCTGGGACCTAGTTGGTTCAACCTCTCTCGTCGATGAAGATCGGCTGGGTTGAATATGGTTTACCTGCAGGGGCCTCAACTTCGTTGGGATCACCATGTTGGAGGACAGCATGGCAGTTGGTTGTACCGATATTCTGCAAGATTTGACGTGACAAGAGAGTTGATCGGTTGTTGTTATTTATTATTGAGGGTCGACTGCTATGGTCATTGACTTAGAATAAAAGATCAGTACCTGGACACTGGCCTTGTGTCGAAAGGCCTCACAGTGTAGATGCTGACGTGCTCCGTCATCCTGGTCTCAACCGGTCTGAGAATTTCCGGCACATCCACCACGACTGGTAAATCGACCGTGCCGTGTATGATCGGAATCTTCGATTCCATGTCCTGAACCACTGGGATGTGGGAAGTCGCCACTGCCGTTGCTATCTGAATAGATCCCGAAACTGCAACTGCAGGTCTGACTGTCGCAATTTCGAGGGGTCTGGTGGTCTGTGTTGCTGGAGGCGGTGGTACCATGTCCTGCAATAAACAAAAATCATAATAAATAAATATGATTCGCTTCTGTTATCTTAGTTCGTTCAGAATGCGAGTTAGCTCAAATCAAAGTTAGCAGAACTACCTATGAAGCAATTCATACCTAAGCAACTTAAGCGAAGTCCGAACAATTTAAACAATATCTAAATATCTTCAAATAAGTTTCAAAGCTAAATTCACCTGAGACAGTAGTTCCACGATGAAGGGTCTAGCAACGGAAGGTCTGGGACTAGGAGGAACCATGCTAACACTGGGCAGAGGCGCCACAGTCGACTCCTTCAGAGGAATATACTTAGGCGGAGGCTTCAAACCCGACTCGTTCGCGACTCCGAACGAGAACCTATCCTCCGTAGGTCTGCTAGTTGTGGTGATATCAACAGGAGGTGGTGATAACCCAACGACATCTCGCGAAGGTATGGGTGGCGGTTTCAAACCCTCTTCCTCGTTCTTCGAGGCAATAGGTCTAAGAGGTGGTGGCATCATATCCCTTGATGGCACACTCATTCCTTCCATGCTGCTCAACATGTCGGTAGACGTTTCAGCAGGACGAATCCTAATGTTAGAGTCTCCTTGATTCGCGTCTGACAACGCGAAGTTAGTTTGGTAGGACGTTTCGAGAGACTCATCATTCTTCGTGTCAGTGTCACTCTTCGTGATCAGCATGCTGGGTGGTCTTTCAGTCTGGGTCTTACTGTCCACTTCTTCACCCATCGCCTCCACGGGCATAGAGAACCTTATGTTCGGTCTTTCAGGTTTGCCGGAAGAGATGGTAATCGGTCCGGGTACCTGAGGTTTAGGTTTGGTGATGATGTGAGGGTACTCAGGATGGATCCTTGTTCCCAGTCCATATTCCGGCTGAGTCACCGTAGGACGACTGTTCTCTGGGATCCCCATATCCGACTGAGGGAACTGATCCTCAGGATAGGGGGTCGTACTGTTCCTCAACTGAGTTTTCGTCTCATTCCTGTTACTCTGAGTCTCCGAAACCTTCACACCACTGTCCCAGTTGAGATCCACGAATCCACCCAACTGAAGATGGCTCTGGTTCACCTTGCTGCCCTGAGTGTCGTTCTTGGACGACTCCAGACCTGGCTTCTCTTCGATCCTCTGATCTGGTCTAGCTTCCTGAGGAACCTTCGGCCTGGGGTACGAAACGGGTCTAGTCTCCGGTTTACTCGGTCTGGGATAAAGTCTGCCAGGCTTGTCAGAGTCGGGCATGAACTGAGGGATGATGGCTGGTGGCTTCAGATCTATGGTGTCGTCCCGTTCATGGGGCTGTGGAGTGGATGTATGTTCACCTTGCGGATTCTTGTGACCCGATGGCTTCTGGGTACCGTAGTAAGTCGAGGGTACACCCTGCACTATTTCATAATCAGGTTTCCCCTCCTTCAACTTGTAACCGTAAGTCATAGCGTCCTCATGGCCACTGTAGACCCCAAACGGCTTTCCTTGCACTATCGGCATCTCCTGCAGCTTGGTATTATAATAATTCGGTCCGTACGGTACTTGGGTTGACGTAGGAACATTCTTATGAGTAAATGGTGCTCCCTGATTCAACCACACAGGTTTCTGGTTTTGGTCCACCTGTTTCGATCCTGCGTATGTGTTCTTAGTTGAGTTGTTACTTTGATTTATTGTAACATCCTCGTTCGGTTTATCTTTTTGAACCTCTTTCACTGGATTGTGGTATTTGACCTGCTCCGAGGCTTCACCTTCAGAATCCAAGGTCTTCTCAGTCTGACTGCCACTCTGCCACTCTGGCTGTCCTTGAGTTGGCGTCTGATCAAAGGTTTGATGCTGAGTGTTCACTGGCTTTGTGGGTTCTGGTTTTGTCTTGGGTTTGGAAGGATTGTGGTACTCTATGGCTCCTGTTGGTAGATGCTCTTCTGTTTGAGGTCTCACTGGAACTACTGGTCGTTTGTTCTCGGGGTAGAAGTGCAGTGGTCTGTCTTGGACGTCCACGTGCTGAAAAGACAAACATCTTTTAATTCACTGATATCCAAATCACCTTTCATAGGTAGCAAGAGGTAGCTTATAAGAACACAACCTAAATAACAGAGCAAGGTGGACCAATATAACCAAAGATGGTTCAGGTCATCATAACATTAACTCAAAGATAATTATCACCTACATGGCTCTTGTAGAGCCTTACTCACCTGAGGACGAGATCCAAACGAAGGTTGCCTCTCAGTCACCTCCTTCACGTCCGGCTTCGACGTCGTCATCCTAGGAGGTTCATGATGAATCTGCGGGTTCGTGGGTGGTCTATGAGGCAGCACAAACGTATTCTGGTTCTTCACCGGAGGTCTCTGCGACCCGCTATACACAGGCTTCCTCACGTTAGGCCTCTCAACATATACAGGTCTATCCAAAGGACGACCAGTAGTAGTCCTCAGAGGAGGACGCGGTCTCATTCTATTATTCACCAAAATCCTCGGCGGTTTCTTGTCCTTCCAATTGGTATTCAAAAGTATTTCATTCCCGGAGTCCGGCTTCGCCAACAGAATATATCGATGAGCATTATCCGACGAACCAGACATTTCCGTCCTCCTCGGCGGAGTATTCGGGTCTGCAGGTTTTGGTAGCTTCGGATATTGACCTCTCGGTGGTAAGTGATTGTTGGAGAGGACGTGAGAGGGGTGTGGTACACCTTGTGGACGAATGTTCACTGTTTCGGGTCTATGATGCACCAGGATCTCTGTGTGCACGTGTCCTTGACCACTTAGGGTACCTGAACCGTCGTGTTTGATCAGATGTACGTCCGATGGCTTCTTCTCGGGCCTTCCGGGAGCTTCTAACTTGTCCTGCGGTCTCTCGTACTCGAAACGACCTGGGGACAGTGGGATCACTGGACGGTTGTGCGAAGGGTGCTTGTCGAGCTGGGGCTTGAAGTTCAGAGGTGGCGATGGGGGGACCATGTAGTCTGCTGGGTCTTTTCCGTTGGAATACTGCGGCAGGTCCTCCACCTAAATCAAATTCATTTCATTCCTGTATTATTGCTATATTATTCTAATTATGTTGGTACTTAAGTTCGACTACTGGTGCTTATGTTACTTAAGTTTGACTATTGGTGCTTATGTCAGTACTTAAGTTCGACTATTCTTCTATAAATTAACATCGCAATTACCCTTTGAATTCCAACGAAACCCAATCCAACTTCCGACTCAGGATACGGTGAAGGATCGTCGAAGTATTGTCCACTGATATGTGGCTCACTCGTATCACCAAATATCAAAGCTTGAGTCCCACCCTGAGGAATCACCACATTGGCCACCTGGCTGGGTTGAATGTTGACCAGCAATGGTTGTCCAGTTGATCTATCAATCACGTGTGGTACCTGATGAACTATTGGCTCCGCTGGTTTAGGTTTGGGTTCGGAACTCTGAATGACGATGGAGGTGTCGGGGAGCAGGGGATCCCTCTGGGCCCATGGAGGTCGTTTCTGGTCCTCGGAGAGGAGTGTAGGCCATGGTTTCTCTAGTGGTGGCTTTACCGAGTCGATCTTCTGAAAAAGTCACAGATCTTTCATTCGTTTGATTTTAAATTTGATGATTGGCTACATCAATAGGAAATACAGCCTCAGAAGAATCAGACTTGCTCCTAACTTAACCGTACCTGATCAAACTGTGGATGCGGTGGAGATAGTTTCAGAGGATCCTTAGCGCTCCAAGGTCTCCTCGGCTTCTCCGGACTCCACTCCGGCTCGTTCAGCTTCAGATTCGGATTAGCGTACTGCTCAACGTTAGGTCTATCCGGAGGTTTCAACAGAGGATCATTTTCCATAACATCCTGCTTCGAACCCATCCTCTTAGGCGGCGCCTGAATAGAATGCAGCTTCTGAGGCTGTTTAGGTATCAAACCCTGATTCGTGTCAATAGGCATCGACACCGGTATCTTCAAATGCTCCTCGTATACTTGATGAGCTGGGTATATCTGTATCTGAGGTCCCTTGTGACCCTGAAGAGTTTGTTGCGGCTTAGAATCGTCTCGATCGTTCTCCAGAACTTCCAGAACGGGGTGTACCGGTATATTTGGTACTGGCAATGGCGGTGGCTTCATACCGATGTGCTCTTCGTCCTCTAAGAACGTCTGAGGCGGTCTGGGCGCCATTTTTCCGGGTTTGCCGATGATCACGTCGCTGTTTGCTGTGATCACTTCTCCTGGAGAGATCGGAATACCGTCTGCTAGGCTGGAGGCCACTTTGTGACGCGTCTCGATGTAGTTGTGGTTTAGGTTCGCCAGATGAGTACCTTGAAGACGAACACATCGTTAAACAAATTCTATATTTCGGTTGATTTTGGTTGAAATTATCTAGATGATTTTTTCAGATAAAAAAATTATCTTTCAGCTGATTTTTCAGATAAAAAATTATCTTCCAGATGATTTTCTAGATAAAAAATTATCTTGTAGATGATTTTTCAGATAAAAAATTATCTTCCAGATGATTTCTCAGATAAAAAATTATCTTTCAGCTGATTTTTCAGATAAAAATTTATTTTCCAGACGATTTTCCAGATAAAAAATTATCTTCTAGCGAAGCTTTCAGATAAAAAAATATCTTCCACATGATTTTCCAGATAAAAAATTATCTTCCAGCTAATTCTTCAGATAAAAAATTATCTTTTAGCTGATTTTTCAGATAAAAAATTATTTCTGTATTATATGTCTGACCACAAACGTCATTTTTCCCTATGACGATCAAAGTTAAAGCTAGTAGTGGAAAAGTGTAATCAGTTACACAATAGTGCGATATCGAATCGTTACGTAGATGTCAGTGAAAACGAAGTATGGTTTACAGGAAAATGTTAAGTGAAACTAGCAGGTATTTCCTTACCAATGTTCTGGCTTTCAGCAGCCTCTATATCGCCATCGGCGAACTCTGCCACAGGAATGTAAATCGGCGACCTCTGAGTGGTTACTTCCTGAACTTCCGCTTGCGGTATAGTGTCATTTCTCCGGGTTGCCGATGTTTTTCCTTGCAGCAAACCCGCCATCGCGGTGATGACTGGCCCCAGGGCGGACAAACTATTGATTCCTAAGGATCCGAGACTGAGCAGGTTGCTCACTTGGAGATCGCTGGTGTTCTCGTTGGGTGGCTTCTTGTTTTGGATGGTCTCCCCGGAAGATGTCACATTTTGCTCCTAAAATTATCAGAGATTCTAAGCTTGGAACACACAGTTGTCTAGATGCAGTACATGAACTGACTGTTATTTAAATAACAAAATTTTATTTTTTTATACAGTAAGAAGTTATGATTACCTGACTGATCTGTTCAGAGGGTTTCAAGTTCGACTCACTAACAACCGAGGACGCTTCCGTGGACACCAAACTTGCTGACACTGCTTCATCATTTTGGGTTTCGATGGAAGAGGTTGCTTCCAAAAAACTACTGGTTGTGGTAGGATCTATTTGATCTTCTTCGTCAAAGAAAATAATGGTGGATCCTGTAACGACGTTTTTCACTGGATCAGAGTGATGTGCAGTAGTCAGCAAAGCGTTCATATATCCAGCGTCCAACAAGCTAGGTGCTATCGATTCGGTCACCACGTTTTCTACAATGTGGGACCTGGAGGAGACCGTTGTCGAGGTTTCTCCATCTGGTCCAGCCTGTAATGTTTCACATATAACATTTTTGCAATGTTGCTTTTGTATTAAAGTAATTACCTGAAGTAGCGTGGTGAAGTACGTGAACGTCGTCAAATAGGTTTTCGTGGCAAAGATTTGGATTGGTTCCGGAGTAGGGTTGACCAGGGTGGTCTTCGTGGTCGTCTTCTTGACAGGCACTTTCTCCAGCACCAAATCGGTCGATGTCGCAACGTTCGTTCGAACTACGGTGCTGCCTTTCTCTAGGAAGGTGTTATAGTATGTATAGGTGATATAATAAGTCTTCATCACGTCGGTCATGCTCTCCTCCGTGCTGTCCAATGCTGTTAACGTGGTGGTCACGCTCGTTGGTCGGGGTGGTGGTGCAGATTCTGTGACTATCAGCTAAAAAAATTATTTATTATTATTAATTCACTTTACTATTGTAAAAGTCTTTCAAGGTTTCACAAAAAATTTCACAAATATCTACCTTCTCCACATCACTTCTTCCTGTATAATATTTTCATAACATTCTCACCATAAATTTCACAACATGACCCCATACTTTCACCAGCACACAACCTTTACTATCTCCAATAACCCCTACATAAAAAATTGTCTGAAATATTAACCTGAGTAACAGTGTCACTGGTAGTTTCGATTCTGGTTCGTCCATCCTCCATGAAAGTCTTCTCCAACATCCTGGTACTGAGATACGTGTTCGTTTCTGGTCTCGGTGCTTCGGATGGCTCGAGGATCATGTGAAGATAATGCTGAGGAGCGGTTACCGTGTTCGTTATCACCTTCGTGCTGCTCTCTAGAGCATCGTTTACGTTCGAGTGATCGGTGTTCAGAGTTAAGTAGGTGTAGGTCGTCTTGAACACCTCCGTCCGGAGAGTCGGCGACGCGTCTAGGGTTACTGCTGCGGTCTCTGAACCTGGTTTCCGGTGACGTTCTTCCGTCGCTGTGTTGGCTATCACCTTCAATTATTTCAAGTTTGAGGTAAAATTATGTGGAAACTATATTCAATTATTGGGATGTGCAATTTTTAAATTTGATATCTGAGATTTATGAAATTTTTGACACTATTTTGTGGTTAGGTAAAATTAGGACAATCTATTAGATTAGGTTAGGTTATGACTAGGATATGATTAGATTGTGATTAGATTAGGTTTTGCAAGATTTGTTGCATTATAGTTTAGCTAGGTGTAGTTTAAGGTTAGGTTCAGTTAGGACCAGTCAATTGAGGTTAGGTTAGATTAAGCTAGCTTGTGTTTTGATTTAGTTAGGTGTACCTTAAGGTTAGATTCAGTTAGGACCTGCCAATTGAGGTTAAGTTACATTAAGCTACTTTATGTTATGGTTTAACTAGATGTAACTTACAGTTAGGTGCAGTTAGGATCAGGCAATTTAGGTTAGGTTAGATTAGGCTAGCTTATGTTATGATTTGACTAGGTGCACCTTAAGGTTAGGTTCAGTTAGGACCAGGCAATTCAAGTTAGGTTAGATTAAGCTAGCTTATGTTACGATTTAGTTAGGTGTAGCTTAAGGTTAGGTTCAGTTAGGACCGGTCAATTGAGGTTAGGTTAGATTAAGCTACTTTATGTTATAGTTTAACTACATGTAACTTACAGTTAGGTTCAGTTAGGATCAGGCAATGTAGGTTAGGTTAGATTAGGCTATGAGTAAATTGACGTTAGATTAAATCAAGGTGGATCATGTCAGGTTAGGTTAGATTAAGGTAAATTATGTCAGGTTAGAGCAGATTAAGGATGTTTTGAAGTTAGATTAAATTAAGGATGCTTTTAAGTTAGATTAGATTAAGTATGATTTTAAGTTAGATTAGATTAAGGATGATTTTAAGTTAGATTTGTTTAAAAATGATTTTAAGTTGGATTAGATTAAGGATGATTTTAAGTTAGATTAGATTAAGGATGATTTTAAGTTAGATTAGATTAAGGATCATTTTATGTTAGATTAGATTCAGGATGCTTTTAAGTTAGATTTGTTTAAAGATGATTTTAAGTTGGATTACATTGAGGATGATTTTAAGTTAGATTAGATTAAGGATCATTTTAGGTTAGATTAGATTCAGGATCATTTTATGTTACATTTGATTCAGGATCGTTTCAAGTTAGTTCCATAAACGTGTCTAAACAGTCGACAGCAAACTATTATTACCTGTTGTTCCGTGGAAACGGTAGTTGTGCCGTCCTTGGTGATCGTAGTCAGATACGTGAACGTGGTGGTACACGTCTTGGTGACAAATTCATTCGGCTTATCTTGAGGAAGCATCATGACAACCGTGTCGGACAATGTCAGCGTAGGTTGAGGCATAGAATTCTCCCATCGTAATGCCGGCGTTGGACCGGCAACGATCACCTCGACTCCATTCGACATCACGCGAGTAGCTAAGTTGAACCTTCGGCCTTCTTCATCTTTCGCTTCGTATTCTCCTGTCGTGTTACAATTCCACAAGTGAAGCGATTACAACAGAGTCACGTTTTCGCGGCTGACAATGTACACGGTTTACCTGAACAATCTAGAAACTGTACAGCTGTTCGTACTATTCGGACGTCCGAACACTGATCACACTTTCAGAGAACAGAGGAGTATTCGACAGAAAACAAATGTACAGAGAAACATACGAGAACGGAAAATTCAGTATGTACATGTTCTTCATTTACAGGTATATACACTTCTATTGTACAGGGAACAATTTCGACCGCCAGAAGCCAATTTGAAGTGAGACAAGTATGTACAGTCTCGAGGGGAGAGAGAAGTTTCTATTAGTCTAAAGAATATATTTTACATGGATCGTCGTGTGGCCCGTTTATTGTCACTTTGGTGGATTACTCTCTGATTTTTATATTCCAGACAGAAAAATTTAACAAGATTGTTATACACAAGTTTGGCAACATAGTCCATATCACCACATTTTAAATTCACAACCATCACATATCATGCTTATCATAGTTGTTGATCGTTCAACCTAAGCTTCGGGCCACACGTCGATCATCATAGAAAATGCTCGGACAGCCGGCGTGGCTACTCACCAGCAACAGGAACTGGACTATACACAGACGACGCGGGTTTCGTTGTCTCCACGGTAGGAGTGACAGTCACCGTGACGGGCACCGTCAACGTAAGGGTCGTCACTCTGGGTCTGACGGTCGTCGAGGATGTCACTTTCGTCTCCAGTCCGTTCAGTTGCGTCACCACGTACGTGTACGTTCTCATGCGTGTCGACGTCACGATCGTCTCGGTATAGTAAACGCTCGTGCTGGGTTCAAGGTCGGGCGTGGAAATCGTTTCGTGCACGTCGGCGATCGGTTTCGAGGGTAAAATCTCGGGGAAGTCCGGCCTCGACAGGGACAGATAGAGGTCGTCGGCTAAGCCAGCCTCGATGTCCTCGGGCGTCGGCGACGTGATCGATGTCGTCACCTTCGACTCGAGGCTGGGGGTGACTTCGAGGACCATGGAGGTCCTCTGCGTCTCTGGAGAGGTGTAATCGACCTCCAGGGGGATCACGCTGGGTATTTCGGTGTCCTCGAACGAGGCGGAGGATTCGTGGGACGTTGAACGAGACGTCTCCAGAGGCAGAACGCTAGCGAATGTGGAGGAAGAGAGTGAAGAGGTTTCTATCGGTTGCACCGTTAACGCTCCTTCCGTCTCTTCTGACTCCGGAACTGGAGTCACACTGGAGATTTCAGTGTGTTCAGAATGTTTCAGAATAATTTCACTCTGTGTTTCAGGTTCGATCCTCTTCATAGAACGCTCTGAATCCTTCTGAGTTATCAAATCTTCCGAGGATGTAACTTCAGATGACTTCGAATCTTCCTTCGACGAACTTTCAGATTGAGTTACTGTGACTTTAGGTTCAATCTCAGGAGATTCTTTGCTTGTAGACTCAGTCTGAGTTACGCTAGACTCAACCTTCTTACTGGAGTCCTCAGGTTCTTCCAATGTCTCTTTGGAGTCAGACTCAGTTGGTACTGTTTCTTTTTCCTGAGAAGCTTCAGTAGTGTCTTCTTCGGTTGGAACTGTTGTAGTTTCAGGTTGAGTGTCTTCTTCGGTTGATTCTTCACTGTATGATTCAGTTTGGGCTTCAGGTTCTTCTGGGTAGTCAGTATGAGATTCTTCTTCTTCGACAGTTGTTGTTTCCTCGTCAGTGGATGTAGTTGTCTCAAATTGCTCTTCAGAAACTGCAGTGGTTGTTTCCACTGACTCAACTGTTGTATGATCTTCTTCTACTTGTTTTTCTTGTTGTTCTTCTGTTTCTTCTTTTTCTTCTTGTTTCTCTTGTTTTTCTTCTGTTTCTTCTTTTTCTTCTTGTTTCTCTTGTTTTTCTTCTTTTTCTTCTTGTTTCTCTTGTTTTTCTTCTATTTCTTCTTTTTTCTCTTGTTTTTCTTCCGTTTCTTCTTTTTCTTCTTCTTCCTCATATTCAGGATACTTAGTAGTCGGATCTTCTTCAACCTTCTTCTCCGATGTAACCGACTCAATTTCCTTCGTAGTCGTCTCTTCAGACTTGTCAGTTTCAACACCTTCCGTCGTAGTTTCTCCTCTTTCCTCTTCTATAACTTTATCTGAAGTCTCTTCAGGCTTCGAAGTGGTTGTCAAAGTATCCTTTCCACTTTCCGTCGTATCCGAGTACTCTTCATACTCATACTCATCATCAGACGGTGGGAAGAAGAAATTATCCGTAATGATCACCGGTTCCTCCGCGGTTGTTTCTTCGACTACCTTCACCGTAGTGTCCTCCACCTTATCTTCGCTTTCTATCTCTTCAGGTTTGCTGTCGATAACATTAGGAGGTTCCTTTAACTCCGGAGTAACGGTGGAAGTGACATCTTCCTTGTTCTCTTCCTCATCATCCCCTTCTTCGGTGTACTCTTCATCGTACTCGGAGGACGCGGTGAAGAAACCAGTGGTGATAATCGCAAAAGTAGGCGTCGGCTGAACAGGTCTGACAGCGACCAGCTTCTTCCTGGTGATTCTAGCCTTCTTCTCTGTAGTCGTTGGCGTGACAGACTCGAGTTTTCTCCGTCTGGTTATGGTGACTTTATGACGTCCAATCTCTGATCGATAACTTTCAGGCTCCAAGTCGCTCTGTATCGAATTAGCCAAACCTAGAGTCCTAACTCGAGTGACCACGATTCTCCGTGGCGTGTGACTGGCTACCGTTAA
This sequence comes from Megachile leachella, assembly GCA_963576845.1. Classification (NCBI taxonomy): domain Eukaryota; kingdom Metazoa; phylum Arthropoda; class Insecta; order Hymenoptera; family Megachilidae; genus Megachile; species Megachile leachella. The sequence goes on from OY756255.1 coordinate 12,365,049, forward strand.
CGAAGAAGGCTCTTCGGTCCTGGGAGCCACGGGTCTGCGTCTAACAACAGTCAGCTTGTGCTGTCGTCCGTTCTTTCTGACGACGGGTACGCGTATTCTGACTCGTTTTCTGGGCGTCTCTTCGGGGTAGTCGGCGCCAGGCTCGGTCATAATCCTGGACGACCAACTATCGGTTCGCCCGTGCACGTAATCGGGGTTGCCTAGCTGGTAGTCGTGAGGATAGTCATCTGAAAAGACGACGTTCTCGCTGTGTCAGGGGTGAGATAATCCTCGCCGCGTGTGGATTAGATTCTACGCACACGGTGGACGGGGCGGTCGTCGAGTGTGTTAAGCGTCCGGCGAAAGGGCGGGTAGGTGGGTTAAACAACATTGCCAGACATTCCATCAAACGTGGTTTCGTGCACTTAGTAGCGGTTACTCATCGCGCGGTGTGCATATACTGCGCCGTTGTCCGGACAAAAACAGAGAGAGGTACCATGCGTTGAGATTCATTGTTGTCGTGTGGGCGCGCGTGCGGCGGCGGATTCAAGGCTGTGTTAGTACGTGGACGTAGTAGAGGAGGATCCGTTCGGGTGGGGAGAACAGAGAAGAGAAAAAATGGGGGAGCGAACAGGACGTGTGACGGTGATCGAGAGACAAGACGTGGGTCTCGATCAACCGAAGCTGCGAGCTTTCCACGGTTCTCGGAGACGACGTGGTCCTCTGGAAGGACCGTCCCCGAACACTCGCTATATTACACGGACAGCAGTCGCTGTGAAACGCGGGGACGGACGCGTGACTACCGGCTTACTACGGAAAGGTCGTCAGCTTCGATCTAGGTGGGCTTTCATGAGTGGCGATGGACTTAATCGAATGATAACGGTTAGAGGGGCAGAGAGAATGATTTATGGGGGGAGGTTCTAACGTAACGCGGAAGGAGGGGTTAGGTACGGATGGACGTGGAAATGTGCCGTCCGACGTCACCCACTACGCTCTCGAGACTCTGTGTCGGCGCGTGTGCGTCCATGGAGTCCTCGCTACTCGCTAGAACAGGGATCTCCGATCCCGCGTGCAGCGAGGGCGGGATCGAAGCCCGGACCTCCGCGTGCGTATCCTCCCCGATATCCCTTCGTCTCCTGGAGGAGCTGACCGCGTCGCTCACTTTGACGGTGCTCAAAACAGTGCTGAACTCCCCTGGCCTACGACCGGACACGTACAGAGTCACCACGCTGGACTCCTCCTTGTGGCCGCTCGAGTGATCCTCCTTCTTCTCGTACTTGCCGCGGCTGTTGCGCGGTTTAGAGATCTTGGACGGTTTGGCGGATTTCTGGTACTCCTGCACGTCGTCGTCCTCCCCGGAGTACTCGTAGCTGTCCTGCTTGTAGTCCGAGTCGGCCGGCTGGTGCCTCCTCTCGACCTCACCTGGCAGAGTGTTGCTCTGGGTGAAGGGAGGCGCCGCGAACACGGGATCCAGAAGAGGATTCGCGTTCTTCGGAGGCTGAGGTTGTTGCAGGAGCAACAGCAACGAGTTCAGGTTGGCCGCTGGCAGAGCAGCCGTCGGGGTCACCACCACCGTGTCCGTGATGAACTCTGTCGCGGTGACCACGTTGGTCGAGGTGTCCACCAAGGTCGTCAGGATCTCTTTGCCGCGGAACGTGAGCGGAATCACGGTGCTCTGTTGCTTGGTGATGGTGGTGACGTAGGATGTGGTGCGCGTGTTGTACTGGGTGGACGGTGTGCCCTGCGGCTGCAGGAGGGGGTTTGCCTGACCTAACTGACCGAGAAGCAACTGCGACAGCAGGATGTTCGCGAGAGGAGCGTTTTCGGGTATGGAGGGCTGTATGGTGGACACTACGTTCTCTACGGAGTACACGGTCGTGGGTACGATCACCGATTGCGAGGCTCTGCGACCTCCTAGGGTGGTCAGCGTGTGGGAGACCCGGGTGGTGGGCGTCTCGTGTAACAAGAATCGAGTTACCTCGGTTTGACCTTGCAAGTTTGTACCCGTGACTTCGCTAACGATCACTACCAGCGGCCTGCCGTCCCCACCTGTCACGGTACTGTACTGGGAGGGAGCCAACACCTCGGTGCTGGCCTGAGCGGTTATGATATTTCTCTGTTCCGTGATGCCGTTATTTACAACGGGGATCGTCACCTCGGTGGGCACGTAATGGGTCACCGTGATCGTCCCGTCAAAGTCTGGGTAAACGGTGGGTGATTCCCTAATGTCCTCGCGGGAACCTCGAGGCCTCTGCGAGGAGGATCCTCGTTTGCTACCGTTCCTACTCGACGACCTCGAAGAAGCACGAGATGGCGGTACTCGTCTGGAGCTGGTCGACTCGGCGGACTTGTTAGAATTGTTTCGTAACCTCGGAGGTCTCACTCTTTCCGTATTGCTCGTGGTTCTACTATTCGATCTGGACCCCGAAGAACTCGGTCGTTTGTAGTTCGACCTACTCGTAGAGGTTCCGTCTTTTTCTCTCAAAGTGAACTGTCTCCCATTACTAGACGCTGGCGACGGTTTTATTCTGGACGAGGTTCTGTCACCGTTCTGCTTTCTGTTCCTGACGCTTTGACTCGTCTCCGAGGACTCTGCCGACGATTTTTCAGGACTGTTGCCCGACTTGGACGGAGGTCGAGAGGTCGTTAGAGACCTTCCTCGGTTATTGTAACGAGCGATGGGTTTAGTGGTGGCTTTCGTGGTCTCCTCTTTATTAGACGCGCTCTCCATCACGTCGGACTTGTCTTCAACCTTCGAACTCGATTGATTAGGTCGGCGGAATCGATTGGTCAGCGACCTTAATTGACTCGCCTGTCTACGAGTTCTTCTCAACCTCGAGAACGGTCTGATCTGTACAGTCGGCTTGATAGATTTCCCAGATCGGCGATTAACATTCGCTGTGGTTCTGTCTTCGTGTTCCGAGCCTTCGTAATCGTTGTCCGCTATTTCCTCGACAGGATCATCCTCAAAATTCTCCTCACCCTCTCCCTCCAAATCTTCAGGATCTAACTCCTCGGTAGGTTCGGGTTTCTTTCCAAATAGCCCTCGAGGAGGAAATAAACCAGCGCCGCCCTGTCTAGGTCTAGTCGAGATCGGCGTATTGGCTCTACCGTTGGTACGTCCATTGCTGACCTTGGGAGCAGTCGGCGGAGTCGTTCTATTCAGATTCCCGTTTCTTCTGGTGGTCGTAGGTGGCCTCGGAGTGGTTCCAGTCCTCCCAGAATTGTTCAAATTAATCGGCCTGCGGAATCTCAGAAGAGGATTCGTCGACCTCCTCGACGACTCCGTAGTTGTCTGCAGAGGTGTCGTCACAGTCTCCCCACCCTCCACATCATCGGTGTACAGAGTCTCGTCCGTCACCAAGGTCGTCGTGGTGAATTCATTAGCGTCGTTCTCTTGGTCATCGTGCTTCACAGTTGGCTGTCCACGAAGAAGCGTTGAAGAGGCTCGAATAGGTGGTCTGTACCTGCTGGAGGTTCCAGGGTACACAGAACTCGACGCACGAGTCGCAGCCCTTGCCGAGGAGCCTCTAATAGAAGTCGGACCGCGTCTGTTCCCTTGGAACACCGAAGACGGCGTTATTCTAGCCTGCGGTCTACCTCTGGTACTTCCCACCGACGACGCGTAAGAGCTCGCAGTACTCGGAGAGCCTCTCCTTCCAGCGAACCTTCTGGACCCTGCAGGAGACAACGTCGAAGAGTACGGACCTATCGGTGAACTGACTCTGCCCCTCGACGAGGCGAACCTGTTGCTCTTCCCGGCTAAGGTCGCCGTTATCGTCGGAGTCGCATCCGTTCTAGTAATCGTGGTTGCTCCTTGAGCACCTTTTCTCTTCGGGTTGAATGTAGGCCTGCTCCTAGAGACGAACGGTCTGATCGCAGGCGTGAAGGTCCTCTTTCTCGTAGAGAACGTCAGTCTCGACTTTTTCTTGGAACTCTGTCCGTCTTCACCCTCTTCACTGTCCTCCTCGCTCTCGTCGTTCTGTTCGGAGTCTTCCGCGTCAGGAGACTCGGTGGTCGGGTCCTCTGACATGGAGGACTGGATCACTGCGGGTGAAGGCGATATTTCGGGGACGTCCGTGGGTTTCGTGGGCGGCAAGGTCGCTGTCGGCGCGATGCTGACGGTTGGAGTCGACAGGAAGCTGGAAGTGCTTTCTATGATTTGAGCGTATCTGCCTTCAATACTCGTTCCAATTACTTTAGACTGGTACACTATAGTGGTTCCGTTGTTCTCGATTTGGCCTTGGATCAACCTCACCAGGCCAGTTCGGTGACCATGAGTGGGTGGAATGGTCGCCTTTCTCTCTTCGTTGATCTTCGTACTTGAAGTGCTCTCAATAACCTTGGCGTACAGACCATTCAACGAAGTACCAATCTGCTTCGTTGTGAAGTAAATCGTGGTGACTTCATCTGCGTCCACCACGCTGCCCTTGTTCATCGACAGAACACCCGTCGGGAGAACTGGAGTGGCGATCGATGGCAGAGGTGGTGTCTCTATTCTCGTCGAACTCTCAACAACCTGAGCGTACAATCCGTCAATATAAGTACCATGAACATCAGTCATGTAATGAGTTGTGGTTCCATCGTTGACTTGACTGGACCTGACCGTAGAAATGAGTCCTATCTTTGGAACTTCGCTGGTTTTGGACGGAGTGACTGGCTTCTCTTCAGTCGTTAAACTTTGCTGATACACGGGTCCATCGATTGCTCTTCCAGTCGCCAACTGCGGTGTGGCGACAACTTCAGGTACGGAGACGCTGGTGACAGTCTCCAGTCTGCTGTTTAAGATAGTCTCGTTACCGATGTATGAGGTTGTGAAGTAGGTGTAAGTGGTATAGTACGTGACAGGTTCCGGTGAAATAGTGGAAGACTCTAAGGTACTCTGTTCAGCAGGAGCGGTCGTGATATCCTTGGATGTGGTTCCAAGTTCCTCTGTTTTTACGTTTTCAACAGGGTTAATGATCGAAGGTGTCACCTCATTATCAGCAGTGATCTTAGACTCCTTGTCACTGACAGGACTCTCTTCGCTGAAGGAGGACATTGGTCTGTAGGTCATAATAACACCCAGTTCGACGGTAGGAGTGGGTGCAACCCCAGGAGTCACAACGTTGCTCACGGTTTCCTCTCGACTCGTGGTAACCGTGTCACCTCCCTTATAAAACGTGGTCCAGTAAGTGAACGTGGTGAAGTAAGTAACCGGCAATGTACTCGCTTCCATGGGTACCACAGCAGTGGGTCTGATGGTCTCGGTCACCACGTTGGTTACAGTTTCCAAGCGACTCACCACGTTCGACTCATCGCCCTTGTACATCGTGGTGAAGTAGGTGAAGGTCGTGTAGCTGGTTTGAAGAAGGAGAGTGGGAGCTGGTTCTACTTCGTGGTGATTCGACTCGGACAGCTCCTGATCCTCCGGAACCGCGTTCCTCTTGTCCATCACGTCCAGCAACGTTCCGCCTCCTGAACTTGTGGAGGACACCACATCGGTGATCATGGAGCCCAACACTTCTCCCTCCATTGGAGGATTCGGAGTCACCTGAGCGTTTACCTCGAACCCACGGAACAGATCTACCTTCTCCGTGGTGGGTTCCTGCGTAGTGGGATACTCCGTCGTTGTCTCTTTCAGCTCAGGTGCTGTCACAGGCTCTTCAGGGGTAGTCTGCTGCTGTTGCACCTTCTTCGCTAAAAGTAGAGCCTCCTCCTGAGACTTCTGCCTCTGAAGAGCTTCCAGATACGCCAGAATCTCTGGGGGAACAGCTGGTTTCGCTTCTACCGGTTTCTCTTCCGCCTTTGGCGTAGTTGGAACCTGTGTTTCTTGGGTCACTGGCTCAACCGCTGTCGGCTGAATGGTTTCAGTGACAACGTTGGTGAACACCTCGGTTCTAGTTTCAATTTCCGTCTCATCGTCCACGAAGATAGTGGTGAAGTAAGTGTATGTTGTATAGTAAGTCTTGATCTGCTCCTTGACCTGCTCCGTTGGCAGAGCAGGAGTTGGACTGGGTTCGATCTCAGGAACTGTTTGCTTCGTGTCCTCGAAATCTTTGCTGTCCGCCGCTTCCGTAGGAATATTATGATCAGTTGTGGTGTCCTGCTCCTGCAGAGTAGTCAGAGCCTCCTCAGTCGTCTGTTCCAAGGTCGTCGGATACTTCTCAGTCCCCTCTTCAGGTGTCGTCGAAGGCAGGACACTGTCCAAGATCTTTGTTGGCGATATCAGGGTGGACTCATCCTTCTCAAACAACCCTGCCACAACCGCAGACACTCCGTTCGGACCAACGGTCTGTGTGATCACGTTCGTCTCAACCACCTCTCTACTAGAAATACTCGACGTGCTCTCCTGGAAGAAGGTGGTCAGATACGTGTACGTGGTGTACAGTGTCTTGAATATCAGCTCTATCTCCTCGTCCTGCTTAGTGGTCTGCTCCTCTTCGGCTACGTTGACCAAATTCGGAGGCGTCCTCGGTGGCTCAGTCAACGCTGTCGGAAGAACGGCAGTCGCAGTAGCGCTGGGTACAATCAGCTCCGTCAAATAAGTAACATCCGAAGAGACCACTTCTCTAGATCGAATCGAAGTCGTGGTCTGATCTCCATCAGGAATGAAGAAGGTAGTGAAATAAGTGAACGTCTTGTACACGGTGGAAGGAAGAAGTCTGGTAGCCAACGTGACCTTCTCCTCATCACTGAATACGTCCTTGCCGTCTTTTCCGAGGTTGTTCTTCGAGGTACCTCCTTTGATGCTGCGACCCTGCGGATCTCCAGCGATTATATCATTCGGAAACTCGTCCTCCAAGGTCGGTGCAGCCGACTCGGTAGTGCCGAGGACCCTTCTGGCGCTCTCCAGTATATCCTTCAAGGTCGTCAACACGCTATCTGTGGTGTCCTTCAACGGAGTGGTCAGCTCATTCATTTCTAACGGAGACTCCTCACTCGTGGTGATCATTCTAGGAGTAGTACCCGTCGTCATCTCCAACGTAGTATCCTGATCACCTTCCGACTCCTCTGTAGCAGTGGTCCCATAATCCACCGTGGTATCTCCAGTACCATAACTAGCAGTAGCTTCATCGGGGAAGAAGTACACGTTCGACGACGTGTGAATGACCTGCGCATAGTCGGTGCCAATATAAGTCCCGTAAATCAGACTCTTATAGTGCGTGGTGATGCCATCCTTAGAAGTAGTGGAGTCCAGGACTTTGAGCAACCCGGTGGGTTTCAAGGAGGCAGTTGTCACATCCGGTACCAGCAGCAGCGGCTCCGTGGACGTACTCGAAGACTCGACTTCAAAATCCTCCGTAACACTAGGCTGAATGTTGGCTCTGTTAATGGCGTCCAGAAGAGGATCACCCGTCGGGCTGTTGGGATCAGACTTCCTCCCAGGATGCTTCGTTGTCTCCTGACCTGCGACGACACTAGTAGGTCTAATCTGCACAACGGCGACCCCGTCATCGGGTCTCAAAGTCGCGTCACCTTTGATAGTAGTCGCAGGACGACCTGCAGGAGCCGGCGACGTGCTGGGCGAGAAGACGATGACCGTTTCACCTACGGTAGTAGTGAAGTCAGCGAAACCGTGGTACGTCACTGTGGCCAAGGGTTTGGTGTCCACCTTCTTCTGCACCTGAGCTTTGGGCTGCGGTTTGAAGATCTTCGGCACGCGGGGTCTGAAGCTTTTAGGTTGATCATCTTCCAGGTTGTCGAAACTGCTGCCTACGTATTCGTGTTTGACGGTGTACGTCGGTAGGTTATCAGCGGGCCTAACCTTCGCGGGTTTGAACCTCTGATCCGAGCTAGGCTCTCTTCTGCTGAATATGTCGTTTTCCCTGGAAAGTTCGTCCAGCTTCGTCGCAGCCTTTTCGCTGTCTTCGGAACTCTTTTCCTCGCTGTCGTCCTTTGCTTCTTCGATTTCTTTGAGTGCCTTGATGGGAGCGTTATCCAGAGCTATCCTGAGCTGCCAGTCGTCGCTGGGCGTCCTCGAGGGGTAAACTACGTAAGGAGTGGGCGAATCGGGAGCTGGGTCCTTCTCGTAGAACACCCTGCTCGAAGTAGCCAGAATCCTGGCGTACAAACGACCATTGTCCAGGGTGGTACCCACTACTTGGGTGGCGAACTCTGTGCTAGCGCCGTCCTGGACGAACGTTCTCGCGGTTTTTGTTAGGAGACCGACCGGAGGGACGGATTTACCGGGTCGTGCCGAGACTAGGAGGACCGTGGTAACCCCTGGGATAATGAATATCAACGAGTTTTCGGGACCGTTCGGGGACACGAGCCGCATGGGGGAGCACGAGTTCATTCAACCGGTCGTTTATTCGGTCGATCGACCAAGGTCCAGTCACAGTTAATTCGTCCGTGTCGTGTCGGTGTTAGCCGATCGAGCGATCGGCCGATTCGTTTGTTCGAATGCGTGTAGTTTTGATTTTTGTTTAGTTTAGATAATGTAGGTCGTCGGAGAGACGGAGTGGCGGGCGGACGTTGGAGGCAGACGGCATCCAGTTGTTGAGAAGAGTTGAAGAGGCGAGGAGCAGGCGGGAGCAGTAACAGAAACAGAAAAAAAGAGACAGACGATCTTAGTAGACGAGTCATCCTGTTGGTAGCCTAGAGCACCTGCTCTATGTCCCCGTTACCCTGTCACGAGTATCGATTTCCGATCGTCGCGCGTTCACGGACCGATCGTTCCGTTCCGCGGAAAACGAGACGGCCCTGATCGCGATCGATCGAACATGTCACAGGCGTTAGGTTTATGTACGTACCAATGTATGTACATCTCGACGGACCTGACAGCTCGTTCTATATCCATTTCGTTATCTTTTACAACGGATAATTCATAATTTAATAATTTTGTTGGTTATTTCATTTCATAGTTTTTTACGTGAATAACGTCTATTCCTTGTGGTTTCAAGCTATCATGAAAAGCTGCTATTCTGTTTAAATATTGTTTTAGGAGTGATATGTGTATTAAGGAAGAATTTCAATTTTCTTGTTAGTGATGTAATGCGTTGATAATATGGCGCTTGGCAATATAACGCGAGGCGATAGAACATGAGGCGATATAGCGCGTTGCAGAATAATGCATGGCAATGCAGTGTGTGGAATTAAAGCACGTAGCAATATATCGTGTGGTGATACAGCACGTGGTAATGCAGCGCGTGGCGATATAACGCGTGCCGATGTAACGCGTGGCGATATAACGCGTGGCGATATAACGCGCGGAATTCCACTCATGGCGATATAATGCGTGGGAATTCCACGCGTGGTGATATAATGCGTGGGAATTCCACGCGTGGCGATATAATGCGTGGGAATTCCACGCGTGGCGATATAATGCGTGGGAATTCCACGCGTGGCGATATAACGCGTGGTGATATAATGCGTGGCGATATAACGCGTGGAATTCCACTCATGGCGATATAATGCATGGGAATTCCACGCGTGGCGATATAATGCGTGGGAATTCCACGCGTGGCGATATAATGCGTGGGAATTCCACGCGTGGCGATATAACGCGTGGAAATTCCACGCGTGGCGATATAACGCGTGGTGATATAATGCGTGGCGATATAACGCTTGGAAATTCCACGCATGGCGATATAATGCGTGGGAATTCCACGCGTGGCGATATAATGCGTGGAAATTCCACGCATGGCGATATAACGCGTGGTGATACAGCGCGTAGTAATGCAACGCGTGGAATTATAGTATGTGGCAATATAACGCGTGGTGATATAGAGCGTGCCGATATAACGCGTGGTAATATAATACGTCGTATTATAGCACATATCACGCAAGCATTCTGCAAACGAAATAAAACAGATTTCATTAAAAATTCACAAGACGTTATTCACGCAACTATTTCATAACCGTCACGAATTCTCTCGAATCATTTCGTAGATCATAGTGATTTGTCAAGTCCCTCGAGGCTAGAAGTAAGTCGCATGTCAGTATATCAACCCTTGTACCCAAAGAAAACGGAACGCAAAGTGTGCGGACAAGAAAAATAGCTACACAGAGAGAAACACATATTTCGTAACAATAGTACATATTTTTTTATTATATACACGGCCGCACCTCGCGTCAACACGCACATGAAGATTTCCTTGCAATTTCTTTTTTTTATTTTCTTTTTATATAGAGATTGAACGATCGGTTTTGCTGTGAAAAGAGAAAGGCCAGACAGCTAAGAGAAAGAGAGAGAGATAGAAAGCGAGAGAGAAATGTTGCCGATAGAATTGCACTTGAACGCGGTATTCATTCTGAATTAATAGGCCAATGGAACGCGAGTAAATGAATTAATTCGAGGAGAAGAATTGATCGTTCGAGTGCAATTCCGGTAGCAGGGCGTAATGGATGCAAGATGGCCGCGATTAAAATGCACGACACTCACCTTCTAGATCCCTTTCTATCCTAGGGGCCCTAATTTCTGTTAACGATCCTTCATCTGCAAACAAAAACGTACATTAACATTAGTATTCTAATTCATTCGTATTCTCTCATCGTTAATCATCGGTAGACACCGTGACAAATAGTTAATACTTCCATAAATCTTGTTGATTTGTAGTTTTTATAATTGAGTTTTTTGTTTTCTTATTCTTCTTTCTTTACTTTATGTACTTATGATTTATGTGCTGGGTATGAACAAGTAGTATAATTTATCAATTTTAGATCATATACATATGTGTACATATAGATGTCAATTCATACTTCATTAATACATTGTATAAAAAATATACATATAAAATATACATATGTATAAAATCATAAGTATATGAATAAGTAGATCGTGATCTGCAGACTATAAATAAATAATATAACCTGCAAAGTTTAGATCACACATACACATATGTACATAAACATGTCAATCCACAATTCATAAATATGTGAACATATGTAAAATCATACATATATGATCATATGTAAGATCATACATATATGAACATATACTATTTCCATTTTAATAGAACAGTTATTTATGCCTACGTCAAACAGCAGCAATTAAAAAATTATTAACGACGCATCATACATGAACGTCACCTCTGAAATTAATTACACTTATTAATAAACTCTGGTAAATTTGAAATCAGTTCTTGAAAGAAAAGTTACATACATTGATTTGAGTGATGTAAAACGTAATTTCTTTTACGATCTTCTAATGATACTGACATTTCCATCACAGTTGCATTAACACTTTTTATCGTCCTATGAAATACGTATAATTCATTGGTCAAGGACGTTTAATAGCAGGATTGAGAAAGGAAGCTGTGGGTGGTGAAGGGAAGTTGAAGAATACTTTGAGATGCTGCATTTGGTCAGCCTAGTAATTTTAGTGACGTCACTTGACATCAATATTTTTACTAGAATACAGATGATACCATTATTGATGAGGTTTATTTGAAATGTTTTAGGTTATGTTAGGTCACATATGAAGTTCAAACAAGAAACATAAAATTGTATACATATAGCTTGCAACTGTTATAATAAAGTTAGATAATAAAGTTCTTAATAAAATTTGAGACAGTGAAGACCAAAATGGAGGCCAGCTACACGTGTCACACTTGACATAAATATCTTAGTACTCCAATAAAGATTTTGACGATGAAACCAATAATAATGTAGTTCATTTGAAACTTCTGAAGTTAGGTTAGTCACATTTGAAGTTTAAACAAGTAGCATAAAATTGTACACATACATGCAACTATTGTAATAAATTTACATAATGAAGCTCTTAATAAAATTTGAGACACTGAAGATCAAAATGGAGGCCACACGTGATACACTTGACATAACTCTTTCCACAACACCAAGTAAGGTTTTGAGAATGAAACCAATAAAAATGTAGTTCATTTGAAACATTTCAGATTAGGTCAGGTTACATTTGAAGTTTGAATAAGAAATATAAAAATGTATATATACCTTGCAACTATTACAATAAATTTACATAATAAAGTTCTTAATAAAATTTGAGACACTGAAGGCACAAAATGGCGGCCACGCGTGATACACTTGACATAACTCTTTCCACAACACCAATTAAGGTTTTGAGAATGAAATCAATAAAAATGTAGTTCATTTGAAACATTTCAGATTAGGTCAGTTACATTTGAAGTTTGAACAAGAAATATAAAAATATATATGTACCTTGCAACTATTACAATAAATTTATATAATAAAGTTCTTAATAAAATTTGAGACACTGAAGGCACAAAATGGCGGCCACACGTGTCACACTTGACATAACTCTTTCCACAACACCAATCAATATTTTAAAAATGAAACCAATATAAATGTAGTTCATTTGAAACATTTCATGTTACGTTACATTTGAAGTTCAAAGAAGAAACACAAAATTATATATAGCTTGAAACTACCTAAAAATACCCAATAAAATTGAAGGTAACAAAATGGTGGCCACACGTGTCACACTCGACATAACTGTTTCCACCAATTAAGGTTTTTAGAATGAAACCAGTATCCACTCAAGCCAAATAATAACGATATCAACCTGAATGCATAAAGACAGCAACAACCAGTGTAATATTAACACCATTAAGGCGTTCTCAGAATAACAAAGTAGCGAGGCCTCGAATTCCGCGACGCCTTAAGTAAACCGGTGAACGGACAGAAATGGGACGATGATCGAAGGAAGACAACGTTACGATCGCGAAACGTTGAATAAGGTATAGATACGTATGGGAACGAGAGAAGAAGAGGTCCCAGGCTTCGATGCTGAAGATGTCGTCCGGAGGCCGAGACGTACAGTTATCTGACCGACTCCTTCTCTTCGCGAGAATATCTACTTACTCTTCCGTTTCGAGGCTCGTGCCACGTGCAACGCATACGTACATACATGTGAGTAGATACGTGTATATACATGTGTACATATACATGTGTATGTACGTATAAATGTATTTGGTAAATCGTGTGTGGTACGCAGACGGGAAGAGAACTCGCGTAATATCGTGCACTGGGTGCATCCAATGCGGTAAATTTATTCATGGAAGACGGAAATCGATACAGGTGCTTATGAGAAACTGAAAGTAAAGTCTTAGCGGAGTATGATATTTTTTGCAAATTTGTGGGAGAGATTTTTGGAGGTCTTTGGGGATTTTTGGGGAGGATTTAGGGGATTGTGAATCTCTAAGGGGTTCCAGACTCTAGATTTGAAAATTCGCCCGAATTCCTAAATTTTCAAATTCTCAATCTTCCTAAATCCCTAAATTTCCAAATTCTCAATTTTCCCAAATCTTTAAATTTCCCAAATTCCTAAATTTCCAAATTCTCAATTTTCCCAAATCTCTAAATTTCCCAAATTCCTAAATTTCCAAATTCTCAATTTTCCCAAATCCCCAAATTTCCAAATTCTCAATTTTCCCAAATCTTTAAATTTCCCAAATCCCTAAATTTCCAAATTCTCAATTCTCCCAAATCTCTAAATTTCCCAAATTCCTAAATTTCCAAATTCTAAATTCCCCCAAATCCCTAAACTTAAAAATTCCCAATTTCCCAAAATTCCCAAAATTCCTAAAATTCTCAAAATTCACCAAATTCCCAAAATTCCTAAAATTCTCAAAATTCACCAAATTCACCAAATTCCTAAAATTTCCCAAATTCCCATAATTCCCAAAATTCCTAAACTTAAAAATTCCCAATTTCCCAAAATTCCCAAAATTCCTAAAATTCTCAAAATTCACCAAATTCACCAAATTCACCAAATTCCCAAAATTCCTAAAATTCTCAAAATTCACCAAATTCACCAAATTCACCAAATTCCCAAAATTCACCAAATTCCTAAAATTTCCCAAATTCCCAAAATTCCCAAAATTCCTAAAATTCTCAAAATTCACCAAATTCCCAAAATTACCCAAATTACCCAACTTCCAAAAATGTTCAAAGTTAATTAATTTCAATATTGAAATCTCTTTCCACCGAAAGTTAATATTAATAAAAATTGTTCCATACTTTGAATGTTACCAATTGAGGTAATTCTCTCTGCGCTGTTTCATTCATTGGTCATGGTCGATCTGTCGAGTTCATCGATTTCGCAGAATTTCGTTCTTGAATGACCGTCTTCGTGACCCGGCTTGCCCTACCTGTCTCACCTGTTCACTTCGTTACCCGTTAGCTTTTAGTGCCATTGGAATCACTATTACGTCACGGTTAACTCAATATTGCACCTCGAAATTGCTTACAATCATAGAACATTAAGTAACAATTGTCGTTGCATTACAGTTATCTTGGACTGTTAAATAAACAAGACGAAACATATTTTTGCTGATGTTAATATTATTAGAATGAGATATTAGAGTTACGTTATTTGTTATTAGAATAACGTGGAGTATCATGTGTTAGAATATATTATGTTTGTTGTGTATTATTAATATTATTGTTTGCTATGCATTATTAATATTATATGATAATTATTATGTGTGAATTTAAAATTATATTTTCATATCATTTTATTTAATTATATCTTCATATAATTTTATTTAATTATATCTTCATATAAAATTATTTAATTACATCTTCATATAAAATTATAAAATAATTTTATCTTCACTATAAATGAAATTATAAAATTATATCTTCATATAATTTTATTAAATATGATATTACCTAATATTATTTACTGATGCTATTAATCAGTTATACTCATAACATTCAAAGCTGTAATTTTATTTAAATGATGACAATCTCAATATAATAATATAATATCCTTGATACCCTCATAATTATTATGTACCTATAATTTGCATAATTTACGTATAATTTACATAAAATTTTAATAAAGAAAGATTTAAATAGAAGTCGAATAAAATAACAGAACAATGGCATCCTCAATTCCAGATTAAAGAATGATTTTGTTCAAACAAAATGAACAATAATATATACTCATGATCCGTGTTATCTATGTAAATTGTATTATGTTGAATGAACCTGTTACAAAATTCACGTACTTCTTTCAAATTGTAGGCTAGGTATCATTAATAAGCCGCGTTTACGTCTTAACAGCGTGTGTAAATCTTACTATCTGATATTCAGAATACAACGAAATAAATTAATATTTATTACGTTGTTTCAAGTTATTCGTACGGGGGCATGATGAATTTCTCCGAAAATTTCGTAATTTGGTTAGCAACTCCAGGTGTCTCTTGTGTCATTCGTGTCACGAGAGAAGTTTAATTAAAACGTTAATTACAGAAGTGAGGAAGATGTATGCATCTTTAGAATTACTTATTATAAACTGTAGACTTCTTCATTTTGTCAATATCTTCATTCTTCACTGTTCAATTTTTTTTAATTTGTCTGTAGATGATCTTAAAGAGAATAACTATAATTTTTACGAAGCATTAGACACTTAAAATGGCCGACAAGCCCAAAACATCACTAAAGATAAAAGTTACAAATGATAATAAAATACTAGTCAGCATCACAAAAAAATTAATATACCCAGTCAATAAAAGAATTAATAAGAAAGTCGATAAAAGGTTAATAATTTTTTTGTCAAACTTCATCGACACAACAACAAATAAATCACCAATTTAATGTACCAAATAAAAGAAAAACCTGAATGTCCTCGTTAAAGTTTAATGACGAAACAATAAAGATAAATTCCAATCAGCATAAAATTACCAATAAATCAGACATCAAAAACGCACCAAATAAATAATATTCTAGTTATACACTGAGCAAGAGTAAATTTTTTGGGGTATAAAAGAACGAAACATGACAAGAGTCGCCGGTCAAAAGTTGACAACCACGTAACATCCGGTTATACAACGGTGGCCATTTCTCGGTATTCGACCAATCGGGACCGACGTACTCTCGTGGTTCGAGGTCATTCTCGTTCAGGTGCATTAGGTCAGCTGGTCGACTTCGAGACGCCCTTCTTTCGCAGACGATCTGGCCTGGGGCCAACCAGGGCCATTTTACCATGCCAATACGGCCATTCTCAATGAATTACTATCGTGATATACTTTAATCCTTTTTCTGTTACATTCATTGCACGACAGAAATTTCTTGCTTGACGAATTATGCAACATTATTCTTTGGAGAAAGCAGTGAAATATGGACTGAATTAAAATTAGTAGAAATTGTGGAGTATCGTAAATTGGTTCGGTGGACATTGTGAAGTGTTTGAGGCGTTGATTTAATAAAAATTGGGAGGTGTATGAGTTGGTTCAATAAAAATTAAGAAGTGTACCATAATATAAAACTTGACAAACTTATTAAAAATAAATTAATAAAAATAACTAAGTACATGAATAAATCTAACGAAAGCTCATAAATATATCAAATACAAATGTAACAAAAATAAACAAGTCTCCTAAATAACAAGTCCTCCAAATCCTCCAAATAAGAAATCTCCCAAATCCTCTAAATAACAAGTCTCCCAAATCCTCCAAATAACAAGTCCCCAAATCGCTCAAACAAGTACAACTCATTGTTAGTTCACATCCTCCACTAAACCGACCAATTATCAAACTAACCAACTGCAACCTAAACAACACATCATTCCTTCATTCCCCAAAAACCCCTACTTGGTCAACAATTACCAAACGAAAGTTGCCTTCATGAACCTATAAATAGATGCCAGACTCGAATCCGAAGCAAAGATTAGCGTGACGAAAGCGGAAAAGGTACGTAGCAGTTCTAGACGGTAGACTGTAGACAAAAAGATTCCATGGAAATATACCGTTCCGTGCGAGTCTGTACGTTTTATTTCACTGCTTCACGTCACGCTCTAAGCTTCCACGCTCGTACGAATTTCGTGAGCAACGGCGATGATAGCCTCCAGATCTAACATCGAACGTGACCACGCATACGGCTGGGTCGTACAGTCAACGGCAAATCTGGGTTCTCTAGGGGAAATATGTTAACCGAGGAGGAGTAATGGATCTCTTGCAGATTTTCATTTTTAGAGTTTGGGAAATTGGAGATTTAAGGATTTGGAGATGTAGGAATTTGGGAAGGTCGCAATTTGGGGATGTGGGGATTTGGGAATCTAGAAATTTGGAGATATAGGGATTTGGAGAGGAAAAGATATGGGAATCTAGGGATTTGGGGATTTACGGATTTGGGAAGGAAAAGATATGGGCACCTAGGGATTTGGGCATTTAGGGAATTTGGTAATCTAGGGAATTGAGGATCTAGGGATATGGGAAACTAGGGAATTGGGAATCTAGGATTTTGGAGAGGAAAAGATATGGAAATCTAGGGATTTGGGCATTTAGGGAATTTGGTAATCTAGGGAATTGGGGACCTAGGGATTTGGGAATGCAGAAATTTGGAAATCTAGGGATTTGGGAATTTAGGGAATTGGGAATTTAGGGTATTTGGGAACCTAGGGAATTGGTGATCTAGGGATTTGGGAATGTAGAAATTTGGAAACCTAGGGATTTGGGAATTTAGGGAATTGGTAACCTAGGGAATTGGGCATCTAGGGATTTGGGAATGCAGAAATTTGGGAATTTAGGGAATTGGGAATTTAGGGAATTGGGAATTTAGGGAATTGGGAATTTAGGGAATTGGGAATTTAGGGAATTGGGAATTTAGGGAATTGGGAATTTAGGGAATTGGGAATTTAGGGATTTGGGAATTTAGGAAATTGGGAATTTAGGGAATTGGGAATTTAGGGAATTGGAAATTTAGGGAATTGGGAATTTGGGGAATTGGGAATTTAGGGACTTAGGAATTTACGGAATTGGGAATTTAGGGAATTTGGGAACCTAGGGAATTTGTGAACCTAGGGAATTTGGGAACCTAGGGAATTGGGAATTTAGGGAATTTAGGGAATTTGGGAACCTAGGGAATTGGTGAACTGGGGATTTGGGAATGCAGAAATTTGGGAACCTAGGGAATTAGGAATCTAGGAATTTGGAAATGTAGAAATTTGGGAACCTAGGGATTTGGGGATCTAGGGAATTGGGAATTTAGGGAATTTGGTAATCTAGGGAATTCGTTATCAAGTGATTTGAAAATGTAAGAAATTGGTAATCTAGGGAATTAAGAATCTAAGAATTTGGCGATCTAGGGATTTCAGAATTTTGGAATTTGGCGATCTAGGGATTTCAAGATCTTGAAATACTAAAAACTTGAAACCCCAAAATCTTAAAAACTAAGAACCTTGAAAATTTGCAAACGCGAAACTTGAAATTTCTATACGCATGAATGTAAAGTCCGTGTGACATGTTGCACCGGAATGTACATGCAGCTCACGCATGTTCCGAGCGCGAAGTCGCCGACACGGTGACCCTGAAGAAAAACGTGTCGCAAGTTTCAACGATCTCGCTGAACAACGTAACCCAGTTGGCGTCCGTTCGAAAAAGGGGAGATCTCACTTTCCGCCCGTGGGCGAAGCCGTTTACCCTGGATCCATGGCAATTTCCATCGACATGTTTAACAAAACCGACTGCCATGAGTGTCACTACTTACTGGCCACAGGAAATTAACCAGATTCATGGTTTATTAAATTTATTAACACTGTTATTTCATTTGTATTTGAAAATATACGAGTACAATGAACAAAGGATTGAAATTTCAGTGGTTAATTGTAATTAATAATTGAAAAATCACAAGAAGATGGAAGGTGAACCTAATATTTAGTACAAAGACTCTAGAGCCCCAAAAGCAAGATAATATCGAACGATAGCAAAATTTAATTTAATTCAAAATTGAGTTGTAATCATTGCATTTTAACATCAAACTAATTATTCACAATTTCTCCAGACATAACGTGTAAAAAATAATGCAAAAAGTATACATTAACACATTAGTTGTGTTCATGTATTATAACTGATTAAGATCTACACAATATTTATAATTTATGACAAGCGCTACAAAACTCTGTCGTAACACCGATTATAAAACGCTGCGATTATGCTAGACATGTTTATTACGCTTTCACCAGGATTTACTGTCGTTTAATTGGACTTATGCTCTCGATAAACTTCGTGGGTCGCCATTTACCCACGTGGTATCAAACGCGTTAATGCGAACATCAAAAGAACTGTATCTTGAAATAATAAAATAATGCTGTGTACCGAGTGTTATGAAAAAGTGTAATAGGAAAATGGAGAATTCAATCAACTGGTATTGTGTGGGTACGAATATAAATATCGCCTTTCAAATTCGATTTATAGAACGTTTAGTAACATTTGATGTGGTGTTAACCTATACAAATATCGCTTCGTGCTTATTACGTTATTATATAACGTAATCGAGGTGCTTGTGTAGAACAGGGAGTGTAACTAGAATTTATGTGGGGACATGGTAGATTTACTAATGTGTAGACAGACAGGTTTTCATAGAGTAGATGATCTAGGGTAGGTGATGATGTTGGATCTCAGGGAATTTTTTAGTAATGTAGCTTTTTTGGAGAAATGGTAATGTGGGGTTATAGAGGTCACTCAAATTTTTAAATCTTGGAGAAATTTTGAAATTCTCCAAATATTCTTTTCAAAATTTCCAAAATTCCCTAAATTACAAATACTTCAATGTATTAATAATTCTCAAAATTTCTAAAATCTATAAATCCTTTAAATGTTTCACATAACCAAATCTTTTAACTCCCAATACTTTCAAAATCCCTAAATCTTCAAATTATCAATTTTTCCAAAATCCCCAAATCTCCAATTTCCCAAAGTCCCTAATTCCCAACTCTCCAAATCCCTAAATTCTCAATTCGTTTCACCTCCAAATTCCCAACTCCTCAATTTCCCAATCTCTCAAATTCCCAACTCTTCAAATTCCCAATCTCACAAATTCCCAATCTCCCAAATTCCAAACTCTCTAAATCTCCAAATCTCCCTAATTCCCAATCTCCCAAATTTCCAATCTCCCTAATTTACAATTCTTCAATTTCCCAATTTCCTAAATTCCCAATTTCCCAAATTCCTAACTCTTCAAATTCCCAATCTCACAAATTCCCAATCTCCCAAATTCCCAATCCCCCAAGTTCCAATCTCCCAAATTCCAATCTCCCAAATTCCAAACTCTCTAAATCTCCAAATCTCCCTAATTCCCAATCTCCCAAGTTCCCAATCTCCCAAATTTCCAATCTCCCTAATTTACAATTCTTCAATTTCCCAATTTCCTAAATTCCCAATCTCCCAAATTCCCAACTCTTCAAATTCCCAATCTCCCAAATTCCCAATCTCCCAAGTTCCAATCTCCCAAATTCCAATCTCCCAAATTCCAAACTCTCTAAATCTCCAAATCTCCCTAATTCCCAATCTCCCAAGTTCCCAATCTCCCAAATTTACAATCTCCCTAATTTACAATTCTTCAATTTCCCAATTTCCTAAATTCCCAATCTCCCAAATTCCCAACTCTTCAAATTCCCAATCTCCCAAATTCCCAATCTCCCAAATTCCAATCTCCCAAATTCCAAACTCTCTAAATCTCCAAATCTCCCTAATTCCCAATCTCCCAAGTTCCCAATCTCCCAAATTTCCAATCTCTCTAATTTACAATTCTTCAATTTCCCAATTTCCTAAATTCCCAATCTCCCAAATTCCCAAATCCCTAAATCCCCAAATCCTTCAAATCCTCCAACTCCCAATATTTCAAAAATCCCTAAATCCTGCAGCTCCCAATATTTCAAAAATCCCCAAATCCCAAATTTCCAAAATACCCCAAAATCCCCCAAAAGTTCACAAAATCCACAATACAAATTTTCAAATGGTGGTTGATGTTATATAACTCTGTATACGTCTAATTACATCTGCAGCCGCGTTAATAGCCGCACGCACCGACAAGAGAATGCAAGGCTCGTTAACGCAAAGTATTGCGCGAAGTATAATAAGTATTATAGAAGATGATGACTACTCTTACTTGCTCAATGAGTTTTTCGCAACGGGCTCGCCGATGCGTGAGTCTGACCATGTTCAGAGGTACGAGGGTGGCAGAAATCCTGCGAAGCGGTTATATCCCGATGAACGTGATTTTTCACAGAACCACGTTAGAGAGTTTTATGATATAATACTGTCGCGAGTATCGCGGGATAATTCAAGCGTTAAGCTTCAAGTTTTTAGCGTTCGACGCTGGAAAGGTCAGTCTGGTTATCTTATGTAACCAACCGCTTGGACATTTTGAAACGGGATTTTCTAACACTCACGGTTAGAAAGTGTTTCTCTGACAATTTGTAGACTTCGTAGCGAAACAATTTAATTGTATTTATTCGGGATGGCTTCTCTGGGGAGAAATATAGAAGAAGAAATTTGTGTCTTTTGTGAATACACATTTAGAAATCGAAACCATTCGCAACTGTTTCATTTACATACCAAAGGATTTATACGACCTAAGAAGCATTGTCTTCAAGAACACAGAAAAAGTGTCTCAGAGTCCATAGGCAACAGCGTTTTCCACAAACCAGTGTTTAGGAGGATAATTAATGTTTCACGGTGGCTATGCATGTATACGAAGGAAAAGTGACGGTTGTATGGTGCTCAAAACGATTCCGAAAGAACTTAACGTCGCCA
Source organism: Megachile leachella (assembly GCA_963576845.1). Lineage (NCBI taxonomy): Eukaryota > Metazoa > Arthropoda > Insecta > Hymenoptera > Megachilidae > Megachile > Megachile leachella. The sequence goes on from OY756255.1 coordinate 12,386,486, forward strand.
TGCATTCGTTGATAGCACTGTTACCGGTTCCCACGATTGAACACTTTCTCTCTCGAACACGCTTTGCACTCTCGATCAACAGAATTTCATCCTATATTGCTGGTCGGAGGAAACTCGTTTGAATATTCGGGGAATTTGAAGACTTAGTAGGAGTTGAGAAAATTAGTTGGAATTTAGAGATATAGAAACTTTGAGGATTTGGAAATTTAGGGATTTTGATTGTGGTGAGGGTAGAAGTTTGGAGTAATTGGGAAATTTGCAATGAGGGAACTATGGAATTGGGGATTTATGGAATTGAGGAATTATGGAATTGGAGAATTATGGAATTGGGAAATTATGGGATTGGGGAGTTATGGAATTGGGGAATATCGAAATTGGGAAATTATGGAATTGGGGAGTTATGGAATTGGGAGGTTATGGAATTGGGGAATTATGGAATTAGGGAATGATGGAATTAGGAAATTATGGGATTGAGGAATTATGGAATTGGGGAATGATGAAATTGGGGAATTATGGAATTGGGGAATTATGGTATTGGGGAATTATAGAATTGGGGAATTATGGAATTTGGAAATTATGGAATTGGGGAATTATGGAATTGGGGAATTATGGAATTGGGGAATTATGGAATTGGGAAATTATGGAATTGGGCAATTATGGAATTGGAAAATTATGGAATTGGAAATTTTTGAATTGGATAGCATTGAATTTTATTTTGTTAAAGGTTCAGATGAATACTGAAGAGTGCAATTGGTGAAGCAAGAGCCAGACACGGTGTCCCTGATGGAAAAAGGCTGAGGAAAGAGAAGCAAAAGGCAATCGCGGATACGAGGACTGCATTTAACGGTATTGCTCGCTACTCCACTTCGTGATGTGGCTTCGACCAGCCGACGAAACCTTCTTCCGACACAAATGCAAGATAATGTGTCGCTTTAATCTTCGTCTTGTCTGCTCGAGTATTCCTGTTTCTGTGTTTGCGACGTCACGATATCAGGGATAATGATCAATTGGGGAAATTGGACAATTTTTGGAATTTTAGATATTTGGGAAATTTGGAGAATTTTTTGAATATTGAGAATTTTGAGAATTTTGGAAATATTGAAATATAAGAATTCAAGGGATGAGAAATTCAAGAGTTTGGGAATTCGAGAGTTGAATAATTTAAGAGTTCTGGAATTTGAAGATTGAATAATTAAGAAATTTAAGAACTTAAAAATTGAAAACTTGATGAACTCAAAAATTTCAAGTATAAGAAATTAAAGAACTTATAAATTTGAAAACCATAATCCACCCACATTAAATACATTTTCTCTCCTACACTATACACCATACAAAGACTTTCGAATAAAGTGAGAACTAGTATACCCTCAGTTAAAAGTGCAAGCTTCTCGTTTTTCAACTGACATTTCCTTCAAGCGAAATGTATAATATAGAATACATGTATATGTGTTCATATGTATAAACTCGTATGATAATTCTGAAAGTGGTTAGAATCGATTGGAAATAGATACGACATTAGAGGGGAGAATGACCCTGGCAAGACTCGTTGTCACGTTTCGACCTTAAGATACGATTTCACGTGGCAATAAATCGCGACATTTACCGTCGTCCTATAAAATGCCATGTTGTTTTCATGTGACATTGAAAGTTGCTGCTTTTGTCTTGGCAACACTGTGACATTGTTACATTGCTGGTTTTATTTTTTTTTTCTTTTTAATTTTAATACAGCAATTATTGTGAAGCATTTTTGGTTTTATGTGGAAGGGTGACATTTTGTTTTGGGATATTAAGCTATATGACATTTTGTGTTATAATAAGAAAGTGACGTAATACGTTATAATAAGTAGGAACATAATATATTATAATAAGTTGTAACATTATACATTATAATACATTACAATTTTATGACTGAAGCTAATATGATATTTTGCAGTGTGACAATATACAACAGACATTTTATGTTGGAACAATAAGTAACGTGATATTATGTGTATTAAAACAGCAAACTGCATGTTTTATATTATTATATAAAATTACATAATATGACACTGTTTTATTATGAAATTAAACGTAACATATTTTTACTGTGACAACACAAAACATCACATTCTTTTATTCTGACAACAAACGACATACTATTTGTTTCTTATGACAATACAAAATATAGTATTTTCTTATTGTGACAGCACAAAACATCACATTTTTGTATTATGACAAGAAGTAACATAGCATTTTCTTATTATGACAAACAACACATTTCCTATACAAACAATAAAAATCAAAATTTCCTTACATAACAAAAATGGGTTACATAAACACGTCTGCAGCAAAATTCTATTTCCCTAACCGATCAATAATTACTTATTGTTAGATCGCATTAAAAATGGGAGAATAGAGAGTGAAAATGTGCCTTCCCATATTCACCCGAGTTCCACGATTCGTTCAGTGGAAACGAAGTTCACGCTACTTTCGTGGAAAAACGAGCAGTGGCTTCCGGTGTTGGTGCAAATTAGAGAAAGCCGATAACAGGAAGTACCCGTGGTTCTGCGATTGTTTGCTAAGAACGTTAAATCGACTGCTACAAATTTCAGAACAATAACATTGTAATATATCGACCGTATAGTAACATTACCTCTTTCGTGTGTGCTAATTTTTATCTCTTAATACGCAATTTAAATGTATCTACATATTCAAACGTATCGGTAATAACTTAATTGTGCTATCAATCTTATCTAATTATTGGATGCCTGAGGTTAGGTTAGCTTGAGTTATAAATCATGAGGACTTGTGTCAATTACGTTGTAATTGAGTCATCTAGTCTCTTCGTATGAATAAAGAATTAGGTTACATATATGTGATATATGTGTTTCATCATGTGAAGGGAGAATAGACAAATTATTCAAATATGTAGACATAAGATGTGAAGATTACTTATATTATTTATATTATTTAAGGTGTTTATATTGTTTGTATTGTCCATAATATTCATATTATTAATTTTATTCGTGTTATTCATATTCATGTTACTTATATTATTTATATTATTTGTATTACTTAAGATGTTCATATTACTTATATTACTTAAGGTGTTAATATTATTTGTATTGTCCTTAATATTTATATTATTAATTTTATTCGTGTTATTCATATTCACGTTACTTATATTATATATATTATTTATATTACTTAAGATGTTCATATTACTTATATTACTTCAGGTGTTAATATTATTTGTATTGTCCTTAATATTCGTATTATTAATTTTATTCATGTTATTCATATTCACGTTACTTATATTATGTCATGCTCATAGTAATATTGTAAATGAAATTAAATATTACTATACAATATATGTGTAACAACATATGTACCAGTAACACATGATATTCTAATTCAGTAATACATCTACTACACTATATAAATATTTTTATAAACTAAATTGTCAAATTTATAAATCTCTGAACACTCAAGTTTGTAAAATTAGGTTAGGTAAGTTAGGTATGTTAGGTGTGTTAGGTGTGTTAGGTATGTTAGGTGTGTTAGGTGCGTTAGGTATGTTAGGTATGTTAGGTTAGGTTGGTTAGGTAGGTTAGATGGGTTAGTTGGGTTAGGTAGGTTAGGTGGGTTAGGTAGGTTAGGTATGCTAATATATATAATATATACTATCTCTCAAAATAATACTAAAACTATTTTAAACTCTAAAAACGATCCACACACAAACTAACCGCCTGCAAAAATCTCCCAAAGAACCTTCACACCAAAACCTCTCATCCTCTCGAACCATTATCTTAATACCATCACCTCAAGAACATTCCCAGCATCTCAAACTCCCGCAAATTGCAGTAGCACGAAGCTATCTCTCTTCGCAATTCGAAGAACGCCGATTCCACGTTTAACCGAGGATGGCTCGAAATCGCGAGGAAAGTAGAAAATAAGTAAACGCATCTCGCAACCATGGTTGCCAACTTGTTGACCCAATAATTGTGCCGAGTGCATTCAGGACGGCTCCATTCTCGGCGCGTGTCGTGACGCAAATCGTCGTTCGGTTCGAAAGATGCAAGAAGTGGTTTGTTGCGAGGGGACCGTGTATATCCGTCTGCCTATCCGTTTGCTTGACTCTCTGACACGCTGTCGGTCACGTGCATCCGACAACTCACGTGGCGCTGGTCATGCTACCGACACCTTCGCTAATACACGAACAAGTTGTTCGAGCGGTGAACTATGCAACCTATTCGAAAATACTTGTTGTGGGGTAATGTCGACAACTTGGAGGACATGGAGGACTGAATATGGAGAACTGAATATGGAGGACTGAACGATAGGATTATAGGAAGCTATAGGTTATAGAGTTTTGGACTATGGAAGGGTCATGATATACTCTATAAGGGAAGGACCATTATATACTCTATAAGGGTCATAATACACTCTATGGAAGAATCATAATATACTATTTAAAGGAAGGGTCATGATACACTCCATAAGGTTCTTATAGAAGTGTGAAGTCAGTAATGTTAAATTGGTGCATATGGAACTGAGTCATAGGCTCATAGGTAGCCATAGGCAGTAGAGTCATGGACTATGGGCTTATAGGCTCTATGACACACTCTGTAGGGTTCCTATAGGCTCTCATAATGAACTCTGATCAGAACTATGCAACCTATACCAAAATATATATAGTGCAAAGGCAGTAATGTCAATAACCTTGTTGGTGCATGGAGGACTAAGTCATAGGCTCATAGGTAGCCATAGACAGTGATGGACTGTGGAAGGACTTATAAGCGCTATGATACACTCTATAGGGTTCTTATAAGCTCTCATAATGAACTCTGATCAGAACTATGCAACCTATACGAAAATATATGTAGTGCAAAGACAGTAATGTCAATAACCTTGTTGGTGCATGGAGGACAAAGTCATAGGCTCATAGGTAGCCATAGACAGTGATGGACCATGTCAAGACTTATAAGCTCTATGATACACTCTATAAGAGTCTTATAGGCTCTCATAACAAACTCTGACTAGAACTATATTAGTAAATTAAACTGTCTGAGTTAAATATACCTAGTTTAACTTCTATGTTCTCTATTTTATTCTAATCTACCTAGGTACTGATATGTAGTAGGTTAGCTTAGAACCTTTAGAGGATTATGGTCCTAACTGATCAGGACTAACTGACATAAGAAAATGGACACCTAGATAAATATTTTTAATGTGACTCTTTAATTATTAGTTCAAAAAGTCCCTCACAACAATTACATCAAACAAGTTCGATTTAACAACAGTTAAAAAGAGTTTCATCTTGAGCATCCAAACCTCACATTCCTCATCAGAGATCCTCCAAGGTCGACACACGAAACCGTAATATAATACTCTTGTTTCGAGATTCTTCGATTACGGAATCGCTAAGCGAGCGGAAGTCCGCGAAACGATTCAGCGAGATCGGCGAGCAAGCGGAGAACGGAAATGGCGTGTGTGTTCTCGCGGTGCACGCACGTGAACGTGTTACTCCACGTTTGAAAAGCTCATGGATAGTTCGCCGGCGGATAATATCGTGATAATTGTAGCAACGTTCGGCCGAGTCGTTCCATGTATAAATCACAAGGAAAATGGAACGGTAGCTCGTTTACGACGTTCGACTTTAGAATTACTTTGAATGAACAGGGTGTTCTTGAGAAATATCGGTTGCAATCTTCTTGATACGTTCCCACACGCAATGGACCTAGTCTTATGAATGTATAAAGGGATGTGATGTAAATCTTTGGGTGATTGTTAACAATCGTATGATTTATAGGCCTGCTTAACCTACAACTTTTCTTTAGTGTATTAAGGTATTTTATACTAGTTATATATTTATTCATGTATGAGATTATTAGATGATATGTTTATTCGTGCATTATATACATATGTATAATTTATATGTAATGTACAATGAATATATACATTATAATATATATTTTATTTATTGCATATAATGTATACGACATAATTTATAATTTATACGTAAGATACATATAATATGTACGTTATGTTTACATACATATGTGACGTATACAGCTTAAACTCTTCACATATGATTTTGTCAAGAAGTGTATCAGACAGGACGACACAATTATTGTTGCAATGTGAAGACAGACAAAGAATGTTCAACTATTAAAAATATTTTGCATATGATAACCATTAGTAGATTGTGTGAACTGAACTCGAAATTTAATCCTGGTAAAAATGTGAGGTTTGTCTCGTTAACAGTTAAGTGCATCACGAGTGAATCAGCTGTGTACCTCTTCTTAAATTGACTACAATAAAAATCTTGGATATTAAACTCAATTTATTGGTTATGTTAACTTCATAGACTAAATATAACTACACATGCAATGTTTACATGTCTCCTATTATATCATAATATCTTCCTAAATAATAAAAATTCTAAATCTTCAATTTTCAACGACAAGTGCGTTCAGTCAATAAAAGTGTCAATCAAATGCTTGAATACAGAGATACTACCTTCCTAAATAATAAAAATTTTTAATTTTGTGTTTTCAAAGATAACTCCTAGTTTATAAAAATGTATGAATGAAACGTTTGAACATAAAAGTACGTAATCCGGTTGAAATAATTGGAAGCGACGAAGTCCGGCATAGATCGGCCATGCAGCCTGATCTCGATACGCGAAACTTTCGAGATAAACTGGTTCCCTGGTACGCAGATCGGAATTTGTCCCCGATACATCTCATTAGCTTCGTGCATCCTATCACTGGGTATCGATAACGAGCAGCTTCACATTCCACCTTTCAGACACCCTATATCGCCGTTTTCATTAGACGATCGTTTCGATAATGATCCGAGTTTGTGGTCGGTTCTGCTCGGACGCTTCGTTCCGGGGAATTACGAAAACTCGAGCATCGAAACTCGAAATTATCGAAATGTGTGCGTTATACACAATAATGTAGAAATGACAAATTTTCATGTTTATTAATTTTTAGCTACTGAGATCAGAAAATACAGTCTTTGAGAGTTAAGTGAATAATGAAGGTATTCTTTGTATTTTAACTTGATAATTGTGAAACCTATTCAAAGTTGTTTCATTCGCAAATTTCTGAGTCCTCAAACTTCCAAATCTTCCAACTGCAGAATGGCAAAATCCTCCCAAGCTCCAAATTTCTAAATCTTTCAACTGCAGAATAGCAAAATCCTCTCAAGCTCTAAATTTCTAAATCGTCCAACTGCAAAATACCTAAATTCTCTCAAGCTCCAAATTTCCAAATCCTCCAATTGCAAAATACCTAAATCCTCTCAACCTCCGAATTTCCAAATCCTCCAACTGCAAAATACCAAAGTCCTCTCAACCTCCAAATTTCCAAATCCTCCAACTGCAAAAGTACCAAAATCCTCTCAACCTCCAAATTTCCAAATCCTCCAACTGCAAAATACCAAAATCCTCTCAACCTCCAAATTTCCAAATCCTCCAACTCCAAAATACTAAAATCCTCTCAACCTCCAAATTTCCAAATTCCTAAACTCTCGAATAAAAGTTAAAACCCAGCTCTCAAACCTAGTCTATCAATGCACCTAAACCACCTCGATCATCCTACACAAGATTATTAGTTTAACCACTTACAACCTCAGGTTATAAATCCTTCGATAAACACGTCGAGGTGAAAGAACTTGAAAGTAATGTTTGAAGTGCAATTTGTTATCAGTTGCGAGTATCCGACTATTGTTATCAAGCTAATGAAACCTCGAAATAGAAACTGCTTATGAACAAGTTGAATTATTCATGGACCACTCGAATTCGTTTCAACTGTCTGCATTCGACTTTCGATGACTTTCTTCTTTTCGGGTAATTAGCGAGCTCGGTATAAACAGCTCGGTGCAAATAGAATGCGAGTGCATTGCACTTTTATCCCTTTTCGGGCTGCTGAAACTTTCGTTCAGTTAAGAAAATTTAGAAATTTGCAAATTAGAAAATTTGGGAGTTTAGAAATTTACGAACGTAAAAATTTGGGAATTCAGGAAAAAGTTTGCAGATTTTAGAATTATGTTGGAGGAACTAGTGCACAAACGCTCGCCAAACAGACCATAGAACTCCAATAATTATAAACCGAACGATCAGAAATCGATCAGCATGGAATTATTTTTCACGTGTCATTACACAAGAATGAAGAACAGACTCGTGCAATGGCGTGTGCAGAATAGTTCCGCTACATGGTCATAAATTAAGAGGCAAACGAACCGATAAAGAAGATAGGTAACGAAGAAAGCAGGAAGATCAAGGATGTGACAATTCGTTGATTAAAACGATATGAAATCTAGGACATGAAAGAAATTCTTTGGAGCAAATAGTTATTGGTTTGAACTTCAGATATAACCTTACTTAATACAAAATTTTCTTGTTCAAATATATTTATTTCTATTTAAAATTAAAAATGAACTAACATAATTTAGGATGACAGTAATATGACACATCATTTTTTTTTGTTCATATATGTTTGTTCTTATTCAAGCATTGAACCTAAACTAACTTAATGTAACACATAATTTGCTAGTTCAAATATATTTATTTTTATTAAAAACATTGGACCTAACCTAACTTAATATCACACTTAATTTTCTCATTCAAGTTTCATCAAATTTATTCTTATTCAAACATTGAACCTAACCTAACATAATGTGACACATAATTTTCTCATTCAAATAATATATTTGTTCCTATACAAACATCGAACCTAACATAACATGATGTGACATATAATTTACTCATTCAAATATATTTATTTTTATTAAAAACATTGGACCTAACCTAACATGATGTGACATACAATTTGCTCATTTAAATCTATTTGTTCTTATTCAAACATTGAACCTAACCTAAAATAATGTGACATAGAATTTGCTCATTTAAATATATTTATTCTTACTCAAACATTGAACCTAACCTAACATGATGTGACATACAATTTGCTCATTTAAATCTATTTGTTCTTATTCAAACATCGAACCTAACCTAAAATAATGTGACATAGAATTTACTCATTTAAGTATATTTATTTTTATTAAAACATTGAACCTAACTCAACATGATGTGACATATAATTTGCTCATTTAAGTATATTTTTTCCTACTCAAACATGTTGTTATCTGTTAAGAAGTACTCCTATCTATGATTTTCTTTGTATTTTTTCGATTTATACATCGTCAGATGAAAAATCGATTCACAGACCGTTACGAGTTCGGCTCGGAAAGACGGAGCTGAGAAACGAGTGTTACGGGGCGACGAGCTCGCATCCGCCTCGAAATAGGAAGCCTTGTGCGATGTACAATGAAACAATAAGATTGTTACGCGCGAGGAAGGAAAGGCAAGAGCCCGGTGCCCTCGAAAGCTCCCCTTTCGTTCCCCCGTTGATCAGTGAAACTTGGATATTTGTTATTTTTCTTAAATTTAATTTCTATTAAACTTGAAAAGTTTATATAGCAGATGATTAAATCTACAAGTTTATGCCTTCGTAAGTGACTAAACTTTCAAAGTGACTAAATTTGAAATTTTCTGTACTCGAAAGTGACTGCATTTGAAAGTGATTAAATTTGAAAGTGACTGAAGTTGAAAGTGACTAGACTTGAAAGCGATTAAATTTGAAAGTCACTATATCTGAAAGTAACTAAGTCCGAACATACCTTTCAAAGTCGCATAGACTTTGAAACTCTGAAAACTTGAAAAATTATAAAATTGATAATTAATGTATCCAACCTAAAATGTTTTTGAACCTCCTACAACTCACTAATGTCACTGAAACTTAACACTGACACTTTAAAAAATTCGCAAATATGCAAATAGAAAGGTAAACCTATAATTTGCAAATTCGAATGCAATTCTCTTCGAAGCAGCATAGTTCGATAGTCTGCAAGTTGGGTTGCACAAGGATATCGTTCCTTATCGCACATCGATCCGGCAATTATCGAGAGTTTCCGGTTGTCCGGCACCTTTTACCTTTGTGTCGGGAAACTGTTCGAGAGGCTGTAAACCCGCTTGAATCTCAACCGCTTTGAACCCATTACATCTGTTTCTTGCGACTGTGGTCCATGACCCACTTGAGCATTCTCCGTAATTAGTATCTTTTTGTCTCGTTTTAAAGAAACGGTGAACCAACCGCTGGGTGTCGAAATCGGTACGAGAAAATCTAATGAGACTCGGGTAGACACATTCCGTTTGAAATTTGTGAATAAATAATGGAATAGCTGTGGGACATTTATGTTCTTGAGTCAATTAATAAAAATATAAGATGATTACTTTAATATTTGGAAAATGTTCTTAATTGCACAAATTAAATTAATTATACAAATCTAACTTCATATCAATCTATAATAAGTATAAGTCTTCAATTTCCTGTATGATGCTAATATTGCATTTCAAAGTATTTACATCAATTTTATTGAAAAATTAAAGAGGAAAGACTAAAAGAATTACATTTTAATTATTTATATGTTTCAGGTTTCTATTTTAAGTAAGTAATTTTTAATGTTTCATATTTGTCTTAATTACTTTTGTATGTTTCTGATGTTTATATTAAGCAAGTCAGTGAATTATTCATAAGTGCCTTGACTTTTTTTGCATGTTTCAGATTTTATTTTTTGGTAAATTAAAATATTATTTATATTAGTTTCATGTTGATTCCGAGCTTGTGGGAGGAAGAAAAGCTTACGTATTTTTTATTGCCTCTTGTTCTATCTTGCACTCAAGTCACATATCAAACCAAGTAATAAAAAAGACGTGAGATAAACGCATCCTTAAGTCACATATCAAATCAAATAATAACAAAGACGTTAGATAAACGCATCCTTAAGTCACATATCAAATCAAATAATAAAAAAGACGTTAAATAAACACATCCTTAAGTCACATATCAAATCAAATAATAACAAAGACGTTAGATAAACACATCCTTAAGTCACATATGAGACCAAATAATAACAAAGACGTTAGATAAACACATCCTTAAGTCACATATGAGACCAAATAATAAAAAAGACGTGAGATAAACACATTCTTAAGTCACCTAGCAGAGCAAATAATAAAAGAGACATAAGATAACTTCCTCCTTGAGTCATATACCAAATAATAAAAAGACGTAAGATTACGTCCTTGACTATCCATCAGAATTTCCAGCGATACTCATGTACCTGTCGAAACAATGGCCGCCGATTCGATCTCGACCGAAAGATCGATAGCACCGGACGAGACCGTTAATAATCCCGGGGCATTCGTTCCCCCGAGCGAATCTCTGGCGAATCCTCAGGAATTAGAAAGTGACTAGAGGATATTTAGGTTACACGGTATCATTAATTGCTTCTGGACGTACCAATTTCATTCGTTATTAATTACTCGTTTTGCAAGTGCACCGTCGTCGAACCGAATGGATAATTGATTGGTGATGCCTGGCGTTGGGACTGTTATTAATTTGGTGAACGAAGATTCGACGGCAGAATCAATTTCGTAATTTTATAGCTAGTTTTATGTAACTTTTAGACGTATTAGAGGATTTAATGTACTCTGTCGCAAATTGTGTGCTGGCTGTCTTATTACTGAAAGAGTAGATAATAAGATAGTATTATACGGGGAGATTGGAGATACGAAAGATTGGAGTCGACGGCTGGGGTTTGAGAGGGTTTGGTATTTTTTAGCACAATGTACTGTTATACTGTTGCAAGTTTTTGTGTCACTGTGTCAGTGTGCAACTGTGTTATATTTATGGCTGTATGCAACTTTAAGGTAAGTGTTATATTTATGTTAGGAGGCGACTCTAAACTAAGTAGTTACATTTATGTCAGGAGAGACTCTAACCTAACTGTTGTATTTATGTCAGTATGCAAGTCTAACTTGACTAGTTACATTTATGTCAGTATGGAACCTAACTACTATATATTTATGTTAATATGCAACTCTAACGTAACTGTTATATTTATGTCACTATGCAACTCTGTTATATTTATGTCATTGTATGATCACATGAAAACTATACACATGACATTGAATTATTTTAACCCAATTTTACAACAGAATTATTTTAACAGAACACCAATATTATTTTTTCAAAATTGCTGTAAATATTTGATGTAATCATAAGTAACACAAATTAGTATTTCATATGAAATACAAGAACAAATAAAATTCCAAAATCAATGCAATTCAACAGACTTGTAAGTTAAAATCTAAGTCAAAACCTCAACTTGTAATGTTAGTATTTTCTTCAACCGCAAGTAACACAAATTAGTATTTCACATAAAATACAAGAACAAATAAAAATCCAATTCAACATCCTCATAACTTAAACTCTAACTCAAACCCTCAACTTGTAATATCGATATTCTCTTCAACCATAACTAACATAGATTAGTGTATAAATAATATGTGAACAACCCAATTGGCACGTAGTTATCAGATAGACAGTTAACCAAATATTGTCCATAGTGAACCTGTTCGATGTTCAACCTGACCAACTTCGTTCAGTGCACGTGGGCCCAGATGTGGGCCGTGTCGACCCATCGAAAACCACATAGCCCGAGGCCCATAACGGGTCGACACACTGACTCGTTCCACGGGCAGCACCGGCTCGTGTAATCGCTCGACGCGAACACGTTGCCCGGCAGCATACTAATCGACCCCTTTGTGCTGCCTGTGCTGCAATTTGCATCGAATTTATTATCTGTCCCTGTGTTCCTTTCGTTTCGATCTTACTTTCGAGCGTGCACGTGGCTTCTTATCGCTTCCAACTTTTCGCGAGATTCTTACAATCACGAAGATTTTTTTTTTAGATAAATTGAAAGGTTTATGTATCATTTTTTATTTATAAATAACGTTGTTTGTACGAAGATACGGCTGAGTAAAAAGATGTAAGAGATTAAGGGATGTATTTCAGCTTTTAAAAATTTAAGGCATTTTATTTTGGAAAATACGTTTCTATATTTTTGAAAATTTTAGTCCAAAATTAAATATATCAGAATTCTTAGTTGTTCAAATTTTCAAATATAAAAATCCCCTAGGTTTCAAGTTTTTAAATATGAAAATTCCCTAGCCTCTGATTTCTCAAATATAAAAATTCCCTAGACATCTACTTCTCAAATATAGAAATTCCCTAGCCTCTGAATTCTCAAATACAAAAATTCCCTAGCCTCTGAGTTCTCAAATATAAAAATTCCCTAGGCGCCCATTTCTCAAGTATAGAAATTCCCTAGCCTCTGAATTCTCAAATACAAAAATTCCCTAGCGTCTGAGTTCTCAAATATAAAAATTCCCTAGGCACCCATCTCTCAAGTATAGAAATTCCCTAGCGTCTGAATTCTCAAATATAAAAATTCCCTAGCGTCTGAGTTCTCAAATATAAAAATTCCCTAGGCGCCAATTTCTCAAGTATATAATTTCCCTAACCTCTAAATTCTCAAATATAAAAATTCCCTAGGCGCCCATTTCTCAAGTATAGAAATTCCTTAGCCTCCAAGTGATCAAATATAAAAATTCCCTAACTGAATTCTCAAATATAAAAATGTCTAAATTCTTAAATTTAAATCATGAAATTCGAAAGTTCATAAATTGTAAGACCTTTCTTAAATATAAAAATTTCCTATCGCAAAAGTAAAAGATCGAATCGAAGAATAAGTGGACCATAAAAGAATGAAAATCGCATGCAGTGATATATTTTCTGTCCACGGTAAAAGTGGCGCGAAAATGCTTTCTGTCTTCAGCATCTCCGCAGATAATCAGTCGCATAAATACTCGCGGCCTATATAATGGTCGACGAACACGAAAACATTAACTTTCCCTGTATCAAGGCGTGTCCACGTTAGAAACACCTGTACAAAAATACTCCACGGATCCATTAAGCAGATTTTCACTCTGGAAAAGTCTTCGATATGTCGAATAGCATTTGCAATTTTTCTCGCAGGTTTAAACAAGTGTTACTTCTGTCGGCAGAACAAAGTTAACAAAGCGATGAAATTGGAGTGACTGGTGTTAAAATGAGATTAGATACAGGTAAAACAATGATGAGCGAATCTGAATCATCGGTGTAGGTTTGTGTTTTCGAACGATTTGTGAAAGTATTTTCCCTTTAACGAGCCAATGTGCACTTTCATCGACGTGTAAACCGCGCCTGTTTGTCGATTATGAACTATAAATAAAGGGACGGTGAATCGACGTATGATTGATTAATTGATTCGATGATTCTATATCGTTGAATTAATGAAACACCGCGACGAGTTTATTAGAACGTTGAACGTGGATTACTGTAATCGATGATTCACGGTTGTGTATGGTAAACGAGCCTGTGATGCAGTGATTTATTTGTGCTGCGTACTGTATACTTGATGTTACGGTAATTTGTTAGAAATATAGAACGCACAGCTTTTTGTTGAGTGATTCATATGGGGATTTGTGTACTTGATGACTTTTGAGTGAATGATTCTTTTTTAATGATGGACGTGAACAGATGTGTAGAATAAATAAAATGGAGCATGAAATAATACATAAATTATATGTAACATATATGAATATATGTAAACAACATATAACATATGTGACACGTATGGAGAAATATAGAAGCAGTATAAAGAATGTAATAAAAATATAAATTACATAAAATGAAGTATGAAATAATACATAAATTATATGTAGCACATATGAATATATGTAAACAATATATAACATATGTGACATGTATACAAAAATATAGAAGTAGTATAAAAAATATAATAAAAATATAAATTGCATGAAAATGAAGCATAAAATAATACATAAATTACATGTAACATATGTGTATGTATGCAAACAACATATAACATATGTGACACGTATGGAGAAATATAGAAGCAGTATAAAGAATGTAATAAAAATACAAATTACATAAAATGAAGCATGAAATAATACATAAATTATGTGTAACATATGTGAATATATGTAAACAACATATAACATATGTGACACGTATGGAGAAATATAGAAGCAGTCTAAAGAATATAATGAAAATATAAATTACATAAAATGAAGCATGAAATAATACATAAATTATATGTAGCACATATGAATATATGTAAACAATATATAACATATGTGACATGTATACAAAAATATAGAAGCAGTATAAAAAATATAATGAAAATATAAATTACATAAATTGTATAAATAATATGAAGTAAACATAAATTACATAAAAAGTTGTATAAACAATCTATAAAACAAATTAAGAATTCATAAAAATATATAAGCAACATGTGAGCAATAAAAAATACATAAAACAAGTTATTATTCTTGTAACATATAAAGCATACAAGAATTAGGAATATATTGACATACATGTATAATACAACATGGTGTATGTTCACACAGTTGTCTGTAACCGATAGCAAAACAAAATAATGTCGAATCGTTGCGGATACACCCTTTTCCTACATATGGCAGCCAACACTTTTCCACGATCTTAATGCGTATTGTGGGAAAGGAATTGGCGACTTTCGTTCCCAGGAAGAACTTGCCTTCTCTTTATCGAACAATGTAGGGGTATTTTTCTCGTGAAAGGTAGATGAAAATGTTGTGGAACATGCTGTGACTCATTCGGAGATAATTAATTATAGATTCATTCCAATACTTGTATTTTCCAACAGTTTCAATAGAAGTAATATTCTGATTCTGCTGTTCTGATATGTTTAGTTTGATGGGTTGGTCTAACCTAACTTTACTACTGAATCACTAATTTAAATATAGTTCAATGTTTAATTTGAACTAATCTTATATATGTAGGCTTAATTTAACCTAACCTCACCATTCAATCACTAATTTAATAATGGTTATTTGTATAATTTAAACTAACCTAATATATATAGGCTTAAGTTAACCTAACCTAACTGTTCAATCACTAATTTGACAATGGTTATTTGTTTAATTTGAACTAACCTAATCTATATAGGCTTAAGTTGACCTAACCTAACTATTCAATCACTGATTCATCAAAGATTATTTGTCTAATTTGAACTAACCTAATCTATATAGGCTTATGTGAACCTAACCTAAGTCTTCAATCACTAATTCATGAAGGCTTATTTGTCTAATTTGAACTAACCTAATCTATCTAGGCTTAATTTAACCTAACCTAACTATTCAATCACTAATTCATCCATGATTATTTTGTTTAATTACTCTGAACTAACCTAACCTCTCTCAGCTTAAGTTAACCTAACCCAGCCATTCCTCCACCAATTCCTCCAAAATCAACCATTTCACCTAACTAATCTCCTAATTAATCTTCTAACCTAACTCCCAGCTAACCTAATCTACTCTTAACCCAACCTAACCATCCAACCACCAGTTCCTCCAAGATCAACCACCTTACCCAATTAACTTCTTCCAACCTAACCTTTGCACATCAAAAACATTCCACACCATACCCATCCATTTCAATTTACTCAATCGTTTTTCATTTTAACAATCCCGACACTCCAATAAAAAGGTTACCATCATAACCGCCCCAAGAAAAGAATAACTGTGTATAAACATCGATAGGCAACAGAAGACAATAGAAACAATAGTGATTCGCGATGTGCAGCCATACATTAAACGTGTGCCATTGATACAGCCACTCTATACGTCCAAGTGTGAGGGTATGGCCAGAACGTAGAAAGGCATGGTATTCGTGCTAGTAGGTCGTTTATGAACCAAGCCCATAGTTCCTCTCTTTCTGTACAGCAGTGGAGATCTCGTAATGACACATCGCTGATCATGCTACTCGAGATACGAGAACTGAAATTTTTCGATTCCTTTATTTTTGTGAGACTTGATAACTAATGGACGAATCAGGTACTTAGAGACATTGATGCACAAATCAAGTATGTAGGAGCATTAATGTACAAATCAAGCTTTTAGGAGCAGTAATATACAAATCGAGCATTTAGGAGAACTAATGGATAAATCAGACATTTAGGAGAACTAATGATAAATTAAACATTTAACACTAATGGATAAATTTCTTTTTTGGGCTGTATAATGTGTTTTTATTATTTGGTAGTGTTTGAAGTACTGGATGCAGGAGATTAAGGTTTTATTGGACTTAAATGTTCTTGCACTACTTTCAAAATAATTAAACATAATATCTTTCTGACACTGTTAAGTACATCCAAATATTGGAACATGTTAATTATTTTTGGTAGAAGTTACATATCAAGTTTTATCTGCTGCCATCACTATTTTAATTTTTGTCAAAAATGAACTTGCAACATTTTCAAATTAAATGACTTATATATATGTGTCACATAGGTAACACATTCTAACATGTCCACAAAGTTAATCATTAAACTCCTGTATCAAAATTTGTCTACCTTCATCATCAAGATAGAAATCATTTTTATGAATGATCTTTTTCGATCATTCTTTTAAAAAATGAATATTTCAAAAAACATTACATTAATCTCCTTAAAATAATTTCACCTACAATTACAAATTAATACATCATTAAATTGTCAGCCACCTTCATTCATTTTTACCTACATAAAATTATATGTATAATAAAATATAAAGAAGTGAAGGTAATCACGATCTCTTCATCTAAAAAAGAAAGTATAATAAACAATATCTAAAAACAGGTGTTTCTAACACCGAGCATTTCACGAGAAGCATCAATATTCACCAGTTAACCAGGAAGCCGAGTTGAAAAGAAATTTAAATTTCGTGCCAGAAACGAGAGAATGTGTGCCAGCGGTTTGAAGATGAGGATGCTGGTAGCGCGAGGAGAGGGCGAAAGGGAGGGCAAACGGAGAGATTAATAGCCGGTGGATTCGATCTTGTGGAATCCGGCTTATTCGATCGGTAGAAAGCGTTTTCACTCGAGATGTGCGATACGTGTCTATGATAATGAAATCGAGCGCTGGTCGGCAACCTGACTACGCCGATTTCTCGTTAAATACTCGAAGAATCATTAAATTTCATCGCGCGTTACGAGGATCGCGTGGATCTGCCGGCTGCTTTTCACAGTCGCTGCGTTTCCGCGCGGAAATCGAAGGGTAAGGTGGTCGTCGACCGTGTGGATTAGGCTTGGTTTGATGACTGGGTTTCCGGAAAAATTTGTGGGGTTCGAGAGGGAGATGTTGAAACTTTGACATTTTGGATAATTGGGTTTTGGAGTTTTGGAGATTTTAGAGTAATGGAATTTTGGGATTTTGGGATTTTAGGAGTTTGAGGAAGTAATTTGGAAGTTAAGAATTTGAGAATTTTGGGATTTCAGATATTGTTCGTGAGAGCATATGTGGGAGCATATGTGGAAGTACATGTGAGTCATATAAGTTAAGGATTTGAGTGTTTAAGGTTGAGAACGTTATTTTATAAAAGTTTGGAATTTGAGAATTTTGGGATTTGAAATACTGTTTGTGAGAGCATATATGGGACCACATGTGAGTCATACAGTCATCAATAAGAATTACACACATAAGAATATAGCTTATATGAATATAACATATGTGAGAGTGAGAGACGTGAGAATAAAACAATTTGTCATATGAGAACAATGTAGCTTGCCAATAAATATTACACATATAAGAATGCAATTGTGTCGATAAGTGTGAGACACATATGAGAATAATACAATTTGTCAATAAATATCACACATGCGAGTATAATACAGCTAGCCAATAAATTTCTCACATGTGAGTATAATGCAATTTCTCAATAAATATCACACATGCGAGAATTATATAGTTTGTCAATAAATGTCACACATGTGAGAATCATACAGTTTGTCAATATCACACATGTGAGTATAATACAGCTAGTCGATAGAATTCACACATATGAGAAAAATACAGTTTCTCAATAAATCTTGCACATATGACAATCATACAGTTTGTCAATAAATATCACACATGTGAGTATAATACTGCTAATCAATAACACATATGAGAACAATACAATTTCTCAATAAATGTTGCACATATGAGTATTATTCAATTTGTCAATAAATATCACACATGTAAGTATAATACTGCTAATCAATAACACACATGAGAATAATACAATTTCTCAATAAATGTTGCACATATGAGAATTATTCAATTCGTCGATAAAAGCCCACATATGACAATAACCCAATTCAGTATATACACATATAAATACACATATGTATGAAAATAATAGTGTACAATAAATATTCCTACAAAAATATTATTATGAAAATAATAAACCTTAATAAATATTAACATATCCTCCCATGAAACTAATATAAACCTTAATAAAAATTAACATATCCTCTCCTTTCACATATAATCCTAACAGAACCTAGAAACAGAATTAAGCAAACAGGTCAAATGTCCATCAACAACGATTTACAGCTAAAACCCCATCGAAACTCTCTAAAGGTGTTTCACTTCCTTTTGCGGTTCACCTCGAACAAGGAAACAGACTCTCCACGAATCGTTGAATAGGGTATATTTCAAGAAGAAGATGCTTGTTAGGAAGATTTAGGTGATCGAACGTCGATGCCGCTACGCCAAATAGTAGAAGGATGCGCACGGTAGTTTCTCTTGCCATAAAACGTGTCAAAGGTCGACGGCTATACTTACTACTTTCTCAACGGTTGTATTTAATACTCGTGTACACGTAATTTCGCGTACAGGATCGCACGATAACAAGGAAATAGGTGAACGGATGCTTGCCAGAAGATCGTGCGCCTCGATCAGACCTCGATTCGTCGACACGGAATTCGATGTGACCCACTGTAGTCTTCATATCCCATATTTTGCGCTATAGGGACTTTAAGGAGTGTGAAACATTGTTGATTTGGGGGTTATGGGTTTTTTGGAATTTTGAGATTTTTTAGTTTGGGAATTTTTAGGTGTTTTGGGAGATGGGAGTTTTAGATAGGGTTTGGGGATTTGGGGATTTGGGGATTTGGGAATTTTGGGATGTAAGAATTTGGGAATTTAGGGATTTTGGGATGTGTGGAATTTTGGGACACAGCAATTTTGGGATGTAGAGATTTCGGAGTGTAAGAATTTTGGGACATAGAGATTTTCACATATAGGAATTTTGGAACGCAGCAAATTCGAAGTACATGGATTTCAAGACGTCAGAATTTTGGGACATAGGAATTTTGGCATATAAGAATTTTGGAACGCAGCAAATTTGAAGCACATGGATTTCGAGACGTCAGAATTTTGGGACATAGGAATTTTGACATATAAGAATTTTGGGACGCAGCAAATTTGAAATACATGGATTTTGACACGTCAGAATTTTGAAACACAGCAATCTTAGAATGTGAAGACCTCAACACTCATGCAAGACCTCATAAAAATTTGAGAGTACAGTAATTTTGAAATACAGCTACCTAATCCCCCAAGATGAACAATTCAACAAAAATATCTCCTCTCAAATGTTCAGATTTCGTACAGCACACTTTCTGATTTTCCGAATTACAGCTATCATCCCATCTCGAAGACGTTCTCGAAACGTAACCGCTTTCACGAGATACTTTCTCGAAGTGACCCTTCTCCAGAAGAGCATCATTAGGATCCATGGTGAAAAGGACACGTAGTGCATCTACTGGCAGACTCATGGTTAGTTGCATAAGTGATCGGTTTCACCCACGCTAGGTATCGTGCACACGCAAGTGCACGATAATTGTCGAGGGCAATGTCTCCCGAGGGAGAGAGGACAAGAGAGATGAAAGTCCCTGTCAACGAATCGTTCTGGCATGCACCAAGAACGGGGACAGAGAAATCGTCGTGGTTTCTGAAAAATCGAGAGTTACATATGTACCGATGTGAACCCACGAGTTGGCGCTGTGTTTAGAAGAGCACAATTGGAATAGAAAAGAGAGAATTTTCGGTGGTACTGGTTCGGCAATAGTTAAAGACAACTTAAGGTAGGCAAACGTTTCACCTCGAACGTCAGAACGTCATGGGGACTGTTCAAGATGGGGTGCGTCCCTTAAACCTGGCTCAGCCTCCCGCGCCGGGTTCAGGGTTGCGAAGAGTACCGATGTCAACCCACGAGTTGGCGCGCGAAGAGGCTGCGTTTAGAAGAGCCACGGCACAATTGGTCAGAATAGAAAAATGGACAACTCGCAAGTATTTTCGGCGGTATTGGCTCTCGCGGTCGCACACCAATTAGGCCAAAAACAATGACAAACGTCTCGAGAGTGAGATAGTACTTGCATTCAGCAGTTGTTATCATTATTCTTATTTGAAGAAATTAACGAAGTGTTCGCGGTGGATAGCTTCTTTTACTTTGGGTCCAGCTCGTGGGTTCACATCTGTACGTTCTTTAGAATGAAGCTGTGATTGTGATGAGTTCAGTTATGGGTGTGTTGATTTATTTGGGATTATCTGGGATTATTTGAGATCGTTTAGGATTAACTAGGATTATTTAGGATCGTTTAGGATTGACTAGGATTATTAAGGATTGTATAGGATTATTAAGTATTGTATAGAATTATTAAGGATTGCATAGGATTATTTAGGATCATCTAGGATTACCTAAGATTATGTAGAATTACATAAAACAGTTCAGACTACTTCTGATTATTTACACATATAGATTTTCTATTATACTATTATACTCTATAATACTATTTTGACAAACCAAAGAAATCACAAAACTATGTGTTCGATTATACAATCGAATTGCGAATCGATGAACGAGTTAGGTCAGGGCGTGCTTCTCATTTTCTTGCACAGTGAATTGTGAAGGGAAACCAGCGAACTTTAACCGTGAGAACCTTGGAAGCTAAACGTGACTCTTCAACCTAGTAACCAATAAATTTCTATAAAATTCCATCCACCTATCTCGTAACAGATCTGGGTCATTGACGGTACAAGAATAATTTTCTCAAATTATCTACTTTCAAAGATTAGAATTTGTGGATTTTAAAGAAATACTCTTCGAGTTTCTCTTGCAATCAGTGACCTACTCGACTCTTTTGTGGATCGAGAAGATCGAAGTATCTCGTTGCCTCGCCCACGAAATCGAGTTCGCAACGGCTTGGCATTCGTAGCGAATGATCGAGTGAGAATTCTCCGTTTAACGATTCAGAAGAGAACGGTTGGATGCCATGGAAATATCAATGTCTGCGAACGTAGAATTCAGATTAACAGAGGACCAAAATGTGTCTCCGATTTCTCAACGATAGAATATTAGGTCAACGACTGCGGTCTTAAAACAAAAAATCTTTGACATCGTAAAAATTTATTATCTTAACAATTCAAATATGCTTTATGAGTTCATTAATATACATACCGTATAATTGTTATAGTTTTAATTAGATTATTCAGATTAGATTATCTTAGTCTTACATATCTTCAAACTTAAATCAATTTTAACGCAAAATTCAAACACCGTAAATTTGCAGGTACTCGCTGCTTTATTATCGGATGATGTTAATGAAGTAATTAGAAATTTAGTAGTGTAGAAATAACGTGCAGGCAGAACATTGCTACTTTTTAATGAGCATCCCATTTTATAGCTGAGATATCGTCATAAAATTGTAAAGAAATTATAAAGAAAAGTTTTAAAGAATTCATAACACATGACTCGTAAAGAATTTATAACAATTCGTAAATGTAGATGCAATTCACTTGAGAATTCAAAAGCTAATTAATGTAGAACTGTATGTACGATTGCTGCAATGAAACGCATTCTAAAATTGAAGTCCATTAAAATTTAAAATAAAATGCATCATGAATTGCACATGCGCAGATAATCGCAAGTTATTCATTTTTTATGCAAATAGAAATTTAATTGGAAATTTGCTAATGTAGAATTGTTGTGCAAAAAGTATAATTACTTTGTCGAACTAAAGTCCGTTTTAAAATTAAAATGTTATTATAAGATATTACTAAAAAATTGCAAGAAATGCAGAAAAATCACAGCGTCAAAAATTAGCACTTAAGTATATTATTTAAATAAAATGCAAACAAAATAATTTTGTAACATCTTTAATCAGCACTAAAATCTTAGAACTAAAACCCACACATCACGAAAACTATAAATTCTCAGAAGCTCTCAAAAAACCCAGAGTTCAGCAATTCACCTAAGTGAACGAACGGCAATTAACGTAAGAATAAAATACGAGTATAAATTTTTTCCCAATCATGTAGATCTAGAAGTTTGCAAGGAGTCGCAAAAGGTTTGCCTCGTTTAGTCGGCAATAATTCGCGAGTTTACGATGATCGTGCACGCGAATGCAGATTTCGGAGTGTCAGAGCCGAGACGCACATAATGGCGGCAAATGTCAGTGACAGGGGCGTAGCAACGTGAGGCGCATCCTCGAGGATCGTGCACTTGCACTTTCGAAACGCATGCCAACGAGAACACGTAAAGCAACGACGTAGAATCCGACTGGTTGGAATAATTTACCGTAATCGTCTTCGTGGATCGCATTCGCGCCTGTTGCCGCAATTATTTTTAGCCATTCACGACGGGAATGTATCGTCCCCGCCTTTTATGAATGCAACTCTCCCTTTTCATACGATTTTAGATTATCGACTGCCTGAGAAGATCTCAACAATGGTTAGATCAAATCAAGCTTTTGGATTATTTTATTATTTTATACACTGAGTTTGGCAATTGTATTAGTATTTATAAGCAATTTATTTTATGTTTAAAGTACAATCTAGCTCTCAATCGCTGATGAATGTAATTAAAATCCGCCATCTCAATTATTCAGAGATGTGCAAACAATATCTGCACAGCGATCTTAAAAAGCGAATTCACCGCCGCTATAATTGCGCTGTTCAAAATGAAAAGCGCGACGTTTCGTGAAAGTCGTTAATTAAAATCGTCCTCGTCGGAGATAAACCGCAATCCAGATCTTATTATCGAATACACGCGTTCGTGTGTGACTTCGTTTCGCAAATACTCGCGTGAGATACGTGACTCGGCGCGATGTCATTGTTTCGTCAACCCGGGGGAATAAAAAAGAAGAAACGTTCGAGATGGTCTTCGTTGGCAAAATCGTTAATCGGAATTCAATCGAGGCGGCAGTCGCACCCTGCGTGCCTCGCGCAGCATAATAGCGAAGGGAAATTAGATTTCAAAAGATATTGACACATATGAAACTTTCTTTTGCTAATCAATCTATGTTGGCTGCGTTCGAAATGTATTGTATTATAGAGTGCAGGGTTTTATAGTGTTGAGTCAATGGGTGCAAGAATGTGAGGGTATGATGGGGATGTACATATGTGGACATGTAGGGAGATCTACATGTTCAAGCATTCTTCTTTAACTAGAGATCTGGAAGTCTATGTAATTTTGAATCTAGGTGGCTGTTCTAGATTGGTATGAAGATAAATATCGATGTAGGTACATGTGGACAGAGATGTATATGTATGGAGGTTGATGTACGTACACATATGGATGTATGTGGATAGAGATACATATGGATGTATTTATATGTGTATATCTAGAGATGTAGGTAGCTAGGAACTTCTAGGTTCATTCATTTAGGTATCTACTGATCTAGGTACCTATGGATGTAGTTGTCTATGGATGTAAGTATATGTGGACATAGGTGCACATATGGACCTAGTGGCCTATGGAGCTAGAGCTATCAATGGACCTAGGTATCTATGGACCTCGATGTTTACTAAATCTGATATCTACAGATCTGGGTGTCTATGGACCTAGGTATCTACTAATCTAGATAACTATGAATCTAGCTACCTATGAACTTAGGTATCTATGGATCTTGGTATCCACTGATCTAGGTATCTATGGACCTTGGTATCCACTGATCTAGGTATCTATGGATCTAGCTTTCTATGGGTCGAGATATCCATGGACCTTGGTACCCATTGATCTAGGTATCCATGAATCTAGCTACCTATGGACCTAGCTATCTATGGGCCAAACTATCCATAACTGTCAATCTACATATGATAAATCTATCATACGACCATCTATCTACGAACCTAATTACTTGCAAATCTAAATATCTGCAAAGAACCTATAAATCAAAATATGTACCTAGGCACCTATGAACGTATACCTATAGTCCATAATAGCTACAATCCCATAGACCTTGACGTCCAAGGATTTATGAACCCCCTCCAACTATTAGAAATTGACGAATGCACATCGAAAGCACTCATGAATATGAACATAATTGATCGTGCATTATATAACAGACTTTTCCTGTGTCAACTATGGAAAAGTTAGCTGAAGCAACTATCATCAGCGTGTTCGGTTACGAGGTCTGTTCTTGTTGGAAGGATGACGACTGGAGGGAAAGCATGAGAATTACGTCAATAGTCGACGATGATCCTCGCAGTTTCCCAGACACTTTCTACGCAATCCTCGAGGCTGTGGTTTCGCATCATTAAGAAGGGGTCGTTCGGAACATGGATGAAGCAAGATACCTATGGAATAATCGTTCTTGGCTATTTGTTCGATACGGTAGTATCAAATGAAAAACTTTGTTAAGGTGAAACAGGTGAAACATGTGGAACAGGTGTATATGTGGATTCTTGTATAGGTGCATGAAGGATCTTTGGTTTATTTCTTTTGTAACTTCTACCAATCTGGTATCTATGGACCTAGGTATCTATGGACCTCGGTGTCTATAGATCTCGGTACCTACTGATCTAGATAACTATGGATCTAGCTGGCTATGGACCTAGGTATCCATTGATCTCGGTACCTACTGATCTAGATAACTATGGATCTAGCTGGCTATGGACCGAGATATCTATGGTCCTCGATGTCTAATCTGGTATCTTCAGATCTAGGTACCTGTGGTTCCTACATAAACCCAAGATATACAACCTAGAAAGTATAGAACCTATCTATATCTTATCTGAAATGGTACATTAATCTAGAAATTTTACTACTATACCAAAAGAAAGTACACATATAATTATCATATCTGAATTATTATAGAATACTAACACCTGTACTTGCACCTATGCTTACATATCCTAAGACTTATGAATCTACACTGCTATCCATCAAATCTAAAATAGTACACCATCTATTAAATCTAAAGTACCCAAACTAGTATTTTCATCGCATTTAAATATTAATCAAATCGCAATCTCACAATAAGACTTTCATCTAACAAGTTGAAACCGAATCATCGACTTTCGCTGTACGTCTTCGATAACTTGTAAACGGCTACGATCGCGTGGCACGAAAGACGATGGGCTTCGATAAGATCCGCAAGAAGCAACCGCATGTGCTCCTCCAAGCATGTAAACACGGCTTTACACGCAAACGAGATCGCACGCGTGTCGATCGACAACCCGCTTTCGTTTCGCTCTGTGCTTCCTTTTGGTTTCCTCGTAAGTCTTCCGAAACACGTCTAATATAACTGTTTTTCGTACCTAACGAGAAATATTTTCTTTTTTTATATAATAGTAATGCACTGATACTAAAAATACAGACAAACAATATTTACTAATAATACTAATAATATATTCTGTATTTACAATCATTTTTATGGGACTTTATATAAAGTATGTATTGTAAAATATATTATAAGGAAAATTTGTAAATTTTTAGGATGTGAAAGGGTAAATGTGTTGAATTTATGGAAATCTACCAGAATTAAATTTACAAGAATTTAAATTTGCAAATTTGAGAATTTGACCATCTGAAAACTAAAATTTTGTAATTTGCTAATTTAGGGTATTATAACCTTGAAAATACAATAACGTCAAAATAAAAAATATCGAAATATCGAAATATAGAAATATAGAAATATAGAAATATCGAGATATCGAAATATCGAAATATCGAAATATCGAGATATCGAAATATCGAGATATCGAGATATCGAGATATCGAGATATCGAAACGTCGAGATATCGAAACGTCGAAATATCGAAATATCGAGATATCGAAATATAAAAACATAAAAATATTGAAAAATTAAAATATTAAAATATTATAATACTGAATATTGAAAAATATAAAAATAAAAAAATTTGAAAAAGTACCAAATCTGAAAAATAAATAACCGTGAGAACCTCCTCCATCAATCTCCATAAAGTCGTGCAAATCTCATTGTCCATACGCGACAACAAAAGCTAGAAATCCCACAGAGACCCAAATACAACTTTGTCGTTCCATCGTTTCTCAATGGCATTCGCGTAACTAGCGACGAGTTAAACATCGCACCGCTTTCCACTTAATTCTTATCCACTTCGTTAGGCAAAGTGTCTGAACGAGCACCGCGGCCGTCGAGAAATTATGCAACCGAGTGCAACGCATCTGTGCAACGGCGCATTCAATTTCTCGCCACGTACGTGCAATTTTTTTGTTACGGTGTCAAAACGATCATAAAACACCGCAATCCGATCTTCTTTGTGGACGATGCTCTCTTTTATTACGAAAAGAGACATTAACCTCTTGCTGTATTGTGACGAGACTCATGTCTAACTTTTTTTTATATGTTCTACATAGTACATATGTGACAAAATTTTAGAATTTGTAGAATTTGTGTTAGAATTTTTAGGAAGGTTTAATTTGATGTTTAAGTGGATTACTTTTATAGTCAAGGATTATAGAATACAAAATTGATGTAACAAAGTTTTTTTATTTGGTTTTGGGGTTTGGCTATGAATGGTTGCTCTTGAGTGACACACCTGATGAGTCATACGATAAGACTTCAAGATAAGTATGTTCTTATTAATTAAAATGAGAGAACATACTATGAATGTCATCATAATACTCTATATTATAAGTTGTTATAATAACTGACAATACATATATTTCTTCGTTAATAAAATTCGTGCATGATCTCTTCATATGTCACCCTCATGACGCATCACTGTTCACATATGGTAAAGACACATATTGTCAACCCAACCGAATTTTGTGTTCAATTCTAATTATTTTCTCTGTAATCAAAGATTGTTGAACACAAGACATGCTTAACTTTTTTAATTTGTTCATTCATTTTCATTTTGTCAAAATAATTAGTTATTTGTGCGTGACGCATCTGCTTAAAGAATTATAGGTTATGTGAAGATTATTCAAAATCATTAAACTTGCATATTTTACATAATTTTTGTATGCAACACACGCTGCATAATTAATGTATTTTTACACTATAAATCATTGATATATTTCTGCACTATAAAACAACACACACATATGTGACACACATATGAACACATATTGAATTTTACACAAAACGCATCGATTATAATTTTCCACATATTTGTCCCATATCTGATGAACCAAAGAACATATCTCATTGTCTCAAACTTTCCAACCACTCCAATTACCACTTCAATTAACAATCCTCATGCACAGAGTCACACAAAAACTGAATACAAAAATTATTAAATAAATCACTTCAGAAATTGAATGTTGCCAAAGTAGAAAGTTATTAAAAAAGTCCTCGAATAAGTTTCGGTAAATGAATCGATCAGTTTGACGAATGACGAAGCAGTGAATCGATTTGTATCGATGGATCCGGTCGAACGAGGCAGTGTTCCCAAGCGAGTGTTGGAGGATTTCGCAAAGCACGAGAGGCAAAAGCTGACACGAGAGGAGGAAGACAGATAGGATCTAGCTTCGTTGCATAAGGATGAAAGTACCGACCGACTGAGTAAATAATAACGGTTACGTGGCTCTTCTTCTGTACTGAAAACACCATAATGAGTGGCCGGGTACGGTGTCCCGGTGCGTACCGTGGGACCCGCAACGAAACCTGGGACTTTGGGACCATTGATCGTCACGAAACAGTATGGCAATTATCGCGGTCCACTGCTGCGACGATTATTACCCTTTCATGACAACGGAATCGACTTGGATATTGCTTTTTATTAACGTTTTGAATGTCGTGGGAAATCGACGGGACTTTCGGTTCATTTATTTATTTCTTTTTAATTAGAAGTCGCTACTGATGTTATTGCTCTTTTATGACAATGTGAATTGACTTGGATTTTTCCTTTTATCTGTGTCGTCAACTATGGTACACTTTGGGTTCTTGGGTGTTCTATCAAATATTTTTATAAAGAATTTTTGAAATTTTCAAATTTTTCAATGAAGTAATATAATGTTCACTTTCTACATTTTTTAAATTCAGAAGAACTCGATCACTTAAATTTTCAAATTCTACAAATTTTCAAATTTGAAGACTAATAACCTTGAATATAAGAAAGTCTCCTCCGACAAACGTTAACAGAAAACAAGTAATACGTCGACTGATTGTAGCGACCTTCATACTCGCAGAGTCTACAGAGTTCCCGATTCGTCGACCTGAAAATTTTCTTGTCATGGGAAATTCTCACGGAAATTTGGTCGGTTTTCACGATTACGCGCGATCAAGGTAACCAACCAGCCTCGCAATCGCTTCGTCACGACTCGACGTTCCCGCTTTTCTTGCTGAAGCGTGTCGCAGAGCTGACTAGATGGCCGAGTTTATACCTACGTGTATTTTTTTTCTTCTCCTGTTTTTTTTTTTTATTTCACCAGAACACCACAACTCGCGGATGTCCTATCGCAAACGGCTTTGTATTTACTGTTAGTCGAATGTGGGATACCAGGTGGATGTTCACCGGTGTTACTACTACCTCCATTACCGTGCAGATGCATCATTTCAAATCGTTAACCGATTCTGACGCTTTTCTTTAACGGAATGGTATTCTTCTTGAAATCACAGAATTACCAAATTTAGCAAATTTAGCAAAATTAAATTTCCAAGTTACCAAATTTAGCAAATTACCAAATTACCAAATTACCAAATTACCAAATTTAGCAAATTACCAAATTTAGCAAATTACCAAATTATCAAATTACGAAATTACCAAATTTCCAAATTACCAAATTACCAAATTACCAAATTACCAAATTACTAAATTACCAAATTTAGCATATTACCAAATTACCAAATTACCAAATAACCAAATTACCAAATTACCAAATTTCCAAATTACAAAATTGCCTAGTTCAGAAATCTCCTAACTCCAAAAATTCCCAATTCCACAAATTCCCCAATTCCAAAGATTCCGTAGTTCCAAAAATTCCCTAATTCCACTAATTCCCCAATTCCAAAAATTCCCTAGTTCCATTAATTCTCTAATTCCAAAAATTCCCTAGTTACAAAATTGCCCAATTCCAAAAATTCTCTAGTTCCATTTATTCTCTAATTTCAAAAATTTCCTAGTTCTAAATCGCATCAATTCTAGAATTCCGTAATACCAAAATTCCCCAATTTCCAACTTTTCAAATTCCCAAATTCCCAAGCTCCAAAATCCCCAAATTCCAAAACACCTCTATTCATCAACTTGTAAAATCATTCTGGTAGACTTTTCTACTTTCCTTTCCATATGCAGAGATAGGGAATACTCCCTTAGACACACAGTGAATAATATCGTTTAAAATATTGTTATCTACAGTACGCGAAGAGAAAGAAGTAACGTAACTGGCACTTAACTAAAAGCAGCCAGCGCAGGGTATCATTACGACTGCTCGTTCCGCGTTGAAAACTCTCGTTTTTTTCTTAACCTACGATTGTTTTCCGCGGCTTCACCAAGTAACGACAGGTTCCGTGGTTCCGCGTAAACATTACCGTTATAAACTCAACGATCGCCTATATAACGCGAGTTGACATTCCGTCTCGTGTCGTTATATAAACGCTCGATTATCGAAATCTCTCCTCGCGTGGCCAATTCAAAGTATGATCGTCGTACTCGATGTTATTATCGATTTCTGCGTTGTGAAAATATTATGCGATTCATAATTCACAATTTGAAGTATTTTATATTTTATGAAATATAAGTATTTCATATTTTATGAAATATAAGTATTTCATATTTTATGAAATATAAGTATTTCATATTTTATGAAATATAAGTATTTCATATTTATATGAAATATATGAAATATTTTATATTTCAAATTGTATAAAATCAAGTTTAGTTTGAACCTCAAGGTGCGGTAGGAGTTTGATGTCATAAGTCAAGAGGTTGATATGAGTATTTTTAATGGGGTTAAAATCAAGTTTTTAATAGTATAAGTGGTTGGTATGGAAATTTAAGTGTCATATACAAGTTTCATATATTGAGTAATATATTGAAATTCATCCTTAACATTTAGGTTAACGCTGAACAACCCTTCATCCACTTATAACCCACATATGTACCTAAGCTTCATTCATGTCCTAAATTATGAAGCACTCTGCACCTTTCATAAATTTTGAATCACCCTGTATATTTCACAAATTACCTAAGTTTCATCCATGTTCTACATTTTGAAGCACCCTCTAAATTTCATAAATTATGAAGCACCCTTACATTTCATAAATTTTGCATCACCCTGTATATTTCACAAATTACCTAAGTTTCACCCATGTCATAATTATGAAGCACCCTCCACATTTCATGAATTATGAATCATGTTGTATATTTCATAAATTATGAAGCATGTTGTACATTTCATAAACTATGAAGCATGTTGTATATTTCACAAATCATCACCTATGTTCTTTCAACTAGTACTTAAGTATATGTAAAGTACCATGTAAATGGTACGTGTTCTTTAAAGGATGTTTCAGAATATCGGCTTTAAACGAGCAGCGGTGTGCTCAAACAGGCGGCAGTAATAGGCAACAAGTTTTTGTACCCGGAACCTATTGGCCGGCGCCATGTCAGCGTTTTATCGTGCACCCCCATGTCTCGTGTGTACGCTGACATCGTTTTTTTATCCCTTTTTTATGCTATGTGTGTGACCCACTTTTTCTGCGTCATACTATTATCCATTCATCGTCCATTGATGACTGAGTTCCTTCGGAGGTGTGTGTCTTCGAAACCGGTCGTCGAATCGGTTTTAAACGAAATTCATTAAAATTCTAACTAGTTTCTCTTTTTCGAGGTGTGTTAGTTTGTTTTTTGGTAACACTGTGGACATGATATGGTTTTAGAGAAAGTAGCAATGTTATTAGAATCAGATGGAGTTATATTGGGTATTTTAGATAAAGGAGGGTCTGGACATCACGTGACCTCTCTCGAGCGCCAAATTCAAACGTCACGTACAGTATGACTCCAGGTCTCTTATTTTAACCACCCAGTACTTCACACATAATATTTATTTAAAACATTGTACATTGATTTGAAACATTCTACATTAATTTGAAAGAAAAATTATTAATAGCCTCTCTTAAAATATTTTTCCGTATGAAATTTTGTATGATCGTCCTCATATCGACGAGAATAATCACGAAAGAAAATAATCAAACTACATACATTTCTATAACAATTCAATTCACCTAGCCAATAATTTTCAGCTAACAATAAATCATAATCTCATACTGACGTCAATTAAATTCAAAACAGAAGTAGCACCTGTGATTTATCTCTGTAAAACAATCAAGGTATATCTCAGTCCAGTTGCTTTGAATCGCGCGCAAAAAAAATGACAAAAGCGGAGATACAAAAGGGTGATAGTATAAAAGGAAGGTACATACAGTTTAGTCATTAACGTGAACGCACGACATTTGCATGCACGTAGCAGTTCTTTCCGTGGTCCTTTCGCGTCACGAAATTACAGAGCGTTTAGAAAAGTTCCGAGGTCGGTGATAAATGAAACGCGACGAGGACCGGTTCGATTAGAGCATGTACGAAACTTGTATCTCCCTTTCGAAACGTTGCTGTTCCTTTCTGATAACTGCTGCTATTATTAACGCGTAAAACTGAATTGGTGTCAGATCACCAGCTGCAACCGAATACAGTTATCTCTCGCAACATTTTGATCTTTATAACGTGGTTTCTTCGAACTGTGGATATTAGGACATCTAGTTATTTGTTTGACGAAATTTTGTTCTTGTGTTAGTTACAATTTTTATTTGTTATTTTGCGTATTGTCTATTGAGGACCTGTTCTTCTATTGTATTAAGTTACCAACTATCAATCTATCAATTTATCAATTCATCGACTTGTCAAACTATTAAGCTGTTAAGCTATCAAGTTGTCAATCTATCAATCTATCAATCTATCAATCCATCAACTTGTCAAACTATTAAGCTGTTAAGCTATCAAGTTGTCAATCTATCAATCTGTCAATCTATCAATATGTCAATTTATCAATCCATCAATCTATCAGTTCATCAATTTGTCAAACTATTAAGCTGTTAAGCTATCAAGTTGTCAATCTATCAATCTGTCAATCTATCAATATGTCAATTTATCAATATGTCAATTTATCAATATGTCAATTTATCAATCCATCAATCTATCAATTCATCAACTTGTCAAACTATTAAGCTGTTAAGCTATCAAGTTGTCAATCTATCAATATGTCAATTTATCAATATGTCAATTTATCAATCCATCAATCTATCAATTCATCAACTTGTCAAACTATTAAGCAGTTAAGCTATCATGTTGTCAATTTATCAATCTATAAATCTATCAATTTATCAATCCATCAACTTGTCAAACTATTAAGCTGTTAAGCTATCAAGTTGTCAATCTATCAATCTGTCAATCTATCAATATGTCAATTTATCAATCCATCAATCTATCAATTCATCAACTTGTCAAACTATTAAGCAGTTAAGCTATCATGTTGTCAATTTATCAATCTATAAATCTATCAATTTATCAATCCATCAACTTGTCAAACTATTAAGCTGTCAAACCATCAATTTTTCAAACTATCAATCTATCAATTTATCAATCTGTCAATTTATTAATCTATCTACCAATGACCAAGCTGCATATCTATCAATAACCAACCTATCAATCTATCAAACTACCAATGACCCACCTACCTATCTACCAATGACAAATCTATCAATGGCCAATCTACCAATGACCAATCTACCAATGACCAATCTACCAATGACCAATCTACCAATGACCAATCTACCAATGACCAATCTACCAATGATCAATCTACCAATGATCAATCTACCAATGACCAATCTACCAATGACCATTCTACCAATGACCAATCTATCAGTGACCAATCTACCAATGACCAATCTACCAATGACCAATCTACCAATGACCAATCTACCAATGACTAATCTAACTATCTACCAATCTATCAATGATCAACCTACCATCTACCAATCTATCAATTACCAATCTATCAATGACCAAACCACCTATCTACTAATCCACCGATTTCCAATCTATCAATCTATCAATATAAAACTACCAATTTCCCAATTTACCAATGCTCCAATCCCTTAATTTACCAATTACTAATATCAGTGAATACTTACATATGGATTACAACCCACAAGTTATCAAGGTTCCAATCCTAACACGAATACCAGCACCAATACTCACACTCGTTGTACCACTTACGCTAACTAGCCTCAAGTTATTACTATTATAAAAAATAATCATCGGCTGTTAAATATTGTACACCTGTTCCTCCACAATATTCCGTTAAAGAAATAAAAAAATCTGTGTTACCGGTTTCTTTATCTCTCCTCATTCTACTGTGTGTCAATACACACACGCACCGTGCATCAACGCACATATTCATGCACAGCTCGTGTGTACGAACTTGAAAAGTTCCAGAAACGCAGCAACATTTCGCGTTACATTTCTCCAGTTTTAACGCCGCCATTCGTGACGGTTCTACGATTCTTGTGGATTTAATTTAGAGTCCCGAAGCTATAATAACTGGACCGTAATTACGATTTGAATTCACTTATACAGTTACCGGCTTCCAACGAATATTGCGTTTCGAGTTCATTCGCGGTCTAACGTCGGAAACATTGAAACCCGCGATACTTATCTGACAAACGAAAGGAAAATCCAAAGACCGCTCGAATATTCAACTCGCTGAATCAACCAGAACTGGTCCCACGTTTTGTTTGTCTTTCGAATCGTCCGCTCATCTAAATGGTATTAAAGTAACGGTGAGCACACGGGATTGCATAATGCACTTAAAACGTAGAAATGCAACCGCGCCGTCGCACCGGCACTAATTGCGGTCGCAATGGGCTCGATGTAAAAAAACGTGCATTGAAAACCTACATGCACGTTCCAGGCACTTGCTTCGTGGAAGCCGTTTCAACTACCGTTTTACTCTTTTTCTTTTTTCACTCGCACAAAGGAAATTTTCATTCACTGATCGGTCGAATTATAATTCACTCGTGTCAGCAGATTCGATGCTCGAGTATTTTGTATTCATCTTTCGTTATGGTCTTAGTTATTGCACGTGGTACTTTGTATGCTGTACAGAAACGTAACTTCAAATGAATTTACTAGAAATAATTTTCGTTTTGTTTACTGGAAGTCGCTTGACTTCTTTTGAGTGCATTTGTCATTTTGCAGATTCTGGTATATGTTGTTCACATATGTTACATATGTTATATTGTATGTATTTTACGAATTTTGTGTTGTTCACATATGTTACATATGTTATATTGTATGTATTTTACGAATTTTATGTTGTTCATATATGTTACATATGTTATATTGTACATATGTTACAAATATTATGTTGTTCACATATGTTACATATGTTATATTGTACATGTTTTACAAATTTTATATTGTTCACATATGTTACATATGTTATACTGTACATATCTTACAAATTTTATATTGTTCACATATGTTACATATGTTATATTGTACATGTATTACAAATTTTATATTGTTCACATATGTTACATATGTTATATTGTACATATGTTACAAATATTATGTTGTTCACATATGCTACATATGTTATACTGTACATATTTTACAAATTTTATATTGTTCACATATGTTACATATGTTATACTGTACATATCTTACAAATTTTATATTGTTCACATATGTTACATATGTTATACTGTACATGTTTTACAAATTTTATATTGTTCACATATGTTATATTGTACATGTTTTACAAATTTTATATTGTTCACATATGTTACATGTGTTATATTGTTCACGTGTGTTACATATGTCACATATGTTATAAATGTTACACTGTACATATATCACACATGTTATATTGTCACATATATTACAACATAATATTATAAATGAATTAATATATCAATCATACACATGCATATATACATATACACATATGTGTACACATATGTTTGTCATAAGCTCTAAACCCGTTCTCCCCAAAGTGACTATGCAATATCACAGAATATTAAAATAAATAAAAACGAGGGTAATGAACACATTATCCGTTGCAGAAACTGTACAAGTAACTGTGGAATAATTACAGAAAACGAAAGTAAAAGGTTCATGTTTTTGTCGTTTCTTGGTTATGCTATCATAGCGCCAGGTAAAAGTGACCGCCTCATAATGCACATCAAGATGTACATTAAACGGCGATGGGTTGATAGAAAAGCACAGTGGGTTGGAAATGTGCACGTGGGTTGACAAATATGTCGAGAACATAGCTAGGCACGCCTGCGGATTTCCTTGGAAGAGTTGACCAAGTTATTCGATTCTTGGTTATCTAACCTATTCTCTGTGTGCTGTAATTTCGACAAAGCAATCTCGATAGGTTGCATAATGTATTATGTACAATTGTGCGAAATGTGGGGTACCATGAGGAGCCATTTTGTTATTCGACGATCGAAGGTTTTCATAAAATGTTTCCATGAAGCAACTTATAAAACGTAACTAATTGTGTGAAGTGTAAAATGGAATGTACAATCAATTTTTACTTTGACCATGATTAATAAACATTTTAAGAACATCTTAATAAATTAGACAATTTATAACAGACATTTAATTACACGAAAGAAAAGCTCTACGCTTACTTAACCTCATTTTCAAGTTCAACGAAGCTCAACAAATATTTTGATAAAAATGTAGTTCAGTAAGATCTACAAATTATAATATATAATTAATTATGAAAAAATAGAGAATATATAATAATTTTTCACGTCAACAAAAATAAACAAAAATTTGAATAAAAACATCATAAATTGCACATTTACAGCACACATTAAACTTAACCTATAAATTAATTTCCAAGCTCAACGAAGCTCGACAAACATTAGAATAAAACTATAACCCACTGTACAATTTAAGATATAATTCGTGCAATATGTAAGAAGCCCGTCATACTAGTTGGTTCGATTATCGAGGTGTTGAACGATTAAACAGCCCCAGTTTTCGCTGTCCGGTATACACCGTGAGTTTTCGTTAATTTACTGTGAATTTATTGTCGGTTGGTAATCCGGGCGCTCTTCGATCGCTAAAAAAAATCCATTTCTAACGGTATGCTCGGAATTTTCACGGTACAGCGAAGAAACTCCTATTTGCCCGCATTCCCCCGGTACCGCAGACAAGCCGCTATTATCTGTTCCGAGCTTTCGTTTTATTTATCCAGCTCCGAACTGACACACGCCGCTACGTTCGCGAAACATCTGCGATTTCTATACGCTCGACCGATCATTCGATTCATCCGTCGAATACCGAACGGACTATGTGATCCGTTCGAACGTGCACGAGATTCTATTCCACTTGATTTCCCGCGCGCTTCGCGTTCCGGCGAACGCGATTTATTCCGTTTTCAGCCGGACAAACATCAACATGGTTACGACGTTGTGAAAGAATTGCGATTTTTACGAAAAATTTCCAATCGAAGGCAATAAATATTTCTCAACTCGCTCATTCAAAGTTCTTTATGAGGACTTTTATTTAACTACGTTTTTTACATAGGTTTAAAGACACGAGATCTGGGGACTCGACATTACATTTCTCTTGGATCTTACAAATAATTCAGATAAATAGATTGATTAAATATATATATTTTTACTTATTTACTATTTATAATAAATGAAAAATGTATTTGTCACATACTTCACACTATTTTAACAAATTTTACTGAGGACCGCTATCTCGATCAATTTTTTGTAAATTAAGGAATCGGTAGGTAAAAGAAATTGAGGAGTGCAAAGGGTTAAGAGAATTTAGGAACTAGGAAGTGTGGGACCTAGGGAATTTATGATTTAGAGAATTTGGGATCTAGGGAGTGTGAGATCTAGAGAACTTGGGATCTAGGGAATTTAGATTCTAGATAGTGTGAGATCTAGAGAATTTGGGGTCAAGGAAATTTGGAATCTAGGAAGATTGGGATCTAGGGAATTTGGAATCTAGGAAGATTGGGATCTAGGGAGTGTGGAATCTAGGGAATTTGGGATCTAGGAAATTTGGGATCTAACGAAATTGGGATTTAGGGAATTTGGGATCTAGGGAATTTGGAATCTA
This sequence comes from Megachile leachella, assembly GCA_963576845.1. Lineage (NCBI taxonomy): Eukaryota > Metazoa > Arthropoda > Insecta > Hymenoptera > Megachilidae > Megachile > Megachile leachella. The sequence goes on from OY756255.1 coordinate 12,424,652, forward strand.
GGGAGTGTGGAATCTACGGAATTTGAGGTCTAGGGAATTTGTGATCTAGGCAAATTGGGATCTAGGGAATTTGGAATCTAGGGAATTTGGGATATAGGGAAATTGGGATATAGGGAAATTGGGATCTAGGGAATTTGGGATCTAGTGAATTTGGGATCTAGGGAGTGTGGAATCTAGGGAATTTGGGGTCATGGGAATTTGTGATCTAGGGAAATTGGGGTCTAGGGAATTTGGAATCTAGGGAGTGTGGGATCTAGGGATATTGGTATCTAGGAATATTGAGATCTAGGGAGATTGTGATCTAGGAAAATTGGGATCTAGGGATATTTGGAATCTAAAGATATTAGAATTTTGTCTATAATTTATTTTCCTCCTCAAGTTTGATTTTAATAACACATTGACGTATAGTAATAATTATCTAATCAAATTTAAACAAATAATTATATTTTTCTCCTCAAGAAAATTTTGCACCCTTCCATCTTCTTGCAAGAAAAATAATTATGTTAATATTCAAAGATTAATTTTATTTTTCTTCAAGCAAAAATTTTGGTACCATGCACCCTCTTTAGCTTCAGCTTCATCTTCTATTTATTTTTTATAACAAACAACTTCCATATATTTTATTATCCATCTATACCTTCTTTTATACCTTGTAAGCATAATGAAATAATAATATTTTGGTATAATATTTAAACTACATACACGTCAATCACAGAAGATACATAACAAGGACGAAACCCACAGTAAGAACTTCCTCCAACATCCTTCGCTAATGATAGTCATTACAAGCGCCAACAAAATAAAAGGACAAAATGTTTAGGTACATGCATCGTTGTCCACGTGCAAAACGGTAAAAGTGTGCAATCCTTGCCGGAATGCGGAATAGGCGATCTCGAATTCTCAATAAGGTGGGTCTACATTCGAGTCTAGTGATGGATATTCGATACACTCTGTTCCTACTTTTCAAACAATTACTTTCTCACATCATTTTCATAATTATTGCAAGGTAATTGCATTCTATGAGGAAGTCTCTTATACTCGTGCATTTCTACGTTACAGACAATGATACGCTTTTCCCTTTCTTTTGGTGCGTTTCCGCGAGGAAGAAAATGTGTTACAAAAGTTTGAAAGGATACTTTGTTGGGTGGAGAAAGGTACATTGGGCGGAAATATTCAGTTGTGTAAGGTTGAACTGACTTTGGGACTTTGTGAAATTAATTGTGAGTTCAATTATGTGGGCTTTGGGTGGATTTGAGGGGATGTTGAATTTGGGTTTTATTGTATTTTGATTGTATAGAAATTAGGTGGTGTTCTGTTGATCCACGTCGAATTTGGATTTCATCGATTTTGGATCGTGTCGAGTTTGCATATCGTCAAGTTTGAATCACACGAAATTTACATCTCATCGATTTCAGATCAATTTGGACCTCATCAATTTTGGAACACATGAAATTCAGATCTCATTAATTTCGGATCGCATCGAATTTGGATTGAGTGAAATTTGGATGATGCCGAGTTGGCTCACGTCAGATTTAGACATTGTTGACTTCCATCGCGTCGAATTTGAATTATGTCGAATTTGGATCTCACTCAATTTGGATGATGCCGAGTTGGCTCACGTCAGATTTAGACATTGTTGACTTCCATCGCGTCGATTTTGAATTATGTCGAATTTGGATCTCACCCAATTTGGATTGAGTGAAATTCGGATGATGCCGAGTTGGCTCACGTCAGATTTAGACATTGTTGACTTCCATCGCGTCGAATTTGAATTATATCGAATTTGGATTGAGTGAAATTTGGATGATGCCGAGTTGGCTCGCGTCAGATTTAGACATTGTTGACTTCCATCGCGTCGAATTTGAATTATGTCGAATTTGGATCTCACCCAATTTGGATTGCATCGAATTTGGATCTCACCCAATTTGGATTGCGTTGAATTTGGACTGCGTCGTATTTACATGCACCGAATACACATCTCTAAACTGTATCACTGTATAATCTAAACTAGAACATACACAGCAGTAAAATATCTAGCTCCTTATACTATCTACGAACTCATCACATACATAACTAGTATTGTATATAACAATATTACAATATCAATACATATTGACCAAAAAGATATTGATCAAAACCCCTCGAAATACGCTTAAACCCATCACTACCGCTGCACAAATCTGTACCACACGCGTGCTCGTATCCGGCTGCGATCCTTTGGTACCTATAAATATCCCGACTCGTTGCAACGTTCCTAAATCACATCTCGAGCATGCTCCAGGATTCTCTTGACCGTTGTAGCTCGTTATGCCTCCAAGTAGCTGGCTGATTACACGGTGTATTGAGTCACTGCATAATTCACCCGCTTTCGGGGTGTCGAACTTTTTCTGATGACGGCTGTTATGAAAATGCTTCCTCCGGCCACGAAATTCAGGGAACGAACGTTGATACCTTGCCGACAACGTTACGCAACAGACGTAGAAAGTTGTTTGTCATACACGGGCAATGGTGCGATCAAACGGTGCAACGAAGGAAATCGTGGTAACGTGAAAATTGTTGGGGATCGTTGAACTTTGGTTTGATTGATGGCTAGTACATTTCTTTGTTACTATCTCTAAAATTCTTAGAACCCAAAATATCACTAGAATGTAAAATATTAAATCCCAAAATATATTCCAAAATGAATAACATAAAAAAAATGGCTAAAAATTAAAATTTGTTCGGAGGCCTCCAAGACGTCTCCAATCCCATAATTCAAAGGTCTTCCTGTGTAATTAATAATAAACTTCGCAATCACCAATTTCACAAACGAACATTGACAATTTGCTCATCAGTCGTGCATTCACCACACAATATTTAATTTTCCCCAGTAAAAGAAAACGAAACGATGCTGTAAAGACGTTGTGCAACGAGAGCGAAGATCGAACGATAGAAATTCCAGATCGCATACATAAATGCATGTTTAAGTGGAAAATATGAAAATGTTCTAACGCTAGTCTGTAATCTCCGATCGGAATGTAAGGACGCTTATTATAATTACAAATCTGATCCTTTGCGAGTGCCACAGCGATCATTCGTCTTGCTTTCTTCTTATGTAAAAATATCGTTGACGTTTCTTTGCGATTCGAGCGTGTAGATCGATAATGCCTTCCGTGTTCCATCGTGCTCGTAAGAATATGATTATTTAATTGCGGATGAGCCATGCGACGTTACGAGATCCTAGAAACATTTCGAAAATGCAACGATCGATGAATTCATGCTTCGACTACGTGTCGAAGAACTTGAGAGTAACGAATTGGAACCCCGTTTCGCTTTCTTCAATCTTTTTCTTACGGTTTTGTAACGAGGCGAGATTTAATGAGATAAAGTGAAATGCTGAAATGTGAACTTGCAATTTTTTCCATTTTTATTATTTTTGTGATTCGATATCTTTGAAACGCGGATCTTCCAGGTGTTATGATAAAGAAGCAGGGTTTAATTAAGTTGTAATTTCGATAACGTGTAATGGAGCTACTTTTTAATGAAGTTAATTGCGACTTTCACTTGACGGGGAATTTGTGGTGAGGATATTTGGGGATTCAAGGATATTCGGGGATTTAAGGATATTCGGGGATTCAGGGATATTGGGATCTAGGGATATTTAGGTATTCGGAGATATTGGAATCTAGGGATATTTGGGTATTCGGAGATATTGGAATCTAGGGATATTATTGCATCTAAGGATATTTGAATATAGGGGTATTTGAATCTAGGGATATTTGGATTTAGGGATATTTGAATCTAGGGATATTTGAATCTAGGGATATTTGGGGATTCGGAGATATTGGGATCTAGTGATATTTGGATCTAGGGATATTCCACTCTAGAAGTTGGGATCTAGGGATATTTGGATCTAGGCATATTAGAATCTAGGGATATTATTGGATCTAGGGATGTTCGGATCTAGGCATATTGGAATCTAGGGATATTTGAATCTAGGGATATTTGGATCTAGGGATCTTATTGGATCTAGGGATATTTGAATCTAGGGATCTAGGAATATATGGATCTAGAAATTTTGAAATCTGCAAATTTAGAAATTGAGATCTAAATCCCAGAAATTAAAGAATCTAAAAATGTTGAGATCTAGAGGTCCAGAAATTTAGATCTAGGTCCCAGTAATCTAGGGACCTAAGACCATAGATATTAAGAGGCTGGAAAATTACAAATCTACAGATACATGAATACAATAACGCAAATATCTAAAAAAATCACCAGTATGTGAAAGTGCACCTATCCACATATGTAAATCTCCATAATATGTGTTTCCAAAAATCTTGCAATATATGGACATCCCTAGTCACTGCTATAAGATAGCAAAAATACAGAAATACAAGAAAATAATATTTCACAAACATCATTGATTTATAACAATAATAATTTTATGAAAAAATAATATAAAATCTAAAAGTCATATACATAAGGAAAGACCCTGAATGCCAAGAAGAATTCAAGCAACTAGAAATCATCTTTTTATATAGTTAAGTTAGTGTCATCTTCACAGCCTTCGACTTAATTTCTTTCCTCCAGCTCGAATAACGTAACTCTCGTAAATAAGCCTGATTGCACATGCTCCACGTAGGCGGAGGAGGAAGAACAATGATCATCGCGGACGAACCTCGGAAATCGCCTCCTGGTTACAACGGTAAACGACAAGTCCTAGGACGAAGGACGACGGGTTGCAACCTCCATTATGCGTCATCGAATCGTTAAGTCGACGTCGAGCAACGGGATTACGCACACGCGGATACGGGATCCGCGATTTCCTACAGTCCGATATATCGAAGCCTATAATTTGACGAATGATCGATCGATCGCTCTCTTGGATCTCCATCGGGCATGTCGGCGACGCGTGGGTCGAACACGATTATTTGCCACGCGGCCAAATAACAGGAAGACGGTATCGAAGAAAGTATTGACGGTCGAACGACGATTTAGGTGATTCGCGAGGGAAACGTACTAATAGGAAAATTTATTTTGTGGTGGCCATTTTGAGAGGTGTAGTAATTTGATGGGGGTTGGAGGGTTAGAGGGAGTTTGGGGAGTTGGGGAGTTGAGGGTTCGGAATTTGGAGAGTTGGGAATTTAGGGAGTTGGGAATTAGGGAGGTTGGGAATTGGAGGAGTTTGGAATTTGAGGGACTGGAAATTTGGAGGGATGGAAATTTGGAGAGATGGAAATTTGAGGGGTTGGAAATTTGGAGAGATGGAAATTTGAGGGGTTGGAAATTTGGAGAGATGGAAATTTGAGGGGTTGGGAATTTGGAGAGATGGAAGTTTGAGAGATTGGAAATTTGGAGAGATGGAAATTTGAGGGCTTGGAAAATTGGAGAGATGGAAATTTGGAGAGATGGAAATTTGAGGGGTTGGAAATTTGGAGAGATGGAAATTTGGAGAGATGGAAATTTGAGGGGTTGGAAATTTGGAGAGATGGAAATTTGGGAGGTTGGGAATTTGAGGGGTTGGAAATTTGGAGAGATGGAAATTTGAAAAGTTGGAAATTTGGAGAGATGGAAACTTGAGGGGTTGGAAATTTGGAGAGATGGAAATTTGAAAGGTTGGAAATTTGGAGAGATGGAAACTTGAGGGGTTGGAAATTTGGAGAGATGGAAATTTGAGGCGTTGGAAATTAAGAGAGTTGGAAATTGAAGGAGTTGGAACTTGAAAGAATTGGAAATTTGAGGGGTTGAAAATCAGAAAAGTTGGAAATTGGAAGACTTGGAAATTGAAAGAGCTGGAAATTTGCAGAATTACAAATTTAGTAAACTGAACATCTAGACGTTTAGAATGTTAATCAAATTACCCTCCACGTAACCCATAATTACCAAGTTTACTATAAATAAACAGTTCAGTCCATTAAATATCCGTTATACAAACAATTTCCCGGGTCTTGACTTTCCAATCAGAACAGTTATTTATACATGCAATTAATAACAAAATCTCTGGTCGAGCAACTGAATAAATGAAGTTCGTAAAGGGTAAAGAAGAATGAAACACGTTGCTCGTTAGTACATGACACAGAATTAATGCACCAAGTCCGAGTTGCTAATAGGATGACGTTAATGAGGATCGACGAATGAACGTGGTTACAGGTTTTCGAGGTCGTAACTGTCGAATAGCCGAAGGAAAATCAGAATTCACGAGCAGTCGTCGATCTTTCAGGCCAACAGACGTTCAGGCAAACCACGTAAATGGGTTTCTGGCTTACTGGACAATTTTTTCCTCCGAGGAACTAGTTCTGTGCTTAGAATGCGTCTACTGATGTCAACCCACGAGTTGGCGCTGTGTTTAGAAGAGCACAATTGGAATAGAAAAGACAGCATTTTCGGTGGTACTGGTTCGGCAATAGTTAAAGACAACTTAAGGTCGACAAACGTTTCACCTCGAACGTCAGAACGTCATGGGGACTGTTCAAGATGGGGTGCGTCCCTTAAACCTGGCTCAGCCTCCCGCGCCAGGTTCAGGGTTGCGAAGAGTACCGATGTCAACCCACGAGTTGGCGCGCGAAGAGGCTGCGTTTAGAAGAGCCACGGCACAATTAGTCAGAATAGAAAAATGGACAACTCGCACGTATTTTCGACGGTATATTGGCTCTCGCGGTCGCACACCAATTAGGCCAAAAACAATGACAGCAAACGTCTCGAGAGTGAGATAGTACTTGCGTTCACCAGTTGTTATCATTATTCTTATTTGCCGAAATTAACGAAGTGTTCACGGTGGATAGCTTCTTTTACTTTGGGTCCAACTCGTGGGTTCACATCTGTACACTACACCGGTTCTGCGCTTTTAATCGCGTCTACGATAGGAAACGAACTTGCGACACTCACCGTCACGAGAAATTACAAAATACTTATTGTATGAGCTGTTCGATGTTATTGATACTTTCGAAATTATACGAGTCACGATATTAACATTTTTTAGATTTCGTTGACAGGTATTATATATTTGCAGTTTGTGAATATATTCGCTGGTGAATATATTGATTTTATGTACTTCACTGACTGTAAAGTATCGTTGGAGAATTATTTCTTGTTTATTGGTATAATATGAAATTTATATTGATTGTTTCAGTGTGTAAATTTCAGTTTGATTGTTTAATTGGTCATCATTTTTTAGCAACAAATGACATTTTTATTTTTATATGTACATCTGTCACTGTATATGATTAATCAACACTGTGGTTTTTAGTATATTACGTAATTAATTAATGTTGTCTTTCTGTGTATATTATAAAACTAGTTAACCTTGTATTTTTATTTGTATTGCAAGATTAATTAATACCGTATTTTCATGCATTCGTATGAATAATTAATCTCGTAATTTTATGGACGTGTCATGATTAATTAAATTGCATTTTTATGTACATTTTATGAATAGTTAATATTGTCTTTTTATGTCACAAACCTACACAAAAAAATTGTATGTCTAAAAAAATTGTAAAAAAAATAATATTTTATATTGCATAATAATCAAGATATGCATATAGACAGGTATTTAATTTACTAAATACTTGTTGAATATAAGTTTCTAGACTCTTGGAGTGAGGTGTATTTTACATAAGGAGGTTCTTTCTCTCCCAGAATAGGAAATCGAATCACGAAACTTCGAAATCGAGTCCCGTTGCAAAATTGATTTCGTCACGATCGATGGTGATCTAAATTTATCCATGATCGAACGTATAGCGATCGAGAAAACAGTCGTGTGAAAGGAGCATAACGGAATCAGTGATAAAACAGCGGATCCAGAATAACAAAGGATGGCCGATGATTTACTGTAATCATACTATATAATGAAAGTGTTATTACGAAACACAATATATAATAAAAATTATTTACTATTTACTTATTGAGACATATACAAAAATTGTTATGAATTTCATATTAATGTTACACACTTCAAGTTGTAATTCAGAAACTGCATTTCTTATAATAATTCTATAATGATTGAGTTTAAAAAAAAATAAGAGTAATTAAGAATAGAAAAAATTGATAATCTTCCCTAATTGTTAATAATTAAATTCTAGTATAATTTTTAATAATTCAATTTTTATCTCCAATGATTGAATTCTAAAATTTAATAATTCAATTATAATTTTGAATAATTAAATTCTAACCTCTAGTAATGAAATTCTAACTTCTAATAATTAAATCCTAATTTCTAGTAATTGTTATTCATACTCGAAGAATTATAAAACTTTCGTACGTTATTATACCTAAATTTAGTCATGGAACCAGCCACACAGACCAGTTTTTAGAAATTCTGGTTTTCATCGTTCTTTTACCTGACTGGATTCCTTGTCGCGATATTTTCGACATTCTAATCGGTGCGCGTTCAACGACATCGGTCGAAACGGATACGGTTGTCATAAACTGGCTACTAAACGATCTTGTACCAAGAATTTTTGGGACAGAACTGTTTTTTTCAACATCAAATCCCGTTTGATTCGATTAGTTCCCTTGTATCAAGTTTCTCCATTCGCATTCTAATTAATTGTGGTTCTTAAGCGAAAGCGATTATGCTCGACAAAGTTCTTATTTCAAATCGTTATCAATATTTTGAGGAAACATTTGTTGAATATGCAATTTGTAATTTTTATCTGATGTAATTATGAAAATTTATTACACTTTTTTCTGTCATAAATTTAACCTTACTTTAACCTTTTCTGATTTTTTTAAGGTTACGTCAACCAGACTAACTGTTGCAAGTTGCAATATTTAGATGAATAAAAAAACTTATTACACGTAACATATGTCAGACATATTTTGCATTTAGCGAACTTGAGTGTACAAACTGTATCTGGTACTGATATCAAAACTTAATCATAGCTGGATGTCATAAGCCAAGGAGCTACAAGATTTAGTGACAGAAGTTGTAATATTAATTGTAAATTAATATATTTAAAAAATTCATAATTTGTGTTAAATATGAAGACAAATCAAAGAGCTGCAAGATTTAGTGACAGAAACCATAAAATTACTTGTAATTCTTCTAATTCTTCTAATTCTTCTAATTCTTTTAATTCTTCTAATTCTTCTAATTCTTTTAATTCTTCTAATTCTTCTAATTCTTCTAATTCTTACAATTCTTACAATTCTAAAAATTCTAAAAATTCTAAAAGTTCTAAAAGTTCTAAAAGTTCTAAAAATTCGTAAAATTCGTAAAATTCGTAAAATTCGTAAACTTCTTAAAGTTCTTAAAATTCTAAAAATTCGTAAAATTCAAAATATATGCAAAATCTACCAGAAAGTATAAAAACGCGATCTCGCTAGCATAACCCTAACTCGAAATAACATAACCTAAATCTGCCGAAAGCAATTTAAGACTCGTATACCGAAAGAAAGTTAAACGAATCGAATCACGATCTCGATTGCCACGATTCGATCGTTTTTACTTGATCGTCGATACTCTCTCCGTCGAAGATGTCAGATTATTAAAAGAAAAAAAAAGAAGAGTAACGAAGAAGGAAGAAGAGAAGAAAGGTGGTAGCTTCAAAGAAACCGTAAAGGCACGAGATTCTTTACCGATCGAAGCGCCGGAGAAAGTACTAGAGTAAGAAAGAAATTCAAGCTGTTCGTAGGAATCTCGTGACGCAGGAATTCTCTGGTTTCCTATCATTCGGTTTCACAATACGGTTAGGTAACAATTGTTGTATGTTTGGCAATGTAAATGGGTGAATTGTTAGGAAAACTGAATCTTGGTAATGGAGTATTATTAGCAAAACTGAATCTTGGTAATCGATTATTATTAGCAAAATTGAATCTTGCTAATGGATTATTATTAGCAGCACTGAATCTGAAGAAAAATATTGTGTCTTGTCTGTGGGTTTTGGAAAGTTGGGAATTTGTAGATTTGCACAATGAAGAATTTGCAAGTTTAATAGTTTGAGGTCCTAGGCATTTGGTAATGGATTATTAGCAAAACTGAATCTGAAGAAAAATATTGTGTCTTGTCTGTGGGTTTTGGAAAGTTGGGAATTTGTATATTTGCACAGTGAAGAATTTGCAAGTTTAATAGTTTGAGGTCCTAGGCATTTGGTAATGGATTATTAGCAAAACTGAATCTGAAGAAAAATACTGTCTGTGGTCTGTGGGTTTTGGAAAGTTGGGAATTTGTGGATCTACAGAGTCCATAATTTGCAAGTTTAATAATTTAAGATCCTAGTCATTTGGTAATGGATTATTATCAAACCTGAATCTGACGAAAAATACCTATCATAAATATCTGTTATACTACCTTTCGTCTAACAATCAAATTTCGAGATCCACCCCTTTTTGAGATCTGAACGTCCCTTCCCAAACAGCATCACAACAGTCAAAACATTCTCCCTCATCTCAAAACAAACTTCCCTCTTTAAAAGATGAAAAATAAAAGATACTAGTTCTTCTTTTTCACCCATTTCCAACAGTATTCTTAAGTGTCCCTCGTCCTTAATTCGCAAGTTCATAACGAAGGTTGCCTTCAAACGAGTTTACCTTTGTGTGCGAGCACCAAGAAACGAGAAACGAACTTTCACCGACAGAAGAAATTCGATCTCTTTTGTTGCTATCGATCGGTGAAACGAGTTTTCGAAATCTGGTAAGAACGAACGGTTCAGGGTTTCGAATTTTCAGTAATGAACCCTTTCTTCTTATATATAAAAGACGTGTAGTGTATATCGTTCTACGTACAAGGTTACAAATTCTTTACAAGGTCACAAGTTCTTTACAAGGTTACTCTTCTTTGCAAGGTTAAATGTTCTTTACAACGTTTCTAGCTCCTCTTCATGGGGTTCCAAGTTATTTAATGTCATTACTTCTTTTTTAGAAGGTTCCAAATTCTTCAGAATGTTGCTCGATCTTCATTGCAAGGTCAAATGTTCTTTATAAAGTTACTAACTCCTCTTCATGAGATTAGAAATTAGTTACAATGTCATTACTTCTTCTTCGGAAGGTTTCAAACTCTTCACAATGTTAATAGATCTTGTTTGCAAGGTTAAATGTTCTTTACAACGTTTCTAGCTCCTCCTCGTGAGGTTCCAAGTTATTTAATGTCATTACTTCTTCTTCAGAAGGTTTCAAATTCTTCACAATGTTGATAGATCTTCTTTGCAAGGTTCAATGTTCCTTACAACGTTACTAGATATTCTTCATGAGGTTCCAAGTTATTTACAACGTCATTAGTTCTCCTTCAGAAGGTTTCAAATTCTTCATGTTGCTAGATGTTCTTTACAATGTTACTATCTTTTTTTTACAATGCTACTTCTGTATCAGATTAAGAGTGTCACAGCTTCCATCTTGCTTGTTTACATCAGCGTCTCACTCATGCACCTCCGAAAATTCGACTTTATTCAGTATAGTATTTATTGCTGTCTAAAACGACCATCACCTTGCTTACTTCGCAAGGAATTTAAATCCGCATCTTTCTTGACAGAAATATATACTTCTGTTTACCCAGAAATTCTTCGAAACATTTTGCATAAAGCACATAATTCTAAAATTGTATAAAAAAGAAAATTTATTCAACAATTCTAAAAGAAAATGAAACATTCCTCAATTTCTTTCATTCGTCAATTATCAATAACATCTAATATCAAAAATATAAAAAAATTGGTAGTGTTGTATCCAAACCGAATGGAACTTTGCAAGAAGTCTAAAAGAAGCACACCTTTTTCGGTCAGTGTGTCCTCAATAATTCAGCAGACGGTGAACTTGAATTCCATCGGACGTGTGCCACTATCGGCACCATTCAGAAAAACGAGGAAGCGAAAGATTTGCCAGTGATGTCACGTAACGAGCCGTTAGGAAGGCCTTTTGTTAACACGGTTGCATAAGATTATGCAAAAATCTGGGTCACCGATCGCACAAGAGAAACCAATCCGGGGCTTCGATCCTGAGGCGTACTACGTTATTACGGTGGGATTGTCGGGCCGGCTTTATACGGTTTAGAACACGCGACACGTACGGACGGGATCCGTTAAACGATGATCGCGTGCGATCTGTCATCGTGGCATTCCGTCGCGTTTCCTCTTTGGATCGCACTGAATCTTGAAGCAACGAAAGTGCGGGTTTATAAACGACGAGACGAATGCGGAAAAGAAAACTTGCATGTATGAACGATTTGATATTTTGAACGACTTTTGGTGTCGACCGCCATTTTGGGTGCTGTCGGGTACAGAGAAAGGTATGCTTCGAGAAATTTGATGCAGAAGTTGTAGGAAAGAGTTCAATGTAAAGGATTAACGCGTTGACTGTCAGGTCAAAGATATATGGGTGACACTGGAGTTGCTAAACTGAATTAACATAATTTGTTCAGAACTAAAAATTTGTTCACTTTCCTCAGAAAAAATTCTTGCATTAATTTTATGGGTCTATGTATAAAAAAGAAATGTAATAAGATGTAATGTAATATTGTGAAAATATTTGGTAAAATTTATTAAAAATAAAAGGCACTACTGGATGCAATTTTAAATTGTTTCAATATGGCAGTCAATGTATTAAGAAGTATTCTGCGATGTTCAACGTAGTAGTTCAAGATGTACAGTACAATGTTCAATGTAGTAGTTCAAGATGTACAGTACAATGTTCAATGTAGTAGTTCAAGAAGTGTACGACAACCTTCCAACATTTCAAAAAATGTAATATAACTTCTATGTACCACTTTTCAAAGTACTACATGAAACAAGTATTGTATCAGTGTCGTTTTAACTAGGTACCAATACAAGGTAAATTCCGATTAATTGAAAGTTAAGAAGTGAGTTGTAAATGTCTCGTAACCGATCGAAGTGAAACCGCGACGAAATATCACGTAGCCCCGTTTTCTCCCAATCATCATGATGTCCGCCTTGCACGAGTTCTCTGCACGATCCAATTAAGGTTATAAAACAAGTCGGCGTCAATATTTGTGTAGTACATGTTAACAATTCAAGTATTTCTCAATTTGCTTTGGAACGATAGAATATTTCGTTGATTGTGACATTTAGGTTGTGAATTTTTAAATTATAGGATGAGTTGCTGTGATAGGTTAAGATAATTGGTTGGGTTAGGTTAAAATAATTGATGGTTGAGTAGTTGAGAAGTTGAGTAATTAAATACTTGAGTGGTTGAATACTTGAGTAGTTGAATAGTTGAATAACTGAGTAGTTGAGTAATTGAATACTTCAGTGGTTGAATACTTGAGTAGTTGAATAGTTGAGTAGTTGAATGCTTGAGTAGTTGAATAGTGAAGTACTTGAGTAGTTAAGTAGTTGAGTAGTTGAATATTTGAGTGGTTGAGTAGTTGAGTGGTCGAGTAGTTAAATAATTGAATATTTGAGTACTATAAAATTTGAATACCAGTACATTTGAATTTTTCAGTAACTGAATACTTGAACACTTGAGTACTTAAATACTTGAATACCCAAATATTCAAACTTTTTAATATTCAAACTCCCAAATATTTAAATCCCTGCACACTCGAATACCCAAATCTTCGAATACCTATTACAACCTATTCATACCAAAATTCTCTAATATTTCATCACCTAAACCCTCAAATTCTAATTCATCCAAACCCCCAAATATCTAAATCTCCGAATCCCAAATTTTCCTAATACCAAACCCTCCAAATACTCCTCCATCCAAATTTCAGCGAATTCAATTACCAGAACACTCGAATGTCTCAACCAGCACCGTTCTATTAGAAACGAGGAATGAAAGGCCGACGACTACTGGAAGGCCATCGAACAAATTGAAACGCTGGACGCATTTAAATGCGTACAACTAGCACATATACCATATGTACACACTCAACCAGCTGCAATCACTGATTTTTCAGTCTTGATCAAGGACGAGGCAAGAATTGGAAAGGGACGTGCCAGGTCACGGTCATTGTGACCCACCGTCCTTATTTGCGTTCGTACTGTGACGTTAATCGATTTTTCCGCATCGTTTTCTCATTATCGATGACTCCGATCGATACTTCACCTCTGATTACGTAAAAATAAAGGTGAAGAATTGATTCATACTCGCAAGTGTCGTGACCGATGTTTCAATGTGTTCGTTGTATTTGCAATTTAATTGAGTGCATTTGCAATTTAATTGAACTTGCTTCGTTTTTTAGTTTAGCGAAAAAAAATTTTTTTGCTCACCGGAATTTTTCCGTTTAATTGACCACGTCTGCGATTTCATTGATAGTTCATGGCTGAGTCGCATTTAATTGAGAATTAACTTACAGTTAATTTAGCGGTTTTGTAAGTGATATGTGAACATAGATACAGTTATATGTTTTAGTTAAAAATATTCTTTTGTAAATATATAAAAATTTAGAATTTATTTAGCAACGAAATTAGTTATTTAACAATTTATGAAAACTATACAATTCTGAAATTATGTATTTGTGGAATAATTATGGAATACAATTTATAGAAAGAATGTATAAATATTTAAAAATGTGTATATAAGAAAAATGTATATATGTCTACTGATGTCTGAAATGATCAAACATGTATCTGAACCAAACTGTTCTACCAAAGCATGGTAAACTATATCAACGATAGTGAAGCATGTATGACTAACATAATTAAAAGGGAGACAGTAAAATCTGGTTATAAAAAATGTGCCACGGGAATAGCCGGTTCAAGAAAGTGGACACGTGGAGATCACTCTCCCGGGCGTCCGAGCGCCCCGAGCGATGAAAGTTTGCATTCCCTCGTATCGAGTCCTCGGACCAGGGTCCTAATTTCACGAACTCATCCGTGTTCCGAAACCAAAGAAAAAAAACACACCTGCGATTTTGATGACCTACAACATTGATTCTCAATCTCACTTTCATATTTTTCTCTCGTTAAACAGATAACGGTTATTTCTGTTTATCTATCATTATTTCCACTATTCTGCTGTTACTAACAAGACAGTTATAACTAACAACGGTTATTTCTATTTATCTACCACTCCACTATTCCTTCTGCTAACAAGATAAAATTTTTAGTAAACAAGGTTAAATTTTACTTTTGGAGAGGAGGATTCTCGCAGAGTCATCGCACTTGATAATCATTGAATGTGCTTATTAGTGTTTACTCGTTAATTCAAATGATCGAGATAGCAAAAAGAAAGTCGGATAGTTGAGTCACTGATGCATACATCTATAGGTTTATCGTTGTAATTGCATTCCGTGTCGATACACTTCTGTCTCGCGTGTCCTTTTACGTGGGCAGCCATAACCGTGTGACGCAAATGCCACGAAAATGTCGCTCCACCAACTCGTCGGCGACCGGAGTTCCTTGTAAGTCATTGGTCCTCGTATTCGATTATTATGCTGGCAATGAGACGGCGGGATAACGTTGTCGATGAATTAAATCGATGATAATGCATTAGGGTTTGAACATTGAAAAATGCAGCCACGATGTTTTATTACACTCTGAGGTATTCGAATATAATTCGGTATTGAATTGATATAATTTTGGGGATGTGGTGATATGGGACGTTTAGGTATATGGTGTATGCAAAGGTTGGAATATTTAGGCGTATGGTACATTTAGGAGTATGGGACACCTATGTCTGGGACATCTACTGGATCTGGGACAATTAGTGATATGAAGTCAATCAAGGGTATGAGACTTTCAGAGATAGGTGTATTCGGGGCATGTGACGTATTCAAGGATCTGAGACACTCCACTGGGTCTTGGGTAATTAGTGATGTGAGACATGTAGAGGTATAGAACATTTAGGGATGTGAAACATGTAGAGGTATGAAACATTTAGGGATGTGGGACATACTAGGATATGGGACACAGACATGTGTGGTATACCACGCGTGGTATTCTCACGCGTCGTATTTCCACGCATGGTATTCTCCACGCGTCGTATCTCCACGCGTGGTATTCTCACGCACCGTATTTCCACGCATGGTATTCTCACGCGCCGTATATCCACGCATGGTATTTTCCACGCGTGGTATTCTCACGCGCCGTATCACAACGCATGGTATTCTCCACGCGTGGTATTCTCACGCGCCGTATCTCCACGCATGGTATTTTCCACGCGTGGTATTCTCACGCGCCGTATCACAACGCGTGGTATTTTCCACGCGTGGTATTCTCACGCGCCGTATTTCCACGCATGGTATTCTCCACGCGTGGTATTCTCACGCGCTGTATCTCCACGCATGGTATTTTCCACGCGTGGTATTCTCACGCGCCGTATCACAACGCGTGGTATTCTCACGCGCCGTATCACAACGCGTGGTATTCTCACGCGCCGTATCACAACGCGTGGTATTCTCCACGCATGGTATTCTCACGCGCCGTATCTCTACGCGTGGAGAGCATAGAGTCTAGGACACTCCACTAGGACTTCTTCAAAAATTCTCAAGTACATTCTTCAAATGTTCAAATAATCCAAATTGCACTGATGTTCAAGAATCAATGTATCCATTGTATGTATCCTATTCTCATCTTCAAAACCGACACACCTTACTCCAGAACCACCGCATATTCCAAAACTCACATTCAATAAAATCTCCATTAGAGGATTAGATCATTTGGACCACCAATCAACAAGAGCACAAATAATGAAATCTACTCTTTGGAATTCAATCTATGTCGAAACAAGACAATATCCAAACGTGAGGATGCGTCTTCAGATTGATCCTCGACTACAACAAAACTTGAAGAAAAGAGACGACTAAACAGGGAAACGAGGTTCGCGCGCGGAACAGAGGCGGTTGCATTATTCCAGGTATTTTTGTCGGCGCCGGTTGGCCTTGCGGACATTACCTCCGGTGTTCCATTCACCATGGCAAAACAGGAGAGATCGTCGTTCGCAAGGATCTCCTGTAAACGGAGCCTCGATTCCAACCAGCCGGCGAGGCTCGTTCGTCTTCTCGGTGAAAGAGTCGTCTACGGCTGGTGAATGCGTAATATACGATCGTATCGTCGGCCCTATGCACGATAGATGCCCGCAAACGGACCGTGTGCGGCTTGCAAAACGTCTTCCCTGACTTTGCCGCGATCTTATCGGATCCGCAGTTTGTTTTCCGCCGCGTATTCGACGCCTCTTCTCCGAATACTGTCGCGAATATTTTTTGATACGTTCTCTCTACTAAATTTCATCTGTCAGGGTCTTCTGATTAATCGTACGTCAATTTATATTTTTTAATTCTTCGAATGATGGAGTACGAGATTTTTACGTTCAAAAATTTCTAGATACATAAATCTGCAGATCTTCAAATTTTCATATGAAAGTAATTTAGATCTAGGTTTAAGATGTGCAGCTGCTTTTAGATATATTGTACGATAAATATTTAAGAGACGAAGTATACAGTGATTTATATAACTGTTCTTCGTCTTCGTAAAGGTTAAAATTTTCAATGAGAAAAGGTTAATAATTTCTGCAATTTAGAAGGAGTAAGATGCGTTATTATAAAGTGTTCTGTAAAAGTAGTGTTAAAATATAATATCCTACTTAATATCAGTTAGGATGCACAATACTATGTTCGAGATCTAAAGACGATTTACAGTATTTAATTTTATAAAAAAATTCCAAATAAACAATTTTTAAATTAAATTTAGAGTGTCACACATATGATTTAAAAACCTAGCGAAGCTAGAGGTAATAGCAGAGAAATAATAATTTCAAAAGAATTCATCAAATTTTTCTATTAAATAGAGTCATGAAAATAATTTCAAGGTATTTAATCAACAAAATATGAAACAAAGTTCGCCACAACCGCGAAAGTACGATCACGGTTTTCGTTTCGCCGCGTAAGCCTCGGTCATCGTTCGCTCCGGCATTAATTGAGGAATTATGATCCGGCGAATGATTACATGCATGTTTAATAAAGACTCCGTTCTATCAAGACTCATCGACCGCGAAATGAAACATTCATGAAGCTACAGAAAGAAAAAAGAACCGCATTAAAAAAACAATCGTCTACTAATTCCTAACAATTTTTCTCTGTTTATTTCCAATCATGTGGGTCAATTTACGCGACGTATTGTTACGTCGCACCGTTACGATCTCGCAACAGCCGCCATTATCTCGTTAATGTATTCCTAGCCGTTAATTCCATTGAATCCGATGCAACGTACCTCAAATTTACCTTCATTCAGTAATTCCCTGTGCTGCATCGAGCGGCTATCAATTTCGATCTGGCGCTCGTTCGCGTCTACTTTCTCACGGCTGTGATCAGATACGTAGACGCTAGACGTTTTGTGTGAATGTGTATCAACAAGGTAGAAGTTGAACGATATTCTCCTCGATCAATGAATCTGTTTGATTGGGATAGGCTTATCGTGGAAACCATTGTACTGTCCTCAATAGTTACTCTAGTTACCTACTTGTTTGGAGGGTTGGGTAAAATTCTTTTTCTGTGGATCAGTGATGGTTTCTGGATTATATGTATAGTGCGTTACATACAGATATGTACTATACGTTGATGAAAATACAATACGTTCATGCATGGTATTTTCACGCACCGTATTACCACGCGTGGTATTCTCACGCGTTGTATTTCTACGCGTGGTATTCTCACGCACCGTATTTCCACGCATGGTATTCTCCACGCGTCGTATCTCCACGCGTGGTATTCTCACGCACCGTATTTCCACGCGTGGTATTCTTACGCGTTGTATTTCCACGCATGGTATTCTCCACGCGTGGTATTCTCACGCATGGTATTTCCACGCATGGTATTCTCCACGCGTGGTATTCTCACGCATGGTATTCTCCACGCGTGGTATTCTCACGCGCCGTATTTCCACGCTTGGTAGTCTCACGCGCCGTATTTCCACGCGTGGTACTCCCACGCGCCGTATCTCCACGCGTGGTATTCTCACGCGCCGTATCTCCACGCGTGGTATTCTCCGCGCGTGGTATTCTCCACGCATGGTATTCTCCACGCATGGTATCCTCACGCGCCCTATCTCCACGCGTGGTATTCTCACAAACTGAATTTTCCGCGCATCGAATTTCTCACACGCTGTTTCTCACTTGTTATGTTCTTCATACATACTATTTCAAGCATTGTATTTCAAAATGTACTTTAAAAATCATATAGTACCATCCATATATACTATATCTATAACTAACATACAACATATATGCTATACATATGCTATGTATGGTGGTATATGTACAAGTATAGCACTATATGTATAACATTTTTCACAAGCCACTTTTCTACAGTAATATATATCACTATAGTGCCACACATATAGTGCTATACATCACTGTACACAAGCACCTCACAAAGAATTTTTTATTATGTATAACATTCTTCACGAGCCACTTTTCTGCAGTAATATATATCAGTATAATGTCACACATATAGTGCTGTACATCACTGTATAAAAGCACCTGACAAAGAATTTTTTAAAAATGAATCTTACGTATCGAAACGTATACGCGTTAAGTTATGCACATATTCAAAAGCGCCATAGCAACAGAATTTTTTCGATCACCAAAAAATTGTTTTTTGCAGCAGAGAAAGAATGTCGACTGACGCACATGGCGCTTCGGACGTTCAAGTCTCCGGCAAGAGAGTTGTCCGTGGTTGTTGTGCAAACGACATTTGCATCAGGTTAGCCAGCAACCGGCTGGAAACGCGTTAAACACTTTCTAATTGGTAGCCTCGAGAAGGGAGAAAAGACTTGTCGCGGAACGCGTTGTGCAATTCGCGAATGCAGGAAGGGTTTCGTGACGGGTAGTTTTGGCGTGATTACAGCGCGTTAATTCCCGGCGATGAATAGGAAGCTGGTTTAGCATCGAACAGCTGTTCCTTCCGTGTCTACGATAAGGTTGTTTTCCATTAAGGACATCCACTTTTACGATGCGATTGTTCGTGTCGTTTTAAGTGTGCAACTGTTTTCCTGTGATTAAAACGCGGTTGAGTAGATTTACTCGTGTTTAGGAAAGATAGTACATGGTAGAGAGTTTGTTGTTAATTAGGCAGCGTTTTGAGTAGAATTGGAATGTTGAATGTTTGGAGGAGGTTTTGAGTAGTTCGCGTTATATGGCTGTTCGGTATATGGACTTGCGTTGGATTTTTTGGTAGTACAAGTTGAAACTTGTATTTTATTGCGTGATGTACTGCTTTCATGTGTAATATACTTCTGTGACTTATGTCGATAGACTTTGTATTTTCACGTGTTGCACTTTGATTTTCATGTGTAGTATACTCACGCGTTCTATTTACCACGCATTGTATTTCTAGTGAGCTGGAATTTTTGCGCGCAGTAACTCCACGCGTTGTATCTCCACGCGACGTATTTCCACGCGTGGTATTTTCACGCACCGTACTTCCACGCGTGATATTTTTCACGCATAGTATTCTCACGCGTGGTATTCTCACGCATGGTATTTCCACGCATGGTACTCTCACGCGCCGTATTTCCACGCGTGGTACTCTCACGCATGGTATTTCCACGCATGGTATTCTCACGCGTGGTATTCTCACGCATGGTATTTCCACGCGTGGTATTTTCACGCACCGTACTTCCACGCGTGATATTTTTCACGCATAGTATTCTCACGCGTGGTATTCTCACACATGGTATTTCCACGCATGGTACTCTCACGCGCCGTATTTCCACGCGTGGTATTCTCACGCATGGTATTTCCACGCATGGTATTCTCACGCGTGGTATTCTCACGCTTGGTATTTCCACGCATGGTATTCTCACGCGTGGTATTCTCACGCTTGGTATTTCCACGCGTGGTACTCTCACGCGTGGTATTCTCACGCATGGTATTTCCACGCGTGGTACTCTCACGCGTCGTATTTCCACGCGTGGTACTCTCACGCGTCGTATTTCCACGCGTGGTACTCTCACGCGTCGTATTTCCACGCGTGGTACTCTCACGCGTCGTATTTCCACGCGTGGTATTCTCACGCGTCGTATCTCCACGCGTGGTATTCTCACGCGCTCTCTCTCCACACGTGGTACTATCACGCACCGTATCTCCACGCGTGGTGTTCTCACAAATCGTATTTCTCATGCATTGTAATTATCACACCCCCTATCTCCACGCGTTATATCTTCACACCCCCTATCTCCACGCATTATATCTTCACGCACCTTATCCCCACGCGTAGTAATCTCACAAACTAAATCTTTCGTGTCGTATTTCTCACACCCTATTTCTCACTAGTTATACTCTTGATACATATCTTTCCTAACCGAAACATTACAAACATCCCTCCCTATCAAACCCTAACAAGACTTCCAAAGGTCCCTCAAATCTGCACACATAATAAATGAACAAGTGTACTCACCCTGGGATCGCGTTTGCACGTCCTTGGCGAGCAATACTATCGCCAGGAGTAGTAATTTGGTGAACCAAAGCCTCCACATGTCTTCTGCCATCTGCGTCCCACGAGATTACCAGGCTACGTGTTGCGCTCTCATGTAAAAGTTGGTCCCGGATGAATACGTAGCCCGTTACATCGGCACCAAAATAACGTGCACTTAACGCGATCCGTTTATCACCTCCGACGCGTTACAATCACGAAATATCAAACGAGCGACGAGCAAAAGGGTGGATTTTTTCTTGTGAATTGTCCAGGAGTTAGGACGAACGATATTATCCACCTGGTCACCAGACAGAGTGCGGTTAACGAGAGCTACGGTACTCGACGAGCTGAGCAGCCGACCGATTGACCTTTCTCCGGGTGCGTAACTTTGTCTGTGTCCCGGTGAGGACTGAAGGGGAAGCAAGGCCCGCCGCCGGCTGTTGGGGAACCGGAGAAAGGTGTATCCATAGAGAGAGAGAGAGAGGGCGAGAGGAGAGCAGCTAAGGCCCCTCTTCTATCGCTACTCGCCCCCACCTTCGTCCCTTCGGTCCCTCTCTCTTTGTCTTTTGCGCTTGTTTACCTCGTCCTCTCGTTTCCTTCTTCTGGAGAATGGGCCCGTTTGCCAGACGCGTCGATCTGTTCCTATTCGTACGCTATCTTTATTGCCATTGTAATTGCGAGAGGGAACTTATCGCTGACGCGGCCTTGCGGAGTTATCGGTCTTTTTTTGCTGGGGAAGATGCGCGGAGGTAGATTTCAACTTGCGGGGTGGAGGTAGATTTCAACTTCTCGGTATATGGCACGGGATGAGGTTCTAATTGTTCTGCACTTCTGGTGAAGTGTGAAAGCTAAGGGAAGGGTGTAGAAAGGGTGTAGGAAGAGTGTAGGGAGGGTTATGTAAAGGAAGATAGGGAGTTGTAGATATAGGGATCTGAATTTGGAGATCTGGAGTTTTTGAAGATTGAGGATTTAAGGGTTTGGAAATTTTTGCAATTCTGAAGTAAAAAATTTGGGGATTTTAGAATTTGAGAATTTGTAGATTTTGGGATTTGAAGATCTAGAGAGTTGAGGATATGGGGATTTTAGAGTCTTGGAATTTGGTGATTTAGGGATTTTTAAACTTTGGAAGTTGAAGGTCTAGAGACTTTTAAGTCTTCACATTTGGAAGTCTAGGGATTTTGAAATCTTGAAATTTGGAGGTTTAGGGATTTCTCGAGCTTGGAATTTGGAACTCTAAGGATTTTTAAACCCTGGAATGTGGAGGTCTAGGAATTTTTAAGTCTTGAGATTTGGAAGTCTAGGGATTTTTAAACCTTGAAATTTGGAGGTTCAAGGATTTTTCAATCTTGGGATTTGAAGGTCTAGGGATTTTTAACTATTGAAATTTGGTGATTTAGGGATTTTTAAACCTTGAAATTTGGAGGTTTAGGGATTTTTCAATCTTGGAATTTGGTGATCTAGGAATTTTTAAACCGTGGAATTTGAAGGTTTAGGAATTTTTCAATCTTGGGATTTGGAGGCCTAGGGATTTTTAGCTATTGGAACTAAATAATCTAGGGATTTTGAAGCCTTGTAATTTGGAAATCTGGGGATTTTTTAACTTTGGAACTAAATGATCTAGGGATTTTCAAGCCTTGTAATTTGGAAGTCTAGGGATTTCTGAACTTTGAAACTTGATAATCTAGGGATTTCTAAATCTTGGAATTTGAAGACCTAGAGATTTTTAACTCTTGAAATTTAAAGATCTAACAATTTGAAAATTTAGAGATTTTAAAATCCACCAATTTAAAGACTACTCAATTTCTCAAATTTGAAATAATTTTACAACAAACTTAAGCATTTGTTAATTAATAAAAAAATGAAAATGTACAGAATTCAATATTAACGTACAACCCAAAAATTCTAGAAATTCAACCCTAAAAGTAATATTAAAAAATGTAGGTAAATTATGGAGCACTAAAGTACCTAAAATTGTATATAAAAAATAAAAATTAATCCTATATTTTTGTATTCGTAAGTCGGAAGCTTCTCACGTTACCCTAAAAATATAACGAAACTGTTCTACAGCCGGCAATTAACTAAAATTTCTCCGTGTAATAAAAGATGAAGGAATTTCAGTTTCGGTGTCTCGTCGGCAGGAAATATCTTCGTTACAGATCGAAACACAGCGTGGAAAGATATCGCGGCAAATATTCATAAAGAAAGTTGTTCGATTAATTCTTGTAGGGAGCCGGCTCGGCCATTCTTTTTCCTCGTCTTTCTCATGGCGATTATACCTCGTGGTAGTTCCTGTATTGCTACTTTCGAACTGTACTGCATGGTCACCCGTTACGTGGTAATTCTAGCGAGACTACCAATGACGTCGCCGCAGCTGTTATATTTCAGTTAATCCGTCCGTCAAGCCGCCATTTTATTAATCGAAAAATATTTGAGACCCCGCGGTATCCTTGCAACAACCGTACATCAAACTGTAAATTCACGGTAAATTGCGTTGAATCGTCGCGGAAATATTCCTGGCACCGATTGAAATGTTAGAAACTTGATTTATGATCGAGATAAATGGCCTACATCGAATTTTTGATGGAACGGTAATTGCCTTTGAATTCCATCGGACACCTGATTGAAATTCGACAAATTGCGAATAATCGTCTTAATTTTAGTTCGCTATTCTTTGGAGGATTTAATTGTGATTAATCACGTTAAATTAGGACGTTAGAAATTATTAGGTTAGGTATGGTAATGAAGCAGTCACTCTCATCGTTTCGAGGAATCGCAAAAAATTACTTTCAAAAATAACGGGTCTTCGATTTACTTTTCTCTCGAGGAGAAAATTAATGTATGCGAAATGATCGTCTGAGAACACGAAACATCGGTGAGATGTCCCTTTCGATGCTTGAAAGTTTCGAGTAAAATGTTTCTTAGTCGATGACTAACTAAACATTCCATTGCGTCAAACGTTGTGAGAAAGTGGACGTATGTGAAAATGTTAACACTTTGACGGTTGCAACGAAGTGTGTATCGTGCGAGGATGTGAAAATCAGGATTACGGGGTAAAAGTTGAAACATTGGTATCGTTCGTCCGGAAAGTCGGCGACGAATGGTTTTTAGATTTATTGTGGTTGATGGTAAATGACATGTGCTGGAGATTTGGAAATTTTGGGATTTGAGGAGAAGGGAATTAGGGGGATGGGGAATTAGGGAATTAGGGAATTAGGGAATTAGGGAATTAGGTAATTAGGGAATTAGGGAATTTGGGAATTTGGGAATTAAGGAATTGGGGAATTAACTAATTAGGGAATTAGGAAGTTGGGAAATTAGAAAATTAAGGAATTAGGGAATTAGGGAATTAGGGAATTAGGGAATTAGAGAATTAGGGAATTTAGGAATTTGGAAATTTAGGAATTTAGGAATTAGCTAATTAGGGAATTAGGAAGTTGGGAAATTAGAAAATTAAGGAATTAGGGAATTAGGGAATTAGAGAATTTGGAAATTTAGGAATTTAGGAATTTGGAAATTTAGGAATTTAGGAATTCAGGAATTGGGGAATTAGCTAATTAGGGAATTAGGAAGTTGGGGAATTAGGAAATTAAGGAATTAGGGAATTTGGGAATTTGGGAATTTGAGAATTTAGGAATTTAGGAATTTAGGAATTGGGGACTTAGCTAATTAGGGAATTAGGAAAATGGGGAATTAGGAAATTAAGGAATTAGGGAATTTGGGAATTTGGGAATTTGGGCATTTAGGAATTTAGGAATTTAGGAATTTAGGAATTTAGGAATTGGAGATTTAGCTAATTAGGGAAGTAGAAAGTTGAGGAATTAGAAAATTAAGGAATTAAGGAATTTGGGAATTAGGAAATTAGGGAATTACCTAACTGGGGAATTAGAAAGTTGAGGAATTAGGAAATTAAGGAATTAGACATCTAAGAATTTTAGTAATTTAGGGATTTAGGAATTTAGGTATTTAGGAATCAAGGTATTTAGGGATTTAGGAATTTAGGAACCTAGGGAATTAGAGATTTAGGAAATTAAGGATTTAAAAATGTAGGAACTTTGGAATTTATAGATTTGAAAATTTAATGATTTAAAAATTTAAGAATTTGTAAGTTTGTGAATTGCAAAATTTGAAGCTCCAGAAATTAGCGATTCAAGATTAAGGTATTCAGGAATTTAAGGATACAGGGACTTAGAGGTCAGGAAATTAAGGGATTTGACATTTAGAAATTTAGAGATCTGGAAATTTTAATGTTTGAAAATCTGTGAATTCATGAATTATAAAATTTAAAGCTTCAGAAATTAAATATTTGGAATTGACAAATTTAGGAAATTAAGGGTACAGGAATTTAAAGGTTTAGGAATTAAGAAGTTTGGAGACTTAGAATCTATTGATTTTAATATTCATGAAATCAAAAATTAAAGAACTGAGGAATCAAAAAATTTTCTAAAATGGAAACTTGAAATTTTTATATTTTATACATTGAAATTTTATATTTTGAAAATTGAAGAATTTAGCTTAGGTTGGGTTAAGTTAGAAAACTTAAAAATTTATACTTTGTACATTAAAATTTCATATTATGAAAACTGAAGAATTTAGGTTAAGTTAGATTCAGTTAGGAAACTTGAAAATTTTATATTATGAAAACTGAGGAATTTAGGTTAAGTTAGGTTAAGTTAGGAACCTTGAAAATTTTATATTATGAAAACTGAGGAATTTAGGTTAAGTTAAATTAGGTACCTTGAAAATTTTATATTATGAAAATTGAAGAATTTAGGTTAAGTTAGGTTAAGTTAGATACCTTGAAAATTTTATATTATGAAAATTGAAGAATTTAGGTTAAGTTAGGTTAAGTTAAGAACCTCGAAAATTTTATATTATGAAAATTGAAGAATTTAGGTTAAGTTAGGTTAAGTTAGGTACCTTGAAAATTTTATATTATGAAAATTGAAGAATTTAGGTTAAGTTAGGTTAAGTTAAGAACCTCGAAAATTTTATATTATGAAAATTGAAGAATTTAGGTTAAACTTGAAGATTACATTTTATACATAGAAATTTTATATTTCAAAAATTGAAGAGTAAAAAATAAGCCATACACATTCAAAAATTCAATAATAAATTAGCTAAAACATTAAAAATATCACAACAATAATAACATCGGACAATATTCCCTAAAATAATTTCCGAAAGTGTGATAGCAAACGGATCTGCACCGTAAAGTCGTGTTCGAAGCGTAAGCGAACCCGGTCGTTTCCGAATAAGGTGGTGGTTCACCTGTTGTCCAGTTGGCGTGGAATGAACTCGACGAAGAAACGGGCACGGTACTTGAAGGAAGCTGTACAGGAGGATAGTGGGACGACGCTCTAAGTGGGAGGTTCGTATTATAGGTGGCGACCCGAGGACCTACATTCACGAGGAACGAAAACGCTTCTCTCCGATGTCTGCGATCGAGAATCGTCTCGGGTATTCGTGTCGATGCTGTCCGAATCTCGAATTCTCTCGCCGAGATTCCACCGGAGAAATTACCCTCCCTTTCCCCGCCTTTCATCTTTCTTTTTTCCCTCGGCTCGTTTGTGCTGCCTTTGCATCCGGGCGTCACGCTCGTGGACCGCGAAATTGAACGGCTGACGTCGGTCCAACAACGTTCCGCGACTTGAACACCCGGGGGAAAATTAAAAACACCGCGGAGAAACCTTTGTTTAGACGAATGACAATTGCACCATACGTTTTGATCATACCTCTTGGATTTAATGATAGCCGACTTTCGTGCCTATCTCCTTGTTTACTTTTTATAATTACTAAACTGTCAGACTATGGTCTTGGTAATCGGACAATGGAAATCGAATAATTTCTCTGTGCAGTGAATGAGTTTAAGGGGGAGTGAGTTTCTGTCCTTTAGACAAATGAAAATATGCTGATTTATGAATTTTTTTTTATAGACACTTTTGTTTTGCATTTTCGAAATTTCAGGTATTATTTATTATAACTATTGCCTGTTACAGAATAATTTCTGTTTTGCAAAATATTTTAAAATGCCGGAATTATGATAGTTCTTTCTGGAAGTGTTTTAAAATTGTCAAATTTAAAAATCTCAAAACACTCAAGTTTCTAATGTTAGGTTAGGTAAGTTAGGTCGGTTAGGTAAATTAGATATGTTAGGTATGTTAGGTTAGGTAAGTTAGGTGGGTTAGGTAGGTTAGGTATGCTAGTTTTTATAATTACTGAACTGTCATTCTATGAGCTTGGTAATCGGTCAATGGAAATCGGCTAATTGTGTGCAGTGAATGAGTTCAACCAGTTAAAACATTCACTGTAAAAATTTGCAGATTTTATTTTAAAGAAAATACTATAAGGTCTCACTATTTATTTTTTATAATTTCTAAACTGTCTTTCTATGATCTTGGTAATCGATCAATGGAAATCGGTTAATTGTGTGCAGTGAATGAGTTCAACCAGTTAAAACATTTGCAGATTTTTTAAGGAAACCATAAAATTTAATAGCAAATATAAAATAAACAGTAAACATTAATCAAACTGGTCAAATGACCGCTCCACAAGTTTCTTATTATAAGATGCACACTTTGTTAAACATTCTCTGAAATCAGCATCGATTGTTAACAAGATAAAGAATAAATGCATCTACTAATTTATGTTTCGTCGTTTGTTTAAATTAAATAATTATATATCGGTAAGTTTAGTGTTAATAAAAGGCTGTCCGTACTGAATTAATAGCGTATATTTAATTTTTTTTTTATAGCAAAATTTGTAATTAAAATCAGTGACGAGTGTATTGTACGACTCGATTTTCAATCCACACCAATCACGTACCGAAGAAATAACTTGACAAGTAACGAAACAAATATCACCTGACACGAAAATTGTACTTGTAGATTAGTTGACATACGTGAGAAAAAATTGATTAGCAATAAGATTTCCGATAAACAGTTTGTAGCATGGTAATTAATGTAATCATTGATTCTTGCAAAAGATAGGTTGAAATATCGAGGTTGTGCGACTCGTAGAATTCGTGACCAAGTCAGACGAATATTCATTCTGTGCACGACATACTAACCCGTTCGTTCCATATAATGAACTAGATCCGTATGTGTGACATAAGTCACACGTGGACAATGTTTACGTGAGCCGAAAGATATGTAAAATTATAACATATGCTGGAAATTATAACTACTATCGCTGCTGTATTTAATTATTGTTCTTGCGTATTTGACCGTAGTAATTATAGCTGCAGTTGGAGATAAATTAATCACTTACATGTAAATCGTATGTACAATCATAGGTACAATTTATGTCAAATCGTTGTATAATAAATTAATAAATTATTAATAAATAATTACTCGGTTTAGTTTAACCTGCTTGATTTAATTTTACTTGAATAATCATTCTTAATGTACTCAACTTAATCGTATTTGATCTAACAGTACCTGAGTAATCCTTAATGTACTCAGTTTAATCGTATTTGATCTACTTAACTCAACCTACAATTTTCTAGTTACGTCATGCAAAGCTAATTATTGCTACAACGTTAAGACAAGGACGTTAAAATGTTAAGCACGTTTTCAGCAGTCCATTATGCAGACTATTATAATTAAACAAAAAATTCAGTTATTGTGAAAACACGAGTCTGGTATCACATTCTGTAGCGTGCGTCATAAATGTGACACGTAAAGAGGTTAATTATACTTCTAATACTTAAATGACCCTATTTAATATTTTATTGTGTTTAGCCCTATTTAACTCTTCCAATAATTACTCAAACATAATTACTTTCTAGGTAATCTCAGTAAAATGAAGTTCTAATTCCAATTTCCACGCATGATCGGAACAAGAAATTCACAAATGGCCGACCTAAATCCTAAATAACGACTAAGTTTTCTTCGTCAACACCTTGAATCGTGTAAACACTTATTCGGCCAGTTCTTCCGCATAGCATTGCCTAGAAATATGTAGAAAATGTCGGCGACAAACGCGAAAAAGGCGTAGTCGAACTTTCTAATTCGATGGCAAGGATCTGTCTAACGAGCGACAGAACGCAAGGACGTCCAGAGATCGTAAAGCTCAAGCGAGCGTAAAAATGACTGGTGAATCGATTGCATCCGTTGCGAGACTCCTGCGAGAGAATCGAAATAAGATTACGCCGTATCTGGCTATGCACCATCGATCAATATTACGTTTATAACCGACGCCATTATTCAGTTTTGCGTAATTCCGATACGTCGTCCATCTTGTTATCCTCTTTTTACCTTTTTCGGAAGACTGGTTGCATATTTTAATTCACGATTTTTGGGAATTATTTTTTACAATAATTTTAAATAATATTATTTCAATACGTTACTATTATGTCTCTTGTATAATATTAATAATAAATTGTGTCATTTATAATAGTAACACAACTGTTCCAAATCGGTTAAAATCAATTCTGAACAGTCCACATCGGTGGATTGAATAAAATGCATTTTGATCCACTTCAGTCACTTTAATCCACTTAAATAAGATAGTATAATACTAATAATAAATTGTGTTATTAAAAAAAGTAACACAACTGTCCCAAATCGATCCAAATCGGTTCAAATCAATCCTGAACAGTCCACATCGGTAGATTCAATAAAATTCACTTCAGTCACTTTAATCCACTTAAATAAAATAGTATAATACAAATAATAAATTGTGTTATTAATAAAAGTAACACAACTGTCCCAAATCAATCCTGAACATTCAATAAAATCCACCAAATAAATCTAAGTGCAAATAAACCGTAAATTCCTCGAAATCAACAAAAAATTTTATTCCACACCAAATCCCAATTAAATATCCATCATCCTCGGAATGAAAATTTCAATTATTCTCAGCACACCATAATAGAAAAGCACGCGCATGCTTTCCTCGGTTAATGATACTTGATTCTGTACATCTGTATAATTTACTGAGTAACTGAAGTTTTTGATCGCGAGATCAGCGTCTTAGAGAGATTGATGGAACGTGGCAGACTGGTGGAATGTGGTAAGACTTGATACTTTGAAGAATTTCTGCGTAGCTGGAATGATGTTTTTTAGCCACTGCTTCCGTTCGCTGTTGAATTTTTAATTCGTTATTACTGCATTTTTGTGAGAATTCCGGCCACAGT
This sequence comes from Megachile leachella, assembly GCA_963576845.1. Taxonomy (NCBI): domain Eukaryota; kingdom Metazoa; phylum Arthropoda; class Insecta; order Hymenoptera; family Megachilidae; genus Megachile; species Megachile leachella. The sequence goes on from OY756255.1 coordinate 12,455,071, forward strand.
GAATTATTACATTTTTGTGGGAATTTTCTTCACGATCTGTTTCTTCATTCGGTGATTGAAAATTAAGGATACGGTGGAAATAATGATCTTGTTGAGATAGAATTGAGATGTTGGATGAAACATGTGGATAATTTCTGCTTGAAAAATTGTAATAAAAAGCTTTGTATTATTTTCATTCATATTTTACATATTTTATTCATTCATGTTTTACATACTTTATTCATTCATATTTTACATATTTTATTCATTCAAGTTTTACATACTTTATTCATTTATATTTTACATGTTGCATAAAAAGCAAATATTTTATTTTGTAAACGCAACGACAAGTAATTTCAAGTTTGGAGTGATGTTGACCTGAACTGAATTAAGTACAAATTTTATTGAATTCCATCCATCTAATCAATCGATTCTATGTCCTTACTCGTTCATTAGCCTCTTTTCTCGGACCCAGTTTGCTGCATTTTTACTTAATTTGTAACAACCATAGATCAAGCGTCACATTTGAAACCAAACAGAGTGAAAGCGTAACTTATGAACGGATTTGGAAGTTGGACAAACTTAGATCTTCCAAATATGTCGAATGGTTCGTTGACAATAAATTCAGATACTGTAATTATATTGTCATGAACCTGTCACTTAAATTGCAGTGTACATTGTCGTCCTGTATATTATTTTATATGTACTATTTATGTTCTGTATGTATGTAGTAACTTTATAATTAATCTGCCAATATTAACGAGTTTGTTATACAATTCCATTCGTGACAATATAACAAAAGTCTATAATCGTTGAACATACTTCTTCAATTTTAACTTAATCGAATAACCTCAACTTATATCAAATAAGAAGAGTAAATATAATAAAGTTAAGAATATCAGTAAAAAGTTGTAGAAAGAATCATCGATGTATAACAGACATATGCCAATAATTTATCAAAGCAAAAGCCTCGCAAACTTTCACTCTTATCCACGTGATCGGTCCCCCTCTTCGCTTTTCTTCGTCATAGTGTTTCAGAGAAATTCGTTGCAACTGTAATCGTTGCAGCTGCGTTCGAACACGCACAGGAAGTCGAAGGATCTATCCGGGGCGTAGGAGAATAAAAATTGACTCGGAACTTTCTCGAGTAATGGTTAGGTTCTCAAATTACTTCGCTTCTTACGCACTTCCGAAGATTTGGATCTTTTTTCATTTGAAACACGCGGTTTCCCGCGTTTCTGGGAATAATGTTCTATCGTTATATAATAAAGTAGCATAAGGAACGAAATGAAGAAAGATCGAGGAAACACGAGCTTCGAGAATTGGTGTACATGTGACTCATTCACATGTTCCAGTTTCGTGCTGGATTTCGCAATCGAACACTTTTTTTTCTTTCTGTCGTGTTTTTCCTTCCTTGTGGCTCCTTTGTTCACCGAGATGAGAGCGAGACGAATTAATGCAAGTGGAATTACACAAGCAGAATGAAAGTGTTGGTACTTTCGTTTTACAAGAAAACGTGGTTTTCGAGGGGCAAGAAAATAATAAATCATAGAAAGGAAATTAGAAAAGGAACAACTCGTTTATTCTACTTCCATAGCAGATTCTGTAGGTTTACTATCTTCTGTAGAATCGTTTACAGATAAATCTTCTGCACTTTTAAATACTTCTTCTTCCACAGGACTTTCTACTTTGTCAGATGCTTCAGTCTGTGTATCTTTCTTTATGTGCTGCTTTGGTGGTTTATTCATTTTTTGCAACGCTTCGTTCAGATGTCTCTTACCAAACCTCCTAAATTTAAAGTTGGACATATACCTCAATTCACCATTCCATTCTATCAGCATCTTACAGAAAGTTGTATTTAAAATATCAGGAATTTCTGAAATACGAAGAACATTATATACATTTGGTTTTGTTTGCTAGGTAGTTCAATTTTTACCTATTCCACAGGTATTGTACTCTTCCTGCTCACGCTCTTTTGTCATTCTTATCACATCTTCCCTGCTGGCATGCTGTTTATTCCTTTTGTTGCTTATAGAACGTTTAATCATAATCTGTTCCAATTCCTCGTCATGCCTCGCTATGTACCTTCAAATTAAAAGCAAACTTATAGATACAATATTGATTCCAATTTTGAATAACTTACGTTTCTAACAGACGAGCAGTTAATTCTGGAGTGTACGGACATACATCTGGAACCATGTGTTCTTTGATCCACAACATTTTCTCTCCTATTAAATTCTGCTTTATCAATCCGCTCAACTTTGCTTTTTGTCTGTTCGATATTCTGAAACAAACCACACTGTCTTGTAACAGGATGCATTAACCCATACAACTTAATAGTAATGTAATTTACTTCTTAGTTCTTTTTGCAATGGCAATAGACTTCCTGCTATTAGGGTGCGCAAGTTTCTTTGCTTTTGAATACTCTTTCCTCATTGCAACCTCCTGTAACAAGAACCATGATAATCAATCACACATCTGAAGTTAAGGAAATGCTTTATTTGTGTTATAAACTGATAAAGACTTACCATGTTGACAATTTGTTATAATCAACCTAACCTTTCAAACTTCAATACCATGTGGTTACTCAACAACTTGGATCTCCCAAGGGGGATACCCAGAAAATAGCAATGGTGGCGACGTCTGTTGGCAGATCATGCAACACTGAAGTTTATACCTTGACATCTTTTGGCTAAATAATTTCAAAATTTTTCTTCTGTTTCCTTATTTAAATAATTACGAAAATAACCAAATGTTGCCTTCTACCTTATTGAGTTAACAAAACCTTGAATTGTACAAAAAATTATATAGGAAGAATCCTTAGAAGACAGATATTTAGAGAAAGTGACAACAGGGATGAAACTGTTTCTCATATTGCTTCTCTTCATTTTAACATCGAATGCAACAGCTTTTGGCAGAAGAAAATCTTCCAAATGCGGAGTGGATTGCGTGTCTACTTCTTCTAACCGCGAACCGAACAAAACATCTGATTACTATTACGACTGCGATCCCAAGCTCGGAATTGTCCAGAAGATACCCTATTTGCGATCTTGCTCTACGTGCAACACCATCGAGATTGACTTCTCGTCCGCCTGCATAAGATGTGGCATGTGTCTCGCCATTTCTGACAAGGTTCAATCCTCTACTATTATATTGTAATCTGCATCGATAATGTCAGAATCGATTTACGTAACGAAGTATTACGCGTAACGATAGAATATAATATCAAATTTTTGCACCGGGCAAATAAGATGTAAATTATGTATACGTTTTATATAACCGGTAATTCGATATGTGTTTTTTAGATAAATCAAACGTTGATGGATGTCCAGGAAATGTTACCTGATGGATGTCTGAACGATACGGAAATTGAATTACTTTTGAGAACCATCTGTGACCATTCCTTCCAACAGTACGTGCAATGTTCTTATTTTTGATGGATTGAAAATTATTAATTTTGCAGCTACAGTCTTCGGGAAATTAATGGGAGGAGGTTTATCTGTGATTGGCTGCCGGGTTCTACCATGGTCTCCTCATCGGGAGATGCACTGTGGCCGGACAAGTTAGCAATTTCTTATAAAAAAGTTTCTTCTAAACTTATTATACGGTAGAGTCGTAAAATTAGTTTACTTTCAGTCCAAAGTCGGTAACATTAAAGAACGCTTACAGTAGTGTTTCAATAGCAACAAAAAATTCTAACAATTGCTAATATGTTGTTTTTTGTATGTGAACGTTCAAAGCTCACTCTACACTGACCACAATAAAATTAATTTAACATTCGCTAAATTTTTTTTTGAATATGTTTACGTCACTCAGGATGAAAGATCTGTGTCATTACTATCTGGACGCAATAGGCGAACTGGAGTTGTACGAAAAGTGGCAGCAGTGGTGCAAGGATCCCGACAACTTTCCAAATTTGTCGAACGTTCTGTGCCGGTAATAAAGGGAAGCCAGTTGATCGATAAAAATTAATTAACCGTTTTTATCGGAATTTCTCAGAAGTATGCACGGCATGTTACATGACTGCAGGAGCATGGAGGACCTGAACCCATACGAGCCTCCGTACAAAACTTACAACGCCAAAGTGAAATTCACTGCGAGCTACGATAAACGTGAATGAACATTTTTCCAAAAAAATTTCTTACTTTTTTACAACAGAATTGATACATTTTTATTGATTATATTTACATTTGTTCGTCATATTTTAATACTGTAAAATTTTGTAATAAATTGGGTGGACTTTTAGTAATTATGGTTTTTTTTTCAATAAGTGATTGTTCACGGCGAGACACGATATTTTTGCAAATAATATTGCTACAAGAAATAAGTTGCTCTTTTAATATGTAAAAAGCACGCGCAATATTGGAACAGCCATCTATCGGTAGTTTGTCAAAACCTGAGCTAAAAGAAAATTTTTAATCACAAATATCAACGCATTAGTTAACCTGTGATTGCATTTTAAATAGTTACATCATAATAGTGAATTGTTCTGCTGAAAAACTCTCAAACATCGAGAGGACATTATTTTACGAAAGGTTGTGTTCACAAAATGGCGCCGTCAAGCGCGCGAAAATACGAATGTGAAAAGTGAATTTCCAGTACTGAAATAGTCTAATACTGATTTATCGAAGGTAAAACCATATCAAAATTACTGACAAGCTTTTCAACATTGAAATTGCTTAATAGAAACTTAAAAATTAAATTTCAAAGTCACACTTAAAAATAAGTCATACTTAAAATTATAAAATACGCAAATAATCAAACAGTCGTCTCTAATCTCACTGATGAAAGGGAAATACATTGTCAGAGACACTCTCCTTCGTTTCTTTCCCACTCTTTTTCTTCGGCAACCCCTGAAAAGTAGCCCAATTCATTCTAGAACTCGCCTGTTTCTTCCAGCTCCGAAACTTCGGCTCGAAACGCTGGAAACTCGTTTCTCCCTCCGATCGCGTGCCTTCCTCGTTTTTCTCCCTCCTGTTCAAAGCCCCCTTCAGCGACTCCCCAGCGGAAGTGGAGTCAAACTTGTTACCGACCTTCGTAGAATGTTTCTTCGTAAATTCGCTTCGAGAGTGCAACTGCGGGAAATGTGGGAAGTGGGGAAGGTGCGGGAGATGAGGCCAATGAGGCAGGTGCGAGAAGTTAGGCATCAGATGGTGCTGTCGCATCCCGCGGACGATGGTGTCCTTCATTTGCCGGCGTTTGTTCCAGATTCGTTCGATGATGCCGATCGAAATGGCGGACACGCCGCCTGCGATTAAAATGAAGAAGGCGGAGTAGACGTCTGTCAGTCTCGCGCTGTGGAAAGTGGTGGCTAATTTGCAGCGAGGCATTTCTGGTAGCATTCGTTCGGTGATGCGGTTCAGTACTCCTCGTTCACGAATCTTTAGGATGCTGAAAATAGATTGGTGTTAGGGTTGGAGAGGATTGTTGTCATTGACGTAACTGATGGTGGGTTGAAGAGAGATAATCTGGGTTTATTAAGAGTGTTGGTGGTCTGGAGGAAGGGTGGTTTTGATTGAGGGATTTGGGGATTTGGTGGATAGGGGATGAAAGAAGAAAGGGGTGAAAAGGGAATTCCTTGGATTAGGGATTTGGACACTTCGGGATTTAGGTATTTGGAGATTTGGAGGAGTACAAATTTGGAAATTCGGGGTTTTGAAGTTTAAGTGTTTGAGAGTTTGGGAGTTTGGAGATTTTGGAATTTGAGAAATAGGGGATTTGTACTTCTAAGAATTTAGGAATTGGGGGATCGAGAAATTGAAGAAATTGAAAAATTTGAAAATTTGGAAATTTGAAAGTTTGGAAGTTTGGAAATTTGGAAGTTTGGAAATTTGGAAATATGGAAATTTGGAAATTTGGAAACTTGGAAATTTGAAAATTTGAAAATTTGAAAATTTGGAAATTTGGAAATTTGGAAATATGGAATCTACGAATTCGAGAATCTACAAACTAGCGAACCTAGAAATTTTGGAATTTAGAAATCTGGAAACCCCCAAATATGGAAATCTACGAATTTAAGAATCTAGGAATTTGGGAACCTAGAAATTTAAGAACCCACAAATTCTATAATCACCACCTAGTTACGTCAATGTTCACTACTAATATTAAATGTTACCATCCTTTGATTTACGTACTTCAAATTAATGACCTTCTTATAAGGACAAGAATGAGCCATAGGTAGAGCTACCATAGTAAATGTTTGTGAAAGTGATAGTTCTCTTAAGGAACATCTTTCTTGAATCAACGTTGACCTAAGGGCTCGTCTGGCCAAGGTGGCGCTCACGAAGAAACCATAATGTCCTTTGACAGCTTTCGCGAGACCGGAAGCTGTATCTAATCGAGATTCTCGGTTGTTGAATGCTCTTATGTATAATTCTCGGAGGTTACTATCGTTCACGTTCTATGGGAACGAAGAAATAATGTGTTCAATATTCATGAATATAATGTGGTGAAGTATTGTATATATATATTTAAATATCATGTTAATTATGATAGTATAAAATAGAGACACAATGTGGAGGACAAAACAAAACCAAACCTAAGAGACAAACTGAAACACAGCTTGAAAGACAAAATAAAGTAAAAATTGAGGACCAAAATGAAACACAACTTGAGGAACAAAATGAAACCTAACTTGAGAGACAAAATGAAACCAAAATTAAAAAACAAAATGAAACCCAACTTGAGAAACAAAGTGAAACCTAACTTAAAAAACAAAACGAAATATAACTTGAAAGATAAAATGAAACACAACTTGAGAGACAAAATGAAACCCAACTTGAGAAACAAAATGAAACCAAACTTAAAAAACAAAATGAAACCAAACTTGAAAGACAAAATAAAACGTAAAGTCTGTAAAAATTACAAAATTTGTTAAGGGATAATTTCGTTACAGACTTACTCGAATATATTCATCGTCCGTTCTGCTATATCCCAGTTTAAAATTGTGCGACAGAATGTCAGTGATCGATTTAATACCACTGACTTGTACCGATAATATAGAAGTAATGAAACCAGCGTAAGCACTGTACGTCACCAAGGAGAATGTCAAACTGAATAACAATACTGTTTTTCCTGATGGATTTCGAGGTGTCCATAATGAACCTGACATGGATTCAAAAATTAGAACTCGGTTAATGCGCTACTATTAAGAAAGAATAACATGAGTATCTTTAACGAATTGTTACGCAAGAATTTATTGATTCACAACTCATTAAATTCATAAAAAAGACTAACTTATTGTTAGTCAAACTATGCATTAAATATTTCTTTGAAATGTTTGAATAATGTACAAAACCTTGCATGCACATTATGCTAATGCACCACAAAGCAGCCTCCCCAATTCCAATCCGTTTCTCCTCTTCGTAATGCAAAACATTCTTCGCGGCGTAAATAATCAAACCCATCACTATCAATATAACGACGTACGTAGAAAAAACGCACCCCAAAAGATAGTTATTAAACGGTTGTCGAAATATATCTCTCATCGTCCCGATCTCTAACGGATGATAATAAATGTTCCTCCTGCACAAAACAACGATACCAAACAATTATGATTCTTCATAATTAACTTTGCACTATTTCGACAAGTACTTCATAATTTTTTTTTAATACGAATACTGGAATTTTGAATACGAATTTAGAGTTCCAGTCTAATTATAATTTGCGTAGTCGATTGCATAATACCAGATTGACATAACACTCCAACTTCCTTTCTCTGTTTCATTACTGCAGCCGTGATTAGTTCTGACGCACCTGACACATAGTGCAAGAGGTTAAGAAATAATTCTCACATGTAGCGAATCAGCGGATGGCTGAACGTCATCTCCGTTTGTCGCTCCTCGTTCACGGTTATATAGCCTAACCCGATGTCCACGGTCCCGGAGACGACATCTCCGAGAAGGTTATTCCAAACTTTGTTGTTCAGAGTACCGAGCTTCTCGTGCGGCACCAACTCTATGCTAAACAATTCAGTGTCAAAACAAACAATATGAAAAATCAATCAAATGCTAAATATTCTTCCTACAAAAATAGTTTCTATTTATCGAGCATACTTTTCCAAGCTTTTCTTCCTCGACAAACTTGGGTTAAAACACCATCAGATTGTGAAAACAAGTTTTTTAACACGGAGCATCACCTTTTCTTTTATTTAAATTTTTCTGTTCACCTCTCAACTATTTTTCTAAGAATAGGTCACAATAATTTATACTGACACTTTTATCGTTGGACATGTTCATACATGCATAGAATGCTTGATTACAACTGACATTAGATACATCGTGTCAACTCGTATCGTTCTATTGATAGTGTAATCATTATTGGCTCTCCTCTTTTGGCAACAATTTTATGTTTCAAAAAAAAGAAAGAGTGTACAAGGAAAACGAAGAAGTTCAAGAAAATTGATCTTTAACCTTTCAAGTTAAAAGGTCTCTAACATATTTATCTTCTCGGAATCTGGGATTGAACTATAGAAATTGCGATAGCGTTCTTTCTCTGGAGTCATAGGTCATTGTGTTTCGAGATCATTAGACTTCTCGATTTGTAGATTAGTACACTAGGTTCCACTATATTTGTGGATTAACAGATTTTCACATTCCTATCCACAAAAGGATCAATAACATCGAACAACTCGTACAAATTTTTTAATTTCTCGTAACGGTGTCACAAGTTCGTTTTCTATAGACGATTAAAAGCGCAGAACCGGTGTAGTGTACAGATGTGAACCCACGAGCTGGACCCAAAGTAAAAGGAGCTATCCACCGTGAACACTTCGGTAATTTCGGCAAATAAGAACAATGATAACAACTGGTGAACGCAAGTACTATCTCACTCTCGAGACGTTTGCTGTCATTGTTTTTGGCCTAATTGGTGTGCGACCGGGAGAGCCAATATACCACCGAAAATACGTGCGAGTTGTCCATTTTTCTATTCTGACCAAATGTGCTGTGGTTCTTCTAAACGCAGCCTCTTCGCGCGCCAACTCGTGGGTCGACATCGGTACTCTTCGCAACCCTGAACCTGGCGCGGGAGGCTGAGCCAGGTTTAAGGGACGCACCCCATCTTGAACAGTCCCTATGACGTTCTGACGTTCGAGGTGAAACGTTTGCCGACCTTAAGTTGTCTTTAACTATTGCCGAACCAGTACCACCGAAAATGCTCTCTTTTCTATTCCGATTGTGCTCTTCTAAACACAGCGCCAACTCGTGGGTTGACATCGGTAGACGCATTCTGAGCACAGAACTAGTTCCGAGGAGGAAAAAATTGTCCAGTAAACCAGAAACCCATTTACGTAGTTGGCCTGAACGGTTAACCTGGAAGATACCTTGCGTTCACGCTACTGGTAACGAAGCTGGCGAAATCGAGGAGAGGAGCAATGTCGTCCGTCTCTTCCTCCGTGGTGTCCATATGCCCATCGATCGTACCATTTAATACTCCAAATACGATCGGTAGTCCTTTAAAATCGTTTCTTAACTTGACGTTCGTCGGATTGTGAAAGGACCAAGAGTCCGGGTTCCAGGATCCAAGGAAATTCGTAACTAGACTTGTGTTGTCCGCATATCGAATCTTGTAGACGTGGATGAAGTAAAAGAACACGGTTCGATTCTCCAAAATGGCGTAGTTCAAGTTGATCGTCGCGTTCTCGTCGAATCGCTTCACTGGCGGATCATGAAACTTAATGGAGTTTCCGTAACGTTTTAAGAATGAACATGTCCTGAGAAGAAATAAAGAAGACTGTTATTACTCAATGGCCTATTTATCTAATATTCACTAGTTTTTTGTTACTTTTGATTGCACTTATAATGCAATAATGAATTATGCGCATAACATGGATTTAGATACCTTGGCATCTAGGAATGTTCATACTTATCATTAATTCATATTGTTCGTACGTATTTGGATGACGTTCATAAGAATTTCGAGGTTTCGAACACCGAATTTTTTGTAGGAAAAATAAAAATACTTCTCAAATAAAAATTGCAGAAATTTCCCAAATTCCTACTGAGCAAAATTAGACTACTAATTGAAAGATAAAATTTGTGGAGTATTAATAAAATTATCTAGGACGTTTAACTCAGAAAATTGAAGCACCTGTAAATTTGAAAGATCCAAACACTGTTAGAACATGTAAAGATACCTGCTCTGATACGTTTTCGATAGGTTTCGCATCTCCGAATAAAAGGCGGAAGGAGTGGCAACGACAACGTCACTGTCGATACCGATATTCAGATGTCGCAGCACAGTATCGATCGTCGCATCGTTGCTCCTGGTCGTGATCATCAACCAGGAGATGTAATAATTGAATAGATATTTCTGAGATGCCTGAAACGACGTAACGTACTCATTACCTGTAATTTTTACTTGATCAGTTATTACACATGCAAATCCAACATGGAAAGACAAACATTAATTAAAAGTGGTCACAGCTTTAACTTTCATATGTTATGTTAATGTACTTTTGTGACGACTGTTTCCATAACGCGACGATGATTCACACCTGAATTACACGTCGCGACAGAAAACAAAATGGCGCTGAAGACAATGAAAGTTTAACAAATTTCTGGCATAATGAGAAGGAAAGAATTTGTAATTTTTAGTCGACATGTACCGTCACAAATGATTCATTACTTATTCGGGATGTATGCATACCGCTATCGATATATGTATATGTATACCCCTTATTGGTTATTCGGTATGTATACAATGGTATATCGAAGAAAAAGGAATTAATAAAATCGTGATCGTTACGTGAGGGCAAGGCATGTTAAATAATCATACAATACTCTGGAACACGTGATTTCTTACGCGTAATCGCTGTTAATATGTAAACGCTGGGAAACATGATGTTGCATTACTATCGAAAGTCATTATCGAGGCGAGATATTGAAATGGAGCGCTTACGATTCGATGAAATTATTGACTGATAATTTTTTATTGACTAATCGATGACGATTAGTATAGAAATTATTTTATCTATAACTTCCGTATGATATTAATGTTGATAATTGTGTAGCTCTGTGATTCGATATAATAATTGTTGATGCACGGATTGCATGAGAATTTAAATTATTGAAATGTAGTTCGCTCCTACAAATCGAAGATTCTGTTTATGGTAATAGTAATTGCACTTGCTGAAAAAAAATTGCATGAACATATAAGATGTGATCTTGTTCATAATGATGAAACAAAAATGAAAACTTACGACGTCGTTTATAAGTAATCGCTAAAGGTCAAACATTAAATTTACAAATTTTTATGTGCCTAAAGATAGAAGCTGAACTTAACTTCATAAACTTATGAACTTTTTCATTTGGAACTTGGCATAATTGGGTTAATTGATCAATTGACGTGTGGATGCATTGATGTATTGATGCATTGATGTATTGATGTATTGATGTATTGATGCATTGATGTATTGATGTATTGATGTATTGATAAATTGATGAATTGACGACTTCATGAATTTATAACTTGATGCATGGATGTATTGATGTATTGATGAATTGATGAATTGATGAATCGATGTATAGATGTATTGATAAATTGATGTATGGATGTATGGATGTATTGATGAATTGATGTATTGATGAATTGATGTATTGATGAATTGATAAATTGATAACTTTATGTATTGACAAATTGACAAATTGACAAATTGACAAATTGACAAATTGACAAATTGACAAATTGACAAATTGACAAATTGACAAACTGACAAACTGACAAACTGACAAACTGACAAATTGACAAATTGAGAAATTGACAAATTGACAAATTGACAAATTGACAAATTGACAAATTGATGTATGGATGAATTAATGTATGGATGAATTAATGTATGGATGTATTGATGAATTGATGTATTGATGAATTGATAAATTGATGAACTGATCAATCAATGAATCGATGAATTAATAAATCTAGAAGTTAAAAACGTCAAACTTGACGAAATTAATGAATTGACTTGATCAGTTCAGAAATTCAGGAATTAAAAATTACAGAATTTCAACAATTGATGACTCGACGAATTCATAAGCTGGTATATTTACAATTTAAATAATTGATGAACTGAAGAACTAATAAATCAAAGAATCGTTAAACCCATGAATCGACAAATCGACAAACCGAGAAATTGAAAAATAAAGAATCGCGAAACTAGTCGAAGTACAACAAACGTGAACTATGTGTATCCAAAAAGCTCGCAGTGATTTCCTGAGCCGAAAACACCGATAAGATTAGTACACGTGTTTCTCACCATGTGTAGTACGTTATCAGGGGACGTGAGATTCAGCCCGTCCAATAGGACGATCGATCCGATTCGATGCTTTTGGATCACAAGGGCATCCGGTACGTTCGGATTGACAGCTGACTGAATTGATACGCTGATATGTTCCTCGGCGAAGCATGCCATCAAAGGTCTCATATAAGTAAATACACAATCTGTACAAAAGGCGAAGAGAGTTAAAAAAAAAAGGTGCCGAATATAAATTTAATTAGAGCAAGGGGATCACGACCCACAGATTACGCGGCGAAAATATTTTTTGTCACGGGAATTTAATGCGCATTAATTTTGCAAACGTTTCCATAGTTTAATGAGTGAGCACTCTAATGCGTAGAACGTTTTGGTGATGAACGCTGCTTGAAACCATTGATCGCGCGTTGCATACTGCGTGTGCTGTTTTATGTTTCGCTTCTTACGGCTCTAGGGATTTGGTACTGGGGCACTTAGCAATTTGGTAATATGGGTTTATGGAGATATGGAGATTTGAGGACCTGTTTGGGGATTTGGGGATTCAGTAGTTGGGAATTTAGGAATTTTAGGGATTTGGGGATTCAATATTTGGGAATTTAGGAATTTGGGGTACTAGAGATGTAGGGGTTCACTACTTGGTGATTTAGAGATTTGGGGTTTCAGTAGTTGGGAATTTAGGAATTTGGGGATTTAGGTAATTGGAGTTTCAGTAGTTAGTAATTTAGAAATTCTGGAATCTATGGATTTGAGGTTTCAGTAATCGAAAATATATGAATTTGGTGTTTCTGCTCTCGGGAATTTAGTAACTTGAGGATCTTCAAATTTGAGGTTTAACTACTCGAGATTTTATGCAATCAATCATCTAGACATTTTGGAGTACGAAGATTTACAAATTTACACACACATAGATCTACTTAATTAGTCTTATTTATTCAAGGATCTAGGGTGAAGATCTATTTTGAAGTTTGTTCAAAGCTTTATATAATCAAAAACGTAAAGATCTCAAGACAGTTTCATTAAAATACCGAATCTTCCATAAAAGAAACAAAACAGATACTTCGCCTTGCAAAAATTGCACTTCCCCAAATAAGAAAACTTCACTCACCGAAAGAAGACAAGTTTTCAAACAACACTAACTGATCCCACGACTTCCATTTAGCAAATTCCAGAATCAGCTGCAGAGTCAATGGCGACGGTAAAATGCAGGTACTCGTCGCAACGTAAAAAAATGTCGTTATAAACCACCCCTGTTTCATTTTCCTTTCGTGGCTAGTGAAACGAACGATGTCGGTTTAATAACTGAAGCGTGGTATAGTTATTTTTGTTAGGACGAGCATAAAACTTCGTCCGACTTGAAATCAGCGATGCTGTTTCGATTGACGTTGATTGTTCCACTGGCGAAAACCGTGAGAATAATTTATGAGCTGTCTACCCAACGTATGTAGGAAACTTTTCTTACGAAATATCAAGATTAAAATTTATATATTTCTTTGTTCTCGTGTGTAATCAAAGGTGTTTGAACTATTTTTTTAGCTTAAAATTTGTACCAACTAGGGATATTACTCGCGTCAATTTTAGAATTTTTGAATTTTTATACGATACTTTTCATTTGTATTATTTATTTATTATTTAACCACTTCAAATAATTTCAACAATTTTTGCCTTTATTTGAGAATTAAATAGTCATCTTCAGATGTCATCTTCAAAGTCGTCTTACAGCAAATTTACTCAAAAGAAGTTTATTAAATTCGTCAAATTTTTGTGTTACATTCATTAAATTTATGTAAAATCTGATGTTCAGTTATTGTTTTAGAAACGAATAAAATAATTAAAACAGTAGTAGAAGTTTCTTCAGAGACACTGAACGTCTTCGACAGCGATCGAACATGAACTGGAGATCATTCTAAGTATACTTTCGATTCTTATTCGCAGCAGTGAAAGGTAACAAGTAAAGAGTCATGCTTTTAAGCAATTACGAGTAAAATGAGTCCCTAAGGAACAGGAGCGATAAATTGATAGAACACGATGAATTATATAAAGTTAATAGGGTTGTACATTTAACATAGGAGAATTTAAATATATCGCTTTACCGCCATTATCAAAAATCATGTAAGTTGGTTAAAATTTACTGTCGTTTGAAAATTTGGGGATTTTGTAATTTGTGAGGGGAGAGATTTGGGATTTGGAAATTTCAGTTTTGTAAATTTAGGAAATTTAGAAAATTTAGTGGTGGAACTTTAGAGACTTCAATATAATAATTTCGGAATTTGGGTATCTGAGATTTTTGGAGTTTGGGGATTTGGAAATTTAGGTAGTGGGTATTTTGTAAATTTGGAAATTCAGAAACTTGGAAATTTGAGTTTGCAAATTTCGAAATTTAGGAAATTTGTGAGTTTGCACATTTCGAAATTTAGGAAATTTGTGAGTTTGCACATTTCGAAATTTAGGAAGTTCAGTGGTGGAAATTTAGGGACTTTATAATTTGATAATTTTGGAATTTGGGTATTTCAGAGTTTTAGAGATTGGGGATTTGTGAATTTGGAAATTCAGAAACATGGAAAGTGAACTTGCAAATTCAGAAATATAAAAATTTGTAAACTCGAAAATTTGATAACACAGAAATTTGTAAGCTCGAAATTTTAAAAACATGGAAATTCGTAAAATTAAACATTTCGAACCTCGATAAAATCTCTCTATAAATAAATCTTCCCTCTGAACTAACTTTTAGAGAACTAAACTTCCTAAAAATTTCGTGTCCTACCGATTACCCCTAAAAAACTGCATAAATCTTGCCCCACCCTCTCAAAGTAAACAAAATTGTCCTTCCAAAGATATCCAATTACATTTTCACCTCTTTTCACCTCCAGCAACAGCAATTAACCTCTATACTATAAGAATGCCTTTCACCCCTTCAAGGGGGTTAATTACGTAACGTCACATTTCAAGCCTCCAGGGAAATGAGCCAGAATACGAAAACGAATTCTATGTTCAAACACAACGAATATCAACGAACAAAAATCAGACATGACTCACATTTCCCCGAAATTTAACGAACTAACGTAGATTCGTTGTGTAACTGTCGTAACTACTGTATTTACGCCTAATATAATATGCTCCTACGTCAGCATATTTTAATTAATTTTTTCCTTGAACTACATATTCAAAGTTCTAATAAGAATCTTATATAAAAACACAGGTAAAAAGTTTAAATAATATTCTGCTTTTTGCCAGAAAAAGCTATTTGTAATTTGTTACTTAAAATTGTTACTGGATCATTTTCAGCGTCATAGATGGAAAGGAGTTAACGTTGCAGACGTATTGACGTTCCCGCAGAAAACCCGTTGAATGAGGACAATGATGTGTCGATAATAGTATTTACTTGGCGTAGACAGAAAATCGATAGAATTGATGGCAATCGAACAGAGAACCGTGAGAATCGTTGTTTTATGCTCGTTATTCTTACGAATAACCTTTTGTTTAACCGACTTTCAGTATACCAATTAATTCAATATATTCCATGCGGTGAAAACTGATTTATGATTGTGACGCATCACTTCTGCCTAACTTTCATTTTATTCTAATTTAATTCAGCTAGTGTTAACAGCGAATCAAGTATTAAATTGAGTAAAGTCGAGTGGTAAATTCTTTGAGAGTTAGTAAATTAATTCAAGGATGAAATTCGAGAACTTGGGAAATTCTGGATGGTGTATTTACGAATCTGACGGTTTGAAATTTTGGGAAAGTCTCAAGATGAACAAATATTTCCTTGAATAAAATACGTCACTCAATATCATATTCACAAAAGTCTCACAGCAAGTTTCAACCCCCTGTCGTTCAGGGCAGTAAGAGAACAAAACCGAAATTCCAATTTTTCTTACTTGTCAATTTCGTACAAAAATCGTGGAACATCCATTTCAGATTTTTTTATACCAGCTATAATTATAAAAAAAATCAAAACGACTACTTTTAAATTTTTGTGGTAATAACACATCGACTATTCTCTAATTTCTACAAATTTTTTTTCCGACAAAACGATACTTTGTATACAAACAGTATTTTTTATTTCCAATTTGCATGAATTCTTTATCAGTGTATTCTTGCTACGTTTCAAATTCGTGATTCATACAGATGATTCATTACATGATGAAGTTATGTAAGGAAATACAAAGTTAGATCATTCTATGTTGCAACTGATTATTTTCTGAAATATAAAAAATTAATTTAAAGTCATCAATGAAGAAGAGGTTAGGAAGAGATTGCAGCGTAATCGGTACATAAATTTTACGGGTTCATGTTCCAACGCACTTTTTTTTATTCCGTGGGCGTTGCATAACTCAAGCATACTTTAGACCTATATTAAAAATATTTTTAAACAATTTTTTCCAGAAAATTTCACTGAGAAATATTTGATCATCTCAACCCTTTGAAAAAATATTGCTCAAATTTTTAATGATGGAAGGAACAGTACAGTATACAAACTAATATTATTCTGATCAATATGTAACAAAATTATCTCAATTCCCAACACCATAATATATAATTTTCAAAGATTATAGTATAAGTGTGCCTTAGTTACTATTCCGCAAATTTTCTCCGTTTTCTCCAAATGTTACTGCGACACGCGTCAATCGTGAGATTAATTTATTATCGAGAAAATTAATTTGCATGCAAATAAACATATCAAAACATGTTTCGCGAATACGTATGGAAATATGTATTGAAACGTGATACGTGCAAAATCTCTTGCACGCAGTGGATATCAGTATCTTTTTTTAACACGATCTCAAAGTGCACCCTGGTAATTCGGCGTTTTAACTAATATTCCAATGTTCACGTGATTCTCTCATCAGAATACACGCGTGTTGCTGACGCAACGAAACCACAAGAAGAATTTTGGACTTTAGAATTTAGATTAATTTCGAGAGATACGAAGGAGCGAATACGATGACTAACCTTCCATTAATGATGGCAGCAATCAATCAAAAATAGCAACTGCCCAGGCAAACAAAGTGAAGGACGAAGAAATGTTTACGTTAACAATTACGAGTAATTATCTGAAAATGATTTATTTTATTGTAAAATATAGAGGGTAGTTTATCATATTTTCGAAGACTCCAACTTCCCAACAGAAACAAGTACAAATTTTATGTTACTAGTAGTTAAGACACTACGTGATGCAATATTCAAACAATGCACAATAAAAACTGAGCTGTTTCAGTTACTTAACTCGTACAAATATTAACATTATTCCTTATGCATAATAATATTACATGTACCTTGATAATTTGTGGACATTGGACAAATTCAATTAACCTTTAACAAAAAGTAGCGATATGTGCATAATTGTATTTAAAAACGTGATGTTTTACGATTACAAATTTAATTTATTTTAAATATGTTCAACGGAGATAAAAAGTGATGACTTGAATAATGATCTGAAGTGACGTTTTTGTTGTGTAGATATGCGTCAGTAAATATTGGCAGCTTCCTCTTCGAATTGAAGATTTCTAAAATACAAATTTTGTAGATTTTTAAATCTGTTGTTCGGTTTGTGAGATACTAAATTTCTGAACTTAAAAATATTTACATTTTTTAAATTGAAAATTTCAGAATTTTTAAGATTTAAAAGAACCTATGATACCATTTTTGTATGTCATAAATGCGTGAATAATTGCAGACTAATTATAGGAAGAACCCATCCTCACAGTAATCGAACTTTGTTTCTTTTCTGATGAATTCTATGTATGCATCTTCTGCTATCTGAACTTGGGAGATCGATAAGTCTTCATAAGCTCCTGCAAGATAAACCGTGTCAAGGTACGAAAAGTAAGAAAGTCGGAAAAAAAAAATAGTAAAATAAGATCTCGGGAGAAGTTGATACCATTTTATATTCAATGATAAAATTTTTCATTTCTAAGGGCTCGATGGAAGTACTGGTTGAAGGAAACCCCCATGACCTACATGATCGACCGCAGATAACAGTGGAGTTTTGAACGCAAATGGCCCTTTAGCGACAGTCCACTAAAATTTAAATTTAAATTAATTTAATAAAATTCCAACAGAATTAAATATTTTATTTAATTTTTTTTTTACTATTTCTGTAGATATTATTTACCCAAAGAAAGTTTTCTACTAAAAAAACTGTACAATTCCAATCAAAAAATTATTGTATATATTTTTTTCAGATTAAGTCTTGCCCCAAGAATCGACCCCAGATTACAACGTGTTTACAATTACATAATCAATAATTACTTATAAAACGTGTAACATATCTAACAGCATCCGCATCATAAACATTTCTAAATAAAAAAAAAACTTTAACCATACATACACTATCGAACGTCGAATCTAACAAGATTTCCCGCTCAATCTCTCGGTCACTCTCCATCCACATGTACAGTACCAATACACTAAAAAGAAATAAAAAGCTCATTTGTTCTCTCTTTATCATATCAACCTTTAAACCGTTTACCTATAGTTTCACAAAGATGAATCTGTCATATCTTCTTTCACAGTTGTCGCCCAAAGCCTAGAAAACAAAACAAAAAGTTACGATGTTGACTGTCAGCAAAGGTAAAAAAGAATAAAAGAAAACGATTCTCAGTTATATTCGGAAGATCAGGCGGCTGCCAATAAATCGACCCAAGTTGCTCCTAGACGAATGACGAAAGAGCGCCGTGACGCGGCGCTGGCGTCGCTTCCGTCGAGCGTCGAAGCGCGCTTATCGTCGTGCTGCTGTTTGCCGGCAAACGTATTTAACTCCGGTCGCGTGGAGCCGGCATTTCAGTTGTGCTTTGATGTCAGATCGTTCAGTTACGAGACGAGACACGTTACACTAAAAGGTGAACATAACCGAACGTTAAAAAGGAACAAGTCTGGTGTGACCTTATTATTTCGCGTTTTTTTACGATCGTATTTCTTGCGTGCCACACACCAGGGAGCAAACGGGCGAACTAACATTCATCGAAAAGGTTAACCTGCCAGACTCGACAAGGATAGGCGATTTAGGTACGTTTCTCTTTTTTTCCAACCAATAAAGATGATCCGTTACGGTCGGGATTATAGTTGAGAATTTCTAGAATAAAACGCACCGACACGCGTTCGAGAGGTAAACTAACGGGCGAGCCGCTTTTTTCTCGTTTTCTTATACTGATAGTGTTTTAAATTAAAATGTGTATCCATTTGCTTTGGAATTGCTCCGGTCACCGTGACATCGCGTGATCGGACATCTCACGTCGTTTGAGATTTATCGGTGTTTCTGGATGATGTAATTCAACGTTCGGTACTTCAACTCACGATAGAAATTGATTAATACGGAGCCGTTTATTTTTACCCTGATTTTTCTTTCGCGCAACGGAAATTTTCACGAAAATAGGCGCGACATTTTTTATCGATCTTCAACTAACGGATACTTCAGCGTACAGTTAAAACGATATAAAGTGTTTGAATGCAATTTGAAATTTATTTTAATTTTTACTCTTTGAATTGTATATAGCTTCTGTAGCACGTAATTCGGTTACCGTTGAAAAGTTGAATAATGGCAGTGTAGCGTAAGATCGTTATATAGCTGCCTTTTATATGACATGTTGAGTGAACTTCACGCGGACTTTCACGCACGCAGCACTGATTCTCCGCAGTTACAATAACCAGATTTAACGGTTATAAATTCAAGCTTCCATTTTACAAATATTAATTACATTTCACACAAAAATTTTTTAATTCTAATTATTAGTCTGAAATTTTGAATCTTGAAAGATAAAAAAATTTTCAGCGTCATTTTTTATCACGTTGCACACAAGTGCACATTTCGACACAAATATCGATAACTCTATATTGTTCCATAGCTCTAAAATGAAAAGTTGATATTGATTGTCAGAGATTTAAAATATATTCTATCATAAGTCGTGTGACACACTTTATTGCCAACGATAACAGTAAAAGCGTGCAACTACGGTCGCACGATAACGAGCGTCAGTCAGTGCGTCAATTTGCAAAAGTGTTAATAATAAAATTCACACGTCGATACGACGCAAAAATAGTTAAATGCTTTTCGTTACGCCTGACAGTTTGTTTTATTTACGTCGTGTATACTTGGTCTCCTCTTTGTACTACGTTCATTTGAGAGTATCGTACGTGCTTTTCTTCACGTATTATTTGTACCACGTCATGTTAGCGTTCTTTTTTTACATTCTAACACCGTACGAAAATCGAAGTCTTTAAATTTTTGAACTGTTCAACAAAATGATTTAAATCTTCCAATAGTTACTTCACTTCCTATTAAATTTTTTTTACAATTAAATTAATTTTTTTTTGCAACAAAATTGCATCTCAATAATTGTATTATATGATTTATATATTTTAACCATTTTGCATTGATAAATAAATAAAAATTTAAATAATAAAATTGTTACTCATTAAAAAAAGAGTAGTATCAATTTTGAAACTGAAATTAAATTATTATTAAAATTGAATAACCGCCTACAGTGGTTTCATTCGTTTGAATTTGGTGGGAAGCGAAGTTTCTCGAACTTTCCCGATCGCGTTTGAAACACACCTGTTGAACTGTTTGAAAACATTTCTTCCCTTGCTGACAGAGTATGAGCCATTTAGCTTTAAGTAATTTTCGATATTCGTACGTCTCTTTGCTCGAGGCAAGGTTTCCATTCACCGTTACTGAAATTCACGATTGTTTTTTCGCCGTGCAAATTAAGCTGCTAAACCGGCTGCCAAATATCCTTCGGATCTTTCAAATCTTATTCATGATTCTTTACACGATATGTAGATTCCGAACTTTTTAATTTGCGAATTATCAATTTATGTCATTTAAATACGTGCGTATAAGGAATTTTGTTTACGAATGAAGTATTTTGTTTTGAAATAATTTTAACCTACGGAGTGAAAAATATTTAATGAATTTGATCAAAACTCGAATGTTTTATTGACGGAAATTTATATAACCGTGAGAATTGTTGATAATTATTGGCATTTTATGTTTAATCTGTTCGCGACACGTCGCAATTGCAGTCGCGAATTGACGCGAGGGTGTAATCACCCACCGGAAACGCCAATTCGATTAGGGTCGATTGATGGCACCGGTTCGATCCAGCTCCGTGTTGCGCGTTGCACGATGAAAAATAGTCTTCGGCGTTAAAAAAATTGATCTACACTGATTCAAAAAATTGTCTATTTTTACTACTATTTTTATAACCATAGCATTTTAATAATCAACAATAACTAATCTATATATACTCAACTATTTCCCTTAACCTTTAAAGTCTACAATTTATTTTCAAAACGTAGACTAAGGTCAAGTCCTACAAAAAGGTTTTAATGCATATTTTATGAATTAATATTACGTACAAAGTTACAGTTCCATATCGTTAGTAAAAGAAAGTAAATTAGGAAGAAAATGAAAAACTGAAATCTATTGAAACATCAGAATTTCAAATGGCGCATAAATAGCTAATAGCAGTTCATTCTGCATATTCAACAATGATTTGTAAGCATTATACACATTACGTGGATATCATGCGTCACTTTCACACACTTGTTACCACTTTCTGCGATTTAGTGAGAATGTCAAAGTATAATGAGAATGAGATATTAATCACGCGAATAACATATTGACGTCGTAAATATAGGCTTTCTACCCTTACTACCTACAATTACTTCTAAAAATGTATTTTATGTGACAGTTAATGTCTTCTACGTTTATCGTGATTTATAGGTTTCGTAATATTTTTAAAATAATCATCTGATTTTTATAAGGATGGTATGAATGTAGTTATTCTATTATTACCACTCTCGTTATGTTGCCATTTTCAAATAAATTTGTATATTCACTGTTGGAGTTATTCCAGTGTCGAAAACAGAAACTTACATCGATCTCCGCATATTTTACATTATTGGACTCTCGTTATATTGCCGGTTGAGTTTCTACGAAGCTACGAGGATTTTTTTAGATACTGCGACGCTTTATTGTAATAGTGCAGTCACGCGATGTCATTACATGTTATATTGCCACGCGTTATGTTGTCTCGCGTTAT
The DNA here is from genome assembly GCA_963576845.1 of Megachile leachella. Taxonomy (NCBI): domain Eukaryota; kingdom Metazoa; phylum Arthropoda; class Insecta; order Hymenoptera; family Megachilidae; genus Megachile; species Megachile leachella. Next base: position 12,477,346 of record OY756255.1, read on the forward strand.
ATCGCCATTCGTTGTATTGCCACGAATTTTAACGCAATTTCATCGCTACGCTTAGTATTGTTTAATTACAATGTTTGCAGTGCCATAAACTTTAACGCCAAGTATATTGTCACGTGTTATATTGCCTCGCGTTATATCGCCATGCGTTGTATTATCATGAATTGTAACGTAATTTCATCGCTACGCTTAGTATTGTAAATTATAGTGTTTCATGTTGCATTGCCACAAATTTTAACGCCAAGTATATTGCCTCGCGTTATATCGCCACACGTTGTATTACCATGAATTGTAACATAACTAGTTTCATTGTAACGCTTAGTTTTGTAAATTATAATGTTTCATGTTGCATTGCCACAAATTGTAACATCAAGTATATCGCCACGTGCTATATCGCCACACGTTATAACAAAATATTTCTACATAGCGATTGTCATAAGTCACTCAAAACCCATATAACCCTGATAATTTATCAACCTGTAAAAAATTAGAGATTATACGTTTCAAACTTAAATTCTTCGCGCAGATGTTCTGATAGAACGTAATCTCGACAACCATAAATTATGTTCAGATTAAAAAAAGTGGACTGTGCTCCGTTGCAAGATTTGTTTACCTCGCAATAATATACTTATTATTCAATAAATTGTAGTAATCGGTAAACAAACAAAACATTAACGCGGAGTAAATTCTTTAATCTCCACTGACATCGGAATGGGCTATCCGCGATACGCAGATGCAATATAATTTAAACTAATCATTCCCAATAAATTTCCATTGATTTGTTCTCGTATACATCATATAAATTTCAATATGAAAATGCTGTGAATAATCGTTTACAGAATCTTGTACAAAAAAGTGTGACCTTTGAAACGTCTCCTTACTTGACCATTAATTCAAACGAGGTTAACTATACCTAGTAACAATAAATAGCGAAGGTAAAAAGCTACATGAAAAATTAGATAACCGGTTCCGTGTAATCGTCGTTACAATCTTTTTTAAGGTAATGGTCCCTGAAGACGTTTCGGTATCACGATTCTCCGAGAAAATGAAATCACAAGGGCCGTTCGCGTGCGGCTGACTATCCTTGTTTTCGTTAAGTCGCGTTTCCATAAAGGACACGTAATCTCTTTGAGTGATGTAATGACGGTTTTCACTTTCCAAATTGATGTCCGGCAAAGTCGTTGGCTCACGTAACACGCGGATAAGGAAGCGAATCGAGTCTTTGCGATCCTCTCGCGCTGCATATCTGCTGTTTGATACTCGCAGGATAAATCAGTCTTTCGTGCGTGCTCACCCGGTCACGTGATGCGCACGCCCATGCGCAGTGGTCGAAAACGAATTCGAAAATGGTGAACATTAAAATGGTACGAAATAAACACACACGTGTTTGTTCTGACGTTTTCTATGCAATAACAAACTCTAATTATGCTCAATACTCCTTTTAATTTAAGTTTTTACAAATGTTCCGAATTAATTATTTCACCGTCTTGATTACAAAGCTGAATGTGTATCTCGCAATAATTATTCGATTAGAGGTGACAAATGACTTTTTTAAGTATCTGTATTGCTTAACCGTGGGTATCGGGAGTTTATAGTTCAGTCAATAGAAAATAATGTATATTCATGAGATCGTTACATAGTAATTAATATTCGGAATTGAACATTTTTCCTCTTTCAGTCGAACATTCAAATGGTAAGCAGTTAATTTTGAAACGCTTCGTCGCTTTAAAAGATCGTATGTTAAGCATATTTACACGTTATAAAGCGTAAAGTGTGAAGTATTTGTCAAATACTCTGAAAAACATTTTTAAATATTTACGGAATATTTAAGAAATGTTCGAAAACTTTTGTGAAAAAATTATTGCGTAGAATTGTTATTCATATCGTAAATATTCTCAGAACTTCCTTTTAACATCGAAAGACGTTCGATTTTGAAACTTTGTACACCTCATATTTTAATCTTTCTTCACTCTTGAATTCTGATTTATAATGTCGTTAAGTCCTAGAACACAAACGAGTGGACATTTATGTAACAACATTCAAATGTGTTCTATGCATTCTAAGATTTTCCAAATTTGAAATGAACTTTTTCTATAACAACCCCCGAGGCTATTTGACATAATTTACTATAATAACTTTAACCACATAATATATACTTGTGTACTTATTATTAGTCCGCAGCGAATTGTTGACAGTCTTTTGAGCGTATTTGCCAACCATAATTACGAACAAGATAAAAACTTAATCGTCTTCTAAAAGTTGTTATTAATCCCAGTTTTACCTCGCTTCTTGTCAACCTGTTTTTGAATAAATATATTTTCTTCTATACATAATTCAAAGTTACGTTGCAATCTTAATTTACAATTCAAGTTTAGTATCCTACAATTTGAATTACGATATGCGACAGTTATATCACCGCGGTTTATATGGTCACGTAGTGCATAAATAGTGGAATGAAGTAAATCCACATTGTACTTAACACTGAATTATATTTGATGATTGAAATTACAGTTAAATTAGAACTTAAATTGCCACGAGATGAAATAAGTAGCGATACGGTGCCATGTTAGTTTTCCGTGAAAACGTGATGACATTTCATAATGAATGTCTCTGGTTGCATCAACATTAAGATTCGACTAATCTCGTAGACAATTCGTTGTAACTCGTTTACGTGGTTTCAAGTTCACCGATTGGTACACGTGTTCGTACGTGGTTTCAAGCCGTCAGCACGTGAATGAACTACATTTAATCACGGTTATTATATCATCACAATGTTTAGACAAATTTAATGCGAACGTATATCGATGAATCATATCGTGTATGCATAAGGTCGACGATATGATCTTTACAAGTGCACCTATGCACATAATGTGTTAACACAATAGATCGATTAACATATTCCGAACGTCATTAATCATCCTAGAAATTCATGAAATTGTTGACATTTGATTTACAAATAGTATCAGTGACGGTGTATTTTTTCGAAGGAGGAAATGTCGACAAATATTCATAAACCATTCATATGCAAATCCGAATGCATTTTAGCATTTTTCTTATAGAAGCTTATTGAGGAAATGCCCGGTGTACGGTTATTATCATATCTTGGAATCTATTTTTTGTCGAATCCTTTACATGCTGGACTCTGGTTCGATAAATTGTTCGGGAAGGATTAGGAAGTACCGTCTTTATTCACCGTTCGAAAATCAACCATCCTGTACGATCTGATTCGCTGAACTGACCTCTCTACGTCTTCGTTCCACTCGCACGCTCGCGAGCGGTTCGTTGAATTCGGTGTTCATCGCGCGAGAGTCGAGGCCCGCCGAAGATAGTCGAACGTGGCCGAACGGGGTTCGCTCGGCTGCACGTCACGCACGCATCCATATATACACGTGCGCGAGTTCCACGCGGCAAACCGACTTGCCGGCGATTCTATCCGAACACGAACGACAGCTTGCGCTAGGAGTCGTATGAATTTCGATGGACACCATTCGTCCGACTCAGGTGGCGAGAGCAGCAACAAGCAATACGATTGGCTCAGCGCGTCTCGGCTGAGCAGCGTCGCAACGTGTCTGATTTTAGGCGTACCTCTATCAAAAGGCTCGGCTATAACTATCATCTAAGCTGGCGACGTCCAGATGATGGGTACTATTTCAGTTCGATTTCTGCACTCTGTTTTGTGCCCTCGGTTCCGAAAACCTTCATTGTTTTATGGAACTGAATATTTTATTCGCTTCGTGACGGACCGATCACACCGGTAGTTTTGAACCTCGTGCGCGTGTAAGATGTAAGATTTTATTTTTGTTCGCTTTTTCTTCTCTTCTGCCTATTCATTTTATATGCTGATGTAACATTTTCGAGAAAATCATTACTAGACCCACGAGCTTTTTAGGCGCGCGTTATAAATCTGGTTTAAAAAAAAAACATCGAACGATTAATTGAACGTGGTGGAAATAATAGCTAAATATGTAATCACGTTGTTACATTGACGTAATTCATTTACATTTGTTGATTCCTACTTTTATGTAGACGGTGATTTGTGGGAACGGAAGATATTCGGAACGTAATTATTGAAGAGTGATTTTTTTTTTAAAGAAAGGTGAGTTGTCCTACGAGGAAAATGTCTTAGTAGTTTGAGTAAGAAATAGAAAGGAGAAATTCCTGTTATTACGGTTTTTGCTTATTCACTATAACTTTTCTCACGTTTATTCTATTGTACTCTTATTGCTTTTAAATATGTTATTATTATAACCTGCACAAATACTGTACTATAAAAGGGATATGTGCATGTGTGTTACATCGAAATTTCTAGATTCTTCTTTCTTGTGTGTCTAGATCAATTTTTACACTCTCAAATCCCTATTTCAGATAATTAATTAAATCACTATAGATTAAGTTTCTAGTTCGATTAATATTTATACCTAGATACTTAATTATTTTTTTCTATATTCTTAGATTTTTAGATTCATATCTTCTTGTACTTCAAATATCCCTAGATTATTGTACAGTAAATATTTTTAGACAAATATCCCTAGATAGTTTGTACAGAATATTCTTAGATATCAAATTTTTCTAAATTTCAAATGTCTATATCCCTAGAGACCCACATAGATTTCTCTAATTATAAATCTAGACTTTAGTTACAAAAACAGGCAAATCTAGATCATTTTTCTATCTTAATTCCCTCGATATAAAACATTATCAAAAAGCGATTATCAAATCATTAAGATAATTCGATAAAAAGTACGAGTACCGTTATAAGTCGCCTGACAAAGATGAATTAAGAAAGTTTGAAACGGGCTTAATGTCAAGTCCACTAGGAAGATAACAATTTGAATAAGTGCCAAAAAACTAGCACACACTTAAATCAGATTATAAATAATAGCTGAAACGCACAGGTTCTCTGAATACATTTTAACAACGAGCAACACTTTCAATGTAAGCATCGATTAAATATTGAAATAGACGTTCATTTGAATAGTTTGGTCATCAGTTAGTTCCCACTAGTTGTTTTCGTTGTATTCCGATGTATTGTCGTTTGAAACAGAACTTCGATTTCTTTGGTTCGAATCGGAAGTTCGAGGTCAAGGTTGAGTCCATTAAGTCGACAATGTAATCGTCGAAGTATTTGAAAATAGTGTGATCACATGCAGGGTTAACGTTGCGCAGGGGAACTTGCGGGAAAACAACTTGTAGAAAACATGAATTGGAGATTTGGGAGGTTGGACATTTGCAAAATTTTGAAATTTAATTATTGTGGATTTGAGTTGTGGAGAGTTTGGTGTTTGGGTGGGCTGGAATTTAGGAATTTGATGGTTTAGTAATTTGGGGATTTGGGGTTTTTTTAAATAGGGGATTTGGGGATTTTTTAATTAGGGGATTTCAGGGTTCTTTAATTAGAGGATTTGGGGATTTTTTAATTAGGAGATTTGGGGATTTTGTGAACAAGAAGATTTAGAGATTTTTTAATTAAGGAATTTAGGGATTTTTAACTAGGGGATTTGGGGATTTTTGAAATAGGGGATTTAGGGATTTTTTAATTAAGGAATTTAGGGATTTTTAACTAGGGAATTTGGGGATTTTTGAACTAGGGGATTTAGTTTGTTTATCATTTGGATTTTTAAAAATTTAAAAACATAATTTGAGGACTTGGAAATCTGTGCTCTTAATAATTTACAAACACGAGAATTTCTAATCTAGGGATTTTAGGGAATTAAAATTTGTGGTGTTACAAATTTAAACTTACAAATTTAAAAATTTAAGATTTTGTTAATTTAGAAATTTAGACATTGGTGTTTGAAATTAAAAATTGGTATTTAAAAATAGAAATTAGTGTTTGAAAATATAAATTGATTTGGAAAGCTTAGAGACTAATATAGGACTTGAAAGCTAAAATATTAAAAGTTGATACATTTGAAAGCTTAGAAGTTAGAAATTAGTACATTTTTAAATACACCAATGCAATATTTATGAATTTGTGAACGTATGCTTCTACAAAGCTAAGTTGACTTCTTAACTCAAGATGAGTCTTTTCACTAAGAATCCTTCCATGTTTCCCTTAGATTCTCCTTATATCCCCATATTCCCTAGACCACCGTGTTCCTTTATTACACGATAGGGTAACATGTACTCCAAGCAATCCACGGATGTTGTAAATCGAAACGTTTTTAAAGCCCGGTGTCACCGATCTCTTCACGGTATTGTGCCCTCGCGAAACGCAACACCAACATAACGTAACACTATGCTCGAGAACAAGTGTTTTGTTTCGTTGAAATTATATTAAAACCTTATTGTACATTAAAATCCTTTCTACGAATGGAGTTTTATAATTCCACTCTTTATCGATCGCCCACTCTGACGTTTGTTCGCGGCACCACGGTATTTTTCCATTCGTTGACATAAATAAATTGTAATTCGCTAAATCATATGTGTGCATATAGTTTCAAACGATAATGGTATATTTTCAAAAAGAATTCCACGTAAGATACAATCGAAGTAATAAAAATTGAACTTCTCTAAAATTTCCATGGAACAAAATTTTTTACTCTCGCAAATATCAAAGGTTGAAAAAATAGATAATTGTGTATGTGCTATTATGTTGATAAACCGTGGTTTATCGTCGTCCAATAAATTTTATGGGTACTACGGCGATTAACAATATAAAGTTACGATAAAAGTTTGCGAAAGCACAACCGTTTAATTGCGCGATATGACATGCGCACATCACGGAACGCGATAGATAGAAAGGTCAATTTGTTCGATAAATTATGTAATTCGTCTTCCTTCTTTTCCATTTTTATTACCTAATCGCACGATACGTCCATTTCGACGTAATATATTAATATACATGCAAACTTCTCGTTAAAGATCAACCATTGAGTTTCGAATGGACGTTTTATCAGTCGATGCATTAATGTACTAGCAAAAAAGACGACATGGATTGCATTAATCGGTAAAAACAATAATTAGTAATTGCTTCTATTGACGTTCGCGTTGTAATTAGCGAGGCGTTAATCGCTCAAGGGGTTGACGCAGTTAGAACGGCGTAGTTAAAATTAGGGGAAAATTAGATTTCGTATATCAACTATTTTCGAGCTTTTATGAGAATTTTTCTACGACGTAACATTTTACTATTCGGTAATTATGCAGCGAGAAAAACAGCAGTGGATTGTGTATTTACGTTGATAATTATTTTTATGTCGAAGGGTATCTTGCATGGAAAAGTTAGATCGAACCACGTTGTTTTAATTCTATTTATACGTAGCGAAAGGGTTAAAGTTTATTGGCTAGGATTTTGCAATGAATCACGTGTTGTCGTGTCGATAGTCGGGTCACAGCGTCATTGGATGATCAAACATGAAAAAACCGAGGTGATTACTCATATCCTCATTATTTCGAACGAAATGATCGCTAATCGAAATTCATCGCGATTTCCCTTCACGGTTGTCACAATCGATCGTATCGAATGGTCAAGTTCAGTGAATGGTCAATGAAGGCTTTGAAAGTCGTTAACCGCGCACAACCTTGGCACTGAGAACTCGCGAGTTTCCTGTACGCACACTTTCAACGCTGCGCTGCACTCGAGTGCCGATCGATTTGATTTGCTAAGCCGGAAACTGCATTTCCAACATCGTGTTTAAACGAATATTTTATCGCGTTGTCACGTGCCTTATTCAGTAGATAACGCATTAGCCTTTCATTAGGTTGTTGTTAACGAGAGACGGGCTGTGATTTTCAATTGCACGAATGATTAATAATACAAATTAATTCTAAGCAGAGTTTCATTTAAGTTTCACTCTACAACTCGGTGATATAACGCGATATGAAGCGGTGTAATGCAACATGCAATAATTACTTGTTATTTAACGCGTAACTGTGCAGCGTATGCAAATCTGACGTACGGCGATATAATGCGAGGAAATCTAATTCGGCGATATATCACGAGGAAATATCCTACGTGACGATATAATGTGCAGGGTTGATAGAATGCTATCTATTCATAGAAATAGGATGTGCGGCGATATAATGCGAGGAAATCTAATTCGGCGATATATCACGAGGAAATATCCTACGTGACGATATAATGTGTAGGGTTGATAGAATCCCATCTATTCATAGAAATAGGATGTGCGGCGATATAATGCGAGGAATACTAAAACGGCGATATAGCACGAGGAAACCTATTACGTGGTGATATAACGCATAGAGGTGATAGAAAGGCATATATTTCTAAAAATAGGATGTGTGGCAATATAATGCGAGGAAATAGAATATATTGCTATATAACGCGAGGAAGTAGAATATATTGGTATATAACGCGTGGAAATGAAATTTCCGTTGTACAATGCACAATAATAAAGTGCGTTCTCGTATAATACGTGAAAATGAGATATTCGGTGATATAACGCGAGGATTTCCGAATTTGAGGCGCGTGATGATATAACGCGTAGAAATCGAATGCGTTGCTATATAAAAAGTGGAAATAGATCTTATCGCTGTATTACGCGTGGAAATATAACAAGCGGCAATATAACGCGAGGAAATTGAATAAGTAAATTCAATGCGTGGAAGTGCAATGTCTGACAACAAAATACGTAGAAATAGAATGCGTAGTGATGCAACGCAGGAAAATACAATATGCGGCGATATAATGCGAGGAAATAGAATATATTGCTATATAACGCGAGGAAGTAGAATATATTGCTATATAACGCGTGGAAATGAAATTTCCGTTGTATAACGCACAATAATAAAGTGCGTTCCCGTATAATACATGGAAATGAGATATTCGGTGATATAACGCGAGGATTTCCAAATTTGAGGCGCGTGATGATATAACGCGTAGAAATCGAATGCGTTGCTATATAAAAAGTGGAAATAGATCTTATCGCTGTATTACGCGTGGAAATATAACAAACGTCGATATAACGCGAGGAAATAGAATATGTAAATGCAATGCGTGGAAGTGCAATGTCTGACAACAAAATACGTAGAATTAGAATGCGTGGTGATACAACGCACGAAAATACAATATGCGGCGATATAACGCGAGGATTTCCAAATTCACGTGGTGATATAACGCGAGGAAGTACGTGATAATTTTACGTGTACTGATAAAATACGTCATAACACAACGCGTGAGAAACGAGAACACTAATTTGAGTAAGTTCATAGAAAAACGGTCATATAACACGAGAATCTATTAAACTATATGCAACGAATTCCACGAAGCATACCAAAACAAATGTAACTATCACCTCAAGTATTTGTTATTGAAAATTCTTAAGTTAACACTCAACAAGCAACTTAATAACCAATGATAAGTAAATTGACTTTATCCGCTAAAGAAACATATTTTTTAAGTATCAGTGTATATTGCTTAGTTCACGTAAATAATTGTTCTGTGTACAATCGACGACTCACATTCGCGATCATGCATAATGTAATCGACACGAATAATTGCTAACATCTTCGTCGCAACATTATATAGCCTCCGGCATATCGTCAAATGTAAATTGCACGTATCCAATACATTATTGGCACGATGAAAAATCACTTTCGTTTTCCTATATAAGGTCGCTCGAAAAAGTTACCGAAACGATGTTAAAAGGTTATCGATGATAATAAATCAAAGTCACTTGACGGTTTTTCAGTTTCACGCGAGAGTACACGCGGAGAACATGTTCTTGCTATATGTACATACATGTGTTGTACATTGCTGATAACGTGATATGCTCGGATTAGCTGTATATTTCGTATGCGGTCCGAATTGGACGAATATTCTACAAACTCGGTTGGAGCGGAAATTCTCCGAATCGAACATGTGGATAGTGCTATTCACTTTATGATTAATTTCAAATTCGTGCACGTGAATATATTTCATTTTCATAAATTTATAGGCTGGACTGCTTCATTAATTTTCAGATTTGCCAACTTAAATACTTTCGAATGTTGAAATTCATAAATTCATATTCATAAATTTAGAAATTCAGGGATTTATCGGTTTCGAACTTAAATATTATTGAGTTTTTAGGAACTTTCGAATTTTCAAATTCATCTTAGTGACTTGAAGGTATATGAATGTTTCAGTATAGAAAATGACAAATTGTTTGAAAATTTTGAGCGAGTTTTAGTTATTCAGACGTAAATTTATACTAAAAAATTTCGAGTAAAATCGGATTAATAGGGAAGAAATTCGAAAACGAATCGTCCATAACAGTCAGCTGCGTCCCTCTCCGCAACAAGAGCAAGGGTTAAAGCAATTCAGCTTCATCCCGCTAACCGAGCCAGTTCCACTGGTTTCTTTCTCCAAAAGTTCCCCACCCCTGTCGGGCATTCTGGTGTCAAGGTGATGGTTGGTCGTTCTCTCATTCGGCCATTCTCCGGGGGTTCAACAGACGTTGGAAATTTCGAGTAACAAAGTCGTCCTGCTGTAACCGTCGGCGTCGGGACGCCGGTGCCTCGAGCCTGCGCCTGGACGATTTCTCGGGATCCAGCTGCCAGTCGATAGGCGACCTCGTTCGGGTTTGCGACGGATCCTTCGAGCTCCTCCACGTTCCCCGATCCTGCTTAATCCTTGCCTCTTATTTCACCGACGAAGAATTACAGGTGTCATCGAGACGTCGCGTTCGACGAATGACGAACGATCCGTGAAAGTGTCCATATTCGCGGATTGAACATGGGAGGGGGTGTTTACTCGTAGATCGCGGGCAAAGTTTGTCGTGCTTCTACGTATATCATTCGTACACACGTAGTTGGTTATGATACATACGTAGTTGGTACGTACGCGTAGTTGATAGAAGACTAAGGAGGTACCTGGCTGTTGGCGGACGAGAGAATGGGAGCCACGGCAGGTGTCAGTGTTCGACTCGTTGATTTGATCGGGGACACTGCTTTTGCGGCTCGTATTGATCTCGTGGGGATGTCCTGTTTTGACGAGACAGAAGGGTTGTTAGTAGATTTCGTGACGAGATACGTTGCCCGACGTTCGCATCCGAAGGACGAACGATGAGCTACGGAATGTAGGTGAAACGGACCGGCATACTCATGGACAGGTACGATCTTACATCACGAGTGTGCAGAGATTTAACCTCAAGTTAAGTACGCACGTGCTTATGCTGTCGGGGGAAGGGGCTAGGGACATTTTCGGTTCGATTCACGATCGATATGCACCAAATTCCAGTTCAAGTTTCAAAGTTTCAATGGGGATTTTTTTCGTTCTCAAGATTCAAATACTTTAATCTCCGAATTTTTAATTCTTTGAATCTAGGGGTTACTAGATTTTTTAATTCATAAATTCTTAAATATGCGGAGTATTCAATTTTTGTCCTGAAATTTCCAAGTCACTAGATCCTTAAATTCCAAGTTTCTGACTGTCAAGTTTCAAAATTAAAAATTTTCAAATTGCTAAGTCCCTAGATCTCTAAATCTAGATACTTAAATTGTTATATTAAATTACTATATTTGTGAATTTCTAAATTTTCAAATTTTCAGATCTTCAAATTTCCAAACTTTGGAGACCTCAAGTTCCTAATATTCCAAATTCCTAAGTCTCTAAATTAAAAAATCCCTAGATCCCTAGAAACATATGTAAGTAGAGCTGCAAATTACTACAATTGAGAATTCCCAAATTTTCCAATTTATAAATCCCTAGATTTCCAAACTTGAAAGTCCCCAAATTCATAAACTCCCAAATCTCTAAATCTCTAAATTAAAAAGTCCCTAGATCCATATATAAGTAGAATCATAATTTACTATATTTGGGAATTCCCAAATTTTCCAATTTATAAATCCCTAGATTTCCAAACTTGAAAATCCCCAAATTCCAAAACTTCCAAATCCCTAAATCTCTAAATTAAAAAATCCCTAGATCCACATACAAGTCGACCCAAAATTTACTATATTTGAGAATTCCCAAATTTTCCAATTAATAAATCCCTAGATTTCCAAACTTGAAATTCCCCAAATTCCTAAACTCCCAAATCCTTAAATCTCTAAATTAAAAAATCCCTAGATCCACATACAAGTCGACCAAAAATTTACTATATTTGAGAATTCCCAAATTTTCCAATTAATAAATCCCTAGATTTCCAAACTTGAAAGTCCCTAAATTCCTAAATTCCTAAATCCCCAAATCTCCAAATTCTAACATCTCCGACCTATCATTAAAAAATTCAAATAAAATCCACTTTATCTCCATACACGGAATTTGGACATCAAAATATCTTGTCCCCAATTAATTACCCAGAAACGTAATTATGTAACATCACGGAATTTAACGAGCTCCAATAAATGAATATTAATTACATGTTACGCTGTTAACGAGTCGCGATTTATTATCGCTTTCTGGATAATTTGGTTTATCGCAAAGTCCACTGTCACCTATGCGTCGTTCACTTTCGGTCAAAGTTGCCGGCCACATTTGAAACGTTATCTCTTAGGAATATTTTTATAGATATGAAAATGGGGCAGATAGAATATTCGTGTACGAAATTCTTGCAAAAAAGTGATACGTTGTATCATGATAAAGTTTTGTGGAGCTCGGAGAGTACCCCTTCTCGAAAAATCGCGGCAATTATACATATTGTTGCATGCATATTGCATAAACTACGTTAGTCGTAGTCGATATAAGAGGAGCTCACCCACCTGTTCTACGCCATTCTTTCTGTATTTCATCCGTCGATACGATCGTAACTTTCCTATCGAACTTTGTTCGATTCGTTGCTTCGGACAGTTGCTTCGTAATATTCTTTGTGGAGAAATTGTAAGGTAGGCAATATAGGACGAGTTACATTTTCTATGCCAATTACAGGAACTGAATTTTGTATTTGTTTTGTGTTCTATCGTGGGTTAAATAATCAACGTGCTTCGCACGTAATTCTAAAGAATTTCTTTTATGTAGTTTAAACTTTGTTACAAAGTTAGTTTAACCTTTATATAAATAGTTTAATATTATAATATTAATCGTGCAGTGATAATTTAGGTTACCGTATCGTATTCAAGTATAATATTCGTAGGGTATAGCATTTCTTTCTTTGCTTGTCTGAAAGCTTTTTCGGTACGCAATATCCACCCTCGTAAATGCTCACCCTTGCACACGTACACAAACCTACACCCTTTCAGTCACCATTTCTCCACAATGGCAACCGGTCGTATTTTTCAAATCTTTCATGTTCATCCTTTTCTCCTGTCATTTCAACTTAAGCGGCGAGATACGACGCATTATATTTGTTATACAAGACGTTCCGTAACTTTTAATTAATCTTGCAGGCGGTAAAAGAGGGTGGAATTCGTAACTAAAAGTACTTTCTGCAAGTTTAGCTCGGGACTGACTAATTATTAATAAATTCATACATAAAGTTTGACAATCGAACTTTTAGATTTTCAGTTTAAGAAATTGCGCCTGGCAATATAACAAAGTGTAAAATTAAAGTGTAAAAATGAAACAAGTGGTAATTTAAAAACGTGTGGTGATTTAATGCGCAGCAATATGACGTATGTATCGTTCGATTTTTCACGTGGCAATATAACGCGAGGAAATGAGAAAGGTGGAAATATAATACTTGGAAATTGAATGAGTAGTATTATAACTCGTGGCGTTTGAAGAAATGGCGATATAACGGATGAAAATGGAATTGGCAATATAACGCGAGGAAATGAGAAAGGTGGAAATATAACACTTGGAAATTGAATGAGTAGTATTATAATTCGTGGTGTTTGAAGAAATGGCGATATAACGCATGGAAATGGAATTGGCAATATAACGCGAGGAAATGAAATTGGTGGCAATATAACGCGTTTGAATAAAATTTGTGGCAGTACAATGCGTGGAAATAGTATTTGTGGTAATATAACGCGTGGAAATGGAATTGGCAATATAACGCGAGGAAGTGGAATTAGTGGCAACATAACGCGTTTAAATAAAATTTGTAGCAGTATAACGCGTAGAAATAGAATTAGTGGCAATATAACGCGTGGAAATAAAATTGGTGGCGATATAACGCGTGGAAATAGAACGCATAGCAATTTAACGCGTGGAAATAAAATTGGTGGCAATATAACGCGTGGAAATAGAACGCACAGCAATTTAACGCGTGGAATTAGAACATGCGGTAATATAACGCGTGGAAAAAGAGTTGATGACAATATCACGCGTAGAAATAGTATATGTAACAATGTAATGCGCATAAATGCAACAAGTGGCAATATAACGCGAGGTATCACACTACGCGACAATACAATGCATCAGAACAGAATAAAATTCTATTCCAATCAAAGTTCTTAACTCCAATAAAATTCAAACCTCAGTTACTTAAAATTCATAGATAATAATCAGCAACATGTCCAACCAAATTAATTTAGAATTAATAAATAAAAAAACGTGTCGTCCAATCGAAATGGAAAGTAATTTCGTTATGTGTTTAGAAAATAATTGTGCGAACAAGGTTAATGGTATCCGAAAGGGCAGCCATGAGATCCCTGGCGAATAAAAATTCATCATCTTCCTTTCGCACTTCTTGCTAAACGCCTGTGTCCTCGTGTTTCATAATTTACATAGAGATATGGCCCGCTCAAAATTCGTTGTGCCCGGATTACCATATATTATGCAACACGTATTAAATAATTAATCAGGCAATAACCGGCCGCGTACGTGTACCTTCCTTTCGATTTTCAAGTTCATCCACACCATATCTGTTTTCTGACTATTACTTTTCGCATATATGGACAGTAACATTAAATTGTCTCACTGAATAAATATTAACTGTATAACAATTCTGGCATATACTAACAGATTACCGTGTTTGATATTGAACTTTCGTGTTTCTCAAATGTTAATTTCATTCAAGTTCTTGAGTGTCAGAAGTTTGGGAATGTTTGCAATATTTTCTGATTTAGAAATTAACATGTTAGATCTCTAAGTGTGCAAGGTTTTTTATTATAATATTTCCAATGCCATATTTTCGAGGTTGAGATAGAAATTTAGGATGTTGAAAATGTGATTTTTAATGGAAGGTTCGTATTTGCTTGCAGGAATAAAACGGGTATGGCGCCAAACATCACCAGCTCTCCAACGGGAGTTCTGTTCGAGGGTGAGACGTTAGAGGACACCCCGGTGGTGGTAGAACCAGTCAAACAGAAATATGTAAGACGCATTGTCTGGAGAAATGTGATAATCTTCAGTTACCTTCATCTGGCAGCTGTGTATGGATTGTACCTAGTGTTTACGTCCGCCAAATTTGTAACGACCTTGTTTGGTGAGTTGATACACATTTTTCCAATTTACATTAACTCTTTAATAGTCTTGTATATCACTGTAGTCATTTTTATGCGCTGGTTGTAGTCACTTATAATTTTTTTTTTAATATGAAACAATATTCTTATATACATATAGAACATAACATTCTTGTATACATATGTAACATTCTTCACATGTGGAGCAACAGTTATCCACCATCGAACGCTCATTACTAATCACTTATAACTAATTCATACGTTCCAATTTTGCATTTGTGATTGTACACTATTAAGCTTTTCGTCATCAATCAGCTCATTATCCGTTGAATAATCATATGACAATTATGGGCGCTTATCATTAACTCTTCTCTAGTTATTATAGCATGCAATGATTGAACGCTTGTGTATTAAAACTGATAGTCACTCATCAGTTCGCTGAACAATCTCCCGTTTAAAAAGCTTTGTACACAAAATTTCAGAAAAATATATCCTGACAAAGTTAACGAAAGAACGTTTTAGCGAAGACAATATTTATCTTCGTAAATTAAATATTAATTCAGAGATTCGTAGAGTGTACATGACGTGTGCTATTAATTATTAAGTAATACTATTAAATCAATCTTAATATACGAAATTGATAGCTATTACAGTAAGACCTACCAATTGATATTGGACAATCATAACAGAATCTACATAAATGATTTACGGAAGAAATTAGAGTCATTTATGTATTACATTCTATTTATTAACGATGCGGCCAAGAATTGTATAGATTTAATTTGATGTTTTGATCATTCAATGAATCCCCTTTATTCGTAGTTTTACTCCAATTGAGTATCAAGTGACAGTAATTGAAAATATGAATATAAATAACGAACTCCATCCAGTGCAATCAAACGCAAGGAAAAAAGGTGACCTTGTTAAATAATTGTTCAGAGAAACTGATGTACAATGAGGGTAACGAATTGCTCCACCTGTTGATGCAGATCTCTGTATTCTCCTCTTCTGGCTTGTATCGTTGCCAAAAATTTGGAATAAATTTACTTTTTCGTAAATACTGTGTTTATTGTGAATAGGGTTGTAATGAAAGGACTATAGCATCGTTATAATAGAACGTTTTAATTTCGCAACTCTAGAGTAATTATTGTTATTGACAATAAGATAATAAGACGTTATTGATAATTGTTATTATTAATAAGGTAATAAATAATCGTCCTTTTGTTTTCTTTCGACAGCATTCGTGCTCTACGTTATAAGTGCCTTGGGAATCACAGCTGGTGCTCACAGATTATGGGCCCACAAATCGTACAAGGCAAAATGGCCGCTTCAGTTGTTCCTCATGATCTGCAACACCATAGCTTTCCAGGTAAGCTTCGATAATTATGGTATTTTTATGTAGGCACTCTAGTCAATTAAATAGCTTAAACAATCAAGCTTCAGCAATTTTCTTTAATCTTTGTTTCCTTCTTGTTACAGGATGCAGCGGTCGACTGGGCAAGAGATCACAGGCTCCACCACAAATACAGCGAGACGAACGCAGATCCCCATAACGCAAAGAGAGGTTTCTTCTTCGCGCACATGGGTTGGCTACTCTGCAGAAAACACCCTGACATCTCAGAAAAGGGCAAAGGAATCGACCTCAGTGACCTGAAGAATAATCGCATTCTTGCTTTCCAAAAGAAGTTAGTGTCCCTTGTTAGCTAGTTTCTTAATCAAAAAAAGATTATAAAATTATGTGATGTCAGATGATTGCAAATTAAGTTCTATAAGTTTGATTTCATCAAAAGAATAAAATTTTGTAAATATCTTAGTTATGTTTATATATTTAATGTAATAGAATAATAGTTTTCATAACAATAATTTTTTTTCAAGGCACTACAAATACCTCATGCCCTTACTGTGCTTCATTATGCCGACTATCATACCTGTTGTGGCCTGGAACGAGACCTGGTCAAATGCTTACTTTGTATCGACAATATTGCGATACGTGTTTTGTTTGAACATGACGTGGTTGGTCAACTCCGCTGCTCATCTCTATGGATTTAAACCATATGACAAGTTAGTATCAGAACCCCAAAGTTCAATATTTGCGACTACCGATGACTGATCAAACTTCATACTCAAATATCTTCCTTACTTCGAAACCGTGTGGGCTATAATTCTCACATTATTTACACGGCATTAATAAAGTAGAAGTTAGTAAATAGAACAGCCACTGCGAGAGTACATTAAATAGTAAATTAGACATCAGAGAATTCCGAAGTTTAGAAACCTAATTCGGATTCAAAAATTAACGAACTGTTAACTCGTTTTAGGTACATCAATCCAGTTGAGAACAGAGGGGTGGCCATCGTCTCTCTCGGCGAGGGTTGGCACAACTATCACCACGTGTTCCCGTGGGATTACAAAACGGCAGAGTTGGGCAACTACAGATACAGCCTTACAACAGCTTTCATCGACTTCTGCGCGAAGCTCGGTCTCGCGTACGACTTGAAGATCGTTCCCGACGACGTGGTGAGAAAACGAGTGGAGAGAACCGGCGACGGAAGCCACGAAGTGTGGGGCTGGGGTGACAAGGACCAATCACAGGACGACAGGGATCAGACGGTGATAATACATGGTCTGAAGAAAGAACAATAAAAAATGATTCTGTTGAATCTTGGTGCGGGGGAGTCGATCGTTCGTTTTATCGATTTACAAACGACGATCGCGTCTTTTTGTACGGTTCTTACGAGAGGGGCGGGATGACAGTTATCTGAGAATTAGTCGAAAATTAGTTGGAATGTCACTTAATTATACGACCACACGGCTTGTACGAGGATCGCGATTGTCTTCTACTAAAATCAACCCTGCATAATCTTCAATCGATGTACAAGTTCTTTCTTTTGTTCTTTCAGTTTTTCTAAAACGAATCTCAGATTTCGTTGTTACACGGACATCAATGATTTTCTGTAAAACTTCTTTTTGTTTTCGTATGATGGTATATCGATGCAGGATCTTTGTACACGCCGGCGGAATCGGTTTCTAAGCGGGAACATTGTCGTTATTCAGGGAACAACATCTGATCATTTGGCAGGTTCTAAATGTATTATATATGATCCCTGTGTAAACGAGTGAAACAATCCCACGATCAGTCATCGTTTCGCATTTCCTTGACGACGTTCGTAGACTGCAGCGATGGACTAGCGTTCGTTGATCGCGTTCAAACCGGATCGGCTTCCCGATTCTAGTCGACGGTTCTTCGACCTGTTTAGACTGTTCCGTACATAATTTAAGGTTTAGTTTATTCTTGAATAAGTAGTAGTGGGCTCTATTAGAATGTAGATTCTATTTTACGCTCTCCGTAGATGCTAGCGTATTCCTAATGTTTGAACAGCGCAGGGTGGCAAATTGCGAAACACGCATTCTGTGAACGCTAGTCGAACGTTAATTTAACGATGACAGATCGAACGAGATAGAAATCGATGTTCGGTTCAAATGAAAAATTAATAAACGAACGGTTTAAGTATGTGATGTACGTATATGTGTATATTAAGCTTAATACAGTGAGGATTCGTTCGATCCCCGAACATGTTGGCCACACGTCGATATGAAATCGTTGAAGATCGATCCGTGTAACCACGTCGGATTTCTTCACCCGTTTCTTGTATCTTGTGTTTCTTCTTTCTTGTCTGAGGACTTCCTTCACGATCCGGAAATGCTGCTATCCTCCAGATTAAAACAGAAAAGTAAACAACATTCCAGTATATCTTTCATCCCTCTTCACATCCGGTCATTTAGACAGTTACGATGTAAATATTGTTTTATATATTTCTTTTTTTGTTCCTACAGTGTCGTCAGACAACACTTAGTTGAATGTTGTTCCCTTACCCTGTCCTTTTATTTTTCTGTTCTCATTCATTCTCGGTCCATTCATCGACTTCTTCTATTCATGATTGTATCGAATTTAATCTTGGAAAGCATAAAATACAGGGGTGATTCCTCTTTTTTTCGGTTAGGTAATAATCTGAACGATGACTGGTCTATAAGAAATATTTAATAGTTAAGCGTGCAAAAGGAGAGCTTTTACGGCACCAATGAAAATTGATACTTCGTTTAGAGATAATGTCGCGATTAAAAGCTTGCGTAGCGGCTTCAACAGTTTATGTGTAATTTTGCGCTTTTGAAGGTTAAAGGTGAAAACAATGTCATCATCTAACTTATTCGCCCGTTTCATTCAACAAAAAACAAACGAGCACACAAAGGACAGGGGATTTGTGTGTTATGGCAGTTTGTACGAGATGAGAGCGAGCAATTGTAAAAAAGTTATGAAAAGATTAAAAAAAAAAAAAAGGAAAGTTGACAAAGACTTTCAATTAGATTAAGGTACACCCTGCGCCATGGTGATTTCTACGTGTATATTTGTACGCAAGATAATTTGTTGCAAATATTGTAAAAACGACAAAAAAATCAAGAAACATTGTACGCTTACTGTATATTCAATGGAAATGTTTACGATTGTTATACGATCTCCCTGCAAGATATTTCATAAACTTTCAGCGACATTCCGAAAATTCCTACAATCCCACTTTACAAATGCGTATAAAGGTGATGGGCAATTGTACCAGACTCATATTGCCGTGGGCAGGTCTGTAGAAGCGAAAGTTTGGTCCTTCCAAGCAAAACTCGATTTAAGAGTTTTTCAAGCTTTTAAAGAAGGGCACTTTTCTACACTTGAATTATGAACTTGGAAGTTTATGACACATCTGTAAACTTGAGTTTGTCATTTAAAAAGTTGTTAAACTCAAAGTCTGAGAATTTCAAAGACCTCAAAATCTCTAAATTCGAGAACGGGTAATTTCAGAAATTCGAGAAGTCCAGCAAAGTCTCGTTTCATCTCCTCCACCCTCCAAAAACGACCAACCACCTTCGAAAATGGTTTCTTTCTCCGCTTGTTGCACGCGAAACGCGTCGAACGCATGATCGTTGCACAATTTCGTCGAAGAACGGTTAGAACCGGAAATGCGGGGCGTTTCCGGTATATCAGGGCGCGATGCCTTCGGAAAGAAGATTTGGGTTACAAAAGTGGCGACGTATTTTCACGAACTCGTTTCGCACGTCCTTTCTCGATGGGTGTATAGATAACAGATGTATAAATTATTCTATGTGTAATATCGTATACAAAAATACGCACACGTGTACAAGCATGTATACACGTTTTTCTATGAAGCGTAAGTGGTACACGAAGAAAATTGTCGCGGTTAGCTCTAAGGAAAGAGAAAAGTGTGCTGTTACCAGGTTTTCAAAGACAAATATATGATGTTTTGTTACCAAAAATCGTCGAGGATCATTTATTTCCAGATACGTTCGTTTTATCGATCAGAATGCGGCCCAGTGTATTTTATTTGGAACACTTGATGGATCAATAAAGATTTCGAAGGTACTGTGTTCGGAATCACGCGAGTTTCCTTTTGTATTCCTCTCTGAATTAATTATTTTCAATCGTGGCTCGAGTTCATTTGTACAATTTATTTCATAAAGGTTAAGTAATTCAATTATGATTGGTTATCGATAATTTATTATGTAACAAGGGTTTATTGTACTATCAGAAAATTAAGATGTAAATTTCAGTAGAAGACTTTCCTATAGCGTTGGAAGTAATACTCGATGCAGTCTGAATCATCAATAACCTCGGTAAAATTGAATCTCTATACTTCGACAAATGTTTGCTTTTTTCTTCAGTGACGAATCATCAATTTTTCTTTCAGCGCGTTGTACTCGGACTTCTTCTTGAGCTGCGACAAACCTTCGCTGAGTGGCAGCTTTTTCTTCGCCATGTTGTGGAGAACCTGCAGAAGATGGAAGACAGAAAATAAATTTAGAATTAATACTTTATAAAGTGTATAAGTTAACTTAGTTCCATGTTAATGCTGTATTATTGCTGTGTTCATATTTTTATATTATTAACTGAGCTTATGTCAAACTATTGATATAATATTAATGTGTAGATATGAAACTATACACGTGATATAATGTGGTATAGTATGTTGTAAGAATACTATAGAATTATGTTAAGTTAGGTATATTTGTTTATATTATCATATATTTAATTAGTTGCTTGACTATTTCATAATCTGTTCATTATATCATCAATTATTTACTTCTATCAAATATTTAATTATATCACTGTATTTTAAATTTTTATACATTTAAGACACTAACAAGAGTCCATTACAATCTCCTGTCCACAGCCTTGTCCTCCAAATTTTTAAACTGTATCCAAATACTATACCACTTTTTATCAGTTCTTAAAATAGAATTCTAAGAATGTTAAGATATGTTAATTCATCAGATATATTCACAATGAAAACTTTTTTCCAAAATTCCAAGCAATAAATCAGACATCAGTTCCTCAGATAAAATAAACACTGTTCAATAATATTTTGGCAATTTGTCATCAGCGATTCATTTTTAGAATTCTTCAAGCTATAAATAATTTTTAGAGCCACTAAAAATATGTTAACAGCATATTCGCAAGAAAACAATTTTTTCTTTCGAATTCCTGCAATTTCACACAAAATAAATCAGACGTAGAAAATACTTCGTCACGGTGAAATACGTTCAAGTTTTTTGAACTGTGAAGAATGAATGAATAACGAATATGCATATGTATACGAACCTCCCTGACATCTTCCGTTTCCGTAGTTTGTAATTCGTTGATTAAACCGAGTTCGTGGAACATTTTGATGAAGAATGTGGTGCAACCAGAAGCGTATGTTCCGAATTCACCGCTCTTCCAGTCCCACGGCACCGCGTAATGGTACTCGGGCCAAAAAGATTGTGTCAGGAAGAACACGCTGATGCTATCCGGTGGAACCCTGAAATCGTTGCGCATAAATTAGCTGTTCTTAATATTATCGATTCAAATTAACTTACTGTTCCTGCTTTTCAAGTTTAATTCTGTAAACTGTAATTGTAAATTGTAAATTTTCAGAAAAAAATTCACTTTAAGTTTCAACGTTTGATGACTTTTACATATCATTAATTATGAGGAAATTTCATCGTATGTTCTTTTGTCAATGATCTGATGTCAACGAATAATGAACAAAAATCGATAAATAATGTATGACTGAAAACAATTGCTGTTTTTGTATATGTAATGGCGAATCTTGCGAATTTAGATGTTTAATATTCTTACGTTCTTGGAACAAAAGATTGCAGACTGTTTGATAGAAAGTTAAATATTCTTTTTGGTGGACACAATCTCAAACTTAAAAATGTTTCATTTATGAACGACGTCAGCAAAATTGATGGTTGACGTACAAGATATATGCGAACCTATGTGATGCTCAGTTAATACAACAATCTTATGTTTACAGAAGTTTAATTAAACCCTACACATTGTAAACAAAATAAAGTACCAGAAGTACTAAAATTTTTAATTGCAAAGAAAATCAGTTACACGAACTTCTGAGTGTTATACAGCAATTTAAATCTCAATTTGTATCCACTCTCATTGTATTGCCACAAAATTTATATAAACGTTGAATATCTCTATATAGTTGGTAACGAATTATATTAATTGAGAAGCTTTATTTGTTCGATATTGTAACGATCTTCAAAACCTCAGTATTTGTACTGTACATTGATGAGCAAAAGTGACAATATAAGAGATGACCAAAAGTGAAAATATAACAGAAGATGACCAAAAGTAATAATATAACAGAAGTCTCTTGAAATTGTAAATTGTCAAGGATTCTTTTATTTGGTATGAATACCATCATTGTCAATGACAACGGTGCCATGGCTCTTTGGCATGTTAAGGAAGAGCGTGTACAATAAACGTAGAGTGTGCAAAATGGACATTAACTTGTTCCCTTGAATGTTCCAAACCAGTAAGGCGCTGTTCACCAGCCAGGAAACGTTCACGGTGATGGCGAACCGTAACAATCCGGTGACTACTATGGTGGTTGCCATCGTTTCGTCCCAGTATGCCAGTGGCACGTTCAGTGGTAGTATTAGTCCGAATATCATGAACATTGGCCAGTAGAACCTGGACATATCAATAGAAAATGAGTTTATTATCAAAAGTGTTCGTTTGTGGATAAAAAAATATAGGTATAAATGAAAAATTTGCTAAAACAATGTTACATAGAAATTTTGGGAAATTGACACAATTAGTAACGTAGACAAATATTACATAATTAGTAAAATGTGTGTGTTATACACATGTCATTCCTATATGTGTATTCATGTGTGCATTCACAGACATGTGTATTCCTATATTCTTATATCGTCGTACACTACCGTCCATAAGTATCCAGACACAAGCGAAATATGCATTCGTTGCACGAAAGTTATTCAAGTACCTGCAGCAGTAACTAAATCGATTTTTTTCTGCGAAGGTCAGAATACTGGAACGTTTTTCGATTGATAATTCTCGTTTGGAACTCATATCTCGATGGAAAAGAAGCTACAGACGAACTAAACCGAAACTGTCGACTGCGTAGCGTTACCTCCATTCTTAACCATTGAGGGAACCTAAACGTCTACCAACATTTTACAAACACTTGAAACATATCGAAGAACCCTCTGAATACGTTCTGCACCATAGAAACGAAACACAGTAGAAATTAAAATTTTTTTTAGAATCGAAAGCGTTTCATTAGATTCACAAATTTGGACTTTGTACTTCTGGACATGAATTTTACTTTCACACTCCCAGTGTATAATTTGTACTAAAAAATTAATTCTATTACGTTATGACACCTCACAAAAGATAATAATTATTACAAATGATAAACCTAAGTACCTTTCATGCAAAGTTTAACTATGTTTTATGTAACGAAACCAAGTATCTAGATACTTATGGGCGGAAGTGTATATAGTATTATATCGAATGAGAATATATAGAAGATGATTATATAGAAAGATTATATAGATGACTATATAGAAGATGATCTCTAGTTTAAGAAAACGTTTAATCAATTTACATCCTCTGTAACCAAATATATCCATCCTGATCCATATCTCGCATATCAACGTCGATCTTCGCTTGCTCATAATCGCTGGTCCGTGAGAAAACGTTGGCTACGTAATGGCTGTACAGGAAACCCTTCTTGTGGTTGTAAGGATCCTTGTCAGTGCCGTAATACTTGTGATGGAGTCTGTGGTACAACACCCAGTCGTATATGGAACCCTGTGAATCGATATTAAGAATTATTGATTGATAGAAGGATAGAATATATCTATTATATGACTAGAAGGATTCGAGGATATTTACCACTCCTGCAAGCGTGTGCGCTAACATGAGGAACAACCGGAGGGTTCCCGATGCTGCGAATGTTCTGTGAGCCCATAACCTGTGGGCCATGGTTACTCCTAGGCTACCGATGGCTGTTATGAGAATCGCTGAAACGTGAAGTAATTATGAATTGTAGAATTTGGGATTTGGGATTTGGAGGATTTGGAGGATTTGGAGGAATTGGAATTTGAGAGTTGGCATTTGGGAAATTTGGAATTTGAGAGTTGGCATTTGAGACATTTGGGATTTGGGAAATTTGGAATTTGAGAGTTGACATTTGAGAAATTTGGGATTTGAGAATTTTGGGATTTGGGAAATTTGGAATTGGAGAGTTGGCATTTGGGAAACTTGGAATTGAAGAGTTGGCATTTGAGAAACTTGGGATTTGGGAAATTTGGAATTGGAGAGTTGGCATTTGGGAAATTTGGGATTTGAGAAATTTGGAATTGGAGAGTTGGCATTTGGGAAATTTGGGATTTGAGAAATTTGGAATTTGAGAGTTGGCATTTGAGAAATTTGGAATTTGGAAAATTTGGGATTTGAGGAATTTGGAATTTGAGATTTAGCATTTGAGAAATTTGGAATTTGGGAAATTTGCATTTGAGAAACTTGGAATTTGAGACTTGGCATTTGTTAAATATGGAATTAAAGAAACTTATTCTTCAACCAATTACAAGGTCCCAATTCAAGGCCACCACACATTACACAAAACACCAATATATTAAAATTTTGTCCAGACCCTTGAACCACCCAACATTCAAATAAACCCATTTACATAAAATTATTCGGGAACTTGAAGTTACCGTTCACGCTACATTACTAAACCCAGCAACACGAAATAAAATTGATCGACCGAAAGTAAAAAACTGCGCCATCAAGCGAAACGAAATGTTGGTAAAAAAGAGAAAAACTGCTTACTAAAGAACACAGTCATCCATTTGGCGGAAGTGAACATTAACCATACGCCATAGACCCCAAGAATGTGCAGGTAAATGTACCACAAGACGGCTACCCATTTCACTGGTTTCTTCTCGGCCGACATTTTCGTTTCACCACAAATGAAACTTCACTTGGATGCTTCTTTATTGGTTCAGAAAACACCAATTCTAAAAATTAAACCGATTAACACTAAAACTATCAAATGACTGCTTCACAAGTTTCTTTAATTTATTATAAGACACATGTTTTGTTGAAGTACATTGTTTGAAAGCATTGAATTTCAAGATAAAGAATAAATGTCTATACTAATTTATGTTTCGTATTATAGTACTTTACTGTGCTAATTTATTTTTTATATAATTTATGTCATTTATTTAACTTCATTTTTAATTTTAAATTAAAGCATTATACACATATGCTTGTAGGTTTAGTGTTAAGTTACCATACGAGTTTCAAACAATATTGATTAAATTATTTCACCAATACATACAAGGCTCGAAATTTTTTTAAAAGAACTTTGTAACTGATTTGTTATATTATAACTGTCTCATTTGTTTGTTATATTATAACTGTCTGATTTGTTTGTTATATTATAACTATTTGATTTGTTTGTTATATTATAACTGTCTGATTTGCTTGTTATATTATAACTCTCCGATTTCTTTCTTATATTACAACTCTTTAATATACTACTTATTAAACTAAACATTTATAAATATTTATAAAATATTTACAAACAATAGATTGTTTGATCTATTTGTCAAACAATCTACGTTAAAGAACATGCATACGCCATTTCTGCAAAGAGAACCACAAAGAATATCAATAAATCAGAGATCAATGAACGTCCGAATTTGTTGCAAATGAAACCGAAACAAATTGTTGGCGACTGAAAGATTGAAATATGGTTTGTGAACTTGAGTGAGTGTAAGTGAACTGTTCTGGTAAATTTACCTAACTGTTACCCTGGCACGAAACACGCTTCTAGAGCAACCGAAGAAAACTACTTAAACGAATGCTAGCCGCAGACCTCGCCGATCAACCTCGTGGCCTCTGTTCGAATTTCATTAGACTTCAATTTTTCACACTGTCATTTCCTTTGTTTTGGTGACAGAAGCACGCTCGTTCATTCCGTTAGGGGAAATGTCGATGGACTTCTGACGCGAATTCGGCCATTTTGTGTGTAGCTTGGAGCGAGGATAGTTGTATTGAAATTTGGAAGTTGAGAAACTTGGGAATTTAGGTATTTGGTTTGGTATTTGTTTGGGCAGAAGTTTGGGTTTGTGAAAATTTGACAATTCTGAAATTTGGTAATTTAGAAATTTGGTTTTGTAGAAATTTGGGAACTTAGAAATTTTGTTATATAGAAATTTAGCAATCTACAAATTTAATTTTAGAAAAATTTGATAATTCGGGAGTTTGGTAACTTTAGAAATTTCATTCTGTAGAAATTTGCCACCCTACAAATTTAATTTTAGAAAAATTTGACAATTCAGAAATTTGGTTTTCTAGAAATTTCCCAACTTAGAAATTTAAGTTTATAAAAATTTGGCACTGTAGAAACTTACTAACATACCTTATCAAACTTACAAATATTAAAAATTAATTTATAAAATTGACAAAAAAAAATGAACAAAAAATTGTTCCTACTTGTACACGATTGATGTCGATAATTAAACTCTTTATTGAAAAAGCATGAAATATTCATTAGGAATATAAATAGACCATTGATGGGTCATGAACTACTCCAATCTTACGTTACTATTACCTAATGAATTTCAAATAACTTGAACTAGAAATCGAAACAAAAGCATTAGAATTACATTGTAGTATCCTAATACATTTTTAATAAATTAACTGAGAAATTATTCATGTTTCTTTTGGAAACTAGTGGAAGTTTCGTAATTATTTCAATTAAAGAATTTATTAAAATGATTTAAGTATGTTTTAGAATTAAGTATGTTGATATTCTAGAATTTGTTATTGATATTTCCTGTTTATTTTAAAATATAGAAAATTGTATTATAATGAGTTCAGAAGTTTCCACGATTTTATGGATTTATATTATTTTTTAAATTTACCGCTTTTAAGCTGAGTGGCGCCATTTTCAATGACTTGAGTATTTGTCGATCGTACTTACATAACTCAATCAATAACTTATCGATTCATTTTTCATGCATTTGTCGTTCAAGTATACAGTAAATTAAATATTAAAATCTTGAATAGAAGTTATTTCTCAAATAACACAATCTCTCTTCGAAATTTACCGACGTAACTTTAATAGTTTCTGAGTTCGCTTCTAGATAGCATTCACAACTATTTTGTGGCGGGCTTTTCAAAAAGAGCTTCTCTTCAAAATCACATCACGGAGCTTTATCAAATTGTTACACAAAATAAATACTTTCAAAAGGCAGCCATTTTTAGAATTTTGTGGCGACAATAACCGTAAATAATCATTCGTAAAGTTAAAATAAATAAACCAGTATTTAACAGAACACCTTTTAAATGTAAAAAGGAAAATCAAGCTCTGTTTAAATAAAATATTCCCACAATTTCAATAGTCATAAATAATCATTCATAAAGTTAAAATAAATAAACCAGTATGTAACAGAACATCTCTTAAACATAAAAACGAAAATCAAGCTCTGTTTAAATAAAATATTCCCACAATTTCAGTAGCCATAATAATCATTCACAAAATAAATAAACGAGTATGTAACAGAAAATCCTTTAATAAAAAAGATATATCATTTAATAAATAACATCTGTCGAGGTACTCTTCTTACAATCTGCATAAACTTCTCTGGCAGTGGACACATTCTTAAATAATACCAAAGAATATTGTTCTCTCCTCATTCTTATGTACATCTACATAAAAATATAAACTATTTTGTTCACTGTCACTCCTTAAAAGTTCGACATTCAATCTCGAAGAAAATCAGCGTCTTTCAATAAAAAGTTCACTTAGCTAATCGTCTTCGAAACATTAAATCGAGGAAATTGGTTTTTCAAACAAAACAAATTCCACGAAGAAATTCGTTTTTCAAACAGAACAAATTGCACGAAGATATTCGTTTTTCAAACAAAACAAATTCCTCGAATTATTTTTTAAATTATCAAAGCACAAGAACGTGGTACTATTGTTCACAGTCATCGTTTCTTGTTCATCATTTCTAATTCCTGGAGATCCTCAGACGGGATATCGGCGTCGCCATATCCCCAAACATGGCTGCCATCGCCGGACCTGTTCGCTCTTCGTCGAACCATCGCTGGCGACACGTATTTGCGATCGTAGGCCCAACCGATCCATGCGAAGAAGTCGATGAACGCTGTAGTGATGTTTAGTGAGTAGTTCCCTAGCTCTCCCGTTTTGTAATCCCACGGGAAGACGTGGTGGAAGTTGTGCCAGCCTTCGCCGAGGGCTGCGATGGAGACTGCGACGTTCTCCACCGGGGAGATGTATCTGCAATTTATCGAAGTTAATTATAAAATAATTTGGTATATTTTGTAAGGTTGTGGTTTTAATAGTATTTTTCAGATTTGGGAACTTGAGGATTTAGTTCTGGGATTTGGAAAGTGGGGATGTGGGAAATTTAGGGACTTAAATATTTGAAAATTGGAGACGTGAGAAATTTAGGGATTCAAAAATTTGATAATTGGGAGTTTCAGTCATTTATGGACTCAGAAGTTTGAAAATTGGGGACGTGAGAAATTTAGAAATTAAAAAATTTGAAAATTGAGGGTTTTAGCCATTTAGGGACTCAGAAAATTGAATATTGGAGACGTGAGAAATTTAGAAATTAAAAAATTTGAAAACTGAGGGTTTCAGTCATTTTGGGGACCCAGAAGATTGAAAATTGGGTACGTGAGAAATTTAGGGATTTCAAAACTTGAAAATTGGGAGTTTCAGCCATTTAGGGACTCAGAAGATTGAATATTGGGGACGTGAGAAATTTAGAAATTCAAAAATTTGAAAATTGAGGGTTTCAACCATTTAGGGACTCAGAAGATTGAAAATTGGGAACGTGAGAAATTTAGGGATTTAACTTGAAAATTGGGCAATTTAGCAATTAAGAAGTTCGAAAATTGAGTGCTGGGAAATTGAGGGATTTAGAAACTTAGAATTTCGAGTAATTTGGAGAACTGGAAATTTGCAAGTTATGGATTTAGGAGTAAAGTTCCATTTTTCAGAAACTTACTTGTCATAGGGTCGCTGACCCCACATATGAGCAACGCTATTTACAAAAAAGGCAATGTTGAGGGTGACGCAGAACCTGAAGTTGAAATTCACCCAGAAGGATATCCATAGTGATTCTGACCAGAAGTAACATGGCACTGCCACCGGAAATACGATGGTCAATAGAGCAAATAGAGGTATGTACAGTCTGTAAACAGAAAATGATCATTCATAAGAAAACTCAGAAGCTAACTTTTTTTTATAATTATTACTATAATTATATTTGTATCATTATACTATAACTTCATAAATTTAGAAAAATATATTTTACAATAGAGACTACAAATACTAAAATTGCAAATGTATTACATAATCGATTAATATTTTGTTCATTCTGCAATAAGAGATGTTGTCATAAATGGCAAAGCAATTGACATATTAATATTGACGTCCACATATTAATTAATTAAAATCAAATGTCTGTAAGCAAGAGTACTTCACTTTTTCTGCCACATGACAATAGGATCAGCTTCCAAATCACTCATATCCACAGCCTTCCTTTTTGTAATAACATCAGGATGCGGTGTGATGAAGAGCCAACCCACGTGAGCGAAAAGGAAACCCCGTTTCACGTTATGGGGGTCTGCATCGGTTTCGCTGTACTTGTGGTGCACCCTGTGGTCCAGCGCCCACGCATACACGTCTCTCTACACATTAAATGATCAAACTTTGTTTATGTTACTGTGGGAGTAAAATATAAAAATCTTGAAATTGAGATTGCATAGTGTACTATAGGGTGCATAGAGTGTCGCAATTAATATTAGTGATCACTCATACTAATCAATGTATCCTGTGTCGATAGTAGGTTAAGATTGTCGCCATTTTCTTGGATCTAACCCATCATCCACCATTTTATGATTACGTGCTTTTCGTTTAATTTAACCTCTCTCATTTTGCTATTCTATATGCACATTTAACTTCTACATATTCACGTTCTACACTAGAAGTACTTAATTAATTCTACATATACATTTAGTTTCTATATATTCAAGTTTTACGTACGTATCTTCTGTACATGTATACACATGTGTGTCTTCAATCATATGTATATATGTATACATGTGTATACAATGTATATTATCTTCTATACTGCTCTGAATACTCAAGTTCTACATATGTGTTTTCTACATATGCATACATATACATGTTTATCTGCAATCATATGTATATGTATGTATACATATGTATACAATGTATATTATTTTCTACACTGCTTTGAATAGTCAAGTTCTACATATGTGTCTTCTACATATGCATACATATACATGTTTATCTTCAATCATATGTATATATGTGTAAACATATGTATACAATGTATATTATTTTCTACACTGCTTTGAATAGTCAAGTTCTACATATCTGTCTTCTACATATGCATACATATACATGTTTATCTTCAATCATATGTATATGTATGTATACATATTTATACAATGTATATTGTCTTCTATACTGCTTTGAATACTCAAGTTCTACATATGCATACATATACATATACATATACTTCAATCACATATGTATACATATATACATTTTATCTTCTATACTGCCTTGAATACTCAAGTTCTATACGTACTCTACTACGTACGTATTCTACTTTCCGTTCAAAGAATTCACTCGTTCAAATATTGACAACTGGCGCACCGCCAACAGAAGTACTTATGAAACACAAACCTGTCCCGTTATAGTAAAAAGAAAAACCAGAAGCAGTCGCAGGGGCCATTTTGCTTTGTACGCCCTGTGGGACCACAGTCGGTGTGCTCCCGCTGTCACGCCGAAACCGGAAGTGTACACGATCACGAACGCTGCAACAGAACGTAGATCAGGTGTATTTATAGTTTCCGAACTCGGAACGGGTAGAGTATTTATACTTCAGAACTTGACCGCGTAAAATGTTGTCGATTTGTCAATTAACTGCTTTGCAGGTCAGTTTTACTTACACCGGAAGTATCGGGGTTTCGTAACCGGGGTTCTTGAAAATAAAGATGTTACTCGAAATAAAATTTGTTTGCTTTAATTTTGTAATTATGGGAGGAGAAACTTGAAGAAGTGTTGAATGAATAGTGGAGGAATTTTTGTAATTTTTTTGTTATTTGCAATTTTAAGAGTAATCGATGGTATCTCGATTTTATTTAATATCTGATGTTACACGTGTTTATTTGTGCTGAGATAAGCACGTGTCAGGTGTGGGGTTCATTATATGGCCGAGGCGATATACAGCTCGTGATTTTTAATTTCTTTCATCTACAATTTTTTTCATTTTTAATTTATTTCATTTTTAATTTCTTTCATCTACAATTTCTTTCATTTTTATTTTCTTTCGTTTTCAATTTCTTTCATTTTTAATTTCTTTCATTTTTAATTTTTTTCATCTTCAATTTCCTTCATTTTCAATATTTTTTTTTTACTAACAATGACTACCTTAAAATTACCTCAAAAGACTAAATTATAAGAATTGAAGAGTTTTTAAAATTCATTTCGAAATAATTTTTGCGAAACACGTAAAAATAAAAAGAGCCGAGTCACAAAGCAGATAATAAACTACTTATATTATAATTGCATTTAAACGATAGAAATTATTCGGTAGTATGAGATAACGACTATCTTTATAATTGTTCAAGTTATGACAGCGAATTGATCTAGAAGTTCCTGTAATTTATGAAATTCTTGGCCAAGAGCAACGTCATGGATTAATAATAATCGCGCAGGAAATGACTACAGGTTATTTCTGTCGTTGGTGTCAATTTTTCCAACGCAGACATGATGTGTGTCTTACGAGAAATCGGCACGCAAAGTGTTTCCGTTACGACAATCATTCTTGGAACTGATTATATAATTCCTGTAATTTTTTGTTTTGTTTCTTGTAACTCGACTTGGTTGGGAAT
The DNA here is from genome assembly GCA_963576845.1 of Megachile leachella. Taxonomy (NCBI): domain Eukaryota; kingdom Metazoa; phylum Arthropoda; class Insecta; order Hymenoptera; family Megachilidae; genus Megachile; species Megachile leachella. The sequence goes on from OY756255.1 coordinate 12,509,918, forward strand.
TCGAGATATTTGGGGCGATTGTAGATTTAAGTGGCTAGAAACAGTCGAAGAGACATTTGAAGTTATATCTGATTCGAATTATTGAAAATATTCGATGCAATTAGACATTAAAATTATTTATAATATTTGGTGCAATTGTGCATTTCAATCATTCAAAATATTCGATGCAATTAGACATTAAAATTATTTATAATATTTGGTGCAATTGTACATTTCAATCATTCAAAATATTCGATGCAATTAGACATTAAAATAATTTATAATATTTGGTGCAATTGTACATTTCAATCATTCAAAATATTCGATGCAATTAGACATTAAAATTATTTATAATATTCGGTGCAATTGTAGATTTCAATCATTCAAAATATTCGATGCAATTAGACATTTACATCATTCAAAATATTCGATGAAACTCGAAGTTTAAACACATTAAATATCAGGTGCAATTTGAAACCGATATGCAATAAGTACTTGGTGTAATTCGACTTTCATATACAATGTACATTTTTAAAAATCACATTAAGAATGATAAATTAAAAATTTACACTCGTTATGTATTAGGTGCTATTTAAAATTTAGACACGTCGAATATTCGGTGCAATTTGAAATTTGGACCCTTGGATCAGTTGATGTAATTAGAAACTTGATCTCTTCGATTATTCAATGTAATTTGAAACCCGAACGCATCGAATACTTAGCATAATTGGAAACTTGATCTCTTCGATCACTCGGTGTAATTTGAAACCTAAACGCTTCGACTACTCAGCGTAATTGGAAACTTGATCTCTTCGATCACTCGGTGTAATTTGAAACCTAAACGCGTCGACTACTCAGCATAATTGGAAACTTGATCTCTTCGATCACTCGGTGTAATTTGAAACCTAAACGCGTCGACTACTCGGCGTAATTGGAAACTTGATCTCTTCGATCACTCGGTGTAATTTGAAACCTAAACGTCCCCGATACTCAGTGTAATTCGAAACTTGATCTCTTAGATCAACTTCCTACAATTTCAAATTTGAACGTATCGAATACCCAGTGCAATTGCAGACTTGACTCTTTTAAATGTCCACCAAACATCCGCAAAAAGATAAAAATATTAAATCCATTTCAACTAAAAAAGCAAATGAACATTTAACGTCAAAGTGAAATAAAAAACTTACCCCAAAGAGTTGTCAGAATCTTCGCCTCCACGAAGATCAGGTACAGTCCATAAACACAGCCAGCATGAATGAAGATCTGCGCGATCAAGTCCGGCCACGTGATTCGTGGAACGTATTCAGTTTTACTGCTGCGATAACTCTCGTCGGCTGCCAAAAAGTCATCCGTCACCGCTATTCTACCATTCTTCGTTTCTAATTTCTCCTCTTCGCTTCCCAACACGTGGCGTGACGTCGGTGGTACTCGTTCCTTGTCCAACGCCATTTTTCTCCCTTTCTTGGTCACACAAATTCACTTTTCGTTAATTCAGTACCTTGTGTGATTTTGTAAGTTATTTAGAACTATTTTAGACTTATTAATTTTTAAATGGAACTGTGCTTTTTTTAATAAATTTACTGTACGGGATGAAATATGCTAATTCTGACACTGTACTAATTATTGACGTTTTAGTGAGATTTAAGTGGAGTTACGTGTGGAATATTTTTTCTACGAATGTGTAATTTATTTTGAAATGTAGTGCACTTGCAAATAGAGATGTTACAATAATTTTGATAGTTGGTAAAATTGGTAAAAGTCTTTTCTAACATACGTTTACTATTTTCGTATTTTATTGACTAAACTGATATACAATTTTTATGTATCGATGCAGGAGTGGCTGTAAACACCGTCGATACTAAGTGTCTAGGAAAATGGCTGTCCGATATTTTATTCAGTAAAATACACAAAGTTTCTCATAAAAATTGTAACAAAAATAAATTGACAAATGATACTTACATTTGCACTCATTCCTCACAGTTTCGACAAATTTAAAAAATTCCAAATCAAAGTAAATATTTAATTTTCTTCTATGGATCATACATAATTCTCCATAAATTATTTGCTATAAATTACAATAAATATCCTCTTTTTTTAATTCGTTAAATCTGACTCTGAGATGAAGTTATCCTAAGACGTTGACAATCTTATTTATCCCACATATGTTTACTCATAAGACATAAAATCTCAAAGTAAATTAAATCTCTTCGAACCGATAAAGGACTTAAAGATAGATATCACTAAACACGACGAGCTTCGGGGAGAGACTGAACGTCAAAGGGTCTCTATCGATCGTAGGACCGCCACTTATGGTATCGCTACGCACTTTGATTAAGTTATTTGCTTTGAGATACTCACTATTGCGATTCGGGCATTGATCACTTTCGTAACGGCTCGTGCGAAATGATTCGCATTAATAGCAACCCGATCGATAGTGCTCTTAATATAATAAGCATCGCGTCGTATATCTAACGATCTTTCGCGCTGATAGCCGATTACATCTGCCACCTTATCATAGTTCCCAACAAGTACACCTGGATGCAGGAAATACTTCACCTGTGTTAGATCATTGATAACGTTCTGCGAAATGACACTTATGGGATACCAGAAAATATTTTGCTGTACACACCTCTGTGTACATTTGGAAAAATCTGTCGTCTTATCACGTAATATAATTTGGAATTTAAAAAGGAAGTCTTGTTTTGAAAGTAATTTGAAATTATTTAAAAATGATTTCAATGAAAGGTTTTTGTAGACGTGTAAGGAGAATTGAAGGTACATATTTGTTTTTGAAATTGTACTGAAATGATACGAACATAGAAATAAAATAATAGGTACTCGAATAATATGTGTGTTTGTGGATAATTGTAGTGAAATAGTACAATAGTGTAAGAAACAGTATTGTCAACATGATTAGTGTACTTATCTGTTCGAAATAAAAACCTAACCTAACTTTCTGCGTCATCGTAGCAATCAACCTTGTTATTGTTCTTATTGTCTCAATTCTGCATTCAGAAGTATATAAAGTACATCAAGTAAAATAAATAAAATACAAAAGAAGAAATAAATGTATTCATACACATATATACTTCATAGAGCGTCTCATAAGAGAAAGAAACAAAATGGCTGACAATCTGGCAACACATGTCACCCAAAAATTAAGGATTTAATATCACAATAGCAATATTGTCAAGATGACAAAGTTTCTGAGCATAAAAGTTTTTTCGAAAGCTGTTCTAAAGGTTGTTTCTTCTCGAGAAGGACGCCACGTGTCTTATGGTTAGCCATGGGAGGTCGAAGTAATATTGAAGCTCTACGGGAAGTGTGACGTATGTATGTTAATGCAACTGTGTAAACCATTAACAGAATGTAGTAAATGGTTATTAAATTAGCAGAGTATTTTTAGTTTCTTTTGTGACCTTCACGATAGAAATAATTACTTTAGTATAACACAGTGGTATAACAGATTATTATGTACAATACTACATTAAAATTATTTCTAATTCTTATTCAGAATTTTATTAAGTTTGTTTACAGTAGAGTTTGATTTCAAAAAAATTATTTATTGAAGCATTAGAATTATTGTACCAGTGTTTAATTTTACAGAGGTTGAGTTTTATAAAAAGCTATTAGAATGGTGGATAGTAAAGCTCATGGTTTTATGAATAATGATACGTGGTTTCCATGCTCCATCGTATATTTCGTTTACAACGCAACAGTCTTCAATCAGGATTTATTGTTAGGAATTTATAGTTCATGGCCGAATCGTTCTTCCTCTTGATCGTGTTTATTTAGAGATGCTGTCGCTTATTCATTATTAAAATCGTCGAGAAATGGTTTACTGAATTACTGATCATTTGTTAGAACATTGTCTTCATTTTTTATAATAAAGTCGCCATATTTATTTTACGTACATTTAGGGATACACTTACATTAATCAATTTTACTAATACATTTTTCTTTTTTGGACAAACAAATTATATTTCTATTTCACAATGTTGAAAGTATGACATTAAATATTTAATTAGCAATTTTATTTAAAAGATGGATACCAAATTTTGTTGCTGAAAGTAGTTTTCAAATTTTGTAATTCAAAATATACCAATAACTTTAACAATTCAAACTTGTAAATATTAACTTCTACTAAACACTTGTCTGCATGCTATATCTCTGTTACAGTTATTACTTAAATTACCACATCTTCATCTTGCTAAATATGTTTGCCTTTTCCATTTATGTATTATGTCACTACCTGATGCTAATTCTTAAGTATGATGTGTATAATTCCACTGAACACGAGAAGAAATGATGTATATATGTACGTGTACACTCAATACACGTAAATGTATAAATGGAGCTTGTATAGAATACTTCATAAGGTAGAACACAAAATGGCAGTGTTACCCAGAGTACACCATAAGGTTGAAAACAAAATGGCAGATTTATCTATCTGATACTTGAATGGAAACTTATGAAAGAATCTTAATACATCAAAATAAAAATGTATAAATTTATTCTGTACAATAGAGTACTCCATAAGGTAGAAAATAAAATGACAGCGTTATCTAGAATACCCCATAAGGTTGAAAACAAAATGGCAGAGCTACCTATGTGATACTTGAATGGAAACTTATGAAAGAATCTTAATACATCAAAATAAAAATGTATAAATTTATTCTGTACAATAGGGTACTCCATAAGGTAGAAAATAAAATGACAGCGTTACCCAGACTGCTTCATAAGGTACAAAACAAAATGGCAGAGTTACCTATGTGATACTTGAATGGAAACTTATGAAAGAATCACAATGCATCAAAATAAAAATCTATAAATGTACTCTGTATACATATAATACTCCATAAGATATAAAACAAAATGGCAGCATTACCCAGAGTACCCCATGCGAAAACAAAATGGCAGAATTACCCAGAGTACCCCATACACTAAAAAACAAAATGGCAGCGTTACCTACAGTACTTCATTCGCTAAAAAACAAAACATACTTTCATTCGCTTACCTACTTGCCTATTTGAACAAACCACATATGAAAAAACCATAATCATACATCAAAATAAAAATGAAACAACAAAACATATATACATCGTAATAGTTCAGAGCATCGACAAATTCTTATAAATAATTTGAACACTCGTCACCGTGTCACCAAGGACAAACGTCGATACCGTGAAACACAAACGCTAACAGGCTACTTGCCCCGGCCACGTGTTGCCCGAAGCCGAAACAACCTACATAGAAATGTGTCTAACTCTCCCTCGAGGTTATCTGCCATTATTAAAGAATATTCCACTCACTGGAACTCGAGAATTATACAACTAACGTGACATGTGATCCAGATGAATCATCATTCAAGAGAAACGTGTTGCTCATCGAAATTTGTACCTTGTGACGAGGAAATAAAAAGTTCCATCGTAAATAAACTTGTGGCTTGTAGCTTGTAGCTAATTGGACGGGTCATTTTGAAATTTGAAGTAGATGCACGTGGACAATTTATTGGTAATTGCTTTTGAAATAGATAATGGATTTTTAACGTTTATGTAAAAGGTGTATGTTGTTTAAGGTAGAGAGTAAATAATATCGATAGTAAATAATTGGGTGTTGGAGAAATAGTGGTGAGATGTCTGGTAATTTTTAGAATTTTTGAACTTGGAGAGTTGTGGAAAGTTTGGAAGATGTGGAGGGTAATTTGAAAATGTGGAAGATTAAGTAGCTTGACAAATTGGGAAAAGTGGAAATTTGATACATGAGAAATTAGGAAACGTGAAAATTTTGTACATGAGAAATTGGGAAATGTGAAAATTGGAAATAAGAGAAGTTGGGAAAAGTGCAAGTTTGGTACAATATATCAGAAATTGGGAAATGTGAAAATTGGAAATAAGAGAAGTTGGGAAAAGTGCAAGTTTGGTACAATATAACAGAAATTGGGAAATGTGAAAATTGGAAATAAGAGAAGTTCGGAAAAGTGCAAGTCTGGTACAATATATGAAAAATTGGGAAAAGTGCAAGTTTAGTATATGAGAAATTGGGAAATGTGGAAATTTGATATATGAGAAATTGGGAAAAATGCAAGTTTGGTATATGAGAAGTTGGGTAATGTCGAGAATTGGAATGTGAGAAATTGGGAAATGTACAAATTTGATACAAGAGAAATTGAGAAATGTAGAAATTTGGAATATGAGGAATTGGGAAATGTGGAAATTTGAAAAATGAGAGGTTGGGAAATGTGGAAATTTGGGATGTGAGAAATTGGGAAATGTGGAAATTTGAAATATGAGAAGTTGGGAAATGTGGAAATTTGGAATGTGAGAAATTAGGAAATGTGGAAATTTGAGAAATGAGAGGTTGGGAAGTGTGGAGATTTGGGATGTGGAAAATTGGGAAATGTGGAAATTTGGGATGTGAGAAATTGGGAAATGTGGAAATTTGAAATATCAGAAGTTGGGAAATGTGGAAATTTGGGATGTGAGAAATTGGGAAATGTGGAAATTTGGAATATGAGAAATTGGGAAATGTGGAAATTTGAAATATATGAAACAGGAAAATATAGAAATTTGATATATGTGTAATAGTGAAATGTGGAAATTTGAAGTACGAGAAATTGGAAAATATGAAACTTGAAATGTCAGAAACTATAAAAACGTGGAAATACAAAAATTTCGTACTTTAAGAAGTACGGAACCATTTTTCGCAGAAAAGCGCAAAGCCACTTGAACATTTACTCAGCACCAAACTCAGCAGGTGTTCAATACTCGAAAATCCGTTCGCAATAGATAATCATTTATTCCATCACTGTATCCAAAGGTCACACCAGGAGCTTTCCACAGAGTCATAAAAAAGTAAATCTCAATTTTCGATCGACTTACTTCGTCATCGACGTTGTTATTATCCAATGGAATCATTCTTCGTTATCGAAATTCTAACGTAATTGTCTAACAATTGTGCGCGAACAAAAACAATATACGACGTGCGAGTTGTCTACGCGGACGCAGCTGCGAGATTACTTATCTGGACGATTATATATTAGATCGGTAAAAAAAAGGTTAAACAGGTGAGAAAATTATAATCAATGGACTTTGAATGGATCATCTGTTCAACGGTGTTTGACACATTTGCAGCTTACGGAACTAACACCTATTCACCGCTCGCACGCTCAAGTTCCGCGCCCAAAGTCTCGTAAACACTGTTGTTGACGTTAACTTGTACGACTGAAATCCGCTCGTTGCGTGCGCGAACTAGAGTCGCGTGAACAGCGATCGCACGAGGATCGACGCCAAATTCTAGTATATATTAGCAACTTTTGCGATTGGGTTAATAGGAAAGCAAACTTGTGAGATGGTAGCAGTATGCTGCCATTTTTAGTTTTTCAATTACTTGTTTGACCAATTCGTCGATTTGCCAAATGTTCAATTTTTCAAGTTTGGAAGTTTAGAAGTTTTCAAGGTTTAAAATTTTCTAGTTTTCAAGTTTTCAAGTTTTCGAGTTTTCGAGTTTTCGAGTTTTCGAGTTTTCGAGTTTTCGAGTTTTCGAGTTTTCGAGTTTTCTAGTTTTCTAGTTTTCTAGTTTTCTAGTTTTCAAGTTTGGAAGTTTGGAAGTTTTCAATTTTTCAATTTTTCAATTCTTCTAAATCCTCAAATCTCTAAGTCCCGAAATTTCCAAGTCTCTAAATTCCCAAATTCCCCAATTCCATAATTCCCCAATTCCATAATTTCCCAACTCCATAATCCCCCAATTCCATAACTCCTCAATTCCATAATTCCCCAATTCCATAATTTCCCAATTCCATTATTTCCCAATTCCATAAATCCCCAATTCCATAATTTCCCAATTCCATTATTTCCCAATTCCATAAATCCCCAATTCCATAACACCCCAATTCCATAAATCCCCAATTCCATAATTCCCTAATTCTACAATTCCCCAATTCCATAATTCCCTAATTCTACAATTCCGCAATTCCATAATTTCCCAATTCTATAACTCCCCAATTCCATAATTCCCCAATTCTACAATTCCTCAATTCCATAATTCCCCAAGTCCCTAATTTCCCAATTTTATGACTCCCTAATTCCATAATTCCCCAATTCCATAACTCCCCAATTCCATAATTTTCCAATTCCACAATTCTCCAATTCAATAATTCCCCAAATCGCCAATTTCCAACCCTCAGAATTACCAAATTCCCAAATCCCCAAATCTTCATCTACCTAAATTCTAAAATTGTTCACTCCTAAATCCCTAAATCCCCAAATCTTCAAATTGCCGAATTCCCAATTCCGTAAGTCCCCAAATCTGCAAGTCCCCCAAATCCCCAAATTGCCAAATTCCCAAATCTTCAACTAGCAAAATTCTGAAATTTCTTAATTCCCAAAACCGTAAAAACCCTATATCCTTACACCCATAAATCCCCAAATTTCTAAACCCCCAAATTGCAATCCCTATAATTCCCCACTCAACGTATTCTACCACGTCCTCTACGTTCTATTCCTCCAAATAATTTCCAAATAATTTGGATAACGTCCCCTCGCTATATCCCTCTCGGTAACACCCTTCCATCCTATCTCACTCGATAACTTTCTCTCGCAGTTCTCGACAATTTGCCATTGTGGAATTATAAAAACTGTTTTGAAAAACTAGTTGTGAACATAGGGCGCGTACATAATTTACCACATCTGAAAGTATAATAATCGTAATCAATTCCGGCGAGCAATTAATCGTAAATCATTTTGAAATTGAGTTATTGGTTTTAGATCAAAGCGCCAATTTTCTGATTAATCAATTATCGTATATTGAACGGGGTGTTGTTTGGATCAATCATTCTTACTGATGATTCATGAATGTAGTACTGTGAGCGATGTTATCGAACGTATTTACATAGAGTGTTCTATACGTGCTGTGGAGGTAGTACACATGTGTCTTTTGATTAATATCGAGCGTTAATGATCTTGCTTTTGATACTACGTATCTAAGTACAATTCATTTAATACAACAGCTGTTATGTGTCAATAGATAGTGCTCGTAACAGGTGGGTTAATCGATAATTCATCAATGACTAGCACGTAAGACAATTAAGTAAACAGTAGTTCACAAAGAAGAGAATAAACTAATATAGTTAAGTGATTGATGAAAATTTATAATTATTGTATCTTATTCAAATGGAAATTTTGTAATGTGTTTATTGTTGTTTCATTATATTTCCCTGTTTGTGTAATGAACTTAATTAATGTTAATTGTAGAGATCTTTTTTACCAACAGTTGTATGGCTTCAGCACTGTGGCAGCACTTGAGCTGAACATGGATCTATCGATTGTTATTAGAAACCATTTATTTAGTTTAATAAAAAAGAAATGAACATATGAAGTATTTCAAATTTTACATATAAAATAGAAAAAATTTGAATGCTTTTATAATTCAGACTTTTTGGTATTCAAATTGAATTGGTATTCAAAGGTTTCGGTGTTTCAATTTGTTGAATTATGGGTAATTTGAGTATTTTTGAATGACTCGAGTATTCGAATACTTTTGAATGATTCGAATATTTGGATACTTTTGAATGACTCGAATATTACAATACTTTTGAATGATTTGAATATTTGGATACTTTTGAATGACTCAAATATTCGAATACTTTTGAATGATTCGAACATTCAAATACTTAATTATTTGAATTCATTGAGTATTTGAATAATTTGAATTCATTCGACAATTCAAATACTAAAATAATTCAAAATTCAAATATTCAACTGTATCAAATACTAAAATACTCTAAAATTCAAACATTCAACTGCATCAAATACTAAAATAATTCAAAATTCAAGCATTCAACTGCGTCAAATATTAAAATACTTCAAAATTCAAACATTTAACTACATCAAATACTAAAATGATTTAAAATTTAAACATTAGACTGTATCAAATACTAAGATACTATAAAATTCAAACATTCAACAGCATCAAATATTAAAATACTTCAAAATTCAAACATTGAACTGCATCAAATACTAAAATGATTTAAAATTTAAACATTAGACTGTATCAAATACTAAGATACTTTAAAATTAAAACATTCAACAGCATCAAATATTAAAATACTTCAAAATTCAAACATTGAACTGCATCAAATACTAAAATGATTCAAAATTTAAACATTAAACTGTATCAAGTACTAAAATACTTTAAAATTAAAACATTCAACAGCATCAAATATTAAAATACTTCAAAATTCAAACATTCAACTGCATCAAATACTAAAACAATTCAAAATTCAAACATTCAACTGCATCAAATACTAAAATACTTCAAAGTTCAAAAATTCGACAATTCAAATACGTAAAACAGTCTCTTGTACTCGACAAATATCTTGTCCAAAAAAACTTCTTCATTTTTTTTTGAAGAAGATAAACCCAACCTTCCCCAATTATCGATGAGACCCGAAGGCACATAGTTCTCGGCGTCCCCGAAAATGGCGGCGGTGGCGCCACGGATCAATCGCAGCGTCCTCCAACGAACCGGGTACAGTGTCTTCAGAATTCCGTTAAATAATTTCTGTTGCTCGGGAATTTTTGATTTTGCGGTGGTGACGCGCATGCACCGACGCCTGCTGTTCAAGGTACACGCGTGATACGATGATTTCACGGGGCAAAGAGGGGCAGCAAGAGGATCCAGGGGTGGAAAACCGCAGTCGAGCCTGGGGATGGTTCGATGGCTGCAACCCCTGGCTCATCGGTACAGCTATGCTCGTTTTGCTTTTCAAATCCGAGATTTAGTGGACTGTTTCGTTCATTTTTCACGATCCATCATGGCGATCTGATCGGTGTGAAGTGGTAGTAGTACGATTTACGATTGGGGTGTCCACGAAAAGCTGCGTTCTTCCTTTCTTTCGAATCAATCGAACGTGAACTTCTTTCCATTGTATAACCCTTTCAGTTGTGTAATATTCGTAAACGGTGCTGTACACGTGATTTCGGTTCTTTTATAATTTTTTATTAATACGAGAAATATTGAAAGTGAAATTCGAACGATGGTAAAAGAATTGAGTGTTGAAAAATAAAAATTTCCAAGTTTGAAGAATTACGAACTTGTTTAGATTTCAAAACGGTGCTTTTCTGTGGGTATACCAATCATTTACTACAGAAATTTGTGTTAGTTACTAGCTTTGTGTGTATACGTAGTTTTACGAGATTCGTCAACATGACTTTCTTAGAAAATTTTTAGTCGTTTCAGTGTGAAAATTGTCATTTTGACGTATCTGGTATTGTAGTATGAAATTTATAGTGCGTATCAAAAGTTTGTATTGTTAGAATACTTGGAATTGTTAGATTACACGAAGTTGTCGTGGAGAGTGTTTAAATTTCGCGCCATTCGAGAAAACAGGGTGCGTCTGAGCTCCTGACACTCTGTTCCTTTAGACAAAATTACAATTCCTGGTAAATATTTGCATTCTTTCATGGTGAATAATTAAAATATTTTGCAATGTTATGGTTTCTATTTAAAAGCGTTTAAATTTCGCGCCATTTGAGGAAACAGGGTGCGTCTTGACTGTTGGAACTTATTGTCAGTTTCTTTTAAATAAAAATTCAATTCTTTGTGTTTTTGCATTACGAATAATAAAAATACTTTACAAAGTTACAGTTTGTCTTAAGAAATATTTAAATTTCGCGCCACTTGAGAAAATAGGGTGCGTTTCAACTCCTGGAACTTATTGTCAGTTTCTTTTAAATAAAAATTCAATTCTTGATGAATCTTTGTTTTTTTTTTATGGTGAATGATTAAAATACTTTGCAGAGTTATAGTTTCTATTTAAAAACATTTAAATTTCGCGCCATTTGAGAAAGTAGGGTGCGTTTCAACTCCTGATACGCATTGTCTGTTTCTTTTAAATAAAAATCCAATTTCTGATAAATTTTTGCATTATAAATAATCAAAATACTTTACAAAGTTACAGTTTGTCCTTAAAAACATTTAAATTTCGCGCCATTTGAGAAGATTGACTATAATTACACTTTTACTGCCCTATTTTTTTGAACTAAGAATGCAATCTCTAAATCTTCAATTTCTCTCCATGAAATGGGACTAACATAAAACAAACCCGAACCTAAAATTTATTATTAACATTAAAAAATTGAATGTAACCAATAAGAGAATGCATCTGAAATTTTGATACGCACTGTATCGTAGTGAAACAGTATTTTCTCTTTTAACAAAAGCAGCTTGTGACAGTATGCAGTATCGTTCTGATTTTCGTATCTCTTTCACTGTCATTCTTTCTCTTTTTCTCTTTTACAATGTTTCCCGCTCGCTCGTTTAATTTGCGTTAGTCGAACTATAGAACATAATCACACTTAGTTGTCGTCACGTTGCAATTTCTGACGCGTGTGTTATCGTGACAATTGTTTGGAGAGAAACTTGCTGAAACGCGTAAAAGTTTGCGACACGCATAGCACTCGTTAAAAGCATTAAAACTTGTGAGCGTGCATTTTCACACCGGGACTCTTTGCAGCAAAATAAATACTAAACGTAAAATATAGAAAATACAAAAAATATAAAAAATACAAAATAAATACAAAAGATACAAAAAATACAAAGTAAATTCAAAAGATACAAAAAATACAAAATAAATACAAAAGATACAAAAATACAAAGTAAATTCAAAAGATACAAAAAATACAAAGTAAATACAAAAGATACAAAAAATAAAAAAAATACAAAACATACAAAAAATACAAAAATGCAAAAAATACAAAGAATACAAAATAAATACAAAAGATACAAAATACTTTAACGTAAACATTTCAAAGTTCCAAATCGACAAAGTCTTCATGCTTGATAATTTTAAAATCTTCAAAAATTAGCATCTCAAAAATTATAAAGTTTGATTGCTTGAAAGTTAAAAAACTTAAAATTCTTGCAAAGACAGAAAATGCTAAAGTGTACAAATTTTAGAGTTTCAAATTTATAAAGTCTTGATACTTAAAGGTTCAAAAATCAGCAAAAATAGGTAGTCTTAATGCAAATTGACAATATTTGAAACTGTGGGAGTTTCAAAGTATCAAATTACAAAATCTCAATGGGTGAATGTTTAACAATCTCCAAAAATTGTTATCTCGAAGTTCCATTTGCAAAGAGTTAATCTCAAAGCTTGAAATCCTCAAAGTCTAAAAACTGCAAGGTTGCAAAATCTCGTCGCTCTAAAAACTTTAACTCTCCAAAAAATCCTAATCCTCCAATCTCAAAGTGTCCCCACAAAGATAGAATATCTCAACATAAAGTTTCGAAAGCTAAAAATAACAAAGTCCCGATTTTCAGTAGGACTACGTGTAAAATCGCACTCGTTACATTATCGCGCACCCCACTTTCCCAAAAGTGTTACACGTTCATTTTAGTTTTGCCTCTTCGAACAGCTGTTTTCGCGTACGAAGGAGCTGCCTAGCCGCTGGTACCGTTTGTTTGACAACCATAATCGCCCGGGGGCTTCGAAAGTTTAGCGGAGAGTTTCGTTCGAAACGGAACCTCACCTCCGAGCTTCCACCGCGTTCCACCTTCCTTTTTTTCCTTTCCATTCCTTCTTGCGTTTCTTTTTACCGCAAGAAGACACTCGAATGGGTTTAATCAGATTCGATCGTGGGAGAAAGTCGTATCCGAACGTCCTCCGGTAGGGTACTCGGCAAATAGAGCAACGGTCTCATCCCTGAATCCTGTTGCCACAGTATTTTACGAGATAACTTTATCGACTCTTATGGATTTATTTATGGATTTACCAGAATCGTTTTATGGATTTCGACGGTTTCGAGATACTCGTTCGGTCATGTTTTTTAGGTTTTTGTGTTGTTTACAACTTGGTTTGATTGTTTTATGGAATTTTAGTTATTTGTGGTTTCTATTGACTGGTTTGACTATTTTATGAGATTTTTGTTTCTTATGAGATTTCAAGCTTGACTGGATTTTGTTTTAGGAAGTTTTAGTGATTTATTACATCTGTAGGTTAATTTCATCGCTTTATGGAATTTTAGTTATTTATGACATCTCGAGCTCGATTTAATTATTTTATGAGATTTTTGTTTCTTATGAAATTTCAAGCTTGACTGGATTTTGTTTTTAGGAAGTTTTAGTGATTTATTAGATCTGTAGGTTAATTTCATCGTTTTATGGAATTTTAGTTATTTATGACATCTCGACACTGATATGACTATTTTATGAGATTTTCGCTTTTTTTATGAGATCTCAAGTTTGATTGGATTTTCATTAAGGAAATTTAGTTATTTATTAGATCTTGAGATTGATTTCATTGTTTTTTAAAGCATCAATTATTCGTGACATCTCGTGTCTGATTTTATTTATGGAACTTTAGATATTTATATCATTTGCACTTGATCTCGAGCCTCATCTAAATATTTTATGACATCCTTCATTTTTATGAGGTCATCTTTGTTTTGATTATTTTATGAAATTTTATATACTTTTGGGAACTAGTTTGATTTGATTGTAGGTCAAGGTTAAGTATTGCTAAAGTCAGGTGTGAATAATTTACAATGCTCACTTCCACGTTTTGAGGACATTTCTCCGCCATTTTTGGGTCTAGGTTAACCTCAAATAAGTTTCATAGTTCCGAACTGTTGCGAGGTCATTTTTTAATAGTTGAAATTAGAGATGAACATATACATGTATTTATAGCAAATTTTAAGGCGAATAAACTTTATTTTTAATATTTTAGAAAATTTTACACTGACTGAATTTTAATTTTAAGATTCTGGATAATTTTAAGGAGACTGAATTTTCATTTCAGAGTTTTGGAAAATTTGAAGCTGACTGAATTTTCACTTCAAGATTCTGGAAAATTTTAAACTGATTGAATTTGTATTTTAAGATTCTGGATAATTTTAAGGAGACTGACTTTGAATTTTAAGATTCTGGAAAATTTTAAGGAGACTGAATAGTAATTTTAGGATTTTAGAAAATTTTAAGGAGACTGAACTTTAATTTTAAGATTTTAGAAAATCTTAAGCTGACTGAATTTTAATTTTAAGATTTTAGAAAATCTTAAGCTGACTGAATTTTAATTTTAAGACTTCAAAAAATCTTAAGGTGACTGAATTTTAATTTTAGGATTTTAGAAAATTTTAAGGTGACTAACCTTTAATTTTGAGATTTAAAATTTGTCTGAGTACAAACAGAATCGTCTAACCGCTTCAAATTTAATTATGCAAATATACATAAATAAAAATATTATCAATGCAAAATAAAATAGGAAGAAAAATATTCGTGCACATAGAGCGTCGGAGCAACGACATTATCGAGGCAATTAAGCAATTACCGCGATTAAGAAACCATTAAGCCTAAGAACGGACATAGCACTAGTTTCAAAATTTCCTGCGTATTGAATTTTGAAACTCGATTACTGAATTATGTTTGTTTCACACAATCGCTCTATATACATTATGTAAATGCAATTTGCATACTTCAAATTGCACTATTTTCCGGTACAGTCACTCACAAAAATACTGTAAATATTCTTACGCTATACACAGTACGACACTTTGTCCTAAAACTCTAAAATCAAGCAGTATTAATGAAATTTTTGTATCTCGGCAATTAATCCAATAATTAAAATTCAATGTTGAAAATGACGTATAGAAATGACGCGTTGGTAGAATAATCGATAATTAATGTGCGTTGTGAAGCTAATAGGAGAAACTTAGTCTTCCAAGAAGTAGTTATCAGAAATCGGTGGTTAACTCGTTTTAATTCGAACATGAATAGTTATTTACCATCAAAAGAAACTGACCGTTTTACCAGGAGTACTTAGTTAATAAGACTTCATCAGCTTAAACATAAAAAACTAGCCATAACTAATTGACTGTGAACCGAGGTTTCATTTAACGATAATTCCATTTAGCGATAGAAGAGCAATTTATTAACAAACGAGAATTAATTGTCTGTTTAAATGTCTACTCAAAGGCGTTTTCTTTACGACGCATAATTACGTATCATAAAGTCTTTAGTATGATAAAAAGATATAAAGTCTTTATTATCTGAAATTTCGCTGGCGGAAAATGAAAAATAGAATGCAGATGTATGCAGGATAACAGGACAGTCACTTATGTCTTCAAAGAAAAATGTGTATTTGTCGCTATCTTGTAATTTTTTACCGGATCGTTCATTGAATTACTTGACCTTTCAAGGTACCTTGCAAATTAATTTTTTACATATTTACGTTTTATAAATTACCACATTTACATATTTATTGTTTTTTTATCGTATATCAATTAGGGTTAAAATGTTAGCAAAAACTACCAATCTTTTGCTGTTAAATTGTTACCAAATAACGATTACTGTTACCAATTCAATAAACAGTTAGACTTCTGTGAGAAAAATGGCGGACGAGGTTAACGCGCGAATTATGAAAACGCGTGCACAGTTAAGTCATAAAATGGCGACTCTGTAATCGAAACAAAAGGGGAAAAGAAGATCGGTTTACAACCGTACCACTGACCCGGCTAGGAACAGTTACCTAATCGTAAAATTCGATCGAAAAACGAGTATGTTCTTGGCCGAAGTAATTGCAAACGAACCGTTATTAATATTTCTATGTGACAAGAAGAAGGAACGAAGGAAGAAAGAAATCTGGCAAACCGAAGGAGAGTATCGGTCAAATATTTGTCGTACATAAACTTCCAGTGCATCTGTTAATATTGACGCGAGTTTTAGCCAGCTCAAGGCTGCACCTTCCGCTTTAGATACACGATGTGAGCACATCTTCCAGGAATCGTTGCAACAGCTCTCCTGGGGAAAGCCTAGAGAAAAATTGTAGAAGAGGAAAATTAGTATGGTTATGGAGAGAGAGATTTGGAGCAAGATGTAGGAACAATTTGGGGGGATTTTGAGGGATTTGGGAACAATTTAGGGAGGTTTTGAGAGATTTGGGAACAATTTAGAGAGATTCTGAGGGATCTAGGGATAATTTAGGGAGGTTTTAAGAGATCTAGGAGCAATTTAGGGAAGTTTTGAGGGATCTAGGAATAATTTAGGATGATTTTGAGAGATCTAGGAACAATTTAGGGAGGTTTTTAGAGATTTGGGAGCTATTAAGGGAAGTTTTGAGGGATCTAGGAACAATTTAGAGAGGTTTTAAGGGATCTAGGAACAATTCAGGGAGATTTTGAGGGATCTAGGAATAATTTAGGGTGGTTTTAAGGGATCTAGGAATAATTTAGGGAGGTTTTGAGGGATCTAGGAACAATTTAAGGAGGTTTTGAGAGATCTAGGAACAATTTAGGGAGATTTTGAGGGATCTAGGAATAATTTAGGGAGGTTTTGAGTAGTGTTGGAAAAATTAAGGGAGTTCGGGGTTAGATTGGGAAAAAGTTGGAAATTTTTTAATTTGAGGGTTGGACATTTTGGGGATTTGGGGATTTACAAATATAGGAATCTATGGATTAGGGATTTAGGGAGACAGGGATTTAGCTATACAGGGATTTAGGTATACAAGGATTTAGTTATTCAGGAATTTAGAGATACAGGGATTTAGGAGTACAGGGATTTAGGTATACAGGAATTTAGGGATACAGGGATTTAGATATACAGGGATTTAGCTGTACAGGAATTTAAGTATACAGAGATTTAGCTATTCAGGAATTTAAACATACAACAATTTAGCTATACAAGAATTTGAGGTATAGAATTTAAGAATCCAAGGATTAGAAACTAGAGAACATGTAATCTTTGGTTTTCAGAGGCTTTAAAATTTGAGAACTCAGTAATGAACTATAAAAATGAAGTGCAATCAATAGTAATTGCAAATTGTCTTAATGAAATACATACATTGTCGACATCTCTCATAAAATCTACGACTGACGTAAGGTCTGCATTGTTCTTCCCTTTATTCCCATCCATTGTATTCATGTGTCATTGTACTCTATTGGTAATTTCGTAGCATTAGTTATAAGTTGTTTCAAATTTCTTCACTTTCACTAGTCACCTGAAAAATTGAATTTAAATGATTGAACACTGTACCAATTTTACAAATTATTCGTTTCAACCAATTTAGTTATTAATTTGCACGACTTTCGAACAAGAAATTCATAAAAAATGTAGAATTCGAAAAAATTTGTGAATCAATTATTTTCGACGACACAGAGAAACAAGATGACGAACGTAGTGCGGTTCAAGATGGCTTTTGTAACTGGTGTTTAACAGAAAAGAAGTCTTTTAGTAATAAACATGAAGTTCTTTAAATGATGTACCTTTAATCGTTATCCTCAATTTGATAGGGTCATGTTCCAAGACGGTCGTTTCAAAACGAATACGTAAATCGTTACGGTTTACAAAATTCTGTAGGAATCGTTCTCTTTGAACGTTTTGTGTAGAAATATGCCTCTTTAGAATGTTGTTTACGAACCTTTGGAACGAACGAATACGGTGATTTGTTTCAGAAAGGACAAGAAAATGTGTCTATCACATATGTTAATAGACGATAAATAAACTGTTGCTTTGACAAATGTCTTTGCGCGAAAAATATTCTTCTGACGGAAATTCGATATGTAATAAAGTAGGAGGAGATTCTGATTGGAATAAAAAAATATTTCACATTCCATAATTCCACAATTCCCAAATTCAATAATCCCCCAATTCCATAATTCACAAATTCTATAATTCCCCAATTCCATAATGCTCCAATTCCATAATTCACAAATTCTATAATTCCCCAATTCCATAATTCACAAATTACATAATTCACAAATTCCATAATTCTCCAATTCCATAATTCTCCAATTTCACAATTCACAAATTCCACAATTCCCATATTCCATAATTCCCTAATTCCATAAATCACAAATTCTATAATTCCCCAATTCCATAATGCTCCAATTCCATAATTCACAAATTCTATAATTCACAAATTCTATAATCCCCCAATTCCATAATTCACAAATTCCATAATTCTCCAATTCCACAATTCTCAAATCCCATAATTCCCCAATTCCATAATTCCCCAATTCCATAATTCCCCAATTCCATAATTCCCCAATTCCACAATTCCCCAATTCAATAATTCTCCAATCCCATAATCGCACAATTCAACAATTTGAATTGTTGAGTGTCTTTTTTTAGGGTGCACTCAAATTTTATGAACAGTGCTAACATTTTTTAATTTTTTTTCTGAATCTGTTAGCTATTGTACATTTTTGTGGTAAAAGGAGATTATGGATATTTGGAGTTTTTGAATATTTTTAGTCAAACATATATTATTCAATGGAGCGTCTTTCTTTAGGGTGCACTCAAATTTTGTGAACACAGTTAACATTTTTTGTGGAAATAATATTTCACAAAAATCACCAACTTCACTCACTCACAAAAATAATATTAATTCAGTGCTAAATTAACAAATTTTCAATATACTCCACATTTAAAAAAAAGTGTCTTTCATCAACCAATCCACTCAAAAATCTCAAACTTAAATCTCTCGGAGATCTTCCAAATTTATTTCTCCAACCCAATTTATCAAACCAAATTGAGAATTTCCAACTCTCAACCCCACAAAACGATCAAACCTCCCTTCGACCACCGACAATCATCCAAAATTCGTTAAAATCGGTCCTCACAAAAAGTCGCATCCACCAGAACGAAAGTAAACTAGAATGTGTAAACACAATAAATATAACTACCGGAACATGTCACTCTGTACACTGTTTTGCCTATAAGTAAGCATGGGGGTTTCCACCTGCTCCCACCACGGTGCATGTGGACCAATCACCACCAAATTCAATAGGGTTCTTTTACTACCTATAGAGAACCTATGTCCCAAGTTTCAAAAGAATCCGTCAATGTGGCGAGGAGTTATCGTGATGACGAACGGACAGACATCGTATTCGCATAAACTACCT
Source organism: Megachile leachella (assembly GCA_963576845.1). Classification (NCBI taxonomy): domain Eukaryota; kingdom Metazoa; phylum Arthropoda; class Insecta; order Hymenoptera; family Megachilidae; genus Megachile; species Megachile leachella. The sequence continues at coordinate 12,529,792 of OY756255.1, forward strand.
TTTCATCATTTTCAATGTTCCGGTTAGGTTTCCATAACTTCCCAATTCCACAATTCCCAAATTTCAAATTCTCACACTCCCAAATTCCATATTCCCCAAATTCTCACCATCCCAAATTTCAACCTCTCCCAAATTTAAAAATTCCCAAACTCCCAATTTCCGGTAGTTAATAAAGGTACAACACTGTTTCGGAGCGCACATCTAAGACGGGTGTCAATTTCGCGGTAAAAAATAATCGTTAATTTTATGTAACGAATGTACAGCCAGTTGAACGGCACATCGTCCGAGACCTCTGTCATTTTTTGTGGCCAACGACGCTGGCCATGGTGGGGCTTTATGGGGCGGCGCTCGGTTAATAAGTGGGACATACGGCTCTTGCATCTCGGTATTTCGTAGTGAACTCTTCATCAGGTTGGATCGATCACCTGAGCCTCACCGCGGAATATATATTACTTTTCACTGCTACGATACCGCAACACGTTTTAAGTGCAACTCCTGGGAAACTAAAGACGTCCGAACGAGGGTACCATCGTCACGCGAACTTAACTGTAAGTGCTCGTTCATCAGTTTTGTGGTTTTCGAATTGCCGAGAGTTGATGACAGTGTTGCAGATTTTTTATTTTTTCATTTTTGGTTTTGGATTTTTGTGGTATGAAGATATGAAGGTTTTGGGGTTTGGGATATGGAGAGGCAGTGTGGAGGTATTGCAGGGGCAGGTTTGAGCAGTGTTCACATTTTTATTTTCTGGTAGATGCATTTTTGTGGTAGAAGGTGGATATTTAGGTTTCTGGAATATTTTTAGTGAAATATATATATATTATTCAGTGGAGGAGTTATTTTGAGACAGATTGGATTTTATGAGCAGTGTTAACAGTTTTCATTTTTATTTTTTGGTAGATGCATTTTTGTGGTAACAGGAGGATATTTAGGTTTCTGGAATATTTTTAGTGAAATATATATATTATTCAGTGGAGGAGTTATTTTGAGTCGGATTGGATTTTATGAGCAGTGTTAACAGTTTTTATTTTTATTTTCTGGTAGATGCATTTTTGTGGTAACAGAAGGATACAGACATTTAGGTTTCTGAAATATTTTCAGTGAAATACTTATTATTCAGTAAAGGATTGATTTTGAGCTGGGTCGAATTTTATGAGCAGTGTTAACATTTTTATTTTTATTTTTTGGTAGATGCATTTTTGTGATAGAAGATGGATAGACGTTTGGGGTTCTGGAATATTTTTAGTGAAACACATATTATTCAGTAGAGGATTGATTTTGAGCCGGGTCGAATTTTATGAGCAGTGTTAACATTTTTATTTTTATTTTTTGGTAGATGCATTTTTGTGATAGAAGATGGATAGACGTTTGGGGTACTGGAGTATTTTTAGTGAAACACATATTATTCAGTGGAAGAGTTATTTTGAGCAGGGTCGAATTTTATGAGCAGTGTTAACATTTTTTATTTTTAATTTTTATTACACAAACTTTTGTTGTTATAGGAGGATACAGATATTTGGAATGTTGAAATATTTTTAGTGAAGTATATATTATTCAGTGGTGTACTCACTTTGAGTCGTCTCAAATTTTATGAGCAGTGCTAACATTTTATATTTCTATCAAGTGAAGAATTGCATTTCATATATTTTTGTGCAGATATAAGAATTTTGCTAAATATATTTCTATGTGAACACTGAAGTTAGAATTGTAGGACAATTTTGAGTGGAGTACATAGTGTGTCTATTATGAGTTGACTCAACTATTAGGAGCAGTGTTAACATTTTTTATTTATATTAAATATACAATCTGGCTTGTATATTTCTATGAGAACATCAGAACAGAGAAATTAGATTTGTGATAAAATTTTCTATGAAGCATTATAGTTTGTCTATTTTGAGTTGACTCAACATTTAGTACCAGTATTAACATTTTTTATTTCCATTAAATATACAATCTGACTTGATATATTTGTATAAGAACATCAGAACAGGGAAATTAGACTTGTGAACAAGTTTTGAGTGGAGTACAAACCTTGTCTATTTTGAGTCACCTCAAGTTTTAGTATCAGTATTAACATTTTTTATTTCCATTAAATATACAATCTGACTTGATATATTTGTATAAGAACATCAGAACAGGGAAATTAGATTTGTGAACAAGTTTTCAGTGGAGTACAAACCTTGTCTATTTTGAGTCACCTCAAGTTCAATACGAGTGTTAACATTTTTTATTTTTATTGTACAGTACACGATGTGACATTACTGAAATATCCCGGAAGAAACGTAGAATATCTGTAACAAAAAATGTTTGAAAAAACGTTGTTTAATGGGGACATAACGTGGCAACATGTGACATAAATGAATGTATAAATAATTTTTGCGATTGAAGTGGAAGAAATTCCAAGGTTGAGTTCATACTTCTTTTACATGAAACACTATGCATTTTATGTAATTTCACTCCCTATGTCAAGTTTCAAAAGAACTAATATTTCGTAAGCAATTTTAGATTGAAATTTTTAGACTCTTAGTAAAATGAGAATTCGGAAAATATCAGGAATTATAGTTTTTAGAACCACGTTTTAATACTTCCTGATTTCAAACATTTCTAAGAATTCATTCAGGTACGAGAAATACATCGTTGCATAATACTCAAAAAAATATTATTAAACATTCTTATTAAAAATATTATTACCAGTTATTTTCAGTAATAATTTTGTGTTTAATTTTTTTAATACAACTTCAACAATGTTAAAAGAATCAAGAACATTGTTAAGACAAACTACAAACATTTTTTATTGAAAATATTAATTGTATCTCCATGCAATAATTTTATTAACAGTTTAATCTTGAATTTAATATAAAATATTGCAGTGAAATATTTTTACTTCATGAAGTTTCAATTCATAGTTCTAAAGAATTCTTACAATGAACAGATGATTGTCATTTTCTCTCTATAAGTAAAACTGGTTAACAGAATTTCTTCTACACTCAGCAGTGAAATTCTTCCACGTTTATTCAACAAAATCACGGCTTTTTATAAATGATTTTCGAACGTATCTTCTTTTTGTCCCGAGCGTGTGTACAACGAGCTCTCTGCTCGGCACACTTTCTCAAGTGACAGCTCTGCTTACTAGACTGGAATTGAATCATCTCGAAGATGTAAGATACACAAACAATTTATTCGATACAATGTGCAAGATACAACATTCTTGCAGACGGAACAAGATCTTAGGATAAGAGGAAAAGTTGCTCATTATTCAAAATTTTTATGTTTGCATTTGTAGAGTTTCAAATTTTCAACTTTCTCGATTTCTAAGTGTTTGGGTTTATTCTTCTGTTCTGACGTTTGAAAACATTTGCAATTTTCATGATCTCATATTTCAAATATTTGTAATTCTTATTGTTCTGAATTTTTAAATTTTGGAGTTCTATGATTTCCAAATTCGATAATTTCCCAATTCCATATTTTTCAAATTTCATAATTCTCCAAAATTTTGGAGTTCCATAATTTTCAAATTCGATAATTTCCCAATTCCATAATTTTCAAATTTTATAATTCTCCAATTCCATAATTTCCAATTTTCATAATTCCCCAATTCCATAATTTCCCAATTCCATAACTCCCCAATTCCATAACTTCCTAATTCCATCATTTTCCAATTCCATAATTCCCCAATTCCACAATTCCTAATTCCATAATTTCCAAATTTCATAATTCCCCAATTCCATAACCTCCCAATTCCATAACTCCCCAATTCCATAATTCCCCAATTCCATAATTGCCTAATTCCATAACTTCCCAATTCCATAATTCCCCAATTCCATAATTCCTCAATTCCATAATTCCCCAATTCCATAACTCCCCAATCCCATAATTCCCCAATTCCACAATTCCCAAATTCCATATTCCCCAAATTCTCACCATCCCAAATTTCAACCTCCCCAAATTTAAAAATTCCCAAACTCCACATTCCCAAATCTCCAAATCCCCAAATTCCAAAATTTTTCAAAATTCTCACGTTCACATATCTCAAATTTCCCACACCCGAAAATCTCCCTAATTTCCACCTCTCATGTGTAACACACACACACGATGTAGCAACACACTGTTAGGTTAAGTCAGCATAGGTCGTTCGATCAAACCAATGGACGGTCACGTTTTGGTTAGGTTAGGTCAAGATAAATACCATAGTAATATTTATTACAGACATCCTGTCTTTCATTATTACATTTTGATATTTTCATAGGAAAATTCAATTTATTTATTTAAAATTATTTATATATATAGACATTCTCTGATGTATTTATTAAGTAGGTCTCACATTTAGTGCACATACTTAATGTATTCATTTAAAGTTCATTAAATGAACGTACACAATATACTTATATTACAATATATATTTATTATCTTATTTGTTATTTTATTTGTTACAAATATGTGTCATAAATATTTGTATCTTATTTTCAACATTATGTACACTTTCTACTGTCCACACGTAGTGTACACATGTAACGCACATACAGTAAACGTGCATTTATAATGATCATCGTATAAATTCATACTCGCAAACTTTTCCCAAGGTACATATTTAACGTACACACTCAACATACATAAAATGTTCACATCGATTGATGTACATTTTCCAGTGTACAATGAAGACGTTTGTTTGACAGTATCTTCTGGCAAGTGTTACAAGTAATTTTCCGAATGTTCCACACATTTCACATTTAAAAGTATAATAATATGTGTCAATAGCTATATGTATATTAACACACAAGGAAATAACACGTGTGACCGCTATCAGTGGGCATTGGCTAATAAGTAGAGTGGTATTAAATATCACCGTTCCGAGCGTAGAACATTACAACGTGCAAACTTGTCTGGTGAGTCGGTTCATGTCTTTTTTACTCGGACGTTTTTCTTCGCGGGTAGAAAGAGATATTCGAGATTCGAATTAGCAAATTGCTGTGCCATTGAAAAGGGGACAACGTGCTTTCGGAAGAATGACGTCTTCGTTCGTTTCGCGGTTCGTCACCTCGATGATTTCGTGAGTTGACGCATGAAGTTTACAATACTCTTCTAATTTTCGTAATTTAAATAATTATTTTCGTTAATTTGTGTTAAATAACGCTGTGATAATACGTATCACTCAATCTTTCGAAAGTTTCTGCAAAGTTTCCGTGTACGCGCCACAAGATGACTTCTGGGATTTAAGAAGAATATGTTTTTATTTTTATCGTGTGATAGTATTACTCAGTCTTTTGAAAATTTCTGCAAAGTTTCCGTGTACGCGCCACAAGATGACTTCTGGGATTTTAGAAAAATATGTTTTTATTTTAAACAATTTTTTATTCGACTAATTTCTATTACTGTAATGAATTTTTTGCTCGAGAGAAAAATTACAAATTTTTTGTTTATGAATGTATATACTGAGAGCAAAAATATACTCAAAGAGCAATCGTTATTTCACCGTTTGGATATTTTAGCAGCAGTCATTTTGTGGCAAGCGAATATTACTTACTTTTTGGTTCGATATTCAGTGTAATTGTCGGTATTACTCAGAAAGTTTTTTCTAGGAAGGCTACTTTGATTAGCTGCCTAATGAATTTTGTTTATCTAGCTTGTTTTGTTGGAAGCTCATTAGTTAGTAAATAGGAGTGATTATAAACGATTTGTAGTGGTGCTTCATATTTTTTTTTTATTTTGTGTAATTTATTGTGTTATAATTTTATATGGTGCAATTCTACAAATTTTAATTTTGTATTTTTATTATTTGTAATTTTATGTGTTGTATTTTCATGTTGGATAATTTCATGCGTTGTATTTTCACGCTGTGTAATTCCACGCGTTGTATTATCACGCTGTGTAATTCCATGCGTTATATTTTCATTCTGGATAACTCCACGCGTTGTATTTTCACGCTGGATAATTCCATACGTTGTATTTTCACGCTGTGTAATTCTATGCATTATATTTTCATTCTGGATAACTCCACGCGTTGTATTTTCACGCTTTGTAGTTCCACGCATTGTAATTTCACGCTGGATAACTCCACGCTTTGTATTTTCACGCTGTGGAACTCCACGCGTTGCATTTTCACGCTTTGTACTTCCACGCGTTGTATTTTCACGCTGTGGAACTCTACGCGTTGTATTTTCACGCTTTGTAGTTCCACGCATTGTAATTTCACGCTGGATAACTCCATGCTTTGTATTCTCACGTTGTGCAATTCCACGCGCTGTATTTTCGCACTTGATAATACTACGCACCTCACAGTTCCACTTTAATCATTATAGCACAACGTTGTATAACAACGTTGTACAAATTGTTATATCACCAGGCAACAGATTATATCACCACGTGTTTAAACAACCACTTTTACCGATACATTAATATTTAATATGTAAACAAATTTATATTGCATGAATACAAGGGTCTACTATATTCAAATATATTTCAATTATTAGGTTGGAAACTATGAAACGGGCGTTTATTGTTTAGACTGTGTCCTTTGAATTGCTTATTAACTCTAAAAATAAAGATTTTTTCAAAATTGCATATATGATTTACCCAATCGTTGGCAAAAAGTTGTAGATGCCAACGGAAATTATTTCAATCTACTACACTGTATAAATACAAAAGTCATATTTCGGTGTGTGTCTGTGTGAAGCCTCTCCATATCTACTACACTATATAAATATTTTTATAAACTAAATTGTCAAATTTAAAAATCTCTGAACACTCAAGTTTCTAATTTTAGGTTAGGTAAGTTAGGTTGTGTTAGGTATGTTAGGTTGGTTTGGTAAGTTAGGCGTGTTAGGTATGTTAGGTGGGTTAGGTAGGTTAGGCATGTTAGGTATGTTAGGTATGTTTGGTTGGGTAAGTTAGGTGGCTTAGGTAGGTTAGGTAAGTTAGGTAAGTTAGGTGGGTTAGGTCGGTTAGGCGGGTTAGGTCGGTTAGGTGGGTTAGGTAGGTTAGGTATGCTAGTTGAATATAATAAATAACGTGAAAAATTGCGCTTTTCGCTTCTTATTTTCATTGAACGCCCGTTTCATAGTTTCCAACCTAATATAAAGTCAGTCTACATTTAAATATATTTAAATTTTAAAAATTTCTCAAAATCAAAATTTCATTTTTGCTTCCACTATAAAAGAACAAAATTCCTGTATTTCTATATGAGTCTGTATTTCTACCTAACACTAAATATTTTATACAATATACTTGATACAACTACGGAATAGCAACCAACAAATTGAAAGTGTATGTAAAGCGATAAAAACCTACTTTCCCGCTCTTTCACGTTATTCATATCTTTAGTATTAATTGCAGTCTGCCATTCGTCACAGTCATATTAGTCTAGCTTTTGCATAAAATTTGAATAAGTCATACTATTATCACTTTTTTTCCTTGAAACTATGGTCGATAATCCACTAAGTACTATTGAATATAGTTGCCAGTGTCACTGCGCTATTATACCAGCTAAATCGAGCAAGGTGAGCACGTTGAATATTAAACTCACACGGGTGACTACCGTGTATTGTTTAATAAAAATTATTCGATGAATGGCTGACGAGCTCGTTAATATGCCGTTTTTGAAATGGGGACATTCCGGTTTTTTATGACTAGTTTTGTCGTAGGTCAGGTAGATTGATGAATCTTTCATGAGGAAGATGGTAGGAGGATCTTTGGAAGGATTTTTATTTAGGAACTTCTTTTTGGGTGTTTTTGATGATTTTTGAATTTTGAGTCTTAGAAGAAATTCCAAAATTCCCAAAATTCCAAAATTCCAAAATTCCAAAATTCCAAAATTCCAAGATTCCAAGATTCCATAATTCCAAAATTTCAAAATTCCAAAATTCCAAAATTCCCAAAATTCCAAAATTCCAAAATTCCAAAAATCCCAAAATCCAAGATTCCAAAAGTCCAAAATTCCAAAAATCCAAAATTCCAAAATTCCAAAAATCCAAAATTCCAAAAATTCCAAAATTTCAAAATTCCCAAAATTCTAAAAGTCCAAAAATTCCCAAATTCCCAAATTCCAAAATTCAAAAATTCCCAAATTCCCAAATTCCAAAATTCAAAAATTCCGAAATTCCAAAATTCCAAAATTCCAAAAATCCAAAAATCTTGAAACCTAGGAACTCATCTTGTACCAAATATACAGATTTTCGTTTCAAGATCTAACCTCCTCATTAACATCCCCAAATGTACATCACGTGACCCTTTCCAGCTACACATCCAATAACATTTATACACTCGTACATGTTACAATGCAAAAAAATAATAATAAAATTTCTGTTGTTTTCTTTTCGCACGAAGTTCAAGAGGTAACAGAAATTCTTTCCTCGGAAGTTTCAACCACGTTGCAATTTTTTGAACACCAGTCGCTGACGTGTGTGAAAAATGCATGCATTCCGACGATGCATACGAATTCGATGAATTCTTTTTGATATGTGGCTGGTTAATTCTTTATGTTCATTGAAATGTTTCGGAATTCAGTGATAGGAGTCTCACGAATTAATCTGGGTGTTGATAATTAGTATGTGCTCGTTCGAAATTGGGTTAACTCTTAATCGTATTGAGGGGTTTGATTAAAATGTTATTCGTATTCGTTTGTCGAGGTAATGAAGGTATAATTATTTAAAGAAATATTTAATTTATTAGAGGAAAAGGATGGTGGTTTAATTTGGTTGTTTAATTGATCGAGTAGATGAGTTTCGTTGATGAGGAACGATGAGTGACAGATTTGTTTTATATTCTGATATATACATGTTGTATGTATACATATGTAACACATATTATAACATATGTGTAACATATATTATAATATATGTTAATACGTATTAAACATATGTAGCACATATTAATATACATTATACACATGTAACATATGTAACATATAGTTTAACACACACTAATATATTATTACACGTATGTAACATGTTATAACACAATTAATACATATTACACATATGTAACATATATTATAACACATATTAATACATGTTACACATATGTACCACATATTACAACACATGTTAATACATGTTACACATATGTACCACATATTACAACACATATTAATACATGTTACACATATGTACCACATATTATAACACATGTTAATACATATTACACATATGTAACATGTAGTATAACACATATTAATATATGTTACACATATGTAACATATGTTATAACACATGTTAATACATATTACACATATTACACATATATTATAGTACATATTAATACATCTTACACATATGTGACATATATTATAACACATATTATAACACATATCAATACACATTACACACGTAATACATTTATACATATCATTATTCATAACCACATAATTAACATCCTTTCTCCAGATGTCCATAACAAAAACAGCTTACATGCTGTTTCCCTTTCAAGTTGTCAGCAACTTATTAATTTAATCATTGCTCAATTCAACTCGAAGCCTCATATTGAATTGTACATATCGAACACATATAATAGAATGATTTTCTAATTGTAAAGCACATCTCTCGATACCGTATCAACTCAAGCATAACTCAATTTATGCCACGAGGCGAGAATGTAGGCAAGAGGAACAAACGCGAAATGTTACGGTCATAATCTAAAACCCGTTCCGACGTCATAATCGTCGATGCAAAGTGACCCCAGAAGGAGATCGAATCGGTCGAAGAGTTCGTACAAATGGGTCAAGTTTCACGAGTTTCTTCAAAGTGGCCTACACCTTGTCCAACTATTTATCTATTGAAAGTCGTTTCTTTCGGACGGACGATCGCACATTATATCGTTTCCCGTTAATGGAAGAAACGTGCGATGCTGTGCGGGCAGAATGACGAGGATTTCCTGCGGCCGATCTTTGTCGCCGCAGAAAACGGGACATGTACAGTGGAGAGAAAGTATGTCTTCCTTCGGAGAAATATTATGATTGAGCGACAACTGACGTTGCGATCGATCATTTCTTTTTTGGACTTTCGAGGACTTTGATGTTTAGGGATATGAGTAATCGGGCTTTTATAAATATAGAGATTTAGGGGTTTAGGGATTTGGGGATTTTGGCATTTTGGGATTTTGGGATTTTGGGATTTTGGGATTTTGGGATTTGGAGATTTTGGGATTTTGGGATTTTGGGATTTTGGGATTTTGGGATTTTAGGATTTTGGGATTTTGGGATTTTGGGATTTTGGGTTTTTGGGTTTTTGGGATTTTGGGATTTTGGGATTTGGAGATTTTGGGATTTGGAGATTTTGGGATTTTGGGATTTTGGGATTTTAGGATTTTGGGATTTTGGGATTTGGAGATTTTGGGATTTTGGGATTTTGGGATTTTGGGATTTTGGGATTTTGGGTTTTTGGGATTTAGGGATTTAGGGATTTAGGACCCTAGAGATTGGGACCTTTAGGAATTTGGAAATCTAAAAATTTGGAACTTTGGGAATTTGGCCATCTAGGGATTTCGGTATTTAGGAATTTGGATATTTAGAGATTTGGACCTTGAGGAATTTGAAAATTTAAAAATTTGGGACTGGAAATTTGGATATTTGAAAATTTTGGTACCTAGATATTTCGGTATTTAGAAATTTGGGTATCTAGGGAATTTTGTCTGCAGAGATTTAGGGTCTATAGTCTAGGAATGTGGAAGCTTGGAAATATCACGGTTCAGAGATCTGATAACCTAAAATTTGTGGTCATAGCTATTTGAGACCTCTAAGATAAGGAATCCAGGAATTTAGGGACCAAGAGATGTGGAATCCTAGATATTTCAGAATCTAGAGATTTAGATAGCTGGAAATTAATGAATCTGTACATTCCAGCATCTGGGAAATTTTGATACTTTTAAATTTGAAAGTAGAACATTTGGAAACTTGAAATCTCTAAAACCAGAAAGCTTAAAAACTTGAAAACTCAAGAACTTAAAAACTTGTAAACCTAAGAACTCAAAAGAACTCAAAAACTTGAGAATTCAAGAACTAAAAAACCTGAAACCCTACACCCATAAAAACTTGAGAATTCAAGAACTAAAAAACTTGAAACCCTACACCCATAAAAACTTGAGAATTCAAGAACTAAAAAACTTGAAACCCTACACCCATAAAAACTTGAGAATTCAAGAACTAAAAAACCTGAAACCCTACACCCATAAAAACTTGAAAACCCAGGAACTCAAAATCTTGAAACCCTACACCCATAAAAACTTGAAAACCCAAGAACTTACAAACTTGAAACCCTACCCACAAAAACTTGAAACCCAATAACTCAACAACCTCAAAACCCAATAACTCAAAAACCTCAAAGCCCAGCCCACAATCACCCCCAAATAAAAACCCCAAAACCTTCCATCACACCTAAAAAAGAAATTAAGCCAAAACCTTCAAAAATTCAACCAAATAAAAATTTGTGAAAAGGAAATTCTTCCAGTCCAGAGAAAGGACACGTTGCACCCGAGTATACACAGAGCCTTCTTTCAGATTGATCGGTAATGAGCTCAAACATGCCATTGACCTCCTTTACAGAGGAAACCTGTTCCAGGCTCGAAACTTCGCTTCTTTCCTGCTTCGTTACCCCACCTCTCTCTTCTCTTCTCTTTTCCTACCAGTTTCGACCCCTTTTCCTGCGGATACTCTCGCACGGATACAGCATGTACCGTTTCGTGCCTGATGGAGGAACACTTTTACTGGAACGTGCTCTTAACCTTCTATCAGGGTCACTTTGTTTCACGTGGGTGATCATGTGCGCGGTGTATGGACCTTCTTTCGAGAGTCCACATTTTTTTCTTTCTACTTTTACCGTTCTGGAGATGGTTCTCGTCATGAGTAGAGAAAAGGATGCATTAAACATTTACTGTTGATTAAGAGATATCTTTGCACGAAGAGTGCTAGAAGTGTTGACTATGGAATATTTGAGCTATTAGTAGGTTAAGATATTGGTTTCGGTTTTTAGTTGTAATGGAAATATGCAAGGTTGGAAAATTTGGAAATTGGGGAATTTTGGGAAATTTGAGAAATTTGGGAAATTTGAGAAATTTGAGAAATTTGGGAAATTTGAGAAATTTGGGAAATTTGAGAATTTGGAAAACTTGAGAATTTGGAAATTTGAAAATTTGGGAAACTTGAGAATGTAGAAATTTGAGAAAATTGGGAAATTTGAGAATTTGGAAATTTAAGAATTTGGAAGTTTGAGAATTTGGAAATTTGAGAATTTGAAAATTTGAGAAATTTGAGAAATTTGGGAAATTTGAAAATTTGAAAATTTGAGAAATTTGGAAATTTGGAAATTTGGAAATTTGGAAATTTGGAAATTTGGAAATTTGGAAATTTGGAAATTTGAGAATTTGGAAGTTTGAGAAATTTGGAAATTTGAGAAATTTGAAAACTTAGAAATTTGAGATATTTGGAAAATTTGAGAATTTGTGATCTTGAAAATTTAGAAACCTAAAAACTCCTAAACCCAATAAAAATTTCTCTAAACCAAAACTTCAAAATCCACAAACATTCCATAATCAAAAAATAAAAACTAAAAATGCACGATTACAAAATTGCATACCATTCCAAACCTAAAGTATCCACTCTTAAACTCCTACTAACGAGACCACAAAGCGTCTGGAAATATTAAAAAATGTTTCCACACAAATTGGCAACAACAAAAGTCAAGAAATGTATAATAGCACAGATGCATGCAATAAAACGCAGCGTAAGGTCATAAAGGCGGAACGTGTTCATACATATTCCTATTAATGTATGTATATGAGTTACAATTTGAAATTTAGAATGATAGTAATGACAAATGAAGAATCGAATACGAATTGAATAGCAAAGAGGCAATTGGGACAAATATACAGATGTTTGGACAGAGGTCTAAGTCGTCGATTATGTACTGAAATACTCTGCATACAATCTCGGCGGACAATGATGCGAAAACTTTCACGTGACTAAAAAACACATTACAAGTAGAACGAGACTCGATTGCCAGACGTTTTTATATTTTTGAAAGCATTTGTTAGTAGGTCAGTGGATTTTCGATCGTGAAGACGGTTCGAATGGTTCACTTGGATATTATACTCCGGTATAACTCCATGCACTGTAATCTCACGCGTTATAATTTCACGTACTGTAATTCCACGCATTATAGTTTTACATATTACAATTCTACGCGTTGCAACTCCACGCCTTGCAATTCCATGCGTCGCAATTCCACGCGTCGCAACTACACGTCTTACAATAATTCACGTCGCAACTCCACGCGCTGTAATTCCACCCATTGCAATTCCACGCGTTACAACTCCATGCCTTGCAACTCCACGCGTCGCAACTCCACGTCTTACAATAACTCGCGTCGCAACTCCACGCACTGTAATTCCACCCACTGCAATTCCACATGTTGCAACTCCGTGTCTTGTAATTCCACGCGTCGCAATTCCATGCCTTGCAATTACACGCGTCGCAACTCCAGGGCTTGCAATTCCACGCGTCGCAACTCCACGCGTTGTAATTTCACCCATTGCAATTCCACGCGTCGCAACTCTATGCCTTGCAATTCCACGCATTGCAATTCCACGCGCTGCAATTCCATGCGTTGCAACGCTATGCTTTGCAATTCCACGCGTCGCAACTCCACGCGATGTAATTCCATGCCTTGCAATTCCACACGTCGCAACTCCATGCCTTGCAATTCCACGCGTTGCAATTCCACGCGCTGCAATTCCATGCCTTGCAATTCCACGCATTGCAATTCCACGCGTTGCAACTCCACGCGCTGCAATTCCACGCATTGTAATTCCGTGCGTTGCAACTCCATGCCTTGCAATTCCACGAATCACAACGCCACGCGTCGCAATTCCACGCGTTGTAACTCCATGCGTTGCATTTCCATGCCTTGCAATTCTACGAATCACAACGCCACGCGTCGCAATTCCACGCGTTGTAATTCCACGCATTGCAATTCCACGAGTCGCGACTCTACGCATTGCAATTTTATGAATCGCAACTCCACGCATTGCAATTCCACGAGTCGCAACTCCATTTACTGTAATTCTATGCGTCGCAACACCACGCAATGTAATTCCCCGCGTTGCAACTCCTCACGCCGTATTTCCACATGTCGCAACTCCAGTACATGTACTCCAGTACAAGTACTCCACGCGCAGTATTTCCACGCATTGAAATTCTACGCTCTAAAACACCACGCACTGTAATTTCACGTGCTGCAGTGTCGCGTGTAGTAGTTCCATGCGTGATAGCCTCATGCATTGTAACTCCACTCCCCGTAACGTCACGTATTATAATTGCACGCACTCTGCTCTCACGTGTTTTGGTTCCACGCTGTGTAATCTTACTCGTTCTATTTATAATGCTGCACTCTCACGCGTTGTAATTCCACGCACTATATCTTCACGCGTTAGAATTCTTCACGCTGCAAACTTTCATGCTGTAATTCTTAAGGAGCCCCATTCTATCATACTTATTATTGTATCTTATTATAGTTATTGTTACTTGAATAATTTTAAATTTCATGTGAGGTTGGAGGATTTTTGCACAGTTTCTATTGTTGAAGAACAAGTTAGCGTTAACTCTTAATGGACTAGAAGTATCTTAAGAGTATTTGTTGCTTCGTTTAAAGTATTTTTCACACGGACAGTAATTGTGTGTTTAATTTTTGTTTATTATATATGAGAGACGAAATATTTTTTATTGAACTTGAGTATAATAAATTAAACTGTATAAAATGACTGTGATAAGTAAAAGTATGATACTGCATGACATTGGTCCATTAAGTGTTAACATTTTATGATATTAAAAAATATTAATTTATAATTAAATTAAATACTAGAATAAACGTATTACTCTAACAATGGAATATTTGTTGCAGATTGTTCAAGATGGCGCCGAACTTGTTTGGTACATCCTCCACACTATATTTAGAAGCCTCTCAGCAAGGTGTCCACCAGGATAAATCGACGACGGAGAAGACGAGCAGTCAGCCAGTACAAGTACAAAAGTCCCCCGAAAAAGTTCAACAGAAATACAAATGGAAAATCGTTTGGAGGAACGTGATCGCTTTTATCTACCTTCACATAGGATCTATCTACGGAATGTATCTATTCTTCAACGGAACGAGATTCTACACATTCATTTGGCGTAAGTCCCATTGTACAGAAAACAATTCGAACGTCATAAATTTTGTCATAAATTTCACCGAGTGTCAGAATCTTTTCTACGACCCGATTACACGCTTAATTATCCTTGTTTTGTCAACGTTCAATGAAATTCTTTTATGATCGTTCGATCTTTAACGGAACGTGTTCGGACAACTGGTTACGCGGTATGCATCACGTGCATGACTATGTTGGTCGGTTTCGAAAGTGATGATCTCCTGAGATCTCTAAATACCTCCTGCGATTATAGTCATTATTAATCTTGCAAGTGGGTCAGGTGCAAGGAAAGATTCTATGGAAATCTAACTAACTATGGAAATCTTCGTTGAAATGTTTTTTGAATTTCCATTTTGAATATAATTCTTCGAGGACTTTAGGAAACTTTTATTTGAGACATTAAATCTATTTTTTCTTATTACGTTTAGTTAATTTTAGTAATTCCACACGTTGCAATTCCACGCGCCGTAATCCTACGCGTCGCAACTCCACGCGCCATAATTCCATGCGTCGTAATTTCACGCATTGAAATGCAACGTGCTGCAATTCCATGTTTCGTAATTCCACGCGTTGCAACCCCACGCGTTGTAAATTCACACACCGTAATTCCACGCGTTGTAAATTCACACACCGTAATTCCACGCGTCAGAAATCCACGCACCGTAATTCCACGCGTCGCAACTCCATGCGTCGTAGTACCACGTGTCGAAACTCCACGCGTTGAATCTCCACGCGCTGTAATTCTCCGCGTCGCAACTCCACGCGCCGCAACTCCACGCACCGTAATTCCGCGCGCCGTAATTCCACGCGCCGCAACTCCACGCACCGTAATTGCGCGCGCCGTAATTCTCCGCGTCGCAACTCCATGCGCTGTAGTTCTACGTGTCGAAATTCCACGCGTTGAATCTTCACGCGCCGGAATTCCACGCGACGCAACTCTATGCGCTGAAGGCCCACTCGCTGAAATTTAACGCGTTGTATCTCCGCGTGTCGCAACTCCACGCGTCGTAATTCCACGCGCTATAGTTCCACGCGTCGATACCTTACGCGCTGTATCTCCACGCACTGTAGTTCCATTCGCTGAAATTCTACGAACTGTTAGAATTGAAATGAACATGAATTGAAATGAACATGAATTGAAATGAACATGAATTGAAATGAACATGAATTGAAATGAACATAATTTAAACGAACTGAATTGAAATGAACATAATATTCATCATGAAATTTATATTTACATACAATATGAAGATAATTGTTCGTCTATTTAGTTATGGGATGGTAATAGAATCAATATAGGGTTTTAGATAGGCAATAGAATCAGTATAAGGTTCTTTAGTTTCGTAAGTTCGACGCGTTCCGATTTTCGGCCATACTTTTCTGCAGTTCTTTCCATTTCCGTTACGATTGTTAGAGAACGAAGATGTGCGGTAGTAGCATTGGTAGTTTTTCCTTTGCTTTATTATATTAGTTTATGTTCGTCATCTTTTTGTATTATTGTCTTTATATTATATACTTTAAACATGGTTATGTACTCTTTTATTCCACGGAAATTAAAACTGAATATTATAGAATAAAATAGTATTTGTTACAAATATAACAAGAATAAATTTTCATTTTTCTTTATTTCATATATTCTTCATTTTTAGATATATTGGTGACGCTTCTGGCGGGAATGGGCATCACAGCTGGCGCTCACAGACTATGGGCACATCGATCCTATAAAGCAAAATGGCCAATGCGAGTTTTCCTGATGCTCTGTCAATGTATCGCCTTCCAAGTGAGCCACTAAATTTCCATTTCTTGATTCGACAAATTGTCCCAAAGATTTTCTAGGAAATATTTGAAACATTATTTTTGTGCAGAATCATATTTACGAGTGGGTAAGAGATCATCGGGTACATCATAAATTCACCGACACCGACGCAGATCCCCATAATGCGCAAAGGGGATTCTTCTTCTCGCACATGGGCTGGCTCCTAGTTCGAAAACATCCGGAAGTGTTCAGAAAGGGAGCCACGGTCGATATGAGCGACGTGATAAATGATCCGGTCGTTGTTTGGCAAAAAAGGTATAATAAATGAATGTATATAGCGAGTGAATTATTAATTTAATTCAACGGGTGACTTAACGGGTAGTTATATAACATGGAGCCCCTGGCGCAGGAAAATAACGAGATTCTACAGTAACTATTAAAATTGATTAAGTATGTTTCTAGTTATTTACTGTAGTTACAAGTCTCTCACACTATATATTAGATTATTATTGTCTGTTTATGTTAAACTAATTGAGATTGAGTATAAACGTGTGTGAACGTGTAATTATACAACTTTCTTTTCTCGTTTTCACAGATTGTATATTATACTAATGCCACTCCTGTGCTTCGTTATGCCCACGTGGGTACCGTGCTATTTCTGGAACGAGAAACCTTTGAATGCGTGGTACAGCACAGTGTGGAGATACACGTTGAACTTGCACTTCACGTGGCTGGTGAACTCGGCTGCACATATATGGGGCATGAAACCTTACGACAAGTAAATATCTTGATCCTAGGTTCTAATAGCTAGATCTTTTCTACCTAGATAGAACAGTAGGTTTAACTTTCTTAAACAACAGCACTGCAACAAAAATTTGATTTTATAATTTGGGTCAATTGAATTCACAAATTCAAACTTGAGTCCTGATAAATTAGAGAGTACACATAGTAACAGCACTTAAAAATTAAAAATTATAAATTCATATTCTAAATTCTAAATTTATACTTGAATAATGATAAATTAGAAAGTAAACATAGTAGTAAAAATTGGAAATTTATATGTAACCGTAGCAACAATTAATTTGTACTGAATAAACTTGAGCAAGAATTTTCTATTTTCATAAGCACATATGAGTGGTGGACTAAGTATGAAATTAGTGGATAAAATTAAATGAAATTTGCAGAAATATTGGACCAACGGAGAACATCGGTGTAGCTCTAGTCGCGGTCGGTGAGGGTTGGCACAATTATCACCATGTGTTCCCATGGGATTACAAAGCGGCCGAGTTAGGCAACTACAAGCTCAATTTAACTACAGCGTTCATTGATTTCTGTGGCCGGCTAGGACTGGCATACGACATGAAGGCTGTTCCAGCTGATATTGTGAAGAAACGTGCTAACAGGACTGGCGATGGATCTAGGTATCTACTTACTTTCTTTACAAATTTAAGAATTAATTTTAGAATTAGAATTTTTACATAGAAGTCTCATTAAACAGAACCTTCCAAACCTTCCCTAGAACCAAGACGCCTCTCATAAATCTCGCAATTTACCAAGAGTCTGTCACATGTCTATTATCAAAGCAAGAAAAGAGAGCTTTATCTACGTTATCTCTCAACTATTTCGCATGAAACTCCATAAATTTCCAGGTACGACCAACATAGCACATCGGACCACAGTCACGTGGACATGAAATGGGGCTGGGGCGACGTCGACATGAAGCCCGAAGAGATCCAAGAAGTGGAGATCATCAACAAATGCGACTAATCCACCAGTCGTCTACCAACCGTTACTACATATATATCACAAGCATTTTCAATTGAATTTGAACGATAGATCGTTCACCGAGCAGCGATCGATCGTTCACTACGTCAATTAATATTTATTGGACGCGTCATCGGAACTTATTGTTATCGTTTTTCCATGGAGAGTCGACTGTCGTGGAAAATTCTTCCTAACTAAACAAAAAATCGAACCAGGAAATCGGGCAGAGACAAGCAATATCTTTGAATTCTTCGATGTGAACGAACTGTAATAGCGAACGCAATGGAAGAAGAAAAATCAAACTGTTGCAGTCGACTCTTCAATCGTGGAATCAAATGAATTCGTGGCCTTTCGATTCGTATTGTCTGAGACTCTGTCCGAAGAATCGATACCTGTACGATACATGGACAGATCAATCGTCTGGTCCTGTTGTATCTCCAGCGATGTAGAATTATTGTAACCAAAGCACGTGTACTGTATATCGGTCGAGTAGTTCTTTGATACACGGGAAAGGCACTCAACGCGTCGTCGAATTTTCACGGTTGTCGAAGCTGGGATCGATTGTGGAATCCATCCATTTTCTTCCGTGTGGATGGCTGCAATATACAGTTAATTATTGAACGCACAATTTTATCTGTCTTGGAACTGTCCTATCGTTAAGCAGTTCTTTTCACTTTTGGTACCTGTCTTCAATTTTATTTTTGCGGATTTTATGATGGCTGTACAAGCTTTGTAAAGTTTTGTAAAGTTGTTACAAATGATTTATGTGAATTGATCTGTATTACGTTGTTCATCAAAGCTGGGGTAATGAAATCCATCCATTTTCTTCTGTGGGGTGGTAGTAATATAAAGGGTCTATCATTGTGAGAGTGCACTAGTCTCACAACTAGTGTAGTACTAGAGTAGTCTACAATTTCCCTTTGTAGAAATGGAATTTGAGCTTCGTTTTTGAGCTATTAAGGAACACGGACCAATTAGAGCGCGAGAGCGATAGTTGCGAGTCTAGCAGCGCATGGTAATTCGGCGCGTGGTAATTCGGCGCATGGTAATTCGAAGCGTGGGAATTCGGCGCATGGTAATTCGAAGCGTGGGAATTCAATATGTGGTAATTCGACGCGTGGTAATTCAATACGTAGTAATTCCACGCGTGGTAATTCCACGCATGGTAATTCCACGCGTGGTAACTTAGCGCGTAGTAATTCCACGCGTGGTAATTGGACGCGTGGTAATTCCACGCATGGTAATTGGGTGCGTGGTAATTCCACGCGTGGTAATTCAAAGCGTAGTAATTCCATGCGTGGTAATTCAGCGCGTAGAAATTCCACGCGTGGTAATTGGGTGCGTGGTAATTTCACGCGTGGTAATTGGGTGCGTGGTAATTCCATGCGTGGTAATTGGGTGCGTAATAATTCGATGCGTGGTAATTCGACGCGTAGTAATTCGACGCGTGGTAATTCGATGCGTGGTAATTCGACGCGTGGAAATTCAATATGTAATAATTCCACGCGTGGTAATTCGATGCGTGGTAATTCGATGCGTGGTAATTCGACGCGTGGTAATTCGACGCGTGGTAATTCAATACACAGTAATTCCACGCGTGATAATTCAACGCATGGTAATTCGATGCGTACTAATTCGATCCACAGTAATTCAATGCATTGTAATTCGACACGTGGTAATCCTCGCATTCTAATTGATCCGTGTTTTCCTTAATAATTCAAAAACTAAGCTTCACACCCCATTTTTGCAAAGGAAAATCTTATTCAGAATCACTCCAGCTATCATTTCAAAGACCTACACTAGTTGTGAGACACCCTGTATTATTAATTATTAAACTGAACGCACAACTTATTCAGTCTTGAAACTATTAATCAATCGTCATATACTTCTTTTCAGTACCTATTTAAAATAGTAGAAAATCTTCTACTATTTTCTTTTCGGAATTCTTATGATTCTTGCCTAATCTTTTGTTTTGTAAAGCTACTAAAAATGATTTCCGTGAAAGTGACTCATTAATTGATCCGTACATCAATCAGTACGTCACTCAAAGATGTCGCTCAAATTTAATTCCAGCCTTCAAATCGAAGCTCTTCTTTTGCCGATTTTGTGCCAAACGTTGATTTTGATTAATTTTATAATAATGAACGAGAATTTGAATTACGACGGGATCACGAAACAGTCCTTCCATTTTACGAAACATAACTAGTGTCTGTTAGAATTTTTTTATATACGTGCGTTAAATGTACCTAATATATTAAGGAAACTCGCGAAGCAACTACTAATAATTAATCCATCGATTAATTTAATATTGATCCGAGCGTCGAAAATCGTTGGAGAAATTCGATGTCGAAAAGACTCGAGCTCGATCTTCGATCTTTCGTCTTCCGATAAAAATGTGTTTCGCGAAATCGAGCTCGAGTTCGTGAAACTGGAGGTGCTATTATGGAAAAGTATACTTGACGACATATTGATGATATCGTTGGGATATTAAGGTTAATGGGAGGAATCATTTGCATTTACTCATTTCAACTTTACCTTATATCATTGAAATTTATTTATTTTTATTTAAACTTCAAAGTTGGATCACTTTATTTCATTTCAGATTTATATCTAAAGTTGTAACTTTAGTTCGGATTCATTTATTTTTCAAACATTAACCTGAGTTGATTATTTATTTGTACTGAATGTAACGTAACCTGATACGAAATTTATTTTTCAAGCATTAAATTAACTTGATTATTATTTGTATTGAATGTAACTTAACCTAATACGAAGTATCGTCAAATCTTATCAGAGTTTGGAAACTTAATGAAATTTAACTTGAGACAAGAATATTAACAAATTAAAATTATATATATATAAAACATAATGTATTTGTATATCAGGTTTAATTAGAAACTGCTTTCAACAATACAATTTATATTTCTAATAATTGTACAGTATCTCAACGATTACCAATATTTCACTACTATCGCTAATAAAATTTGAGTAGTATTCAAATAGTATTCGATAATATCAGCACCTCTACGTGAAATCGCGATCGTTTGCCGTTAAATAGCGTCAATTAAAGTAAACGTACAATTAGATCGTGGCGATTACAAACGAACGCGATGCGAACGTTGCTTTCGATTAATAATCGTTCATCGATTAATGAAAACAATAGCCACAAGCGCGACAATCCAACATCGACGACTTGCCTTAGCTATTTAAAGTAAATTATTGTTTCGTACTCGAGGCTGCTGGCTTTTTACGATATGATCCGAGAAAGTCGTCGATCGAAGGAAAATAATTCAGATTTTCGGATCTGTAGAATTTTTCATTTTCTACTTTATCAGCTTTTAGATCTTTAGATTTCTAAATTAGCAGATTTTCAAATTCTTAGCTCTTCAAATTTTATAATTTTTAGGTCTTCAAATTTTTAGTTTTTCAAGCTTTTAAAATTACAGATTTTCAAATTTTTCAACGAGTGGTAATTCAATATGTAGCAATTTCACGCGTGGTAATTCAATGCGTGGTAATTCGGCGCATGGGTAATTCGATGCGTGGTACTTCAATGCGTGGGAGTTCCACGCGTAGTAATTCGACGCACGGTAATTCAATGCGTGAGAATTCCACGCGTAGTAATTCGGCGCGTGGATAATTCAATGCGTGGTAATTCGATGCGTGAGAGTTCCACGCGTAGTAATTCGACGCGTGAGAGTTCCACGCGTAGTAATTGGACGCGTGGTAATTCGGCGCGTAGATAATTCGACGCGTGGTACTTCGATGCGTGGGAGTTCCACGCGTAGTAATTTGATGCGTGGGAGTTCCACGCGTAGTAATTCGACGCGTGGTAATTCAATGCGTGGTAATTCGACGCGTGGTAATTCCACGCGTGGTAATTCGATGCGTGGTAATTCGACGCGTGGTAATTCGATGCGTGGTAATTCGACGCGTGGTAATTTGATGCGTGGTAATTCGACGCTTGGTAATTCTACACGTGGTAATTTGTAAAATTTAAAAATTTTCAATTTTAGACTTCCAAATTCTTTAATCTTCAAATACCTAAAACTCTGAAATTGCAAATTGTAAAATTGCTAAAAGAATACCCAAAATTTCAATCGTCTAAATATCCTCCTAAATCGTCCCGAATTTTGAAAACCAATTATAAAATTGGTCAGGTTAGGTTCCTAACAAGAATTCTCGGATCATTTCGTACACTTTCCGATTCCTCTCCCTCCTCTTATTTTATTATTTGAAAGAATTCTACGTCGCACACGAATTTCAGCGACAGGTAAAAAGGCTGTCGCGTAAATTGATGGTGAACGTGTGCCTTTCCTTTTCTCTTGTTAACCGGGTGATTATTTATTTTGTTGCCTTAAAACGCACGCGGTTTAATTTATGTATATACGAAGGGAACAAGTTTCTTCCTCGATGACTTCCCTTAATTTTCTAACTGAAAACTAATAATTTGTCGAGAGTATTCTGCGCGTACATATTTCTTTTCTCAATAAACGCAGGAATAGTCTTGGATCTACAATACGAATTATTTATTCACCCTGGCGATTTATTTTTATTATCGATGAGATCGATAAGTAGGATTTGTAGATATTAGTTTATCGAAAATTTCGTGCGTTACAGAGTAAATATTATTTGTATAAAGTACAGTGTATCGATTTAGTTTATTTATTATAATTTATGGTATCGATACGAGGGAGAGCCCTGAGTGAACATTTCTGGTAATTTAGTGGTTTAGGTTATTTAATTCTGGTGTACAAAGGTTAGAGAATAAAGTAGTACATTAATTGAGAAAAAGAAATAAAAGGCTTTTATTTTATGTTGGATGTAATTGGCAAAGTTTTGTTCGAGTAAGGTTTCGTATGAAGGTACTTTATTAATTTAAAACTGCTACGAGTATTATATATGATTATTGAATAAAATACGTTAAATCAACAAGGTTTATTATTTACTTATCTGAATCGTTATTTAACGATGTAATAAAAGAATAATTATAGCGAAGGCTGTAAATGGTGGATTTATCGCGAAGCTATTTGGCCGCCATTATTGACATAACTCTTTCGATCTATAATGGTCTTCATCAAAACAATATTTTCAAAAATTCCTCAGTATAATGTAATAACCGATATTATTAAATTAATTGATAATTAAGAAGTCTAATTATTTTATAATTTTAGATCACTTTTAAAAATAAATCAACACAAATAATTGTCCTTAAAAATTTTCAAAATGGCTGTCCTTACCATTTGGAATTTTACAACAATTAAATTTACGTATTTGAGTAAACATTTTCACAGAAACGGATGCAGAGGAGGTGAAATATTTATAAAAACATAAATTTTAATTTTCATAAACGTAGTTTAATAATTATTTACTCAAAACAAATGTCAACGTGAAGTAATGAAATGAGGAATAAAATAAGTGAATGAATATTTTCACCGATAGAAAGTTTATTGACAAATAGCGAACGATAGAAGACGAATCTAGAAAACAGATAGATGTTTTTTACTCACATTCAAATTGTGATTATCTGCTATCGAACACCGATAAATCATGATTAATTGAAAGATAAAACGGTGATCTCTCGGAGCGTGACTTTCATTTCAGTTTCGAACATTGGCGTAATTTAATCGATTCTGTTAAATTTTGTTATGCAAACAAACCCATTATTTCGGGACAATCGATACAAAGTAAAGAAAATAAAATAATGTTCTTATTTAATATTACAAAAAATAATTATTGTAAATTATAGTTAATAAATTATGTAAAGAAACCTAATTACATTTGCATAAAAATTATGGTTACGTCAATGGTTCCAAGCTAAACATTTCCAGATCAATAAACTAGAAAACGTATTAAATTTATCGATCAAGTCATTTCTCGTGCCGTTAATTCATATTAACGTTGCAATTGGAAAAACGATATAATTAACTAGTTTATCTCGGTTTATCTCGAAATTGTAGGAAACTTATCATTCTTTATGGGTGTGGAAACTTTTCTCAAGATACTTTAATTCTTTTATATCACATTCATCATGATAAATCCGTTCGAAATCAATAAGGGCTTATTAAAAATCTTTCTTTTAAATAAAACAACAATTCTTAAATTTTCCACATTCCTACTGCAAAAATATACACTTTGTTGCACCAAAAATAAATCACTGTCTCATTTCTTAATTTTACATGCATTCACAAAATGCAGATATAGTGGACTCTCAATATGTTCCCATGTGAACTGTCTACATGTACATTTAAAACATGATTAATCATATTTAATATTAAAATTTGATATTAATTGATCGATTCGTTTAACATAGGCTCGGTGTATAGTCACTGCGTTGTACAATCGACGCGTTGTATAGTCAACGCGTTAAATAGTTGGCGCATTGCATAATCGACGCGTTGAATAGTCGGTGCGTTGAATAGTCAATGCGTTGCATAGTCCACGCGTTGAATAGTCCACGCGCTGAATAGTCCACGCGTTGCATAGTCAACGCGTTGAATACTCGACGCGTTGTATAGTCAACGCATTATGTAGTCGATGCGTTGCATAGTCCACGCGTTGAATAATCGACGCATTGCATAGTCCACGCATTGAGTAGTCCACGCGTTGCATAGTCGACGCGTTGCATAGTCCACGCATTGAGTAGTCGACGCGTTGCACAGTCCACGCGTTAAATAGTCCACGCATTGCATAGTCCACGCGTTGAATAATCGACGCGTTGAATAGTCCACGCGTTGAATAATCGACGCATTGCATAGTCCACGCATTGAGTAGTCCACGCGTTGCATAGTCGACGCGTTGCATAGTCCACGCATTGAGTAGTCGACGCGTTGCACAGTCCACGCGTTGAATAGTCCACGCATTGCATAGTCCACGCGTTGAATAATCGACGCGTTGAATAGTCGGTGCGTTGAATAGTCAATGCGTTGCGTAGTCCACGCATTGAATAGTCCACGCGTTGCATAGTCGACGCGTTGCATAGTCCACGCATTGAGTAGTCGATGCGTTGCATAGTCCACGCGTTGTATAGTCGTCGCGTTGCATATTCGACGCGTTGCATAATCGACGCGTTACATAGTCCACGCGTTGAATAGTCCACGCGTTGCATAGTTCACGAATTGAATAATCGACGCGTTGTATAGTCAACGCATTGAGTAGTTAACGCGTTGAATAGTCAATGCGTTGAATAGTCAACGCGTGGAATAGTCGGCGCGTTGAAATCTCGATGCGTTGAATAGTCGGCGCGTTGAAACCTCGATGCGTTGAATAGTCGACGCGTGGAATAGTCGGCGCGTTGAAACCTCGATGCGTTGAATAGTCGGCGCGTGAAATAGTTGGCGCGTTGAAACCTCAATGCGTGAAATAGTCGACGCGTGGTATAGTCGGCGCGTTGAAGCCTCGATGCGTTGAATAGTCGATGCGTTGCATAGTCAACGCATTGAGTAGTCGACGCGTTGAATAGTCGACGCATTGAATAGTTAATGCGTCGTATAATCACTGCTTGGTAAAATCAACCCGTTGAATAGTCAATGTTTTGAATATGTAACCACGTTGTATATTCGACGCGTTGCACATCTGACGCACTATATATTCAATGCAGCAGCTACTTAACTCCTCGGTCAACGCATCAAACTGTCAGTACGTTGTCCGCCCATCACATCAAGTAATCAACTCGTTATATCATCACAAATAATGTCATAACGCATTATATCAGCCTTCATTATATGTATAACTCACTTAACCACTTCCATTAAATCTAAACGAACACTTTCCATTAAAAAATATTCAAATCACCTACATACATTATATCTCACTTTGAACCACACTAACATTTGTCAATTATTCAGTCACATATAATTAGAATGAAACATGAAGTACGTACGAACATTCATCTTCGTTCTTTTATTTTTCAAACACAGACACTGTCAGTCTTAATTAATTAATTTTAAACAAATGTTGTATAATAACGATTTACCATAAATTAAAGGATGTACTGTTTTGCATTTCTTCGAGGTAATTAACAAGTAATTTTTTTTGTAAAAGAAATAAATGCAGAGA
Organism: Megachile leachella; assembly: GCA_963576845.1. Taxonomy (NCBI): domain Eukaryota; kingdom Metazoa; phylum Arthropoda; class Insecta; order Hymenoptera; family Megachilidae; genus Megachile; species Megachile leachella. Next base: position 12,556,532 of record OY756255.1, read on the forward strand.
GATTCATTTTGCAGTCGGACTGCGCACGGAGGTTATCATTAATGCGAGCAAGGTTATTCTTTTACTTGACATCACTGTTGGCTGGTTAATGAACGCAAACTTTGCGTTATCAATTTCAGCCAATTAACCGGAGAATATGCATGCAGTTAGTATTCCCGTTACTTTCAATTAAGAGCAAGAGAAGTGGTCACTTCACCACCAGTGGGTTTATGGCAGTCTTTGTTCGATAACCGATCGAAGAACAACACGAAAGTGATGATCGATACTCCGCTTTCGCGAGCGGATTGAAAGTGAAACAACGTCTGAAGTTTTTGACATTTCTTGGGAGATCAGGTAGCATTCAATTAATTTAACATTGAATTAATGTCATTCAACAATTATGTTATTTTTTAAAATTTGTTATAATTGTTTATAATTGAGGGTGTCATTTTTAATCGGGGGTTGTAACTAAAACGTACAAAAAGTAGAGACGTTTAATTTCTTTAAGAAAAATTAATTATTTTATTAATTATAGAATTGATTATAAATATTTAATTTTGTATTTTAGCAGAAACATTTCTTCTGTTGATAGAGGGTCAAAAATTTGAAAACTTTATCCTTCAAAGTTTTAATTTAATAAATTTTGTTATATTGCATGATTAGTAGCACGATGTAATGTACATTATTGAATAATTATTTCACATTTTTTAATTGTACCATTTAATAATATTTAATTTGTTGTGGAGTTTACTTATGATTCAACCAACATATCAAATAATATTATTACAAAAGTAAGACGGTGTTCAACAATAAAAATTGACAAGTGTTACCAATAAATTTTTGTTAATCTTTGAATCTTGCAAAATAAAAGGTCACAGAAAAGGCAATGACACGAATCGGTAGAGCGCGTTGACAGGAATTTTAACCAGCATCCTTGAAACGACGGTGAAACTCTAACTCGAAGGACAAAAAGCGAGACGCACTAGGACTTTAAAACATATAAGTAGTTTCGTTCGATTGTACATATTTCAAACGTGTTCAATGTTGAATTGTTGAGAAATTTTTTAGTATTCATATCTTTGGGAGGATTCTGAGGATTTGAGTATGGAGATGTAGGGATATAGGCATATTGGAATATTAAAATTTAGAGATGTAGAGATTTATGGATGTGGAGATTAGAGAGGTTAAGAATATGATAATTTAAGGTTAGGTTATTGTAGGTTTTAATAAATTAAGGTTAGGTTATTATAGGTTATAATAATTTAGGGTTATGTCAGGTTAGGTTATAGTAATTTAAGGTGAGGTTATTATAAGTTATAATAATTTAGGGTTAGGTTAGTATAGGTTATAATAATTTAAGGTTAGGTTATTATAGGTTATAACAATTTAAGGTAAGATTATTGTAGGTTATAATAAATTAAGGTTAGGTTATTATAAGTTATAGTAATTTAAGGTTAGGTTCTTATAAGTTATAATAAATTAAGATTAGGTTATTATAAGTTATAATAATTTAGGGTTAGGTTAGTATAGGTTATAATAATTTAAGGTTAGGTTATTATAGGTTATAACAATTTAAGGTAAGATTATTGTAGGTTATAATAAATTAAGGTTAGGTTATTATAAGTTATAGTAATTTAAGGTTAGGTTCTTATAAGTTATAATAAATTAAGATTAGGTTATTATAAGTTATAATAATTTAGGGTTAGGTTAGTATTGGTTATAATAATTTAAGGTTAGGTTATTATAGGTTATAACAATTTAAGGTAAGATTATTGTAGGTTATAATAAATTAAGGTTAGGTTATTATAAGTTATAGTAATTTAAGGTTAGGTTCTTATAAGTTATAATAAATTAAGATTAGGTTATTATTGGTTATAGTAATTTAAGGTTAGGTTATTATAGGTTATAACAATTTAAGGTAAGATTATTGTAGGTTATAATAAATTAAGGTTAGGTTATTATAAGTTATAGTAATTTAAGGTTAGGTTCTTATAAGTTATAATAAATTAAGATTAGGTTATTATAAGTTATAATAATTTAGGGTTAGGTTAGTATTGGTTATAATAATTTAAGGTTAGGTTATTATAGGTTATAACAATTTAAGGTAAGATTATTGTAGGTTATAATAAATTAAGGTTAGGTTATTATAAGTTATAGTAATTTAAGGTTAGGTTCTTATAAGTTATAATAAATTAAGATTAGGTTATTATTGGTTATAGTAATTTAAGGTTAGGTTATTATAGGTTATAATATTTTAGGGTTAGGTTATTATAAGTTATAATAATTTAAGGTTAGGTTATTATAAATTATAATAATTTAAGGTTAGGTTATTATAGATTATAGTAATGTAAGGTTAGGTTATTTTAGGTTATAACAATTTAAGGTTAGGTTATTATAAATTATAATAATTTAAGGTTAGGTTATTATAGATTATAGTAATGTAAGGATAGGTTATTTAAGGTTATAACAATTTAAGGTTAGGCTAACATTGGTTGTAACAATTTAAGGTTAGGTTATAATAGATTATAATAATTTATTTAGATTAGGTTACATAGAGATTTGTGTATATAAGGTTTATTCACATAGAGGCATATAAACATTACAATTTTATAACATGCATATATAGAAACTTAAAAACAGCCAAATTTAGGGACATACCAATTTAAGTCTACAAAAGTCCAAAAACATACAAATTCAGAAAAATAAAAACGCAAAAATATAAAGACAGAAATATGTGAACATCGTAATAGAGATACCATATCTTACAGGATTAACAATATCTATAAACCTAACAATATCCCAGCCATACTATAGATATCTAATATCAAAATCTAGAGCATCGATAAACTTAAAATTCCAAAAATACATCATCTCCATACAGATTAACCGACGCTATAAAATAAACGCGAAGAAACAAAAAATCGATATCGACGGTGTCACGCGACCGCTCACGAGTAAGTTCACCGTCTTCCGTCGACGATTATTCAATTTTGCGGGTCACCTTGGAGGCCACGCATCCTGCAAGAAAAGAGAGAACTAATTCAATAATCATAGTGAACTCGTTCAGTGTTGACAGTCACGGTTGCGTCAATGGTGTCTCGTGCGTGAGTTTTCCGGAATGCATGTTCCGTTCTGTTTTTCCTGCTCTAAATAACGCTCGTTTGCTCGACCTCCTTTTCCGGTTACGTTACTTTTCAACGGCTGAGAACAGAAATAACCGGTTTGTACAATCTTGTACAATCAAGGATGATTGATTAAAAATTAATAACTGAGTCCATCATGACACCTTTGCTTCAAATACATTTGCAAAATAAACCGTTAATAAAAAGTATGTTCAAGAAAAAATGTTGCAAAGACTCGAAGCAACAGGTGTCGAGTGAATTCAATTTAAACGCACTGCCAATTTCTGTCTCTTCGCTTGCACCGCGCTCTTTCACTATTCGCACGTTCAAATTTCCCGCCAAGTCGGGTTTCTTATCTCCTTCCAAAAGAATCGTTCGGAAAGCAACCGACATTCTAATAATGCTTTTCTGGAGCGATCTCGATGCTTCGTGGATAAATTAATTAAAGATGAGACGCAATGTTCCAGGTATAGTTCGTTTTCCTTATAAGCGACGCATGCGCACTGAATGGCGACGAAAGCGACTAAACGCAGCTCGAGTGGCGCTGAGTACCGCGGTGTCGCCTACTCAACTCCAAGAAGGAAAACGACGCATCGCGAAAGTGGTCTCGTTTGCTTCACCTGCAGCGTTTGCTGTATCCTCAGCCTAATTTGCACATGTCTGGCCACGTTACTGGTGCTTGTCGATCAAAAAGTGGAGGCAGCCGTCCTTCAATACCGTGAGTGAATTTTGTGTCGGCAAGTGTGCGTAGTAAACTCATGACTCACAGTCGGGTCTATCATTGGCGGGAAATTTAAAGTCGTTTAAACCCATTACTACTTTAGTGTCTGTAACTATTATCCAAAACATGAACTATTGATTGTGATTAACTTGTTGTTGTTAAATATTGAATATTAAGGGATTACTTGCTATAATATATTAAATTATTATTTTTAATAAAATATGTGTTTTATCAGAATTATTTAATATATATGTCGTATTTTAAATTTGATTTAATATTTTGTAATATGTTACGCAAAATTTCAGAGTTCAGTTTATGAAAATTGAAATTATAGAGATTATCGAATATTATCTAATATGGAGCGCTCGAAAATTTGTAGTTTAATGATAACACATTCGAGTGTTGATAACGATATACTTCCATCCGAAAAGATATGTTAATTGGTTTCATAAATAATTTCGATTTTTATGATCTTTACATTATTTTTTATATCCCTAGATTTTTATACATTTTTTATATCATACCAGCAATGTAAAGCAGAAGTATCCCTTTCTATTTTAGCGATCACAGAACGAATTAAGTCTATGGAACAAAATTGCCCGCCAACGAGCCTCAACGAATCGAATGGATTCTATAATTAAAATCGCATAAACCCAGTGCACAAATGGCGTTAAGCTTAAAATGTCTCTTTCTGCCCCGCGGCAGAATACTTTCGACCGTTTATTTTTGCCGCAAACACATTGCCCAGGAATTTTCCACCGGTATTGTCAGCTTATCTCACACGTTCAAACATTTTTATCTTGCGACGGGAATGCAAAACACTACTTGATCCTCTTCGTGCAATATCCCTGCTGACACTCGCATTTTTATCCCGTATGTTTTTATTCTTTTTTTAGGTTTTACCACAATGAACAAGGACACCATTTCCGATTTGTCGTTCCGTTTGCCGAAGGAGGTGAAACCCTTGCACTATGATGTATATTTGCATCCAGACTTGAACAAGGGCACCTTCCAAGGCAAAGTCACTATACTGATCGATGTTCTGGACACGAGGAGGTTCATAGCGCTGCATCAGAAGGAACTGAATATTACGTCTACGGTGTTGAAGACGTATGATCGGGAGGAAAATTATGAAATGGAGGTGCTGGATGTTGTACAGATCCCGAAACACGAGATGTTCGTGGTGGGGACCAAGAATGAACTGCATACGGGACTTTATAATTTGAGCATCGAGTTCAATGGCGCTTTGCAACCTGATAAAATTGTTGGGTTTTACTCGAGCAAATATACTGACTCGCAGAATAGGACTAGGTGAGGACTTTAGGGTTGAAGAAGAGTAAATTTCTAACTTGATGAATTTCTGTATTTCTAAATTTCTAATTTGTTGAATTTTTAAATTTCCGATTTTCCAATACGTGGTAATTCAACGCGTAGTAATTCCACGCATAGCAATTCAATACGTTGTAATTCCACGCGTGGTAATTCCACGCGTAGTAATTCCAAGCGTGGTACTTCGACGCGTGGTAATTCCAAGCGTGGTAATTCCAAGCGTGGTAATTCAAAGCGTGGTACTTCCACGCGTGGTAATTCCAAGCGTGGTACTTCCACGCGTGGTAATTTCAAGCGTGGTAATTCCACGCGTGGTAATTCCACGCGTAGTAATTCCAAGCGTGGTACTTCGAGGCGTGGTAATTCCAAGCGTGGTAATTCCAAGCGTGGTAATTCAAAGCGTGGTACTTCCACGCGTGGTAATTCCAAGCGTGGTACTTCCACGCGTGGTAATTTCAAGCGTGGTAATTCCACGCGTGGTAATTTCAAGCGTGGTAATTCCACGCGTGGTAATTCCAAGCGTGGTGATTCCACGCGTGGTAATTCCAAGCGTGGCACTTCGACGCGTAGTAATTCGGCGCGTGGTAATTCCACGCGTGGTAATTCCAAGCGTGGTAATTCCACGCGTGGTAATTGCACGCGTGGTAATTTCAAGCGTGGTAATTCCACGCGTGGTAATTCCAAGCGTGGTAATTCCACGCGTGGTAATTCCAAGCGTGTTAATTTCACGCGTGGTAATTCCAAGCGTGGTACTTCGACGCGTGGTAACTCCAAGCGTGGTAATTCGATGCTTTGTAATTCTACGCGCAATCCTCGCCCACTGATGGATCCGTGTTTTTCCTTAATAATTCTAATGTGCCGTATTCCCAAACTTCCAAAATTCTACATTCTCAAATTTCTGCATTTCCAAATTCCTAAATTCCCAAATATCTAAGTATGCACTTTCCCAAATTTCCAAATATCTAGAATTCTCGAATCCACATCATCGACAACTCCACAAATTGAAAATTCACAGTCAACCCTTTCAACAGATATATCGCCACATCAAAGTTCGAACCAACATACGCAAGAAGAGCGTTTCCATGTTTCGACGAGCCAGCGTTCAAAGCGGAATTCACTGTGAAACTAGTACATCCAACCGGAGAGTACAATGCCTTATCAAACATGAATTCCGAGGTACACCACCAATATCACCCCATCATTTCTTTCAACCGTATCAACTAATGATTTTTCATCGATTTATGTTTAACAATTTACTTCAATGTTTATTTCAATTTTCAGTGTACAGAAATGAATCAACCATCCCAAGGATTAACAACGGTGACATTTGCTAAAAGCGTGCCGATGTCCACGTACTTAGCTTGTTTCATAGTCAGCGATTTCGTGGCGCTCACCAAAATGGCGAACGGTCTCGATGGCCGTCAGTTTCCGGTTAGCGTGTATACGACCAGAGATCAGCAACAGAAAGGATGGTTTGCTCTCGATGTTGGTGTGATGATTATCGAATACTATATCAAGCTGTTTGGTATTGATTATCCTTTACCAAAACTTGGTGAGTCATTTTCTACTTTTCGTTTTTTAACGAAATTGTCATTTTTTCTTATTTATGAGTTTGACATTGTTTTGTATTTTAAGTAAATTATATTTATTATATTGTAATATAATTATGTTATATAATGTATAATTTGTTATATTATAACATTGTACATATATTTTATTACATTGTAACATTTTTGTTATATTGGCATGTAGTGTATCGAACTAAAATTCATTTAAAATTTAAACAAAATTGACTTTGATCTTTTCAGATATGGCGGCCATTCCAGACTTCGTATCCGGTGCCATGGAAAATTGGGGACTTGTCACATACAGAGAAGCAAGATTATTATTCGACGAGAAGTCGAGTGCCACTTCAAAGACCTATGACATCCTCACTATAATTAGTCACGAGTTTGCTCATATGTGGTTTGGTAATTTGGGTGAGCATCGATAATCAAAGTTTACTTAAGTTTTTGTTAAGCTTGTTAATATTGTTGATTGTAAGAATTTACTTTTTTGTCTTTTTTCAGTCACTATGTCCTGGTGGAACGATTTGTGGCTGAACGAGGGTTTTGCATCCTTCATGCAATACAAAAGTGCTGATGGTGTTTTCCCTGGTTGGGGTCTGGTTAGTTATTTATTCTAGCGTTCTTGCGAAGCTTTCATAAAATTATGAATCTGTGATTATTACCTAATCAATCGTGTTACTAATTTTGTTACTCAGTTATGTTACTACGTAATTTTATTACTATTTTTCACAGATGGAAATGTTCCTCGTCGAACAAATGCACTCAGTCTTCGTAACAGACGCAAAATTGAGTTCCCACCCCATCGTCCAAACAGTCAGCAACCCCGACGAGATAACAGCAATCTTCGACGAAATTTCTTACAAAAAGGTGACTACCACTCACCAAAATTAAATGAAATATTTCTTCCTTGCTCCAAATTGCATCTTCATTCATTTTGTTCAGGGTTCCTCAGTTATTCGAATGATGGAAAATTTCATAGGACCCGACGTGTTCTACGGTGCCATCACTGCCTATTTGAACAAATTCAAGTATCACAACGCGGAGACCGCTGATCTTTTCAAGATATTGCAAGACGCCTCTCCGGATAAATTGAACGTAACTGCTATTATGGATACGTGGACCAGACAGAAAGGATTTCCGGTTGTTAACGTGAAAAGAACGGGCAATAACTATATGCTGACTCAGAAGCGATTCCTCGCTGATCCGGATGCTCAGTTCGATGTTTCAGAGTCGGAATATGGGTGAGATTTAATTATTAAATTATTGAGACCATAATGGACTTATTAGGACGATTTTATAATTCAGTAGTTAAGATTTGTAAATGTAGAATTATATTTTTAACAATGAGTACTGTATGTGATGGTTGAAATTATTTGACTTTAAAGGTACAAGTGGACCATACCCATCACTTACATCTCCAACAAAACATCCAAACCTGCGCTTCTGTGGTTCAACAAAGATGCTAGCTACTGTAATTATTCTTTGGTCATCTTTCAAGTCTTGACATTTTTTAACTTTGATAGAAATCTACATCTAAATATTTATACTGAAGAAATTTTCCTCTAGTAAATATGACGAAGTACTAAAAGGGATTCTTTATTTGCAGTACTAATCGAGTTTAAGGAGCCACAGGAGTGGATCAAGTTCAATGCAGATGAAGTCGGCTATTATCGAGTGAATTACGAGACGAGCGAATGGAACGCTCTCAACAAACTTCTCCAATCTGCTCACACGGTAAAGTAGATACCTACTTTACTAACAGTACATATCTTTTAGGTTAAGTTAATTTACAAGTTACATATTTTCATATATTTATTAGTTATATATAATTAATTAAAAAGGGTGAACGTCCTTTATAAATATAATACATTATTTAATAATACATAACTCGGGAAAATTTCGAAATACTACCATGTTTGAATTTTGATTAAATTTTGTAAACATTTACAGATATCTTCTTTTTCAACAAAGAACTTATTTGCTTAAAAGATTGATACTGGAGCATGGTAGATTTCTGAAGTTTCAGTCATAAATTTTACGCTACGTTAAATAAAATTAGGTATGATTGAAATAGTTCTTCAAATGTTAAGACAGTGACCTTCATTTACAGAGGTTGTCGGTGTCGGATAGAGCACATCTTTTGGAAGACTCCTTCAGCTTAGCAAGCGCTGGAGAACTCGAATATGAAATAGCGATGAACATGACAGGGTATCTCTCCAGAGAAAGCCACCCCATTCCGTGGAGCGTTGCGTCCTCCAAATTGACTGCTATCGACACCCTTTTGTCGTCAACACCCTCCTCAGCCAAATTCAAGGTACATTTTTCTAGTACACCTCTTCAAGGTATATCAAACTTGTCAAGCTAAACTTGTTGAATCAAATTAAACTTGTTGAGCTAAATTTGTTAAACCGAACTAAACTTGTCAAGTAAAACTTGTTAAACTAAACTAAACTTGTTAAACCAAACTAAACTTGTCAAGTTAAACTTGTTAAACTAAACCAAACTTGTCAAGTTAAACTTGTTAAACTAAACTAAACTTGTCAAGCTAAACTTGTTCAACTAAACTAAACTTATCAAGTTAAACTTGTTCAACTAAACTAAACTTGTCAAGCTAAACTTGTTAAACCAAATTAAACTTGTCAAGTTAAACTTGTTAAACTAAACTAAACTTGTCAAGTTAAATTTATTAAACTAAGCTAAACTTGTGGACCTAAACTTGTTAAACTAAACCAAACTTGTTGACCTAAACTTGCTAAACTATATCTCAAATAAACTTTCCCATTCAGCAATACGTAAGAAATTTGGTGAGCTCCATCTACGAAGAAGTAGGGTGGACCGTGGACAGCAACGAGGATCGCATTCGCTTGTACGTTTCCTTATTCATAAAAAAACATTCTCTAACAATTAAACAGCGTATTCCATCACGTTATCATTATATTTACCCAGGAAACTTCGAACGGCGATTCTCGGACTGGCCTGCTCAGTAGAACACGGAAAGTGCCTAGAGGACGCTGGAAAATTGTTCAAGAACTGGACAGAGAACCCCAAGGATGTTCGTCCACATCCTGACATTCGCAGCTTAGTTTATTATTACGGTAAATTGCTTATAGTCCGCTGATATTGTTTCAAGAATAGGTAGTTATTAGTTTCTTCTTGTTTTAGGAATGCATCACGTTGGCGATGAGGCTTCGTGGAACATCGTGTTCAAGAAGTTTGTCGCTGAGAGCGACGCTGCGGAGAAGCTGATGCTGCTACGGGGACTGACTGCCATACGATCTGTCTGGATTTTGAACAAGTAATTTTTCTATCATCAACTATTTAGACATTTGAAGATATGATGTGAAGATTATATGAACTTGACAACTTACAGATGATTTCCAGATTTAATGATTCAAACACAAAAAAAAAATTATGTCCACATCTAAAGTGTAGAACTAGAACATTTTTAAAAGTAACAATCACATCTTCCTCTATTAAATTCTCACCCTCTTTCGTTTCAGATTCATCACAACAGCCACAGACGAGAACTATGTCCGCTCTCAAGACTTTTTAAACTGCTTAACCGCCATATCTGAGAATCCTCTGGGAACACCATTGGTCTGGGATTGGGTACGATCCAACTGGGACTTCTTGGTGAACAGATACACCTTGAACGACCGGTACCTAGGTTCGTTGATTCCATCGATCACCAAGACCTTCGCTACGGAGACTCGTCTGGAAGAAATGAAGGCATTCTTTGCGAAATACCCAGACGCTGGCGCTGGCGCCATGAACCGAGCAAAAGCGTTGGAAACTGTATCGAACAACATCAAATGGTTGGTGAAGAACCGGGAGAAATTGGACAATTGGTTAAAAGCTTATGGACAATGTGATTGCGATTGAAGAGAAATTAGTGATTTCCGAAGACTATAAATATTTACATAAACTTAACCGGAAGATGGCAATTGTGGCAATTTGCAGAGAATCGACTGAAATTGGTTACTTAAATATTTTTAAAAAATAGTACACAAAATTTGAAAACTTATAGAGCCACCGTCATTTGAAGGTTAAGTTAAATGGTAGTAAAAAAGATTCTATCAATTTGATCTCTTTAAATCACATTTTACAGAAATTTTCATATAAATTATAATTTTCTGAGAGTCGAGGTTAGAAATCAAAGCTTTGTTCATTATTCTTTTTGGAAACAGATATACTTAAATATTTGTTCTCAGGACAACGAGGAACATGCTTTATAAAACGTGCATTTAACTTTTTTACTTCACACATTTTGTAAGAATGTATACAAGAAGCTTTGTAATGTTTTTTCAACGAATAAAACACGGTACAAATGAATGTCGTTTCTTCTCAAAAACTCCCATAATTTGTTTCTATTTTGCATATTTATTTTTGTAATCTATTTGCAGGTATAATTTGACGCGTGATAATTCGACGTGTGGTAATTCGGCGCTTGGTAATTCGACGCGTGGTAATTCGACGCGTGGTAGTTCGATGCGTGGGAGTTCCACGCGTAGTAATTCGATGGGTGGGAGTTCCACGCGTAGTAATTCGACGCGTGGTAGTTTGATGCGTGGGAGTTCCACGCGTAGTGATTCGACGCGTGGTAATTCGATGCGTGGGAGTTCCACGCGTAGTAATTCGATGCGTGGGAGTTCCACGCGTAGTAATTCGATGGGTGGGAGTTCCACGCGTAGTAATTCGACGCGTGGGAGTTCCACGCGTAGTGATTCAACGCGTGGTAATTCGATGCGTGGGAGTTCCACGCGTGGTAATTCGATGCGTGGGAGTTCCACGCGTAGTAATTCGATGCGTGGGAGTTCCACGCGTGGTAATTCGATGCGTGGGAGTTCCACGCGTAGTAATTCGACGCGCGATAGTTCGGTGCGTGGGAGTTCTACGCGTAGTAATTCGACGCGTGGTAATTCGTCGCGTGGTAATTCGATGCGTGGTAATTCCACGCGTGGTAATTTGACGCGTGGTAATTCGACACGTGGTAATTCGACGCGTGGTAATTTGTTCCTCTTTTTCCTTACTTTTCAAATATATTTTCGGATACATTTTGATACTAATTCCCTACTTAGACAACTAATCAAACAACAGATCAGATCTACTTTAATCTTCAATCGAAGATCCAATCAATCAACTATCAACTGAGGTAGTCAGATCAAATCAATTGTATTAAACATAGATCAGTATTATCACCTCGTGAATTCACTGCAACTAATATCATGGAGTGCCTGCAATTGTTCATTTTTCCCAGACAATTGAATTGGATGCATCGGCCGATCGAAACCATGTAAACTGATAAATGTGAATCGTTCGACACTTGAAATCATCCGGTTGTAATAGTCCGCCTCTTCTATCGATTGCCTCGTCATCACGGGAGACCTGATAATCCACCAATTGATCCGTCATTGACAAAACGAGCCACGTAAATTGATTCGTTGAACAAACCGACCGAAATGGAGCTTTCGCAAATATGTGGATTATTCTTTGGTCACGTTTCGATGGCTTGAAACAAAAGATTTCTAAAGGCAATCGTTCGGAAAGAGCGAAAGCTTGTCGACTTTAATAGTTGAATTTGGACCTCAGGCTATCTGAAAAGAGTTGAGAAAACAGTTCGCTCCTCTTCGCACTAAAATTTAACTCCGCAAATATCTTTTGTGTCAAACATTTTATTTACATTCGATCCTTAATTAAGTATAATAAATGTACGTCATAACCGAATTAAACTTTGCCTCCGAAAGGTTAAATATGCTTGACCATCGGAGATATTTTTCGTCGAAAAGTTGTCGCGTGAAAAGTCATCCATTATCGGCGGTTAGTCTTCGTCGAATAATAAATAGCTACTGAGGACTAACTAGTATCTAAAGATTTCAATGGAAGCCGGCAACTAGCCTTCATAACTGCTGCTTTTGGGCGGTCTCCATTCAGTCGCTGAATGGACCTTTGATTAGCATAGTAAATTGACACCCATCGATTTCGTTTGTACAAGAATAACGTTTCGACCGTGAGATTTGTGGACGAAACCCGAAATAGACCGACAATTAAGGGACTTTTGGAGAAGCTTGTAATTAAGTCGTGTCATGATTGCTTTTAATGTCACATACATACGTTACTTAAACTACAAGCATTTTATAAAGTACTGGAACTTCATGGTAATTTGTAAAATTTATTTAGATGAAGCTTAAAGATGAATCAGTCGATGCAACTATTTTATGAATTAATTGTATAAAATATTTTTAGTGAATTAATTGTTTGAAATATTTTATGAATTAATTGTTTGAAATGTTTTTATTGAATTAATTGTTTGAAATATTTTTATTGAATTAATTGTCTAAAATATTTCATGAATTAAATTGTCTACCCCCAAAGGTAAATTGTCCCGTCACTACCTAACTTCCTAAAGAACGTACAACAAAATGGCCGTCGCCAATCACCAAATAAACTTATCAATCCCATCAAAATTAATCACATAGATTATTAATCATGTTTAAGGGTAAAGGTTTTCAATGTTGATGTAAAAAACAGCTACATTCATCTGTCTAAGAGCAGTATTATCGTAAGAATAATTTATAAAGGCAGCATCGACCGATCGCCTTTGTAATCTAGCTAATTTCTCGACTCGCCGACCTCCTGCCCACAATTTCATCGTTATCCAAGGAACGTGTGACGTACGAACGTTTTCTTCACTAAAGAATCGTGTTGACGTCACGACTCTCTTCATCCAATTCATCACTTATCTTCATTCGCCATTATCTTCGGTTTCTTTCGCGAATCGCGTGTCGAATAAATCTGGCTCCCGTTTTTAGTCCAGTTTGCGGTAAATTAACTGATTCTACGTTTTAATTTCTTTGGACGTCTGCCAGGAATCTGATCGTTCTCGCAGTTCAAATTGTAATCAAAGTTGCTTTAAAACTTGATCGTTGATTGTGGATACATAAATTGATCGGAACATTTATTCTCAATGATGGTTAGATTAGGTTTTGAATCAAACTTGATTTTGTAATGTCAGACACCTAAAAATGTCATAACAGTTTTGTTTTCATAATCCAAAAACTTTCATTCAATTCTATTGAATCTTATTGATCGTGCGCGTGACGAGTTAATTCGTTCTTAAGATCCTTTCCAAGAGTCAAAGTTTAATCGTGATAATCCCCAGCTGGTGAAGCGTTAATTAAATTTATAATATACAAGAGAGGACTTCGCGACTCTTCGTTTCCATCAGATGGATTAAACATTGATTTAATAAGGAAACAAAGAAGGTGCCTCAAAATTAATCTTAACTTTCAGGATGAATATTATTTCAAAATTTTCTGGAGTAAGAAGTTTGTTTAAAAACTTGTTAGTTAATTTTATTTACATCATTCATAAAAAATTCGTTTACATTAAACACATATTTGTTGACTGAACAAATGTTCCATTTTCAATATTAACAAAGTTCAACCCTGAAAAGAGAGTAAATGAAAAAGAGATAGAAGAAGAAAAAAGAGTAAGTAATAAAATATAGAACAGTTACAAGGTTTCCTTAATAAAACGCGAAACTGATATATCAGAAAAGAATAGAAAAGAAGCTCCTTAAAGAAACGGGAGAGGAATGAACAAAATGTCCGTAAAGTATCACAAGTTCCAGAAAGGTGTAATAACGCGTCATCACGGAAATAAGCTCCCAGCTTCTTACTCGAAGAAAAAGTTCGAAATTCGTTGTCACTTTCTGCTACTGTTTGTCCAAGGGGATTGATAAAGCTTCGAACACTGTCTATTTACAAAAATAGACCACCTGTATCGATTCGAAGAACTTCCGATGTGACGCTCCGCAGATCGTTATCTGAGATAATAATTTTTATGCCTGAAATGTACATACGTAGCCCAAGCGATTAAAAGCTCCAGCACTTATTGGATTTTATCGACAGATAAGATTTATGACATTTTCAGATTTTTAATTTTCCAATAATGCAATATAGGAGGTTGTAATGTGAGGTCTGGTAATCAAGTATAGTACACCCGGTATTCATATTAATTAATCAAAGATTCGATTCGAAACTAATTTATTCAACATTTTCATTTCACTTTTCCTGTTTCGTTTTATTATTCATTGATTTCGAGACGCTTATTAGTAGCTAATTGACGCAAGAATTTGCATATGGATTCATATGATAAAAACACCTGCTTTGCATGGACATTTCGTTAAATATTTGATTTCGTATTTCGAGGATACAAGTTGTTCTCAAGGTTACTTGTGAAGTTGCTTGAAAAAATTAAAAAAAAATTTTAACTCGTAGAAGTTATTAATTTGTTAGAATATTCGATTGGAAGATATTGCTGATGTGATTCTAAATAAGATTTCCCTTTGCAAAAAATGCACTTGAAGCTTCGTTTTTGAATCATTAAGGAAAAACATGGACCAATAAGAGAGCGAGGGTTACGCGTGCGCAGACGAGAGAGCGACAGTTTCGAATCTAGCGGCGCATAGTAATTCGACGCGTGGTGATTCACGCAGAGAAATTCAGCGCGTGGTAATTCGACGCGTGGTAATTTCACGCGTAGTAATTCGACGCGTGGTAACTGCAGGCGTAGTAATTCAATGCGTGGTGACTGCAGGCGTAGTAACTCAATGCGTGGTAATTCGATGCGTGTGAGTTCCACGCGTAGTAATTCCACGCATGGTAATTCGACGCTTGGTAATTCGACGCGTAGTAATTCGATGCGTGTGATTTCCACGCGTGGTAATTCGACGCTTGGGAACTCGACGCGTGGTAATTCGACGCTTGGGAACTCGACGCGTGGTAATTCGATGCGTCGGAGTTCCACGCGTGGTAATTCGATGCGTAGGAGTTCCACGCGTGGTAATTCGATGCGTAGGAGTTCCACGCGTGGTAATTCGACGCTTGGGAACTCGACGCGTGGTAATTCGATGCGTCGGAGTTCCACGCGTGGTAATTCGATGCGTAGGAGTTCCACGCGTGGTAATTCGATGCGTAGGAGTTCCACGCGTGGTAATTCAACGCGTGGTAATTCGACGCTTGGTAATTCGACGCGTAGTAATTCCACGCGTGGTAATTCGACGCGTGGTAATTCGACGTTTGGCAATTTGGTGGCGTAGTAATTCAACGCGTGGTAATTCGACGCTTGGCAATTTGATGGCGTGGTAATTCAATGATACATCTTGCTACTAGAATGTTAAAGTGTTCTTTCAAGAACAAATCGAATACGACAAAATTATTACTGAAATTTGCGATTCCAATTGAATCGCAATTGAATTAATTTGAATAATTGTTCGATTAACGGAATAATCAATTCAGAATTGTAAAGAGCGTCGGGACTTCCTATTTGTGGTCCTATCGAATAAATTCAGCTGTGTATACCGATTTTGTAATATCATAAGAGACACTCCTCTGTTAGTTAAGGTGAAAAAACACGGTAGGCAGACAAATTATTCAGTTTCTATCGTCGCGGACCTTTTCCCTTCATTTTTACGAGAGGAATAATAGCTTGTCCCAGTTTTCATGAATCATTCAATCAATATTCCACTTTCATCGAACTCCATTCGTTCTTCGTATATTTTACATTTATTTCGCAGTGTCTTAAAGCGAATAAATTTAATGAGGTATGTTTAATGGACGGTGAAAGATTGGCTGGGTATGATAAAATTGAATATAGTGATAACGCTGTAAATCAGTAAAATTGTAAATCAATAAAACGGTAAAATGATGACACGACGAAATAATAAATTGATAAGGAGACAGAATGATAAAATGGTACAATGTTAATGTGATAAAGTGGCTAAGTAATGGAATGGTATAATGATAAAAGGATAAAATAAAAAAATTGTGAAATGATATAATGTTAATGTGATGAAGTGACAAAATAATGGAATGCTAAAATGATAAAATAACAAAGCAAGAAAATGATAAAAAGATACAATGCTAATATGATGAAGTGACAAAGTGATAAAATGGTAAAATGATGAAACTAAAAAATAATAAAATGATACAATGGTACAATGCTAATATGACAAAGTGACAAAATAATAAAATGGTCAAAATGATGAACCACAAAAATATTAAAAAGAAAAATAAAACAGAAAATTATTCCAGTAAAAAATTCGCAAACGAGTCTACAGGAGCCCAACAGTTTTTCAGCTCAGTATTAAACAGAAAATGGTCAGATTTCGTCAGTGAATTGCGATCGCAATAACCGATAACGGGAAAGAGACAAATTAGCTTTCAGTGCTGAAAGCTATCCCAATTACCTTCTTATCGATGTTCCTATCTTCTATGAATAAAAAAGGAATAAAAGAAAGCATGAAAGCTGCCCACTTTCCAGAATCATTTGGTACACCCACGAATTTACCGATTACTTATCGCGTTAATCGAACTTTATCGTTTGCGAACGTGGCTGGAATTTCGCTGAAAAATCGACTGCAACTCTAACTCATACAAACTTGAAAAAAAAACACAAAGAAAAATAAACAAAAAATTATTTCTGTATAAAAAACAACAAATAGCTAATAATTGATGTTCAATAAAATTATTTGCATAGAAATTACAAAATGACCAAAATGGTGTAACTTACAAGTTGTTAGTTTTTTTAAGCGAAATATGTGGATTTCGTAAAAAGTGTACAGAGCTTAATATTTTATTTTTAAGAAATAGTAGTAGAAATATATATTAAGTTCAATTTCGAATTCGTTATTCTGCAATCTCGTCTTCTGCTTTCGTGCACATCATCGCGTGTAACAACTTGATAAATCATTTAACCTTGATTCATTTTTCAGCATACCATGAATTTTGATGGCGGACATCGAATAAACAGTCAGCGATTGTTTTCAAATTTCTATGAATAAATCATGAATATGATGGTTCCTTTTCGTCAAAACTGTAGAAACAAGATGTTTTCACGGTTTACATGATTCTTAATATCTTTTAAAGGGAGCAAGTATCAATACGGTCGTTGTTTAATTACGCTACATCATCCTGCACACAAAATTTCCTCTGAATTTGTAAAACGCAGTCACTTCTCGAAATAGGAGATAGGAGAATATTGCTTGAACGCATTATAATTGGCTGCTTGCCACATCCAAAAGCAAAATGAACCTCGTCTAGTTCAGTTGTTGCTTTAAATAAAATTCAAATACCAAACGTCGAAAAAATGCAGAAATAATATGAAATGGAGTAGTGGTACATGGTAAATTCGAGCTATATTACCACGCACTAAATTGGTATTTTTTTTTTATAAGCTCGTATTATATCGCCACGCATTATATGGCATGAGTGGAATTCCCACGCGTTATATTGCCATGAGTGGAATTTCCATGCGTTATATCGCCACGCGTGGAATTGGTTCGCGTTATATCGCCACGCGTAGAATTTCCACGCGTTATATCGCCATGAGTGGAATTCCCACGCGTTATATTGCCATGAGTGGAATTTCCATGCGTTATATCGCCACGCGTAGAATTTCCACGCGTTATATCGCCATGAGTGCAATTCCCACGCGTTATATTGCCATGAGTGGAATTTCCATGCGTTATATCGCCACGCGTGGAATTGGTTCGCGTTATATCGCCACGCGTAGAATTTCCACGCGTTATATCGCCATGAGTGGAATTCCCACGCGTTATATCGCCATGAGTGGAATTTCCACGCGTTATATCGCCACGCGTAGAATTTCCACGCGTTATATCGCCATGAGTGCAATTCCCACGCGTTGTATTGCTATGAGTGGAATTCCCACGCGTTATATCGCCACGCGTGGAATTGGTTCGCGTTATATCGCCACGCGTGGAATTGGTTCGCGTTATATCGCCACGCGTAGAATTTCCACGCGTTATTTCGCCATGAGTGGAATTCCCACGCGTTATATCGCCACGCGTGGAATTGGCTCGCGTTATATCGCCATACGCTATATTGCCACACATTATATCGCCATACATCATATCACCACGCGTTATATCACCATTCGTCAAATTTTACCTTGCATTTCCACAAATTTTTCATAATCAAACATAATAAAAAATAATAATAATTTCACAAAAACAAGAGACCAGAAATAAACCAAGTATAACATACCCTACATAGATGTACATATGTAATATTTTCATTGAACCGAAATGTAATGAAATTGATTACCAAGAGCAACACGATCGGTTTTATTCTTATCTCCAGCGTAGTCCATTCGACTGCCCATTCAATTGGCCATATTTCCAACGCTACATCAATTATTCAACAGTTCGGCACAAGCGATTTCGCGCCGCGGTTAATTAGTTTGATGATTCTTGTCCGTTTAATTAAAAACTGTTTTCAACGGTTTCTGGTATACGACTCTTTCCTGTCCTTTCAACGCGATCAACGACACGTGCAATTCTCCTATACATGTTTAATGAGCGATGCTGTTTTGTAATTCCAGCGGTCAAACGAATTGAATGGTTGTTTGCATCAACATATCTTTAAACTGTACGCACATGTAACAACACCATAAAGAACGGGTTAAGGTAAATGTTTGCGTACGCATGCTGTTACACGGCAGGAAATTTGATGTATGAGAATGGCTATATACGGTGTATAGAGTGGTGAACGGTTATATTGGAAATTTGGAGACATGGGAAATTTAGGAATTTTGGGGAGTTTTAGGAGTATGAGAAGTTGGGGAATTTTGGGAATTTTGGGAACTTTTGGAATTTTTGGAATTTTGGGAATTTTGGGAACTTTGGGAACTTTGGGAATTTTTGGAATTTTGGGAATTTTGGGAATTTTAGGAATTTTAAGAACTTTAGGAATTTTGGGAATTTTGGGAATTTTAGGAATTTTAAGAACTTTGGAAATTTTTGGAATTTTGGGAATTTTGGAAATTTTTAGAATTTTGGAAATTTTAGGAACTTTGGGAATTTTGGGAATTTTGGAAATTTTAGGAACTTTGAGAATTTTGGGAATTTTGGGATTTTTGGGAATTTGGGGAATTTTTGAAATTTTAGGAATTTGGGGAATTTTGGGAGTTTGGGGATTTTTGGGAATTTTTGAAATTTTATGAACTTTGGGAATTTTGGAATTTTGACAGATTAGAACAATTTGGAGAATTTGGAAAGTTTAGGGAAATTGTGCAATTGGTGCAATTTGAGTATTTAAAAAATTCGGGGACATCTTAGATTTCTGAGAATTTATGAATTTTTTAGATTTCCATTTTGGAAAACTTAGTAAAATAGTCAGAGACATTTCGTAATTTGAGAATTTCGAAATTGAAGGATTTTAAAATTCAACATTTTCAAAAGCGTTTATTAAAAGACCTTTAATTAAAAAATATCCCCGTAATGAAGAGTACAGTGTTACAAAGCAATTTTCCCTTCAAAAAGAGTCACGTTTCGATTAAAATACGAATTGACATTTTAAAGCTTTGCCTTTCACCTTTTCCGCATCGAACTGAACAGTATTTTCCCTATATCTCCGATTTATCAAACTCTTTTACAAACCAACGGTATTGAAAAGCTTTAAAAAAAAAGTGTTGATGTTTCAAGGATTAAATTTTTCCATCCATGCAATTTTCAGTTCGATCTCGACTATCTTTCAACCTGATCGTTGCCAGTTCCAATTCCGTTCGCGTGGAAATTTTTGCCGTTGTTTGTCATAGTTCCTGAATACAAATCGCCGTTTCGACCAGCGTTCGTCTAAATCCGGTGCATCAACGCGAAAACGCGTGAACTTCCAACCTTTCGTAGGACTCGGCGAACTATGAAGCAGATCGATCGATAAACCACGACAATGGGCGTGGAGAAATGTTAACGAGATGACGTTGGATTTCAGGAAAAGAAATTTCTTTTTTCGAATTCGACCTTTTGGCTATTTTTCCTGAAATTGTAACTTATACTATCGTATTCTGTAAGATGTCACTAACCACTAAGACGTCATTTTAAACAACATTCAGGACTTTTGCAGCTGCAGGACAAAATTAAAGAATTATTAAATTTTTTGTTAAAAAATTTATTTAGTCACTTATGATTATTTATATTATATAGTGTTTAATGATTTATTTTTAGTTATGTATGTTGAGTCAGAAATTTTTTATTTATGTTCTTCATCAATTTAAAAAATTGTTTATCAAATAATTTTTTATGTTCTTTATCAATATATAATTTTTATTATGAAGTTATTTATTTTGTTAGTTATAACAAGTTTGTTATCAATTTTTTATGAATGTCTACATAATTCATTATATGATGAGATTATTATGTAAAAATTATTTATTGTTGACTGTAAGTATAGTCTTCTATAGTCTCTTCATATATTGCAGATTTGCAACTTCATAATTTTCCTTCAAATAAATTTTCACAACCACAAAATATTTATTTATCATCACCTGAGTGCAACATAAGAGAATCATCTTTTAAATTGCACAACAAAAGATTAAAAAATAGTCATGTAACAAGAGGTTAAAATTAAATTTGGTTAAGCAAATGTTTAAGAAACATCGTTAAAATGTTTGAAGTCGAAGAATTTTTATTAGCAATTGAGTTGGAATTTTGTGTACCTAATGAAGCAGATTATTAAGTAAGAATGGAATAAAATATAAGGTTTATCGAATCGTTTCTGCTTCCGTAGCACCGATATTGATCTACCGAAATAACGAAGAAACTTTGTGCAAACACTTTTTCGATCCAATTTTCTTATCAAATTATAAACGCGTTTGAGTCGTAGTTATTCGCACGAGTGGGCCAGATAATTCAAACAGAGAGGAAGAAGTATTGGGTTTGTCGAGAAATATTAGTTCGTCGTTGAGGAAAAATTATTGCATTTGTCGAAACTCTTGTTTATTGTCGTTAGTAAGATATTTCTTTGGGATGAAGATCTGACGATGAGAGAATTATGTGGAGAGAAGAGAATACATGGTAATTATTGTTAGCAAGACTATAAGTAATAATAGTGATGATGGTTTGTAATAATAATAGTTTCAGTGATATAAAAAATTTTCATAGTTGAAACTTTACATTTAATATGTAAGTTAACGTAACATAACCTAACCTAACTTACCTTAAACTAACCTTATCTCAGCTTGTGGTAATAATATTATATTGTATAATAGATTAAATAAAATAAATTGGAATTCTTTTTAACATACTATACTGATACTTATCTTACTAGCTTACAGTAATATTATTCTTAAATTACTATTATTTATTATTATAATTATTTCTTTAGGATCATTATAATATAAAATAGATATGGAAGAATTGTAAGTTTAAAAAAAATTCAATAATGCATCAATTTCATGTAACAATATTGATGAACCATTTCGTCGCCATTTTGTTCACGTCACTCAAACCCAAAAGCAAATGGCGGAAGACCCCATATTTATTTTCACTCCCAATAAAATTGTTACAATCCAAAATGTACACAGCAATTAAATAGCACACAATTTACACAGTAAACAAATTCATCTATTAAATAAAACAGTAACAAAAAGAATTATTAATCAAGTAAATTAATAACCAAAATGCAAAGAAGTTCTTCTCTTACGAGGACAAGTTTTAAATAACGAGTGACACAATTTTACCCAACTTTTACGCATCGATTATTACTTAATTCTGACAAGATAAATTAAAAAGGACAAAACAACAAGAAATTCCAAGTCAAAATCCAAGAGAAAGGACTCAATCACAATTTCATTGATCTGTCACCTCTTCATGAAACTTTCATACGTTTTTTTCACTCTCACATAGTGGACGTTAATTTCAGTCACTGAAACGTGTAAAAAAGACCGGACAAATTAATTTGAATAACGATTATCAGCTCGCACTGGAATTCATGAAAGTTTCATACATTTTTTTTCATTCGACACTTCTCGGAAGATTGATATTGTTTGAAAACAATTGCTTGGTTGAGAAGTTAAAGGTCAGCACTTTAATTACCATGATGGGCACCGACGCTGCGAGTTTAGTAAAAATAATTATTTGCGGTAAAAGAAAAGCAAAGTTTAAAGACTTTTAATGTTCATAATAATGTACAGTTATAATCTAAACACGAAATTGAAATATTAAGTATGTTTATTATTAATAATTTTATAGTATGTCTAAATGTTATGTTCCAATATGGTGCTCATATGAGATCAACCCTATAAATTTTGTCAAATTAATTGTTTTTAAAAAAAAACAAAAAGAAGTTTGAAGACTCTTTATGTTCACAATAATGTACAGTAATAGACTAAAAATAAAATTGGAAGATAAACTATCTTTGTTATTAATAATGTTATGTCTGAACGTTAAGTTCCAATATGGCGGTCATATGAGATCGATACTGCAAAGTTAGTTAAATTAATTGTTCACAAAAAAGCAAGAAGAAGCTTGGAGACTCTTAATATTGACACTGATATACACTAACAAATTAAAAGACGAAATTGAAATATTGAGTGTGTTTAATATTAATAATTTATATTATAATGTGTTCTGCCACGAACGTCAGTATCCAATATGGCGGTCATATGCGATCACTGCAAATTCCCTTGCATTAATTATTTCCACAAAAACCAAACAAACACTTGAGAGTTCCAACAGTTGAAAATGATAAATCTAAACTGACCTAACAAATAAAAAATGAAATCGAAAGATTAAGTGTCTTAGTCAATAATAATATGTGTTATTAATGTTACCTCTTAACCCCTACGTTACCTCTTAAGTATACTCCACCACAAACATCAGTATTTACCATGTCTCCAATATCAATAATCACTATAACAACCTATCAAACAAACCTCATTTTTCACCGTGACAACGTGTTAACGAAGGATTAAAGAAAGAAGTTGCAGCACCTGTTGCACGTCCGAAGGCCCCGTTTCATTTTTAACACCGAGCCTTATCGAATAAAAGCGATCATCCGTGAGGAGTTTCTACCCTCGTTTACTGCACGATACCCCGGACGCCGGACAAAACGATAGTGATCGATTTTCCTCGATTCCAAGAATCGTGGCGACCTATTGTCGAGAGTTTTAATTCGAGACACAGGATGTACGTCACCTGTTGCACACAGTGCATCGCGACAAACACTTTTCTATGTATCTGAAAGAATCGACTGCGTGACTATCGATTCGTGTACCGAATACACGTGTTATAATGTGTACATAATGTGTGTGTGATGTTGTAACAGTTATTTCAGCTTGAAAATTAGAGGTTGATCGAGATGTTTTGATGTTCTTAGAAACGAGTGTTGTAGGAAGTAATAGAGTTTTATTGGATTGTTGTCTTAGGATGGACATTTTTAGATGGATACTTGTTATATTGCCGGTTTGGGGTGGGAAGTTTGAGGGTATTTGTGGAGGAGGAGTTTGGGGGATTTGGGAATAGGAGGATTTGGAAATTAGGGGAATTTGGAATTGGGAAAATTGGGAATTGGAGGATTTGGGAATTGGGGGATTTGGGAATTGGGGGATTTGGGAATTGGGGGATTTGGGAATTGGGGGATTTGGGAATTGGGGGATTTGGAAATTGGGGGATTTGGGAATTGGGGGAATTTGGAATTGGGGGATTTGGAAATTGGGTGATTTGGAATTGGGGGATTTGGGAATTGGGGAATTTGGGAATTGGAAGATTTGGAAATTGGGGGATTTGGGAATTGGAGGATTTGGGAATTGGAGGATTTGGGAATTGGGGAATGTGGGAATTGGGGAATGTTGGAATTGGGGAATGTTGGAATTGGGGAATGTTGGAATTGGGAAATGTGGGAATTGGGGAATGTGGGAATTCGAGAAGGTGGAAATTTGGAAATATGGGAATTTGGGAATTTGGGAAATTAGAAAATTGGGAAATTGGGGAATGTGGGAATTCGAGAAGGTGGAAATTTGGAAATATGGGAATTTGGGAATTTGGGAATTTGGGAATTTGGGAAATTAGAAAATTGGGAAATTGGGAAATTGGAAATTTGAGAAATTATGAAATTAAAAAATTAGAATGTATTGCACAAATATATCCTATAACAAACCCAACAACCTGAACCCCAAAAATCAACTCTAACCTTAAAACTAACCCAATCCCACCCTCACCCACCCTCAAACCCCCAAAAAAGTTCCATAAATCACAAAAAGATTATTCCCATATACCATAACCCCACTAAAACAAAAAACCAAATAAAAAACAGTAAAAACAGCACCATAAATCAGTACCCCAATTTAAGTTTCAATTATACCGAAAATAGGTTACAAATTTATCGCACTGTATCTACAGATTGCGTTACAGGTGTAACACGTTATTTTAGGGCAAAGGTTTCATAATTGCCGTGGAAAACGGTGGCTATCGAACGTATAGGACTCGAGACGAAAGACGCAGGTGCAAAGGCAATATTTTGTTGTGAGGACAGCTTAATGCCGCGCGATGCCTCTTTCAAATTCCCGGCGCCGCTCGAACCCGCTCACAACGCGTTCGGTTCTCGTGGATATCGGTCGTTTACGAAACTCCTTCGAACACCTCTATATTTCTTTTTGTGAACATCGTTCGAAGATACTCGGTTCTGTGTTGTCACTGTGTGCTCTGTAAATGGTACGCGATCTTTTTTTTTTAAAGTTGGAGTTTGAGTTTTTGAGAGTTGGAGACGTTTTGTAAGATTGCAAGAATTTATTTTGGAAGACGGAAAGTTTACAAAATCGGCAGTTTGCTGTTTTATAAAATAGCAGGTGTTTTAGTTACAGTCCCGGACAAAAATATAGCACATGTGTGCTATATTTAATTTCTTGATAACTACTTACAATTTTTTAATATAATACATGCCGTTCTAATTGTTACATTGCAGAGAGAAGGAACTTCTTAGTAAATATGGTTGACCTTGCTAGCTTCCTGAGCAAGCAGAAGAAATATACAAAAACTGGCGGCGAAATGATAGCACATTCACAAAATTTATACATATATTTTCACAAAAAAGAATGTTATATTGCAATTAATACAAAGTTAACAATGATATGATAATAATAATAATCCGCCTTTATTTTCTATTACTTCGAGTACCCGCTTTGTTAAGAATTTGTACAACTTTTTAATTGTATTTTGTGGCAAATTATCCCAATCTATCTTAATAGATTCTTTTAATTGTTTAATATTATCATACTGTTTTCCATTCTTATATATAACACCTGCTAGTTCTCCTCAATAATTTTCAATAATATTCAGGTCCAGGGAGCGTGCAGGCAACGGTAAAACCGATACGTTCTCTCTTTGAAAAAATTGCTCTTCGACTCTAATTCGGAGAATTGCAGCATTGCGATGTTGAAAAATAAATTTATCTTTGGTAATTTGTAGTATGTCTTCATTAATTTGTTTTAAGATTAAATTTATATACTTTTCGAAATTCAGTTTTCCTATACGAAACCGTACATTTGTTTTGCCTTTGTACTCATTCGGTTTAAATTTTAGTCCGGATCACTATACCACCCCTACCCATTTGTCTTTGCTTTTTTTACTAATCTTTCTTTTTTCAAATCATGGTAGTAAAATGCAAATGTCAATAAAAAAAAAATTTGTTTTCGTTACTTCAAAGACAAATGGGTGGAGGTGGTGTGATGATCCGGACTGAAATTTAAACCGAATGAGTACAAAGGCAAAACAAATGTACGGTTTCGTATAGGAAAACTGAATTTCGAAAAGTATATAAATTTAATCTTAAAACAAATTAATGAAGACATACTACAAATTACCAAAGATAAATTTATTTTTCAACATCGCAATGCTGCAATTCTCCGAATTAGAGTCGAAGAGCAATTTTTTCAAAGAGAGAACGTATCGGTTTTACCGTTGCCTGCACGCTCCCTGGACCTGAATATTATTGAAAATTATTGAGGAGAACTAGCAGGTGTTATATATAAGAATGGAAAACAGTATGATAATATTAAACAATTAAAAGAATCTATTAAGATAGATTGGGATAATTTGCCACAAAATACAATTAAAAAGTTGTACAAATTCTTAACAAAGCGGGTACTCGAAGTAATAGAAAATAAAGGCGGATTATTATTATTATCATATCATTGTTAACTTTGTATTAATTGCAATATAACATTCTTTTTTGTGAAAATATATGTATAAATTTTGTGAATGTGCTATCATTTCGCCGCCAGTTTTTGTATATTTCTTCTGCTTGCTCAGGAAGCTAGCAAGGTCAACCATATTTACTAAGAAGTTCCTTCTCTCTGCAATGTAACAATTAGAACGGCATGTATTATATTAAAAAATTCTAAGTAGTTTTCAAGAAATTAAATATAGCACACATGTGCTATATTTTTGTCCGGGACTGTATTCTACAGGATAAGAATTTGTTATTTTTTGGAAAAGTTTTATTTTACAAAATTGAAGGAGTGTGAGTTGTTTTATGAGATTGCAAGAGTATTAGTTACTCTACAAAATGGCAAGTTTACTGTTCTATAAAATTGCAAGTTTGCTGTTCTACAAAATTACAGGTGTTTTAGTTACCCCACAAGATAACAAGAGTTTGTTATTTTAAAAAATAACAAGAGTTTTCTTTTATAAAATTGTAAGACTGTGAGTTATTTTATGAGTTTGCAAGAATTTGAGTTATTCTACAAAATGACAAGTTTATTGTTCCACAAAATTGCAGGTGTTTTAGTTACTCCTCAAGATCGCAGGAACTTCATTTCACAAAATTGCAAGTTTTATTTTAAAAAATCGCAAGAGTTCTATTTTTAAAAAATCATAAGAGTTTTATTTTACAAAATCAGAAGTGTGAATTATTTTATGATTACAAGAGTTTGAGTTACTCTATAAAATCGCAAGAGTTGGTTCTACAAAATGGTAGGTGTTTTAATTATTTTATGACATCGCCACAGTATAAGCCATCTCACAAGATCTCGACTGTTTTAATTATTTAATAAAATCACAAGAATTGCTTCACAAAATCTCTACAATATTACTTGTTTTATAACATCATAACAGTTGAAGTTACTCTGCAAAATCGCTATAGTTTTAGGTATTTAAGAGGTCAGTTAAAGTTACTCCACAAAATCTCAAGAGTTTCATAAAATCATAAGAGTCTGACTCCACCAAAATTCAACGAACAACTGTGAAGTGTGATATCAGAAAATTGTGATGTTTCTCATAAACTAATATGTGTTTGTACATTATTGTAAATGCATGGTGTAGCTATAAAAACCGTGATCTTAAAAAATTTGAAAATATTAATTAAAATTGTGAATACTTTCTGTGAAGCTTTATATGACTGCCAATGAAGTTTGGTGAAGAAGTGTATTGTGAATTGTGATTTTTTCTAAATTATCCACCAAATATAAATTATACGCCATTGCGTGAATGTAAGTCAATAATTTAAATCACTAATTCATTTATTTATTCATTCTGAAAATCTTGAAAATTTAAATCAGTAACTCATTCATTTATTTATTCTGAAAATCTTGAGTCATTTATTTCTCCGAAGTCTCGCTAACTAATCGTAAAAATTTATTTTCAAAATGCTTGACTCTCTCATAACTTGTGAAACACACCTCCTAACACAGCACACCTCAAAAATATTAAAGAATACTATTCATAAAAAGCCATCTCATATCACCAAACCCCACAAAAGATTCCATTCCGTTCAAAAATGAATCCCGAAATGCAAACACCAAAAATAAGTCCATTCTTCGTATATCAAAGCTTTCATGAATAATGTATTTTTATATAAAGCTTCCTTGAACGATCGTGATCCTTTGTGATTATAATCCTTGTAACCCTCTTAGAAATGGTTAATACGTAAATTGTGAATGATCCTGTTGAATGCTATGAAAGCGTCTTCTGTTCATAATTTCGTCTGAAGTGTTTGTTATGTTTGTGAACAATATGTCTACAGAATGACTGAGAGTCTTGTAAATCGTGATTTCTTGTCTTTAATACTGTTTGTTTGAAACACTGAGAGGCATCTTCAATTTGGTTGAACGGAATATGTCCAATATGTCTAGGCAGCTTTCGCGATGAAGAAAAAAGCGTGTAAACACTTTGCTGAACGTCAGCTTCGGTAAACAAGGTGCATATTTTATGAACAGAGATCTCTTGAAATTGTGAATTCTATTGAATGAAACGCGTTTCATTCACGGGGCTTCGTTCAATTTTAAAAGAACTCTTTGTGGAATATTTTAGTAGTGGAAAAATTTTATGAATTCTGTTCTTCGAGTTGGTTTGAGTTATAGTGTGTTTGTTTGTACTCTTTTTGGGCTATAGATTTTTGTATTTTGTAATTTTGGATTTTTAAAGATTTCAAGATTTCGGGACTTTAATATTTGAAAGGATTTTTCAATTTTCCCAACTCCCAAATTCCTTTAATTCCAAATTTCCCTAATTCCTAATTTCCCCAATTCCAAATTTTCCTAATTCCTAATTTTCCCAATTCCCAATTTCTCCAACTCTCAATTTCCCCAATTCCAAAATCCCCTAATTCCTAATTTCCCCAATTCCCAATTTCAAGGAATTTAAAAATTTCTAAATTATCAAGATTACAGGTTTCCAAGTTTTGGAATTTTCAAATGTCTAAATTTTCAAGATTACAGGTTTTCAAACTTTTAAGATTTTAAGTTTCCAAATTGTCACTGAGTGAAATTGCCATATTTTCAAATTGCTACATATTCGAAGTGCAACATTGTTGAATTGTCAGATTTTCGAAGTACAACATAGTCTAGTTGCCACATTTTTAATTCGCCAGATCGTCGAAGTGTCACATCATCGAATAGCCACTTTTTCGAATTGCTACATATTCAAATTGCTACATTGTCGAATTGTCAGATTTTCGAAGTACAAAATTGTCGAGTTGCCACATTGTCGAATTGCCACATATTCAAATTGCTACATTGTCGAATTGCCACATATTCAAATTGGTACATTATCGAATTACTACATTGTTGAATTGTCACATTTTCGAAACACAATATTTTCCAGTTGTCACATTATCAAATTGTCACATTCATAAATTTCTAAATTATCAAATTGTCAAATTGCTAAATTGTCGAGTTGTCACATTGTTAAATTGCTACAATATCGAATTGTCACATTGTAAAATTGCTATATTGTTGAATTGTCACATTCTCAAATTGCTACATTGTTGAATTATCAAATTGCTACGTTGCTACATGGTTGAATTGTCACATTATAAAGTTGCTGTATTGTGAAATTGTTAAATTGTCACGTTATCAAATTGCTACATTGTTGAATTATCAAATTGCTACGTTGCTACATGGTTGAATTGTCACATTATAAAGTTGCTGTATTGTGAAATTGTTAAATTGTCACGTTATCAAATTGCTACATTGTTGAATTATCAAATTGCTACATTGTCGAATTGTCACATTGTAAAGTTGTTGCATTGTCAAATTGTTGAATTGTCACAATGTCAAATTGCTACATTGTCGAATTGTCAAATCGTCAAATTGCTACATTGTAGAGGTGTCAAATTGTCAAATTGCTACACTGTCGATTTGTCAAATTGTAAAATATCTACAATGTTAACTTCCCACATCGTCAGATTACCAGTCTTTCAAACTTTGAACCTTCAACTAATCAAACTTTCAAATCCTCAAATTACCAATCTCCTCTCATTTACCACTCATTTCCTCAAATTTAAACACCTACACCTCAATTTTCAACTCCACAGATCCACGCATCAAAGAGCAATAATCTCGCTTATACAAATATTCATCCCTCGGTACACCATCGGTAATTAACACTTACAACAGTGTCTACATAATTGCATCCATTCAAAGTTCCCCGATCGACTCTGCTCCCCATGCAAATATCCTAAACTGAGTTCCATCGTTTGAACTTCCGTTTCGCCAAGTAAATACTTCCGATAAATAGCCGTCATAGAATACATCGACCAATGTACACATTGAAAATTTCCGCAAACTACGTTATTTGAGCTTTCCGTTTAGGCGATGTCGATTGAAAATTGAGAAGAAAATCGATTCTGTATGAAAGTGGTACCGCATTAGCAATGACCCCTATCGCCGCGATAATTAATGGCGGTCGAGCGAAACGCTTGCGATAACACAGATAGCGAAATGCTGTTCCTGCGATGAGGTGATAGGTGAATGAAAAATTCTCAGACAGAGTAGTTTCGTCTTATGAAAGACGACTGAAAATGTTAGCGTCAAGAAATAGTGTGCGGAGCTGAAAGATGGATGCAGTTGGATGACATAAATTGCTTTTGTTACATGTCCCTGTCTGTGACACTGTCTTCACTCTTCCATGAATCTTCAAATCTTTACATTTTGAAATTTCGTATTTTATAAATTATTTTTTCGTTACGTGTCCCTGTTTGTGACACTCTTTCTTTAATCTGTTATGAATCTTCAAATCTTTAAATTTCTCGTTACGTGTCCCTGTTTGTGACACTCCTTCACTCTTCCATGAATCTTTAAATATTTAAATTTTGAAATTTCGTATTTTGTAAATTATTTCTTGTTTCTAAATTATCTAATCAATTTCCTTTAAGTGGTATACCGTTTGGACAGTTATGTGTCATTTTTTGTGTCCATTAATGTTGCATCTATCAATATGTGTCACGTTTTTGTGTCCATTAATGTTGCATCTATCGATGTACATAATGCAGACTTGATTTAATATTCACAATAAACTTGATATTCAAAATAAATTACGATAAAATACAGTACATTTATAGCTGCTTTAACAGCTACCAATATTAAATTTAGAATAAAATGAATGATAATAAAGCATGTTACAATGCAAGTATGAATTATGAAACATTAGAACTGCCATTTTGTAAATTTTTAAATTAGCTTGTTAGAAATAAGAGTAAAGAGCTTGATAAGAATCTTGTTGAAGGTTAAGGTGATGAATTATGACAAATTACAGTGAGCTGCCATCTTGTCAATTTTGAAAATAGCTTGCTACTTTGAAATAAGAATAAGTAGCTTAATAAGAAGGTTTCTGAAGGTTGAGGTGGAGAGTTATGATCAATTAGAGTGTACTGCCATTTTGTTATCTCAAAAACTAGTTCTTAATCTCAAAATAAGAATAAGTAGCTTAATAACAAAAATTTGTGAACGTTCTTAATGATTAAGGTGCAGAACAAATATTAGTGAATATTAGAATAGTGTACTGCCATTTTGTTATCTTCTAAACTAGCTCTTAATTTTATAATAAAAATGAGATTACTGACAAAAAATTTTGTGAACCTTCCTAAAGATTCAGGCACAGAACTATGACAAATTGTAGTGAACTGCCATTTTGTTATCTTTGAGACTAACTCTTAACCTCAAAATAAGAATAAGTAGCTTAACAAACAAAATTTGTGAACCTTCTTAAAAATTGAGATGCTGAATTGTAATAAGTATTAGTGAATATTATAATATTAATAAATAGGAAATAGTAGAATAGTAAATATTATAGAGAACTGACATCTTGTCATCCCCTAAACTAGCTCTTAATCTCAAAATAAAAATAAATAGCTCGCTAAAGAAAAAATTTTGTGAACCTTCCTAAAGATTGAAGTACAGAACTATAAGAAATATTAGTGAATATTATAATATTAATAAATAGTAAACAGTAGAATAGTAAATATTATAGTGAACTGACATCTTGTCATCCCCTAAACTAGCTCTTAATCCCAAAATAAAAATAAATAGCTCACTAAAAAAAAAATTTGTGAACCTTCCTAAAGATTGAAGTACAGAACTATAAGAAATATTAGTGAATATTATAATATTAATAAATAGTAAATAGTAGAACAGTAAATATTATAGTGCACTGCCATCTTGTCATCCCCTAAACTAGCTCTTAATCTCAAAATAAAAATAAATAGCTCTCTAAAGAAAAAATTTATGAACCTTCCTAAAGATTGAAGTGCTGAATTATGACAAATATTAGTGAATATTATAATATTAGTAAATATTAAATATAGTGAACTGCCATCTTGTCATCCTCAAAACTAGCTCTCGACCTCGAAATAAGAAGGTTAATGAAAGAAATTTGTGAACATTACAGGTCGACGTCCAGTCATGGCGAATCAGAGAAGACTGTCATCTTGTCAACTACAAAACTAGCCTGCTAGCTCGAAATAATGCCAGATGCGAAATTAATCAAACGTTCTTGTGATGATTAAACGCGTCGTTCAGCGTGCACGCTTCGACCGACGATCGAAGAATGTTCAGTCGCGTGCGAACTGTGATACGAGACGATACTGAAGAGTAGTCGAAGACATATCAAACAAAACCGAACTCATTGATCGACCAATCCATGAAATTGATTATTAATCATATACAATTGTTCTAAGTGACATTTTATCTGACTCTTTCTATGTGTTCTTCTGAGTTTCTCTTACTGTTGATTGAATCTATGATTTGATCTTTGATTTGATTTCGAAATGATTTGAATGGAGTTTAATTGATGATCAAACTGAATGATTTAATTGAAGATCGTAAAGAAACTTGAGAATAGAATTCGAAGATTGAAATTAAGTACGATAGTGATCGAATGAAGAGAGGACAGTGAATGTATAGAAATGAGAGTCGAATGTTGAATCGGTTTTTAACAATCGAGTCTATTAGTGATTAAAAGCAGATAGTGGGTTACTTCAGAAGATTGATTTGTGGACTGAAGATACTGAAGTGTCAAGTTCAAGTATAGTTCCGTGAAATATGAACTTTCATTGACTCAGGATGAGCGTGGGGGAAGGAATCGTTTGTGATTTATTTTGGAAGATGAGGTAGGTGAATTTTAGTATTTCAGGATGTTATGTTTATCAAGTTTTCCAAATTTCAAGTTTTTTTATTTTCTTAGATGCTCAAATTTTTAAAACTTTAAATTCTTGTAGGACCATATGTTTTAATTTGCAAATTTATATATTTTTGAATTTCTAAATTCTTTAGGGTTCAATTTCACTAATTTTATATTGTCTAATTTCATATTTCCAAATTTCTAAATTAATGAAAAATTGCTTAGTTTATCAAATTCCTGAATTTCCTAAAATTCTAAATTTCTCAAATCCCTAGATTTCCCGAATCCCTAGATTTTCCAAAACTTTGAATTTCTCAAAATTCTAATTTTCCCAAATTCTAAATTTTCCACATCCCTAGATTTCCCAAAACTCTAAATTTTTCAAATCCTCAAATTTCTCAAATCCCTAAAACCAAATCTCCAAATTTCCTAAATCCCTTGATTTCCCAAATCCCCAAATTCTCTGTATCCCTAAATTTCCCAAATTCCCAAATTTCCCAAATCCCTAAATTTCTCAAACCCCTAAATTTCGTAAATCCCTAGATTTCCCAAAGGCGTAAATTTCCCAAAACTCTAAATTTCCCAAATCCCTAAATTCCACAAATCCCTAAATTCCCAAAATCCTTAAGTTTCCCAAAATCCCTAAATTCCCCAAATTTCCCAAATTTCCCAAATTTCCCAAATTTCCCAAATTCCCCAAATTTCCCAAAATCCCTAAAATTCAAAAATCCCTAAATTCCCAAATCCCTAAATTCCCCAAATCCCTAAATTCCCCAAATCCCCAAATTTCCCAAATCCCCCAATTTCCCAAAATCCTTAAATTTCCCAAAATCCCTAAATTCCCCAAATTTCCCAAATTTCCCAAATTCCCCAAATTCCCCAACTTTCCTAAATTCCCAAATTTCCCACAATCCCAAATTTACTAAAAAATCCATCGAATAAAAACAATTGCCAATAAAAGTTTAAATCTGAGAAAACAAAAAAGCGTCGAAAGCACCAGATTCAAGTGTGCTAAAGAAAATAATTCAATTTTACGGATAAAGGATCCCTTTTACCTGAGATAACTTGGAACTATTTCTTCTGCTACTTGTTAGAGTCGGAATTGATTGATGAAGTGAAGTACTGTTGAAACGTGAGTGTAAGATACGAAAGAGCAAGTTGAAACGTGAATCTGTTTCTCTTATCCTCTTTTCCTACTTTCTTTTTTTTTGTCATTTGAAAACTGAGCGAACAGCTTGACAGTAATTGGAAAACAGAAGCGATTGCGAACAATTTAAACGATATCGCTGCAAGCCGAATCGATTGGTGAAATAAAGAAACTGTTCGAAATGTGTCTCTCGTTTTATTATTAAAAACACGAGAGAGAATTGGCAGATTAAATGAATTTTTGTAGTATAACTGATAAATTCCGGTGAAATTGTTCGAAGTGCCTTGAATTATAATTACGATTAATTTGTAATCGATTAGCGTCGATAAATTACGGTGAAGAAATTATCAAAGGACTTTCATGACGTATCAAAAGTTTAGTTAATTGACTATAACTTGAAGGTAAAACTCATCTTCTCCGTGATAAAACTACGAGAGGATAATAATTAATAATTATGAGAGAAATTATGAAGTATGAAAGTTTTTAAAGTGTTAGTGGATGTGCGATTTATCGATTAAATTCTTCATTAAGAAGTAGCTGAATTCTTTCGAAATACGATAACAAAGTTTTTGCTTTTAAAAGCAGATTGGTGTGAATGTAAAAATAAGTTTATGGGGTATCTTTCAGATTCGTTGTTTACTCTGAACTTTGTTGTTGCAGATCTTACGTTTATTAATAAATTTGATGTGATATAGGTTATGGAAGTAATTTCTTGAGAATAATAGTGGGGATTATAGTAAGAGTCTCTTGTTAATAGTAATGTAGGAATTTTTTCTTGGTAATGGTGTAGGTTATTAGTAGTAATTTTCTGCTAAAATAATAATATAAGTTATAGTATGAATTTTGGGGTGGATAGTAATGTAGGTTATAATAGTAATTTTCACTTCATAATAATATAGGTTATTAATTGTAATTTTCACTGAATAATAACATAGGTTATAATATGTAGTAATTTTCACTCAATAATAATATATATATTATAATAGTAATTTTTTACTAATAGTAGCATAGGTTGTAATAGTAATTTTCTCTTAATAATAATATAGCTTATAACAGTAATTATCATTAAAAAACATTATAAATTACAATAAAAAATTCTTCCTAATAATATCATATATTATAATAATAATTTCCTCCCATTAATTAAATTCTCTATTAATTTTCTCTTAACAACACCATAAATTAAAATTACTAACTTCCCTCCATATTAACACATTTTACAAAAGTTACTTCCAATTAACAGTAAAATAAAATTCAATTATAAATACCCTTTTAAAACAACAATAAAATAATTTATAATAATAACAATAATATCAATTTTCATTTAATAACCCAGTAACATCCCAACGAATTTAACAGCCGTATTAATAATAGTCAATCTTCATTCTTTTAAAGCGTCACCCATAACCCCTATGACATAATCAACCCCCCATGAATAATTTGATAAATGACCGAACTAATCGCGCATTAATTTCACTCGCAAGAAATACGATAAACGTGTTGGATTTGGGTCAATAAGCTCTTCTTTCTTTAACTTTCGTTCGGTATGATAAATATGAAAATTGCGTGATGATCGAGTAATAATAATTTTGATAAGGTAATCGAAGTGAAAGTGTGACGGAAATTATCACGTTTTGTGGCAATTATAATTATATAAGTTTTGTATCAAATATTAAGTGAGTCATATATTTAGTAAGTTTCAGTCAATATTTTCTGACATAGCAAACAAGAATATGATGAAACAACAACTTCGAATAATTATTATAAATTGACGTATTCAAAGTAATTTCTTTGGTTTTCATAATTTTATTGTTAAAATAAATTATGACTAATAATTATTTTACAAAAGTAAATTGTGATTAAGAATTTTTTTACAAAAATTAATTGTGACTAATAATTTTATTACAGAAATAAATTGTGGTTACAAATTTTTTTACAAAAATTAATTGTGACTAATTTTCTCACAAAAATAAATTGTGATTAAGAATTTTTACAAAAATAAATTGTGATTCAAAATTTTATTAAAGGCATAAATTGTGATTAATTATTGCAAAAATAAAATTATTTAATTATTGCACTGTACTTATTATTTACACAGCAGGGTATTCACTATATTGCATCATACGTAGATTTCAACATGAAAATCTTATCAAAAGATAATAATTAATCAACGCAACCTTCAATAGGAACTTAATTATCGCAAACGTGAAAATTGTTGATTACAAAACAGTAATATAATTGTGTGAACTGTTACTATAGATATTGTGGTAACAAGACTTGTATAGAGAAGAATTAGCTGTTATTAACAACAATGAAACAAAATTAATTAGACTATTAATCACAATCATTTATCGTAGCAACAAATTTGTTGTATCACTTCACACAAAAATATTTCTTGTACCAATTAATCATATAAAAATAACAAAATTTTCTGTAATAATTAGTCACAAAGAAAATAACAAAATTTTATGTAATAATTAGTCAAAAAGAAAATAACAAATTTCCTACAGCAATCAATCACGAAAACACAAAAAAACTACTTGTACCAATTAATCACATAAAAATAAAAAATCTGTAACAGTCACTCTCAAAGAACATAAATTTTCTGTAACAATGAATTACCGAAAAACAAATAAATTTCTTGTACCAATTAATCACATAAAATCAAATTTTCTCCAATACTCACAAAATAAAAAATTGTCTCCAACAATCATCTACCTAAAAATAAAATATTTTCCTTAACAATCAATCATATAAAAATGAAAAGTTTCCTGTAACAATTAATCACCATCATCACCTAATACATCAACATTATGACATCGACAATAAATATTTAATTAAATAAAAAGAAAAATAAATAAGGGAGGAAAGTCAAACCCAGGTGAACACGATCAACCGCAAGTGTAAAAAAAATGTGTTGGTCATCCCATTTCGACACGTGGATTAGACAGTGTACATTTCACAGGAACCATAATAAACCTGTCCTTCCACATTGGCGATTTTCTATTAATATGCTTGAACGAACGACATTCTCCATTGGTCGCCTGGTCGTCCCTGAGGAAACAGGCGTCTATATGCCGGTCGAACGATCTATTTTCAAAATCACCAATCGATTTCGAGGCTCTCGATCCACCGAAGCATAACCAGATACCGTTTCGACCTGTTTTTCGACTATTCCGATAATTTACGGTACGGCTATGCAACATTCTCGTGCTAGAATGGATTCTGTACAATGATAATCGGAATCGTAGAGAATCATCGTGTGGAACATTTCGTAGTTAAGGTTGTTTTAAATTTTTAGATGTTTAAGATTAAAGAATATTAGAAATTAGTAGTGTGACAGGAATATTCAAATTTTCTGATTTTTCAAAAATTTAATGATTTATGAAGAAGGTATTTTTGAAATGTGGATAGTATATTTGGATATTCTTCAATTTCCAAATGCAGAAATTGCTAAATTTCTGAATGGCTAGAATCTTATGTCTTTTGGTATTGAAATTAACAAATCTTCAGATGGAGGATTTTGAGATTTTAAATCCTAAAAGCGACAGTTTTCAAATTATCAAATTAGCGGATGCACAAATCCTCAAATGCATGAATTCACAAGTTCACCAATACCTGAATTGCTTAGTTTCCAAGTTCCCAAAATTCTGAAATTTGTTGCTTTACAAGTAGAATTCCTAAACCCCAAAATCTTCAAAATTCCAAATCCACAAGTCCCAATTCCTCAAATCCTCAAATTCACAAATTACCAAATCCACAAAGCACCAAATCCACAAAGCACCAAATCCACAAATCACCAAATCCACAAATCACCAAATCCACAAATTACCAAATCCACAAATTACCAAATCCACAAATCACTAAATCCACAAATCACCAAATCCAGAAATCCCCAAATCCAGAAATCCCCAAATCCAAAAATCCCCAAATCCAAAAATCCCCAAATCCAAAAATCCCCAAATCCAAAAATCCCCAAATCCACAAATCCCCAAATCCAGAAATTCCCCAATCTAGAAATCTCCAAATCCTTAAATCCTCAAATTCTCAAATCCCCAAAACCTAAAATCCCCAACTCCTCAACTCCCCAAATCCCCAAATCCCCAACTTCCTTAGTTCCCAAGTCCCCAAAATTCTAAACTTCTCCATCTTACAATTAAAATTCCCAAAATCCTAAAATCCCCAACTAAAAATTTGCTAATTCCCTAAATTCCAAAATTCTGAATTATGCTCCACAGTAAACAAAAATTATCTACGCCGACCCTAACGATAATCGAGATCGCCCGATGATCGTCCAGATCGAAAACAAACAGTCGGACGTCGAAGGGTAATTCGAATCGATCCATGAGTTAGTTAGAGCGGAGTGAAATTGGACGAAATTGAGTTGATCGTCGTCGAGGGACACGAGGAAGTCAAGCGTTCGAAGATGGCCGACTTGAATTTCGAGTGAAACTGGAAACGATGTTAAGAGAAACAAATCTATAGATCAACGATGAAATAACTGTTGACGACATGAGCCTCGGAATGTGTTATATCTCAAGAATCTTCAAAGAAACAATGTCAGAAAAATGATCTCCAACGGATAGTTAGAATCAAACTAGTTTAATTCGTTTCTGGATACGGAAGAATTAAGTATTAAATCGTCCGTGAAGATGGATCCCGGTGGAAAGGAGGATATAGTCATTACAGGTAATGTTATTTATACTTTTAATTATTTTTTGGATAAAATTGAGGGTTAGTTATTTGCAGGAGAAAATAGAGGCTTCTTTTAGATCAGTAGTTTCATTACTTTATGAGTAATTAAGAGGAGTTCCACCGTTTTGTTTTGCAAATGTGTGACACAATAATCTATTATACAAACAACAATCTGAGAGTATATTAGTACGTGAACACTCATGAACTTTATCAAAAATAACAAATTCCCTCTTATGGCAATATAGCCGTCCCAAATCTCTGCATCACAACTCCCTATGCCCCAACGCTATATGTTCTAATTACATATGTCCAAACTACATATGTCCTAACTCCATATGTCCCAACTCCATGTGATCCAAATCCCCATATCTTCAAATTTCTACGTCTTCAAATCCACACATTCCCAAATTTCCACATGTCCCAACTCCATATATCCTAATTCCATATGTCTCAACTCCACATGTCCCAACTCCATATACTCTAACTCCATGTGACCCAAATCCCCACATCTCCAAATTTCTACGTCCCCAAATCCACACATCCCCAAATTCCCACATGTCCCAATCTCCACATGTCCAAATCCACACATCCCCAAATTCTCACATGTCCCAACTCCACATGTCCAAATCCACACATCCCCAAATTCTCACATGTCCCAACTCCACAAGTGCCAACTCCATATATCCTAACTCCATATGTCCCAACTCCACATGTCCCAACTCCATATATCCCACCTCCATATGTTCCAAATCCCTACATCCCAACTCCAAACACCCAAAACTATAACCAGCAAGCTTACACTCAAACTTGAATAATTACCATAAATACCAAGTATCATCAAATTTAATACCAATCCTCAAATAATGTACCTCACACCACTATACAATATAGAGCATCGAATGTGTGTGTCTGACAGCAGCAGCCGACATGTTCGAAAATTACACGAGCCCAATAGTAGCGTTTCTGCAACGCGAAGATTCACCGAACAGACGAGACCCGTTGTACATCGTGCTCCCGATCACGGTGATCTACGCGGTGATCTTCTTCACCGGACTGGTCGGCAACGTGTCCACGTGCGTGGTGATCGCGCGTAACAAGTCGATGCACACCGCCACCAACTACTATCTGTTCAGTCTGGCCGTGTCTGATTTATTGCTGCTGATATCTGGCCTGCCGCCGGAGATGTACTACATATGGTCGCATTTCCCGTACGTGTTCGGTGAACCCTTTTGCATTATTCAAAGCTTCGCCGCCGAGACGTCCGCGAACGCCACTGTCCTCACCATCACCGCATTCACCGTTGAAAGGTTGGTAACCGTTTTACATCATACGGAATTCTTTACCTTGTTTTTTTTCTGTTCGTTCTGCATGGGACTGGCTTGCTCAAATTACCATATGAATTTGTTAGGTATTCATGGATTAAGGTTTTATGTATTTTTTGGTGAGGAATTGAGATGGAGGGAAGTTTGTGGAAATTTGGTAGGATGGTTTTGGGATGTTTTATGATAGAATTTAAGCATGTGGATTTTGAAAATTTGGACTTGCTAAATTTTTTATTTTAGGTTTTCTGTTTTAACTGCATATGCAACTACGTATATTCTAGCTACATATGTTACAACTTCGTATGTCCAACTCCATGTGTTGCAAGTATATGTGACACAACTACCTATGTTCCAAATCTCTATATCCCAGCTTCCCATGTCCTAATTCTATGTTGTTCCAACTTCATATGTCCCAACTCCACATATTCCAAATCCACATGTCCCAACTCCACATGTTCCAAATCCCCATATGTCCCAACTCCACGTGTCCTAATTCCACATGTCCCAACTCCACATGTTCCAACTCCACATGTCATAATTCCACATGTCCCAACTCCACATGTCCTAATTCCACATGTCCCAATTCCACATGTTCCAAATTCCCACATGTCCCAATTCCACATATCCCAACTCCACATGTTCAAAATTCCTACATGTCCCAACTCCACATGTCCTAATTCCACATGTCCTAATTCCACATGTCCCAATTCCATATGTTCTAAATCCCCACATGTCCCAACTCCACATATTTCAACTCCATATGTTCCAACTCCACATATTCCAAATCCCCATATGTCCCAACTCCACATGTCCCAACTCCATATGTCCCAAATCCCTACATCTCAACTCCCCAAATCCCAAATTTCTATATCCAAAATTTCAACATCCCAAATTCCTAAATTTCACATTCTCACGTCCCAAACCTTTCCATCTCAAATTCCTCCATCCACAAACACCCAAATTCCAAATCCACCAATCCCCCATCTAAGAATCCTCCGTCTCCCTAAATCTTACATATAGAAATCTCCAACTTTTCATCCGGGTATTTCAAGTGTTTCCTCCCAAAGGTTGTCGACTAAAAGGAAGAATTCCAACACACTGAATACAATTACCTTGACTCACTTTCACTTTTAAGGGTTCCATTCGGACAAAAGAGGAAGTGTATATTGCGTTCAGTCCTTTTTATGGTAGCCCAGTCAGCCCTTAACGGTTACGTAACAAGCATTTCAGCCACCAATCGAGGGTGAAATTGTTCCCCGTGGGCTCGACCGTTGGATTTCGTGGTTCTGGAACTGTTATGATCCCATAGTCCCTTCGGGCAATAATTATAAGCAGCCAGGAATGTTGCACGTTTACGTGATAAAAATTGATCGATCTTCTTCTTTTCCTTTTCCTAACTTTCCGAATAAACTTTCTTCCATTAATACACGACCCTCTTCCAAATTATTTCTCGCTGGGGATGTTTTTGTTTTGTGCAAATGAAGGAAGTACTGATTATTCTAATGATTATGAATAACTGGGTTAGGTTTTGTGGTTGCTTTTGATGGGAGATTTGATTTAGGGGTTTGAAAATTTAAATGTTTGGGAGATTAGTAGTTTTGGGGTTTGAGGTTTTGCAAATTTAGAAGCTTTGTAATTTCAGATTTGTAAAGTATCTTAGGTATTTAGTAATATGGAAATTTAGGTTATGTGAGGTTAAATATTTGAAAATTTAGATTATGTTAAAGATTTGGAAATTTAAGAAATTTGTCAGTGTAACAATTTAACAACATGCCACTTTACAATATTTTGTAACGTTATAATTAAAAACTTGCAAGTTTGATAGTTTCTAAACCTGTCATGCTCTAAAACATCAAATCCTAAACTCGTCACACTGTTCCAAAATAAGCCCCATGTATCATTATAGATTAAGACAATTAATATAATACCTAAACGTCAACACTTGTCCAAATTCCCGCAACATTTTCAAATCTATTATTACACGACACACCCACAAAGAATAGCAAAAATACTTTGAAAGCAGGGTGATTGACACTCAAACTTCATTAACGAAAATAAACGTGTCAAGACACAGAGTTGACGCCAAAAATAACCGTTATGTTTACTTTTCTCTAATTTCTGTCTTACAACATCTTCCATCGAATTACATTTATTTTTTCCCTTCATTCAAAATTACCCTCGTGTCCTTACTCGACAAATATTATCGCACGATAAATCGTTCTCTTCATATCTTGTACGCTTTCGAAACGTCTCGACGAGTATAGACCTAAACGTTTCCCATCTAAAAGCATCGAGCTTTCGGGGTGTACTGTTACATGTCATCCCCCCGTCAACGGGAGATTCCTGAAATTGACGGAAGCAACCCTTGCCACCGTTTTGGGAGCAAACAAAGACCTGCCTCTTTCGGGACTGTTATTCTCTTTTATTTCGACGGCCATATAAGGGATGGAGGGTGGAAAGAAAATAAAGCTTTCTGCCTCTGTTTCGTTCCAGACTGTGTTCCTCTATGGCGATTAGGAGAAATAGAGTGGCGAAGACACGCAAACTTGAAGAGGATACTTCTTACTGATTTATGATTGACGCTTAGGTGATTTATTAGGGTGATTGATTGACGTTTAAGTGATTTATTATGGGGTTAATGGTTTCTTTAAGGTTTCAATGGGTTTAGTTTGGGTTACTGGGATTTTTGGAAGATGTAACTGTTTTTAGGGCTTATTATTTGAGAGGGTTAGTATATTAATAGCTTGGTAGTTTAGTAGTTTGATAGGTTATTAGTTTGGTAGGTCAGTAGTTTGCTAGATTACTAATTTGTGAGTTTACTAGATTAGTTTGTTAGTTTTCGAATTTGCTATTTCTCAAGTTTGTTACTTCACTACTAGTTTGGTGGTTTACTAGTTTGTCACTTTGGTAGTTTGCTACTACGCTTCGAACTACCACGCGTTGAACTATCACGCATCGAATTGCTACGCATGGAATTACTACGCGTTGAATTACCACGCATCGAATTTCCACGTATGGAATTACTGCGCGTGGAATTACCACGCATCGAATTACCACGCTTGGAATTATTACGCATCGAATTGCCACGCATGGAATTACTACGCGTGGAATTTCCACGCGTGGAATTACCACGCATCGAATTACCACGCATGGAATTACGACGCGTGGAATTACCACGCATGGAATTACGACGCGTGGAATTATTACGCGTGGAATTACCACGCATGGAATTACTACGCGTGGAATTACTACGCGTGGAATTACCACGCATGGAATTACGACGCGTGGAATTATTGCGCGTGGAATTACCACGCATGGAATTACTACGCGTGGAATTACCACGCATCGAATTGCGACGCGTGGAATTACCACGCATCGAATTACCACGCGTGGAATTACTACGCGTGGAATTACCACGCATGGAATTACGACGCGTGGAATTATTACGCGTGGAATTACCATGCTTCGAATTACCATGCTAGTCTGCCACTTCGACAGTTTGCTACGTTGCTAGTTTGTTAATTTGCTAGTTCGCCACTTTAGCAATTTGTTACTTTCCTAATTTGCTACTGCAGTAGTTTTCTACTTTGCAAAAAAAAAAAAGAATTTTCAAGAATCTGTCAGGAAGCTCAGATAAGAAATAAGGTAATAGAATACTCTACTAAAGGTTCTCTGATTTCGAGGCAAAATCAGTTTTACTTTCACAA
Organism: Megachile leachella; assembly: GCA_963576845.1. Taxonomy (NCBI): domain Eukaryota; kingdom Metazoa; phylum Arthropoda; class Insecta; order Hymenoptera; family Megachilidae; genus Megachile; species Megachile leachella. The sequence continues at coordinate 12,600,814 of OY756255.1, forward strand.
AAGCTTCCTACGCCAACTGTTTCCGTGAAAAGCTTTCTATTACAAAGAAGCTCCTTTTTATGTCCAGGAAAGGAATGTCAACTTATCATGCTGAAAACACTTTTCACAAGAAATACAAGAAATCCCCAACTCTTAACCCTGCAGATACTTGAATTTCCAAGCCTAAAAATCTGTAAACCTCAAATTAGCAAATTTATAAAATCAAAAATTGCAGAAATTGAAAATTAAAGTCGTAGACTTAGAAACACAAAAATTCTCAAATTTCCAACTTCTCAAATTTCTATTTTCTTAAATTCTCAACTTATCAAATTTCTATCTTCTCAAATTCCCAACTTCTCAAATTTCTATTTTCTCAAATTTCCATCTCCTCAAGTCCTCAATTTCTCAAATTTCCGTCTTCTCAAATTTCCATCTCCTCAAATTGCCAACTTCTCAAATTTCCATCTTCTCAAATTCCCAACTTCTCAAATTGCCAATTTCTCCAAACCCCAAACTCTAAAAGCCCCAAATTCTCAAATTTCCATCTTCTCAAAACCCCAAACTCTCAAAGCCCCAAATTCTCAAAGCCTCTAAATATAAAAATCTGAAATTTCCAAACCTCCAAATCTTCAAACAAAAACCTCCCAACCAACCTTCTCTCCTCTCCTCACTCCTCTCATCTCCTGTCCCCATTACATCAACATTATAAGCTCCCACTAATTTTAAAACTGCAAGATTAATCAAAAAGCAATTACTGTCAAAATTCCAGGTACGTCGCCATCTGTCATCCGTTCATCTCTCACACGATGTCGAAGCTGTCTCGAGCGGTAAAATTCGTGATAGCGATCTGGTTGACGGCGCTCTTTCTGGCGGTACCGCAAGCCATTCAATTTGGGGTCACTTACGACCATAGTGAAAACGGGTCTGCGATCATGGACACTGCTAGATGCTCGATAAAATGGGTACTGATTGCCCACGCCTTTGAAATATCGACTATATTATTCTTCGCTGTACCAATGACCATCATCACCGTTCTCTACATCCTGATCGCGATTAAACTGAGGAGGTCGAGACTGTTGACTGCCAGCACCGTCAAGAGGAACCATTTGCCGGCTGGTTTGAATCACTGCGAAAGCGGGAGGGCGAAGGGTTCTGCTCAGAGAAATGTCATTCGCATGTTGAGTGAGTACTTTTTATCTTTGATCTATATTTATGAGGTTTTTTATTTTGGGATCTTTTGTCGAATTTTATGTTTTTGATTTTGGGATGTTCTGAGTTTCCAAATTTTCAAGATATTAAGTTCCCAAATTTGCAGATTTCGAAATATCGAAATTTTCAAGCATCCAAATTCCCAAATTGCGAAATTTGGAAATTTCCAAATTTTCAAGCACCCAAATTCCCAAATTTGCAAATTTATAAATTTCCAAATTTTCAGCACCCAAATTCCCACATTTGCAAATTCCTAAATTTTCAAATTTTCAAGCACCCAAATTCCTAAATTTCCAAATTTTCAAGCACCCAAATTCCGAAGTTTGCAAATTTCCAAATTTCCAAATTCCTATATTTACAACTTCCTACACCCCTAAATTCTCAAATTTCCTATATTCCCAACTACGAACTTCCCACTTTTTAATTTTGGAACTCATGTTCAAATTTTATATTTTTAATTTTAGAACCCTTGTTCAAATTTTATATTTTTAATTTTAAGATCTTTATTCGAATTTTATAATATTTTTAGTATTAGCAGTTAACACTCATTTGCTGTTTCCATTTATTTTTTTTTTATTTTTGTTTGTATTATTCTATTTTAGGCTACTTCTATTTTATTCTACCTCTCTGTTACTCTATTTTATTTTACTCTATTTTAGTCTGTTTTGCTCTGTTTCGCTTCAATGCACTCCGTTTCACTTTATTTCACTCAATTTCACTCTATTTCGTAGTACTATATTGTATTTTATTCTATTTTACTCAATTTCACAGTATTTTACTCTGTTTTGCTTTATTTTGATCCATTTTACTTTATGTTACTCCACTTTGTTTTATTTTGATCCATTTTACTTTATGTTACTCCATTTTGATTTATTTTGATCCATTTTACTTTATGTTACTCCATCTTGCTCTACTTCAGTTATTCTATGGTGCTTTGTTTTATTCTATTCTATAGTATTTTATTTTATTTTATTTTACTCCATTTCGTTTCAGTGTGACCTTTATTTTATTTTGTTTCATAAGTTCTGACAAAATGGAGTACAATCATAATGACACTAACCTCAAAACTTGTTATCACAGTAATTTATAAATTAACAGCACATATACTTGATATGTGTATGTACATATGTGATGTCTACCTATACAGTACATGTGTACATATACTTGATATGTCTACTCAATTGTTAACATAACAATTATACTTGATAACATAATTATTCTCATATTCCCTTCAGTCAATATTCGCCATACACCCAATCTACTTCCAAAAATAATAAAATAACACAATCAAGTAACAACAAAACACACACGTGTTGTTCTAACAAGTGTGACATATTTACGTCCTACTATCATAAAAAATTCCAAATAAACAAGTTAAAATCGATCTAACAGTCCACTCGTCTCATCCGCCATATTTAAAAGCGTCCCATCCTATATTCAAAACACTTTGTGTTCTAAAATTAAAATATCACAGACGTTCCATTCCACAAATAAAGACAACAGGAAGTATTTGTCGTCCATTGATTAATAATAATGAGAGTAATAATAGAAAAAGTGGAAACAGAGATGCGAAGCAGTTGATCTCGGAATGATTTGTCTTCATTGTTGAGCCAACTGAGAGTGTACCTTGCGGCATGGCGGAGGATCAGTCGGTTTTACGTTCCCATAAAAATAGCTTCATCGGTGATAAATTCTTTTAAGAGCTTTAACACGGTCTTAGACCGAGTGAAGGATTTATTATACACCCTCGAGTCGTGCTGCAATCCTTGCTAAGTAATGATCAGCATTGCTCAAACTTGTGTCAGAAATTAATAACAATTTTCTGAGTTGAGTTTGGTGATGGTAGATGTGCAGATTTATTGTGATTTGAATGGATTCTTGTAGGACAACTTTGGAATTATGTAGAATTTTTTAGAACTCAAATTTAGTAGGACTCAAATTAGGACTGTCACTTTGCATTAAATTTTATCGAATTTTTTTTAATTTTAACTAAATTTTGATTTTCATGGAATTTTTGCATTTTAACAATTTTTAGTGCATTTAGTTCTCTTAGGGTTTCCTCTAAATTTCATTCAGTTTCATACTGAAGTTTGTTTGTTACTCAATTTTATAGAATTTTCTTTGTGCTATTTTTCTTACAATTATCAATTCTTAATTGTCTTCGAATTTTGTTATAGAATTCTTCTTCAATTCTCTCTATTTACCACTAAATCTTATAAAATTCAAATACTTATTGCTCCTTATTGAAATCCATCGAATTGTTCAATTTTGTTTGTTCACCGCTGAATCGAAGCTCTCACTACAAGATGGCCGCCCACAAGTTTCTACAAACCCAAATTTAAAGCATGCAAAATCAAACACAATTTCATGACATAAAAGTGTTACAAAATGGCACTTGTGATACATCAATTTAAAGCTTGAAGCTTACCAAAAATAACTGTATAATGTTTTAGTTGATACTTCCAATACAAAGTTACTGATCACCATTTAAAGCAGACAATGATCAGCTTTGAGAGATGTAGAATATAATAAATTTTTATAACATAAAAGTGTTACAAAATAACACTTGTAATACATCAATTTAAAGCTTAAATCTTACCAAAAATAACTGTATAAAGTTTTAGTTGATACTTCCAATACAAAGTTACTGGTCACCATTTAAAGCAGACAATGATCAACTTTGAGAGATGTAATATAATAAAATTTGATAACATAAAAGTGTAACAAAATGGCACATGTAATATATCAATTTAAAGCTTAAAGCTTGCCAAATACAAGTGTATAAAGCTTCAGTCCAAATTCTTTATGGAACTTTTTTATTTTCATTAATATTAAGGTTTAAATTGAAGTTTAGTATTCTAATTTTCTCTTCAATGTCTTCGCAATTTTCCCTTCAATTCTCCCTCTTCTTACAACTCCCTCGGATTCCCAATTCACGTAAAGTAACAAAAATCTCAGATTTCACAAATGTCATACCTCCGATTTCTTTATGGATCTCCTTCCGAACGACTGGAGATAACACATCCAACGTTTTATCACCAGGACGTTCGGTAATTGAATTAGCTATCATAAATCTGATGGATGGCGTTCCCCAAAGTTTTTTTTCGACTTAGCGTATATTCCGGTGGCCGATATTCCCAAAAGGTGGTCCCGTAAAATTGAATGACCTCGTGATTTCGGCCAGTTTATGGTGTCATGCGGTCACGACCCTCGCCTGTATTGTATCGACGCCCGTATCGAACGGTACAAAACGATTTTCGTTACCGCCGCACTAAAACCACCGCATCAAATTCTCTGCAAAATCTGCGTGTATTTGTTTCATAAACGATATTCAAAATTCTGTGATGTTCTTGTTACAATTATTCTTACATTTTATTCTCTTTATGTAGTTTTATTTAACTTGAAAGTGTATATTGATGTATTATAAGATTTCTTGTTATTTTGAGATATTTCAGATCTTTAATTGTTATGGAATTTTAAGCTGGTCGATATGGATTACTTATTGTTTTAAATGATGATCAATAACTTTGTGTTGGATTATAAATATTATTTTGTAGTGCGTTTATGACATAAAATAGTTCAAAGTTTATTATGTACTTATTTTGCACCCGTTTATTTGATACGCATCCCTCAAATAGAAACGTGTGAGCATTGTCTACACGTGTACGATAAAAATCACCCCAACGTGCCACGTGTAACGAGGAACGAAATGATAGAAAGAGACATTTACTCGTTCGATAGGGGAAAGGGCATATTTTTCCTTCCACGTGCATCAACATCGATTTTCCATGCCGTTTACGACTTTCTTAGTTCGACCATTCGTGGAGAATTCTACTTGATCACGTTTCAAGAAAAAGTTCACCACCTTGCGTTACTCTCTTTGGCAAAGTTCAAAGCTTTCAAACACGAGTAAGAGTTACAAGGTTTTCTTGGAATTTATTTCAATTTTTATGTAGCTTTCAAATCTTTGGTTTATGTAACATAACTTCTCAAATTTCCACCTTCTCAAATTTTCACCTTCTCAAAACCCCAAATTCTCAAATTTTCATCTTCTCAAACCCCAAATCACCTCGTCTTCCACTTCCCAAACTATCAAACACCAAAAATTCAAAAACTCTCTTCCCAAATCACCAAATACTTCCGTCCACATTTACAACAGTCCTTTCACCAGTCCCACAAATATTCCACTATTCACCAAGTTTATATATTTCCTCCGCAAACTCGCTTACGTAGTTAAGAAGTCGTCGGAGGCGTCGTGACGCTTTCTTTAGTTCGCATTAACTTTGAAATACGATGACAATAAAATTTCACCGGGGACTTCTCATCCTATAAATCCTAGGCAGAATTGTTCAAGTTTGTTTACGATGTTGCGACAAATTGATTGGCACGACGAAAACTTGTTGACCATTTTCGCGGCCATTTTGCATCGAAATGGTGTCTTTCGTGAAAGAAGCTTTACATGATTTTAAACGTTGCTGTCCAAGTTGTCACAATTAATTCGACTTGTCGTCGTTAAAATGGTGAATTTATTTCTGTTTCGTACAAAGTTTCTCTTTTTTATACTATTTTTTAGTTGGATTTTTATCACTTAGGTTGTCGAGTGATATTGAGTAATATTTCTGAAGAGTAATATTTTTTATGAAGGTTCATTTTTGTTAAGGTTAACGAATTTTAAGGATTTGAAGGTTAAATTTTGGGTGTATGAATTTTATGAAGGGTGTGGAATTACCATAAGTCAAAATGAGACGCATTGAATTACCACGCATTAAATTACTACGCGTCGAATTACCACGCGTCGAATTGCTACGCATTGAAATACCACGCATCGAATTGCCGCGCATTGAATTACCACGCGTCGAATTACTACGCATTGAATTACCAAGCGTCGAATTACTACGCGTGGAACTCTCACGCATCAAATTACCGCGCGTCGAATTACTACGCGTGGAACTCCCACGCATCGAATTCCCACGCGTCGAATTACTACGCATCGAATTACCACGCGTCGAATTATCACGCGTGGAATTACTACGCGTCGAATTATCACGCGTGGAACTCCCACGCATCGAATTCCCACGCGCCGAATTACCACGCGTGGAACTCCACGCATCGAATTCCTACGCGTCGAATTACCACGCGTAGAACTCCCACGCATCGAATACCCACGCGTCGAATTACTACGCGTCGGATTACTACGCGTGGAACTCCTACGCATCGAATTCCTACGCGTCGAATTACTACGCATCGAATTACCACGCGTCGAATTATCACGCGTGGAATTACTACGCGTCGAATTATCACGCGTGGAACTCCCACGCATCGAATTCCTACGCGCCGAATTACCACGCGTGGAACTCCACGCATCGAATTCCTACGCGTCGAATTACCACGCGTAGAACTCCCACGCATCGAATACCCACGCGTCGAATTACTACGCGTCGGATTACTACGCGTGGAACTCCCACGCATCGAATTCCTACGCGTCGAATTACCACGCGTCGAATTACCATGCGTGGAACTCCCACGCATAGAATTCCCACGCGTCGAATTACCACGCGTCGAATTACCACGCGTGGAACTCCCACGCATCGAATTCCCACGCGTCGAATTACTACGCCTGGAACTCCTACGCATCAAATTACCACGCGTCGAATTACTACGCATCGAATTACCACGCATGGAAGTACCACGCGTCGAATTACCACGCGTGGAATTACTACGCATCGAATTACCATGCGCCACGAGACTCGAAACTGTCCCTCTCGCGTCTGCGCATGTGTAATCCTCTCACTCTGATTGGTCCGTGTTTTTCCTTAATAATTCAAAAGCGAAGCTCCAAATCCCATTTTTGCAAAGGGAAATCTTATTCAAAATCACGTCAGCTACCTCTCAGTTCACGATCTCACACTGGTTGTGACACCCTGTATAGAATTCAGCCTACTCAGCTATAAAATTTTATATTTACGCATGTAAGAAAGCTCTTCATTCTTCGGTTCATTCAGAAACCGAAATTATCGTTGCCCTCCAACATTGTTTCTTCTTGTGATTTAACGAGGCCATTTATTGCCGACAACTAAAGGTAGCACAAACACTCTATTAATACTTTAGTTTCCACTCATCTTTAACTACTCTTACGCGAGGATCAAGTTCAATAGTCAGTTGCACTGTAACCTATGTTCATTTATACAAAACTACAGATTTGTTACGTTTTTTTTAAAGTATCAGTAAAAATACCTCAACATAAGTGCTGACATTTTGTTTCTCATACTGGATATCGTTACAGTGTTTTGATCTTGAGGGTGCAATTCGCCTGGATCTTTTACGGTTTACGTAAGCAGATAGATCAGGAAATAGACCGCAATTCGCGGCAGACCTCGTAGAATGTTATACAAACGTGCTGCCAAAATAAGGCTGTAAATAGATCTCTCAAGATCGTTGTTGCTGAATCACTTTGCAAAAGAAATGTATAAAAATTAGCATTTTGTTATATAACAATTTAGTTATGCATATATTAATAACACTACAGTAATGGCCGATAACTGCAATAATAACTACAATAAATAATACTTATAGTCTGTCGTTATGTATACAGAGAACTAAAAAAAAAATGCAAAATACATCTGAAAAAATTCACGTCATCACAAAGCACTAATGTATAATAAAATACAACATCTAACAGTGCACGCATCTTCAAACATCTCCACATCCCAATACTTCCATTTAAAAATACCTGCAAAAGATATGTAAACAAGCGTTCAAAAAACTAATAAAACCGGTCTATCATAAACGCTAGAATAATTTTGCAACTTAACACAACACTGTTACATAACAGTTATTTTGTCACGATGAACAAACGATAAAATGGTTGGCAGCGGTTTCGAGGACCGCAAAGCTGTCGCGACAAAATGCCGCGCGATCCCCATCGTGACCAAAAGTTCGAAAACGCGTTTTCAAAAAAAAAAAGCGAACGGGGGATCGAAGATAATGCCTGCGAAATTTACGAGTACACAAGGGGCCAGTTGATCTTCATCCTCGATTGCGTTCACCGATCGGAAGATAACTGACAAAAATTACAGCCATCATAAGCTGGGGTAGGATAGATTTTCGCGTTACGATTAAAACGTGAAATATGGAGGTGAAAATCGGAGGAACCTTCATGCAAATTATTCGACGAGCCTCCGGTTATTTTTACGAATGATACGAGCTTGTCGTGAACCATTTTTTTATGACACTTTTATGGATTTTCGCTTTTCGAAATTGTCAGCGCTAAATTAATTCGCGGAACATGTTCCGGAGTTTTATGATGAATGGATTTTTACGAGGGATATGAATGAATTTGATGGAAACAGAAAAAATTGGAGGATGCTGGAAAAAAGAGATGTTTATACATCAATTTCAATATTGTTGATAATAATTTCAGGTTATTCGAAACTATCAAACATACGACAATCAATAAGACGAGACCAGAATCAGATTACGAGACATCATCGTTGCAGCAAGATCTATTTTAAGCCGACATATCATGCAACGAAATGCATCCACAGTGTATTATCGAATTCGATAGCAGGCTGTTGCTCGTCCATTTACGTGCAGGATTTATTACGGTAGCGTTTCGACGTTAACTCGTCGCTTTATTTCTCTATAAATAGCCAACGGCTCAAGGAATTTCACGACTGTTTCACGTAACGGCAATAATTTCCGCGTTTCTTAAACGCCGGACTAATTAACCAGGTCGTGACTGAATTTCTAGCGACGCTTTTTTAAAAAGCCTCCGGAGACTTAGAGAAAATACGAGAAAGTAGGATTCATCCGAGATTCCGCGGCGCAAAAGCGAATGGTAATAAAATCGCGAGGTTAAATAAAAACAGCGGCGTAAAAAGCTCGAGGAAACATTTTAACGAAACGTGTTTGGCGAACGACGGTTTCTTTTCTTTTAAATTACAGCGAGTTGCCGGAGGAGTCAGGATAGAAATATTTGGAATCTCGTGTCCTCCAAGTAGCTGTCCTTGTTCGATACCGACTTTTATTTGCGCTCCGTCAAGCATCATCCTATCTGCGAATATAAATGTTACCAGTTTGAGAACAACTTTTTCCAAATTCGACGGAATTTATTCTAGCCAGACATCATATTTATCCCAGTCCCGACGGAGTTAAGAATCGGAATCAACGAACGATTGAACGTTTCAAACAGAGGGTACACGCGATTGCGTTTATTTTCCGAGCAAATATTTGACAAGGAACGATTTATACAGTCGTTGCAAATAGCGTGCAGCTGTAACATGCCGGACCGAGAGAGTCGATTTCGATGCATATGCGTCGCACTGAAACGACCGATTCAGAAACAATCAACCGAATCACGCGATTGTTTCTGGCAATAAATTTATACTGCATATGTCTACGGTTACTGAATGTATCGTGAAAACTTGCAACACTTTCGTTTTATTCTTCTTGCTACATATTGTGTGAATAGTTGACGCTTGATCTTTTCTATCATCAATTGGTATCAATAATGGGTGCTGGTGTCATTGCTTATTTGCATGTTGTTGTTATTAGTGACGATTGTGAGGATTATCGGATGATTATTTAGCGAACGGTTGCTTAGAGAATGGTTTATCGAGCGGTTAATCAGTGGAGGATCACTTATCGAGCGGTTAAGTTCAAATGACTAGTCACACATGAGATTACCACGCGTTGAATTACTACGCGTTGAGTTACCACGCGTCGAATTACTACGCGTTGAGTTACCACGCGTCGAATTAACACGCGTGGAATTACTACGGATCGAATTACCACGCGTCGAGTCACCACGCGTGGAATTACTACGCATCGAATTACCACGCGTAGAATTACCACGCATCGAATTACCACGCTTGGAATTGCCACGCGTCGAATTACCACGCGTTGAATCACCACGCGTGGAATTACAACGCATCGAATTACCACGCGTCGAATTACCACGCGTTGAATTACCACGCGTCGAATTACCACGCGTTGAATTACCACGCGTGGAATTACTACGCATCGAATTACCACGCGTCGAATTACCACGCTTGGAATTGCCACGCATCGAATTACCACGCTTGGAATTGCCACGCGTGGAATTGCCACGCGTGGAATTGCCACGCATGGAATTGCCATGCATCGAATTACAACGCGTGGAATTACTACGCGTGGAATTACCATGCATTGAATTACCATGCGTGGAATTACTACGCGTGGAATTACTACGCATTGAATTACCACGCGTGGTATTGCTACGCGTGGAATTACCACGCATCGAATTACCAAGCGTGGAATAACCACGCTTGGAATTACTACGCGTGGAATTTGCACGCATCGAATTACCACGCGTGGTATTGCTGCGCATGGAATTACCACGCATCGAATTACCACGCGTGGAATTACTACACGTGGAATTACCACGCATCGAATTACCACGCGTCGAATTATCACGCTTGGAATTACCACGCATTGTATTACCACGCATCGAATTACTACGCATGGTCAGTGAATTCTTATTTATTGAATAGCACTTGATTACCACACACGTGATTTATAAATAGGAAGACGTCGTACATCTTTCAAGGAACCCAATTCATCCGAATAATCCTTCCCGGTTGTCCGTCTCTCGTTGCATATTCATGTACGATGTCTAAATAAAATGGAAAGAATATATAAACGAATTTGCAAATAGCTATATATCTTTTCCTGATAATTATTCGCACCTATCATTTTTTTGTTATTCCTTGCAAAGTTGTTTTTTCTTTCGTCCTCGGAATAAATCAACGTCAAAATGAGCGGTAGAAAAATGGCAATAATGTTCGGTTTAAACCAAATATTTCACGCGGTAGAAGTTATGGCTTACGTATTTCAGTTATGCTTGTTTCTTATGTACAACAGGTTTCTTTTTCTTATTACGAGGCTGCTTTTTTACGATTGTCGCGGTTTTTATGGAATTTGCGGTTTGAGAATTGTAGTGACGTGCTGCTACAAGGTTGCATTATAAGTTATTTTAAATATTATTGAATAGAGCTTTCGTTTATCGACCAAAATGTGTTTCTATTGAACGGAATGTTGTCTTTTCAGTTGCAGTGGTGGTGGCGTTTTTCATTTGCTGGGCGCCTTTCCACGCCCAAAGGTTGTTGGCTGTCTACGCGCAGAATACAAACGGGGAACCGGAACACGTCGTCGTAATAGTCTACACTATCCTCACATACGTGTCAGGGGTGTTTTATTACCTTTCCACGACGGTCAATCCGTTGCTGTACAACATCATGTCCAACAAATTTAGAGAAGCCTTCAAGGTGAGTTATCACTTGAGAATTCTTCATTAAACTTTCATGTTCTTGTACATGTTCAGGGAATTCATATCTTCCGTGTTCTAAAGTTAAGATTCTGTTAGTATTCAGTTAATTAGAGGGTAAGATGTTTGAATAAGAAATGCTTACTAAAAAATGACTGTCAGTCAAATTAAAATTTTTCAAACTTGAAATGCTTTAGAATTACGATTATAAACTTTCAAGTAACCAAATGAAAATAATAGCTTAGACAATTTAATTTCATTACTATAAAAATGAAGTAAAGCAAAAAAGAATAAAAGTGAATGAAAGAATAACTATAAGTATAATAAAAAAGTATAAATTATAAGTTGTGGAAAGAGCAGAGTGCGTTAACCAAAGTAAAGTTAACTTTCAGTCAATGTTGTCGAATCACTGCGGGCGGAAGTGGTCCTCGCGGAAGTCAATCCCCCGACAGCCGACTTACAGCAGCCTGTCAAAGTATCCAAGGTCCACAACGAGGCAGGCGGACGATCGTCAAAATTCGCCATCAATATCCGTCAGCGACGAGAACCAAAAGCTGACGGCGAATGTTCAGCGTCCAACGAACTCGAACGATCTGAATGGATTGGAACGAAGGAGCCAAGACAATCGATCGACCTCGAAAATCAACAGAATAAATAATCACAGGGAATACGGTAGAAGCGTCTCCAGAGGATCGAATTCCAGTCAATTGACCTTGATGACTTCGATCAGCAGAAGTTTTAACGAAGGAAACAACAACATGGCGGCCGCCTGCGTGAACGAGTGCTTCTTGAAGATGCAGTCTCCTCCTAGGGCTGTCACTATTGGTAAAATTAATTTTTTTCTTGCTTGTTCTATTTTAGTCAAACATTTTTGGAGGCTGAAAATTTTTTAGCTGATTTGGAAATTTTTTAAATTATATTTTGCAATTTTCCGTATTTCCAAAATTCTGAATTTCACAGGAATAATAGCGGAACGCTTGCGACTAGGAACGAAAGGACTATTCTCGCACCAACAGAAGGTGCCAACCATCCCTTTATCGAAACCGGAAGTGACGACCGAGCAGCAACCGCGGTTTCAGAGTCACCCAAGTATCGAAAGTGCGAACACCATCAGCAACTCAAGTTTACAGGATTTCGACGAAACAGAGTTTACCGGGACGGAGTTAGCAAGATACATGGGCGAATTGAACTGCGACTTGGTTACTTGACCCCCGTCTCCGGAAAAGGACACATAAGCTTCTTACGAGAGATATTTCTTAAGAAAACTTTCGATCTGTGTAGACGTTCAGCGACGATGGTCAAAGAAATCTGAGAATTTTGATAATTGAATACTTGGAGTCTTTGAACTTGAATTGAGAAATTGAGTAATTTTTGAAGTGTTTAATTGTCTAGGAACTGGAGAATATGAAAATTTGGATAACTAGAGGAATTGAAACGTTGTCAATTTTTAAATTGAAAAATTAGAAAGTGGAACAATTATAAAATTGAAAAATTGAATAATTGAATAATTGTAAAATTAAGAAACTGGAGAATTGAATTATTTTAAAGGTGAAAAATTGATGAATCGAATAATTGTAAAATTAAAAAATTGAAGACTTGAATAATTCTAAAATTGAAAAATTGAAGGATTAAATAATTGTAAAATTAAAAAATTGAAAAACTGAAAATTTCTCTAAGTGGAAAATTGAAGAATTGAAAAATTAAAAAATTGAAAATTTATCCAAGTGGGAAATTGAAGCATTGAAAAATTGAAAAATGGAAAATTTATCCAAGTGGAAAATTGAAGAATTGAAAAATTGCAAAGACAAAAAATATATCTGAAAAGCAAATACGTAAAATATTTTCCTGTTCTCGAAAAGATGTCATTGTACAAAATCATAAGCTTAAAGCGTGAAATTGACGAAAGTGTTGATCTAAATGCTTGTATCTAAATAATTTAAAGAAAAGTGTGTATAGTTGTAACGATATTATAATTGATAAGTTATTATTTAAAGAATGTATTGATTTTCGTTTTGACGATATTATGTTAACAGATTTCGGTATCCGTTTAAAGCTACTCAAAAGCAGATGAACTATTTATTGAATTTTGTCATTTGTACTTTAAAGTGCAATGTAATTATATTTATTAACAAACGGAAATGTTATTAAACAATTTGGTAATAAATTGAACTGTAAGATCGAATATTATTTGTACAGTGTGAAGTTTATACAACGAAATTTGTTATTTTGAGAAACACAACAGTTTGCATTTTTTACTCACACCTGATACAGTAATTTTGACCCTAATTTTTTGCAAATATTTTTTGTAGTATTTTTTAAGTTTGTACTGCAATTTTTCGGCAATTTGTATTGCATCGAAATTACATATAAGTTAATATGTAATTTCTCTGTCAATTGATACTAAATTGAACATTAATCAATATCAAAAAGCAACAGAGGTTTCAGTTGTTGAACAACATTCGAAATTATTAATGTTCGTATCTGACATACGAGAAAACTGGATCAAACAGTTCTTCATACACCCGTTCTACCCTCGCTGCCCCACATCGTACAAACGATATAATTAATCATAATTTCAACGCACATTTACATCCCCTTCTTATCGCAAAATCGATAAATCAATAGTTACCTAACCATCAATCACCATCGCAAAAAGAAACTTCCTCGAATATAAAATAAGAACACATTCGAGTAAACATTATGTATTTATTAAACACATAATTATGTAACAAAATATATAAATTTCAAATACATTTCAACACGTTGATTAAATATTATCACATTCAATGTGAAACTTTTTTATTTAAATTTGAAAAAAGATGTTTACTTCAGAGTCTCGATATATTGCCGCAGAAATACTTATAAAGAGTCATTCAACGTGTTAATCACAATGCTATTTTTGGTATCAAATGTATAACAAAAGGAGGAAATCGTTTGTGAAAGGAATGATGAGACATCAATGATCATTTTCCTGCTGTCGAATTTAGAATTGGGTCTTCGGGCGTTTGTCCAGGTAAGCCTTGATCTTTGGTAAAGATTTCACTGTTTGCACCAACTTTTGTAGTGATGGGTATCCAGCGGTTACCTCGGATTCGTTGATGGAGTTCAGCATATCAACTTGGGAAACGAAGGTTAGGTCTGGCCAGGTCAGCTGCAAAAATATAGTTCAGAAGTTAGAAGCAAATTTAATTTGAATTATACTTCTGAAAATCTGCCAACTCGCAAATTAAAAAATTTCTAAATTTTCTGATTCATATACTCTTAGATATATAAATCTTTCAATAGTCAGCTGTTTAAATCTCTAAATCTTGCAACTCTCAATTCCTCCAAGTTTCTAAATTCTCCAACTCACAACTCCCCCAAATTTCTAAATTCCCAAATTCCCAAATATTTCAACTCTCAACTCCCCCAAATTTCTATATTCCCAAATTCCCAAATATTCCAACTCTCAACTCCCCCAAATTTCTAAATCTCCCAACTCTCAACTCCCCCAAATTTCTAAATTCTCCAACTCTCAACTCCCCAAATTTCTAAATTCTCCAACTCCCAACTCCCCAAATTTCTAAATTCTCCAACTCTCGAGTCCCCCAAATTTCTAAATTCTCCAACTCTCAACTCCCCAAATTTCTAAATTCTCCAACTCTCAACTCCCCCAAATTCCCAAATATTCCAACTCTCAACTCCTCCAAATTTCTAAATTTTCCAACTCTCAACTTCCCAAATTTCTAAATCTCCCAACTCTCAACTCCCCCAAATTTCTAAATTCTCCAACTCTCAACTCCCCAAATTTCTAAATTCTCCAACTCTCAACTCCCCCAAATTCCCAAATATTCCAACTCTCAACTCCTCCAAATTTCTAAATTTTCCAACTCTCAACTTCCCAAATTTCTAAATTCCCCAACTCACAATTTCCCCAATCTCTAAATCTCCCAACTCTCAACTTCTCAAATCTCTAAATCTTCCAACTCTCAACTCCCCAAATTCCCAAATATCCCAGCTCTCATCTCTCCCAAATTTCTAAGTTCTCCAACTATCAACTCACGAACCTATCAAACTCCATATTTCCAAATTACCGAATCTCTATGACAAATAATAATTCACTGTAAAAATTTACTGTAAAAAGTAAATTACCTTTCCTCCAACGAAGTATCCTCCGTTCTTCTTCACTTGTTCGTCAAGTTTCTGAAGAATCAAGGGTTTTTTTGTGTCGAGGGTCTCCTTCAACCTTGACTTGACTGCGGCGTCCTTTTCCCAATAATATTGCGTGAAGGCTGTAGAAAAACGGTTCGACTTAAAACTGCTGAATAATTTCCAAGTATATTACATGTTTAAAAGAAATACTCACCGGTTCTCAAGTCATCGAGGGTGTCGATGGTGGCGTCAATTTCGTACGCTTCAATGTCGTTGGAGCCATAGAGATTGTTCTTCCTTGCGAGATAACGACCGATGGCTTTTGATTGGTGAAGTGGCTTACCGTCGATTTCGAGCACTGGTACTTGACCCAATGGCATCTCTGAAATGTGAACAATGAATGGTTAGTAAGATTTTCTATTAATTTTGTATCAATTTTTTTGGAGCAAAGTTTTTAAATATGGGAGGATGATGATTTGGAAGTTTGTCAAGTTTCGAGTTTGCGAATTTTTGGGTTTGGAAAGGTGGGACTTTGGAAATTTAGAAAGTTGGAGATTTAAGAATTTGGGAATTTAGGGAGTTGGGGAATTAGGAATACGAGAAGCTAGGAAGTTGGGGATTTAAGGATTCGGGGATTTAGCAAGTTGGGATTTTGGGAAATTAGCAAGTTGGGGATTTAGAAATTTGAGAATTTAGCGAATTGCAGATTTAGAAATTTGGGAAATTAGCAAATTGGGGATTTAGAAATTTAGGATATTAGCAAAGTGGAGATTTAGAAATTTGGGAAATTAGCAAGTTGGGGATTTAGAAATTTGGGATATTAGCAAGTTGGGAATTTAGAAATTTGGGAAATTAGCAAGTTGGAAATTTAGAAATTTGGAAATTTAGCAAGTTGGGGATTTAGAAATTTGGAAAATTAGCAAGTTGGGAAATTAGCAAGCTGAGGATTTAGAAATTTGGGATATTAGCAAGTTGGGAATTTAGCAAGTTGGGGATTTAGAAATTTGGGAAATTAGCAAGTTGGAAAGTTAGAAATTTGGAAATTTAGCAAATTGGGGATTCAGGAATTTGGAAAATTAGCAAGTTGGGAATTTATCAACTTAGGGATTTAGAAATTTGGAAATTTAGCAAATTGGGGATTTAGAAATTTAGGAAATTAGCAAGTTGGGGATTTGGGAATTTGGAATTTAGCAATCTAAAAATTTGGAAATTCGGAAGTTTAGAACCTCAATAACTTGTAAACTCCAAAATGTCAAAATTCAAAAATTGCTTTAATATCAGATAAAGAGTTCCATAATTCTAATTGTCCCTGAAAGTGTTAGCTATCCTAACAATAAGTAGTTCTAATACGTTTAGCAGACGTTTAGCATACTCACGAGCTTTAACTTGAGGCCAATCTTCGAAGGACAACCTCTTGTCCTCGAAGGGGATACCACTCTGGTGCAGGATGAACCTGATTGGCTCAGCAAGTCCGGAGATGTTGAAGTATGTTAACTTGTAGCTAGGCATTGTCTGCATTAAAAAAATATTCAATATTATTTTCCTTTCTCCAATCATTAATTACGTGACTCCATAATTTATTTATTTAAACATTTTCAATTTTAAATAAAAATGTTAATACGTTTAAATTTATTGTTCTATTCTACAATTTAAATATATTTTAAATTTATAACATTGTTAAAATGTTATATCTGTTATGAAACATCTGATAAAGTTACGTAACAAGCGCAAAATTTGATAAACTGTTTACGAAAACTTTGCTACTCGTAATAAATCCATACGTAAACATACGTAATAAAACCTAAAATTGTAATTATTCAGAACATAATTTCTCGTGATTCTGCAAATAATTATCTCTTAAAATAGTACACACAAATAAGCCCTAATCACTCGTTACATAAAATGCGACAATTTTAAGATTACATTATCTGCAGCATTCGTACAACAAGATAAAAGGCTCATAAATTCGAACAATAGGTTCTTTGTGCTATCTGCATATTCAAACGAAAGTATCACTCGAAGACAGTCTTCTTCGATATCGAAGAATTATTTCAAAAATGTATTATCAGCAAAAAACAAATTGCGATATCGGAATCTTTTATGGAGTTAACGAGATTCATTTGATTTTCAATTTGCACATCGAACAGGAGATACAGTCGCTGATTGCTAAATACAGAGCGGTTGATTGTAGGTTGTATCAAGGTGAAAACATCGTATATTATCTCGTATTTACTTATGATGGCACGGTAAACTTTGATTCGTCCTTCGATCCGCCATTTTTCAATAGAACAAAATCGATTCCGATTAATTGAACTCGGTGAGAAGTACGTAAACTTAAATAGGTGGATGTCAAAACAGATAAATGGCGAAGAAATTGATCGAAACGGAAAAATATCTGTCGGACAATTGAACTATGACAACCACGTTTAAGTAGCTGTACAAGATTTTATTGAGGTTGTCATTTTTCTTATTTATTGCTCTTGTTATTCTGGGTTTCAACAATGTTTCAGTGTTTGATATTTTTGTGTAGTTAACACAAAAGTTGTGTATCATTGAAGATATGTGTTGTATTAGTGGGGAATGTTTGTGTATGATAAAATCTAAATGAGCATACATTGTGTAATCTGTTGACTGGGGATCTTATGGATTACGTAATTGTTTAGATGATTTAATTTTGGAGATAAGTGGAAAGATTGAGGTACTTTTATTTTGGAGATAATTGTTCAACTTGTAGGACTTTAATTTTGTGGATAAATATTCGTCTTAAGGTACTTTAATTTTGTAGATAAATATTCATTTTAAGGTACTTTAATTTTGTAAATAATTTTGGAGTATCAACGTGAGTTAATTTTGTAGATAAATGTTCACCTTGTAGGACATTAATTTTGTAGATAATTATAGAGTTTCAACATGTGCTAATTTTGCAGATAATTGTTGACCTTGTCATACTTTAATTTTGTAAATAATTGTAGAGTCTATACATATATTAATTTTGTAAAAAATTGTAGAGTTTATGATATTTTAATTTTGTAGATAAATGTTCACCTGGTAGTACTTTAATTTTGTAGATAATTTTAGAGTATATACATGTGCTAATTTTGTAGATAATTATTAACCTTGTAGTACTTTAAGTTTGTAGACAATTATACAGTCTATACGTATATTAATTTTGCAGATAATTATAAAGTGTGCACATACTCAAATTTAATAGATAATTATAGAGTTTGCAGGTGCTTCGTGCTTATAAATAATTGTCAATTTCATAAACACTGTAATTTTATAAATAACTGTAAAATTTATACATACTTTAATTTTGAAAATAATTGTTGATTTACAGTACTACAATTTTGTAGACACTTATAGAGTTCATACATACATACAGTTAATTATACATTATTTAAATACATTCATTTTGCAGATAATTATAAATGTTCCACAAATTTGTACATATTAAAAAAGAACGTCTACAATGTGAACATCATGCTAATCCCATTAAAAATTGATTTTTAAACAATCATCTTAATCAATAATCACTATGGAAACGATTCGAACAACACAAAAATCAATAAAGCTTCGATCTAATTATCTAAACCCGATAACCACAAAACATCAGAAAATAAAAACCTTGCAAAAAAAGTTCCATTTAAAACCCAAATATATAAATAACCAAATATCGACAAATTCAGAAACATTTATCGCGGTTTTCGTTTTATTTGCCGTTCTACGTGTTGAAGGTTACAGAACAAGTATCTGTTGGAATGATGGTAGAAGGTCTCAATCAGTCACGCAACCAATGACAGTGCAAGATTCGAGAACATTCCGAAAGAATCATCACCGACAATTTGTAACTCATTGCTACGTGAAATCGGCCAGTTTAACGACCACAACATTGAAGTTAATTGGGGATATCTTAGATCCTAAGATATTTTTTCCCACGACTATATCTATTGGTTATGTTTATCGGTGTTAGGGTAATCATTGTATTACCTAAGTAGGTAATAAAACTAAGTACTCAGGTAATTTGATACAAAAGTATTAGTGAATGCAAAATTGAAAATGTAACTGCATTTTTATTTATTATTATGAATTTAATTTTTGAAGAGAATTTATTTTTCTGTGCAATGTAACTGCATTTTTATGTATTATTATGAATTTCATTTTTGAAGAGAATTTAATTTTTTGTAGAATGTAACTGCATTTTTATGTATTATTATGAATTTCATTTTTGAAGAGAATTTAATTTTTTGTAGAATGTAACTGCATTTTTCTGTATTATTATGAATTTCATTTTTGAAGAGAATTTAATTTTCTGTACAATGTAACTGCATTTTTATGTATTATTATGAATTCAATTTTTGAAGAGAATTTATTTTTCTGTACAATGTGACTACACTTTTATGTATTATTATGAATTTAATTTTTGAAGAGAATTTAATTTTTTGAAGACTGTATGTATCATTTATATATTCTTGTGAAAGTACCATTTAAAAGTAACATCAATTTCAAAATTAATTTTGGAAGATTACAAAGTTTTCAGTTAACGTGTAACCTTGGAAATTTTAAACATGGTAGCTCGAAGAAGACGGTTTTAGGTTTTTGTATATTTTCATTGTACAAACTGTAAACTACATATTCGTTCGTAGGTCAAGGTTATAAGTTCTGTGTTAGAAAATGGAACTGAGCTTAATCTATCCATCTAAAAATTGAGACTAATCTACCCATCTAAAAATTGAGACAATTTATTGTTACATTAATAAATTTGAACTACATAAAAATTACAAAACAGCTAAATCTCATTAACGAAAGCTTTTTGCACAAATTTAAAGTACCATTTTATTTTTCTGTCGTGCAGTTCGATAAAAACATTCTATGCAAGTTCTTTGTAATGCAACCTTGGCATTTTCACAGAATTACAAATAATACTATTGCTATTAAAGCTGAAGGAATAATGCCGGTTAAATGACTTCAATGGAGGATCTACAGATGCTCATTAATTAGCTCTAAATGTTGAAACTTGATAGTAGTTAAATAAACGTCAACTCTTCGCGAACAACGCATATGCGAATGTATGTTCAAACTTGTCAAAAATAATAAAATTCGTATTGTACAAACGTCATGCTGTTTTCATAATAATTACACAGGCAATTGTAAGTAATTTAACCAGAAATTATTGCTAATTTAATATTAATTTTATTCGGTATTCAACGATTAATTTTAAACAAAATTTCTATTATTTATTTTTCACTGAAGAAAATTTCTTTTGGAGTCTTTTAAAAAAATTCTGTAATAAGTAATATGATAATAATTTTTATAATGGAGAACGTAATGATAATTTCTGTAATAAATACTGTAATAATAATTTCTAAAATAAATACAGTAATAATAATTTCTATAATAAAACCGCAATAATAATTTCTATAATAAATACTTTACTAATAATTTCTACAAGCAATACTACAATAACAATTACTACAATAAATAATACAATAATTCCGCTAAGTTTGCAACTAAAAAAAAAACTATAAATTCGTTTTAACGATAAATAAAAGCGTTTTAACAAATAATAAATAACTTTGCAAAACGAAAGATAAGAAATAAGCTTGAAATCAATAATACTGTACGTAGCGTGTGAAGTTTAAAACCGCGTCACCCGCAAAGAGTTAACGTTCATGACGTGCTTCCGGGTTTAATATGAAGTTGCAAGATGATACACTTACACAAAGATTTCACTGAGAACAACGTTCGTGTAAGAACTAGAAGCAGCGATCTCTGGAGAACTACTGATTCTATACTCGATTCCTAGTTGCTATTTATTGCCTGTATGTAATTCACGATATCTGCACTCCCCTCCATTTAGAAATGGAGGTCATGTGGCGGGACAATAATTATGCGGCTACAATCCTTTACAATCTTGACAATATATTTGCAGTTTTCAAATATAAAATGCGATGTCATGTGTTGCACCATGTAATACATTGTAATAATATGTAATATATTTTATATATTTTTTGTACTTATATTGTATATTTTATATATTTTATAGTTTATGTATTATACACTTTATATTGTACATTTTATATACTTCATACTTTACATATTATACACTTTTTATTTTACATTTGCATTAAGCTATTTTACGTACGTTAATTACATTCAAATTCAAAGTACGTTCAAATTTGAAATTTTATTTAAAAGACAATAAGGAAGAAATTTAATTTTTTAGAATTTTTTACATTGCTGTTCAAGAAGAATTAATAGAACATTATTGAAGCCATAAGTCTTTAAATAATGCAAGTTTGGAGTATCAGAGGTTTGAAAACTTGAAGGTTTAAGAATTTGTTCTCATACTTTGTAAATTTAATAAATTACAGTATTTAATAACTTTTAATCAATTTTAAATTGTATTTAAAAATTTAGAATTAGTAAATTTCAAACTTCCAAAGTTATCACGTTCTAAAAGTTTAAAATGGAATACTGAATATTAAAACAAGATGAAGGCTGAAAATCTTGAAACCTCGAAATATTAGAACTTCTAAAATTTGTAATATTGAGAATTCAAGATTTCAACTGCACAAGATCTTGATAAATCTAAAATTCTAAAGTCTGGAAAATTCTCAAGCTTCTAAAAATTCTAAAAACCCAAAACCTCAAAAATTCCAAAATTCTGACGTCTGCAGCCCCAAAAATCTGAAAAATTTCAGAACCCCAAAAATTCCAAAATTGTCACACCTAAAGTTCCCAAAACCCAAAAATTCAAAGCCCAAATCCCAAAAACACCTAACTTCCCAAAAAATCCTGAAACAAAATTTCAAAATTTCATAACTTCATATACTCTGCAGATGTCAAGTGGCAAAAACTTCGAGAAAGTGTAACAAGATTGCACAATTCAAATTGTGTATGATCGCGCTACAAAAAAGAAAGGAGAGGTTCAGAGAACCTAGAATTCTGCAAGTCACGGCCATCGAAAACTGAGGCTCCGGGTGTGCTTACTCTATTCCATGATTCAGCAGTGAAGATAAAACTGCAATCTTTTTACTTCAATTTCTAGAGTAATCAGAATTACTATGTAAAAATTATCAGTAAACACGACTTTTTTCTTGGAATACTGTAATAATCAGATGTACAATATAATCGGAGATCAGTTAAAGGTGTATTGAAAACGACCTTTCGAGGTCAAAAGGTGTATCGAATATTTATAATCGAACTAACGACGTTGACTAATTACTTCAGTAACTCAAACTATTTAACCTGCAGCATAAATGTTAATATCGTATTTCGATTGTAAAAGATTGCTTAACCGAATGTGTTTGTCAAGTGAACACTTTGTAAAGCTGATTATCCAAAATAACAAATTTTAATCCTTCAGATACGGACTCGTTATGTAACTTAACGTTGTCTTTGTGCGTTACAATGAGTCAGCTTCCTGTATATAGAACCCACGAGTAGGTATTGGAGCAGTTATTACTCAATATACATTGCGTAACATTGTGTAAGTCAATAAACGTCCTGCTGGAAAAACTGATTTACGAGCTGTTTCGACGGGAATGTAGAAGCAAAAGGGGCCGATACCCTGCACATCTATACAATGTTACTTAACTCCGCAAAATTTGTTTATTTATAATTCGTGAGATGAATTCTATTTGGTTACATTTAGTCTACTTAGTGTACTTTGTTGCAAATGCAAGTCACGCATGACAATTTATATCCGTAGACTGCAAAGCATCCGAAGGTGAGGAACGGTAATTAATGTTGCATGAATCGAGAGAAGATTCATTTTCCTCTTTTGATGTGTATACAATGTGCGCCTTCATTAAGCGTACAGTCAATTTTATAACACACTGGAATCTAGTTATGCAAGATTTAATGAAGCATATAAAAAAAATTACAGATACCCAAATCTTAATGAAACATTGTCCACCTCATAAAGTGCAGAGTCAAATTATCTGTATGGCATGATTTTTATTTTTCAAAGTCTTATCTATATTCAACAACTGATTTGTTAGATTAACTACTTTCCACTGACAGTCGTATCTTGTTTGCTAAAAATAATTCTTATGTTCTTCCATAACAGAGACAGAGATAGAAAGGTATGTTTTATCATGTGTGATAAGAAATTTGTTTGTGCACAAGTTCTCAATTGGATTGATTTTTAAGTGGAGGATAATTATATTGATCGTTATCGATCTCCCTATTTTCTAGAACATGAAAATGATACTAACTTCAGCTTTAGCGACAGGTATATCAATTCTTGAACTATGAATAGATTCAACATTTATATTGATTTTGAAACATGTTCAACGCTTAAAAATAATTTCAAGGATGTGATCTAAAAAGAAAGTCGGAATTAATAAAATGAAATGTTTATTTCTGCAGGAAAGTACAACATAATATCAACAGTCTATTTATGGTATACAAATATCTCTGTACGGTATATGAATAATCTTGTTATATTGATTAACCGTGTATTAACGTGGCAATCTAAAATAAGCCATATCCAACTGGCACAGGTGTTGCTAAGTAAACTGTAGTAGGGGTATTCAAAATAATACAGCACAATTCCTTGTGCATATAAAAATACTTCATGGGTTTACAATTCTCTTCTGACCGCGAACTCTACGCATTTACAAATAAAAAAAATTGATACGAAAACGGTAAATTTGTTTAGGCATCAGATTGGGGACGTTTGTCGACCCAACTTTTGATTTTGGGTTCAGCAAGAACCTTCTCTTGCAATTTTTTCAGGTTGTCGTATTTCTCTATGATGTTGTGACCCATCATGAAGTTCATGTAGTCGAGAAGGGCAACAAAGGAAAGGTCAGCCCAGGTAAGAGCACCGCCAACGAAGTAACCGCCGTTTTTCTTCACCTGGGCGTCCAAACGTTCCAAGTAGTATGGCACCAATTCTTGTGCAGTTTTGAGTTTCTCAGCTTTGGCTGCTTCATTGGACTCATAGTGGTAGGCACCAATCTCTGAAAAGTAAGATCTTTGTTTAAACAATGCTCTATAAAACATACCTTTACTAATGGAAACTAATCACATATAATACAAGTTCAATTTGAATTCTGCAATTGTGTTAAATACTTACTTGCTCTCAGATCATGAATGGTGTCAACTGTGGAATCAATTTCAAGGGCTTCCCAATCATTCTTACCAGCCAAACCAAACTGTTTGGCCAAGTAGCGAGCAATGGCTACAGACTGACAAACTTTTTTTCCATCAACCTCTAATACAGGAACCTGACCAAATGGCATGTCTGAAAGTAACAGGAAAGACCAAATAGAAAGTGTATTCTTATTATCAGAAACCTCTGAATACCAAAGCAAAAAAGAAATAAGTCATTATTTCTTCTTGAATCATTTATTTAACATTACATAGATTTATTGCTTCCTGTATGATTACAAATATCTATTTAGAAGTCATAATTTTACTTTATTGATGATATATTGAGGAACAAGGGGGCATTGTCTTGTGGACAATAGCTATTGTCCCCAAGATATCTCATGGAAGGATAAACAAAAATTACATAAACATCTTACAATATGATGTACATTTTTACAAACAAAAAGATTTGAAACAATGAATTGGCTGCATATAGAACATAACTAAATAAATTGGTCTGAAAGTTAGACTTACCAGGTTTTAGTTTGGGCCAGTCTTCTCTGTTAAAACGGAAGTCCTCAAATTCAACACCTCCATAGCTGAAGAGAAAGCGAATTGGTTCTCCCAAAGCCTTAACTGGGAAATAAGTTAACTTGTATTGGGGCATGTTTCTGTAAAGAAAAATAAACACAATTAATTTATTACAATACATTAATTAAACAGAAAACAATTACAAAATTAAATTTTATTGGTACATTAATATAGTATTTAACTAATTTTCTTTGTTGCTAAAAGCTTTTTCAGATAGAATTATTTGAACCACTTTCAAGAAACATTACTTCATGTTAGTTTCACAACATGGAGGTACGTGTGCAAATACTGTTTATACGCATTTTGCAAGATACTGTGAAAGACATTTATAAATTACTGTCTATTGACATTGAGTTTTCAACTTTCAGCAACATAATTTCTCTGACACGCTTTTCTAACAATACTAAATCATCGATCAGGTCAATAACACCGAGTTTTTGCGAAAGTTCAATATCTCGATCACGAATTTCCAAATAAATACACGAAAGAATAATATGACATTTTTTACAAAAAATAAAACATGAATAATTAAGTAGCAGAAATAAAATAGGAATACATTACACTTTTTTTATTATTGGAAGATGCAAAACGTGAAACAAGAACAAAATGCTTCCGAACCGGCCGGCAAGTCGTAATTTAATGGAACTTTATTATGCTGCTATATATAGTTTACCCTTCCCAATCTACGATAACGGTATTTCATTGGCTGAGATTGTTGATGCTAAAAAAATATGATTCTATAGAAGCATCTAGAAGAACTAATTGATTTCTGCACTTATAAACTTTAACGAATAAAAGTTAACGTTCTTCATAAATATGAGTCTATAAGAACCAAGTTTTAATAAAAAGAAACAAATTTATTCAATAAAGAAGTATTTTATGGACATAAGAGGAAAGCGAAGCCGACGTGATGGGAGAAACTCAATGAGCTGTAATAGTCGATGTTCAAGTCTCATTGGCTGCGTTCTACGCATGATCGTAGGCGCGAATTATGAGAAAATAAAACTGATTGATTAATAAAAAGTGTTATGTTAATACGAAACAAGTGATTATTTTTGTTATACACATATTACATTAAAATGTCTAAAATTTTGAAGCTACTCTTAAACTCAGTGCTGTTTTATAATTTTTTAAAAATGTAACGCAATATTGTGCAATGTTACACATGTACCCATCGTGCAATGGTTGTGAAGTAAAGAGGTTACGCTAATCGCTGTCAGATGGCGATGTCGATACTGTCATCGAAACACTATCTTATCGAAATAAGTATTATACACGAAAATAAGTAGTAAAGGAAGTAATGGGAAAGTGATTATTTTACGATATTATTATGTTCCATTAGTCAGCATTTTTAAATTACAATAATTTATTTCATATTACATCATTTCTTAACACTTAATCAGTAACATTTAATCATATCAGAATTCAAATTATCGAGTTAACGCTACATCGATTTGAGTGTTGACTAACCTATTTCGCAGTTCAGTGTCAAATTGACCGCGAATTTAGTGTTTCGTAAATTTTTGTCGATAAAGTGTAAACTAAAGATTGTGTTCGTGCAATTAGATTTCTATGACGTCACTCTTTCTTCGACATTTGATGTTAGCAAAGATTCGATACTTTCTTCAGAAATATATCGCTGTGTCAAAAATACAAGAGACATAAATTATAAAATACAAAGCTCGTAAATATGTTTTCATGGAACAGTACAACGCAATAAAAATAAATCTTTGTTAATATCATTTAACTAAAAATATAGAAACTATGTATCTTATATTTTCGTCTGAAGACATCTTACATATAAACGTACATGTATTCCAGAAATATTGACTGTCTTTTAAGCTCAAGTGTTCAGGTTGTTTCAGAAATGTACAGTTCGATCTAACACAGTTTTAACATTTGAATTTCCCGCCAAATATCGCGGCGTATTTATAGACAAACATTCGTATCATTTATTGATAAAATTACAACATTGACAACTCGCAACATTAACGAACACATTGAATTATATTATTCCAAGCGCACATGTAGAATTAAGATATGTTCTCATCTTTCCCGCGTGATTTTCGCTTTAAAATTCTGTGTTAGGTCGCTTGGCCAGCCAATCAATGATCGCAGGTATCTCGTGAACCCTTTTCTTCAAAGCTCGAAGTCCGGGATAATTTTCTAATGCCGTCGACCCGAAAATATTTTCAAAATTCTCCAGTGCCACTGCGAACACAAAATCTGCCCACGTTGTCTGAAAAATAACAATTTATTTCTCAGAAAAAAATCTTTCATTTGAAAAGAGAAGAAAAATAACGCTGACATTCAATAATGAAATAACTGAACGTTTCGGTCAATTTTTTCCGTTCAAACATTGTTAAGCAAGATTTTCTTCGTCGCGTTAAAAGTTTATCTACAAGTTTACGTAAGAACCTCGATATAGTTTTTCTCTTGCTAGTCGTTGTCGTCTTCAAAGTTTCTCGCGTAAATGGTAAAAATCTTAATATCAAATCCGCAAGAACAATGACTTACAGTGGAGCCAACGGCGTAGCCTCCGTTCTCGCCGACAGTTTTCTCGAACTTGTTCAAGTAAAACGGTATCGTTTCTTTTAAAAGTTTCGCCTTCTTCTCTTCCTTCTTGAAGAGATCCTCTTCCGTACGATATTGGGATATAACTGGAACGTATGACGTTAAACGTACCATTATTTATCCTTTTTACAGAGGATGTAACTAAGAAAGTTGGTAAAAGAGAGGACACGCTTATGTGTTGTTTAAGATTGCTACAATTTCATTCTTCTAACTTTGCTCGGACAATTTTAAATCGCTTCACTTTATCCTTGCACGCGGTATACGCTATTTATTAAGTTTAATTAAAAAATAAAAGCGGAGACAAATTTTTATGGCTTTAGTGTTGTATGGCAATATAGTGTATGTTATAACGCGTGGCATTACAGTGAGTGGCAATATAATACGTGTTGACATATCAATGTAGTTCATGATGATATAATGCAAATCAATATAATTCATGACGATGTGATGCGTGGCGATATAACGTCGATATACAACCCGCGGCGATATAACACGAGGCAATATACAATGCGTGGTGATGCAACACGTGGTGATATACAACGCGTAGCGATATAACGCATGGTGATATATAATGCGCGGCGATATAATGCGAGGCAGTATACAACGCGTGGCGATATAACGCGAAGTAATTATATAACTCACGGCGATATAACGCGAGGTAATTATATAACTCACGGCGATACAACGCGAGGCAATATTCAACTCGCGGCGATATAACGCGAGGCAATATTCAACTCGCGGCGATATAACGCGAGGTAATTATACAACTCACGGCGATATAACGCGAGGTAATTATATAACTCACGGCGATACAACGCGAGGCAATATTCAACTCGCGGCGATATAACGCGAGGCAATATTCAACTCGCGGCGATATAACGCGAGGTAATTATACAACTCACGGCGATATAGCGCGAGGTAATATTCAACTCGCGGCGATATAACGCGAGGTAATTATACAACTCACGGCGATATAGCGCGAGGCAATATTCAACTCGCGGCGATATAGCGCGAGGCAATTATACAACTCGCGGCGATATAACGCGAGGCAATATTCAACTCGCGGCGATATAACGCGAGGTAATTATACAACTCGCGGCGATACAACGCGAGGCAATATTCAACTCGCGGCGATATAACGCGAGGTAATTATACAACTCACGGCGATATAACAGGAAGTAATTATACAACTCATGGCGATATAGCGCGAGGCAATATTCAACTCGCGGCGATATAACGCGAGGCAATATTCAATTCGCGGCGATATAACGCGAGGTAATTATACAACTCACGGCGATATAACGCGAGGCAATATTCAACTCGCGGCGATATAACGCGAGGTAATTATATAACTCTCGGCGATATAACGCGAGATAATTATACAACTCACGGCGATATAACACGAGGCAATATTCAATTCGCGGCGATATAACGCGAGGCAATATTCAATTCGCGGCGATATAACGCGAGGCAACTTACGACGCGTGGCGATACAACACCTGATGATATACAGCTTGCGGCGATATAACGCGAAATTCCATGTAAAAGTGGCGATATAACAAGAGTCTATCGATTAAATATTTAAAAATTGATAGACCGATTCCGAATATCACTAAAATTGCAATAATGTGAAATAAGAAACTGAAGTCTAGACTAGTTAATTTTTAATATACGTAACTGTTCACATAATAATGTATTATGATGATTAACACGATGATGTACTCGCGAAATAATAGCGTTTTAGTCCTTATTACGTTTCGAATACGAAGAAGAAAAACCAACGAGGAAAATCGCGTAGGCGCGTCATCGAATTATGCCATGGTTTCTTATTGACGCTCGTTATGGTAATGGTCACGGTTAAACGGGCTATCAAAAACATGCATCATTATAGCTCGAAGAAAATCTGCGATGTTCCAGCTGTTCAGGTGCATCGAATCGTGAATCATCGACGGATTAAAGCGAAACGGAAATAACGAAGAGTTGTAGG
This sequence comes from Megachile leachella, assembly GCA_963576845.1. Taxonomy (NCBI): domain Eukaryota; kingdom Metazoa; phylum Arthropoda; class Insecta; order Hymenoptera; family Megachilidae; genus Megachile; species Megachile leachella. The sequence continues at coordinate 12,630,687 of OY756255.1, forward strand.
AACGGCGGAAAAAAAAGCGACTAGAAGGAAACAGAAAAAAGCGAACGGAAAAAGAGACGCATTCGCGCAAAACCATGGAAATCTATGCGCAAAACACATCGACGTTTTAATCGCAAATGATACCCGCAGTGATCATTTCCTTTTTCTACCTTATGGATATCGCTGGGAACAATTTCAATTGTTTTTTTCCTTGTTTTTAATTCATACATATCTCGCGAGCGACAGGGGAATTCATGCACGGAATTAGAAATGAAGCTCGTAATTTTTTTTTTTGTTGCGATAGTCAACGCATTATGCAAACGAACCGAGGTTACACAATCATGCATTTCGTAATTGAAAATCAGCAACGTTATCGCATCCCGAGATCTTCCTATCGAGTAGTCGTTTTTATTCCGCGTGTTTAGCGACTGAGAGGAAAGTTACTAAACAATAGAGAAGAAATAGAGACGACGCGGTTCAGAAACGAAGCAGATAAAGGGAACATCGATTCGCATTCTGATCGCTCACATTGCTTGAGGTCCCCAAGAGTATCGACGAGAACGTCGCACTGCATCGCTTCCCATTCGTCCCTTCCTGTTAGATTGTGTTTCCTCGCCAAATATCTTGCCACAGCGTTGCTCTGCGATATCGGTTTCCCGTCTATCTCCAGCACAGGCAGCATTCCATAAGGCATCGCTAAGAACAAACGCTGTTAACTTCGAACAGACTCGATCGATGGAAAATTGCGGCCGCGCCGAAATATCTATGTACAGTCAGACGCAGATTAATATACGCAACTTCATCGATCTTCGAAATTACAAGTTCGAATCTCCTACATTCCTGGATTTCCTAGTATCTAACTTCTGGTGTTTCTCATCAGAGGACTCTTGGACCGAATTCCAAACCATAGAAGTGCATGTATGTTCATACATTTCTAGCTCCACAACAATCTAGGGCTCTAAAGTGGACATACACTGCACCTTCAAATTGCTAGACCTTCGAGTCCCTAAATACATGGATTTCAAATTTTGTAGATCTCAAAATATGTACATCTCCAAGGACTTACCTTGTCAGATCCCTAGATCCCCAAATCTTTAGATCATCAGATCAAATCCTTAAATTAAATTTAGATAACCCCCAAATATCTAAAGCCCCAAATCTCTACAGTCCCAAATCCCAGATCAGTTAGCAAATTTTTAAATTTTGATAAATTTCTATAAATTGACTAGTTGAATTTCCCTTGGTTGTATTTTTCATAGGGGAGCCAGATTTGCTGTTGACTGTACGTATATAAGTTGAGCCACGAGCCGTGAATAGCCCGGGCGAAATTATGCCGGTTTTAATCAACGCGTCCTACTAACGAAACACCCTCCGTTTTTCTTTTTTTACGGAAAATGTACAGGGTGATTCATGTGAAGCTAACGATCCGAATATATCTTTTAATCCTCGCCTGGTTAGACTCATTCAACATTCTTTACTGGCTTAATCGTTAGTAGAGTTAATGTACTGTATATGAAATTAATTAATGTGAAATTTATTGTAAAATAGTAGTATATCTTCTGTATGTTAAAGTCAGGTAGTAGTTGTGCTATATTGCAGTCCTTGATTAGTTAATAGAAACGATACGAAATAATATTCTGTACATAATTTGATTGGTGTCGAAGGACGAATACTTAAAAAAAATGTCAAGGTTATATTTAGGAAACCCACCCGGTACGTCGAATGAAAAATACTCGGTCGACTATTCAGGCCAGGATAATTATGATCGTCCTTCGATACAACACAAATCACTAAATACGTTGCGTTAAATAGCAAGGTAATACGTTTGCGAAAATTGTTCGGCGAAGCAGTCGATGACAAAAATGGCCTATTCTTATTTTGTAAAAGAACTGATAAACATTATCGGAGAATTATCATAAACCACGAGGGTTTTTAACGTTCTAAAGACTGTGAAGAGGAAAATCAGCTAATTATCCATTCAGCTTGTTTAACAGTTATGTCTGTCCTTAACAACACTGTAGATTATTAAATCGCAACTATCTGCGCGAAGTTATCGTGAAGTATGACGAAGGTTTTCAAGAGTTTTACCGGGATATTCACCTGCTTGATATGTTTATTTAGGCTAGTTTGGTAATTATGGCTGTCGTTGGTTTTGTGAATTATTACTTAGCGAAGGTTCATCACGTAATTGTTATAAATAGTACTCAAATTTTAGTAGTAAATTTGTTACTATAAGTAGTAAAAAGTACTAAAAATTTTGTTACTATAAATAGTAAATTTTACTACCAAGAATATAACTGCAAATGAAAAAGATGTAATAACCTTCCCTAACTTTCCATCTATCAAAGACCTCGTTCACCCAACCCGCATCAAAAAACAAAACAATAATTTTCGAACACCACACATATTATCATTCCAAACTCCCTCGCAACTGTTCAAACAAAAATAGATCATTGTTCATTCGAGACACATCACGGGCAATTAACAAAATCGAGAGCAATTTTCGGTAACACCTGTAGATCCAAAATATTGATCCAACCTCGATAAGAATCGTTTAAATGCTTCAGTACAAAATGGACGCCGCGTACTCACATTTCTTCAATTCCGGCCAGCGTTCCTTGGAAATTCTCTCGTCGACATAATCGATTCCTGCGTATGCAAATATGTAGCGAATATGCTCGGCACGACCGCGGGCGTTAAAGTAGATCAGTTTGTAAGATGGTTGTTCCTCGGTCATTTTTCTTTTCTTCCAATTATCTGAAACAGTTCGATATTCCGTTCTCGTTCTTCACTTATTTCGTTAACAGCTTGCATGGGAATTAATTGGGTATTTTACGAGTGGCTTTACGTGTCGAATCATCACGCGTCGAATTACCACGCGTGGAATTACCACGCGTCGAATTACCACGCGTCGAATTACCACGCGTGGAACTACTACGCGTGGAATTACCACGCATCGAATTACCACGCGTGGAATTGCTACGCGTGGAATTACTACGCTTCGAATTACCACGCGTCGAATTACCACGCGTGGAATTACTACGCATCGAATTACCACGCGTGGAATTACTACGCATGGAATTACCACGCGTCGAATTACCACGCGTCGAATTACCACGCGTGGAATTACTACGCATCGAATTACCACGCGTGGAATTACTACGCATGGAATTACCACGCGTCGAATTACCACGCGTCGAATTACCACGCGTGGAATTACTACGCATCGAATTACCACGCGTCGAATTACCACGCGTGGAATTACTACGCATCGAATTACCACGCGTGGAATTACTACGCATGGAATTACCACGCGTCGAATTACCACGCGTCGAATTACTACGCGTCGAATTACCACGCGTGGAATTACTACGCATCGAATTACCACGCGTGGAATTACCACGCGTCAAATTACCACGCGTGGAATTACTACGCATCGAATTACCACGCGTCGAATTACCACGCGTGGAATTACTACGCGTAGAATTACCACGCATCGAATTACTACGCGTGGAATTACTACGCGTGGAATTGCTACGCGTGGAATTACCACGCGTCGAATTACCACGCGTCGAATTACTACGCATCGAATTACCACGCGCCGAATTACGAGGGTTTACCAAGGAAGTTGAAACTTGATATCCATTTGGTATATGGTATTTTGGTCAAGCTTGACTGTGAGAATTATTGTACTTGAACTACAAATTAACTTATAGTAATGTTATTTTTGTTACTTCTTTTTCGAGTAATTTTTAGCATATTCTTCCACAATCATTCAATATCTCAGAAATAATTTTTATAAATTTAGAACCGTATGTTCTTTTTATACTTGAAGGTACCTCTTCTTTAAAAACAATCCTATGTTAGCTAAAATTCACAGGTAACTTCATTTAACGTCTTCATTTTAAAGAAATTCTCTGTGGTTATGCAACCAAACGAAAAGAAATAATTCACAATAAAAACGCGACAAAGGCGGTTCGATAAATTGTTTCTCGAAGAGGTGTTCTCGAAATCGGACAATAGTCCCTTTTCCGCTTGGAAAAGAAGCATGAAAGCAGAAAATACTCTCAGAGCTTTCTCTACCCTTCGAAAAGATTTTTCATTCTGTCTACCCTGAGTCCACCCTCTTTTTTTCCAACCTTGTGTATTGCAATCTCCTTCGATTCTGAAACCTGCGTACAATGCATACAGTACCTATATAATGCTTTGTAATTGTTGTTTACGATGTGAAAGTCGACGGAACACTTGTTGAAACATTAGTTTGTAGCCTTCGCTACTACGCGGCTTGAACAACAATGACAGTCTCGATTACTTTGTAAATTTTGATAAGTGACGTGTATTTATGTATCGTTGTTTTCATTCAAATATTGCTCCGTGATGTTTTGTGTTCAGAAAAGTTTCGTCAATAATGTGACAGTAATTTTTCCATTGACGGAAATTAACTTGTTTGGGAGATACTTTCTTTTCTGTTTCTGATAGGTTGGTGGAGTATGAGAGTAGAACTCGATGAACTCTGAACTAGTATTAGTATGATATTAGTATATGTATATCAATAAAAATATCAATTTTTATATTTAATCTTGAAATGTTAGAATTTGTTAAAAATCCATAAATTCAGTAATTAGTGATATAATAATACCTAAGAAGTATACAATAAACCTAAGTATCCGTCAAACATCCCATGACCCATAATAAATTATAAAAATGAATTCAAGGAAAAAGTAATAACGCATTCCGCTTTCGTTCTTTTTCCTCTGATTAGCAGAAAAATGCTAGGTAACAGCAATAACAGTGCACAAAGGTACGCGGAAATGAATTTTCAGCAAATATTGCGTCAACGTTAATGGAGTCGATAAAAAAGGGGAAACAAAAGAAAGAAGTAAGTACGACAAGTGTAAAAACGGGTTAATCATATTATTCTGCAAACAGTGCTCTTTATACAAGTTTCCTAGCAAAATTTAAAATCAATCTCGTAGAAATTGGTAGATACGAAGTTGAGAGCGAAATGAAATCGCGAGGTCAGATATCGTCCTTTCCCGAGCAATTTAACGTAGTGTATCGATCGTTACGTCACAACTCTTCGCATTTTTTCTTTTTCTTCTTCCATTCTTCTTTCCACGTGGAGTAACGTCGGTCGAACTTCATTAGTGCTTTAAACCGGACGTCGAATTTCACGGGAATAAAAGGTATCGGTTGATATTAATTTGTGCTGTGACAAACAGTATCGATTGCACCGATTTAATTGAAACGGAGATTGCAACGTAGGGAGATTCGAACTTTTATCAGTCTTCAATGGCGAATTCTTTTCAATTTGTTCCCTCTCGAATTTTCAGATTTTTGGAAGGGCTTTTTCTCAATTTCTACGTTTTCAAATCCCTACATTCCTAGAATCAAAATCTCGAACTTGCGAAATCAAAGAAGAAAATCAGAGAATCGTTTGTTACCTCTTACGAGCGTTTAATTTGATCGACGTTTTAACGATCGTACGAAACACGCGTTAATCACGGAAATAGTAATAGTCCAGTAGAAAACGTAATCTCTCCCGACGGAATCGGATTATCTCGAGAGGACGATTTCGATCGAGATTTTCCCGCTGATTGGTAATGGTGTCGCAAAATCTCGAGAAAACTAAGCTCCTTAGGAGCGTCGGGGTCTGATCATCGCCTAGCAACAGGCGGTGGTCGTCTTTGACGCGACAATTTCGTTATTGGAAGTTCGATCTTCAGTTGCTTAACGCGATATCGATATTGGAACGATGTCTCGATTCGCCAGTTTCTGCTCCTTAGCGGTTACTATGGCTTCGCTGATCTCGTGAAATTAATGCTGAACAAATTTCAAGGTTTCATCGTCTGAGTGTATATTTAATATGAGCGATTGTTTCGTTTAAATTTCACAATTTAGAATTTTGTAAATTAGTAAATTTGTAAATTTTGACAATTTCTGAATTCATAACTTTGAGCATTTAGAAATTTAAAAACCCGTGAAAATCAAATTCTCTCGTTTCTCCCGATTCTCCGTTTCTCGTCTGTTTTCATGTCAGAAGACCGCGAAGTCCGCGACGAGAGATCTTACCCGAAGGGTTAATTCTGGCCTATCGGTCGAAAGGTGTCGGCAATGAATCTCGACGATTTCCGCGAGCATATTCCCGAGTTTATCGGGCCAGAAACACGCCCCATCTTGATAGCACCCTCTTCTACACGCACGTGAACACGCAACACCCTCGTTACCCTCAAATCCGGCGGGCCAGAGATTCGCGAACAGATTAAAATCCATCGTGGTTACGGAAGCGGTTTACGATGAGTCGATAAATTACGAGTTCGGAGATTACGTCCCGGCAAGCTAACGATTTTTGAGATCTCTCAGAAATTAGTAGAAATGTTTCTCGAGAATGGTAATTTAACGATCAAACGGGTTATCTTGGGTGAAGATCAATGAGTAAGGGGGTTTAGGATATAGGCATCAATGGATAAGGGGGTTCTGGGAATGTAGGGATTAATGAGTTTGGAGATTTTGGGAATATAGGGGTTAAGAGTGGGGTGGTCGAGTTAATACGCATGGAATTATCACGCGTCGAAGTACCACGCGTGGAATTACCACGCGTCGAATTAGCACGCGTGGAATTACTACGCATCGAATTACCACGCATCGAACTACTACGCATCGAATTACCACGCGTCGAATTTTCACGCGTGGAATTACTACGCTTCGAATTACCACGCACTCAATTACTACGCGTGGAATTGCCATGCGTCGAATTACCACGCGTGGAATTACTACGCTTGGAATTACCACGCGTCGAATTACCACGCGTGGAATTACTACGCTTGGAACTACCACGCGTCGAATTACCACGCGTGGAATTACTACGCTTGGAACTATCACGCGTCGAATTACCACGCGTGGAATTACTACGCTTGGAACTACCACGCGTCGAATTACCACGCTTGGAATTACTACGCTTGGAATTACCTTGCGTCGAATTACCACGCGTCAAATTACCACGCGTGGAATTACCACGCTTGGAATTGCTATGTGTTAAATTTCTACGCGCCGAATTACTGTCACTCTTGCGTCTGCGCATACATAATCCTCGCGCTCTGATTGGTCCGTGTTTTCCCTTAATAATTCAAAAACTCAGCTTCAAATCCCATTTTTACAAAGAGAAATCTTATTCAGAATCACATCAGCTACCCCCGCTTTCAAGGACCTACACTAATTCTAAGACCCCCTGAGATCCCTGTCAGAATATATTTTGAAACCCAGAAATGTATTGGAATCTATGAATATTGAAATCTAGTGGTATTGTAATCTGAGATGTAATCCGAAGATGTTATCAACGTTTATTGTAATCTAAGTATACTTGAATCTAAGGATACTTGAATGTAGTGATGTGAACGAGAATTGTCATGTATCGATGAAAGAGAAATACAGAAGAAAAGCAATCTCATCTCCTGTTTCATTTATTTCGAATTAAAGAAAGCAAAAACTCCGAAAAATCCTGGACTATCTGGCACAGCTTCAATTTACGAAGGATGTGCAGGAACCGCAGCCCCACTCTTTCCCTGGATATCGAGCCAAAGTTATTAACCCACTCGTTCCAGAAACTATAACCGACCGACACGTGCACTCGAGATTTAGCTTCAGATTAAATGACGGACCTACGAAATGTCGGTCTAGAGAAGCTGGTACGTTGATTAATAACGTTATTAATTACTTATTTTTTTACTTAATGGCTGTAATAATTACTACAACTTTATAGTTGCGCAAGGTACAACTATTTGAACGTTGTACCTTGTTGCTTCAACTCTCTGACTTATGGTTTATCAGGTGCGTCAGGAGAAATTAGCTAATCTTTGACAATGCATTATGTAACTGTATTAAACTCTGAAATAAAGTGTATTAAAATATCGAATAACATTTCTCAACTTTTTAAAGCGTCAGTGTGTCACGTGAGGAACGACGTCGTAAACGAAGTTATGTTGTCGCTTCTTAAAGCCATCAAGACCTTATCATGAAATTATCGCAAAATAATTCTCACGGTTCATCGATTGAGTTCGATAAAAATAGCATACAAACATTCTATACAAAATATATAGTAATTGTAGCGAACAAAGTTGCACATCGAACGACAAAATTCTCAAACAGACAATTTAACCCAATAACACAAATCCCGTGACACACAGAACAACCTTTATTACCCTCTCCAAAGTGTACGAAGCATCATAAATCAATTAAAATTATTAATCCTCCAAACTGTTTGCAAAGTTGGCGTTATGACATACAAGCACAGGAACGTGGTATTATAAAAGCGTAATTATGTACCGCGTTTCGCTTAATCGCAGGAAATCGTTGGTGAAATGCGTCCTCGAGCCACAATAGGGTTCCTTCGGTTAAATTGTAATATTCGTCTCTTTCACATCCTCCTTGTGACATTGTTCCATGAACGATTCAATAATTGAGACAGCAACTCGTGTAATGACAAGTAGCGTGCTTTTGGCGAATCAATCGTCCTGGATTATTCGGATTTGTACGATTATCCTGCAGCACGGTGTAATTCCGAGTTAATTAATACGACCGGGTACAACCCGTACGTGCAACATGTTAGGGTTCTTACAAGCTGATAGAAAATAGGTTGTGTTAATTGCAAATGTGATAATAATTGGAATTTGATTATTGTGTAATTTTTAAGTTTGAAGTGTATGAAATATTGTATATTTGCAATTTTAGAAATTTGGAAATTAATACGTTTATAAATATTTAAACTAGGTTTCCAAATTCATAAGTTTATTCATAAGTTCCAAATTCACAATTTAGATTCGGAAGTTCCTAGATCCCTAATTCCTCAAATTTTCGACTTCTCAAATTTCCATCTTCTCAAATTTCCATTTTTTCATATTCCAAACTTTTCACATTTCCATCTTCTCAAATTCCAAGCTTCTCAAATTTCCATCTTCTCAAATTCCAAGCTCCTCAAATTTCCATCTTCTCAAATTTCCACCTTTTCAAATTTCCAACTTCTCAAATTTCCATCTTCTCAAATTTCCATCTTCTCAAATTTCCACCTCCTCAAATTTCCAACTTCTCAAATTTCCATCTTCTCAAATTTCCATCTTCTCAAATTTCCATCTTCTCAAATTTCCACCTTCTCAAATTTCCATCTTCTCAAATTCCTAACTTCTCAAATTTCCATCTTCTCAAATTCCCAAATTCTCAATTCCCCAAAATCTCAGATCCCAAAATCTTGCAATCCCCAAATCCTGAAATCCCCAATTCCTCAAATTCCCAAATCCTCAAATCCCTAAATCCCAAAAGTGTCAAATCCCTAGATTTCCCAATTCTCAGATCTTGGAAAACCAAAATCTCCAAAACCCCAAATCACCAAATCTCCCCGTACTAAAATTCCTCACACCTCAAACACTCCTCAACATCAAAATTTGCAATTCGTGCACGAACCCGTACGTAAATATTCAAACAGAACACAAGAAGTGATTTGCAACGTTTCTACATGTAAACGAGTTTAAAAAAAAAAGAGAATCGCAACGAATACTCTTTTCAACTGGCTTCCGCGCTCTAGCTATCTTTATTAAGCCGACGAAGATTTATTCCGGTCGCAGTTCGCATCCGCGGACCGTGAAAAGCCGGCCATGATTCTGCGGATCAATTATTCCGTCCACGAGCTCGGGCTAACGCTTCCATCACGGCGAATCAATTCGATTAATCGCGACGAAAGGATCGTTCGATTCTGGCGTTCTGGCGACTGATTTTCTTCGTCCTCTCTTGAACCCTCGGCTGTTAAATCTGCTGGTGACGCGTCGCATTGTTTGCGCGAGATTAAGTTGCCGGCAGACGCGACAATAACCAAATCATCGACCGGATCCGATTACTGCTAATGAAATTCGTATATAGGAGTTTAATCGATTAACTGGAATCGGAATTGCAGGCGGCACGATCACTGATATCTGTGTATAAATGTTTCATGTTGCGGTGTGTTGCTGGGTTGCTGTAATATTTGTGGATGCTGATGTAGTTAGCAATGTATCAGTATTTCTATATTGGTATCTACTCAGGCAGTGTGTTATTTAAGTCGAAATACGGTAGTTGTGTTATTAATTTTGTAGTTATTAATGTTTTTGGATGGGTCACTGATATATTTGTATGCAAGTTTCGTGTAGTGTTACTAGGTTCTAATATTTGTGGATGCTGATGATGTTTATAAATTGATACGTACCGAAGTTCATGTGTAGCAAATCCTATATCTTCAAATTCTACGTCCCCCAATTCTTACTTTTCTAAATTTCTACATCCCCAAATCTCTACATTTCCAAATTTCTATGTCTCTAAATCCATACATCCCCTAATTCCCATATCTTCAAATTTCTACGTTCCCAAATCCACACATCCTCAAATTCCCACAGGTCCAAATCCCCACATGTCCAAATCTCCACATATCCAAATCTCCACATCCTCAAATTCGCACATATGCAAATCTCCACATATCCAAATCTCCACATCCCCAAATTCCCACATGTCTAAATCTCCACATGTTCAAATCTCCACATATCCAAATCTCCACATGTCCAAATCCCCACATCCTCAAATTCCCACATCTCCAAATTTCTACGTCCCCAAATCCACACATCCCCAAATTCCCACATGTTCAAATCTCCACATATCCAAATCTCCACATACCCAAATTCCCATATGTCCAAATCTCCACATGTCCAAATCTCCACATGTCCTAATCTCTACATGTCCAAATCTCCACATGTCTTAATCTCCACATGTCCAAATCTCCACATATCCAAGTCTCCACATGTCCAAATCTCCACATGTCCAAATCTCCACATGTCTTAATCTCCACATGTCCAAATCTCCACATGTCCAAATCTCCACATGTCCAAATCTCCACATGTCTTAATCTCCACATGTCCAAATCTCCACATGTCCAAATCTCCACATATCCAAGTCTCCATATCTCCAAATCTCCACATGTCCAAATTCCCACATCTCCAAATTCATACATCCCCAAATTGCCACAACCCCAAATCCTTACTAGTACCATAACCTAGCAGTGTAATATATTATTGTCCACTAATATTCTAATTGTAATTCTATTGTTAATATAATTGTTAATCATTGTTAATATTAGTTAATAAATATTATTATTTACTAAATAATATTAATATATATAATATTAATATTTACTAAATATTATAATATTAGAGAGTAAATATTGTAAAATATTTATTTTTAAATTTTTATTTTAATATTGTAAAATATTGTAATTCTTAATATTGAGTCCTATATATAAACCGTGTATCCAGGCACCCAGAAAAACACTCTAATCTACCTATTATTTCAGTCGAAAGATATTTTCGAAAAATCTAAACTAAACTAAAGTTCAAACTTGATATAACTTCAAACCCCAGTACTGAACAAAAAAGTTGCAACTGTAAATTTCAACTTTCCCATCTCCCCAACAAAATGTTCGAAATGAATGAAATTCAAATATCTCCCAAGAGTTAATCCTCAAATAAGTGTTAGAGAGTTCGATGGACTCCAATTGCGTCCGCGAACATCCGGGGAAATAAATCCATGTCCGTGGTCTTTCAGCTTTATCCTCTCTCTCTTTCTTTTTTTTTTATAGAGAGAGATTGCTTCGAGGACTAGTGGATAGTTCGTCGAATCTCATTCTTCGTCGTCCTTTTAATCCCCGTCTTGGAACGAACGAAATCGTAATTCTTTTGAGTCTTCTTTTGTTAATGTTAATAATGGAACGTTGATCTCTTAGAATTTGTTGTCCATTCGCTGAGTATTTTGTTAATTTGAAACGGAATTGAGGTTCTATTCAATGTTACCACGGTTTGGAATAAAATTTTCGTTAATGTTTCCAGTGGAAGGTATTCAACGATAAGGAACAATAAGGTTGAAAATAATATGGACGGCTTATTGTTTCGGTAGCAAGGGTATTAGGGACCCTTTAATTGTTCAGTGAAGGGTAAGTCGAGGGAGAAATTATAAAATGATAGGGGTGAGGTGGAAAATTTGGAAAATTTGAGATTTTGCAATTTTGAGAATTTGGGAGGTTGAAAGGTTGGAAAAGTTGGGAAATAAGAAAATTGAGACTTTGGAAATTTTGAGAATTTTGGGAATTTGAAATTTTTGAAATTTGAGATTTAGCAAGGTTTAGAATTTGGAAATTTGAGAATATGGAATTTTGAGAGTTTGGAATTTTTGAAAGTTTGCAATTTTGAGAGTTTGAAACTTTTTGAGTATGAAAATTTAAATGTTTGGAATTTTGGAAAATTTGGAATTTTGAGAGTTTGGAAATTTGAGAGTTTGGAATTTTGGAAAATTTGGAATTTTGAGAGTTTGGAAATTTGTGAGTTTGGAAATTTGAGAATTTGGAATTTTGAGAGTTTGGAATTTTATAAAATTTGGAAATCTAGGAGTTTGGAAATTTAAAAATTTGGAATTTTGAGCGTTTGGAAATTTGAGAACTTGGAAATTTGAGAAATTGGAATTTTGAGAATTTGGATATTTGAGAGTTTGGAATTTTTGAAAATTTGGAATTCTGAGAGCTTGGAAATTTGAGAATTTGGAAATTTGAGAATTTGGAAATTTGAGAAATTGGAAATTTGAGAGTTTGGAATTTTGAGAGTTTGCAATTTTTTTAAATTTGGAAATTTGAGAGTTTGGAAATTTGAGAATTTGAAATTTTGAGAATTTGGATATTTGATAATTTGGAATTTTCAGAATTTGTGAATTTTGAATATTCTGAAGTTTGAAAATTTCCTATTTTAAATCTCAGTTAATTTGACAATTTACAATCTCCAAAATTCCAAAATAAAAACTAGTTAATCAAAACCTATAACCAACATCTCAAACCCCACAAATCCCCCAAATCCCAACAACACCTCCAAGTACATCAACAAAGCACTCCTCCAAAATGTCCACTCGAACATACAATTCCTAAACAACCTCTCAAAAATGCTTATCTCTTATAAATTTAAATACGAACAAAATTACTCACAATTTGTTCAACACTCCAGGTTATTTAAACAAAGTCACCTATGCAACCACGTACTGATTACCATTACAGTAATTATCGTGACAAGAAAACGCGATTAATCGAAGTACATGATCATTTTTCAGAGAACACACAAGCACGTGACTGGAATATTCCTTTGACAAGAGAGCGTCGGTTATTATAGCTGGTAAATTTTCATTATCGGCCCGCGTGATCGATTTTACGAGGAGGAAATTCGAGAGAAATGGGTAGATTGAAGGGGAACGGAAGGAACGTCGGAAAAAAGTGGAAGAAAAATGGGAGAAGAAAAACGTGAAAAGCTAGCAAGGTACGTATAGACAAGTTTGAAGTGGTTGTATGAATAAAAAATATGTCGTCAACACCAGGCGACCTATTTCCGTCTCTCTTTCTCTTCGATGAATATTAAAACGGAAACATTTTGCGAAACATTTACGAGCGATTGTCAGCAAGGTATATTTACGCGAACGATTGTCGAACATTCAACAACGTGGATGACGCTTTTAACTTTGTTAATCGTTGTATTTTCACTGTTGCTTTTTTGTTTTTACATTTCGATGATTCGGGATGACATATTTTGAAATTTGAACCATTTCGAAATGTTGGAATATTGAGAAACTTGAGATGAGTGAGTTTGCGAAATTTTTTAGATTGAGAAAATTGGTGTAAACTGGAACGATTGGAAAAGTTGAAGAATTGGCGAAACTTGTCAAATTTACAATACTGGTGAAATTTAGAAATTTGGGAAAATTGAGAAAACCTATAAAAACACTGTATATTCAATAGTTTGGAAAATTGAAAAATGTAGAAAAATTTAGAAAAAATAGAAGATGTAGAAAAATTTAAAAATACAAGAAAATAGAAAAATTTAAAAAAATAGGAAAATTTAGGAAAATTGGAAAATCTAAAAAAATTGGAAAATTCAGGAAAATAGATAAATTTAGAAAAATTGTAAAATCTAGAATAGTTAGGAAAATAGAAAAATTAAGAAAAATAAGAAAATTAAGGAAAACAGGAAAATTCAAGAAAATTTAGGAAAATTGGAAAATCTAGAAAAATTTAAAAATTCGGGAAAATAGAAATATTTAGAAAAATAGCAAAATTTAGGAAACTTGGAAAATCTAAAAAAATTGGAAAGTTCAGGAAAATAGAAAAATTTAGAAAAATAGGAAAAATTAAGGAAAATTGAAAAATGTAAAAAAAGTGAAAAATCTAGGAAAATTGTAAAATCTAGTAAATAGGAAAATTATAAAATCGAGAAAAGTAGGAAAATTTGGGAAAATTTAGGAAAATTATAAAATCTAGAAAAATAAGAAAATTGATGAAACCTATAATATTTAAAAAAACTCATAAACCAAAAATATTTCAAAATTACAAAAATATAAAAAAGCAGAAAAATTCAATAAACTTGCAAGGTTCCCAAAATTCCTAAAATTTGAAATCAGCAAATAATTTAATTCAGGAATTACCACTCACAAATCCACTTACTTGAACATCAAACAACATCGAAGAATAAAACAACAGTAAAAGGGTGAAAGAATAGGAAAATGAAAGGAAAGAAAGAAAAAGTGATGAAGATCGAAAAGGAAGATTCAAACTTACCGCCAGTGTCGTGAGGCGGAAATAGCAGTAGCCTAAGGGCAGTCGGACGAAGACTCGTGCAGAGCACGGCTCGCACTGAGAGAAGGCTGCCACGCGAAACGAATCCGGGCACCTCGTGTTCCTTCTCCGCCACTTACTCTCCACCGCTTCCCTCCGCTTACCATCCTCGAACACGATGCGCAACCTCGGAATATTTATGCCACCCTGTCCCGCTTCCGTTCCACCCTCTGAACCCGCTTTTCCGAACCGAAATCGTTTCGTCGCGATGTCGGATCTTGTCGATTTTCTTTCTTGACTTTCTTAGCAGATAGTTCAGAGGTAATTAGGTATATTTCGCAGTTAAATGACATGTCGATGTTTACTGTAATATATGTATATGGTTTGCAATGTGTTGTTGGTAGGACTGTTTGATTTGGGAGAGGTGGATGTTTTGGTGAGGATTTGGGAATTTGGGAATTTGGAAATTGGGAGTTTGGGAATTTTGGAATTTGGGAATTTTGGAATTTGGGAATTTGGGAATTTTGGAATTTTGGAATTTGGGAATTTGGGAATTTGAGAAGTTTGGGAATTTGGGAATTTAGAAATTTCGGAATTTGGAAGTTTAGGATTTTGAAAATTGCAATCTAGAAATTTCTGAGTCTAGTACTTGCAGATCTAAGGATTTTTTAATTTAGAAATTATAGATTTAGTGATTATAACCAACAGATTTGTGGATCTAGAGATTATTACCTAGAAATTTTATCTCCAACGTATTTGTAGATCTAGGGATATTTCACGTAGACACTTCAAACCTAGAAATGTATAATTAATTTGCAAATTTATTTTCAATCTAAAATTCAATACATATTCAACTCCAAAAATTGAAACGTTAACGTGTACTGCAGTTATAAATATAATAGACAATTTAAAAAATTAGCAATGTCAATGTGAAATTTGATGATAACGAGAACAATGGAACACGGTTATGTGGGTAAACAAGGCACGCTTTAATACGACAAACAAATTGTATCGAAACGTCAAGGGAACAATTGTATGGATTCCTGGCAGCCGCAGTAGAGCGTGCCTGTCTATGGTCAGACACACGTAAGCAAACAGGTGGAGGGATCGAATTATCCGCAATATCCTCTGCACAGTAGCAAACCCTCTTTCCATTAATATACGTAATATAATTTCACACGTCCTGCGTTATACCGACGAGTTACATGTTCATGCATTGTTATACGTTTTATCGCTACGCGTTTTATCGCCGTGTACTTTTCGATAAGAACAGACGACTTTGGGTAAAGTAGTTCAATTTTGGGATTTATAGATCTTCAAATTGATGTTTTACAAATTTTTCCAAACTCTCAAATTGCCAAATTCTCAAATCTCCAAATTTCTGAACCCCCAAACTCTCAAATTGCCAAATTCTCAAATCTCCAAATTTCTGGACCCCCAAACTTTCAAATTGCCAAATTCTCAAATTTTCCAAATTTCGAGATCCCCAATCTCCCACTTTCCCAAACTCTCAAGTCCCCAATCTCCCAAATCCCCAAACTCCCAATTTTCAAACTTCCCAAATTCCAATACTTCCAAATTTCCAAATTCTCAAGTTCCCATCCTTCCAAATTCCAAATTCTGAAATTTCCAAATTCTCCAGTTCCCAAACTTCCAAATTCCAAATTCTCAAATTTCCAAACTTCCAAATTCCAAATTCTCCAATTCCCAAACTTCCAAATTTCCAAATTCTCAAGCTCCCATCCTTCCAAATTCCAAATTCTGAAATTTCCAAATTCTCCACTTTCCAAACTTCCAAATTCCAAATTCTCAAATTTCCATCCTTCCAAGTTCCAAATTCTCCAATTCCCAAACTTCCAAATTTCCAAATTCTCAAAATTTCGATGCGTCCCCTATCTAATCGACACGTCCCATAATTCCTCCTCCCAAGACCGCAAGCACGTTACCTACAATCGATAACTTGTCACAGAGGTCTCCATCAAAAGTGCTCGAAACTTCTACTTTCGTTAGACCTAACTTCCTTTAAATCAAGACAAATGGTAGAAAAGATGATTACGGACGATGAATCGATCGTCGCGCGATATTTCCCACGAACCTAACGCGTTTCCATGTAACGCTATATCCTCGGCATAAACGGCGACGTGAACAGGGGAAGGCGGCTGTACGTTAAATATTATGCCGTGCACGGGTTAGTTAATTGGTCAGAGCAAGCCAGTTAGTTTCATTATGTTACCTCCATCTTCGTGGGTTTCGCACAATGGAGGCCTCTTCTGGTATCGGGGCCACTAGGCCTCCATTCGTTCTAGAGTCCCTTCATTGCAACGAGACCATTTTCTCACGAAATTTTCATGGGTAACATCCAATCAAAGTGATAGACAATATCAAATATATTTATAATTCACCGGGTATCATAAAAGATAAAAGTGAGGTTATGATCGCGACGCCATTAATGATTTTTGCATGTCCTCCATTTTCTTGTAATTAGGTGTTTATGATTTTTATAAGATGTTGGTTTGGTATTAGTATTTTATAGATTTGTTTAGGATCATTTATGCATGTGTATTTATATACACACACGTTAGACATACATACATGCATGTGTATAACCATATGTATATTACATATGTATATTTTTATAGTCATCACATATGTATATTTTTTCGAGGTACTATAACAGTAAGTTTCAGCTTGAATGTTTAGACATGTACATATTTATATAAATGTATAATACATGCTTACACTAAAAGTATATGCACACATGTGTACATATGTATATATGTACATTTTATTTTTAAACTGCTGTCTGACAATTTGAAGTTTGATCAATTTGCATTTGATCTCGAGAATTTTAGAATAACAGTTTATGTGCATATTTGTACGTACCTGTATATGTATAAAAGACATCTACAATCACACGTGCACATATGTACATATGTACATATGTGTATACAAACACATGTATTTTTAAAAGACAGTCTAAATTTTAACAGCACGTATATGTACATATATGTTGAATTATGATAAATGAACATTATAATTATTGTCTAACATCATTTGATGTCTTAATATAAATGTTATGAGTACTTTTTGATTTCTTGATCGATCCTCTGAAACTCGAATGACCATCACATCACGAGTAAACGAGATGATAAAAATTGTTGTTAGAAAACTAGTAAATGGCGAACACGGATGATTAAGGCGTAAATGGATTGGTCACGAAGAAGATGGCAAGTAGCAGAAAGCGTGAATGCTTGGCTCGAAGGATCGTGGAGGGCATCGTTAATGACCCACTATAAGTGGCAAAGAATTGCACGCTGGCACGCTCTCCTCGTACCCTGATCGAGTGCAGGGCCTCTAAAATACGAGTAACGCGTCCGCAAGTTTTGTTATCGTTGCACGAGCCTGGTGAGAGAGTTTAGTGCAAGGTTAGACGGCGATGAGTGAAGTGTGCATCTACGTGGCCATTGTTCCTCGGTAGCAATTAGGAAGGATTTTTGAAAGGATTCGTAGAATGTGAGTACGAGTTTCTATCACCTTTTTTTGATAATTAGTTGTTTCGATATTCGTTTCATTTCACTGGTGTCACTGATATCACTGAGTTGGTTTTACATTCTTATACTCTTCATTTATATTTTTATATCACTTTGGTATTCAATTATTTCTTCTTATATTCACTTTTTAAGGGTGAAGTTGCTTGCTCTTAAAAGCACTTTCTATAAAAAAATTGGTGGACTTCATAATCAATTTCTGATAATAAAGTTAATTGTTCTTAATGTCAGCCTCTGTGAAAAAATTATTTGTTTTAGAAATCAATTTCTGATAATAAAGTTAGTTGTTCTTAATGTCACTTTCTATGAACAAATTATTTGTTCTTACAATCACTTTCTGACAATAAAGTTACTTGTTCTTAAAATCACTTTGTGACAAAAATAATTATTTGTACTTAAAATCAGTTTCTACAAAAAAATTATTTTAATTCCTGAAATCAGTTTCTAACAAAAAATTATTTGTTTTTAAAATTTCAAAATTACTTTCTCATATTTTTGTTCAATAATAAAATGAATTATTAAATATATCAATAAATAAATGAATTATTCAATTAGTGATCCTGTTTTTCCATGATTTTTAATTTTGCTTCAAACGAATAATATTTGCAAAGCATTTTTATTTAAAAATTGTAAATGATTATTATTTAAAAATATTGTTTGTTATGTAACATTTTATTAATTTATATTAAAGATCATTGTATACTTCAGTGTTTTGTATTTGTATAAATATACGAAGATAAATATTCATTGCAATTTTTCTCTGTGTTAATATGTGTGAAAGAAACGAAGAACAATAATATTGTATGGGTTTAAAAAATGAAAATGACAAGATGTGAGATAGTACCGTAGTTTGTATAATAGTTTGAAGTACATACATAGTCATATGGTGGGAATAGGAATGAGAGGATTACTTAAAAATACATGTACGTGGCAGTGAAAACAAGTTTCTGAGATAAGCGCGGTTAAAATTATGAATACGTAAATAGAAAAAATGAAATAGTTCATTTTCACATTTGCTTTATCGCCGCTAGCGTTAACGGGGCTTTTGCCCTGGGCAGTGTATTTAATCTGTAGAAAAATTGCAAATTTTCAGGTTTTGACTTTAGCAAATTTGCAATTTTTAATTTTATAAATTTACAATTTTACAAGTTTACAAGTTTACAATTTTACAATTTTACAATTTTACAATTTTACAATTTTACAAGTTTACAAGTTTACAAGTTTATAATTTTACAAGTTTACAATTTTACAAGTTTATAATTTTACAAGTTTACAAGTTTACAATTTTACAATTTTACAATTTTACAATTTTACAATTTTACAATTTTACAATTTTACAATTTTACAATTTTACAAATTCATAAATACACACGTTCGCATATTCACACATTCACACATTCACACATTCACAAATGCACACATTCACATATTCACAAATGCACAAATAATTAATTAAAAATTGCAGACCTATAAAATTGTCTGATTTTTAAATTAAGAAATTAAGAAACCCAAAAAATAATCAAATTGTAAAATTCATAAAATTGTACACATTCATATATTCACATATTCACATATTCACAAATGCACAGATAATTAATTAAAAATTGAAGACCTATAAGATCGTCTGATTTTTAAATAAAAAAAATTAATTAACCTAAAAAATAATCAAATTAAAAAATTCATAAAATTCTACACTTCCAACTTCCAAAACAACAATAATTCTTAACAACACCTTAAATAATTTTTAAATAACTTCCACTAACAACACATAATAATCTCCAATAATCTAATAAATCAGTGATTAATTTTTCACACTCCATTAACGAAATTAATTACGAATTCCACGAAGTGAAGGGTTAGTCCCGATTTTCCTATACAATTTTCAATATACTTCCCCCGTTTAAATTTCTTGGATATCGGAAGTTTTAACAAGCTTATAGTCCATTTAAATTATGAAGGTGACAGACGGTCGGACATTGTATCTGATTCGAATATTTCCGTACTAAATAAATTCTCGGGTTTTGCGACTGCAGGCGACGGAATTAAAATGAAGTGCTCGGGTGCTGGCACGTTTCACGGAAACAATTAACGCGTTTTTCGTTCCGTCGCGTTAAACTCTGATTAATCACGATGTAGGTCCGACAACGATTAACGCGTGCATAACTTAGAGAAAAATCTAAAACTCGCGAATTTGATGACGAACAGAAATACCTTGCAAGTTCTGTTCGATTAAGCAATCGAAATCGGACGATTTGGAAATCATTTTTCGAATTTTGGAATTTTACATCTTTGAATTTCTATGGTTTTGAATTTTTATTTTTATGAATTTTGGGAGGTTTCATAGTTCAGGTTATCAAATTCCAAAATCTCCAAATTTCCAAAATCTTAATAAAGACTTGTCTCACTTCAAACAAAAATCATCGCTACCTCTGAACCCCATAATCTTGTACACATCTTCGCAATAACTCAAATTCGTCGTTGCATATTCTCTCGATACATGGTCACCTCGCTAAACATGGAACCCGATGCCGCGTGTTACGAGGTCCCAGGTAAATCGATCGGTGCATTTTGAAAAGCAAGGAAGTCCGAAGGCAAAACGGAACAACAAAATAAATTGAGAAGATTAATAGCAATCACCACATAGGTCGGGTTACACCATTGTCTGACGAACGTCCCTCCTAAACTTCGAAGCTGGGTTGCATAACGTATCGCGTGGTCGGTCCGCAAACTCTGTCTGGACCGGGTTAAAATTTCATGGTTGTACCTGGAAGAAATGCGATCCTTGAACGACGACGTCTTTAACCCTTCTGAAACGATCGACTAGTGTCGTTTGGTTTGAGAATGTACTGTTGCTTTTTCGAGAGAGACAGCTGGTTCCAATATGGAAATGGACGAAGATCATATTTGCTGTAGAAATTCATTTCATAGTAGGGAGTTTGTTGTTTATGGGATTTACTTCAGTCATTTTTATTTATTTTGTTTCATTTTATTTTTCAGTTTTTTTTTTTTACTTGTTTTATTTGACGTTATTTATTTATTTAATTCTTTACTTTATTTTATTTTATATTATTTACTTATTTCATTTTATTTGATATTATTTATTTATTTCATTTTATTAGATAGTTTAATATGTATTTATTTGTCAAATTCACTTTAGAGTTCACAAGAGGGGTTGATCCTCAGGGTGTTGATAAAACATTAAACAGTGTCTTTGATACTTAATCAAGTTACATGCAAATTATTCGTATCTATATATATTTTTTATGGAAATTCGCATTGTGTGAACTTGCATTATATGGGAATTTACTCAACAAGATTCTCGTCACGTTGTTTCGAGCAGAGACGATCATTATACAGCCACGAACGTCATGGATCTCAAAGTTGACACGACAAACCACTTAGCTAGAATCTAAGAACGCTTTGACTTACTTTAAAAGCCATCGATCTAAGATCGATTGATTTACGGTTCAATATCTCTGGAAGCCCAAAAGTTACGTCACGGAGAATTACCATGGTAAAATGGTGTCAATTGAACGATATTTCCACCATTCGAAATCCATCGGTTTCTTAGCTGTATTGCATTGTGTTCTCGGCACGTGGTAATTCGACGCGTGGTAATTCGATGCGTGGTAATCCCATGCGTAGCTATACCACGCGTGGTAATTCGATGCGTGGTAATTCCACGCGTGGTAATCCGGTGCGTGGTAATTCGATGCGTGGTAATTCCACGCGTAGGAATTCCACGCGTAGGAATTCCACGCGTGGTAATTCGACGCGTGGTAATTCGATGCGTGGTAATTCCACGCGTGGTAATTCGACGCGTAGTAATTCCACGCATGGTAATTCAACGCGTGGTAATTCGATGCGTGGTAATTCCACGCGTGGTAATTCGACGCGTGGTAATTCTATGCGTGGTAATTCAACGCGTAGCTATTTCACGCGTGGTAATTCGACGCGTAGATATTCCACGCGTGGTAATTCGACGCGTGGTAATTCGACGCGTGGTAATTCCATGCATAGTAATTCAACGCGTGGTAATTCGACGTGCAGTAATTCCACGGGTGGTAATTCGACGCGTAGTAATCCGACGCGTAGTAATTCTACGCGTGGTAATAATTTGCCTTCATCTCAATGAGATAGCTGAACACTAATAGCTACACTAATTGTGGAACACCCTATATATCGCAAAGACTATTAAAACTTCGACACGATAAAACTTCCACAAATTGGATTTGTCTCCGTTTGTCTTGTATATAATAAAATTGTTGGAAGGAATTTGTAGTATGAGGAACTCTTTCCGTAATCGATCACCATCGCCCCAATTTCTCCTTCGCCGCTTTCGATCATGCGGGAGTACCGTCGAAAAAATGGTAACCAGAAGGGATGAAAGGACGGTTTTAGGGTCGAAGATGGAGGAAACCAGGCCGAGAGAGAAAGGAATAGGCGAGATTGGTCCGATGTTTGTTCAGCATACAACCGTTTCGTGGGTGGAAAGTGTTCATTCAGCTTATAGCAGCTTCTCTTTATGTGCACAGCCAATAAAACAACCTGTACATATCGACACTGTTCCTTGGATTTACCATCGGAGCTTTTCAACCTTTCGTTTCCGGCTTCTGACTCTCCTGAGATCGCTTAAAACGATCCTCGACGTACCCTTCAGTCTTCTTGATAAAAATATTTTATACAAGCTTGCTTTTTTGACTAATTTAAAAAAATAAAACTTGACAAACTTCCATAGTCTAAGTTTATATTTTACAATACCAAAATTTTCTTATTTCTAAAATTATAAATAATCATAATGATTAAATTAATTATTACAAGGTTGCAATATTTGTAGTAGGTTCCACAAAGCGAAGGAAAGTTACAAGCATAAAGTACGTATTAAATAAGAAGTGACCAAGAGAACTCATTAAATTGGTATTTTACGAGGGAAGTATAATTATTTGGAAGGTACATTGAATGCTTTGGTGAGCATTCACGAGGCACAAGTATCGTTGTTATGGGGACGATGCACTTGGGTGAAGTAGGCTAATGGGAACTTTCGAGTGGCCATCTTCATAACCCGACGTATCTCTCGCGAACAGCTTTGCGGTTCTCTGCGGAAATTCGTTTCACGGTCCTGTTTTTCAGAAGCAACGCGACTTAAGCCCTTCTCACGATGACACTGAATAACAGATTAATTACGACCGCTGTTTTCATTCTGAGATTAATCTTGCCAGACTGGCGGAGCGTTCAAAATGGCTTCCAGACTCTCGACGCTTTTGAGGTTTTCTAACCTTGCGAAATTTTGGAGAGTATAGAAAATAGTCATTTATTATACATTTTTAAAATTTGCTAGGTTTTTGAGGAGTTAATGAAATCAAGCTCTTAAGTCTTTTAAGTCTTTTGAGCTTTTTGAACATTGCACAATTTGCAAAATGTTAAAAGAGCAAGTATTGAATGTCTTCATAACTTACAAAGTTTTTAAAGAATTATTAAATTCAAGTATTTCAAGTATTTCAAGTGTTTGAATTCTTTTAAACCTTGCAAAACTTTCAAGATGTAGGAAACTAAATTATTGAACATCATAACCTCTGAAGTTTTCCAAGAATAACAAAGAGAAGCTTTTAATAGCATCGAACGTGAGAAGCCCTTCAGAGCTCCAAAGTTCGAACGACATCACGAAGTGATAATGACTCTCTTATTAAAACAGAAGTCGTGGCAATGATACGTCACGTTTCCCTCGCATTCCCGATACTTTTTCTCCCTCGATCGAACCGATTTCGTCATCAAAATTGAACTGCATGTATCGAACGTCGCCGTCATTAATATTCAAGGCGTTTAACGTTAAAGACGAGGGCGTGTCGAGAGCAGTGCCTCTCAGTAACAGGGAATTCAATTCGCAGAGGCGAGGGAACGGTTACGCAATAAAATAATTGCTATTATATGACTAATCGTGTTCGAGATCTGACCCTGGAGGCTGGTGGACGAATTCTGGAAACGACACGCGAAATTAAGAGTGGAGAAATTGAGATGTAATACTTGAATGAACCTCATAACTCAAAAATTGTTAAATTCTCAAAACTCCTTAAACATAGGATTTTCGTCGAATTACCACGCATGGTATTGCTACGCGTCGAATTACCACGCGTTGAATTACCACGCGTCACATTACCACGCGTCGAATTACCACGCGTCGAATTACCACGCGTCGAATTACCACGCGTCGAATTACCACGCGTCGAATTACCACGCGTCGAATTACCACGCGTGGAATAGCTACGCGTTGAATTACCACGCATCGATTTACCACGCGTCGAATTACCACGCGTGGAATAGCTACGCGTGGGATTACCACGCGTGGAATTGCTACGCGTGGAATTACTACGCGTCGAATTACCACGCATTGAATTACCACGCGTCACATTACCACGCGTCGAATTACCACGCGTGGAATTACCACGCGTTGAATTACCACGCGTCACATTACCACGCGTCGAATTACCACGCGTCGAATTACCACGCGTCGAATTACCACGCGTCGAATTACCACGCGTGGAATAGCTACGCGTGGAATTACCACGCGTTGAATTACCACGCATCGATTTACCACGCGTCGAATTACCACGCGTGGAATAGCTACGCGTGGAATTACCACGCGTGGAATTGCTACGCGTGGAATTACTACGCGTCGAATTACCACGCGTTGAATTACCACGCGTCACATTACCACGCGTCGAATTACCACGCGTGGAATTACCACGCGTCGAATTACCACGCGTCGAATTACCACGCGTCGAATTACCACGCGTGGAATTACCACGCGTCGAATTACCACGCGTCGAATTACCACGCGTGGAATAGCTACGCGTGGAATTACCACGCGTTGAATTACCACGCATCGATTTACTACGCGTCGAATTACCACGCGTGGAATAGCTACGCGTGGAATTACCACGCGTTGAATTACCACGCGTGGAATTGCTACGCGTGGAATTACTACGCGTCGAATTACCACGCGTGGGATTACTACGCGTGGGATTACTACGCGTGGAACTACCACGCGCCGAATTACCACGCGTGGAATAGCTACGCGTTGAATTACCACGCGTGGAATTACTACGCGTGGAATTACTAGGCGTGGAATAGCTACGCGTGGAATTATCATACGTCGAATTACCACGCGTGGGATTACCACGCGTGGAATTGCTACGCGTGGAATTACTACGCATCGAATTATCACGTGTTGAATTTATTAGACTTGTTTATCAGAATTGTTCTGGAGCCTGAATTATTAGTGTGACACGGTTCTTGCTTTGCGCGTATAATAACCGGACAGAAGTTTAATTCCGCGGTTTTGCAAGACGACGAGAAAAAGAAGGATCATCATCGCGCGCGTAAACTCGCCTTAGCGCAACAACGACGCGCATTTGCATCATCTTTATGCAAATAGAATCGATCAATCGAAAGGAAGCTCTCAAAGTCGTCCTCTCGATCAGCCCTCGACTGAATACGTGATTTTCGTCGACACTGATACTTACTCGTAGAAAAGAAAAAGTGGTATCAAAGATAGGATCTCCGAAAGCTTTCGCGGAAGTGCGACCAATATATGCTTTTATGCGATGTATGTCGTATGTTCGGTAGAGGGAAAAGATCAAATTTCAACTACCTCTCGTTTGATAGATAGTATTGGAAATGAATATGGATGGGACTTGTGGTGAAACATAAATTGACACGTCGAACAAGAAGATTCAATCGCTTTTAGTAATACTTGTATTAACATCAATTCGTGCTGGACTATTCACTTCTATGTATAAATGCTACATTATTGTTAAGATATGTGAAAGAGTAGAAATAAATGAAAAAATATGATGATATTAAAACTATGAATCTCCACTCATTTCTTTAACGTAACCATTATAAGATCCTCCATCAACAAAGAACTTTTTTTGAAATAAATAAAAGTACTATTAATGAATGGATACATTCACCTCTCCGCCCCTTAAGGTTAC
Organism: Megachile leachella; assembly: GCA_963576845.1. Lineage (NCBI taxonomy): Eukaryota > Metazoa > Arthropoda > Insecta > Hymenoptera > Megachilidae > Megachile > Megachile leachella. The sequence continues at coordinate 12,656,852 of OY756255.1, forward strand.
CGTACACGCTAATACCAGTTTCAGTTGAAAGCTGAAAGCATGAATTAAGCAATTAAATAATTATGACGCTAAAAAATAACAAGGTAACGTACCCACGCCAGATCGTGTGGCTGCTGTAATATATCGTAATAATGAACGTGTACGTATATCAATAAATTTAAATTACCATCGGAACAAACGAGTTTATAGTGACGCATATTTTCCATCGATCGGTTATTACATCGGTTAATTCCTAATAAACGAGTAACTCTTGAGGAGGTGTGTCGTCAGAGAACCTGCTCGACGTTGTCACACGGCTCGAGGAGACGCGAGTTGTTATCCTGCGTCCTGCCGAAGGTAGACCAGCTAGACAAGCATTTTACACACGTCCCATTGCTAGCGGAATTGTACGTGCAATTGGAATTTTATTCGATCGTTTCACGCTAAGCGGCAGGGACTTTTAAGGCTGAGCTTGGTTTGACGTAAACGTCGCTCACCGTTTCTCTTGAACCGTTTTATCACGATTGCTTCGCTGAAACTGGATCGTTTGTCGATCATATTCCTTTTCAAGGAAAATATATTGCGAATACGAAGCTGCGGTGGATTTTATTTCTTGGGGGAATTCATTTGGAGTATTGTTTATTCAGTGATTATGGGTTATTTAGAATAATGAAGGTTCAGTGTTTCGAAGTTGTATATATTAAGTAATTGCAAATTCCCCAATTCCACATTCACCAATTTTAACATTCCCCGATTTCCACATTTCCCAATTCCCACATTTCCCAATTCCTGCATTTCCCAATTCCCACATTTCCCAATTCCTGCATTTCCTAATTCCTACATTTCCCAATTTCCACATTTCCGAATTCCCATATTACCCAATTCCCACATTCGCCAATTCCCATAGTTCCCAATTTCCATATTCCCCAATTCTCACATTTCCCAATTCCCACATTCCCCAATTCCCACATTTCGCAATTCCCATATTTCCCAATTTCCACATTTCCCAATTCGCATATTCACCAATTCCCATAGTTCCCAATTTCCATATTCCCCAATTCTCATATTTCCTAATTCCCACACTTCCCAATTCCACATACCATTATTCCCACATTCCCCAATTCCCACACTTCCCAATTCCAACATTTCTCAATTCCACATACTCCTATTCCCACATTTCCCAATTCCACAAAGCTCAATTTCCACATTTGTCAATTTCTAATTTCTATAGTTCGCAATTGTCACATTTCACATTCCAACATTCCAACATCCACACATTTCAACACTCCCACATTCCAACATTCCCACATTCCAGCATTCACACATTCCAACATTCTCACATTTCCCTATTCCAACATTCCCACATTCCGTAATTCCGTAATTCCTACATTCCACATTCCATATTCCAATATTCCCACATTCCATATTCCAACATTATAACATTCCCACATTCCCACATTTCCAACTACTAATCTTAAAAAATTCAAAACTCCCAATAGTCTAAAAACCCAAAAATCAGTGTCTCAAAGTTGCAACGTTACACATAGCCCACCATGCGTCACCGACTCTCCACGTTCTTAGTAATGCGTCCTTCATCCTAATCGAATTATGATTTTGCTTTCATCGTTTCGTTAATTCAATTGCACCATACCGATTAAGCAGCAGTTTGGCCCAACTTTATCACAAAGCCGATTAATGTGCAGAGTTACATCAAGATCCTCGAAGGAAAAAAAACTCATTTCCTGCCGGTAACTCCGTTCGCGCAGCGGTTGTCGCTTAAGATAAAGTGCTTTCCCCTCGAGAAAGGGTGAATCGCGTGCGGGCTTCCGGTTGCTTTCGTCAGCGGCGACGAGCTCGTGTTTCCGGTTTACCAGACACCTCGTTTTCATTCGACCCTACGCGGGACTTCCCCGCCACAAGATCCAGGAAACCTGTATCGATTGATGTTATTGTTCACGCTCGGTTGTGTTACGTTCGCGTTCTGTCGTGAATCATCTCGCACGGGACGATTCGTAGCCTTGATAACCGATCTGATGAATTATTGATGAGACGTTTGAATTGATTTGAATCCGACTTCGCGAAAGAAATCGCCGGACAGGGTCGACACGGTGGTTTCACCTAGTGGTTCCTTCGAGAGAGTCGAAGAATTTATACGTTCCTTTTTCGACTGGTTTCTTTGTTCGCGGTTTGTGGGCTGACGGGGCGTTGAAAGAGATCTCTTTTTTTCTAGTTCGTTGATGTATTGATTCATCGACAAACACCGGTCATTTAGAAATCTTATCTTATCGGTAATTATAAGATTACTGGTTACGGATTAAATAAAGTCATGTTCCATTATTGTACTAGTCTGTTTTACTGTTTTGTTGAGGCGACGTACTATTAGTGTACTGGTTCACTTTGTTATTATTTTTCCGCACCGTTATTCTAGCGGTGTGTTGCGTAATCGTTTTAGTTTACTGTTCTATTACTTTGCAGTTCGAATATTTGAGTATTCAATTATTTTGGTAGTTGACTAATTGACTGCTCAATTATTCTACTATTCTACTATACTACTATACCACTCTATCACTATACCACCATACCACTATACCACTCTATCACTACACAGCTCTATCACTATACCACCATACCACTATATCACTCTATCACTATACCATTCTACCACTATACCACTGTACCAGTACACCACTCTGCCACTCTACCAGTATACCACTATATCACCATTATACCACCCTGCTACTACACCACTCTACCACTATACCACTATACTATTATACCACTCTACCACTATACCATCATACCGCCATACTATCATACAACTATACCACTCTACCACTACACCACTATACTACGATACCACTATACCACTATACTACTGTATTACTATGCTACTATACTACTATACTACTGTTCTACTATGCTACTATACTACTATTCTTACTGTACTGTTATGCTACTATGGTACAATACTACTATACTACTATACTACTATACTACTATACTACTATACTACTATACCACTATACCACTATGCTACTATACTACTATACTACTATACTACTATACTACTATACTACTATACTACTATACTACTATACTACTATACTACTATACTACTATACTACTATACTACTATACTATTATACTACTGTACTACTGCACTATCATTCTACCATTCAATTATGGTGCTATCCCTTTAATCATACTACAAATTAATTGTAACTATACTCTCTATCAGTAATACCACAATCTTTCTATTCCACTAAGGTCAACATCATAATGTTAATATAATTATTTATTCTACTAAGGTTAATATGATGTCTCTCTATTTCATTATACTATTTGTATTCACAACACTATTCGAAAGTGTGAACATTTTTTTTTCTAATTCTTTTTGTCTCACTAGTAGATCAATTATATATAATTAACAAGGTTATTACGTGCTCGTACGAATTAAAGTCCTATATGGTTACACAAGTACGAAACGTTTAATTTATATATAGTCCTCTAATGATATTTTGTAGTCCACTGAAAGTATCACAGGAATGAATAATGTAGTTCGTTTCCTTTTTGCGCACTCCCATTATCGATATCATTTTTTCTCCTTTGTTCGCGTACTTAACGCTCGTTCGCGTTTTTCTCACCATATTTGAAGGGAATCGCCAATATTACAGATAATCGATATATTTTTCCTTGCATATCATATCGATCAAGCCAGCTGAGCGTAACCGAGTAGATATTTTCAAGGATATTGCTAGAAGCTTGTTGCAGCGCGGAATAAATTGAATTACGCGCGCCGGAAGTGGAGAAACCGGCATGGCGGTAAAAAGTCCCTAAGCTAGAAATAAAGAACTAGTTCTTCCAGAAAAATAATATCTGTTCGTATCACTAACTGCTTTTATCAATTCTTGATAGTAGTGTTACTTTTGTTTTCACCATTTTGCAAATTTTCTTCTTATCGAACAAAAATTAATTGTTTGTAGAAAAGCGTTTAAACAAATTGCTTTGTTACCGCTATATTTAAATTTCTTTACCTTGTGCAGCTAAACGGTACAACGTTCTATTTTTTCTGGAAGAAATTCTGAAAGTTTATACTTCTATGCGTGAGGTTACCACGCGTTGTATCGCCACGCTTTAAGTTACCACGCGTTATATCGCCATGCGTTCAATCACCACGCGTTTTATCGCCACGCGTTGAGTTGCTACGCGTTATATTGCCACGCTTTAAGTTACCACGCGTTATATCGCCACGCTTTAGGTTACCACGCGTTATATCGCCACGCTTTAGGTTACCATGCGTTATATCGCCATGCGTTCAATCACCACGCGTTGTATCGCCACGCGTTAAGTTGCCACGCGTTATATCGCCACGCTTGAAGTTACCACGCGTTATATCGCCACGCTTTAGGTTACCACGCGTTATATCGCCACGCTTTAAGTTACCACGCGTTATATCGCCACGCTTGAAGTTACCACGCGTTATATCGCCACGCTTTAGGTTACCACGCGTTATATCGCCACGCTTTAAGTTACCACGCGTTATATCGCCACGCTTGAAGTTACCACGCGTTATATCGCCACGCTTTAAGTTTCCACGCGTTATATCGCCATGCTTTAAGTTTCCACGCGTTATATCGCCATGCGTTCAATCACCACGCGTTATATCGCCACGCTTTAAGTTACCACGCGTTATATCGCCTTGCGCTTAATTACCACGCGTTGTTTTGTCACGCATTGAGTTGCTATGCGTTGTATTGCCACGCGTTGAGTTGCTACGCGTTATATCGCCACGTGTTGAATTACTACGCGTTGTATCACCACGAGTTAGATTACCACGCGTTAGGCAATTTTCTCAGTGAGTTTCATTACATAATTAACCCTTTGCACTCCAGAGGCGCCTCTCCGGCGCCATTCGATTTAATACAATAATTTGAAATAAGCATTATTTAATTAATTGTATAATAGTGCTCATGTGATATATAAACATAGTGAAATAGACAATTGTGGAAATTATGAGTAGAGGTATAATAACTTCAAAAGAAGTCATTTAACATTTTAATTAATATTTTAAAGTTGCTATTTGCAAAACGGTAAAATTATCTTGGAGTGCAAAGGGTTAATAATTTAAAAATTTGCATCTATCGTCGAATAAATATATAAAGTAGACAAAGAAAATAACACGCCTAAAATAAAGTACCTACTTAAATTATTATATCAGCAAGAAATTGATGTGATTGAAAGATCGGTAAATAGTTCTGGCAGTTATTTAAACTACCAGATAATATCATTGGTGTGCACGCGATTCTAATAAGCGTTGTTTGTTGCATATTAAGCATCTCTGCGCATTAAAAATGAATTTTATCTTGATATATGGGTGATTGTTCTTTCTTTATCTGCGTTTCAAGCGAATTAATTGTATTATGGATGGAACGAGACTAGATTTATCGTGAAGGAAATGCCAATCCTTGTTGCGATTTACATTTACAATCAATTAAAAAATCGAGGGACTTGACTATGATTTATTTAAGCCTCACAATTAGTTCTATGTATAATAAGTGTAATTGTGTAAGGACGGTTGATGTATCGTTGATAGGTTCAATACGATTTTTTCCCGTTTTTAGCAATGCCACGCCTCGATACGGCATTAATCAATGTAGACATTTTGTTTAACGGTTTCGAATGAATCGATAGGTGTTTCTTGGAAAGAAACTATAATTAATGGATAGATGAAATCAGTATCGAGATTACGGTGTTATGTGTAGTCTCGTTATATGGCCGTGACGAGGAAAATTGATTGTATTGGATTTATGGTGCAAATGTGAATATTTTCAAAGTTGACATTTTTAGATTAATTTTAAGAATTTTTGATATTCGTAAATTGAGAAGTATGTAAATTCAAAATTTTTCTTTATGTAATTTAATGATAGTAATGCGAAAATCAGTGTAATGAGATATTTTCGGATCAGATTATGTGAGAGGCGATATAACGAGAGTGCCAAATTCCAAATTCTTAGAGCACAAATTAATTGGATATCAAATTCCCTGGACGACAAATCACTCAAATTACAAATTCCCTAGACAATGGATCACTCAAATTTCAAATTCTCTAGACAACAAATTACTCAAATTTCAAATTCCCTAGACAACAAATTACTCAAATTTCAAATTCTCTAGACAACAAATTACTCAAATTTCAAATTCTCTAGACAACAAATTACTCAAATTTCAAATTCTCTAGACAACAAATTACTCAAACCCTAAATTCCCTAGTTCACTAATTACTCAAACCTCAAATTCCCTAGTTCATTAATTACTCAAACCCCAAATTCCCTAGCTCACAAATTACACAAACTCCAAATTCCCGAGCTCATAAATTACTCAAACCCCAAATTCCCTAGCTCACAAATTACACAAACTCCAAATTCCCTAGCTCATAAATTATTCAATCTCCAAATTTCCTAGTTCACTAATTACTCAAACCCCAAATTCCCTAGCTCACAATTTACACAAACTCCAAATTCCCTAGCTCACAAATTACACAAACTCCAAATTCCCTAGCTCATAAATTATTCAATCTCCAAATTTCCTAGTTCACTAATTACTCAAACCCAAAATTCCCTAGACACCCAATTACTCAGATTCAACGCTCTCTACAAGCAAAACATTCCCTAGACATTTCATTATCCCAATTATCCTCTCATCACACAACCCAAATTCCCTGACTCTAAAGTTCCCTTTCTCCCCTTATATCTTATATTCCAAAATTCCCTATAGTCCACCAGAACACTAATTATCCTATATTCTGAAATTCCCTAGAAGTTTCCATCACCCAGTAAAATCACCTCAACAATTATTTTCCAAGTGAAAAATAGTGTAATAAATTAAAATCACTAGAAAATCGATAACGTCGCTCAACGTATCAACACATTAACAGCAGGTTCTGTTTCTATAATTGCACGAAACTCAAAGAACTGCATATCTAACATCGGATCTAAATTCAATGCATTCCGAATTCCGATTAGAAAGATCATTCAATAATTGTTTGTCAAGAGAGTCATTTTAAAGCTTCCATGGCACGCGATCGCGAGCAAACGGGGGATTTTCTGAAGAATTCTTCGGCTGACTGAAGCAACGACACGTGCAGCAAATATTTCAGGTACCCTCGATAACCAATTACACCCGGCTATTCGTTAATTGCGCCAGTTACCGAGGCAAAAAAAATTATTCATACGAAAGACATCTCGAATCATTCGAAATATTCAGCCTCGTTCAATTATATCCGCGTGACGATACCGCAACCGGAAGTCGACTCGAACACGCCTGCGAGCGATCGGGTTTCCTCGCGCTTCACAAAAACTGTCACCGTGAAACATCGAACCACTTCGTTCTTTCGATGGATTCGTCTAGTGACATTGAAAATAATTGTCGACGCTATTATTATTATTTCTTACAATTTTCCTCTTCCTGCTTCTGAAGCTTCGATATTACTCTCGACAGATGATTTCTAATCGATTTGTTGCAATTTTTAATTGTCGTCAATCAACTTTTTGGTATTAATATTTAAATATGGCGCTAATTTTCTTTCTATCTAAATTCAAGCTTAAGTTTCTCAAAATTCAGATAACAAACTATTCAGACTGAATGTTCCACTTTTTGCTTTGTTCTGAAGTTTCTTAAACCCATCACTACCTCAAATTTTGTTAACTATGCAAGTTTCCTAAATTGTTCACATTTCCCAAGTTTTCAAAATATCTGACAATTTCCTAGATTCATTAAATAAGATATCTGAAATTATTCGGTGTAACAGAAATATTCTTACAATTAGTTTACCAGGTATTTCAGAAATGTTCATATAATTAATCTTGCAGCGTAATCACGTACGACAGAAATTGATACAAAGTAGCAAACGCAGATAAAAAATTAGAATCGTTTAAAATAGTATACGAGTGTTATTTGAGACAGGAACAAAGAGTGCTCATTACTATTATTGCACAAGAAACAAAGGTCGAAGATAATCCTCTTTCTTTCCTTCGCACGCGAACTGACGGATTAGGAATGAAGATCTTATCTGAACCCGTAACGAGCAGTGCCGTTAATGACGCGAATTAAAATGCTGTGTTACATTATTTGCAATCGTAATTTATACGCTGCTCCGTGATATACCGTTTACTCTTTCGTAGCAACAATTTTATCGCGATATTAACAACATATCTATACATATTTATACGATAATTTAAAACTGTTTCAATATTCCTTATCGCGGTACTTATCATTCATTTACTGGCGTATATTTTGCGTGTCATTAATTAGACAATTTATAGTACAAAGCGGAAACACGGGTTCTATGTTGGGTTCCTAAATTAATTCCTGATTTCTAATGTAAGTTCCTAAATTCTTAAGTTAAGACTAATTGAAATATTTCAAAATTAAAAATTCACTAAATTGTAAATTTCTAAAGTCATCAGAGGATTTAAATCCTAAATACTGCAAATCCCCAAATCCTCAGAAGCGTAAAAATCCCTAGAATTCCTAAACACTTCAAATTCTTAATTGTGCAAATTTCAAAATCCGCAAAAGCATACAGATCCCTAGAGTTCCTAAACACTCCAAATCTTAAATTGTGCAAATTACAAATCCTCAAAAACATAAAAATCCCTACAATCCCTAAACACTCCAAATTCTAAATTATGTAAATCCCCAAATCCTCAGAAGCGTAAAAATCCCTAGAATCCCTAAACACTCTAAATTCTAAACTGTGCAAATCCCCAAATCCTAAAAAACATAACAATCCCTAGAATCTCTAAACACTCCAAATCCTAAATTCTGTAAATCCTCAAATTCCCAAAATCATAAAAATCCCTAAAATCCCCAAACTCTCCAAATCCTAGATTCTGCAAATCCACAAATTTTCAAAATCATAAAAATCCCTAGAATCCTCAAACTCTCAAAATCCTAAATTCTGCAAATCCCCAAATTCCCAAAGTCATAAAATCCCTAGAATCCCCAAACTCTCCAAATCGTAAATTCTGCAAATCCCCAAATTTCCAAAATCATAAAAATCCTTAGAATCCTCAAACTCTCCAAATTCCCAAATTTCCAAATCCCCAAATCCTCAAAGTCATAAAAATCTCTAGAATCCCCAAACTCTCCAAATTCCCAAATCTTCAAAGTCATAAAAATCCCTAGAATCTCCAAACTCTCCAAATCCAAAATTCTCCAAATCCCCAAATGCCTAAATCCCTAAATCCCTAAATCCCTAAATCCCCAAATTCCGAAATCTCCAAATCCCCAAATCCTCAAAGTCATAAAAATCCTTAAAATCCCCAAAAACTCAAAGTCATAAAAATCCCTAGAATCTTCAAATTCTCCAAATCCAAAATTCTCAAAATCATAAAAATCCCTAAATCCCTAAATCCCTAAATCCCTAAATCCTCAAAGTCAAAAAAATCCTTAGAATCCCCAAATCCTCAAAATAACAAAAATCCCCAGAAGCCCAAAGAAGAGTCCCACAGATATGTCCCTGAATTCCCCAGAAACCGAAGGTCGCAGTAATTTTGCATATTTACCGTCAAACAGAGTTATAATACGAAGAGCCTTGATGAAAGACCCTGAGTGTATGATCAGTTCGTGTGAAGTCCAACTTCATTGAAGTGCAACGTAGCTTTGTTATAATATGAACGATTCAAGGAAGTTGCGCGTAGAATTTGTGCGAAACAATCGAGCGATTTAACAAGCGAAAGTTGCCGTTTCTTTTGTTCCCCAGACGATCGCCGCCTTTCTGTCAGCAGATAAAGTGTATTCTGAATTAACGGACACGATGTAGCAATAATTGAAACGAGTGTATCCAGAATCGAGGAAGTGTTAGGTAACATTGTGCCGAACTCGTTCAAGATCGTTTACGCCGGTGCACTTGAACTTAAAGTGGATTCGTGAAATGCGAATACCACTTGTCAGACGACCAGAATTACGTGACCTTGCCGACAGTCGTTTCATCCGTTCAAGGAAGCCATTTCATAGACAGCGATTTCTACTTTGCACGCTGGTACTGCTCTACAGCTTTTGTACTTTCAACTGCACGTGCCTTAAGATTACATCTCCTTGTGCATTAGACCTGTGTGTACATTTTAATGGCTTGTGATACACGGAATTGCATTCAATAGAAAATTTTAATAATTATATAATTTTAATTTTGTGGATTTATTGTATCTTGGAATACAGGAGTAAGCTTGCAAATAGTGGACTTAGATCATGGGTTAGATTACCACGCGTTAAGTTTCCACGCGTTGTATTGCCACACTTCAAGTTACCACGCGATATATCGCCACGTTTTAGGTTACCACGCGTTGTATTGCCACGCTTTAAGTTACCACGCGATATATCGCCACGTTTTAGGTTACCACGCGATATATCGCCACGCTTTACGTTACCACGCGTTATATCGCCACACTTGAAGTTTCCACGCGTTATATCGCCACGCTTAAAGTTTCCACGCGTTATATCGCAACGCTATAGGTTACCACGCGTTATATCGCCACGCTTGAAGTTTCCACGCGTTATATCGCCACGCTTGAAGTTTCCACGCGTTATATCGTTACGCTTAAAGTTTCCACGCGTTATATCGCCACGCTATAGGTTACCACGCGTTATATCGCCACGCTTGAAGTTTCCACGCGTTATATCGCCACGCTGTAGGTTACCACGCGTTATGTCGCCATTCATGGGGTTACTACGCACTGTATTGTCACACGTTAAATTACCACGCGTTACACCGCCATGCGTGAACTACCACGCGTTATATCGCCATGTGTTCACTTACCACGCGTTATATCGCCATGTGTTCAATTACCACGCGTTATATCGCCATATGTTCAATTACCACGCGTTATATCGCCATATGTTCGATTACCACGCGTTATATCGCCATGTGTTCATTTACCACGCGTTATATTGCCATATGTTCGATTACCACGCGTTATATCGCCATGTGTTCATTTACCACGCGTTATATTGCCATATGTTCGATTACCACGCGTTATATTGCCATATGTTCGATTACCACGCGTTATATCGCCATGTGTTCATTTACCACGCGTTATATCGCCATGTGTTCATTTACCACGCGTTATATCGCCATGTGTTCAATTACCACGCGTTATATCGCCGCACGTTGAATTACTACGCGTTATATCGCCACGCGTTGAATTTCTACGCATGTATATGTCACCACGCATCGAGTTACTACATTCTATATCGCCACGCGTTAGATTACCACGCATTAGCAAACTTTCTCAGTCAGAAAGAAAAACTCAAGTTTTCACTACAGACATAACGAAGCAAAGTGAGCATTCCGCAAAAAATTAATTAGCCTACTACTTTTCCTCCTCGAAAATGTCAATAATCGACCCGAATGAAAGTCGCCATCGTTCTAACTTTTCCTCATGATTTGCATCACCGACCTTTTTATTCGAATTTTTCGTTCAAACGCGCACTCGTGAGAGCGATTTGCGTCACGAGAGAAGGGTGTATGACGCGATGGTGGTTTCTCAACCGCCGGGAAAGTAATCGCATTGTGCTGGATTTAAGACGATAATTCTTGATATCAATGCAACAGAAACGCACAGGTATCTGTAGACAAGGATCTGCGCGTTCGGCAACTGACCGGAAAGGGCTGACTCATTTTCAACGTTTTAACGCTGGACTAATTTTATGCAATATCTTATCTGACCATTAGTTTCATAACGAGTCATTTTCAACCTTCATTTACCTGTAAGATAATTTCTTTTATTACATTATAATATACTGGGTTTCCCCTACATTTTATTTAGAGAACATCTTCAAGGAATGTTCATATTCGAACGTCAGTGCGACGTCATCCTTGCGGAGTTGAAGTATAAAACTAATATTTCCATGAAAATCTCGTTTACAGGAAATAATTCCGAATGTTTAACCGCTCATTTCAATATCGCAAATTATACTCTAAAATTTCTGAGAAGCGTTTTCCTGCGATTTGCTGGAACTTTACATATTTATACATGGTGTATCGAGTATCATTTTCACGGACTATTTGAAACGCAACTTAAGCAATAAAAGAAGTGAAACTTCTCATTTATCGAACTCCTCGAAAATTGTATCCTTTGTATCTAGCTTACTGCATTTTGTTGTGCAATTACACACATGAACACGCAGTATCTTTCCGTTTACTGCTTTAAACCTGTCCACGGTTAGTTGCCGTGCGGCAGTGTAATGACACTGATAACTGCACGTTTCGATGCACGTTTCGGTGCATCGTTCGGTGACATTTTAAGAGACGCGAGTCTCGAGCGTGCTTGCTTTTAAATATCAAGGATTTACGCGCAAAACCAGCCGGTGACTTTGTTTGTCCCACAAATTATTACATCATAGACATTTTTGCGTGTTCCGGTTTTTTGCTGACAAGCGTACGTGATTAGTTACCGATTTGTTCTGGAACTAATTGTGAATTGTCGGTAAACTTACGTTCATTTTTCATCTGTTCACATTCTTCGATTCGCAATTAAAGACTTCCGCTTCGAATTTATCGAAATTGTCATAACAAATATTTGATCGAAGTAGATATCAGTCATTTTTGAAATATTTACACTAATTATTTGCAGCTTTGACTTGTGTTATTTGAAAGATTTATGGTGTTTGAAGTTACTTGTGAATTAAATAAGTTTTATTATCAGTGTAGATTTTCAGAACTGATATCAATTTTAAAAGTTGCGATCCAATTTTTGAACCGTTCATCATATATTGCAGATTACTGTCAAGAATGTATTGCCACGCATTATATTGCCGTGAATTAGGTTACCACACGTTATATCGCCACGCTTTAGGTTACCACGCGTTATATCGCCATGTGTGAGGTTATCACGCGTTATATTGCCACACTTCAAATTACCACGCGTTATATTGCCACGTTTCAGGTTACCACGCGTTATATCGCCACGCTTCAAGGTTCCATGCGTTATATCGCCACGCTGTAGATTACCACGCGTTATATCGCCATGTGTGAGGTTACCACGCGTTATATCGCCACGCTTTAGATTACCACGCGTTATATCACCACGCTTTAGGTTACTACGCGTTATATTGCCACACTTCAAATTACCACGCGTTATATTGCCACGTTTCAGGTTACCAGGCGTTATATCGCCACGCTTCAAGGTTCCATGCGTTATATCGCCACGCTGTAGATTACCACGCGTTATATCGCCATGTGTGAGGTTACCACGCATTATATCGCCACGCTTTAGATTACCACGCGTTATATCGCCACGCTTTAGGTTATTACGCGTTATATTGCCACACTTCAAATTACCACGCGTTATATTGCCACGTTTCAAGTTACCACGCGTTATATCGCCACGCTTCAAGGTTCCATGCGTTATATCGCTACGCTGTAGATTACCACGCGTTATATCGCCACGCTTAAAGTTTCCATGTATTATATCGCCACGCTGTGGATTGCTACGCTTTATATCGCGACGCTGTAGGTTACCATGCGTTATATCACTTTGCGTGAAGTTACCACGCGTTATATCGCCATGCATAAGGTTACTATGCACTGTATTGTTACACGTTAGATTACCATGCGCTATATCGCTATTCGTGAAGTTTTATATTGTCACGCGGTATATTGCCATTCGTGAAGTATTATATTGTCACGCGGTATATTGCCATTCATGAAGTCTTTTATATTGTCACGCGTTATATCGTCATTCGCGAAGTGTTATATTGTCACGCGTTATATCGCCATTCGCAAAGTGTTATATTTTCTCGCGTTATATCGCCATTCATGGAGTGTTATATTGTCACGCGTTATATCGCCATACGCAAAGTGTTATATTGTCACGCGTTATATCGCCATTCGCAAAGTGTTATATCGTCTCCCATTACATCGCCATTCATGAAGTGTTATATTGTCTCGCGTTATATCGCCATTTGCAAAGTGTTATATTGTCATGCGTTATATCGCCATTCATGAAGTGTTATATTGTCTCGCATTACATCGCCATTCATGAAGTGTTATATTGTCTCGCGTTATATCGCCATTCATGAAGTGTTATTTTGTCACGCGTTATATCGACATACGCAAAGTGTTATATTGTCACGCGTTATATCGCCATTCGCAAAGTGTTATATTGTCACGCGTTATATCATCACGTATTATATAACCACATGTTATATCACGACGTGTTATATCGCCACATGCTGTATTGCCACAAGATGTATCACCACGCGTTATATCGCCTCATATAACAAAGCCTAGCTTTCTCACCACGTGTTAAATCGCAAAATGTCCTCTAATTTAATCACTCGAATCATCAATTCCAATCTAGTCAAAACTTGAAAGTATTTATTTTCGCGCCATCTGATTGGCACTACTTAAAATTAATTTCGACCATACGTTCTTATATAACGGTTAACTGGAATCCCTAGGTCATTGTTCCTATTAAAAAGTTGGCGTCGAAATTCGTTACCCGCGTCAATTTGTTAATATAGCAGTTTTGAACAGTCACATTTCGTCCAATTAAGTGGACCTTCTTTAATAACAAGCGTTTGAAAATATTCCAGCTCCTCCAAATTGAACCCTCGTAATAGATCTAACCTTCGTTTGGACAACACTTTGATCGATCCGTTGTAATTAAAATGGTCAAAAGTTGAAGTGTGTAATTTGTGCAAACAGTGAACTCCATTTCTGTACATATTAGAATATCAGTTTAGTGTTTTCTTGTGTAGAATGTTGAGGAAACAGTGAATTTCACGTATTTTGCATTATGTAACTGTATTGTAAATAGAACGAGGTAGTTTTTTATTGCCTGTACGTTTGACTGATAAATTGTTGGTTAGAGTAGTGATGTATTTACACTGAAGGTGGTCTGATCACCCATTATCGATGTCACGATCAATTTACAGAATAAAAAGACTCATCGTTCTCGGAATGTACTTACAGGTCTAACTTACTTGTTAGTAAATTAAAACGGAACATCTTCAGTATCTTACGTTTTCAAAATGCTTATTTTACGTGTGTCTACTCATACATATTTTCTATGTAGCATTTTTCTGTACAAGTAATATACATATGTATGTATAATTACACATATGTATGTATAATAATTACACATATGTACGTATAATAATTACACATATGTATGTATAATAATTTGGTCATTAAGTATAATACTTAAAGGTACATAAACCTTCATCAGAAATTTTAAAGACATAAATCATTAATTTTTAATAAAAATATGAACTCATATTTTGTACTGATTTGAACCAAAGACGAATACTCATAGACACATTTCTAACTTTGTTACGAAACACCAAAATGGGTCAAGCGATAAAAGATACGAACTAACAGGTGATAGTGATATCTCTGATCGGAACACCTAAATTTGGCAATGTACAGTTACGGACGAAATCTATATCAAATTCTAGACAGAAAGTTCGAGACAAAATGATCGTCTGAAAGAAATTCTGCATCGATTGTCCTCCTCTCGGAGGCGAGTTTCGACCCGTCTTCTTACTCTTTCATCTCGGCATGAACCGGTTTCAAACTCGTCTTCGTGGCTTCTGGTAATCACAGGAACGACCTTCGGTTGTTCGTCGTTGTTTGTCTGTGGCTCCACGACCTGAACCGTGCGCCTCGGATGTTCAAGGTCATCGGCATCTCCCGAGCGAAAGCGGTATTTACAATAACGTATTAATTGTTTCTCGACTATTTCTGCATTCATTGAGACTCGTAGCAGATATGATAGATATTCTTGTGACGAGATAATGCGAGATGACAGCTCGAGGCACAACGAAGCTGTGTTCAAGTGTCTGTGAAGACACCTAACCGAAAGATAGCACGTGCGTATAAGCGTTTCGTAATCTCGAATCGATTCGTTGGCCTTCGAGCGACGAACTTGTGAGCAGCGTTACACGCCGGAGGAACAAAACGTTACGGCACTATCGAGTGTGAAAAATGATTAACGATTCGGGAATTTTAGAGACTGGAGACAATGCTCCCACGGACCTTACGCCTCGATCCGGTGTCATTAACTTCTTAACCAGGATTGTTCCATCTCTTCTCTACAGACGTATAAACAGCGTTTGTGTACTTTGCTACTTTCTTGGATGATTTCTCAGAAAACCCAGCCGTCTTTTTCCTCGTTGCAATTATTAAGAGATTTCGAATATTGTGCGTTGCGAATCAAATTCGAATATGACGATTTGATGAGGTTGAATTAGTTTATATATGAAATTGATTATTAGATTCTTTGAATTACTCAATCCATATATGACCGCACTTGAAGATTACAATAAGTAAATTTCAAGATTCAAATATCTCAAGATTTGAAGAGTTCGAAGGATATATAAGTTCTGAATTTCAATGCCTATACATCTTTATGTTCCTAAGTATCGATGACTCTCGATATTCCTAGATATCCCTAGATATAGATGTACATGGATGGCGATATTCCTGGCCGTTGATATCCTTAGATATTGATATCCCTAGTTGTCGATATTCCTAGATTGCGATATCTCTAGATGTCGATATTCCTAGATCCAAAAAATTCCTAGATACAAAAAAATCCTAGATTCAAAAATTCCTAGTTCTCAATATTTCTAGATCCCAAAATAACTAAAATACTTAAATCCAAAAATCCCTAGATCGAAAAATCCCTAGACCGAAAAATAGATCGTAAAAATCCCTAGATTCCAATATCACTAGATCAAAAATCCCTAGATTCTGATATTACTAGATCCAGAAAATCCCTAGATTCCAATATCACTAAATCTAGAAAGACCCTAGATTCCAATATCACTAGATCCAGAAAATCCCTAGATTCGAATATCACTAGATCCAAAAATCCCTAGATTCCAATATCAGTAGATTCAAAAAATTCCTAGATTCCAATATCACTAGATCCCAAACATCCCTAGATTGCAATATCACTAGATCCAAAAATCCCTAGATTGCAATATCACTAGATTCAAAAAATTCCTAGATTCCAATATCACTAGATCCCAAACATTCCTAGATTGCAATATCACTAGATCCAAAAGTTCCTAGATTCCAATATCACTAAATTAAAAAACCCCTAAATTCCAATATCACTAGATTCAAAAAATCCCTAGATTCCAATATCACTAAATCTAGAAAATACCTAAATTCCAATATCACTAGATTCAAAAAATCCTTGGATTCCAATATCTCTAGATCCCAAACATCCCTAGATTGCAATATCACTAGATCCAAAAATCCCTAGATTGCAATATCACTAGATTCAAAAAATTCCTAGATTCCAATATCACTAGATCCCAAACATTCCTAGATTGCAATATCACTAGATCCAAAAGTTCCTAGATTCCAATATCACTAAATTAAAAAACCCCTAAATTCCAATATCACTAGATTCAAAAAATCCGTAGATTCCAATATCACTAAACCTAGAAAATCCCTAGATTCCAATATCACTAAATCTAGAAAATACCTAGATTCCAGTATCACTAGATTCAAAAAATCCCTAGATTCCAATATCACTAGATTCAAAAATCCTTGGATTCCAATATCACTAAACCTAGAAAATCCCTAGATTCCAATATCACTAAATCTAGAAAATACCTAGATTCCAATATCACTAGATCCAAAAAATCCGTAGATTCCTATATCACTAGATCCAAAAAATCCCTAGATTGCAATATCACTAGATAGAAAAGACTCCCTAGGTTCCAATATCACTAGATTCAAAAATCCCTATATTCCAATATCACTAGATCAAAAAATCCCTAGATCCCAATGTTCCTAGATCCCAATCTCCCTAGATACCATTATCCCTTGATATGAATATCCCTAGATTGTTACAACTCGAAATCTCCACATTCGATCTCAGTACCCCAAAATCAATCTAACCCTAGATTTTAATAATCCTAGATAACTCTAGTTTAAATGAAGTCTAGTCTAATTAAATAAATAGCAATACCTAAAACTTGCAAATCTAGAAGTTTCCTCCTACAGAATAGTGGATTTAAAATTGTACACTTGAACGTGTATGTGATGTATGTATCGACTGGTTCACATGTTCAATAAGAGACTCATCTCAAACAGTCACGTGGTGCTCTAATTATTTAACACCTCTTAAATTAATGCCGACGACAGATTTTGCAACGGTACAATATTTGTTTCTTTTCCTGCACGGGTATTCGAATCGCTCTGATAACGGAATTCGCCGGAGACACTGCTCGAATATATTTATAGCAGCAATTACCTATGCAAATGTTTTTCGTCTGCGAAACGATGGGAATTGTTCGTAATCGGCGCTTCGGTAAAATTCGAACAAATCCCTGTAAAGATGACACGTTATCGCCCGGGGATGAGATGCAAATTCTGTTCCAGGTAGATCGAACATTTTGAGAGGACTTCGGAAAAAAGCAGACACCTGAACACACGAGAACTCTTGTTTTATGTGCTGAACTCAACAGAATTTCGTGATCCTAATGCAGCGGTATTTAGTCAAATGCGAAATTTACAACCACTGTAACGAGCGTACTTGGAATAAGACAAATAATTGTAGCTCGCTGAAAAAAATTTAATCCCTTGTAAATTTCAAAGGAGACATTATTTTTTTAAGAAATTTTTTCTGAATTGGCATAATCATGTTCGCCGTCTGCATTTACCGATGATAAAAATGAAAAAGTTCCATGAATTAAAACCGATGGAACTGATGTCAGTGTCAATATTACGAAGAAATATGTTTGCAAAGCGAGAACTGCAGTTTTCAAACAAATTTGCAATGATGACTTGATTTCGTTATTATCGGCTTCCTCTTTTGAATATTCTAATCACTCATAAATTTCACTGGACGTACATAAATACGATAACGTTTTATGTTGTTTTTCTACATTCCATGTTTTACATCTGCGCCTGATTAATTTCCGAAACAACGACTGTTTTTATCGTTTCAGGTATTGTGTAATTACCTGATACAATAAACGGAGAACGATTATTAATCGGATATTATGTAATATCGTTAAATATACAATTTTTAAAAATAATAAAAGATAAGGTGATAATATTTAGGAACCCTAACAAAACCAATCAATCACTCAATCAATTAATAAGAAAACGTAATAAAAATAGTTTCAGTACAAATAGTACCACAAATTCGGTACAATTATAAAATTCCAGAATTTCAGAAATTAGAAAAATTTAGGAAATTCATGACAATTTATAGAACTCGAAAATTTAGAAAAATTGTGAGAACCAGAAAAATTGGAAAATTTATAGAATTTAAAAAAAGGTGAGAAAATTGATGAAACTGAAAATGTGAAAAAATCAGAAAATTTAAAAAATCTGCGAAATTCGTAAACCTTGAAAAACTGACAAACTCCAGTAAATTCAAAACGTTAGAAGTTGCAAAAATTCAGAAAATGTTGAAAATTTAAGAAAAATTGCTTGACGAAAATGTGTAAAAAGTGGAAAACATAAAAAGCAGAAACAAAATCGCATGTAGAGTTGGGTCATTAAAGTCTCGACTCAGCTATCCGAAGGTTAAGCAATAATTGCTTATTGTACAGCGATAAAGAGCAATAATTGCATTCTATACATATGCAGTTAAAGGCTAACATTGTCTACCATTGAAAAAGAAAATTACAAATTGTAACCTACCTTCTCCTAACTAAATCCACAGACTATTTTCCTCCATCAATCCCCAAAATTTTCGCTAAAAAAAATACTTCGACCGATACTTCGTCCGATTCGCTATAAATCGATCCGATCATTACGAAACGTCGGGTCGACTTGAATGAAATACGCGTTCTCGCAGAATCCGAGCGAAGGTCGATTCACGCGAGTCTTTCCGATGATCTTCGGCGAAAAATGTGTACAATTAACGAGGTGTATAGGTACATAATCGACGCGATGATTTCCTCGATGGAAATAGACGTGGTTGGCATGGTATACGATACTACGATTGATTAAGCATAACGATTTTGTTTGATGGCGTTCAATTATTTTATTTTATGTGAAACTGATTCCTAGATTCAAATATTCGTAGATCTCAATATACCTAGATCCAAAAATTCCTAGATCTCAATCTCCCTAGATCCAAAATATCCCAAGATCCAAATATTCCTAGATCCAAATATCCCTAGATCCAAATATCCCTAGATCCAAATATCCCTAGATCCAAATATTCCTAGATCCAAATATCCCTAGATCCAAATATCCCTAGATCCAAATATCCCTAGATCCAAATATCCCTAGATCCAAATATTCTTAGATCCAAATATCCCTAGATCCCAATCTCCCTAAATTCAAATATCCCTAGACCCCAATTTCCCTAGATTCCAATCTCCCTAGATACCAATCTTCCTAGATCCAAATATCACTAGACTCCAATCTCCCTAGATCTAAATATCCCTAGATCCAAATATCCCTAGACCCCAATTTCCCAAGATCCAAATATCCCTAGGTGCAAATATCCCTAGACCCCAATTTCCCAAGATCCAAATATCCCTAGACCCAAATATCCCTAGATCCAAATATTCTTAGATCCAAATATCCCTAGATCCCAATCTCCCTAGATCCCAATCTCCCTACATTCCATTCTCCCTAGATTCCAATCTCTCTAAATCCCAATCTCCCTAAATTCCAACCTCCCTAGATCTTAATCTCCTGTACCGAGCAGCGTTGATTTCTTGCGTCGCTACAAAGTCGATGTTTGCGGGCCTGTGAAATGTCCAGGTAACGGAGACAATATAACTTTCACCAGCCAGATGATCTGGCAGACTTGAGAGGCAACGGAAAAAGACATTCTGGTATCGAACCTTGACTCGAACGGTCAACCGATCTACGAATATCACGCGCATTTCAATTAATAAAGTTCTTGTTATCGTTGTTGTTATTAATCAGTTTCGATTTTATTTCACCCTTCAGCTCACTCCCTAGATCCCAATCTTCCTAGATCCCAATCTTCCTACATTCCAATCTCTCTAAATGCCAACCTCCCTAGATCTCAATCTTCGAAAAATATGTAGAATTAAAGAAGTACAGGCACACAATCGACGCGATGATTTCCTCGATGGAAATAAACGTGGCTGGTATGCCACACGATACTACGACTGATTAAGCAAGCGATTACCGCGATAAAAACGCTCGCACGAAAATAACGAGCATAAAACACGGATCGTAATTCATTATCTAGTCGTGTCGGTATTAGACAGTCCAAATGTTACAGAACGATTATGGACGGCGAAAAAGTATAGCTCTCAATTACTCAAGGGTATCGAGTGTACACGCGGAGTCCCCGAGTTCTCGGGTTCTCCGTATCCGGAGTTTCGCGAATAGATTTCATTACTCACTAAGACTTCGCCTTGGGCAATTCATCACTTTGTGCTCGTGGATCAGGAAGCTCCGAGCGAACTTATTCCACCAAAACTGGGTCAATCGATCACCTGTTGAATTTTATTGTTTGCTGCTTTCACGAATAAACAAAAGAATCGATGCCAAGATCAATGACGGAATTGTGGACATGTGGGGATACGTTTCTTGGCACACGTGTGATCTACATGTGAACACATGTGTGAATACGTATGTGGATATACTGATAGAGAGGTAGAAATTTAGGGACATGGAAATTTAAATGTATGGGAGTCTAGGGACATTGGGATTTATAGAGGCAGAGATCTAGGGATATAGGGATTTGGAGACGTAGAAATCTGGGGATATGGGGATTTAGAGACGTAGAAATCTACACATGTGGAAATCTAGAAACATATAAATTTAGGGGATGTAGGAATCTGAGGACATAGGAGTCTAGGGAGATAGGGATCTGGGGACATAGAAATCTAGGGACATAGGAACTGAGGACATAGGAATCTAAGGACATTTGGAAATCTAGAGATATAGGGATCTGAGAGTGTGGAGATCCAAGAATATAGAGATCTGGGAGCATGGAGATCTAAGGACATTGAAATTTTAGACATTTGAGGATATCGAGACCTAGGGATATGAGAGTCTAGGGATATTCGGACGTTAGTTATATCGATATCTAAGGGTATTCAAATTTCATTTGTATCGATCTCTAGGAACATCTGAAACTAAAAATATAGCAACCTACAAATACCAAAATTCTATTATATAACCACAATGAAAATTAATCGTATCTAAAGATATATGGATCTCAGTTGTATCGATATCTAGGACATCAAAACCTAAAAATATAGCAACCTAGAAATATCAAAATTCTAGTAATGAAACCATAATGAAAATTAATCACGCAAAACAGGAATATATAAATTCATTATTTAATCGTTTGTTTAATTCAACTATCAATCCTTACCGTGTACCAGATTTCGTCTTGCTTTTTCTTATTCAGAGAAACAACATTAAACGCTAAATTTATTCGCAGGTAGAATGAACTGAGTATCGATCATTGTCGATTCAGTTCGAAGGAATTCCAATTTTGCTAATTAATTATTAACGACGTTAATTTTGTTCTGGCTCGAGCGGACCGAAATAAATACCATTCCGCTTGAAATTTAGAGACGAGTTATTTGTAGTTGAGGATTTAATTACATTTCGAGATTTTTATCAAATTGTTTTATTGTTCGTTTATTTTTGAGTGCTTTATTGTTAACTTACTTTTAAGTGTTTTATTGAAAAATTGTATTTTTAAATGTTTTTTTGTCAAATTGTATTTTTAAATGATTTATAGACAAATTGTATTTTTAAATGATTTATTGTGAAATTGTATTTTTAAATGATTTATTGTGAAATTGTATTTTTAAATGCTTTATTGTCAAATTATATTTTTAAATGTTGTTTGTCAAATTATATTTTCTAATAATTTATTGTCAAAGTACATTTTTAAATGATTTATGGTCAAATTGTATTTTTAAACGATTCATTGTCAAATTGTATTTTTAAATGATTCATTGTCAAATTATATTTTTAAACGATTTATTGTCAAATTATATTTTTAAATGTTTTATTGTCAAATTATATTTTTAAACACTTTATTATCAAATTGTATTTTATTGTAACACTGGTACTTGTATGTACTAACAGTATTTTGAAGAACAAGAACGATTGTTCTCGTTATAAACAAATTGAAACTAAAGTAAGTCATTTATCGATCATTTTTCACGCTTATTGATTCACGCTCTCATAACCAATCAATCTGCCATTAATATAAATACGATCGCAAACACGATCGAACTATTTCAATCGAAGTCAAACCCGATCTCGCTCCATCAACTCTTATCGCTTCTGTATCATTTTTATTAATAACATCCGCTTGTATATCTACTAATAAAAAACGTATTATTAACCATGATTCTTTTATTTGCAAGTTCAACGTGTTACTTTCAATATTTTAACAAGATCTCCAAGAATCGATAAACTTTCAAGGTTTTTGACACGTTTGGAACTTTTGCACTTTCAACACTTTCCAAATTTTTTAGCGATTCCTGGTCTTATGAGACTTTCAAGGATTTTTGAGGTTTTTGACGTTTTCAGTTTTTGGTAGGTTCAAGGTTTTCAAGATGTTTGGAAATTTTATGAACTTCAAAAATTGTACTAATTTTATGAATTTCAAAAATTGCACAAGTTTTATGAACTTCAAAAATTGTACTAATTTTATGAATTTCAAAAATTGTACTAATTTTATAAATTTCAAAAATTCTACAAATTTTCAGAATTTCAAAAATTGTACAAGTTTTATGAATTTCAAAAACTGTACAAGTTTTATGAATTCCCAAAATTGCACAAGTTTTATGAATTTCAAAAACTGTACAAGTTTTATGGATTTCAAAAATTGCACAAATTTTATGAATCTCAAAAATTATAAAAACTTTATGAATTTCAATAATTTAAAGAACTTCATGAATCTCAAAAATTATAAAAACTTTATGAATTTCAATAATTTAAAAAATTTTATGAATCTCAAAAATTATAAAAATTTTATGAATTTCAAAAATTGTAAAAATTCTGTGAATTTCAAAAATTATAGAAGTGTTATGAATCTCAAAAATTTTTAGAATTTTATAAATCTCAAAAATTGTGAAAATTTGATGAATCTCAAGTTTCTCAACAATTTTAAGAACTTCAAAAATTCTAAACATAGAATGACGTCCAGAGAGCCCCCAACAATTAAAAAATCCCCAAAACTGCAACCTTCAACCTTCAAAACTAGAAGAACGTCACTCCTCAAAAAAATGAAAACTTGCAACACTTCCAACTCTCGTGTCTCCACCTGAGATTTCTGCTGAAAATCCCCGCGTAATCTGAAGAATTCTCGTATCATTAGAAACCTGCTGCGTTTCAGATATCCATCATTAACTATCACCTGCATCCGTGCGTCTTTCTCGCGAAGCGAACGAGGAAAACCGTGAAGCGAGATTAAAAAAAAAGCGAGATCGCGTCACGAGAAAACCCAACGGGTACTGAAAACACGTTACACCGCTGATCCATGACAGGACACGGGCAAACGAGATCTGCGAAACCAGATGCGAAATCCCCCGTTGAAAGAGTTCTCCAGTGACGTCACGGGCGATTCAAGGGGCCCAAAGGCAGCCGTCCAATGGCTGCACGGCGCTGCTGGTGGGGCACCGCTTTCGTTCTTGCACGCGCTATAAAGCCCCACTAATTGTACACGCGGCCAACAGTCGGTGCGTGCCCTCTTTTAAACGACGATATGTAGCCCGGCGTCAACGAAAAATCGCGTGGTTCTCGTGCACTGCTCGGCCAAGATCATTGTCACGATCGAGATCGAACACGTGCTCCCTGCACGGATCGTTGCGATTGCAATTTTTATTTCTCGACAATAATTTTTGTGCAAGTTTTGTGACGAACTATCTGAAGGTAATCATTTGGATTCTGTAAGGTTCAGTGATTCTGTTCGATTTCTTTTCGTGGATCACTTTGTGATCAGTGTTGTGAAGGTATCATGTGCTTTGAGTGATTTTCGAGTCAACGGAGGGATTTTCGTATGAATGAATGATTTGAAAGTTTTGGAAAGTGCAAGTCTAGTTTAGAAGAAATAGAGTTCTCAGATTTTAATCAAATTTTAGGAGCAGCTGATTTTAAGATGTTCTGTCATTTTCTGAATCCTTAAATTCTCAATATTTTAATTTTCAAAATTATTTTATCAAATCGTTGAAATTTTCAAACTGTGTATTTTCAAAATTCTCAAGTTCTCAATTCTCAAATTACTAATTTAGAAATCTCTGATTTTTAACATTTTTAGTTTGACAAATTATCAAGTTACACTATTACAAAATTCACGGGTTACAAACTTACAAATCTTCACAAATTAAAAAATTGCAAAATTGCAAAAGTTTACAATCCACAAAAGTGCAAATCCTAAATTACAAAACTTCACAGTTCACAAAAGTGCAATTCTTAAATTGCAAAACTCCACAATCCACAAAAGTGCAAATCCTAAATTACAAAACTTCACAGTTCACAAAAGTGCAATTCCTAAATTGCAAAACTCCACAATTCACAAAAGTGCAAATCCCAAATTATAAAACTTCAAAAACCACAAAATCGTAGACCATAATTTCAAAACACAATCTCGAACTTTCTCCACAGTAAAAATCTTCAAATCCTCAAATATCCACTTCAGTTTGAAATTACTTCAGCAACCTACCCCATCAAAAATACACTTCCAATTCAGAAATCATTTCAAACCTTCAAATAATCTCAGAAACATCTTTGTTCTCCTCAATAACTAATACCGTAAAACAAAAACTAACCGTAAACCAAAATCGAGTGCTGTGAAATAGCGTATAAAACAAAATATGTGGCATTAAACATTCGCAAAGGTAAATGTGCGAAATCGTGTAAAGTGTACACATTGTCGGTGTTTATTCCTTGGTATGCTATTCGCGTTTGTCTTTCCGCGAATAGAGTGCTTTATTGCAGGCAGTTCGATCGATACGACTAAAAAAGAATAACTTCTGCACGTATCTTGAATCTTCAGAGGTGGATGGAATTTGTGATAGACGCTACTAAAAAGTAGACGATCGTCGCTTAACAAACGAAACAAAGTATAGAGCTTAGAGAAGGATGTAGAATCTATGCTAATTTCATTGTTTTTTCTGTCATCGTTGCATTTATATCGCAGCATCACAATGCACGTTCACTTCTGTATCTTCCTTAACGTTTCGTATTTAGTCTTTGATGCATAGTATTATTTCTATTATGATTTGTGTTCTACCTTGTAATTGTTTTTATGAATCACCGTTCAATGCGCTTTTGGAGCAAGTCTTTAATTCTTCCTTGTTTTCGCATGTGTCTCGCATCTGTCTTAAGGTTTAAAGAGGAAAAATACGGAGTTTAAAGACTGTTTCTTTATCAGTCATTGCATGACGTTTGTAAACATTTTTAATCTTGATAAACTCATCGAACTAGTTCGATTTGAATATATGCAAATATTCGGAGTAGTACGGTTATAATTTGCAACTTTTATGCATTCGTATTTGATACCGTTATGTGGTATATTGGGTGATGTACATTATAGTGCCACGTGTTGTTATGTGTTATATTGCTACGCGTTAGATTACCACGCGTTATATCGCCACGCGTTATATTACCTCATACTAGATTATCACGCGTTATATTGCCTCATACAAGATTATCACGCGTTATATTGCCACATACTCTATTTCCACGCGTTGTACCACTACGCGTTAGATTAGCATGCGTTATATCGCCATTTGTTATATTGCCACGCGTTATATTGCCTCACGCTAGATTATCACGTATTACATTGCCACATACTGTATTTCTACGTGTTGTACCACTACGCGTTAGATTACCATGCGTTATATCGCCACTCGTTATACTGCAACGCGTTGTATTACCACTTGTTATATTGCCACGCATTATATTGTCTCATACTGTGCCTTTAGGCGTTACATTGTTACGCATCATGTTTTCATTTATTATATTACCTTGTAGTATATTACCTCTCACTGTATTTCTCATTATATCTCTCATTATATTTTCCTCGCATTATATGGCCAAACAATGAATTATCATGTATTATATTGCCAAACGCTGTCTAATTGCGTGCTACATAGTTACGTACCATATTAACACACATTACATAGCCTCGCATTATATTGCCAAATAATAAATCATCACGTGTTATATTGCCAAATAATGAATTATCATGTATTATATTGCCAAACGCTGTCTCATTGCGTGCTACATAGTGACGTACCATATTAACACACATTACATTGCCTCCCATTATATTGCCATGCAATATACAATATCCAAATTGCAAAGCTTTGAAACTTGAAAATATATAATTGAACTCGAAATTAAATTTTCATAATTTAATAACGAGAAAGGATATTTATCGTCATCGTCAACATCACCCAGAGCATTTAATTTTCTCTCAACATTAAATCGCACGCTTATCCATCGCTATCACACTAACTCATCGTTCAATTACTCGAAATTCCATTATCATACACAGTGACTATTAACACGCAATAAGAATTTAAATTACCTTCTCTTCCCGTCGATCGCTACAACCGATAAACGCAATTTCCCATTGTGCAATAAACAAAAAAGAAAACAAGAAGAATCGTTTAACAATCAGTCTCGTTGAGAGTCTCATTATCAAAGATGAAAGAAACCCGTGTATCCTAGAAAGAACAACGCTATCACGCCAATTAACGGATCGACCATGAGACACGCAACGTCTACCTCAATGTTTTTCTACGGTGTTTCTCTTTTTGGAACGGATAACGAAAGAAAGGTGAAACATCGTCGATCTACTTTTTTATAGTCGCGAATTATTATTGCGCATGCGCGACGTTTACGCGCGCGTGCATCGTTGAATTTCCAATGGCGAACGCTTTCCCTGATCGACGAAGGCGAGGAAAATCATGTATGCAAAATCATGGATCTGTGTTAGACCGAGACTAATCCATTAATTATTACTTCTTCTGGGATCCGAGCTTCAAGGTCCACCGTTTTGTGTAATCGGTCGTTGAAGGTAGACGCGTAATAGTCTTCGTTCAGATTTCTGGCTGGAGGCGTTCTGCGCGGGAAATTTGAAACGCGGATTACAGCAATAGCTTGTTACGCTACTATTTTGAATAATTACCTGTCGATTGGAAAGGTTTTAAAAGAATAATTACTCTTCGTATGTAATTAGCTTAAAACACTTTTTATGTGTAATTCTTGACCCAGCTTGCGTGCTGTTATGTAAATATTTGAACTAATGGTTAATGTCACCATTTCAGAAGCAATATCTCTAGTTTTATATTATAGATTCGTTTGTAGATTAAAAATTTAAAGTTTATCTTGAAAATAGAATTGAAACTTAATTTTTTAGAAAAGCTTAATTATTGAATATTGTAGAATATCGTTACAGTTCTCGTTTTATCATGTAATTCGAAATAAGCGTAACAGGATACACGATTTGAAGTGAACTGAACTGTAAAACGAAAGATCCTTGATATCTTTTGCAAGACTACTGCAATCCTTTAATAGTTAATTACCATTCGTTCGCTCGACCGATCCTTTTGAATCAAACGAACGAATTCCATTATTAACGATTGTTTGGTTCTCCATAAATATGTTTAATACCTAATGTGGCTTTCCTTCGATCGCCTCCGTTGAATACGGAAAAGGTTTCACAAGAAAATGTAACGGAGATTAGAATCGTAACGGGTGAAAAATGACAGGATAGAATGTCTTTCATGCGAGCTGAATTAATTCAACTGATTTAAATAACAAAATGCCGTTTCTCGAATTGCAGTTTACCCTGATATCCTTACGGTTTCAGACAATTAAAGATCAACTGTGTTTACCGTAATAATTATTAGACAGAAAAAAGAATAATTGACAAAGAGCTTAGTCACAACTATAGTAGTACTATAACAATTAATAATAGTAATAACAACGTACAGTAACAAATTAAACTCTATTGTATCTATTATAATTAATATTTGAAATTCATAAAAATTACTCAAATCTTCTAAAGTGTCCCTGAAAATTTTGTTTCACGATTGAGTTTCTACCTTGACACCAATTAAGCATGTTTCTCTTGAAATCACTCTTTTTGTTAACAAAGAGAAACCTCATTTGCACGCCTGCTTTTTTGGCCACTAATTACATTGTATAAATTACGCGGTCGTGGTCTTTGAACTATATCAGTAAACCACATTGTTCGATACTTATTTCTTGTTCAAAAGCTGAGTTGTGTTTAGTGTATAATTTGTGCCACACCTGGTGCGTCATATGATATTTAATAGTACGATGCAAATTACATAGTTGGAACTTCTTAACTATATCAGAGAACTGTGCTGTTCAATTTCTAATTAATTTGAAAGCAGTGACTTGTGTCGTACAACATGTGACACACCTGGTGCGTCATATGATATTTAATAGTACGATGCAAATCATATAGTTGGAACTTCTTAACTATATCAGAGAACTGTGCTGTTCAATTTCTAATTAATTTGAAAGCAGTGACTTGTGTTGTCAATATGTGACACACCAGGTGCGTCATATGATATTTAATAGTACGATGCAAATTACATAGTTGGAACTTCTTAACTGTATCAGAGAACTGTGCTGTTCAATTTCTAATTAATTTGAAAGTAGTGACTTGTGTTGTACGATATGTGACACACCTGGTGCGTCATATTATATTTAATAGTACAATGCAAATTACATAGTTGGAACTTCTTAACTATATCAGAGAGTTGTGCTGTTCAATTTCTAATTAATTTGAAAGCAGTGACTTGTCTTGTACAATACGTGACACACCTGGTGCGTCATGTGATATGTAATAGTACAATGCAAATCACATACTTGGGACTTCTGATCTATACCAAAAAACTATACTGTTTTATCTCTAATTGATTTCAAAACCTTGACTTGTATGGTAAAATACGTGACGCATCTGTTGCGTCATATAGTATTTAAATTCTCCAATGCAAATCATATGATTGGGACTTCTGAATTATATCAACAAAACACACTATTTAATATTTACCTCGTCTCAAAGTATTAATTTATGTTATCTATACAATAAAACACGTGACGCACCTGGTGCGGCTTATCGTATTTCCCCACACAGAGAAGATATTTTTTTAATTTTAATATACGTTGATATCATGATAAATAATGGAAGAATTAATGTTAGAACAAATGACGTACTGACGGGATAACAACCGGTTGAAGATGATTTATTAACTGTAATCGAGATGTAATAAGCTTCGGAGGGAAACGATAAACGTGTTTTAATCGATTAATTATATTATTCATCTCGTGTATTTTTTTGCTTTCAAAGTAATAAAGTTCACACTAATACGTTTTAAAATTTTTTGAAGTGCAAATTGAAGACTGAAATTCTTTTAAAATTTTGTTTTAATTAATTCAATTTATATATTGATATTTTGTATTTTTTTTATGTGGTTCTATTAATCTTGAATATGTCGTGGTTTTGTGAAAGGTTAATTCTTTGTTAATTTATTAAAGATATTAATAATAAGTTAAAGGTTAATTAATTCTTGTTGGGGTAATTAATGTGTGGTTAATTTACAGAGACCGGAATAATGACTGTGATGGTGGAGTCCGTGAAAGCGGAGGAGGGTGAGCATCCGAAGATCAGCAGCTTCGATGACATCTTGCCTTATGTCGGCGAAGCGAATCGATATCAACTGTTCCTCTTCATCTTGCTTCTGCCATTCACCTTCGTCTACGCGTTTCTCTACTTCACACAATTCTTCATCACCCTGGTGCCCGCCGAGCACTGGTGTTCGGTGCCAGAACTTGAAAAATGGAACCTCACAGACCACGAAAAGTAAGTGTAACACCTCTGCCATTTCATGAAACAATGATAAACCTTCCTACAAAATTGACAAACTGTGCTCTCCTTCCAAAATTAATTAACATCTCAATATTTGAACTCGTAGCTCAATATTTAAAGTTTACTCAACTTCCAATATTAAAAAATAGCAAAGTTCTTCTACGAAACAACTTCTAAAATTTTCAAACTTGCCGAAGTTGAAACTGTTTACCTTTAAACACCCAGTCATCGTTATAAAAATTCATCACATTGCGTAAGAACCTCTCGTC
This sequence comes from Megachile leachella, assembly GCA_963576845.1. NCBI lineage: Eukaryota > Metazoa > Arthropoda > Insecta > Hymenoptera > Megachilidae > Megachile > Megachile leachella. The sequence continues at coordinate 12,687,951 of OY756255.1, forward strand.
CAAAATAATCCCCGAGAAATCAGTGTATTTGAGTTATCATCGGCAACAAGATTGTGTATCATAAAACACAAACATCTCGAGGTGCTTAATACCTGAAGCACGAGTTCAAGTGGATCTCCCACGGAACGCTTCGTGTGCAACCGAATCCTATAATTTGCGAACGTGTCAATAGTAAATTCGCGACGACAGAATTTTCCACTTATTAGAGGATTTTCACTTTTGAGTCGCGATAGCGAATCGCGTCACGGAAGTATAAACGGCGCAGTCATAATATTTGCTCGGGTCGTATGCACAACACGTGAGATACCAGTTGCAACGGTGTACTGTACGTTGCACATATGACATCTTCCGTGTTGAAATTTGGGATTATTCTAGCTTAGGATTTTGGCGAATTTTGGAAGCTGGTAATTCAGTGGGTTATAGTAATCAGAAATTTAGGAATTTGGGAATTGAGAAATTTGCATGTTGAGAAATTCAAGAATTTATAAATGAAGAAATTGTAGGAATATATGAATGGAAAAATTGCAAGAGTATATGAATGAAGAAATTGCAAGAATATATGAATGAAGAAATTGCAAGAATATATGAATGAAAAAATTGCAAGAATATACATATAAATGAAGAAATTGCAGGAATGTATAAATTGAAGAATTTAGGATTTCTTATGATAGAAACTCCTGAACATTTTTATCTTTGGATCTTACATTACAACCATAGGAGTTTGCGAATTTGGGAATATGGGAATGTGGGAATGTAGGAATGTAACAATTTAGGAATGATGGAATGTGAGAATTTGGGAATGTAGGAATGAGGCAATTTAGGAATGTGGGAATGTAGGAATATAGAATGTAGCAATTTAGGAATGTGAGAATTTTGGAATGTGGCAATGAGGCAATTTAGGAAGGTGGGAATGTATGAATGCAGAAATGTGGGAATATAGGAATGTAGCAATTCAGGAATTTAGGAATGTGGGAATGGGGCAATTTAGGAATTTAGGAATGTGAGAATTTGGGAATATGGCAATGAGGCAATTTAGGAATGTGGGAGTTGATTATTGTGAGAAATTAATAAATATAGAAATTTGGGAATGTAGAAATTTGAGAGTATGAGAATTTGGGAATGTGGGAATTGGAAAATTCACAAATTTGGGAATCTGAAAATTTAGGGACGTAGGAATTGGGGAATGTGGAAATTTCAGAAGGTGAAAATTTGGAATTGTGGAAATTAGGGTATGTGGGAATGTGGGAGTATGAAAATTATTGAATGTGAAAATCTGGGAATGTTGGAATTTGGAAATGTTGGAATTTAGGAATGTGGAAGTTGGAGAATATGAAAATATGGCAATCTGGGAATGTGGGAATTAGGAAATGTAGAAATTTGAGAATCTTAAAATTTGGGGATGTGGGAATTGGAGAATGTGGGGATTTGGGAATGTGGGAATTTGGGAATGTGGAAATTGAAGAATGTGGAAATCTAGGAATGTTGGAATTTGGGAATGTTGGAATTTAGAATTGTGGAAGTTGGGAAATGTGAAAATTTGGAAAATATGGAAATCTGGGAATGTGGGAATTGGAGAATGTGGAAATCTAAGAACGTAGAAATTTGGAAATTCGATAATTTGAAAAATGTGAGAATTTGGGAATGTGATAATGTAGAAATATCCAACAATTCACAAACTTGACGCACTTTACAAACTCAAAATTCTTCCAAATTTTTTCTTCCATTCTTTAAATTCTTGAATTTCAGAATCCCTCAAATTCTTCTACTCCACAAAATACCTTCCGCTTCTAAAAGTTCTAAGATTTTTAGCACCACGAAACTTCAACATCCCCGAACTTCAAGACCTTTAAGACCTCTCCAAAACTTACGAAACCTCTTAAATTTTAAATCAGTATTTTCTCTTTCTTTTGTTGCGTTCCACCTGCAACAGCAAAAGCATTGCATTACCTCTACACACATTCATACATACATATTCAGTACCGTCGTATAATCGAGATCGCCATGATTACATGAGTAAGCAAAATTCCATATTCGATCTTGAAACCGCGTAAACGGAAACCGCAAGCATTCCCGTAAGTCGAATGACGAGATCGTAACGAGAGTTCTAATTAATTCTAAATGATACAGTTTTTCACAATGAACGATCGTGTTTCCCGGTGAATCATATCTATGACGAAAAATAGTCGCGTGTACCAGTGACTTCGTACCGTTCGATGCTTCACCGGAAACCAGTTTGGTCGACGACCTCCGGTTGATTCTAGACGCCTGATTCCTCGAACTCGCCGGCCAGGAAATTCTTTCTTGTTTCGCGCGGTAATTCCGTGGCGTTTATCTTGAAATAGACGTAACAAAAAACACGTTGCGATCGGCAATTAACGCGGTCGACACTGGGATCTAATTATATGGCAAAACGGTCCTCGAATATTCAACTCCGTTTCCTGCTAGTCATTACTAATGTGTTTATACAATTCGTTTGTGGTTCTAACTGGAAATTATATACTTCGTTCTTTTTGGGATTTTTGTTTATTTTCTGTTGCAGGAAATTTTCTTTATTTTTTATTTTGCACTTTTTGGATTGTTCTTTGTTTCTCGGAATGTGGGAATTGTAGAATGTAGGAATTGTAGAATGTGGGAATTTTGGAATGTGTGAATTGAAGAATATAACAGTTTAGAAATGTAAGAATTGGGGAATGTAGGAATTGTAGAATGTGTGAATTGAAGAATGTAACAGTTTAGAAATGTAAGAATTGGGGAATGTAGGAATTGTAGAATGTGAGAATTGAAGAATGTAGTCGTTTAGAAATGTAAGAATTGGGGAATGTAGGAATTGCAGAATGTGGGAATTGAGGAATGTAGGAGTTTAGAAACATACGAATTGGGGAATGTAGGAATTGCAGAATATGAGAATTGATGAATGTAGCAGTTTAGAAGTGTAAGAATTGGGGAATGTAGGAATTGCAGAATCTGGAAATTGCAGAATGTGAGAATTGAAGAATGTAGCAATTTAGAAATATAAGAATTGGGGAATGTGGGAATTGCAGAATCTGGGAATTGCAGAATGTGAGAATTGGAGAATGTAGCAGTTTAGAAATGTAAGAATTGGGGAATGTAGGAATTGCAGAATGTAAGAATTGGGGAATGTGAGAGTTAGAGAATGTGAGAGTTGGAAATGTGGAAATTGAGGAATGTGTAAGTTGGGGAATGTGGGAATTGAAGAATGTGGAATTGGGAAATGTGGGAATTAGAGAATGTAGGAATTGGGGAATGTGGAAATTGGTAAACATCGAATTAGAGAATATAGGAATTGGGGTATGTGGAATTGGAGAATGTAGGAATTCGATGTGCCTTCCTATTTATTTGAAAGATGAAATATGATAATTCTTTTGTACATGAAATTAATTTGTGATGCACGACATAACAGTTAAATATCACGATTTAAAGATAAAGTGTACGTGTGGCATGTACGTTAGGTTATATTAATATGTTATATTTTAATTATTGATGGAAATGATAAAGAAATAATTCATTTTATTTGTAGAATCGCGTTATCGATACCACCAGCGTCGGCTGAAGAATTGAAGGCGGAAGACGCCACCGCGTTTTCAAGATGTACTATGTACGATGTGAATTACGAGGAAATATTAGCACAGGGTATTAGAAAAGGAAATCTGTCCTGGCCTATCAAACGGTGTCAAAATGGATGGAGTTTCAATCACTCGATGATACCTTATAAGTCTATTGCTGTCGAGGTAAGTCACTTTTACTATTTTACTATTTTATTGTTTTACTATTTTACTGTTTTATTGTTTTATTTTTTTACTATTTTACTGTTTTATTTTTTTACTATTTTATTGTTTTGCTATTTTACTGTTTTACTATTTTACTGTTTTATTGTTTTACTATTTTACTGTTTTATTGTTTTACTATTTTACTGTTTTATTGTTTTATTTTTTTACTATTTTACTGTTTTACTGTTTTATTTTTTTACTATTTTATTGTTTTGCTATTTTACTGTTTTACTATTTTACTGTTTTATTGTTTTACTATTTTACTATTTTATTGTTTTACTATTTTACTATTTTGCTGTTTTACTGTTTTATTTTTTTACTATTTTATTGTTTTGCTGTTTTACTGTTTTACTATTTTACTATTTTACTATTTTACTATTTTACTATATTACTATTAAACTATTTTACTGCTTTATTATTTTACTATTTCACTATTTTACTATTTTACTACTTCACTGTTTCACTATCTCACTGTTACACTATTTTGATAGTTCAGTATTTCACTATTTTACTATTACACTAGTTTACCATTTCATTATATCGTCATTTCACTATTTCGCCATTCCACCAACCTAACCTAACCATTTCACTATTGCATTTTACTATTTCACCATTCCACCAACCTAACCTAACCATTTCACTATTGCATCATTTTACTATATCACCATTTCACTCCTCATCTCACAATTGCATCATTTCACTATCTCGCTATTTCACTCTCCCTTATCTACCTATCTTAAACCAAAATTTACAAACCGTAATCCGAATGTTATATTTCGTAATTCATATCTGAATCTCATGATTTATGATCTCGTATCATAATGTTGTGATTTAAGTTTCCTTATCAGAACTTTATAATCTAAAATTTTTATTTTAATTATATGATCAGAGATTTTAATCTCAAGCATATAATTTAAAATTTTTATCTCGAGTATACAATATAAAATTTGAATCTCAAATATATAATTTAAAATTATAATCCGAAGTATGTAATCAGTAATTTCAATCGTAATTTAATAATTCGTAATTCAACATTGAATCGCAAATTACAATCTGAAGTATTTTCTTCTCGTTCTAAAGTTTCAATTAGTGGATACATAACTGGTGTGCTATACTGCTGAAAATTTAACGCTTCAGTTATCTCGTCATCACTCGTTCAACGAGCGTATTTTAATACAGATTTTGCTCGTTAACTTCGACGATGAAAACAACATTATCATTGAGAAAAGTGTCCTTGTTGATTGCACAAGCCTAGGCTAAAGGTGTAATTACCTATTGTGCTCATCATCGTTATCAGGGCTCTCGTTTAGAGCTCTTCTTCTTATTTTTATCAACACGTTATCGCATCGATATTTAAAGGGTAATGATAACGAATTATGTAGTTATAATTTTATCCTCAAGCATTAACTTCGCACTTTACAAGTTCTTGTATCTACATTTATGCAACTACGTACACTGTACTTAACTGACGTATCCTTGGATATAATAATTAATACCCTACTGTAAAAACCTTTTTACGATCACTCAAACACGATAAATGTTACCTGCGCGTGCACCGTTATCTTATATTTTTAAGAAAATTTATGTTTGCATTGTCAATGATAATTTTACTTTAACTCATTCAATTTTTATTGGTTCAAAGTAGATATAGTAAAAATTTGAGGAAATAGGAATTTCAATAGAAGTCTAAGAGTATGTAGGTATATTTCCCTCATGTTCTTTTCCTGAACTTTTCAAATTTCTCTTATTTTTCAGTTTACCTAAATTTACCAAATTACGTAGACTTCTAAATTTTTCTAAATTTTCTAAATTATGCAATTTACTGAATTTGTGGGTATTATCTAAATTACTGGAATTAGCTAAATTGGACAGTGGAGATAAATTTCTAAAATTACTAACATTACCCTAAAATTGTATTAAAGTTTATTAAATTGGAGTAGTTATTTAAATTTAATAAATTGCATAAGGTGTCTAAACTTTGTTAAATTTCTCGTGTTCTTCAAATCACCCAAATTCCCCAAGTTCCCCAAATTACCTACATTTCCTAAATTATCTAAATTGGCCAAATTATACAAATTCCCAAAATTACCTAAATTCTCCATATTCCCTAAATTCCTCTGATTTCCTAAATTCCCCAGATTCTCTAAATTTCCTAGGTTCCCCAAATTCTCTAAATTCCATAGGTTCTCCAAATTAGCTAAATTCCCCAGTTTTCCCAAATTCTCTAAATTCACTAGATTCCTCAAATTGCCTAAATTACCTAAATTCCCCATCTTTCCCAAATTCCCCAAATATCCTAAATTTTCCAAATTCCCAAAATCACTTAAATTCCCTAGAAGTCTCTAATCTCTAAATTTTCTAAATTCCCTAACTTCCCTAAATTCTCTAAATTCCCCAAATTCCTTTAATTCACTAAATTCCCAAAACTCCCTAAATTCCCCAAACTCTCCAAATTCCCCAAATTCTATAAATTTCCAAGACTCCCTAAATTCCTCAAATCCTCTAAATTCCCCAAATTCCCTAAATTCGCTAAATTCCCAAAACTCCTTAAATTTACTAAATTCCCTAAATTTCCCAAACTCCCTAAATTTTCTAAATTCCCCAAATTCTATAAATTCCCAAGTCTCCCTAAATTCCCCAAATCCTCTAAATTCCCTAAATTCGCTAAATTCCCAAAACTCCTTAAATTTACTAAATTCCCTAAATTTCCCAAACTCCCTAAATTCCCTAAATTTTCTAAATTCCCCAAATTCTATAAATTCCCAAGTCTCCCTAAATTCCCCAAATCCTCTAAATTCCCCAAATTCCCTAAATTCGCTAAATTCCCAAAACTCCTTAAATTTACTAAATTCTCTAAATTTCCCAAACTCCCTAAATTCCCTAAATTTTCTAAATTCCCTAAATTCTCTAAATTCCCCAAATTCTCTAAATTTCCAAGACTCCCTAAATTCCCCAAATTCCCTAAATTCGCTAAATTCCCAAAACTCCTTAAATTTACTAAATTCTCTAAATTTCCAAAACTCCCTAAATTCCCCAAATTCACTAAATGTCTCAAATTCTCTAAATTCCCCAAATTCTCCAAATCAACCAATTTTCCCTTATTTCTCAAATTCCCCAAATCACCTAAATTCCCTAAATTCCCCAAATTGCCCAATTTACCCAAACTCCTCTTGTTCCCAAACCACCAAAATTCCTCAAATCCCCAAAAATCCCAAAGCCTCATAACTTTTCCTCTCCACAGCCCCATATTTTCACGAAATCCGCCTGATCCGAGTTACAACATCGTTTGTTTCTTTCGCGTTTCAGCTGAACTGGGTATGCGACAACACTTTTCTGGGTTCAGCGGCACAGTCGGCCTTCTTCGTCGGCAGCATCATCGGCGGTCTAATATTCGGTTACATAGCCGACCATTACGGCAGAATTTCAGCTCTGGTCGCCTGCAACTCGGTCGGTTTCATCGCGTCCGTGGGCACAGCGTTCTGTAACAGCTTCTGGAGTTTCTGTCTCGCCAGATTAGTCGTCGGCACCTCGTTCGACAACTGTTTCAACGTTCTCTTCATTATCGGTGAGTCACATGCTTAATTGGCGTAGAACTATCGCACGTGGACACGTTACTATCTCTGTTTCTATTTTTACGTAATTCACACTCGCTCTTTCCATGAACGTAGTTTGAGGTACGGTTACTGGTTTTCAGTCACGGTTTGAGTAAAGATAAACTGTTGGAGAATTTGTGTTATGCTAACGATGTTTGAAGTATTGGGATATTGATGTGAGAACGACAGGGATTTATGACTTGTTGAGAAACAAGCTTCGTTTAAGTTTCTAATTAAAATAACAGTTGCTAGAAAGTAAGACGATGATCAATTTTGCGGTGAACATTATACAAAACAATTTTTGTAATATTTATAAGTATGAGACTTTGTTTCGTCAAAATGGGGACATTCGCCTATGTACATGCTATAAAATGTACTATTAATGTATTATTAATTATATAAAAATGTATTATTAATTTTTAATAAGGTTGTATTAAATAACCATCAAGATGAAAGAACAAGAACAGGTTACATAGATGTGAAAATAGAAATTTGTATATATCTTTGTTTTTCGCGAAAGTACATATGTGACACCTTTCTGTAATAATAATTTTAATGAAAGGGTAATTTGATTTCAGTGATAGAATATGTCGGTCCAAAGTATCGAACACTGGTGGCGAACATGTCTTTCGGACTTTACTTCGCCGTGGCTTCTAGCATATTACCATGGCTCGCTTACTGGATCTCGAACTGGAGGATTCTGAGCATGGTCACCGCCTGTCCCATGGTGGTGGCTTTCATTGGACCATGGATCGCTCCTGAAAGTGCACGGTAATTAAAATATACTTGTAACGTCATTAAAATGTACTTGTAAAATCCTTATTTATCAAAAACATTGTTGTACGATTTCTAATGTGATCAACATATGTGACACATGTGACTTACAGTGAAGGTCTCAATTTTTGTATGTAATTCAATAATAATCTCTACAATTGCAAAGATATATGAAAGTATAATAATGAAAGTAATTGTAACATCATTAAAATCTTTATTTATTAAAAACGTTGATACATACACGATTTCTGACGTGGTCCACATATGTGACACATGTGACTTACAGTGAAGGTCTCAATTTTTGTATGTAACTTAATAATAATCTCTACAATTGCAAAGATATATGAAAGTATAATAATGAAAGTAGTAACATCATTAAAATCCTTATTTATTAAAAACATTGCTACATACACGACTTCTAATGTGGTCAACATATGTGACACATGTGTCCTACAGAGAAGGTCTCAAATTTTGTATGTAATTTAATAATAATCTCTACAATTGCAAAGATATGTGAAAGTATAATAATGAAAGTACTTGTAACATCATTAAAATCTTTATTTATTAAAAACATTGATACATACACGATTTCTGACGTGGTCAACATATGTGACACATGTGACTTACAGTGAAGGTTTCAATTTTTGTATGTAATTGAATAATAATCTCTAAAATTGCAAAGATATGTGAAAGTATAATAATGAAAGTACTTGTAACATCATTAAAATCTTTATTTATTAAAAACATTGATACATACACGATTTCTGACGTGGTCAACATATGTGACACATGTGACTTACAGTGAAGGTCTCAAATTTTGTATGTAACTTAATAATAATCTCTACAATTGCAAAGATATATGAAAGTATAATAATGAAAGTAGTAACATCATTAAAATCCTTATTTACTAAAAAAAATTGCTATACGTCTTCTAACATGGTCCACATATGTGACACATGTGACCTACAAAAAACGTCTCAAACTCTACACATAATACTCTAATAATACATGAAAGTATGCAGACCAAAATTATACAAAATTTGCCTAATTACAATTTCCACAAAACGAAAGAAACTTCTGTGCCTCCGCCATAGTACAAGAATACAAATCTACATAAATAGATGTACATCTCATGCACCCCGTTTCGTTACACCTCTTTCAGGTGGTATATCACCAGCGGCAAAGTCGACAAAGCGATCGAGATGCTGAAGAAATTTGCAAAGGTGAACGGGAAAGAGGTGAAGCAGGAAATATTCGACGAATTCGAGAGAAGCTGCAAATCGATGATCGAGCAGGATAAGTCGCATAATCAGTATACCGTTCTCGATCTCTTTAAAATGCCACGGCTCGCTCGTATCACCATTATGCTTGTCGTTTACTGGTAAATATGACATTCTGTTATATAATAGGTATTATTTTATAGGGAATATTGACTACATTTTTACAGCGGGGATATTAGAGAATGAGTTTGGGGATTTGGGGATGTGGATATTTTTGATTTTGGAAGTTTGAGGATTTTGGGGAAATTGGGAATTTGGGAGTTTGGGAGTTTGGGGATGTGGACATTTTTAATTTTGAGATTTGAGGATTTTGGGGATGTGGACATTTTTAATTTTAGAGGTTTGAGGATTTTGGGGAAATTGGGAATTTGGGAGTTTTTAGATTTGGGGATGTGGACATTTTTTATTTCGAGATTTTAAGGGTTTTAGGGAAATTGGAAATTTGGGAGTTTGGGAGTTTGAGAAGTTGGGAGTTTCAGGATGATGGGAAATTAGGGATTCGGGGATTTGAGAAGTTGGGAATTTGAAAATTTCAAACTTGCGAAATTGGGGATTTGAGAAGTTGGGAATTTGAGAAATTGTGATTTTGAGAAATTGCGAATTTGAGAAACTGGAATTTGAGAAATTGGGAATTTGGAAATTTGGAACTTGCAAATTTAGAAATTTGAGAAACTGAGAATTTGGAAATTTGGAACTTGCAAATTTGGGAATTTGGGAAATTGGGAATTTGGAAAATTGTAAAATTAGAAATTTGGGAAATTTGGAAAATTAGAAAATTGAGAATTTGAAAAATTGTAAAATTGAAAATTTAGAAAATTGGACAATTGAGAATTTGGAAAATTGGAAAATTGGAAAATTGAGAAATTGGGAATTTGGAAAATTGGAAATTTAGAAAATTGGAAAACTGGAAAACTGGAAAATTGGAAATTTAGGAAATTGGAAAATTGGGAATTTGAGAAACCCCCATACCTAAAAATATAAAAATTCTCATCCCTCGAAAACCCAAAAATTTCCAAATCCCCTCGTAAACCCTTGTAAACCCTCCAAATTCTCCCCACAATTCCCCTAAAAACCTCTGAAAGCAATCTAACCTAACCTAACCTAACCTAACCTAACCAAACCCCCAAAAATAAAAAAATACCACTCTAAAATTTGCAACACCATTTAGCAGATACTTACGTCCTTCCTCTACGTACCTATAAGTACCGAACGTATTCGCCATCTCTCTTCACTAGTTCGCATGCAAATGAGTACACGATTCGACATTGAGAATCATAGAAAAAGGAAAAGCTAGTAAAGCATTTATTAATCGACTGGTTTGCAGGCTCCTGATGGTGTGGGTGTTCGACGGCCACGTATGGAACATGAAACTTCTGGATCCCGATGTTTTCACGTCCTTCTCTTTGGCCTCGCTCACCGAACTTCCGGCCGCGATTCTCCTCGCACTCTTTCTGGACAGATGGGGAAGACGATGGATGGGTTTCGCGTCCATGTTCCTATGTGGAGTTTTCTCTTTCGTTGCCTTGGCCACGCCTCATGGTACGTTCCTTTTTTCTCATTGATTGATCGCTTGTTCATTCAAAGCACTTGAAAATTTTCTTCTTTATATTTTTAGGGTTTTCTTAATTTTATTTTAAGTTTCTTTTACTACATTCTTTTATTATAGATTTTTGGATTGTTCTTAGGTTAGATTTAGAGATTAAGTTACTGGTTTCCTTAGATTTTTCTTTGGGGTTTTGTTGAATTCAGCAAGGTTCACTTTAGGTGCTTTTGAAATTGGAAATTTGAGAAATTGGGAATTTGGGGATTTGGGGTTTGGGGATTTGGGAATTTGAGAAGTTGAGAATTTGAGAAGTTGGAAATTTAGGAATATAGGGAATTTAGGGATTTGGGGCTTGGAAATTTTGGGATTTGGGAATTTGGAAATTTGAAACTTGTAAATTTGGGATTTTGAGAAATTTGGAATTTGAGAAATTGGGGATTTAGAAATTTGAAATTTGCAAATTTGGGAATTTAAGAAATTGGGAATTTGAGAAATTTGGAATTTAAGAAGTTGGGAATTTGAGAAATTTGGAATTTAAGAAGTTGGGAATTTGAGAAATTTGGAATTTGGAAATTTGAAACTTGCAAATTTGGGAATTTTGAGAAATTTGGAATTTAAGAAGTTGGGAATTTGAAAAATTCAGAATTTAGAAATTTGAAACTTGCAAATTTAGAAATTTAAAAAATTGAGAATCTAGAAATTTGGGAATTCAAGCTTTCTCTGAATTTTCATTTTTCCTAGGTTTAAACTATATTTGCATAGCAACCGATTGTATTTTCAATTCTTTTTCCAAAGGTGCTCCAACGGTAGCCATGGCGATCGTAGCACGTCTCGGTGTGAACATCGCTGCGAATATCGGTTTTCAATATGCAGCCGAAATGCTTCCTACCGTGGTGAGAGCACAAGGTGTGTCTCTGATCCACATCATCGGCTACGTCGCTCATATTTTGGGACCATACATCATTTACCTAGTGAGTACAAGAAACTTCTACTGTATATTCATTGTACATTCAACTTACTGTGTATTTAATACATCATCACAAAAATTGAGTCCATCTTTAAATAATCAGTTGAATATACAGGGTGAGATGAGCTTAAAACCATTTGAATAATTTGACTGCTATTATCATAGCAATTTTTAATTCTTATTTTATTATTGTATTATATGCAATTATTATTATATTATTATAGAAAAAATGTATCAGGTCAACATTATTGTGGTATAAGTTGACTTAGAGCCATAATCCTAAATAATTTTTGCTTAAGTTAAGTTAGATCCATAATCCCAAATAATGTTTGTTTAGGTTAAGTTAGGTCCATAATCCCAATTAATTTTTTCTGAGGTTAAGTTAGGTCCATAATCCCAAATAATTTTTGCTGAGGTTAAGTTAGGTTCACAATCCCAAATAATTTTTGCTTAAATTGCAAAAATGCATTTTTCTCTATAAGCAACATTTCCTTCTTTTAAGTGTCTCACTCTGTATAAAAATAATTTTCACTGACTGAGAATTTTTGTTTGAATAAAGGCTGACGTCGACCCAGCGCTACCTCTAGTTACCCTGGGCTTGTTGTCCTTCATCCACGCGTTCTTGACCTTGGGTTTGCCAGAAACCTTGAATCAAGAGCTGCCTGAGACTCTTCAGGAGGGCAACGACTTCGGTAAAGAGCAGAGCTTCTGGTGGGTCCCCTGCGTATCCACGTGAGTATTTCTCTTTTATACATTTATATTTCATTTATGTAACAGTAACATTTATGACGAAATATATTAAGACTATGTTAATTACATAGTTAATATATTAATACATGACATGATTATTGATATGACATGATGAGATTAATACATGACATATATTAATGTGAACCTTGAATCAAAAGCTGCCAATTATCAACAACAACAACAACAATTATAACAACATATATTAAGACTATGTTAATTACATAGTTAATATATTAATACATGACATGATTATTGATATGACATGATGAGATTAATACATGACATATATTAATGTGAACCTTGAATCAAAAGCTGCCAATTATCAACAACAACAACAACAATTATAACAACATATATTAAGGCTATGTTAACTACATAGTTAATATATTAATACATAACAAGATAATTAATATATGATATGATTAATACATGACATATATTAATATCATATTTAAATTAATATGCATGCAATAGTTGCACGAACCAATAAGTATTATTATTTAAATTAATACTAAATTGAATCTTGCAGGAGTGAGCCACTGAAGAAAAAGCACAGAAAGAAGGAAGGCCTCTCGAACCCCGCGTTCACCGGCAGCGTTCAAAAGATCGACTGCACTAGATTATAGCGACTGCTGTTGAAACTTGCCAAATCCTTTGTAAATATAGTCGTTAAATGTGTGTGTGTGTGAGATGTTACGTGAGAGGTGTATGAGACACCGCGAATGATGTGAAACAAGGAGCATTCCATAGGTATACCGTTTAATAATAATTATCGAGTGTAATTCATTCACGAAATTACCGAGCGTCGGTACAATTTAGCGCAGTTACTCGAGGAAACGAATGTTTGCAGTATTCTTGGAGCTCTTGAAACGTTCCGCGATCTTCGGTTGTTTACGAAGCTCGAACTTACAGATACGTAATTAATCTTGAAGTCGACAGAGTTTATTTTGAGTCAATAATAGTTTTCGACAAACTGTTATTTACAAAAGCTAGATCTTATAGGAACATGTAATTTTGATGTAAGTCGACAGAATTTATTTTGATTTTCAAAATTTCCACCTTTGACAATCTATTGTGTACAAAAGCTAGAACTTGTAAAAATATATAATTAATTTTTATGTAAGTCGACAGAATTTATTTTAATTTTTTTTCGTCAACAAGTTCTCGATTACGAGTTCTTGATTTTCCTTTTTTATGCAACTGGAGATTTTCTAAAACCAAAATCCATCAATACAGGAGAATAATTCTGTGTCGAAGATGTTGAATATAAAATTCAATAAATTCGTGAATAAGAAATAAATAGAACGTTTCAGCTTTACGAATAGTTTATGCTCCACGATTCGTCAATCGAGAGATTCGATCGACTTTTGAACCCAACACGCGTTCAAAGTTTGAAAAAGAACTTCGAAATGTCGGAGTTCATCTCAAAATCGAATAGAATAACAGTGATACCTTAAGTATTATAATTGATCATAAAAGACCTCAGAGATTCTTCGAACTCTTGTCTCACGGTTTTTCTGTGTACTTTATTCAAATGTTACATCGAGAAATATTGTAACTGTAACTTATTAAAGAATTGTGATCGATTTTGAACTCTGGTTTGAAAATTATTAAACAAAGGAAGGTTTGAAGATTTGGAAGAACATAAACTTAAACCTCTACAAATCTGAAAACTTCAAATTCGAAATTCACAAATATTAAAAAATTTGAGAATGTAGTTCTACCATTTTTTTCTTCCCATCCTTTATAACAAAAATAACAGAACCTAAATTATTTTGTCATTCTTTTTCTTCATTAAACAATTTTTAATTATATTTCTGGTTAATGACAATTAATGATAGTTAAACTGTACACCACAATTTTAAACAATTCTGTTACATATTCTGTTAACTGAATTAATTCAAAAACTATGTCTAGCAAGTTGATACATGAAGTCACACTCGTTCAGCTGCCACCTTACTAGGTAAACACCATAGCTACAATTAAAATGATTTGTGCTGAAGATCATTTCATTCTGCAAACATTTTATGATTCAGTCGTTTAGAGGACGCCTGTGAGAACAGACAGAAGAACTGTTTACATATTCCAACTTGTATGTCGTGACCTTCTACTGCACTCACACGCCATATTGAATGGCGTGATTTTTCTGAAAAATGAGGAAACCAATTATTTGTAATAACATTAATTATTTGTGACAGTGTTATTTATTACACTGTATTCTAATCATGGATTAGAATCTTGCAGAGATCTTTCACATTTATTTATTGTAAACTTATGCTGTTTTGATAAATGAAGTAGTGTAAATAGTGAAGTATGATAAATAGTAGTATGATCTTGGGTTGTAATCTTGTAAAGATATTTAAAATTTATTTATTACCAATAGTGTTTTATATTGTTTTGGTAAATGAGGTAGTTAAATAATATAACTGAAGTAGTTAAATAATCATAAGTATAACAAATAGGAGTATGATAAATAAATTTAGTAATTACTTTAGCAGTTACTTTAGATAAATTTATTAATACAACTACTTTAGTAGTATGATAAATTTATTTAATAAAACTACTTCAGTAATATGTAATATAATAAATTTATTAATAAAACTGCTTCAGTAATATGTAATATAATAAATTAATAAAACTGCTTTAGTAGTATGATAAATTTATTAACACAACTACTTTAGTGATTTAATAAATTTATTAACAAAACTACTTCAGCAATATGTAATATAATAAATTTATTAATAAAACTGCTTCAGTAATATATAATTTAATAAATTTATTAATAAAACTGCTTTAGTAGTATGATAAATTTATTAAAACAACTACTTTAGTGACTTAATAAATTCATTAACAAAACTACTTCAGTAATATGTAATATAATAAATTTATTAATAAAACTACTTTACCAATATGTCAAGTATAAAATACAACTAGAAATTCTAACAACACAAAATTAAAAAAAGTAACATATTGCAAGGGAAGAACCCTCCATACAAAACTTTTGTAACCTAAAGTGGGTCACGGCTCGAAGTTGGATGATTTACAGAAGTATGTAAAGCGTGTATAAAACGAGAGGTTGACGCGAAAATAAAAGTAAGACGTATTTTTCAGTTGATAGCGTTGTTATTGATACAACGACGAACACTGATCGTCATTCGATGGCACAGTTGACAATTCTTTTCTCCCTAAACTATCCACGGTTTTAAGCATGGATAAAAAACCAGCAGTCGGAGCTTTCACAATGTTTTCTACAGTGTTACATTATCGTTTTAACCGTAATGTTACATTTAACTATATCATCATTATGATACTGTTAAAGAGAAACATTTTTAAGTACAGTTGGTTAAAACCTAATGTAAGAATGTGCGAATGTCCGTTTTTAAATAACGGAACCAACTGCTGACTTTTGAAGAACTTAATACGAAAACAGATGAAAAAACTCTTAAAATAAAACGTAACATTAAAAAACTATGTAGGAACATTAATTCTAAGTATTCTCGGTGATTCTATCACAAGACTTAGAAATAGATAATAAAAGTAGAGAAATACAAAATAACATGCTTGATGTACTAAAAGTATCGGAGATACTTCAACACAGTTCGTTTTTGTTGAAATAAAAAATTGAATAATTAGAAATATTCAGGAACCGTAATGTCGTTGGTTATCGTAGGAGGTTTTTTGGTAGCACGGCAACGACCAAAATTGTTGATCTTTTCCGAATTCTTCACCTTGCTTGATCGTCTGAGGAAGATTCTGACCGACGGTTTCCGGTAAGAACAAAACTAATGTGGCGCCGAGGAATGACACTATGCTTATTATTAGCATTGGGAATCCTTCCCAAGCTTTTGCCTAAAAAATAAATTAAAGGAGTATTAATTCAAGAGCAATATTTAATAATCTCAAGTTGAGATAATATTGAGATAATATTACTATTTATATTATATTATAAATTAAATTAAATTATATTATATTATGAAATTATTAGTACTGTTATTTTAAACTAAAAGTTTGTCTCTAATAGTTAATTATAAATAATTGACTGCTGAAAGTAAATTTTGATGCAAAACAGGAAGAATTCATTTTTGAGTTCAATGATTAATTTTGACTTTAATAGAAAATGGAGAAATAGGTTTACTTACGGTATCAGTGATGTATGGTGCTATAGAGTGTGCAACTATTCCGAAAATATGAATTAATGATACACCTTGAGATCTGACGGGAGTTGGTAGCAATTCAGCTGCGTATTGAAGTCCAATGTTAGCTGCCATGTTTAGACAGAACCGCGACAACACTGACATGACCAGCTTGGCAGTTACTGGATAACAAATTAGTGGAATGTAAAATTCTATAGGTAAATGTAATAATAAATAATTTCACTTCTCAACTACCTAAATTCTCAACTTTCTGAATTTTCAGATCCCCAAGTTCTAATATTTCTACTTCTCAAACCTCTAAATTTTTAGTTTTGCAAATTCTCAAATTTCTGAATTTCCGATTTCCCAATTCCCCAAATTCTCAAATCTCCAATTTCTCAATTCCCTAATTTCCCAAATCTCCAATTTCTCAAATTTCCAAATTCTCAAATCTCCAATTTCTCAAATTTCCAAATTCTCAAATCTCCAATTTCTCAATTCCCCAAATTCTCGAATCTCCAATTTCTCAGTTCCCCAAATTCTCAAATCTCCAATTTCTCAATTCCCTAATTTTCTCAAATTTCCAAATTCTCAAATCTCGAATTTCTCAAATTTCCAATTTCTCAAATTTCCAAATTCTCAAATTTCCAATTTCTCAAATTTCCAAATTCTCAAATTTCCAATTTCTCAAATTTCCAAATTCTCAAATCTCCAATTTCTTAATTCCCCAAATTCTCGAATCTCCAATTTCTCAATTCCCTAATTTCTCAAATCTCCAATTTCTCAATTCCCCAAATTCTCAAATTTCCAGATCTCTTACAATCTAACAATTAACCATCCAAAACATATATATATTTACTTGATTCCAGCAGCAGTTCAATGATAGTGAATATACAGGTTATCGCCAACGTGAGAAATCCACATAGTCTACGACCCCATCGATCCAGCACTACGGTCAGTAACAAACCAGCCGGAAGTTCCGTAGAACACGCCACGGAGAAGGAGGTAAAAACCGAGCTTGGAATGAGCTTTAACGAGTACACGTGACCGTCGAATGAGATCACGGTTAAACTCCTGTAAAATAACACGTGATCAATTAGCAAACCTTACTTTCAAGAGATAATCTATGATAACTGTGTAGATTATGATTCGTCTTGACGATTTTAGCGACATTTATCTGATGTCTGATTTTATGTATGTTTGGTGTATGATTTAATATATGTTTTAGTGTATAATTTGATATATGAGTTGATGTATGATTAGATGTATGATTTGATGAATGATTTGATATATGATTTGATATATGATTTCATGTATGATCTGATGTATGATTTCATGTATGATTTAATGTATGATTTAGTGGATGATTTGATACATGGTTTGATGTATGATTTAATGGATAATTTAGTGGATGATGTGATATATGTTTTGGTGTATGATTTGGTATATGATTTGATGTATAATTTCATGTATGATTTGATCTGTGATTTGATATATGATTTCATGTATGATCTGATGTATGATCTGATCTGCGATTTTATGTATGTATAACTATCAAGTCTAACCTATAATTTGATCTACAATTTGATCTATAATTTGATCTACAATTTGATCTATAATTTGATCTATAATTTGATCTATAATTTGATCTATAATTTCTATAACTTGATACATAATTTGATCTATAAGTTCATTTATATCAAACAATGAAAAATCACTTGAATCGACAAGGTAGACATTCTACACCTTTTTGCTTATATTTACCAAAAGAGAACAAGAAGAATAGTGTTCCTTGACAACCTAGGTGATTTAAACAGATCGACCAATGTTGCTGTCTCTTGCAATCTCTCTGAAGCCTCCAGATTGGTCTGAAACCAAATATTTGTTCGATAAAATCGAGATATGATAAGTGAACACATGGACGATTGAAGGATCAAAACTAGAACAGCGAATGGTGAGTGTCTTACAAATATTTGCACGACTGAACAATTTTTAAATAGATTGGTATTTGGGATCGGTTATAATCGATAGATAAATTTGTATTTGACTTAAAGGAGTGGTACAACCTGTTAGCTAACTGCAATTTGAAGGTGAATTATATAATTTGCAATCAATAATATAATTTTGAATGAATAACCCACAATTTTACAGTAAACAAAAATTCAACTACATAAAATGGCCACAAAAGGCTTCTCCGTTAAAAAATTGAACGAAACAAAAATTAATATTAATAAGCACTCGAGTGAATACAACTTACGATAAAACAAACGACTTCAAAACACAACGATAAAATTTAACAATATTTGAATATGTAAAATAAAACGAATTCTTATGTAGATAGATCTCTTAAACATCGTTTAGCTAAAATTACATAAAAAATGTTTGCTCCCTTCACTTACAACGAAGACATCATAAATACGAGGATCCGGGTACATGCGGTTGATCCTGGCGATCTTCCGCAGCTTCGTTACAACCTTGTTCATCATTCCGTTGGAAACGTACCATCTGGAAAAGTAAATTTTCGAGGAACGAGTCGATAAGCAAATCTTTACACAGAGTCGAATCGCTGGTTTACATACCGGGCGCTCTCAGGAAGGATCCATGGTGTAGCGAACACGGACATCAATGGTATGGCAGTGATGTAGGTGAAACACCTCCAGTTAGATATGTAGTATGCTATCCACGGTAAAATGGTGCTGGCTATTGCGAAGTATATGCCGAAAGCCACGTTTACTACCAGTGTACGTTTGGAGACCGCCATGTACTCCAACACTGTGAAAGAAATTTTTTATGCTGTTATTCAAATTGAAGATCAAGTTATTACATTCAAGTCATCACACTCATAATAGTCAATTTATCATAATCAAATAATAATAGTCAAGATATGATAGTCAAGTAATTACATTCAAGTTATCATAGTCAATTAATCACACTCAAATAATAATAGTCAAGATATAATAGTCAATTTATGATAGTCAAGTTTGTATGATCAAGTTATTATAGTCAAGTAATTACATTCAAGTTATCAGAGTCAATTTATCATAATCAAATA
Source organism: Megachile leachella (assembly GCA_963576845.1). Taxonomy (NCBI): domain Eukaryota; kingdom Metazoa; phylum Arthropoda; class Insecta; order Hymenoptera; family Megachilidae; genus Megachile; species Megachile leachella. Next base: position 12,707,831 of record OY756255.1, read on the forward strand.
ATAATAATCAAGATATGATGGTCAAGTTTTGGTAAACAAGGTATGATAATCAAGTTATAATAGTCAAGTTATGATCGTCAAATTATAATAGTCAAATTATGATAGTCAAGTTTGTGTGATCAAGTTTCTATAGTCAAGTCATCATATTCAAGTTATAATAGTCAATTTATCATAATCTAATAATAGTCAAGATATGATAGTCAAGTTATGGTAGAAAAGTTATGATAATCAAGTTATAATAGTCAAGTTTGTATGATCAAGTTATTATAGTCAAGTCATCACATTCAAGTTATCATAGTCAATTTATCATAATCAAATAATAATAATCAAGATATGATAGTCAAGTTATGGTAGAAAAGTTATGATAATCGAGTTATAATAGTTAAGTTATGATAGTCAAATTTGTATGATCAAGTTATAATAGTCAACTTATGATAGTCAAGTTTGTATGATCAAGTTATGATAGTCAAGTTTGTGTGATCAAGTTATTATAGTCAAGTTATCACATTCAAGTTATCATAGTCAATTTATCACAATCAAATAATAATAGTCAAGACATGATAGTCAATTATTTGTCATCAAGTTATTACAATCAAGTAACATATAAATTATTATAATTGAGTCATCATAGTCAAGTTATCATAATCAAGTTATTACAATTGAACTATCATACACGAGTTATTATATTCAAATTATCATAGTCAAATTATTATAACCAGGTGATGATAGTCAAGTTTTGATTATCAAGATATTATTAGCAAGTTATCATATTCAAGTCATCATATTGAAATTATTATAATGAATTTATCCTAATCAAGTTATCATAGTCAAGTAACCATAATCAAGTTATCATAATAAAGTAACCATAATCAAGTTATCATAATAAAGTTATCTTAATGTAGTAATAATTAGCACTTATTAGTAAACTATTGCAACAATGTTATCATAATCACAATTTGCAAAAAACATTTTCTACCAAACAATCAGCAGACAACAAATTAATTTGAACAATAATTATCGTCTCTCGCGTCACGAAACCTGCAGATCATCCACATATTCAATTACAATTTTATTGTATTATAATTACTTGATTACTGTTACATATAAACATATACTTAACAATTATGCAGTCCAAAAATGAAAGATAACAAAGCTCATAATTCATCGATGTAATAATTAGGTTAAAAAAAAGTGACGATGAATCAGAGGTTATCGTCGTACATACTATTGATAAACCTCACCGATTATAAGAGGAATGTTGATGCAGTTGTCGAACGCGAGTCCAGTGAGGAATCGGCACACAGCGAAAGACCAAAAGCTATTACTGCTGGCGGTGGCGATTGAGCTTAGAAGAGCGATGCCCAGACAGAACACTAAAGCCGGTATCCGACCTTTATGATCCGCTATCCAGCCGATCAAGAAACCGCCAACGATGGAGCCGCAGAAGAAGATCGCCTGCGCCGACGATACGAGGTACCCTCGGTCGCATACCCAATCTAGCTAATCACCAAGGGCTAAGGATTAGTCGGTGAAAATGGGCTGACCACGGATATATTCGTATCTGAGATATTACATATTCGTACGAAACGGGTTATGCATGAATTCTGGATTGAAGTATTGAAGTATTCGAGTAGTTGATGTGTGCGAGTTTGAGATTGTGTGAAAGTAGAGGTGGAATGGAAGTAGGGATGTGGAATTTAAGGGTATGGGGATTTCAAGATCTGAACATGGAGCGAAGAATATGGAGATATGTGTATTTTGGGGGTATGAAGAATTTGAGGGATGTAGGGATGTGGTCATTTAGGGATGTGGTCATGTAGGGATGTGGGCATGTAGGGATGTATGCATTTGGAGATCTAGTTATCCAGGGATCTAGGTATCTATAGATCTAGGTGTATATGGATCTAGGTATCCATAAATCTAGGTGTCTATGGATCTAGGTGTCCATGGACCTAGGTGTCTATGGATTTAGGTGTCTATGGATGTAGGTGTCTATGGACCTAGGTGTCTATGGATCTAGGTGTCTATGGATCTAGGTGTCCATGGATCTAGGTATTTATGAATCTAGGTGTCTATGGATCTAGGTGTCCATGGATCTAGGTATCCATGAATCTAGGTGTCTATGGATCTAGGTGTCGATGGATCTAGGTATCCATGGATCTAAGTGTCGATGGATCTAGGTGTCTATGGATCTAGGTGTCGATGGATCTAGGTATCCATGGATCTAAGTGTCGATGGATCTAGGTGTCGATGGATCTAGGTGTCCATGGACCTAGGTGTCTATAGATCTAGATGTCTAGCTATCTAGGTGTCTATGGATTTAGTTGTCTAGCTATCTAGGTGTCTATAGATCTAGATATCTAGCTATCTAGGTGTCCAGCTATCCAGGTGTATAGGTGTCTAGATGTCTAGCTATCTAGGTGTATAGGTGTCTAGATATCTAACTATCTAACTATCTAACTATCTAACTATCAAAGTATCTAAAGATCTAGGAGTCCATAGAGAGAGAGCATCAAGTTATCTACGACTTCATATATCTATAGATCTGCCTATCTATAGATCCACATCCACATCCACGTCCATTTGAACATTTCATTTGTACAAATTTCAAATTATACTAAATATCCTCTCAAATATCAACCATCTGAATATTCAAAACACTCTAACTTTGATTATATCTCATATTTCACTAGAGTTCACGCACTCGACTATTCAAATGATCGAAACGTTGAATTATTCCGAATACCTCACCTCGGCACCCACACTAGCATATGGAATCTGCGTGAAATTGTATTCCCATCGCGTACATTGCGCAGTTTTGTTCGTTCGAAACTCCATGGAGTGCAGGTCCTGGCCGCTGTTGAGGAGCTCCGCGAAATTCAAATCTTTCCGATTACACTGGTCGTAGTAAGGATACTCTTCTGCCTTCGGAATTGCTATTCGAATTCTGCAAATATTAATTAATTATAATAATAGTTGCTTTTATTGAGTCTCTGGAGACTTCTGGTCTTCAAGATTTCTTATTTAAGAAATTAAGAGATATGCATTTATTTGGTCTTTTTTTAAGAATGTGTGCTGCATATGTTCTTTGTTGATGTATTGTCTGTTTGATATATTTTTTATATGATATATTGCCTACACAATATATTGCCTTTATTGTTATATTGTCTTTATTGACATATTGTCTTTAGCATATATTACTCTTATTAATATATTATCTGTACAACATTGCCTTTATTAACATATTGTCTATACAATATATTACCTACACGATATATTGCATTTATTAAAATATTGCCTATACACTTTCACTAACATATTTCTGTTATTATCACACATATTATTGTATATACCATTGCTGTTATTAATTCACTGTCTAAACCTCCCCAATCAAATCATTTTACACTAAACAAAAGTAAATAGTAATTGTAAAACTCACCTATCTGCCGCAGTAAAATTCGAGTTCATCAATTCATCGATCCTGCACCAGTATTCCGAAGGAATGATTGTGATGAAGAATTGTGAGAAGTACAAGAAAGCGTACGTAACACCGTAAGGTAACAACGATAACAACAGCAGCCATTGGTATCTGCCATAATCACCGACGTACGGTAGAATATCATCGAAACTCTCCAATTTCTGCCTCAGAGCCGTCGTCTCCGTTGGTCCCACGGCGTTGTTCTGGTTGTTCACGCTGTTCTTCATATTCTTCATTTCTCTGGAACATTTCACATTTCACGTTATTCCTTCGAAACGTTCGAATGTTCGAACCCATGTATTTTGTTTTGCTTGAAGTGTTTTTGTAACGAAAGAGATTAGCAGCTTACATGACTTAGCAAATAAACCGAAGAATGCGTAATAGACAATCAGCAAAATAAAAATTATACTGTAAGATTAGGAAGAGGCGATTAACGAATAGATTTGTAAATAGATTGAACGCCGATGACAAAACACAGGAAGAAAAGAGTCGAAAGCCAGTTCGGTAAAGGTCAAATAACCTCGAGTATTACGAATCTCACCCGGCGCTCATGTTTCCTGGAGAACGTTTCCACAACAGTCGAACTTGAGAAAGTGGAGTTCTTGAAGCGGAATACGCTAACGACAGCAATTGCTGTTCGAACTGGCTGAAATTGTCGAGCAAAGTCCGCCGTGTGTCTCGTTTTCGAATCTGTCAAACGATAAATTAAATGCGACTTATTTGTGTCGGAGCTGTTCAATTATTATTGTAACCGAGAGTCAAGTGGATCGTGACACGCAGCTCGATTGTAAACTGAATTGTAAACGAGACACGAACGCGAACCAACACGGGGGAGCCTTAAGACTTGTGTGCCGGGTCGAATATCGTGTGAAAGCGTACTGAAAGAAACGCTTTCGGAGCGTTTATGAGAATCATTGACGCAATTAACTTTTTTTGTCTAGGCGTTATATCATCGCGGAGAAGACCACCACGCGATCTATGTCTGTATCGTTATAGCAATACGTTATATTTATTATCGCGTGTCGTTTAACCACACGATATATGTGATAGATTATAGGCTGTAGGACGTCTTAGATTTTCACGCGATATATTGCCTTAGGGTAGATGATTTATGAGATAACTTGCTATGCATTATATTGCCACGCGTGAAATTACCACGCGTTTAATTACCACGCGTTATGTTACCTCACATTAAATTTAACGCGCGTTATATTGCCACGCACTGAATTCTCTCGCCATATATTGCCACGCGTCAAACTTCTACGCGTTAAATTTCAACGCGTTAGATTACCACACGTTATATAGCTACACGTTAGATTTCCACGCACTAGGATCCCTCGCGATATATTGCCACGCGTCAAATTTCTACGCGTTAAATTTCTACGCGCCAAATTTCTACGCGTTAGATTACCACGCGTTATATAGCTACACGTTAGATTTCCACGCGTTATATAGCTACACGTTAGATTTCCACGCACTAGGTTCCTTCGCAATATATTGCCACGCACTGAATTCCCTCACGATATATTGCCACGCACTGAATTCCCTCACAATATATTGCCACGCGTTAAATTTCCACGCGTTATATAGCTACACGTTAGAATTCCACGCACTAGGTTCCTTCGCGATATATTGCCACGCACTGAATTCTCTCACGATATATTGCCACGCGTTAAATTTCTACGCGTTAGATTACCACGCATTAATTTGCCACGTGCTATATAGCTATACGTTAGAATTCCACGCACTAGGTTCCCTCGCGATATATTGCCGCGCACTGAATTCCCTCACGATATATTGCCACGCGTTAAATTTCCACGCATTAGATTACTATGACTCAATTTGCGACGCAATATACAAATAATCGTTAGAATACCATTCACTAAGTTCCCTCGCGATATATTGCCACGCACTGAATTCCATCGTGTTATATTGCCGGGTGTGAAATTTCTACGTATTAGACTAGCACGCCTTAATTTGACACGCGTTATGCAGCTACATGTTAAAATACCACGCACTAGGTTCCCTCGCGATATATTGCCGCGCACTGAATTTCCTCGTGCTATATTGCCAGGTGTGGAATTTCTATGTATTAGACTAGCACGCTTCAATTTGACATGCGCTATGCAGCTACATGTTAAAATACCACGCACTAGGTTTCCTCGCGATATATTGCCACAAGTTAAATTGCAGTACACCAGATATCTATATCGCCAAATTTTTAATATTCCAACAGTGAGAATTTCTTTAGATCAAAATATCTCTAAATACCAAATATTGCTAAATAGTAAATATTCCTAGATCAGGGTCGGCAACCTGCAGCATATGAAAAAATAGATTAGTTTTTTTTATCAAAAAGCTTTATTTACGCGAGTACTATTTATTGTTAACAAAAAAGAAAAAGAAAAGCTTTGAAATTTTGTAAATTGTAATTTTTGTATCTTCCGACTCAAAAGGTTGCCGACCCCTGTCCTAGACAATTAATCTTCCTATATCTCAAATATTTCGTAGTACAAAATACCCTAGATTTCAAATATTCCCAAATTCAATGTGCAGCAAGATCATCAATATTCGTAAACGTCTACAAATCGTAAAAATTTACAGTAGCCTAATTAATATTTATCACAAAAATGTTAATGGTTTGGTAATAAAACTACTTTGAGTAATTAAAATTATGTTACTTCTAATTGGAAGTGACTCATGACCACATGTTGCATTATTCGAATATTCGAATACAATTACGTTTTCCCATATCACATAAACAATGATACCAGTTGAGAATTTGTAATAATTCAAAAAATCATAATTAAATTAATTTTGAAAAATTGAACAAGCTGAAATAAGCGGCGAAGAAAATGTCAATAGCTTACGTTTTCGAAGTAATCCTCGACGAATTTTTACTGACACGAATAAAATCACACTATGTTCTCGGAACCAGTCCTGTTTGACCACCGCACTATCAGACAATGGACCCGAACGGCATCAAACAGCTTCGTTTCAGCTGGCGTCGTTTTCCGCGCGACTAACCTCGAATTACGTAACTAGTAATTAAAAACGCTCGCCGGCTCGATCGTATCATCATCCCTCGCGAAACTATTCAACCGGAAACGCGTCTTCGATTCTTCTCGTCAAGATCCTCGTCGAACGGCTCCGATAATCATTCACTGAGCCGTGAACTTCTTCATTGCTTGTCTTTTCCGAGAAAAACAACGGGAAATTGTCACTCGGTTTCTGCCGCGATGAGGAAAAGAAGAACGCGTGCGATACTCGCGAGACCTTACTCGAATATGAAGGGGAGAGCGCCGAGTATATCGCTGATATATGTAGAAACTCTGCTTGGCGAAGACGAACGCAATACCCGGTGACACGTGTAAGACTGGTAAGAAACGAGTAAGAGGATGGAAGAAGAATGGAGATAGGAGAGAAAGAGAGAATAGTTGGTTGGCGATTTTGTGTTTGTGTAGTTTCGAATGTGGTGTAGATTTTTTGGGTGCATGTGAGAAGTTAAGAATTTTTTTGTTTGGGTAGGTTTGTATTTTTGAGTCTTTGAGGTTTCACGATTTTTTATTTTTAAGTTACTGGTAGTTAGAATGATGATATTTGTTAGGGGTCAAATTTTCAGGTTTTTTGGGTTTTGAGAATTTTAAGTTTTGAGATTATCAAGTTTCTAGGTGACTGAATTTTCAAATTTGCAAATTTGCAAATTTTTAGATTTCTAACTTCTCAAATTTCCAAATTTCCAAGTTACCAAGTTATCAAATTAATAAATTAACAAGCTTCCAAATTTCCAAATTTCCAAATTACCAAATTACCAAATTACCAAATTACCAAATTACCAAGTTACCAAGTTACCAAGTTACCAAATTACCAAATTACCAAGCTTCCAAATTTCCAAATTTCCAGATTTCTAAATTTCCAAATTTCCAAATTTTCAAATTTCCAAGTTTTCAAATTTCCAAATTACCAAATTACCAAATTCCAAATTACCAAATTACCAAATTACCAAGTTACCAAGTTACCAAATTACCAAGCTTCCAAGCTTCCAAATTTCCAAATTTCCAAATTTCCAAATTTCTAAATTGCCAAATTTCCAGATTTCTAAATTTCCAAATTTCCAGATTTCTAAATTTCCAAATTTCCAAATTTCCAAGTTTTCAAATTTCCAAATTACCAAATTACCAAATTACCAAATTCCAAATTACCAAATTTCCAAATTTCTAAATTGCCAAATTTCCAGATTTCTAAATTTCCAAATTTCCAAATTTCCAAATTTCCAAATTTCCAAATTTCCAAATTTCCAAGTTTTCAAATTTCCAAATTACCAAATTACCAAATTCCAAATTACCAAATTTCCAAATTTCCAAATCCCTAGATTCTGAAATTCCTATTCTTCAAAATCCCTAGATTTCCATATTTCTAGTTCCTCAAATTCCTATATCCCCAAATCCCAAGATTCCCATATTCCTAATTCCCCAAATCCCTAGATTCCCATATTCCTAATTTCCCAAATCCCTAGATTCCCCTATTCCTACATCCCTAAATCCCTACATTCTCAATTTTCCAAGCCCCAATATCCCTAGATTCCCATATATCCACATCCGCATTCACCAATATCCCCAAATTCCTACATCCCAATATCCCTAGATCCCCAAATCCCTAAATCCTCATCCACACCTCCAAATTCCGAAACTTTCAATTTTCCTAAATCTTCAAATTTTTAAACTTTCAACTATTTAAACCTTGAAGACTCCACATTTTCAATTTCCTAAATTCCCAAATCACTAGATTTTAATTTCCCAAAATCTAGTCTTCCTCAATCCCCAAATACCTATCCATCCTATTTCCTCCTGCTTTTTTCCCAAATATTCAAATCATTAAAAATTCCTCAAAATTGAGGTAATAAGTGTGAGAATCTTCCTCCTTCACTGCCATATTTTCCTCTAGGGAAACCACACTTGTACTCGAGGATCTAGAAGGCCACGTGACCACCATTGTCAGCAAACGAATTTCTGCTCGATATACTCTTCTCGAGGATCGTATTGTTCCCTCAAATCGCTATAGGCATTGTTCGTAGAAATCGAAGATTGCTTCGATTCCTGAACAACAGTTCTACCTTGAAAACACAATAAAATTAATCGTGTCTGAGCGTCTCTTCGCGCGTTATTATTTAATTACTGAATGACGTTGTAATTTCTTTCTTTCAATAAGACATACATGCGACTACAATTTTTATGTTCTGTTTCATTGTTATAATACAGAAATATAATTAAAAATAAAAGCTTGCCTCCTAAATTATTTATGTACATAATACTTTATTTTGGGTGCATAAAAGTTTGTAGAGTAACATTAAAAATTCTTTTAAATTAAAAATAATTTTCTGTAGCTTCATTTTATTGTAGTTACAGAAAATTTTGTAGAGTAACATTAAAAATTCTTTTAAATTAAAAATAATTTTCTGTAGCTTCATTTAATTGTAATTATATAAAATTTTGTAGAGTAACATTGAAAATTCTTTTAAATTAAAAATAATTTTCTGTAGCTTCATTTTATTGTAATTACATAAAATTTTGTAGAGTAACATTAAAAATTCTTTTAAATTAAAAATAATTTTCTGTAGCTTCATTTTATTGCAAATACATAAAATTTTGTAGAGTAACATAGAAATGTCTTTTAAATTAAAAATAATTTTATATAATTTCTATAATTGTTACAGCATGTCCTAAACATCCTGCAGCCACAATAAAATCACACATAGTATAATTAATGCAAATAACATCCTTGTTATCGAGTATATTTTAAAATATTTAAACACTAAGTTGCAGAACAGGTTTAGGAACTCTCGTTTTTTATTTGTTCAAGGAAGAAGCGGTCGAAGGCCACGTTTCCATTGTTCGAAAAGGAACCCATGTTTCGTAACGATCCGCACGATTAATCCGTCGAGGAGTTAAAAGTCGATCTAAGTTCAAGAACGAGTTTGAAATTCAAAATTAATTTCAACGTTCATTGGATGAGGCAAGTTTAACGGTCACTGACATTGATAACAGCAAAGACATAGTTATGGCTCTGTTACCAAGTATCGTATCATTAAACGGGTTTCGTCTGACCTGATCTGGCACCGTTCCTAATCCACGCTCGCGAGAAAGGACGCACATATGTATATGTACATAGAAACACGCGTGTATGTACGAAGCAACGGTAGATATGTTGTTATAACGTTCCGTAACGGTCTATAAATAATTTCTCAGTCGTTCTAATTAAAGGCCGCAACTATTTCCGGAAAAATCTGCGGAGAGTACGATAAATTCGGTCGAGGAAAATGTGCGGTAAAAAACTTGGAACGTTGATTAGTGGAATATCGGAGGAGTAATTATGTAGATATTTGTTTATGGAGACGTTAATGTATTGTGTTGAGACACTTGTACCTTTTGAAATATGTTACTGTGTCTATAAATCTTGCATATTCTAACTTAACCTAAACTTGAATATACTAACCGAACCTAATCTTCAATATAACCTAACGTGACTTAAACTTGAATATCCTAATCCAACCTAACGTTCAATATAACCTAACCTAACTTAAATATTCATAGATCTTAAACATTTCTGTAAGACACATCTTTAGACCTCAAAATATTTTTGCATGTCTATAAATCTTACATATTTTAACTTAACCTAAACTTGAATATCTTCACCGAACCTAATCTTCAATATAATCTAACCTAACCTAAATTTGAATATCGTAATCCAACCTAACGTTCAATATAACCTAACCTAACTTAAATATTCATAGATCTTAAACATTTCTGTAAGACACATCTTTAGACCTCAAAATATTTTTGCATGTCTATAAATCTTGCATATTCTAACCTAACCTAAACTTGAATATCCTAACCCAACCTAACCTTCAATATAACCTAACCTAACTTAAATATTTGTATGATTTTAAACACATCTGGAAGACACATCTTTAGACCTCAAACATTTATGTACCTTAAATATTTATGGATCTTAGACATTTTGGTAACTTGACTATCTAATAATCTTAAATATATTTGTAACTTAAATAGTCTTAAATTTTAAACATCTCTGTAACCTAAATATCTCTAGATCTTAAAATTTTATGTAACTTAAATATTCTTTTATATTTAACAATTATATAACTTAAATATCTTCAAACATTAAACATCTCTGTGACCTAAATATCCTTAAATCTCAAACATTTATGTAAACTAATTATCTATTAATTTTAAATGTATTTATAACTTAAATATCCTTAAATTTTAAACAAATTTGTAACTTCAATATCTCGAGACCCTAAAATCTTGCTCAACCTAAATAATCCTTGATCTTAATAAATATCTTTGTAATTAAATATTAAATATTCCAAAATTGTAAGCATCATTCTAACCTAAATGTCTTTAGATCCAAAGTATGATTAAATCTTAAATACTGTTGAAACTTAAATATCCCTAGATGTCAACACACTGTAAATATCCCACAAATACAATTCAAAATAAAAATATTATTCGAACACTCGTAATTTAATAGAAATATTTATTATATTAATTTTGTCATCACGTACGAGTACCAGTCTTTTATGTTCCTATAGAATTGATCGTAACGCGATAACAATACGCGACCCATTTAAATCCTGTACAAGGACATCTCGTCTACCGTATCTTACCAAACGGAAGAATCTAATTAGAATCTTTTTCTTCATCAAATTGCGACGTAAACAAGATTTTCTTCGAAGATTATTTACCTTATCAACTAGTAGCAATGATAATGGGTTTATTTCATAACGATCAAAGATAATGCAACTTGTGACACTTGCAGAAAGAAGACTAGTGTAGAAAGAAGAGTACTAGCTTTACCTCTGAGAGTTATATTTAATTCTGATTTATCTGAGAATTCAAGAGAAGCAAGACTTTCATGAGAAGACTACAAAATAGACCGAGTCGAAGAAAGAGGAAATAAGGAGATGTGGATTTGGATATTTTTAAATTTAGGGACTTTGGAAATTTGAGGATTTGGGGATTGGGAGAATGAGAATTTGGGGATTTAGGAATTTGGGAATTTTGGGATTTGAAATGTGAGAAATTGGGGATTTAGAAATTAGGAAATTTTGGGGTTTGCAAAGTGAGAATTTAGAAATTTTGGAATTTGAAAAGTGAGAATTTGGGGGCTTAGAAATTTGGAAATTTTGGAATTTGAAAAGTGAGAATTTGAGAGCTTAGAAATTTGGAAATTTTGGAATTTGAAAAGTGAGAATTTAGGAATTTTGGAATTTGAAAAGTGAGAATTTGGGAACTTTGGAATTTGAAAAGTGCAAATTTGGGGATTTGGGAATTTGGTAATTTTGGAATTTGGAAAAGTGAAAATTTGGGGATTTGGGAATTTGAAAATTTTGGAATTTGAAAAGTGAGAATTTGGGAATTTTGAAATTTAAAATTTGAAGCTCTATCTCCTGACCTTACAAATCTAAAAATACAAGAATTAAGAATTAGAAATACAACTCTTATCCTTAAGAAATTATCCTTAAAATCACATGAGGAAGTAAAACCGCGTGACTTTTCAAAGAGGAAAACTTTCACGAGAAGACTACAAATCAGACCAATTCACAAGATAAAATAAAACCGCGTGATTTTTCAAAGAATTACCATGAAACAGAATTTATTCAATAGCTCGTGATGACGCTGTTTATTCTCGGATAAGGGATCGATTCCCTTGTGATCCCAGTGGATTCTGTTTCATTAACATATTCATGACACGATCGCTGTGAAATACGTCGATCTTTCAAGAACAAAGTGTTACATAAAACAGAAGCGGACACGAGTTCCTTTGTTTTTAATGTACAGGGTAACCGTTCGGCCTCCGCGAGACTAGGCGAAAGTATTTACTTTTCTTTTTTTCACCTTCTCTTTTTCTCCCGTGTCATGGTGTGCACTCGCCACGACGGCGATGCAACGCGAAACCCGCGGATTCCATTCGTATTACTCGTCGGTAATCCATCAAGGCAGGCGGGATCGTTAATCCTTTCGAGGATCCGGTGTCGCAGCCATCCGAAGCATTTCGACGACGTTGTTGAACAATGAGTGATGGGAGAAAATATTGCGTTTCGATTAGGGTTGTGTCAATCCGGATGTCTTGGGACATTAGAATTGTTATAGATGCTATTCGAGAATGTTGGTCTTTAAAACTTTGAATTTTGACAAACTCAAAATATGTGGAACTTAAGGATTTAGAGGATGTTGGGATCTAATGAATATGCTAGAAAAGCTAGTCAATGTGCAAATGTAGGAGATGTAAGGATCTGAAGTTTATAGGGAATTTCTAGGAAATATCAGGTGTTTTAAAAATTTAGGAAATCGAGGTGATATAGGAAGGCTAAAAATAAATTTAAGGTATCTTGAAACCTAAAAAAATCTTCGAATATAGAGTACCTTGAAAATCTTAAGAACCTTGACATCTAGGGAATTTTTGAATCTTAAGAACCTTGAAATCTAGAGAGTTGTAAAAACCTAAAGAACTTTGAAATCTAGGAAATTTTGAAATCTTAAGAACCTTGAAATCTAGAGAGTTATAAAAACCTTAAGAACCTTGAAATCTAGGGAATTTTTGGAACCTTAAGAACCTTGAAACCTAGGGAATTTTAGAACCTTAAGAACCTTGGAATTTAGGGAATTTTTGGAACCTTAAGAACCTTGAAACTTAGGGAATTTTGGAACTTTAAGAACCTTGGAATTTAGGGAATATTTGGAACCTTAAGAACCTTGAAATCTAGGGAATTTTGGAACCTTGAGAACCCCTTGAAACCTAGGGAATTTTTGGAACCTTAAGAACTTTCAAATCTAGGGAATTTTGGAACTTTAAGAACCTTGGAATTTAGGGAATATTTGGAACCTTAAGAACCTTGAAATCTAGGAAATTTTGGAACCTTGAGAACCCCTTGAAACCTAGGGAATTTTTGGAACCTTAAGAACCTTCAAATCTAGGAAATTTTGAAACCTTAAGAACTCGTTGAAACCTAGGGAATTTTGGAACCTTAAGAACCTTGAAATCTAGGGAATTTTGGAATCTTAAGAACCTTGAAATCTAGGGAATTTTTGAATCTTAAAAATCCTAAAATCTAAGGAGCCCTGAAATCTGAGAAACCTTGAAATCTAGGGAATAATAAAAGTCTTAATAACCTTGATACCTAGGAGATCTCAGAATCTCAAGAAGAGACATAATCACATAAGTAGAATTAAAAGTTCGCGAAGATAAGAATACACACATGTGTTCCAATTAATAGTCTCGAATAGACTAATTACATTCACCTCCGTTACATACTTATAATAGCATTAATTGGATATTAATGCTAATGCACACACACCTAATCATTAAAAATGCAACTACGAATAGAAACGATCGGTTTTTTGTGCTGAAGACACGTATCCAAGCTTTCGATTGCGTTACGGTAATATTAATTGGTCATGATAACACTCAATAAAGGTCATGAACTCCAGTCTGTTGAACTTAACATTGAGCGTATGAATGTTATTCTTGGATCTAGTGTCCATCGAGATTAATTAATGCATTGTCAACTACTCAATGGAAATGTTTCTTGGAGAAGGGAAAACATGTTGCGAAACGGAGACCTCTGTTTCTTTTTCATCAGCTAAACAAATAGTTTGGTATTTTAGCAAAATCTTTGGAAGTATGGAAAGGTTTGATAAATGAACGTTACGTAAACTTCGTAGCATATATAATTTATTGAACATTCTTACAATTATCTTAACACTATCTGTCAACGGTGGTATTAAAAATTATACATAACATTCTAAATAATTTTACAGAAATTATATTAAAAATTCTATTAACAATTTTACAGTAGTCATGACATATCATTTCTTTTTAAAATTATAACTTCTTTTGGAATAATTAAGTGAAGTACTGATTTGGAATAATACTGCTCAGATAAATTAACATTCACAGTCGAAACTTAATTTTCTTCATTACCAACAGGTACTAAATTACAGAAAATTTCAAATACTGCAAAAGAGTGTACAGGGTATTTTATAGGTAGCACTAACATCCTGTACTATATAATACTGTGAATACATAAGAGTACTTGCATCCTTTCCTTCAGAATAGCTGAATTTTTTAAAAACTTATAAATAGTTTGACGAAACACAAATGGACACTTTTGGGTCTTCAATTCTAAATATGTACTATACGTCGCCGACTCTCCGGACAAGGGTATACAGTAAGAATTCGAATTCCAACGCATGGAATTACCACGTGTGCAGTTGCCACGCGTGGAATTGTAGCGCTTAGAATTACCACGCGTGGAATTATAGCGCTTAGAATTCCAACGCGTAGAATTACCACGCATAGAAATACTACGCGTGGAATTATAGCGCTTAGAATTCCACGGTGTAGAGTTACCACGCATAGAAATATCAAGCGTGGAATTATAGCGCTTAGAATTCCAACGCGTGGAATTACCACGCGTAGAAACACCAAGCGTGGAATTATAGCGCTTGGAATTTCAACGCGTGGAATTACAACGCTTAGAATTCTAACGCGTAGAATTACCACGCATAGAAATACCAAGCGTGGAATTATAGCGCTTAGAATTCCAACGCGTGGAATTACCACGCGTAGAAACACCACGCGTAGAATTATAGCGCTTAGAATTCCAACGCGTAGAATTACCACGCGTAGAAACACCACGCGTGGAATTATAGCGCTTAGAATTCCAACGCGTGGAATTACCACGCGTAGAAACACCACGCGTGGAATTATAGCGCTTAGAATTCCAACGCGTGGAATTACCACGCGTAAAAACACCACGCGTGGAATTATAGCGCTTAGAATTCTAACGCGTGAAATTATAGCGCTTAGAATTCTAACAGGTGGAATTATTACGCGTGGAATTCCAACGCGTGGAGTTACAACGTATGGAGTTACAATGCGTGGAATTATAACGCGTGGAATTATCATGCGTGCATACGTACATAATATACACCAAAATTGTCATATTCTATTAAAGTTCCTCTGCAAACTCAAAAAATGATATTTCCATATATCTAAACAATTACAAAAATAATAGTGTATTTGAACTCTAGAACGTAGTAGTATACATATGTATACACGTGTACACTATCAACAATGAAGGGGTTGGAATCATTTTATCAATGATGACCACGAGACACTATTAAAATATATACATATGAAAACAGAAACGTAGACGAATATCAATTCATACGTAAGAAGATGATCCTCATCCCTATTCATAATATCGATTATTCGAGTCGATAGAAAACAGGTGTTGGAAAGATTTTTCAGAGGAAATCCAACGATCTTATTATTAGTTGCTTAAGAGTGTTATACGGTGAAATAAATGTCAGTAGCACCGCTTCCTCGAACGCCATGTTCGAGGCTCTTACAGTGACTTTAGCTTCGATCTAGGCATTTTTATAGGTACATATGTACACAAATCATGGAGTATCAGCGTTCGAAGAATTATTTAGATCTTTGAAGTTCAAATACGATCTTTTGCTATTTATTATTTATTGGAAGATTTTTGGACTTTGTAGTTTTGGAACTTTGCGAAGTTGAAGTTTAATTTGGGCAGTTGTTTGAGATCTAGGGAGGTTAGGATGAAGGAATTCGGGGATTTAGGATGTTGACATTGTCCAAAGTTAGCATTTGAAGTCCTAGAGGCTGCAGAATTTAGAGAGTTGAGAATTTAATGATGTGAAGTTTGGAAAATTCAGAAATTCAGAATTTAGAGATTCACGTGTTTAAAAATTCAGAAATTTGAAGACTTAGGTGCTTGAGATTTGGATATTTCAAGAATTTGATGATTCGAAGACATAGAAACAAATTTAAGGTTTTGAAGATTTGAACTTTCAGAAGTTTGGTACATGAAAACCCATGCACTTTAAGATTCAGTTTAGAAATTTAAGAACTTGAGATTTGAACAAGTAAATAACAATAGCAATCGTATAATAATTGGTGAACGCTGACACAACCCTTGTTTGAAAGACTATGAGGATCCTACGACCGAGATCAAGTAACAGTTTTACAGAAGTCCGCTATAATTTCTCCACCTCGACAACCGAATTTCCATTGTTCCTCGATCTCACGCTGGATCTTCGTATCATGCTGCTCCTCAAGGCTTCACCACGAAGGGAGGCTCTCATCGAGTTCCTTACGCTGTCTCGGGATATGGATCTGAATATGGCTGGTGGAACCTCTTCATCTTCATGTTTCCTAAAATTAAAAAATCATTTAATTTCAACTTGAAAGACTTATTTCTATTTTATTTCAACTTGAAGACCTCGCTGTACAATTCGAACTTCAATTGTACAATTTTCTTTAAGTCCTCTCGAAAATTACCCTTTTATAAATAGATTAACAACCCTGTAATTTATTTTATCGTATATCAATTAATTTTTATGTAACTCACTGAATCATCTTTTATCTCACTTTTCTTATCTGAGTCACTTTTATGTAACTTTTCTTATCTGAAAATACAACTTTTTGCACTTGAGTCAATTTGTTTAATTTTTCTTGTATCTGAGTTGAATGATTTTCATCTAACTTTTCCTGTCTTAATCACCTAATTTTTATTTCACTCTTGCTATGTGCATTTAATTCATAAGATAAATATCTGTAAATAATTTTTGTTTAACATTTACTATCTGAGTTAACTAATTTTTATTTAGATTTCTGTCTGAATTAATTTCTGCATAATTTTACCTATCTGAGTTCATTCATTTTTATTTAACTTAATAAAACTACCAAAACAGTGAAATGACTGCACCACAAGTTTGAAACTTATTACACATTTTGTTAAGATACTTCTCTTGATATCTGTGTTGATTTCCATTAAAATAAACAATCAATGCATGCACCATTTTAATCTCATTAATTCATTCTTTAATTTCACTTTTACTTGAAAATAAAGGGCACATATTTTTTATATAAAAAATAAGAGCAGGTTTACTATTAATTCACCTAATTCTTCTCTAACGTTTCCTATCTCCCAATATCTACCTTCCTAGTCAATTTTGATACAACTTTTCCAGTTCCAATTAATTGTTATCTTACTTGCTGATGCAAGGAGCATCCCACAGTTTCTGATCCTTCCCAAAGTTCTCCCCATCCTGAAGGGTTTGAGGTAAATCCTTGTCCAGCGTTTCAGGTAGAAACAAATTGATAAATCCACTCAGTATACCAAGGATACCCAACACCAGAAGCGGTAGAATCGATGACACGACGTCGAGATATACCACGAACGGCGCCAGAATACTTGCTACGTATCCCATTATGTGGATCAGGGCAACACCCTGAGCTCGAACTACTGTTGGCAACACTTCGGCTGCGTATTGGAGGCCAATGTTGTAGGAAATGTTTATCCAGAAGCGACCTAGGATTGCCAGGGTCGCCTTATATATACCTGCAAAAGAAGATGATGTTTAGTATTAATTATTTATTTTTGAGTGCGAGAATGTGTGATGAGTACTTTGGTTGGGGGGTGAGGGTAGGGGTGAAGGGGTGGAGGACGTAGTAATTTGGAAAAGGGAGATTTGGAGATGAAGGAATTTGGAAGCTTGAGGATTTGGGGCTTGAGAGATTTCTGGAGATTTGAATTTGGGGACTTAGGAAATTTGGTGATTCAGGGATTGGGTGAGTGAAAATTTGGAGATTTGGAAATTTGAGGATTTAGGGATTTGGGAAAATGAGAATTTGGGGATTTGGAAATTTAGGAATTTTGGAATTGGAAAAGTGAGAATTTGGGGATTTGGAAATTTGGGAATTTTGGAATTAGAAAAGTGAGAATTTGGGAACTTTGGAATTTAGAAAAGTGAAAATTTGGGGGCTTGGGAATTTGGAAATTTTGGAATTTGAAAAGTGAGAAATGTGAGATTTGGGAATTTGGAAATTTTGGAATTTGAAAAGTGAGAAATGTGAGATTTGGGAATTTGGAAATTTTGGAATTTGAAAAGTGCAAACTTGGAAATTTTGGAATTTGAAAAGTGAAAATTTGGAAATTTAGGAATTTGAAAATTTAGAAATTTGAAATTTTGTCTCCTAAACAATTTCATCTACAAATCTAAAAATCCAAGAATTCTATCTTTCACAAATTTGAAATTCCTATTCATCTGAAAATTTCCTTCTCCATAAAAAGCTAAAAAATACTAACTGTTGGAAACAACAGAAGCCCAAATACTGAAAATTCCAGAAACAACGAGAGATCCACAAGCCAGCCATCTTCGACCCCATCGATCAAGGACAATCGTGAGAAAAGTATCGGCAGGAAGCTCGGTGGCTGCTGCGATGGTAAAAGTCATGAACACGTTCAAACCTAAGTTATCGACGTTTCGTACGTGACCGTCGAACACCAAAGAAATCGCCATCCTGGGTACACAAAGAAATTTTATACGATCAGAAGTCACGCTTTGTTTATGAGGATTACATTGTTTGTGGATGAAGAATGTTATAACTTGATATGAAAGAGGAATTTGTTCGTGTAAGAACACGTGGAGAAATTTTTAAAAAACGCAATGTGGATTATTCATTTATGTTATCATTCATTTATGATAATGAAAGAATTTTTTATGACACCACAGGTATAAAATTTATAAACTGTCGGTGTAATAAAATGTATACTAAATATAATACTAAAATAGAAGAATACTTTGTTTATAGGAGACTTTTCTTTATACGAATTTTATTAATTAATCTTTTCTTTTGCAATTTGTAATAGATTTATAAGTAATAGAGCAGTACGTACCACATGATGATGAACAGAACAGTAATTCTTCTCAATCGTGGACTTCTGAATAGATCGAACACGGAGTAGGTTTTGTCCGCTTCCTCTTCTTTGCATATCCTCTCACAGGTGTCCTGTTGTACCAAAAATTCAGTTTCATTAATCTGATCATTATGACTTTCCTAATAAAGTAAATATTGTTTGTAAATTGGCTATAAATATTTTATTATAAACTAGCAAATATTGTTCACGTATTTCATATATTTCATATAACATATATCACATATGTTGTAACATACATACTCACATGTTACATATATTTTAATATCAGTAATTTCAAATTATAAAATAAATAAAATAAACAACTAATTAACACAGTCAGTCTATTAATGACTAGTTACTTCTAGAATTAAACTAGTTATCAATCTCTCAGTAAAATTTCAAAGAATTAACGACTAGTTCTACTCATTGTACAGCCATTTCTTAAAATCTTGAATTATATGAAGAGAAACATAAGATACTTTAAATATATTATATAAAATGAGCTTACTTACCCTAAATCGTTTGTAAACATTGTCAGGTACTTTAGTGCCGTTCATTTTTTCGAATTTGTTGAGGATGTTGATGGCTCTATCTACTTGTCCTTGGCTGACTAGCCATCGAGCACTCTCTGGGATCAACCACGGTGCTGCGATTGATATAACGAGAGGAACAGATGTGGCGATACAGGTCATTCTCCAATCGGCTAAATAGTAGGCGATCCAAGGGAGAATGCAGGCGGCGAACGTGAAGAATATGGCGATCGACATGTTTGCGACGAAGGTCCGCCATTTTGGTCCCACGTACTCTAATGCTGGAACGGAGAAAAATTAATTCAAAAATTAGTAGACGAATTTGTTAGAAAAATTAATATACGAAAAAAGAATTACAGAATGAATAAATAAATAAAGAATTAGTAAAAAAATTAGTAAATGAAGAATAAATTAAAGAATGAATAAAGATCAAATTAGAAAAATTAATAGACGAAGAATGAATTGAAAAATGAATAGAAACAAAATTAATAGCTGGAGAAGAACTAATTATAAATAAATAAAGAATTATAAATAAAATTATAAATAAAGAACTAATTAGAAAAATGAATAAACGAAGAATGAATTTGAAAAATGAATAAGAACAAACTTAATAAGTTGAGAATAAATGGAGAATAAATTAAAGAATAAATTTAAAAAAATTAATAAACGAAGAATGTACTAAAAAATGAATAAGAACAAAGTTACTATCAGAAGAACGAATTAAAAAATAAAATAAAAAATTACTAAATAAAGAAATAATGAACAAATTAATACGAAAAGTCTCACACTAAAAATTATATAAAAATGTTTTATGAAATAATGTATATATAAAAATACTGTATAAAGTTGATAAGTATTTATCAAATAGTTTCGGTGCACTTTCTATAATTCTAACAAGATAATTTCGTTAATTCGAAGCACGAGTGGAGTAACGCAATTTAGAGAAGCAACCAACGATCGTAGTTAAGCCTGCACTTACAGCTAATTAAGGGTGATTGCTGATTAGTTGAAAAAAAAGAAACAGAAGCTCTGTTAAATGAGTAACGTTGTCTCTTCATTAAACGCAATTGCTCCTATTTCCCGACATGCACGAATAGACGTAATTCGTTGGCAATGGATTTCCACATATCAACTATTTCCAGTTGAATCGTTGCATAATCGGGTAATTGGCGTTACGCTGACGTTTCTTAATTAGTTGAATTTATTGCGATTTTGTGTATTAAATATCATTGAATATCTTGGGACATAAATCTAAAAATACGAAAAACTATTTCTCAATATATATTTTTTAAGTGGAAATTAAAAAATTGTGTATATTGTAAACAATTATATATCACACATAAACTGTGTGATTTAGGTAGAAGTTTCAGAACAAAAAATTATTTCAAAATATATCTCCCAGTTGAAAATAAAAAAATTTCATATAATATTAATATAAAATAAACTGTGTAACTAAGAATTAATTTTAAGAACGAAAAAGTTTTTCAAAACACATCAAACTTAATATTAAAAAATATTAAAGTTAAAAAATGCTGAAAGTTCAGAAGTTTCTCCGGCAAAAACAAAAGAACCAGACTTAAAAATAAATTATACTTCACAGCAACAGTAATTTCACGAACATAATTAACAGCAAGTTCCGACGTGTCTGCCTCACGAAAGAAAATTAGCAATGCGAAAGAAAAACAGAATATTTCAGAACGTCGCAGATCGTGAACAATTCCCGAGTCTCCGCTAAACGCTCAAATTTGTAAATGTTCCTCGAGTATGCATTGTAACGTTTCCACATTCCTGTCGCTGCATTCTGTGGCTGAAATAGAGCGACAGATTCTTGACCATATGTTTAATGCACGTGTTTAACAGCCACGGACAGATAGAAATCTGTGGAAACGTTCTACTGTCGCTGTAACTTTATTGTTAACACCTTTGCAGGTGACTTGATTTATTTTTGAAACTGCAAATGGCTGTTCAGGGATACAGTTCCTTGTAGTTTTAAAAATTCAGTGACTGTAGTAATAATTTCTTACGAAACTACATTCATCACTACTTTCTCACAAAACTGTAACCTCGCATTGTTTATAAGAATCCTCGCGTGGAAATTTGAAAAAGGGAGATTTGGGGCTTGAGAGATTTCTGGAGATCTGGATTTGGGGATTTGGAAATTTGGGGACTTAGGGATTTGAAAAAGTGAGAATTTGGGAATTTAGGGATTTGGGAAAATGAGAATTTAGGAATTTTGGGACTGGGAAAGTGAGAATTTGGGAATTTTGGGATTCAAAAAAGTGAAAATTTGAGGATTTGGGAATTTGGAAAAGTGAAAATTTGAGGATTTGGGAATTTGGAAAAGTGAAAATTTGGAGATTTGGGAATTTGGAAATTTTGGTATTTGGAAAAGTGAAAATTTGGGGATTTGGGAATTTGGAAATTTTGGAACTTGAGGATTTGGAAATTTGGGAATTTTGGAATTTGGAAAAGTGAAAATTTGGAGATTTGGGAATTTGGAAATTTTTGAATTTGGAAAAATGAAAATTTGGGAATTTGGGAATTTGGAAATTTTGGAATTTGGAAAAATGAAAATTTGGAGATTTAGGAATTTATAAATTTTAAAATTTGGAAAAGTGAAAATTTGGGAATTTGGAAATTTGTAAACTTTGTAATTTGAAAAGTGAGAATTTCTAAATTTTAAAATTTGAAAAGTGAAAATTTATCTCTTGCAAAACTACAACCTCGCAATAACAACAATCCTCAGATTCCATAAAACGATATTAACCCCAAAAAAACGAATAAATAATTTGTTTCAAAGTACACGTTTTTGCAGCCATCATGTCCAGCAAAAATGGTTGCAAAACGTGCGCTGCAAAGAGAAAACGGGAAACATTTTCTCAGTTCGTTTCATCACTCGTTGAATCAAGGTTTATTGCCTTCAACTTCGAAGCAATCACTTTTCACTAAAGTATTTCCACCGTTCATCACGAGTAGGAGATAATTTCTCGTCGTCTGCAACGATGGCCATGATACATCGATAAGACAACAGTATCGGGAATAACAATAATATGTATGTAATTACGATCTTGTCTGCTCGTTGCGTGTCCAACAGGCGTTTGATCGTTGGACACGCGTTAAATGCTCGGTCCTTGACAACCATTTTGAAACGAATTAACGTCCACTTCCTTTTTTCTCTTATAATTCGTGACACGCGATCGTAAATCGTTCGGTTTTTAAATGGGAGAGACTTTGGGTATTTGATTCGAGTTGTAGGGGTTGGAATTAGGGGTTCTGGGGCTTTGAGGATTTGAGGATTTGAGGATTTGGAGATTTGGGGATTTAGAGGATTTGCAGATTTGGGGAACTAGAAATTTGAAATTTTCAAGATTTGTACATTTGGGGATTTAGAGGTTTAGGGGACCAGGAATTTGAGGATTGGAAGATTGGAGGATTGAAGGATTTGGAGATTTGAGGATTTGAGAATTTAGGGATTTGGAGATTTGAATATGTGGAAATTTGGATATTTGGAGATTTGAATATGTGGAAATTTGGATATTTGGAGATTCGAATATGTGGAGATTTGGATATGTGGATATTTGGATATGTGGAGATTCGGATATGTGGAGATTTGGATATGTGAGGATTTGGATATGTGGAGATTTGGACATGTGGAGATTCAGATATGTGGAGACTTGGACATGTGGAGATTGGGACATGTGGGAATTTGGGAATGTGGGAATTTGGGGATATGTGGATTTGGGGACGTAGAAATTTGGAAATGTGGGAATTTGGACATGTGGAAATTTGAACATGTGAAGATTGAGACATGTGGGAATTTGGGGATGTGTGGATTTGGAAACATAGAAATTTGGGAATGTAGGATTTTGAAATTGAAGATATAGAATTTGCTACATATGAACTTCATTACAAACATATGAATTTGTGAACATCATCAGCAGCTACAATTAACTATAAACCTCGAAGTCTACAAGTCTTCAAGTCTATAAATCTCCATCTCTATAAATCTTTAAATCTGCAAGTCTACAAATTCTCAATTTTCACTTTTCTCTTTCACTTTCCTTCTACATCATCTCCATCAAAGTACATCATATGCCACAAATAAAACTGAAAGGTTTGACCACGCTGTAGAACGACAAAGACCTTCGGCAATTGGGAAACAAGATCACAGTACCGGTGCACGAATCTGGTCAACTTGGCCTAGTTTT
The DNA here is from genome assembly GCA_963576845.1 of Megachile leachella. Lineage (NCBI taxonomy): Eukaryota > Metazoa > Arthropoda > Insecta > Hymenoptera > Megachilidae > Megachile > Megachile leachella. The sequence continues at coordinate 12,731,858 of OY756255.1, forward strand.
GGACAATGCAGTATCTTGGTCCGCTGTGAATTTTTCCAACCTCGACTCAACTCACGGTTGACTTAAGTCACGGTTGACTCGATTTTCACGACAGGAATGCTGTCGGCTCGACAACCACTATAATAAAGAAAACACGCGACAACGAGTCGTTGAACGAATAGAATGTCCTGTTTAACACGTTCACTATCATAGGGGTCGACGGAGATCAACATCGCAATTTTGATCGTAATCACATAACACGAGTGGGATAAATGAAAATTTTGTTGATGTAGTTTGATTTTATAAATTCAAGATCAATTGAGTGTTGCGGTTGAGACATTGAACTCCTTTTGATGTCAGGCATGAAAGGAATTAGGACGATTTTTGTGCACGAAATTATGAATACTGTGAGTCATTTAGAAAGAAAGTCAAGGTGATCTTGATAGTTTGGTGAGAGGCATTTGTTGATTATTTCAAGTGATAGTTGTAAGTGGTCAGAGACTGGGACTGTTATTTGAAACTAAAAATGAATCTTTTTCTTTCAATTGTCAAAAGTGGATGAAAAATCATGGACACCCTATATGATATACTTTTTGTTAAATTATCAAAAGTGGTTAAAAAATAATGGACACCCTATATGATTTACTTTTTATTAAATTATCAAAAGTGGTTGAAAAATCATGGACACCCTATATGATATACTTTTTGTTAAATTATCAAAAGTGGTTAAAAAATAATGGACACCCTATATGATTTACTTTTTATTAAATTATCAAAAGTGGTTGAAAAATAATGGACACCCTATATGATATACTTTTTATTAAATTATTAAAAATGGTTGATGTATCATGCACTATTATTCTATATTTTTTGTAAAATTATCAAAAGCAGCAGAAAAATCATGAACATCCTATATATACTATTTGTTAAATTATTCAAAATAGTTGATGAATCATGCACACCTTCTATTCTATATTTTTTGCCAAATTATTAAAAGTAGCAAAAAAATAATGCACACCCTATATACTTGTTACACAATCAAAAGTAGGAAAAAAAATATACACAGCCTACATATATTTTTTGTTAAATTATTAAATCTGATAATTCTATATATTTTGTAATTTTTGAACATGAAAGTTCAAGACAAGTACTAACGTAAACAAAATGGCCGTCAGGAAGACAGGTACCTAACATCCCCCTTAAGAGTAATTTAATTCATTATGCACATGCTATACATATTTTTTAAAAATACTACCATAAAAAAAAATAATAAACTGACAACACAAAAATCTTAATACTAAATGAATATATTTTAATATAAATTAAAAGAAAGTAAATTAATATAAGTTAAAAGGACACAAGAATGACAGAAGGAAGAAGAGTAAAAGATAGTTACCTAATATATACATCATGGTGAAGCAATTGTCGAAAGCGAATCCAACAAAGAAACGGCATAACGTGAATTGCCAAAAGTTATTAGTAAATGCAGTAGCAACTCCTGCTACAAATCCTGTAAGATTTGCGCCGATCAATGCAGGTATTCTGCCATATTGATCGGCTATCCATCCGAAGATCAGTCCTCCGAAGATGGCGCCGATGAAGAAGATGCTTTGGGCTATGGTTGGCAACGAATCGTACTCGCATACCCATCCTAACTGCAACAAAGAATCACTTTAAAGGGGTTCTTTGATGTTTGGAAATTTTTAAGAGGGTTTCAAGTTTCTAAATTTACAAATTTGCAAGTCGGTAAATGTACAAATTTCACAATTTCAGAGTTTATAAGTTTTCCGCGGGGGAACTCGTGAAATTATAGCACTTCTAATTTAGTAATTTTTGCAGGACCAAATTTTCAAATTTCAAAATTTCCAAATGTGCAACTCCCCAAATCCCAAATTCGCAAATTTCCAAATTTCCAAATGTACAACTCTTCAAATTCTCAAATTCGCAAATTTCCAAATTTCCAAATGTCCAACTCTTCAAATTCCTAAATTTTCCTATGTCCAACTCCTCAAATCCCAAATTTCAAATATCCAAATTTTCAAATTTCCAACTCCTCAAATCCCCAAATTCTGAAATATCCAAATTTCTAAATTTCCAAATTATCAAACTTCCAGCTCCTCGAATCCCCAAATCTCAAAATTCCACCGGTCTCAAATTCCCCAAACTCCTCAAATCTCCAAATCTCTGATTCCTCAAACTCTCAAAATCTCTGCCTTATCCAAATCTCCAATTCTCCAAATCCTCCAAATCTCTAATTCTCCAACCTCCCTAAAATCCCCAAAATCCCCAAAATTCCTAAAATCTCCACAATCCCCAAAATCCTCAAAATCCCCAAAATTTCCAAAATTCCTAAAATTCTCAAATCTTTAACCTCCCTAATTCCCCAAATACCCAAATGTCTACTATGTCACTTGCCGGTCCATTACGCAAAGCTGCACATATTTAGCTTATAATTAATAAGAAGTTGATTAACGATCCACATACGAGCCGCGCGATAAATAATTTATAAAACGAACCTCGCTCGCTACAGAGGCGTAAGGGACGTCAGTGTAATTGAATTCCCAACCGTGCTGACAGGATTTAGTTGGCCAGGTTGGATCCGGTGAGCGGCCTCCATTTAACAAGATCTCCGTGTAATTTACATCGTACATACTACATCTCGAATAACCATTACTATCGAATGGTATTGCCAGTGATAATCTAGAAAAAAGATATATAAAGAGTTACATTTCATTTTTCTTTGATTACTTTTATTCTGACTTTCAAGGTCGACTTTAATTATCGACTAGTCTATTAGGTTTTATGGTAGACTCTCGTTATATCGCCGTAAGTTCAAGCATTACAAAACAAAGTTATTGAATTTTACTAATTGAACTGATTGAATGATTTTACTAATTGAAGGAATTTATTTATTGAAATTAATTTTATATGACAAGTCTACTAGTCTACTAGTTTTTATAGTAGACTCTCGTTATATCGCCGTAAGTTCAAGAATCACAAAACAAAGTTACACTTATTGAAATTAATTTTATATGACAAGTCTTATGGTTTCTGAAAAACTCTGCTTTTGTGGCGAACTCCACGTTGTACATCGTATACCGGCAATATAACGAGAGTGTACTGTATTTAGATCGTGTGCAAGGTCGCAAAGCATATCTACGAAAAACTGACAATAATTAATAAAAGCGAATAGCAAAATATTTATTGCATTTCTAACAAAATGTTGAAATGCAATTTTTTTAATGACTATTTTATTTCTTCGAGAATTTTTTTTTGTTGCAAAATTGTTAAATAATACCGGTTGTTTAATACTCGTTTTTGATGACGACTCATTTGAGTTTCCGTGATGAATAAGCCAAAATTTTCGGTAATCGTCAAAGTGACATGATGATTGACGTTCCAATGCCGAAAGAATTGTACAAAAAAAAAAAAGAATATTCGCAGCAGAACGATATTATCAAATCGAGTTTTTATACCGTGGCGATTAATCGCGTGCATCGTCTGACCTTTGCATGAGGAGTGAACGAACAACGATGGATTGCATTATGCACGCGTACGATGCATTTTTCATCCTGAACTCACCGTGACAAGGTTTTGTAAAAAAGTGATAACTCCAAGAAAGAGAAGCTCTTTCATCGCCTTCGTAACATTTTTGAACCACGTAAAATAGATCGTTGATTAGGTAGAGTAGTTTATATGCTTCTGATTTCGATGACCTTCGTGTGTGCTGTGAAGGTCAATGTTGTGAGCAATTGCGTGTGTGCATTTCATATGTGCGATTTTGAGAAATCTGAAGTATAGTTCATATTTATGATTTCAAGTGTGAAATATATCTCACAGTTTAGGAAATATAAAATGCAAGTTTATGCAATTTTAATAAACACGAGATGCACTTCACGTTTGAAATTTTAAAATTTAATGCACTACATACATGTAATTTTTAGTGAAAAATGCAATTTATATATGTAATTTAAGAACAGTGCAAATTGCCATTTAAATATGTATATAATCTAAAAACAGTATAAATTGCAATTTATATAATTATATAATTTAAGAACAGTGTAAACTGCAATTTATATATATAATTTAAAAACAGCATAAATTGCAATTTATATATACACAATTTTGGAAAATATGATTTGCACTTGTATGCAATTTTACGTAATTCTTTTTGTAGTTTAAATTTTCGTTAGCAGAACATTAAACTCGCTTCGTGCTAATTAAATACCACTCTTATCGCATTTCAACGAGCAAGCGTCCCATAACTATCATTTCTTCCATATCCTTCGTACGTAATCAATAATTTCTAACGAAATGTTAGTGCACAACGTCATTTTTAAACGCAACGTGTTCACGCTCTCATTATTTTCACGAAGGTTCCACGTGAAACGTTGCACATTTCCTGTTAAATATTTGAACTGCAAACAACACCTGGTGTACAAAGAACTTCGGTGCAAAATGAATTTTTACAATACGTCGATCAACATTTCTGCATCTAATTATTATTTTATTGAGTCTTCGTTAAATGGGAACGTTCAAATTCTTTTATGTGGAATTATAATACGTGAAATTGCAACGCGTGGAATTATAGCGCTTAGAAATACCACGCGTGGAATTATAGCGCTTAGAATTCCAAGGTGTGGAATTAGCACGCGTCGAAATACCACGCATGGAATTAGCACGCGTAGAGGTACCACGCATGGAATTACAACGCTTAGAATTCCAACGCGTAGAATTACCACGCGTGGAATTATAGCGCTTAGAATTCTAACGCGTGGAATTACCACGCGTGAAATTATAGCGCTTAGAATCCCAACGCGTGGAATTATTATGCGTGGAATTCTAACGCGTGGAGTTATTACACGTGAAATTATTACGCGTGGAGTTATTACGCGTGAAATTATTACGCGTGGAATTACAACGCGTGGAATTAGAACGCGTGGAAATTCCACGCGTGGAATTAGAACGCGTCGAATTACAACACATGAAATTACAACATATAAAATGCCACCGCGAGCAATTATACCACAGGTCATTATATCGCACAAAATTAAAAAGCGAGAAATTGCACCACACGACCATGCAATTCATAGAACTGCAACACACTTAATAAACTGGAAAGCACATCGATTCAAGTATTATGCATGCAGTGCAGGCTATTAATCTCCGAGTAGATTAATCAATCGTTACCTAAGGAATTGTGTTATTTGAATAATAAACGCTGTAACTTTACCTCTGTAATTCTTATACCGTATCCAAAGTACAATCTAGTTACACCTCCGAGTGTTTCGTCACCGCGTGTTTTCGCTAATACACTGTGCCTTTTTAGAGGCAGTCTGACCAGAAGCAGGCACAATCTACTGGAAGGTTTCGATAGGAAATATCGTGAAATCCAAGAACGGTTTCGCGTTGAGAAACCATTCTCGAGGAGAATGTGCGATAGGAGAGTAGAGTTTCATAGAAACTTCGAATGGGACTAATGTATTGGCATATGATTGTTGAAAATTAAAATTATTTGTCTTGCATATGACTCTTTTTTAATCCTTTACATACATATGTCAAGGGTGGTTCGACGTCATATTTCGTTTAACATCACACGATAATTGATAGCAAAAATATTTGATGAATTGATGACACGCTAAAAAATTTGTTGTGTCAAATTGATTGTGCAATTTAGATATATGAGAAAGGTATTCGAAGTTTGTTCGTGTGTTCTGTGATTTTATGTTCGTTTTTACTTGTGCCTAACTGGTGGTTATTAAGGAAATTGTGTTTGAGAGTTAATGTGCACGGTAAAATCACTAATTTGTACATTACTGATTTGTGAAATCACTAGCTTGCAAATTATTTGTGCGTATTAACAGTGGTTTCTATGTTACTAATGTGTGGTGTCATTAGCTTGTAAGTTGCTAAATTATAGAATTACTGATTCTGAGATTACTCAAGGTTATTTATTATCTTGTAAGACTTATTGGATTACTAATTGAAACCACTGATTTGTCAATTATTATTTTGCAAAATTACTGGTTTGCACATTAATATTTTACAAAATTACTAACCTATAAATTCGTTAAATCAATCAGTTTAAGAATTACAAATTTTATATTTTCACTCGTGGAATAATAGTGCATCAAATTACCACGCGTTGAATTATTACGCTTGGAATTACAACGCGTGGAATTACCACGCATCGAATTACCACTCGTTCAATTACTACGCGTGGAATTGCTACGCGTGGAATTACCGCGCATTGAATTACTACGCGTGGAATTACCACGCGTGTAGTTACTACGCATCGAATTACCACGCGTGGAATAACTACGCGTGGAATTACCACGCATCGAATTACCACGCATGGAATTACCACGCGTGGAATTGCCACGCACCGAATTACCACGCATCGAATTACCACGCGTGGAATTGCTACGCGTGGAATTACCACGCATCGAATTACCACGTGTCAAATTACCACGCGTGGAATTGTCATGCGTAGAATTACCACGCTTGGAATTGCTACGCGTGGAATTACCACGCATGGAATTGCTACGCGTAGAATTACCACGCATGGAATTACCACGCGTGGAATTGCCATGCGTAGAATTACGACGCGTGGAATTGCTACGCGTGGAATTACCACGCATCCAATTACCACGCGTGGAATTGCCATGCGTAGAATTACGACGCGTGGAATTGCTATGCGTGGAATTACCACGCATCCAATTACCACGCGTGGAATTGCTGCGCGTGGAATTACCACGCATGGAATTACCACGTGTCAAATTACTACGCGTGGAATTGCCATGCGTGGAATTACCACGCGTGGAATTGCTACGCATGGAATTACTATGCATCGAATTACCACGCGTTGAATTAGTGGTTCGCCACTTTGAATTACAAAATACGTATCAAACATTGATGACGTTCATTCATCTACTTTTTTCTCTTACTGAATGCATTACTGATGTTCGCAATTCTATTCACTTTTTGTATTTTCATAGTAACCGCTCGTGATGGATGATTTCTGCATGACTCATTTTGCTTTTGTTATTTCGCGAAAAAGGGCAGTAGTTTAATTTATCGAACTTCGGTTATAGAAATTATGAAAAGTATAAACGCAACGTGACTACGTTAACTACTATGTTGACAAACGCGAGTTGACTACTTTACGATGTGCACAGTGCTGTTTTATGGAAACTTTCACAGCGCTTCTGTCAGCTCCTTTCAACTCTTTTCTCCGGTTGTAAATCTGTAATATTCATTTACTGTGCACAAACATTTTGATGAAAATACATTGTTATGGAAATGTTGTATTTTTCCTTGCAAAAAGAACTCATCATCCTTTCGAAGATGTATAGAAGAAACTTTGAGTATCATTAATCTCGCGAAATATGCAGTTATCAAAGCGTTAATCTACTGCCAACACGGGAAAAATTGCATAAACAGATAAAATTGCTTTTCGCTATCTGTTGAGAATCCTTATCATTAAATACAGTTGTTGAAAATAGCCTTGAACCTTGTTTAGTGCGAGGCTATTGAGTGCAATACATTACACATACGAACTCATATCGTTAAAATGAAATATGTTTTGTTTTTGTTGTGTTGTAAGGTATATTTCTAGCTATTTAGATATTCCTCATATTCCGACATCCCCACATTCCCACGTCCCCAGATTTCTACATCCCCCAAATGTCTATATCCCCAGACTCCTGCATTCCCAGATTCCCATATCCCCAGATTTGTGCATCCCCTGATACCAAATTTTCCTAGCATGTTGAATTACATCCAGCATCAAGTGTCTTCTTATCCTCAAATACATCGTTCAGCAACTAACTGGAAAGTTTCTAGACCAGCCATCGATAATTACACGATAATAAGCACCATCCCGATTCCGAACATTGTGAAAAACGATGATTCACGCCGATCTAACAAGTATTCACATTAAATGGTTACCTTTCCACATGTCTACGATAATTATGTCATATTCCAATGAGTGGAATATGTAAATTCAAATGATATCTGAACAACATCTACTTAGATACACTTCCTTGTTTAATAGAACTGTATCAATATCGTCGTTCTAGTGTATTACAAATGTATTATTAGGTACAAAACTTGGCAGATATTGAAACACAGACTCTGACATTTATCTCGTTTTGTGCCAAATGAATGTTAGGTCAGTTTAGAAGACGCTTCACTACTTATTTTCCATATTTGTTATTTGTGTGTTTATTAGTAGTGTCCATAGTGTTTGTCAAGTCTTCAGTTACTATTGTATCTAGGTGTCTACAGTAACAGAAACCTAAGTGAGGGAAGTGATAGAAGAGTGTAGACAATATGAAGTTTAATTGAAGTTCATGTTACGAAATAATGAGAAAAGTTTGCCAAGGTATTTAATGACTGTGTGTCAAGTAAGACACTTATGACTTCTATGTATGCTACGTATGTAATACTATATGTTATGCATGTAATGTATGTTATGTATGAAATGTAGATAGTGTATATAATGTATGTCATGTATGTAACGTATGTTTCGTATGTAATGTATGTAATATATGTCACATATGTTAGATATGTAATGTATGTCATGTATGTTACATATGAGATGTATGTAATGTATATAATGTGTGTCATATGTGTAATATATATTATGTATGTAATGTATGTAATGTATGTAATGTATGTAATGTATATTATATATGTGAATATATGTATTCTCCTCTTTACAAGACAAAACGCTACAACAGAAATCACGCACCTTTCATCGACAGTGAGGTTCTCCAGCTCCGGCACCAAACACCAGTACTCATCCGGTACGATCGTGATGAATATCTGCGAGAAGTATACCCACGCGACGAAAGAAGCAAACGGTATCATCAACAAGAACAGAATCTTCTGATAAAGTCCAAATTCACCAACATAAGGCAACAACTCGTCAAAATCTAAGTCCATGCTTTCCTCCTTGTCGTTCTTAGACACACGCGTTTCCACATTTCGACAGTCCTTCTTTGCATCCTGCGGATCGACGGGAACATCAAACTTCTTCTGCGGCGACATTTTTACTGGAAGCTTGCTACTCAAAGGACCATCCTTAGAAGACGTAGACTTTCACGTCCCTGATGGCATACTTCCGGTTCTTACCACACAAAGCTAATGTTCACGATTTTAAACGTTGAAGTAAAGGACATCGAAAAATGGCGGGATAGTGCACAAATCCTGACCGAAGTGTTCAGAACTGAAACGAACAGTTCTCGTAGCTGGCTATATAACCGACGGTGAGACTTACTCCCTCTCCTTTCCTCCTGAAAGCAGAATTCAATGTTCTGCAAACGGCATTGAACCGAACGCGTCGATTATCTTCGCCATTGGCGACCGGCTAATTTCTTCTCGCGCTCTCCCCGAAGACGCGACGCTGACTTTTGTCTACCCGCGTCGATAAATGTTGCAGAGAAAGTATCTGATACGCTGCACCGCAATTCGCGCCGATTGCGATAGTTTCGCGTTGCAATTCCTACTTTCTACCGGGACCTTACGAAATTGGGATAATATACGGGAGCTGATCGTATCGTTTTCCCAGAGACTTTTTAATCACAATGGCGCATCTTGTGCTATCAGAGATCACGTTAGATCCGCTGGATTGCGGTCGATGTAATATGCAGTTTTCTTTACTCGAAATCTTTTTAACATTCATATTTTCTATTTTTGAAAACAGAATTTTCAAAATAACGATTGAACGCAGAAGTTCCACAAACCCCTAGCTTTCAAAAATTGTAATTTGTAAAATCTTCTGGGAAGGAGATTCCAAAAATGTACATTACTAAAGTTTCATAGAATTCCTCCAAATTAATCAAAATCCCTAAATATACAAATTTATGCAAGTTTCTAAATCCCTCAGCTTTTGAAGTTTTAATTTAACAACTACATAAACCATACAAATTTTCAAAATTCTTTAAATCTCTCAATAACTTAATTTCCTAAATTCCTTAAATTCCCCAGAACCCTCTAATCTCCAAATTCTCTAAATTTCCTAAATTTAATAAATTCCACAATTTTCCCTAATTTCTTGTGTTCCCCAAATCACCTAAGTTCCATAAATTCCCCAAGTTCACTAAATTCCCTAAATTCCCAAAACCTCCTAAATTTCCCAAATTCTCTAAATTTCCCAAATTCTCTAAATTCCCCAAATTCTCTAAATTTCCCAAATTCTCTAAATTCACTAAATTCCCTAAATTTCCAAAACCCCTTAAATTCCCCAAATTCTCTAAATTTTCCAAATTCTCTAAATTCACTAAATTCCCTAAATTCCCAAAACCCCCTAAATTTTCCAAATTCTCTAAATTCCCTAAATTTGCAAAACCCCCTAAATTCCCCAAATTCTCTAAATTTTCCAAATTCTCTAAATTCCCCAAATTCCCTAAATTTCCAAAACCCCCTAAATTTCCCAAATTCTCTAAATTCACTAAATTCCCTAAATTTCCAGAAACCCCTAAATTCCCCAAATTCTCTAAATCCCCCAAATTCCCTAAAGTCCCAAAATCCCCTAAATTCCCAAAATTCCTAAAATTCCCTAAATTCCAAAAAAACCCCTAAAATTCCCTAAATTCCCTAAAATCCCTAAATTCCCACATTCTCTCAAATTTCCACTTACAATAACTGCAACACTAATATCAAAACTTCTCTATGACGCACGCGGTGCGTCACCGACGTAAAACTCTCCTTTGCATGTTAATTTGCAATTAACGAGATAAAGCTGACTCATAATTAAACGGTTTGTATAATCACAAGCTTCTCACCGGCAATTTTTTTTTCGCACAGCTGGCTTTGTCATCGTCGACACCATTTTTCCATCGCAGGTTTTCATCACATCGAGTATCATTCGATAAATCACGAAACAACAATATAGGTCGATAAACGCTTGAAAATGTCTTTATTAGAGGATCTTATCTGAGGATTATATTGATACTAGTTTATGCGACAAGCTTTAATCGCATCTTGCGTTGGATCGAAAGATTTGTTTGCGAAAATAGTCAACGACTCGGGTTTGATAAAAACGTTGGTAAAAAGGATACAGGTATCTACATATAATGGAGATATTACAATGATTACGATTGCGTTGCAAGATAACAGTGCACACGTAACAGGGACGCTACAGTAAAACGCAATAATACTTGCAAAATCGTGAAAATGTATTATTAATGTACCATGCTTTATGTTTTGTCTTATTTATTTTATTTGATAATATGCTGTGCAGTCTCCGTTTTTAGTATTAAAACAGAGGATTGAAAGGCAATTCCTCGAAAATGAATTTAATGAAGCGAAATAAGAAATTGAAGGTTTCAACATATGTACACATATGTGTCCATGTGTATATACTGCAAAATATCTCGTAAAATATTGAAATCTCCATAAATTGTATTTATCAAATATTTTGAAAGGAAGAAATAAATGAAATAAATTGCATAAGACGCAATTATTACATTTGACTCGGTTATGAATGTTTTTACATTCATTAGAAAAAATAATTAGATACTAGAACTTATTATAATCTACGATCAGTTTGAACGTGAAACCTGTTTCTAAAGACGTAGGCTACCGTGCATGACCCAGTTTCTTTTTTTAATTCTATTGCACCCCTTTCACTATCTACAACGTAATAGGTATCTCATGAATTTGTAAAAAGCTGAATGAAAATGATGTCTTTCCTAATATTAAACAAGCATCGAAATTAAAAATTTCATTAAAAATAAAATGATTCAGAATTTAGGAATTCAAAGAAATTTGTAATTTTCGGAATTTGCGAAAGTATCGGGTAAATATTTGTACAATGAAAACAGGAAATAAATTATGCGAGGTTTTATGTAAATTCCTTTTTATTTGTTATACACGTATACTCGAATCATTAATATACGATGTTCTCTTAGAAACGGAACTTTCTGAACCCGTCAATAATTTCTACATAAAGAAAAGCTTGTAACGCATTCGCATTTGTGTGAACAGAAAATGTACATGTTAAGCTATGATATAAATTTTTATTGAATCGTGTTAATATTAAAACGATAAGATAATCGTACATGTAGACTTTCTGCTGGTTACGAATCATTGTCCAATAACGGCAATGCTTGACATTTAACAAATTTTCTTTTAATATCAACTTATTACGATATGCGAGGATTCTTCTCACGCAATCCTTCAATACATTTCACTTCAATAAATTATTAAAAACGCAGCCTTTCGATATTTACAATAATCACGCTTGTTCTGTATTTCGCTTTAAATAAGCTTTATTACGTGCAAATTTCGATTCGTTAAAGTCGTGTGATTTTAAAGGAAAAACGAATGTGTGATTTCGTTGAATACAAGTTAGTATTTTTAACACAGTTACTCGTCTCTTCACAATTAAAATTAACATTCCCGATGGGTCAATTTTTCTCTAGTCTCTACAGTTTTAACGTAGCTTCCATAATATACACTGCTCTTAAACTGACTTTACGAAAACGTAATACCGCAAACACCGATGTAGAATCATGTCTCACAATCAATGGTTTGGTATATTAACAATGTTAGAGCGATGGATTACCTCCTTGTAAGGTTAGGTAGTGGCAGTCCGGTGATAGTACATTTATGCTGCTCTCTATAGTTTCGGTGTTATTTTGATTACATTGTAATCTAGTAACTATTTACATATCTAATATTGCATAAGGCCCGCAGAGTGCAGTAAATAATTTCTACAACAATCTCTTTATACGCAACAGCAAAGCTTTGATCTCATTGAATGATTATGAATTAAAATATATATCTGATATTACGCATAGAGAATGAATTCTCATTTTGGTATCGTGGAAATTTTGATAGAAATCTAGTAGAATGGAACCTGTGTTCGTGTGTGTGTACGTGTGATTTAATATTCCAGAAAGATATTAAGTTTTAGTTTACGTTTAAGTTCTTTGGCTTAGCTTCGCTAATTAGGCTGAGAAAGTTTGCATGATCAATTTAACGGCCTTAAATTGTTGACTTAGTTTAAACATTTACTGGCAGTTTAGAGATTTTATCAGATATCTTTGTTTTAGAAAGGCATTTATATTATTTGTATAAAAAACAAGTGAAAATAGTCTGCTTTTCATTTTTGAAGTTGAAAATACACTTGGTGAAAATTTCATTATGTTGAATAAATCGAATCAATATCATAGATTTAAAGTTCTTGCCGTTGAGTTATAAAATTAAGTTATAAAATTACATTGCATACTATGCTGCTGAAAGTATTTTATGTAATGTCACTGTATAACAGTATATATGTAATATATAATATATATTATATTATTATGTTACAATACAATAATAATATACAGTAACATCACATAATATTAGTAGTGTGTTTAATTATACTTATTTCATTAAAATTCTTCTATATGGTTTTTATATTTTTTTATTATGCTCTTTATTTTCAACTTATGTTAACCTTTTATGAAGACTTCACTCTATTTGTAAAATTTGGTGTTATTTAAAGTTCATTATGTTTTTCTTATACACAGTAAAAAATTTCAAAATTTAAAATATCAAAACGTATTTCACTCGTAACTAACCGATTAAATTTTACAATTACTTATTTAAGTATAACAAGTACAATTTTATTAAAAAAATTTGTTTAATATAAAAACTTAGCGAAAATTTACAGATATAGCCTCAAAGAATCGTTCCAATACGAAACTTTTAACTGCTTCATAAATTATTAATACATGTTTAGCGTATATAAAATTTATATGAAGATAGCACCCAGTAGAATTACTATTATTTAGAAATGAACTATTTTTATATGATCCTTATTAGTTTACATTTGTTTTTTTTTTCTTAGTTTCCATTAAAAAGGATTCACAACTTGGCAACTGCCTAGAGGTTTCGATAATGTAACATCTCTTTTTTTTCTTATTACAAGTAATAAAAAAATTGGATAAAAAAATGTGAAGACATATACGATTTCAAATGCTCGATACAATTCAACAATTTGTTGTTACCCGAAGCATTATATACGCGACAAGTCGTTAAAAAAAAATACAAGTTTCAGTAATAACATGTAACAAATCTAACATTCATTATATACAGCATTATTAATACTCATAAAACGAATGCAAAGATAATAATGTTAAATCAAAACAAACCTCTCCTACTACTCCAGGAACTTAGTTCTATTTTAGTTATTGATATTTTGATTATTCACAGTGAAATTTTTTTACACCAACATCCATAACATCATCAGAAGTGGGATTACCCGTGATTAGGATACCTCAAAGTATTTAAAAGATGTGGATATTACCTGATTATATTTAAAAACGAAAACAGTTGGATAAAATCGACCTTAAACTATGCAGTGCTGGCAAGTTCCTTATGTAGGAAGGTTTCGATATCCACTCGACATATAGGGCAGCGCTTATTCGTGCATAACCATTGATCAACACAGTCTATGTGAAATAAATGCATACATGGAAGCCTTCTGCACAAAAACAATAAAAAAGAAAAACATTATAAACACAATTAATCTAAAAGATGTAAATATCGCGGGTCTATATTCGTATACAAAAGATAACCTGTACCTGACACTTTCACAGTCTTCGAATTCAGACAAACATATAGTACACTTTTCTATAGCATCTTCACCATTTTCAACTTTCTTAACCTGCCAAATAAAATACAGTGAATATACACTAATAATAATACTATAGTATCTAATATTCATGAAGTCGTATTTATTACTAGTTATTACCCGTTTGTACTTATAGCGGAATGTATGACTTTCAATTGACTCTTGCGTTGCTCCACAACTAATACGAGCTATACGTCGTAAATTATATGCGAGGCGCATATGGAGTGAACCCAAAGGTGAAAATGACATCATATCATGAGCTCCCGATCCTTGCTATACACAAAATATGTAAAAAAATTGTAGTATAAATTGTACAAAGAAATTAACAGTATTCAATAGTTCATAATTAAAATCGTACCAAATGAGGATGTGGTAACCAATTTATATGGATATGTGGTCCAGGTGGTCTTCGATGAGGACCATAGTGATACATATGATGATGCACATAAGGATGAACCGACATTGACGGTAACACTGATGGTGCCGGTTCCATTTCAGCAACACCGATCAAAGAATTATCCTAAACATGTAAAATAATATTAATGGCCTGAATAACAATTAAATTTCTAAAGGAAAGGATGTACTGAATTACAGTTACAGGTTGCACGGGACAAGGTGGACTAAAACTCGGTGTTCCTCTAGCTTCCGGATGACTATAAACGGTGGGCTGCTGCGGTGGTGGTAACAGTGGAGGTGGAAGATAATTTTCTGCGAATGCCATATTTTCCGAACCATTGTAACGATTATTCGGAGGATTAGCGTTTCCGTTGTTACACGTATGCTGGCTTGGTTGGTGTACGTGTGGATTACACGACGATGTGCTACTAAATATAAAAATTATTACGTAACGTAAAATTACGTCGATTTACTACAATACTAACGTGTGATGCGACGAAAATCTTGGATGAAGACTTCTTCTGCGAACTTCTTGCATGCGTTGCTGTTCCCTCCATAATCTTTCTTGCATAGGATGCATACGTGGTCTCATTTCTATAGAAGTATTTTAAAAAAGAAACAAATTAGTAATAATTTTATAAAACACTTCATTTGTTTCCATGGCTCGAACAATTTACCTGGTATTTGTCCATACCCTACGGGTATAACTGGAATCGGAATTCTACAATTGTGGTGCATACATCTGTTATGGTACATGTAGTCTGGCGAACCATGCATGCAGTAAGAGTAGTTCCCACTAAAATAATGATTAAAAATAATACGAGAATATGTATATATTAAAGACATTTCTTTTCGTACCTATGTACATAATCTGTTGGATTTACAACAGTAGCTGTTGATGTTGGTGGAGTATGTTCTTCATCTGATTCCACAGTTAAATCAACTACAGTTACTGGACGATTAGCTTCTTCATTATTTTGTACAGAATTTTGCTGTTGAAATACATTAAAGTATATCGTATTAGAAGTGAATTGCTGAAAGCTATATTTAAGCTGTTTTACCTTGTTATTATGATTTACTGTTCCAAGGACTTCAACAGATACATCTTCATCATCACTACTAGTAGAATCATCGCTACTGGTAGCACCCTCACTACTGGTGGCATCATCACTGCTTGAGGACCAATCTAGTTGCAGATCTGGTGCTGATGGTGTATCATCATTTCCTATATTATAAAAGTAAATACAGTGTACAACAAAATGTAATTACTTAAGAATATAACAATTAACTGAAAAATGTTATATAGTCTTTTATCATAATTGTCATTTAATGTTAACATAATAAAAAATGTAATTATACTTGTCGTATGCATTGAATGCTGTTGTGGATTAATTGTATTTGGCAAAACTGAATGATATAAAGTATTGGATTCATTGGCACTGTCATTTTCAATGTTCTGTATAACTCTGCTTAAAATGGCTCCATTATTACTTGTAGATCTGATTGCGCTGAAAGGAAAAGTATCGCCAATGAAAAAGTAGTAAAGGAAAGGTAATTCTAAGATACTACCTATTAGAAATTCCATCTGATATTCTTGATGGTCCAGCTACATTTAAACTATCAATTGATTGATTGATTAATTTATGTTCTTCCCTTTTTTTACTTCTATGTTTTACCGGAGGATCACGTTCATGTAAAATTCTTCCCCCTGTTTCAGGTGCACTTAAATAATTTCCAAAAACAAAATTGTTATCTGAAGTAGGATGATGCGGTGAATTTACATAATGGTTAAGAGGTACTACATCTGAATCCTCTATATCACTTTCTGCGAATAGATGCTCGTATTCCATCTCATTAGCTATAATGAAAAAACTAAATTATTAGTATTTGTTTCATGTACTTGTAATGCTTTATTCTATGTATCATTTTATGTAATAAACCTTTATCCAACATAACATTATCCTATATTAGTTCTTACATTTAATATCAACATTTTTCCTATACCTGAATTAAATCTGGACTGTGGAGAAGGATCAACCGTTGATGTAAATGCTGTATCGAATATATCTGCTAAAGAAGTAGAATTAGCTTCCATAGACTGAGTTATAGATTCTCCATGGTATAAGCTATTTTGTTCTTCAGCTTTAGTTTTACACCAAACATTTTCAGAACTTGTGCTTTCTTCCATCCTGTTTCATGTTTCATACTTGATTACTTAATATTTATATATTCAATACTTAATATATGATAATTAATTGTGTCTACTTTACACTATACTATAATTAAATATGATGAAAAGATAAAATCACTTTTTCAATGATAAAAGAATGTAGTAAAATATAAAATAGTATCAAAAACTGTATACTGAAATGAATATCTGTTATGCTAGACAAAAATATGCACATATTTTTTTCATTTTTTATTAATAGAACGTTTTTCTCATCCTTACATGAAATACGTTTCAAACATATAAAAATATTAGCCACCACTATAATAGCAAATAATTTCATAACACGTAATACGTAACAATAGATAGTAAAAATCTTTCCGAATAGTCTGTAAGTATCATAAGTGTAATTGCTTCTTGATTACAAAAGATATTCTTCAATCATCTTCAAAACTATATCTGATACAATCGGCGTTTTAAATACATTTTGTTAATCACTTCCTAAATATTTAGAACAACATAAATAAGGAACAACATCAAGCAGGAAAAGCCGCGTACCTTGCAATTTCCTCGATGGTTTTGTAAAACGATAAGGTTCTCTTCACCACGTCATTTTTATCGAGATATTTATTTTCTATACATCACTGTCATTTATGTCGTACTATCTATATGCATCAATATCACTCTTATACCCGGTTCACTAGGAATTTCAATAAACTTTTTAATCCATATGAAAATTTGTATATAATTAAGTTCTTGTGTCAGTAATAACAATAAAATCGAAAAAGGATTTACGTAGACTTTCTTTCAGTAATCTACATTTGCCAAACTATGATACCATCAATCGTAGCTTTCATTAACTACAATGCTCAGCTATAGGTGGTCTCCGTTGATTATGCAGCACACTACCTTTCCGTACAATAGAATTATTACATTTATTACAAATAATAATTGCAACACGAATTTAATCGTACATAAAGTATAGAGTAACAATTTTTCAAAAATTGTTCCAACTAATCCAATTTATATTTAAAATCTATGGACTTCATGAATGGTTCAGAATTGACGTGAATTAAACAAAGTTTTCTTCTTTATTATTGCCATCGCTTATGAGCAATATAACGCGTGACAATGTATTAATATGTGCCCATAACTTTCACGTTCTAAGCAAAAAATACCACATAGAAATAGAACTAATGTTTCTATGGATCTACCAGTAATCAAATCTGTGATATCCCATGCTTTGATTCAATCATAATTGTACAGAGATTTAAAACAAGTTTACTACAGAAAAGAACATTTATTTTAACCAATTGCTTGTTCTTGCAAAATTATGTAAATTAACTACTTTGAAAATTAGACTTAAATAAAGGCTTCAAGAAGTACTTGACCAATCATTTCGTTGTTCTACGTTCCTGACATTTGACAATTCCGCAACGATGTGCGGTGGGGTTGGGTACATGCGATAAGTGCACTTTGTCCGTATACATATTTTCTTTCGAACTTGACCTCGCTAGTTCTTCGAAGTTAGTCCTCTTAATGGTTGTTCTGTAATAATTCGATTTTATTAAGTGATCTTTTTTAAAAGAAACATTAGTTAAAAAATGGCTGTGGCTGTCAGGACGTTTTCCAAATTCACAGGTAAAACATGAATAATTGTTGGGTAGTTTCTTCAATGTTAATAAAAGGATCTTTGTACGTTTCGAAACACTTGAAATTTATTTGTATGATATTGCAAGATTGCACGCCCTATTCCCGTGTTTCGTTTTGAACCTGCTATAATTTCAAAAACTAAAAATACATCCTGGGTTCATATTAATGTTCCCATTATATAAGGATATGTATAATTATTCATAATTCACTCTTTATGGGGGAATTAAAATACAATTAATTGACTTTGATATGTAGTTTAGTTTTACTATAAATGAAGCATTATATAATTATGTATTAAATTTTTACTTCTTTCTTATATACATGTCACAATACATGTTTCTTAACTTTTTTTTTACTTCACATATGCTTTTTGCCACTCATATCTCATCTTTTTTGTTAACATCATATTGTACTGCTACTGGAAATCAATGGCTTATATGACTGTTGTACTACATCTCTGCTGTAATTCCTTATCCTGTCATAATAAATGTCAAATCATATGAACTTATTGGATGATGTTCATTCAGTGAACCTTGACCTAAAAGTTAAGAAATTTGATATTGTTCCTATAAATAAGCCAATGTTGAGACAATAGTGACATAAAATTTGCAATTACTGTACCTCATTACTTTTAATTTATTACTAAATATTAATTAGTAATTAAAGATAACTTGTTCTAATGAATGTCTTGATACAATGTCATGCACCTATGTTTTTCATAAATTGTTTCTTTTATGTTTCAGTTAGGAACTGTGGAGGTTTGTTACGTTCCCAAATAAGATTTAATTATACAGATACTAGAAAAAATTTAAAAATTGATTCCAATACTAAAGTAATATGTCAGGGTTTTACTGGTAAACAGGGAACATTTCATTGCAAACAAGCCATTGAGTATGGAACTAAAATAGTAGGTGGTGTTAGTCCCAAGAAGGCTGGTTCGGAACATCTTGGAAAACCAGTTTTTAAAACTGTAAAAGAGGTTGGAAAAGCTTTTCATTATATTGCCTAAATTTCATAATTTCTATCAAAATATCACATATAAAATGACATTAAATTTATAGATTGCATGATTTTTATTATAGGCTAAAGAAGCCACAGGTGCTACAGCAAGTGTCATTTATGTTCCTCCTCCAGCCGCTGCATCAGCTATTATGGAAGCTATAGATGCAGAAATGTCATTAATTGTATGTATTACAGAAGGTATTCCACAACATGATATGGTTAAAGTTAAAAGACGACTTTTAGAACAAAATAAATCCCGTTTAATTGGGCCAAATTGTCCTGGAATAATAGCTCCAGAGCAGGTATAAATATTATAAATTTATTAATATCTATGTATTAGAATTCCTACATTTATTTTATAATCTATTATTATCTCAGTGTAAAATAGGTATTATGCCAGGCCATATACATCAAAAAGGAAAAATTGGTATTGTGTCAAGATCTGGAACTTTGACATATGAAGCTGTAAATCAAACAACCCTTGTAAGTAAATAATACTTATTTCTTTCTCTTTTCTACTGTCTTAGTCTTTCTTCAAAAGTAAATTAAATTTGTTTTAAATTTAATCTTATTATCATTTTAAGACTGGTCTTGGGCAAACACTTTGTGTTGGAATTGGTGGTGATCCTTTCAATGGAACAGATTTCATTGATTGTTTGGATGTATTCCTTAAAGATCCAGAATGTGACGGTATTATAATGATTGGTGAAATTGGTGGTAGTGCAGAAGAATCAGCGGCGGAGTACCTCATCGAAAATAACACTGTTGGTTGCAATGATAAATTATTGGTACTTAACTCCTACCCTACCCTATCCTAATTACTGATCATTATTTTTCAGTAATCCTGATGCACTTCGTCCCACAAAGCATGTTTTGAATCCTCATCAATGTAAATTACTGTAAAATTAATATACATAGATCTTATGTATGTTTAACATATTTTAGGGTGGGAAGGCTAAGCCAGTAGTGTCATTTATTGCTGGTATCACTGCTCCTCCTGGACGACGAATGGGGCATGCTGGTGCGATTATTTCAGGAGGAAAAGGAGGCGCGCAAGATAAAATCAATGCACTAGAAAAGGTAGAACTAAATCCTAAATCTGTTTAATTTAATTTGGCCACGTTTATCACATACGAAACTATTTCCTATAGGCTGGTGTAATAGTCACGAGGAGTCCTGCGCAAATGGGAAACGAACTTTTGAAAGAAATGACACGTCTTGGCTTGGTGTGTAATTAAAGACACATGTCGCTATATATATATATGTAGTTTGCCTCATGTGGATGTATCTTCGTACAATAAATTTAAAGTATAAATAATGAGATCATCTAAAAAAACGAAACAATGCAACACATTGAAATGTGTGAATTCTTTAAATTGCTAACAACGCAATACCTATACTCATCGTCGTACGAAGTTGGCTGTCTACTTCATTCCTAAATACAAAACTTATGAAAGTAACAGGAAAATTTGTTGAAGAACTGAATTTATTTTAACACTACAGTGTTCAAAAGAATACTTTTATCGATATAGCTTTTATTTTAATGATAGCAAATGTCCAAAGATAATATGTAAAAAAATATTTAACAAGAACTGCCGTTGTTACTCATCATTTTTTTAACTTGCAAATTATGAATTTTTCTATGCCATTACACCATAATTTTAAGAAACCGTTATTTAAGCAATTCTTATTGTTGTAAATTATATCAAAGCTATATCTGTTATAACAAATAATTAAAACTGTTATATACTCATACTGTAACACATGTAAAAACTAAAATATATTAAATGACATCAATTAACCCTTTAATAGTTTATTGTTGTGTAGAAATAAATGTTATATTTGTTTTTAAATATTTCTCAATATATTTTTAAACTGAAAATCCCATTATTTGATCTATAAACTCAGCAATACGTTTACTTTTTTTACTGATAAATGGTTTTAGTTTTGTAAAATCCATTGTTTGAATAGTATCTAATAATGTTTCACAGGTACAGTAGTACAAATGTTCATCTTTATAAAGTTGCTCAGCTAATTCTAACTGATGATTATCCATTAAACTTTGATTTGTAACTACAATCAAGTTTTTTTTCCTTTCTAATGCATCAAGAATACTACCTGCTCCTGCATGACTTATGATCAGATCTGCATTCTCTATGTACTCATGTATGTTAAAACATAAGTTAAAATATTCTATATTGACAAAACCATAATGTAATGTACAATCAGGTACAAAAACAGTTTTACCAATTTGTAAAATCATTTCATTGTAGCCTTTCAATGATAATGCCTGAAAACAACATAATAAAAAATAAACGATTCTTTGTGATTTAAAGACTTGTGACAAAATGTATAAATTTTCATGTTATTATATTTACCTCTAAAATTTCTGAAGTGAGTACTGTTTTAATTAATTCATCAAATTTAGTAGTACCTACAGTAACAAACACTGTTTTCTTTGCTGTCGCCATTTCAAGTATAAATAAATATGTGTAACAGAACTCAAACTATAAAATATGCAAATTATAACAATTAAATAACAATGTCAAATCATTTGTTATTTATACATATAACTATGATTCCTGTTCACTACAATGTGTTTAATAATGCCATACAATAATGTCAAATTAGTGCTTCCTATAATTCAATTCACAGGAGAACATTATCTTCGAACAATACATTTTTGTTCATTCTTTACATGTCGCTCTCATTGGTTCAATGTGTTTTGTAATAAAGAGTAATGCACGCGCGCCTTTACGTTTGTAATGTCAAGAGCATATACCGAGTGGCCTTTTATTTAAAAGTTTAAACCTATATATTTGTAAATCATATTCTCGCTATTTATACATTATTGACCACCGTATATGGAATGATAAAATGATGAAGTCTCCCCACTAAGGAGCTTTTTGAACTCCCAACCTGCGCGAAAAAGATCCGATCATCTATTTCCTCGTGGTTTTGTTATGACCCGCGAATTTTGATAAAATATGCCGGCTAAACTGAAAAATAAAATTCTAACATATGAAGGTTGCAATTACTTGCGATATCGGTTGCTACTGTCCACATTATCAGGTAGACCAGTGCAAATAACAGATATTAGAATCAAAGATGATAATCCTGGACTTAGAGGTTAGTTTAAAAAACTTTTTATGATACTTAGATATTTAAAATTTACTAATAAATGCAACATGATTTATTGTATTTCCTTTCCAGAGTATGAAGTTAGTTTTATACGTTTACTGGATAAAGTTACAAATGGATCAAGGATAGAATTGAATGAAACAGGAACTAATTTGTATTATAATCCTGGTTTGTTACATGGAGGAGATATAGAACATGATTGTAGCCTACAACGAGGTATCGGTTATTATTTAGAAGGTATCATGATATTGGCTCCTTTTTGTAAAAAATCCATAGAAGCAAAACTGAGAGGCATCACTAATAACACAATAGGTACATACAAATAATAGTACAACGTGCAAGTAAAATTTAAAAATGAAAAATTACTAAACTTTATTTGTAATTTTTAAGATCCCAGTGTTGATCGGATCAAAGCAACTGCTGTACCTGTGTTAAAAAGATTTTTATTGGGTGACACTGAAGTTGTGTTTAATATTAACAAAAGAGGAGCAGCACCACTAGGAGGTGGAGAAGTTTATTTTAAATGCCCTGCTAGTCGTAATCTTAGAAGTATTCAAGTTAGTTTTATTTAAAATATATAATTTCTTAATAATAATATTACAATTTTTATCCAGAGTTATTTGTTTATAGTTTCAAAATAGTGGTATGGTAAAACGAATAAGAGGTGTTGCATGTAGCATACGAGTTTCCCCTGCTATTGCCAACCGAATTATAGAATCTGCTAAAGGTGTATTATTGAAGTTTATACCAGATGTCTACATTTATGCAGATCACTGTAGAGGTGCAGCTAGTGGCAAATCTCCAGGTATATAATGTTATTAAATTCTGTTTCTTAATGTATACTAAATATTTCATATAATTATAGGCTTTGGAATAAGCTTAGCAGCTGAAACAACAAATGAAGTTGTCTTTGGTGCAGAAGCTTGTTCACCTCATATGACAACAGGTTCTTTACCTTGTGTACCAGAAGATATTGGTAAAGAAGCAGCTATGAAACTAATTGATGAAATTTATAGGTAAGCAGAATTAATAAGAAACATAAATAATGTGATGGAAACATAATACACAATTGTATAATTCTAGGAATGGATGTGTGGATTCACCTTTCCAAGTTATGACTGCAATGTTCATGGCATTAGGGAAAAAGGATGTTTCTAAAGTTGTAACAGGTCCTTTAACACCAGCAATGTGAGTAATTATTTAGACTTATTTAAAGATAAATGTTAAATCTAAAAAAATCATTATTTCTACAGGATACAGTTTTTACGTGATCTACGAGATTTCTTTGGAATTGTCTTTAAAATTGATCCACTTAAAGAAGAAGATGAGATATTAGATCAAGTTGTTTTAACCTGCCTAGGTGTGGGCTACACAAACATAAGCAGACGGATATTATAAATATAATGTAAATATTTATATTTGTACTATATATAATAATAATTTTATAACACAAAAGTTTGTAAGTGAACTGGTTTAGAAGGCCATGCCTGGAAAGAACTCGACTTTAACGTGTTCCATAGATTTTGATAAGTTTTGGACCATTTTTTACAATCTAAATAAGTGATTTTTTTCGGATGCCTTATATTGCAATTATCATTTGTCACATTTTGATATTTGTCACAAGTTCGTAAAAACATTTTATATAAAGTTCTTCTTGTTACAAATAAATTATTACCTTTCTTTTTCTTCGTCGCACCTTGCTTCCTACCTTCAATTGCTATTTCAGTATCACTGTAAATTGAATTATACAAATATGATATAAAACTATTAGTGCTCGTATAATATGGAAACATAAGTAATAAAAATTTACCGATTTTTCACAGCGCACCATATTATACTTGAGGGACATGGATGTGTTCTCTTATGACTTTTCTGGTGTTCAAAAGAAATGTTACTTTGTACAACTTTTACTTTGTATGCATCGTTGTTGAATCGTTTATACAATCCACGTTCCATTGCTTCTAAAGAAAAGGGACAGTTACCTCCGACTATGACAGTTTCTATTTTTATTAAAGGTATTAATATTGATAAAAGTGAACCTTGTAATCCAAGAATATTCCATCTGAAATCCACATACAAAATATAATTATAATAAATTGTGAAAGCTTTGTACGTATGAAAAACAAGTTGTAACATTTTTACTTTGCTAGTTTGTCTGAGCAAGACAAGCTAAGGGTAGGATTTCCTCTTCCAGGTTTAGTGCGTAATGGTCCGACTACATGGTAATTTACTCCAGGTAGATAAGGATCACAGTATTTTTCAGATTTAACACATTTCGCTCCGGTTCTATATATATCCTCGATTAATTGTTCTTTCTTGTTTGTATCATTCGTTTGTTCTTCGTTGTTATAATTGCATTTCCTAATTTTTACTGGAGGTGCCTCATTTTCATAGAATTCTTTTAAAAATATGGAACAATCTCCGCAAGGTGTTTGACTCGTAAAGAAGTGAAACGATATTCCATTTTGCAGTGTAATTTTATTCTGATCATTCATTTCAAAAACATCACTTTTAATACCATCAAGTATTAAATCAATTTGACTATACAAATATCTTAAAAAGGCACGTCTAGCAAGCACTTCAGCGTGTGAATCGCTCAATCTACAACCTTCTTTGTATATCTCTGTATTTAATAAATCTATTTCTCCTAAACATTTTGTGCCCGTAGCAAGAGCTACTAAAAATAGCGAATTATCGGCTTTCTTTAATACAATGCCTGATAATACAGTCCATTCCCTTTCCGATGGTTTACCCGTTTTATTAAGTTTTGCATATTTTTCTATACAAAGTTGTGCAATTTGATCTGCAAAATCTTTCATGCTTTTATAAAATAATACAATTGTGCATTTAAATTAGATCAAATTTTTTCTTTCTTCACTTGTTTAATACACATTGGAAGGATCCCAAGTATATTTACACTGAGGCAGAGAAGATAAAGCATTCATACTTTCTTCATCAATCATAAAGTCTAACTGTATGTTATTTCTTATGTGTTCTTTCTTTACAGCTTTGGGAATAACACCTGAAACAATATTCTTAAATGTTATATAACCATAATATGTATTGGCAAAATAAATTATTTACCAATTCCTTGCTGGAGAGCCCATTTTAACAATAGTTGTGCTGGAGATACATGTAGTTGAGAAGCTATTTTTGTTACAGTTGGATCTTTTAAAAGACTAGTATTCTTACTAGTTCCTAAAGAAGAATATGCTTGCACATGTATGCCTTTCTCATTACAGTATTTAATTAGTTCTTCTTGACGATAATGAGGATGGCATTCAACCTACAGTGAATGTACCTTAATTTTATAGCAATGTACAAATAAAAATATATAATATTTATAGAGTTATCTTACTTGATTAACAGCAGGTAGTTCACCTCTCTGATCTTGTAACAATTCTTCCAAATGTCTTACTGTATAATTGGACACACCTATAGATCTTATCAATCCTTGTTTCTTCAAATTTACTAATGTACTCCAGGTCTTTGCTCTTAAGGCAAAGTTGTCTTTAGAAGTTTCTGGTATACGAGCAGCTGCTGGCCAATGAATTAAATACAAATCAATATATGTAGTGTTAAGTGCTTTAAGTGATCTTTGCACAGATTCTTCTATGCCTTTTGGATTTCCAAATTCAGATGGTGAAAGTTTAGTTGTTAAGAAAATATCACTTCTCTGAAGATTATATTTTGGTAATAACTTTGTTAAAGCATAACCAATATCTTCTTCATTTCTATAAACCACAGCTGTATCTATACATAACAAACAAATTGTGAAAAATATAAAACTTTGAAATACATTTCAATCTTACTTACAAACATCTAATGTACATACATACCGATAGATCGAAAACCTACTTTTAAACTTTCATCAACAACTACATATATTACATCTCTTCCCTGAATTTTATATGTTCCAACTGAAAAAGAAATATTCAAATAAATTTTTAAAACGAGGAATAAATATTGTGTTATGTTTTTATTAATCTTACATCCAATAAGAGGCATAACATAACCGCTTGAAAGTTGAACTTTTTGCATCGTTCCAGCCACATCTAAAAATTTCTAATACACTTACGCAAATGTATTATTTTTCATAAAATACCGACTGCTTTTGTACCTATATACGATTAATGGAAGTTTTACTTTTACTGACATATGTAGATAAAGTAGCGATTGAATATAACGATGGTACAGTATTATCTAGAAGCTCTGTACTGCACTTGACTTGCTACTAAATTTAAGTTGGTCAGTGACGTATTCGACTATTACAAGTTGCTCTATTTCATCTGCAGTTTATATAGTGCAACGATTATTAGTCGCATTTGTAAATAAGTGCATCGTACACTGTTATTAACAAATTTTGTATTGATAAAATACAGTATTTGTGTGTAACAGATAACTGAGGCTTATCCGAATGAAAAACACACGTTGATTGCAACCGGCTTCGATTTAATTCTCTATTATACTGTTAAACATTTGTAAAATCTTTTAATGTTACAATAATTTCATTTTTAAAAAACGACATCAGTGTATTATTTGATTAAATTGCCTTTTTCGTTATATATTATCAATTATTCTATATATTAATAGAGATTGTTAATGTTTCACAGTGTTGCGATATACGGCCTCAAAATTCAGTCTCAGTATCTAACGTTTTTTATTTTTGTAGTAATAAGTTTATTATTTTCCGTATTTGCATATGAAATGGCCTGGTCTGGAAGATTTCATGGGAAAAGTAACCATGATCTTATACAAAATCTTAAAAGTAAGTAGTGTTAATACATGTATTATAAGTTTTATTAATATTTGAAAATATTCAACTTTTGTAGGATCAAGAGTAATTAAATCTGAACGGGTTTATGAAGCAATGTCTTCTGTAGACAGAGGAAATTATACTCATCCCAGCTATGCATATGTAGATTCTCCGCAATCAATTGGTTATGGTGCTACTATAAGTGCTCCTCATATGGTATACATCTTTTTAAAAGAATTGTAATATACCATTAATATCACGTATATCCAAAATATCCAAATATTTTAGCATGCATATGCTTTGGAAATACTTGAAGATAAATTACGTGATGGTGCAAGAGCATTAGATGTTGGTTCTGGATCTGGATATTTGACAGCATGCATGGCAATGATGTTAGGTCCAAATGGATTGGCTATTGGTATTGATCATATTCCTGAACTTAAATCATTTGCTATTTCCAACATTGAAAGAGATAATCCAGAGCTTCTTAAAAGTGGCCGTGTTCAATTAGTTGGTAATTATCTTCTAAATATTCAACAAATAAACTTTTACTACTTTGGTATTAAAAATATTTAATAATCTAGTTGGAGATGGAAGATTAGGATATCCTGAGAAGGCACCATACAATGCTATTCATGTAGGAGCAGCTGCTAAAGAAATGCCGCAAGCTGTAAGGAATATTATTATTATCAATTAATGTATTATTTAATATACAATTTATTATGCCATTATTTTTGTAGTTAATTGATCAACTAGCTCCTGGAGGACGTTTAGTATTACCAATGGGTCCAGAAAATGCAGATCAAACATTAGTACAGGTTGATAAGACAATGGATGGAAAAATTCTGAAAAAATCTCTCACAAGTGTTGCTTTTGTCCCATTAACTAGTAAAAATAAGCAACATCCATCATGAGATACATGTATGCTCCAATAAGTGAGCATTTTTTCCTTTTGTGAATTTGACTAAGAGGACATACTAAATAAAACACATAACTTGAACTGCATATTTGCAACCAATTGTTTTAAATATTTAAAAAAGTCAGTCATGAGTCTAAAGTTATTTGAATACATTTTTGGTACTTTTCAATTATAATTTTAATAAAATGATACAATAGTTATTTTTCTCCAATGAAATGTATTATCTAGATTGAAAAATGCAACAAATCATGAGGATAAGAATAATATTCTTTTTATTTATTGATAATGCATATAATAAAGTACAAACTATTCTTGTATATCTTTATACTGTCTTTAATTTATTTTATATATAGTATAATTTACTTGTCATAATTTATTGTACTCTGAATACTTTGAGATAAATACATTATTAAAATGTATAATGACTAGAGTTACATTTATTTATACAATCAATTCATTCCCTATATGTTAGTATATATTTCAGATGTACATGTTACATATAATTTGACATACAACTGTTTCCATTTCATATGTAAAACAATTTAAATATTTATGGAATGGTCAAGTTTAATTACTTCAAGAAATAAGTAAAAAATAATTTACTATAACGTGTCAAACATTAAATTTATGAATTTATTACAGAGTATAAAACAACTGTACTATTTTAATAAGGTTGGACTATGTGTCCTGTGGTCCTAGTTTATTTCAAGTTCGTAATAGGCAGTGAGTTGAACGCCTACATTTTTTTCGTGGTTGTTTCTTTTATTGATAATGATTAAAGTGCTTTAACCATAAACAAACTAAGAGCAGCGCCTGATGCCAATCCCATACCAAGGAAAGCACCCATCATAGCAGACGCAATTTCTTTTTCCTGAGAATCTACAACCCTATTTTAAAATTTTCATTACAAACAGAATAAAATTTTAGCATATTAATATTTATAATACATTATAATACTTACGTAGGAATTAAAATAAATGTTAAATTACACAGATAACCATTACTAATGGCGAATACAATAGTTAATAAAATATAATAAAAGTCATTAGTGATATAAACAGGAAGATGATGTCTAGGTTGTGCATTACAAAACATAAGAGCTGGTATAAAGATTACTCTCGCAAGACTTAAAAGTATGACGTGCCACGGCTTATTTTTTGGCTAAAAATCCAGAAATGTTAAATTTATTAAATATTTTCTTAACTAGTATTACAATAAATGACTTCAAAAATGGTCTTTATACACACCCATTGTAAAATGCCTGATAATATTCTCCCAACATAATCACCCGAACTGAAAATGAGGTATGTCACCACAGGTACAAAATAGATATCTGAAAAATGTATATGAATTTCAATAATCTTACGATTATACATATCAAATTTAATATCGATATTTACCATTCCATGCATAACCTTTGCCTTTGTACTGACTTTCCACCAGCACAGTAACTGATGGACACACAGAAATTGATATAAAAAATACTAAGAATACACTAACACCATAATGCCAAATCCTTTTGACAATACGAGTATAAGATATTGTGGTGCCTTGAGGAAAGGTTACTTCTCCAGTTACAGAAAAATCTGTTTCTACGTTTGCTGGAAATCTTTCCACCATATGATGTTTAAAAAATGCCTAAATAGAAGGTATAGATACAATTTGTGTTATAAAGTTTAAATTTTCTGTTCAGTGTATGAGGAAGATTATTAATATATGTCTGTATCATTATCATAAGCTACTTATATGTTAAAAACATCTGTGCCATACATATCATTGTTACATATTCATTAAAATATTTGATTACTCACTGCTTTTTCCAGCATTACGTATGCAATTAAAGATAAAAACAAGATAACATCTCCAATAATGAAATATACTAGGCCTGAAAGTACTGGACTAGCACCAATCCAAAGAGAGCATACTTCTGTTAAAGCAGTAAAAATTCCTCCAAGTGCTTGACCACTTGACATAGCAGTTATATATTTTGGAGAAAAACGTCCAACAACACCCATTAAGCTACCTCCAAATATTGCACTTGCAGCTGAAAAAATAGATTAATATTATTCCATCAATTTGCTTGCTACAGTCTAATGGTAATTTAAATGTCATATATATATATATACCATTTACACATGCCACTGTTGTCAAAGTAATAACCAGAAATGTATTTTGCCCTAGAAATAAAATGAAAACTTTACTTTGAAAGAAGAGTGTATAATAACGTTTAATACTTTAATTTTTGTAACTTACATTTATCTGTATTAATTTTGACAAATATAGTTGTTACAATGAAAAAAAGAAGTATGATGCACTGTGAGCCCACCATTCTTATCCTCAGACGAATTCTATTATTTTACATATTTGTTGTATTATTAGAAAGTTAACATAGTTATATTATTATTATACAGTTGTAATATATAATACACTTACCTTTTACTAATAAATGCATTTACAATTAAAAATAATGTATTAGGTATTGCACTTGCTACACTTAAATATGAAGTAAAACTTGCTTGAAGATCAGTTTTCTTTTCCAAATTTTCTACATGAGTAAAATTGTGACTTTCCGTAAAATTATTCTGTATTTCTCTAAATTTATACATCCAATACTACAAAATGAATTAAACAAATATAAACATATATTACCAATAATATTAAATAATATGGTATATGAATTACTTACATCGTCTGCAGTAATAAAAAAACTCCAAGGAATTAATGTGTTCATTCCAAGTAAATAAAAAACAATGTATGCAATATTATACCTAAATTTAAAGAAGATACACAAAATAATTTAAATGTTATTTAAAAGTTAAGGGACATAAAACATATATGATGAATAAAAAATACCTGTCACTGGGCTCATGTTGTTTTAAAAATGGTTTTTCATCCGGAACAGAAATATTTGGATCATCAATTTCAGTTTCTAAGTCATCTTCAAATTCACTATCCGATCCTCCTAACAAAGGTCTTTTGTTGATAGGATACATGGCAAAACTAAAAACAAAGAACAAAATTTACAAAAATTGTAGTATGTATTAAATAAGATATAATATACATATAAAAAGTATACATGCAATAATATTAAATAATTTTGTACTTACAAGATTACATAGAAAATTGTCTACATAGAAATTGTCACTTGATGATGTATTCGCGCTTAGAACATAATAATCATTTACATTGTTGCAACATTAGAACTTATATCACTTCGTTTAAATGTTATCACATTTAACACATGTTGTAGTAAAAATCATGTTTAGCAATCCACACCTGGGAGGCGAATGATAATACTGAACAATACTTGTAACATATTATTGTTCTAGAGTCTTAAAAAGACTCGACGTCGTATATAAGGCATTTCCTTGGCCACCTGTGACTAAGCACAGATACAAATACTAAATACCATAGATTAGTATTATGATAATCCTACTGCACTTTTTCGTGTACTATAGTCATTTACATTCTAAATACACAAACAGCTGGTGTACATCATACAGTTCACAAAAGCAACGCGCCAATAGATGGTGACGTATTGTGAAAAGTATGTGACACATCGTGTAAAATTGTATATAATTGTGTGTACAAGGATTATTCTAAATTAAACTGTATACCGAAAAAACTTCAGTTTTACATTATACAGATAAAATCCACCTACTAACTGACCATATATAAGGGTATGTTTAAACGAAGCGAACTAATTTGCTTCAGCTATTCTTGCTACGAAAAACATCGAGCATGAACGAGCATTCTTTCACGCGTTCGATGATTATTCTCCGCTTTATAAAATCAATTTGATTACTAACTACTCAACAATTCATAATCATTTAGTCGATTCATAATTATTTAGTACACTGAATTTTAATACTACGCTAAACTAATTAGGAGTTCAGTAATTTAATATGACCGAACACAAACGAATATTCTTGCTCTTGTTCGTTTTGTTTGAACGCACCCGAATGCTTTATTTTTATCAATATATATATAGCACTATACATGTGCACTTAGTCCTATATCTGTATACTATATCACATCTTACCATTGATTAGACAAAAAGAAGAGGTTCAAATTCAATGTTATACCAGTTTGCATATTGACGCAGTGTGAGGACAATTATTTTGCAACGGAATCCAGTATATACATAGACTTTATGTAGATTATATATCTTAAAGATTATATTCTACGACTAACAAGATACAGATTTGTTATTTGTATATTAATGTAGTACATTAAGCAAGTCCGATGAGTGGTAAATGCGGTATTTATCGCATTTCAGCTCGTAAACTTTTACGTGATATGAACGTGTGATGATATTACGGTAAATTGCAAAATGTATTGTGCATTGGGAAGATGGTAAATCAATGTTTTTAATTAAGTTTTGACACTATTAACAAATCATACAGTTCTTTAATTGCAGTTTTTTGATAGTTTTTGCAGAAGAGATGCGGTAAGAGCTTTAAGCACGGGTGAGGTATCTACCGCACTTCGACCTTTTTACTTTACAGTTCACCCTGACCTTTTCGGACAATATCCTACACAAAGAGTAAGTTTTATTAACTACTATGACTTTGAGTAACCTGAAAAAACTACATCTTTAAAATGAAAGCGTTTTAAATCAATTAGGCGTCGGCAACGCAGTTTATTGTCTTATTATGTTTAAATGTATTTATAGAACAAAGGAAGTGCAATAATTGCTATCTATATGTGCATGTACATAAGACTTAGGTATAAATTTATCACAACAGAAGATTCATATCCATTTACTAATTAAGTAAATGATTTATTGAATGTAAATGAAATATTACATATTTGTTATTTTGTTTGTTTCAGACAGTAAATGAAAATTCTTTAAAACAATTAAGTTCTATCATAGAAAATTTGCAACAACATAGACCTATCAGACCTACTACTTTACCATTTTATTTACGATCAAAAGATGAAAAAGAAGTCAAAGCTGGTAAATTTACTTTAGTACAAATACAATTAAAAGAGAAGGATCTAAGGAAAACTATACTTTCGATTCTAAAGACGTGTGATTTGCCAACCACATTTGTGGATCAAATTCAGGAACATAAGCCACCAGATGGTGCAAATTATAAATCAAGATTTTGGCAAAGGAAAGGATATGCTGGAGAAAACATAGATTTTTCAGAATTAGAAGATGATCCCATTTATGCATCTATTATAATGAAAAGAAAAATTAATTTAGAACCAGATACTCTTAAGTAAGATTATCAATTTTTACTTGAACAATTACAATTTAGTTGAATGTGTTTAATTAAAAAGGTGATTACCATTAATTAGAGCATACTTAGAGAAACATATTAATGAAGTACACGTGAAGTTGGAAGCATGTAGACCGATGCGGGAGGAAGTACAAAAATTAGAAAAAATATTATGCACTGAATTAGGTTTAAAACATATTGTATGGGATTGTGGATGGAACATAGCTCACTATAGAGGATGTTTATTAGCTTTCAAGGCATTAGCAGAACATCATCCTGAACCAATGCAAGTACTACAAAACAGAACACTTGTTTTTGCCAATGATACAGGCATTAGTCTAGAAGGGAACGTTATGTTGAATTCAGGTGAAGTGAGACACAATTGGCTTGATGTAAGAACGAATTATTAAATTTGTATAATATTTATTACTTACACTTAATTATTGTGATATAATTAAACAAAAATTGTTATTTCTAACAGTAAATGCATTCTTTTTTTATAGTTAATTAAAAATATCCAGAAGTATGATGTGGTACTGTTAAGATTACCAGCTTTTGAGAAGGCAGTTTCACAAGTACTTCTTGACATTAAAGTTGGTCGACGGTGCGTAATACAACAAATTAATTGAATGACGGTAAGGCTCAGGGTACTCTATATGTGCAGGAAATTCATGCCAAAAGTAATGGTTAGTCAGTATGAACGGCAACTCCGACAACTTACTACAACCCTCTCGGATTACCGAGGTCGACGAAATTATCCAAAAGTCTGGCCAACAAATTTATCTACTTATGAGATTGTAATCGAAGCGTTAGTATTATATGTAGTACTTAATGTTTCTTGTATGTTTACTTTCCTTTAATTTGTAAGTATTTGATAAACATGGCTAGTTTA
Source organism: Megachile leachella (assembly GCA_963576845.1). NCBI lineage: Eukaryota > Metazoa > Arthropoda > Insecta > Hymenoptera > Megachilidae > Megachile > Megachile leachella. Next base: position 12,766,623 of record OY756255.1, read on the forward strand.
ACTTGTTTGTAAGTATAATATGGTACTACATTGAAATAGAACTTATATACTAAAATAAACTTTATTTTCAGTGAAGCAGGCCCTTTAATGCTCTCTCCTACTGGACAGTTTATAGTTCCATCTTCGTGTCCAAGCTTTCTTTTAGTAAATTTTATTACTGAAAACTTAGATGAAGCCACCAAGAGATTACATCACTATAATAAGTAAGATTGTTTTCTCAATATATTGTGATAGTGTTCTATTCTATATCTTATTTTGTTGCAGCATCAAATACGTCGAACGTGAACTTCATGATAAGGCTGTTAAAGAATTGGGTTTAACTGCTCTTAATAAAGATGACAGTATCACTCCAGATTTAATGATACAATGTTGCGAGCGTTTATTGTTGCACAAAAACGTTTTAGCTCCGTTGTTAGAAGGTGTCATGCTTTGGGTGACACATTATTACTCAGTCATGAGTGATGGTGTTTTATGCATACCATGGGATTGGAAACTTTAAATTTCAATATATAATTATAATTAATACAAATATAATTTGTTGCTATTTTCGATGATAATGCCAATTAACAACAAAACTATTTCCAAAAATTGTATGAATTATAATCAACTGATGATCTACAGATACATGTGATACAGAAATAGTACATATTTTTATGAAAACTTTACATATGGTTAGGAGAAAGAAGTAACTTAGTAAAAATGTAAATCATTTTACTATATTTTTCTCAGTACAATTAGTAACAAAAGTAATTTATTATACCTTGTAAAATATATCTGAATATTGCAATTGTTTTTATGTAACTAATCTTAGTGTTCTGTATAGCAATTACATAATTAAGAAATAGCCCAAAAAAAGAAATATTTTGTACAATCATGTAATTAAATAATAAATATGATGGAATCCATTGATCTGTGTGTTTGTATTTATAGTTAATATTTCACGATCAAATTTCTGAAGGGAAATTTCGCTAAAGGGAAAAAAGTAAAAAGGGTTGCGACCCCTATTTTTCCCGGGAGCAAACTATCTGCATAGCAAACGTCTGTTCATCAGGAGTCAAGGCCAAACATAGGGATGAAGAAGGTAAGGGTGGTATAGTGCGTAAATTTGTTTCAGGGTCGACCCACAAAAAAACCCCAATGGCGCTGACGTGACCGACTCATGATACATTCATAACATGAAAAAGCTTGGAACTTATATATATTTAATGAACTAATCATTCGATCACCAGCTAGATGCTGGGAGAGTAGTCCTGCGCTGTCTATCGGTCACTCCAGGTACTACTCAGTGATGGGCAGTCGTGAGATTTTATCTCACGCGAGAGCTTTCTGCGCATGCGTCAGCTGACGTCACAGCCTGCTATTAGTGCCGTATCTAGCCGGTACATGCAGTGGTGACTGATAAGAGGCACCTTAATGATTTTACATAATTTTTCAAAAATTCTTATAATTGCACTGTAAACTATGAATGTATAAGTTGGGTTAGATTACACTAGGCTGGGTTAGGTTAGTTATATATATGACTGTATAAAACTATACAACTATATATGTATGTATAGAGTGAATTATACAAAATTGCTCTGAATGTTCATCTCCATTTTCGTTTCCTCGATACATTTAGTTCCGTTAATAAATGTATACTTAGTAAATTGTGTAACTACTTACCGGCTGACGCATTATCGGTGGTAACTACGTTACCGATGTCGCGCGATTTGCTTGTTCACGACCAGTGCCAACCGTCACGCTTGCACCCGTCGCTCTCGCATCCGAGCTCGCGCTATTCTCGCCCTCTGATTGGTCAGCGTTTTTCATTAATAATTCAAAAACTAAGCTTAAACCAGTATTTTGGTAAAGGAAAAAGTTGTTCCGAATCACACCAGCTACCACCCCTCAAGAGGATTTCCACCTGAAAGCGAACACCCTGTATGACCAGATCTAAGTAGTATAAGCGCTTTATGGTGAGACCATTCAAGTAGTATAAGCGCTTTATGGTCAGACCATTCAAGTAGTATAACCGTATGATATGGTCAGACCTAAGTAGTATAGCCGTATGATATGGTCAGACCTAAGTAGTATTACCGTATGATATGGTCAGACCTAAGTAGTATAACCGTATGATATGGTCAGACCTAAGTAGTATAACCCTATGATATGGTCAGACCTAAGTAGTATAACCGTATGATATAGTCAGACAATTTAAGTAGTATAACCCTATGATATGGTCAGACCTAAGTAGTATAACCCTATGATATGGTCAGACCTAAGTAGTATAACCGTATGATATGGTCAGACAATTTAAGTAGTATAACCCTATGATATGGTCAGACCTAAGTAGTATAACCCTATGATATGGTCAGACCTAAGTAGTATAACCCTATGATATGGTCAGACCTAAGTAGTATAACCCTATGATATGGTCAGACATTTAAGTAGTATAACCCTATGATATGGTCAGACCTAAGTAGTATAACCCTATGATATGGTCAGACCTAAGTAGTATAACCGTATGATATGGTCAGACCGTCTGACCATATCATAGGGTTATACTACTTAGGTCTGACCATATCATAGGGTTATACTACTTAAAATGTCTGACCATATCATAGGGTTATACTACTTAGGTCTGACCATATCATAGGGTTATACTACTTAGGTCTGACCATATCATAGGGTTATACTACTTAAATGTCTGACCATATCATAGAGTTATACTACTTAGGTCTGACCATATCATACGGTTATACTACTTAGGTCTAACCATATCATACGGTTATACTACTTAGGTCTGACCATATCATAGAGTTATACTACTTAGGTCTGACCATATCATACGGTTATACTACTTAGGTCTAACCATATCATACGGTTATACTACTTAGGTCTGACCATATCATACGGTTATACTACTTAGGTCTGACCATATCATACGGTTATACTACTTAGGTCTGACCATATCATACGGTTATACTACTTAGGTCTAACCATATCATACGGTTATACTACTTAGGTCTGACCATATCATACGGTTATACTACTTAGGTCTGACCATATCATACGGTTATACTACGTAGGTCTGACCATATCATACTGTTATACTACTTAGGTCTGACCACATCATACGGTTATACTACTTAGGTCTGACCATATCATACGGTTATAGTACTTGAATGGTCTGACGATATCATACGGTTATACTACTTAGGTCTGACCATATCATACGGTTATACTACTTAGGTCTGACCATATCATACGGTTATACTACTTAGGTCTGACCATATCATACGGTTATACTACTTAGGTCTGACCATATAATACGCTTATACTACTTGAATGGTCTGACCATATAATATGGTTATACTACTTGAATGGTCTGACCATATAATACGCTTGTACTACTTAGGTCTTACGTGCGAAAATTATAATATCAGAGATACAATAAGAAAGAAATGGATTTTATTTTGTTAACATGCAAAGATCTGATAAAAGTCGAGCGGTATCTTTTTCCTTTGCTCTTGCAACAAATATTAATATAATATAATTAATTAATTAATTAATATAATAACAAATATAAATAAAATAATAATCATTAATAAATTAAATTATTAAATAATTTAATAGTCATAAATAAATAATATTACTTTTATTATATATAATCTGTTATATTACTTAACCATTTTATTCTCTTTCCTGCAATTTTCTTCAGATTTATTTTTTTTCCTCATTAGGGCCTAATGATACCTTATATTTGATCAAACTGTATACGCTACTGAGAACTTCTGCGAATAGCTTACTGCGCATGCGCTGAGACTGCCCACCACTGGTACTACTTGTCCAAACTTAGAATGCGTGGGTTTCGAACCCATTGAAGAAGTGAAGAAAAGGCGTAGGTCGGCCAAAAGCCTAGTGTCAGGAAACGTCATATATACCACGAAAAACATTAAAAATGCCGGTCCAAAAGGATTCGAATATCGTGAAAATCGCCGTCCAGATGACGGAACAAGTGCCACAACTTATTGAGTTTAATCAAAGGCAACCACTCACTGGGATTATTCAGGTATTTAGAACAAAATATATGATTGTACTACCCCTCTGTCCACCTTGTTGTTTATCTTAAAAATTATTGAAGTATGACTAAACTGAGGTAACATTTTAATTTTTAATAGGAACTGTGCAATGGATGGGGTCTTTCTGACCCTGAGTCTTATTCATTACAATTTTCTGAAAGCAATAATCAAAATTATATCACAGAAAAGAATCGTAATGAGGTAAAGAATGGTAGTATTTTAAGATTAGAATTTTCTCCTTCTAAAACTGCTCGTGATATTTTAACAAAACTTAATAATGGGACAATGGAGGAAAAAACTGCAGCCTTGCAAAAACTAAGTACTCTGAGCACAGATATGACATTTGCATTAGAATTTATTAATAAGCAAGGATTACACTTAATTATATCGCAGGTAATATACAATGAACTTTAATAAATCATCATTTATACAGCTTTATTTATAAAATATATTCTTTTATAGGTAGAAGGTGAAAAATATAAAGGTAATGCACTTGCATATTCGCTTCAATCATTTGTGGAACTTATGGATCATGGAATTATTTCATGGGATATATTGGAAACACCTTTCATTAACAAAGTAGCAAGCTATGTAAATAATCAGGCTGTTACACAAGATACCAGTATTATTGAAGCTTCACTTAGTATTCTTGAAAATATAGTATTAAATTCTTCTGGAAAGTATGGACAAGTTGAAAAAGAAGTGACTTTTCCCAACTTAGTAATGCATCTGCAAAGTATGCGTCCACAAATCCAACAGAATGCAATAGCTTTGATAAATGCATTATTTCTTAAGGCTGATTTATCTAAACGTAGAGCTGTTGCTGCAACTCTTCAATCTAAGCAAGTTAGGAATGTTTTCCTAACGAATGTCATACAGTCCACTGGTCAAGTATGAAATATTATTGCATCTACCATTTTATTAATGTACATGAAAATTTATTAAATTGTATTTCAATGTAGGTTGGTGCAGAAATGGCTCATCAGTTATATGTACTGCAAACATTAATGTTAAGCTTGTGGGAACAACGTATGATGACAAAAATGGATCCTCAAGATCAAGATGCACATGATAAGATTAAAGAACTCAGAAGAATTGCTTTTGATACAGAAGGTGCAATAGGTGGAGATGTAACTGCTCGTAAGCAGGGACTCTTTGCCAAAGATTATAAAAAGTTGGGCTTTAAATATGATATTAATCCAGCACTTGATTTTACGGAAACTCCCCCTGGAATGCTTGCTCTAGATTGCATGGTTTATTTTGCACGCAATCATACAGAAGCTTATACCAAAGTTGTTCTAGAAAACTCTTGCAGAGCAGATGAACATGAATGTCCTTTTGGTAGAACAAGTGTGGAACTTGTCAAATTACTTTGTGAAGTAAGTAGCACAAAATAACACAAAATAATTATTTAAATCAGCATAAATTATTAGTTAATTTAATTAGGTATTGCGAATTGGGGAAGCTCCTAGTGAACAAGGTCAATCATATCATCCCATGTTTTTCACCCATGATCACCCATTTGAAGAATTTTATTGTGTATGTATTGTTCTTTTAAACAAAACCTGGAAAGAAATGAGAGCAACCACAGAAGATTTTGTAAAAGTATTTTCTGTTGTAAGAGAACAAATTACTAGAGCACTTCAATTTAAACCCACGGGATTAGATAAATTTAAAAACAAGTTACAACAATTGACATATTCAACGATTACCAATCTTTGGCAACAAGAAAGAACTAGCAGAGAGGAATGGGAAAGTCATGCAAGACCAATCGTCGAACTTAGAGAACAAATTACACCCGAAATTTTAGATCTTATTCAACAGCAACGTTTAGGCTTTTTGGTAGAAGGTACCAGGTTTATGAAATACAGTGCTAGAGGACAGGTACTTCTTTAATTTCGTAAAATTGTAATGGACTGATTTATTCTCAATAATTTTGAATTTGTAATACGTACTTTAATTTTGAACAGAGAATTAAGGACAAGTTTTGGTACGTTCGGCTTTCACCAAATCATAAAGTATTCCATTATGGCGATTGCGATGAGAAATCAGTGCCTACGATAGACGAACTCCCTACAAAATTAGCCGTTGTCGAAATTCGTGGTTTACTGACTGGCAGAGATTGTCCACACATGAAAGATTTACAGCGACGCAAAACCACACATCAGTTAGCGTTCTCCTTAATTTTGGATTCTGTAGAAGTTTCAAGCCTAGATTTTGTTGCACCTGATGAACAAGTTTTCGATTATTGGACCGATGGTATTAATGCTTTACTTGGTAAGTAATATACGTTCTATATGTATTATGCGATATTTTCTTTAAACATAAAAGTGTTTATGTACAGGTAATAGAATGACCAGTAAAGAAGCAGAAAATGATTTGGAGACATTATTATCTATGGATATTAAATTGAGACTCTTAGACGCAGAGGGTCTCGATATTCCCCAAGAACCACCGGCTATTCCGGATCCGCCCCCAAATTACGATTTTTGCTATGAATTAAAGTAAACGTTTTCTTTTACATTCAAGAATCGCGCGAGACTTCATTTTAGACAAAAAGTTTTATACAAATGAATCATTTTTAATACTTCTAGATTAGTATTGTTTATATACAATACATAGAACTTAATTATATAGAGTATACGTTTAAGTATATTTTAATTATATTAAAAGACGCAGTACATTTTACCAAAGATATATTTTACATTTTACAAGTGCAAATTATATACATTGTTTTGAAAATTATTTGTATATATCAATTTGATACTTATACAATGATATATCGATTTTATATTATAACGTTAGTAGATATCGGAGAATTAATATTATTTACAATTCCATTTACAAGACTATATTTAAAATCATGTTCAGTCAATTTTTTAGAAATTTATAAGTATGATCTTAAAGGTGTAATAAATTTTTTTAATGTAAGTTAATAAATTATTTATTGAATCATTATGTTGTATGTTTAATATTATATATAAAAAGCGATAATGTTAAAAGGCATTGATAAGTTGAGTGCAGATATTGTATAATTATGTAATTGTATAATCATATTTTTATTTTTAGAAGTGGAATATTGCTATTAAAATAGTGATTTTGTAATAGCTCACATGATATCTTCTGAAAGTATTTGGTAATTTTGAGGATCATTTGCCTGGTGATTTGGAGGGCAAAGAAAGAACTCGATAAAATTAAGAACAGGACCTCTGCTAAATGGATTCAAGTATCTTCCTTTCTTATCTCTTAAATATGAATATCGTTTATAATTAAACATTTCGTTCGTTGTCAAGTTCATACAAGCATGTAATACCTACATAAAAAAATTGTTAATTACGGATTCGGATGACTACCGTAAGTAATAGAAAATTATATTTATAATTACCGAAGTGCATGTTAAAATCCATCCAAGTCCACAGAACACCAAAGCTTCAATTACACCCAATACATATAGTAATTGGATTCCTTCAATTGCCATACAGTAGCAAGCAAAGTAAATTGTAAATGAACAATTTATTGCTATGCACATTACAAAGAGGAAAAACCACATTCTGTAATAATGATTTGTTAATAAGTAACAACCATCCAGATATAAGCTGTGTATAATTTTATAATTTACCTGTTTCTTAAACCCACACAGTTGTATATAAATGGACAATGGTGATCAAAATATGTAACACATCTGTTACATATCCTGCAATGCTTAGCTCTTAGTGGTCTAAAACATCTACAACTGTGACATAATCGAGATAACAACACATTTCTTTTCTTCCACTTATCAAAGTATGGGATCTAGAACAAAAATAATTATGTGCATATCAAATTGCATTGTATTTGATATTACACAAGATCAACATTGTAAAATAGTACTTGTTTAATTGCTCTGTAATAGGTTTCGCTGTTCTGTGGTATGTAACCAGGGTCTCTTCTGTTTGCTACAATCCATGAAATCCACATAACAATATTCCAATAAATGAAGCAGTAATGACTACCGCGCAGAAGATTCCACGTTAACGGGATGCATTTTAATAAATACATTGGATATCCCCATAAGAGGACAGATATCATAAATAATAATATAGGACCTTTACTGTTCCCAGCACCACCGAATAATAATGCCCTTCAAGATAATTAAACGTTAATATACGAACAAAATGCGGAAGATACGGAAGATGAAAATAATACAAACCAAAGTTCATTGATAGGTGGAATCCATCTAGACCTCCGTTTCTGTTCAGCTTGAAGTATCCTTATGATTTCCGAATGTCTATGACTTTTCGCCAATTGCAATGGTGTTTTACCGTTCTTATCACGGGGTTCCAACTCAATTTTACTCTTCTCACACAATATCTTAACGCAACTAATATTACCAGAAAGACACGCCAAGTGCAATGGCGTAGATCCAAAATAATCTGGCTTTTGTAAATCTACTCCACTGTACATAAGTAACCTTATCAATTCTGCATGGCCTTTATACGCAGCCCAATGAAGGGCTGTGTCACCGTTTATATCCGTCAAGTGTCCTAACGCACCGGACCCTAATAAAAATGCCGCCGTTGCAAATTTTCCGAACATACAAGCAGTCATCAGAGGAGTTAAACCTTTAAAATCTGCTGCATTAACAGCAACTCCCGCCTAAAACAAGTTCGTGAGATATAGTTATCATTTTTCTATACTTTACTTAACTTAAATACCTTCAGTAACAGTTGAACTATCGCGCTATGGCCTTTTCGGCAAGCCCAATGTATTGGTCGTGGTCCTTGAGTTCCGAGACAAGAAAGATCTACTGGTCCATTTCGTTCTATCAAGTATCTCATTACCTATCAAGTATAACATTATTTAAAAAATATACTAATTGACACATAAATATTTTTTAAAAATAATTATATAAACTAACTTCAATATTTCCATCCAAAGCAGCCCAATGGGCAGGAGTATATCCCCATTCATCCCTTGCGCTCAATACGCTTAAACCATTCTTCTCTACTAATTCATCTACGGCCGTAATTTCCCTAAATAAACATATTAAATTTTTCTATTATTTTTTAGGTTAATCTCCTATTATACGGATGAAATGTTAAAGTAATCTAACCCGGATCTAAGAAGTTCAAAAATTTGTTTGGTTTCATTAGATGGCGTTTGGCCGGGCGCTGTTTCGTCGGCATAAATATTATCATCAGGGCCATTTCTCTGCTGCAATTCAGAACCCTTAGTAGATCTATGATTTTGATGAGTGGTGCTAGAAATTGGAGTATTTGGTAGATGCCCGACCATGTCGGGATCGGGACTTAATTCCCATACGGACCTTGCTGCCCCGGGCCCCGTTACAGGGCTTACAGGATACACCTGCAAAGTTCAAAATATTTGTATAAAATTGTACTTATTAATTATTAATCAAATGTTAAATTTAAGCTGTCATATTCTTATATCACAAATGTATCTTTACCCGCCATGCATTTGAAATTTGGCGCTAGTTTCGAAGGCATTTTAATTACATTTATGTAGGTTGCTCACTTGTCGGATATAGATATTACATTTTTCAGTTTTTCGGTATTGAGTTTATTAAGTTTTTATGTAATAAATATATTCTTGTAGCTTACCTTACAAAGCGTTGCGAGTTCCGTATTTACTCGCTCGTCTTCGGAAGGTGTCCTAAAGGATGCGCCCTGTGTTGTCCCACCTTCCGAAACGGTTAGTCACAAAGAAACATTTGGTCCTACCATGTTTTCCAATTTCCTTTTTGTTGAACACCTTTTTATTTATTACAGTAAAGTCAGAAACAATACCTTCCGTACACGGCAATTTGACTAGTTAACAGCAGCAATGTCCGCATTTCGAAATGAGACCATAGCTACGTGATATTGCGCATTCAAATCAATACTGTAGTTGAATGAACGCCTGCGTACTAAAATCATATAAAATGTCAAACTTCTGCTACATTTTTTAAGTATAATTACAATGTAACCACATCATGAGTAATATTTATTACAATTTTTTAACCTCAACATTTTATTTTACTGTACCGTTTTATCTTCGAAAGCAATGATAACAATCAGGTCATAAGACATAGTATATAAAAGATATTACAATTTTGTGTATGTCGTACCGTGATCTAAATTATTAAAATAGTTGAAGTGTATTATGTTTTGTAATTTCTACATTTTTTAGAAAGCGCATAATTTCATTTTAAATTTGAGTACTATTTGCTGGGCAGATGGCGTTGAAGGAGCTTATTTCATTCTGCTTCGTGATGTATAAATAAATATATATATTTACATACACAAAATGAAATTTATTTGTGTGCAGTTGTGTTGAATAAAAATTATTTGGAATGTATATAAAATATAATTAAGTTTCATTCATTAATCGAACATGGCTCCAACAATTCAGACTAATGGTAATGCCGCCGAAAGAGATAAACGTGCGGTTAGGCCAGCAGAGAAAAGGTAAGGATTAAAAACCTTAACCTTAAAGTATTTAATATAATCGTGTCCTTTGTAACATTTTTGTTTTAGGTCTGAATTAATCTGTAGAGTTAAATATTGTAATACTTTGCCTGATATACCGTTTGATCCAAAATTTATTACATATCCTTTTGAATCCACACGGTAAGTTTCATATGTTTATGTATCAACAGTGTTTTGGGTAATTTATAATTGAAGAATATTTCTAGATTTATTCAATATAATCCAACCTCATTGGAACGTAATTATAAATATGAAGTATTGACAGAACATGATTTGGGTGTGGAGATTGATCTTATCAATAAAGATACATATGCTGGAGATGTGAATGCACAGTTAGATCCTGCTGATGAAAAACTCCTGGAAGAAGATGTTCTTACTCCACAAGATTCTAAAAGATCCAGACATCATGCCAGAAGCGTGTCTTGGCTTAGACGTACTGAATATATTTCTACAGAACAAACCAGATTTCAACCACAAACTGTTGATAAGGTTGAAGCTAAAGTTGGTTATAGTATTAAGAAAAATTTCAAAGTGAGTTAATATACTTATATTTCTACTGTAATTTTATATTTTCATTGCATGAAATTTTATTTTCATACTCATACTTTTAGGAAGAAACATTATATATGGATCGTGAGAGTCAAATCAAAGCTATAGAGAAAACATTTGAAGACAATAAGAAATCAATAGAAAGACATTACAGTAAAGCAAATGTGGTACCTGTAGAAATTTTGCCAGTATTTCCTGACTTTAAGGTACATAAGAACAATAATCTTTATTTTAAATAATTAAAATATTCACACTTTTCTATAGCATTCTTGTGTATTATTTGTAGTTATGGAAATATCCCTGTGCACAAGTTATATTTGATTCTGACCCAGCTCCAACTGGACGTTCTGTGCCAGCTCAGATTGAAGAAATGTCTCAAGCTATGATTCGGTAAATTATATTTTGAAGTCACTTGTTTGCAATGTGTACAAAAAATATAATAACTTGTGTATTGTTTCAGGGGTGTAATGGATGAAAGTGGTGAACAGTTTGTAGCATACTTCTTACCTCTAGAAGAAACCTTAGATAAACGTAGGAGGGACTTCACAGCTGGAATTGATTATGCAGATGATGAAGAATATGAATATAAAATGGCTAGAGAATATAACTGGAATGTCAAAAGTAAAGCTTCAAAAGGATATGAAGAAAATTATTTCCTTGTTATCAGACAAGATGGGGTATGTTGAATATTATTTATTCAAAATAATATATATTATAAGATATGTATAATTTCAATCATTAATCGTAGGTGTATTATAACGAACTGGAAACGCGAGTACGTCTTAGTAAACGCCGTCAAAAAGTTGGTCAACAACCGAATAATACAAGGTTAATAGTTAGACATCGACCTCTGAATGCTAATGAGTTTAAGATGCAAAGGTATAGGGAGAAGCAACTAGAACCACCAGGAGAAGAAGATGAAGATGAAGAAGAGGAAGAGGAGGAAGAAGAAGAACCTCAACAAGAGGTTGAGAAAGCAGAAGAAAGAGGTTAGTAATTTTCTTAATTTTATTAATTTTATACAATTTGTAAAATAATTTATAAAATGATTATTTGTAATCTTTTTTAGAAGGATCCGAAAATGAAGGTGAATCTAGAGCTTCTTCTCGAGCCTCTTCTCGAGCATCCAGTAGAAAGTCACGTTCTCGTTCAAAGTCTGGTTCAAGATCAAAATCCCGTTCTCAATCACCATCAAAATCTCGTTCTCAATCGCCATCGAAATCGAGATCTGCTTCTCGCTCCCGCTCTGAATCGCAATCCCCTTCTAGATCACATAGTAAATCGAGATCAAGATCCGGTACACCACAATCTAGAAATTCTTCGAAATCAAGATCCCGCTCAAAATCAGCTTCAAGATCTCGTTCTGGATCACCAGCTAAATCTCGATCTGGATCTCCAGCTGAGTCTAGATCTGGATCTCCAGCTAAATCTAGATCTGGCTCTCCAGCTAAATCTCGATCAGGGTCTCCAGCTAAATCCAGATCAGGATCTCCAGTTAAATCTCGATCGGGGTCTCCAGCTAAGTCTAGATCAGCATCTCCAGTCAAATCCCGATCTGGATCTCCAGCTAAATCTCGTTCGGCATCTCCAGCGAAATCTCGATCTGGATCACCGTCAAGTTCAAAATCTAGGTCAAAATCGAGATCTGTTTCAAGATCAAGATCAAGATCACCTAGTGGTAGCGGAAGTGGTTCTGGTAGTGGTAGTGGATCAGGCAGTGGTAGTGGTGAAAGTGGTTCCGAAAGTGAATAAGTAGCAATCATTATGACGAAAGAACAATTGTGGTAACACTGAAAAATAATTGTAATTTTAAGGTTCTATTTGTAAGTAACTTACATTTTGTAAAACTGTTTATGGTTTATCAGATTATCATTATTACGAAAACATTCGATCGTTATATGTACATAGTACCTGTAATATAAGGTACGGTTACAGTGGAATCGAAATATTAATTTTAATAAAAAAAGACATTGTATCGATAATGAAGATTACGTTTGTTTACAATGTGTTGTCTATAAAGTACAAAGAAGTACCGGTAGAGTGCAGTCCATGTTCCCTCGGTATATCACCTGCAAGCATTGCATCATCTACATGACGTATCTGAATTGTGTTTTACAGTGATACCTATGGTAACTTGCTGGCAATTACAGTGTGAATTTTTTCAGTTTTAAGAGCTTATTTAATGAGATTGAATGTAAATATTTTCATAAAACATAAAGGTGAGTAAATTGGATTGTATAAAACACGACATCTTTCATCATTCAATGATGTTTCACAAACTTAAACGTTTAGAGCATATTACGTGTCCTAAAAACATTGACCCTGATTTATGAGACGCACTATTCAATGTATGTTTGTGTATGTTTGTAGTAGTATTATTGAAGTATAGATTTACATAAACATTATACAGCAAGTAATTAACTATAATTTAAAAAACTGATTTACTACACATTTTAGTTAGAAATTTAATATACTTTTTGTAAGTTGAATAATTCGATAAAAGACAGTACGTATAATTAACGTTTTTATTACTGATATAATGATACTTATAGTATGCATAAAATTATTAGGTTGTATTTTATAAATTTAATAAAGATGTATTAATTTTGGAGTTTTGTATAATGACTGATTACAGATGGCTCCAAAAAATAAAGAAAATAGCACATCTGCAAGTAAAAGGAAGCGACAAATTTCAGAAGAAGAAGATGATGAAGACTACAGAAGGCGCAGAGACAGAAATAATCAAGTAAATTTTGGTTTGATAAGTTCATCCAAAATAAAGAGTATACATTTATATGACTCACTAATATTAATATATTCTGCAGGCTGTGAAACGTTCAAGAGTTAAAAGTAAATTACGTACTCAGCAAACATTAGAACGTGTAAATCAGCTGAAAACAGAAAATGAATTGCTCGAGGAGAAAATTAAAATGCTCACAAAAGAACTAGGATTTTTGAAAGACCTTTTTCTTGCACATGCAGGTATGTATGCTATTTTACTGTGTTGATGAATCCTTTTTGTATTATACTTATAATTTTAGGCTCAAGCCAACATTCTGTGAATTTTCAAGACATAGATCTGAATGCTCTTCTGGCTGATGATACAAAACCAGAAGAACAAACAAAACAAACAGCTAAACCATAAGTTACATGTAATGCCACGTGAAGGAAGTAACGTGGTAATGATTATATCTGAGATAAAGATGTGCTTTGGTTTGTCCATTTCTAGCATAAAGTTAGACATCTTGGAACGATGTCTACTTCCAATTGACTTGTAAGAAATTTGAGGCGCTTAAAATCCTGATAAGTGCAAGGAGATGCATTTGAAATTTACCATTATTGGTACATGATAAAAGGAGATTCAAAATTGCAAACAGAGGCGAATAATGCAAAAACAAAGAATCTATGTAAAGATTTAAACAATCTGAGATGGAAAGAAGTACAATATACATATATAACTTTAATTATAAAAAAATATAAATTTTGTTTATGATAATATAAGAAACATGAAACAAGTTGTGTGTATAAAGGAAAGGAATAGTTGAGGATCAAATGTCCAGAATACATTTAAATGTATTTACGGCGAAAAACGATTTCTTAGAACACTTATATATGTTGTAAATATGTTCATAATGGAACAGTTTAATCATTCCAATATAATATTTTTATGTATTAGCACTTAAATATTTTACTTTTTCTAAAGAAATAGTTTGATAATTCGTAAAATGACAAGTAAATTTTATATGTATAAATTCTATATTCTTAGAATAACTATATGATTTATACTCTCAAAGCATTTGTGAAATGTTAAGAGTATTTTTAAGCGGAATAAATAAACTTGATATATATTAGACAAAAGTATGTAAAAACTATTAGTATTTATTTACGATAGGATTATCAAATATTTTGAAAGATTGCGCATCTCGGTAAAGTCAAGTCCTACATATTTTCCCTAGAAAAACGCCTGTCATCCTTCGGTTACTAGATTCAGGCATGAAGAATAATGAATTGTTCTTTTCTTCTAATGTTTACTTGCGAGGGTAAAAACAATTTGATAGTATATGTAGATCAAAAGGAAAGTTAAATATGGGAAAAACAACGAAAGTAGTTGTTTGTGGAATGAAAGGAGTAGGCAAGACAGCGTTATTGGAACAGCTCATATATGGAAACGTCAATGTCAAGACAGTAAGGGTTTAGGTTATGTTTGTATACAACGTACTGCAAAATAACACATTCCCGTAATATACGATGATTT
The DNA here is from genome assembly GCA_963576845.1 of Megachile leachella. Classification (NCBI taxonomy): domain Eukaryota; kingdom Metazoa; phylum Arthropoda; class Insecta; order Hymenoptera; family Megachilidae; genus Megachile; species Megachile leachella. Next base: position 12,781,955 of record OY756255.1, read on the forward strand.
GTAAATTTATTTCTTAACATCAAATTAAATCATTATAGTACAATTAACATTTTATAATATAACAGGAAATTCATCCAACAATCGAGGATATTTATGTTGCGAACATAGAAACAGACCGTGGTACTAAAGAAAAAGTACGGTTTTATGACACAGCAGGACTAGAATCTCTTCAGAGTAATGCAAATAACCAGCAACTACCCCGGCATTATCTTGGTTTTGCTGATGGTTATGTATTAGTTTATGATACTGCGAAGCCAGAATCCTTAGATGTACTTTTCCCATTGAAGAAAGACATTGACAAAAATAAAGATAAGAAAGAAATAACTGTGATCGTTGTTGGAAACCGAACAAAAGCTGAAGAAGATTCTCACAGTTTGGAGAATACAGCGAGTAAGGCTGCAAATTGGTGTACCAGAGAAAAACTGAAACATTATGAAGTAAATGTTATGGACAGAGTTAGCTTGTTCGAAGCGTTTGTTCATCTTTCTTCTAGACTAAATCCTCCTACTAATAAGAGTACCTTCCCACAATTGAGTATGGGTAGAAAAACTGTGAAAGTAGAAGGACCTTAATACGTATATTAATATTACAAGTCACTTTTTGTTAGAAAATAATGTGTGATAAAGTTATATAATTATAGACCACTGTAAACTGGTCTGTATTGTACTATTTTTAAGTTAACATGACAATTTCATGTTTTAGAGCGTGCGAAACAATTGTAATCTCATGTGGGAAATTCAAGGTACCAGATGTACATGACATTGGCAGCAAATGTTAGTCTTATTTATTTGTGATTTGTCACTAGTATTATCAGTTATCAATTTCGATGGCATTTATGTAATTATTGATATTAACTTTTTTATTAATATGCTCAAATTATTTTTATCAAAAATAAGTATACGTTATACACGTATTATGTACTTAAAATATCCGTTTGTTTAGACACTAGTAATACTGCGTAACGCGGTAAATAGCTTTATTAATCTAGATCTGGTCCTGTTCTTCGTTTTGTTCCTTTTTTGTACTTAAAGCTATTATCTTCGATAAATTAATGTTAAATTGCAATTTGCGAGTTTTGTTTTGCAATTGCACGGAATTCATAAAGCGTATTTTTATGTACAATTATTGAGTCATTTCACCACTCTATCGGTTTCAGCAGTTTTCTCAAAGAAATGCTCGTTCCAAACACATAGTCCCATATTTTACTACTAATACCAAAACCTGAGAAACAGAATACCATAATTAAGAAATACATTTGTGAAATGTTTTGTGAATTATATAAAAGAATATTACCTAACTCATGATGCGAGAAATGGTGATAGTTGTGATTTCTTTTCAAATTATAAAAATACGTTCCAAACGTCGGCGCACCGTGATGTAAATAGTAATGAGTTAAGTCGTAACACAAATAGCCTAAGGATAAATTATTTTATGTTTAAAATATGATTTATTAATAAAATAAATATAAGAATATTGTTATAGTACCTGTCGCTGTACCCGCAATAATAAAATAAACCATCGCTGGTGGAAAAAGTGTTCGATACAAGGCTAATACTAATCTCGTCGTTAATAATCCTGGAAAGGGGGGGAATACCAATCTTCTGTCATCGAATGGTGCCTAAAATAACGCAACCCTTATATTTTTAGTTACCATACGAAATTAATAGTTTTACCTTGTGATGAATGCCGTGAAGTAAAAAATGCAAGGAAATAAGTATCTTCGAGTTAGCTGGTGGTTTAAAGTGAAAGAGTTTGCGATGCAGCACGTATTCCATCACGGTCCATAAAAATAATCCGAACACGTATGAAACGACAGCTTTGGTCAATAGATTTCCTAAAAGTTTCAAGATTAATTGTTAATTATGAAGCTTAACCGCGTAGAAAGCTTTAGTTTCAAATTCAAGACTTCACAAACTCTTGAGCCTTGGAAGCTCGGAGCACTTAAAGCTTGGAATGCTTCAACCTTGAAACGCTTTCAGCTCGAAACGTTTCAAATTTAGAATATTTCAAACGCTTGTAAATTTTGTGTCTACACATATGGTCCCCATTATGTCAGATCGTATTTCCGTAATTCGTATTTTTAACACAGATTAAGTTTATAGTTTCCATAATTCTCTAAAGAAAAGTTGATCTTGACCTCAAAATTCAAGGTCAAATGTGATCGACAGGGTGAAATATCAAGTATGAATCAGCTTTATCGTTTTACCGAAAAATCGTATTAAGATTTCGTCACTGATTTGCGATACGAAATTGAACGATAACATGTGCAAGAAGTACACACTTTAATAAGTTTTCACCTTTGTTGGTGTGAAACAAAGAGAAGACAACTGTCTATACCCTCTGAAATATTTAGCATGAATTTTTTAGATGACTTTCTTTTGCTTCGTGGCCTCGATAGTAATTTGTGTTAACAGAAGCTCTGATGGATAGAAATAGTTAACCGATTTATTATGTAACAAATTTCAGCTTCGTTCTTCAAAGTCACTATATTTGAAACGTGACGTTCTGGTATGGCACCGATAATAAATCGATTGTAAAGAAACAATTAACATAATCGTAAAAAAAAATTACCAGAGTGATCTTCGGGGGCTTGCACCCACCCCAGACAGAGGAAGGCGACGCACACGGGTATCCAAATGATCGGAATCAGGTACCACGGCGTGATCGATAAAATTTCCAAATAATTCGACTGAAAGAGTCGGATCTGCCTGTTGACCGGCAAATTGACCCATTCCCAGTATCGATCTCCCAACGTACCCACTTGACGAAGTATAGGCGTGTTCCAGTCGATGAGATTCTATAAATGTTTAAAGTGAAGCTACGAGGTTTGTGCCCAATACGTGTCGATTGAAAAATCGAAAGCAGCGAGGAACACGTGGTTCCTCAACTTACTTCGTACTCCTGGTACTTCTCCTCGTTGTTCAATTTGAATTCTTCGAACAAGTGGAAGGCCGCTTTGGAGTGAGGATTGTGATCGAAAGCACTGTCGAGACTTCGATTTTGGTAGTATTCGAAGACCTTCTTCCCGCCAGGATGGTACCTGAGGAAGTCGCGTATGTTGTAACTCCCGTCTTTGTAATTGACGAGAAACTCTTCGTTGTTCGCCGGTTTGTCGCCGGTTCGTTTGCGCGGCCCGGTCGTCGCCATCGTGCACGAATTTCGAAAGTGTCCGGCGCGGTCCTGTCGGGATTTTGCGTCGAAATCCGCGAATCTTCGACTTGTCCGACTTTATCGTAACGCGCTTCGAATCTATTGATAAGATTCCACGTACGCGACTATTATACGAATAATCATAAGCTGTATCACCTTTGAAAAGCGTTATCTACCGTGATAAGTTCGTTTCTATATTCGTTGACGCCACCGCCAAATGATTTGTGTCCCCCTCCAATCTCCCCCGATCGCCCCTCTTTATAATTAGTGTTTTTCGAAATCCTCCAGGAATTATCATCGATTCGATACAATTGATTCATCGACACGAAGCTTCACGCGCCACCGTGTTATACGTTTTTCGAATGTACTGCTCTACTGCTTCCTGGTTGCCGCGTGTAGAGGGGGCTCAGGGCCGCTGCGATTTTTCACACGTTAAGTTTATAAATAACAATTAATTATCGCTTGATACGCATCTATTTACCGATATATTTTCTTATCATATCTACGGTTGTAGTACTTGGGACTTCACAATTTTAGGGCTTTGTATGTTGCGATTTTTGACATTGAAAGTTTCACTTTGCGGGATTTTGGTAGATAGTGCGATAGGGTGGGATTACTGTTTTTGAAAGTGGCTAAGCTCCAAAGTCTTAGACTATTACTAAAGTTCCAAAGTCCTAAACTCTTAAATATCAAGCTTTAAAAATTTTGAAGACGCGAAGTCTCAGTCTTTAAATTGCAAAGCTCTCGTTCAAATCTTTCAACATCTCAAACTCATGAAACTCTCGAGTCTCAAACTTTTAAACTTGCAAAATTGCAAAGGTCTCAAGCTTCATAAACTGCAAGTACCTCACCATATCAAAAATGGCGTTATTAAAAAAGTTAAGGTAATGAAAAAGTATTTTAAAAATGTTGTTCTTTATAAATTAGTTAACTTAATTTTGAACTTTATTTTTATAATAACATTTTGAATATCGAGTTTTCTAAAAGGAAGAAAAGCAATGAACTTAATTTTTCTAATAATATTTTGAACATCTGCTTGAATTATCTAAAAGGAAGAACAGGAATGAACTTAATTTTTCTAATAATATTTTGAACATCTGCTTGATTTTTCAAATAAAAGAAAAGGAATGAACTTAATTTTTCTAATAATATTTTGAATATCTGCTTGAATTTTCCAAAAAGAAGAAAAGCAATGAACTTAATTTTTATAGTAATATTTTGACTATCTGCTTGAATAAAAGGAAGTAAAGGAAAGAGATGAAGGAATAGACACGTGTTACTCGGCAATAAATAAGCTTTTATTTAAACGTTTTGGATACTTGTGTATACAATATACCCTATGTACGATCTATATTTATAATGTCTACGAACGCAGCAGCGGTTATGCTCCTGTGTAGAGATAAACAAGAGGGAGAGAATAAGAAAAAGAAAATGAATAGAAACGAGAAAAATGAAATGCGATACGGTTCCTCTGAGTAATCTGAGCATTCACGCTGCCAAAAATATAATAGTATTTCGAGCATCGCCGACATAATAATTTGAATAATTACGCGAGATAAGGTACACCCCCTCAATCTCAATCCTTCCAGATATCCAAATATTAGTACAATATTTTCTAATCTCAATGAGATCGCAAGCTAAAAATACAATTCATCGTTCAATTTAAGCCTCTGGTACGGTGATTTCGAAGGTACAGAAATGTTTAAAAAATTCAGATGAAACTTGAAAAAGAATTAGAATAGAATTACCATACCAGATCTTGAAGGGTTAAAATTGCAAGCAACGTTGCAGTAAGATTATTGAAATTGTTAAGGTGTACGCTATACCGTATAGTTATCTTTATCTTTATACGTTCAAATAGTATCACCATCGATGTTCTCGAGCCAGGTACTGACCTTGCCAAGCGACACAACCGCTCGACAGAAAGATAGCCGCTCTTGCGTTTGCAGGATGTTTGTTCTTGGCGTGTCGATAACGCGATTCACGAAAGAAGCACACGATAACTAGAGAGATTCTGCCCGAACCTCTCAGTATCTCTTGCCGAAGATCTTCTTTCGTTTTAAGTACGATTCTCGATCCAGGCTCGACATTACCGTCTCGGTAAAACGCGGCAAGCGACAAAAAGAAGATGGACGATCCCTGAACAGAGACATCCTAGGTTCGACGGAACACTTTCTCGCGGTTCTACTTTTGTTTGTCTTAAGTAATCAGGGTTCTAGCGAATCGGAAGTATTACGAAACTCGTGAAGAGATACCGTCTCTCTATATTTAATCTATTCCCTACTCGTTACGACGCTATTTCTCCGTTTTAGGCGAGTAGGTTTCTAACGTCTAGTTAGACTCTTTCGACACCTCCCGTTTCTTCTTTCTCTTTTGTTTTTTTACCCCTGAGGTTTGGAAGCAGTAGGAACGTTGGCACCGTCCGGAAGTCGAACGATCTGTAGCCGCGATTTTCTTCCAGCGTCGAACGTTTTTTGACTTCTTCGGTGACGAGGCTTCGTGGGAACGTTTCGACGGATTCTGAATTGTCGAAGCTTGTTGCCGGAAGATCGAACGAAACGTATCGTTTTTGTTGGTGGGTGCGTTTAGAGTGAGCGAACGATCTTTGACATTTTATTTTACGGTGGGACTTCATTTAGCGATACTTTGACGCCTTTCGAGACAATTTTATCTGGTTTCATTCGTGTATTATTATTGGCAATTATTCGTGGTGATTCGTTTTGGAAGGACGTGTAATAGATTCAAGTCGATGTAATTTGGGGTGAGTTTGTTCGATGTACAATTTGGGGTAAGTTTGTTTGACGTGGTACAATTCGGTGTAATTCAAGTTGAGAGGATTCAATTTGGGACGATAGAATTTAATACGATTCGATTCGTGAGGATGCAATTCAGTGCAAGTTAGTTCGACGCGATGCAATTCGGTGCAATTTAATTCGACGCAATGCAATTTGGTGTAAGTTAATTCGACGCGATGGAATTCGGTGCAATTTAATTCGACGCGATGTAATTCGGCGCGATGAAATTCGGTGTAATTTAATTTGACGCAATGCAATTCGGTGCAATTTAATTCGACGCGATGGAATTCGGTGCAATTTAATTCGACGCGATGTAATTCGGCGCGATGGAATTCGGTGTAATTTAATTTGACGCAATGCAATTCGGTGCAATTTAATTCGACGCGATGCAATTTGGTGCAATTTAATTCGTCACGATGCAATTTGGTGCAATTTAATTCGACGCGGTACAATTCGTTACGAGTTAATTCAACGTAATGCAATTCGGTGTAGTTCAACTCGATGCAATTTAATTAGGCGCGATACAATTTGATACGATCCAATTTAATGTAATTTAATTCACCACGTTGCAGTTCAGTGCAAGTTGCTTCGACGCGATGCAATTTGGTGCAATTTAATTCGTCACGATGCAATTCGTTACAAGTTAATTCAACGTGATGCAATTCGTTATAATTCAACTTGATGCAATTGAATTTGGCGCGATACAATTTGACACCATCCAATTTGATGCAATTCAATTCGTCACGTTGCAGTTCAGAACAAGTTAGTTCAACGCGATGTAATTCATTATAATTCAACTCAATCCAATTGAATTTGGCTTGACACAATTTAACATGACTCAATTTGATGCAATCAATTCTACGAACTTCAACTTGAAATGTTTCAAGTCAACATGATTTAATTCGTTGCAATTCGATATGCAGACAATTCACTGCAGTTGGTATGACAATTCAGTTCAATTCATCTTAATTTAACCCCTTGTCGTACTTTCACGAATCTCACTCGTGACGCACTCACAGCTCAAATATAACAAATCTTACTCAAATTTTGAATGCTCTTCAAGTTAAAATTTAGGTCCAATTTGCATTATCAAAGATCGTTGAATATATTCACATCACTTTCGTTCTTATTGTTTGTTTAAAGATTATATATATTTGTTTATACCTATGAATTAATTTTGACGCATCTGACAAATAAATTGTACGGTAAGGGGTTAATCTATAAACCGATACAAATCAATTCGACCAATTCCGACATAACGAAGCGATTCAATTCCGTTTCTAAAATTCAAAATTTTTCAAACGTCTCAGTTATGTCATAAAACACATTCCACGATTATGTGACAAACACAACCGTGTCGTTCAAATTTATCAACCGTAATTGAAAGTCCACTAAATTTAAAGATACAAGTTAAGCTGAACTAGCTATCGTCTAATAAAACACTACACTCGTTCGCTCATTCTAAACGCAGCACAGTAACGCAAAACAGACGGTACTCTTTCTAAAAACGCGAAGGGAAACTGTAAATACGATTCGTTTCATCGATTCGACGGAGCAAACCTAATACAACACCTTAATGAATAGCTCGCTATTCGTAACTCAACTATTTAGCAAATGTTTGAGCGTCGTCGAACGAAAATGAGCGTCCCGGGAACCGAGCAAACGAATCGACGTAAGCGAGCTGAGGCGAAACGATCTCTCTTCGTGGTACGCCGAGTTCTTTTTTTTCTCCTATTTTTCCTGCGTTTTTTTCTTTGATTTTCGTTCGGTTTCTCGCTTCCGTGTCACAGGTTCCGTAGACGGAAGATAAAATATTGCTTTGAGAAGCACCGATCTTCTCACCGCGGATCGGTAACTCGTGTTTTGTCACGAAATATCTCGATCATCCTTCTACTGGACTGAATCCGCTTTTAAAAGTCCATTACTTCCATCTTGAAGGGTTTACCCTGTAGTTTGTTAGGGACGATCTTCGTTATGGGCGGTGCGGTGTTGTTGTCGTCGTCGCTGTTGATGTCTTCGTCCTCCTCTGGGAAATCTTCCAGTCGATCGTGATATTCGTCCAACTGAAAATTCGAGAACGATATTAAAATTCATTCTAACATCCACGTCGATTCGAACGTAGATCTATTGCTATGCGTGACAGTTTAACCCTTCTTCTTTCTTCTCTCAGGGCGCTATTCTATAGTACAATTTCTAATCATAAATTCGAAATTCCTCAAAATCTTATCTACTCGTTCACGAAAAGAGGCAAACATTGTTAATCGCTAGAATTAGTAGAACATCTGTTTATCTCGAATATCAGTTTTCGATGACTACCTTAATTCCTTGAGATATCACTGTATCTATTGTATCAAAAGCTTGTTAAATCTATATCGTACTAATATACTAATGTTCTATTTCAAAAGTACTAATCTTTCGTAACGTTTCAAGATATTTGCTAAGGTCTTCAAAATAATACAAGTGCACCTACGAAAGTTCTACTGTTGGGGTCGTTCGAAGAAGGGTTAAAAACGTGGGCTAAGCTAGCGTGTACTCGTTATCGGCAAAAGCGCAGTGCCGGTGAGACGTGTCAAAGCGAGAAGAAAGCTGTTTTCCTTTCCATTCATTCGTTTCCATAATACAACCATGACATTCCTTTTTTTTATCTGCCTAAGTATGCTTGGTCTCTGTAATTCGCAAACTGAAGTTGAGAGCTTTCCATTTACGACTAGTGTACGTTTAGTAATTTCTCGCGATATTCTGAGGAGATTTTAGACAAAATTTTAGGGGAGTTTTCTGGGAAAATTTTGAGGAAATTGGGTTTTGGTGAAATTCTTGGGAAATTGGATTCTAGGAAAATTCTAGGGAAATTGGGTTCTAGGAAAATTTTAGGGAAATTGGGTTCTAGGAAAATTTTAAGGAAATTGGGTTCTAGGAAAATTCTAGGAAAATTGGGTTCTAAGAAAATTTTAGGGAAATTGTGTTCAAGGAAAATTTTAAGGAAATTAGGTTTTAGGAAAATTCTAGGGAAATTGGATTCTAAGAAAATTTTAGAAAAATTGGGTTCTAGGAAAATTTTAGGAAAATTGGGTTCTAGGAAAATTTTAGGGAAATTGGGTTCAAGGAAAATTTTAGGAAAATTGGGTTCTTGGAAAATTCTAGGGAAATTAGGTTCTAGGAAAATTCTAGGGAAATTGGGTTCTGATGAAATTCTAAGGAAAATGGATTTGAAGAAATTTCAAGTACAATTTGAGAATCTAGAAATTTTTTTAGGGAGATCTTAGAAAGATTCTAAAGGTTTGGGTACAACTTGAGAAACATCAAACATCATACAGAAATTCTAGGGGAATCCTAGGGTAATACCTTAGAGACTTAAAGGATTTCCTGGAATGTAGGAAATTTTAGAAGCTAGAGATCTCAGAATAGATTTGGGAAGATTCTGGTGAAAACTTCAGAACATTGGCTACTCTAGGGAAAATATGTTACTGTTGGATTCTGAGAGACTCTATGAAGATTTAGGAACATTATAAGAGATTCTAGTAAAACCTAGAAACAATCTAGGGAAATTTGAAGAAATGAAGGAAAACCCAGGAAGAATCGTGAGAAACCTAAGGATATATTTCCCTAGGGAAGAACACTAATAGCGTTCTGCTGAATTTAGGAAGATTTCACGAGAATCTAGGGACACTACAGAAGCGTTAGTAAATCCTAGAAAACTTTAGTAATAATCTCGAGAAATTTGAAAAAAGGAGAACCGAAAAATCGTGAAATCTAAGCTCCTCCTAGGAAAACTAGAAAGTACCTATAATATCACGGAACTCGAAAAAATTTTAGAAGATCCTCAGATTATAAGAAGATCGGAGTCCTAGTAAACCCTAGAAAATTTGAAGAGCGAAGAACTATAAGAAACAGTCCCTAAGAAAACCTAGGGATAACTTAAAGATTTCGGACGATAGGCTCTAGGGAGATAACAGGTCATAAACGATTGCGACAGTAAATAACGAGAGCGTCAATCGCGTATCTAGTCGTAAATGGAGATAAGGAAGATAGCCTCAAACCCCAAGTACTCGAAGATCCTCGGTCCAATTTCCGTTCCGTATTCCTCGTACTCGAGCTTTCACGACAGTGCGAAGCGCGTACATTTCGAAAAATATATATAATATATATTGTAAGCTAACAGCATTCCGTAAACGGTAGTTATACTACGGACTCACGTGTAAGGTAGCTATGGGAGAAGCGATTAATCGACGTTACCGCACACAGAATGGACGCTTCCCTATAACTGGCAGGTACGTCCAACGTGAATCTTTATGCTTTTTCAGGCTTAATCGACGCACCTCGAGTTGATTATCCTGTCTAATCGCGATTAGTCATCTGGTGCGCCAATTAAGTCATCCTCTACCATGATGACTACGTTTATCAACCTTGTCTAAACAAGCATATGACCGTGCCCCGTGTGTGGCTGTGTGTGTGTGATCATTTTTAATCATTAGTTTAACACTGGCTGTGATTTAGTGAAAATGTGTTCGATAAAATGGAGATACAATAAGATTATAATGTTATCGAGCTGGTACTTTTAGGATACAGAAGCTACGGAGATGGAGAGAGAAGCACACAGATGCATATGCGTGTGCTGTGTGTACGAATATGGTGCTGGGTGAATGAGGGTAGAGATATTTTTTTTTTAGTATTTTGATGGAGTTGGATCGTTTAATATTTGGTATACAAATTTTTATAGATGTAGAATTTATGATATTAATCCTACATATGCTACATATCCCACATATGTTATATATGCCACATATCCCACATATGCTACCTATCCTACATATACCACATATGTTACATATGCTACATACACCACATATCCTACATATGCTACATATCCCACATATCCCACATATGCTACATATACCACGTATCCCACATATTCCACATATCCACCATCATCCTATCAGCCCACAAAGTGACCCTAAAGTACCTCATTAACCCAGCACCGTAAATAAATGGACGAAGAAGATGCATGAGGATGAAAAACAGTACGTCCATGTTTACTCACATCGACGTCTCCCATCATCTCTTTGGTGGAAACCGTGGTATCGATACGTCGTATACTGCCTTGATGTATGTCAACGTCCAATTTGACACATTGGAACCGTCTCAAGAGGAATACAATAGGTATTGGCGCGATGCCCGCGAAAATAATGACGGCAGCTATGGCCATCACCCAGTCGGGATAACTCTGAGTTACAGGCTCACCCTGGAAAATAAATCAAGGACGACGGGGACTCGTTACATCGCTCGATGTATTTGGCACCGAAATACGAGAACGATCATCTGTTCTTTTACCTTGACGGCGTTCCACGCTGAATATTGGGGCTTCTTTATGAACATGGATGCTATACTGGAGACGAGGATGCAAACCATGATGATCGGGGCTAGGAATCGCCAGGTGAACTGCCAGTACGCACCTGGCCGGTAGCCCGTCATTTCCTCGATGTCCTTTGTGAACCTGCAAATGGACGAATCTCCTGTGTTTCATCTGTATCTACTTTATCAGATACATTCTACTGAATTTACGGAACTTACTTTTCGTGTCCGTATACGAAGATGACGGAAATCATTTCCATGAGAGCGACCATTACGAGACCTATTGTTCCAGCGAAGCTGTCGAACATCTTCAGCCAATATTCTCCAGCGCCGGTGCAGAAAATCAGACCGACGAAGAAACATACTGTACAAACCACCCCTAAGACAAATATGTGTTTATTAAATAATACCTTGCTTAAAAGACTTCAATGACTTTGAGAATATAACAAGATTAAAGTCTTTGAAACTTGATGACATCAAGTACCAAATACTGCACCAAATAATACCAAATACTGTCATATTGAATGATATAATATTTATGGAAATTTTGAAGTTACCTGTCATGTATTGCTTCTTTATTCTCTTGAACAAATCAATATCGAAAATGACACACAGCATTCCTTCTAGTATACCGATCTGGGAGCCCAGGCCGAGTGCTAGAAGCATCAGGAAGAAGATGCAGGACCAAAATGGCGCCCCAGGCAGCTCGACAATAGCCTGCGTGAAGACTATGAACGCCAATCCTGTCCCTTCAGCCGCCTAATCGATCAACGTTTCAAAATAAACAGCGAACAGACCCAAATAAAATAAACAATAATATATTCATACTTTGTCCAATTCTGTACTGAGACTGCAGGAGTCGAGCGTGAAATTGTATGCGGTATCGTTAAATGTATTTACAGCTTGATCGTAGTCGTCCGTGGTGAAGTTTAACGATAAAAGTCCATGTTGCAAAAGTAAGTCTTTGTTACTGGAAGCAGAAAACGAAAAACGAAGGACGATTTAGAATGTTGTTGTTTTTTGAGGGTGGAAAGGTTGAAGAGGATTCGTTTACCTCGCGAGGCACTTATCGACTTTTGTCATCGCCTTAAAGCCTAGAATGGCGAATATTACGACACTCGCGTAAATAGCGGTGAAGGCGTTACAGCCGCTAACCAGGATCACGTCCCGGACGCAGTTGTTGTCCGGAGTGTTGTATGAACCAAACGCGATCAACGAACCGAACGCTAGCCCGAAACTGTAAAAAACCTGGGTCGCTGCGTCGAGCCAGACCGTCGGCTCTAATAGTTTCTCTATCTGAAATGAAGAAAGAATGCAGGGTGTATTCATAGGGTGCACGGTACCTTAGGAGCATTTGAATACTGGAGATATTGGGGGAATTCTTGTGACTTTAGCGGAAATGCAGTGGTTTAGAAATTTAGAGTTTCAGACATTTTGTAGATGTATCAAATTTTTGAAGCTGCATATGTGGAAATATGAAGTTTTCAAAGTTACATATGTGGAAGGAAATTCTTAATGTTGCACATGTGGACATATGAAATTCTCAATGTTACATATGTGGAAATATCAAACTTTTACAATTACATATGTGAGAATGTGAAATTCGAAAAGTAACATATGTGAGAATACGAAATTCGAAAAGTTACATATGTGAGAATATGAAATTCTCAATATTACATATGTGCAAATATCAAACTTCAAAAATTACATATGTGAGAATATGAAATTTGAAAACTCACATATGTGAGAATGTCCAATCCTCAAATTTACATATGTGCACATATCAACTTGTCAAATTTACATATGCAGCAAAATCAATTTCCCAAAGTTACATATGTAGAAACAAAACTTTCAAATTTACATACGTGGAAATATTGAATAGTCAAATTCACATATGCAGCAAAATCAATTTCCTAAAGTTAGATACATAAAAACAAATTTTCAAATTTCCTCATCGCACCAAAACAGATGGCAAAATCTGCGTTCAGTGATGAAGAAGATGTTTCACACATCTCCACATGGTATTCAAATGCATACGTAAGGTATCGTGCAGTACGTATCATAAAGTTGATAAATTTACCTTTGGCGTGTACATGTGGGCCAATCCAGCGCTGGCACCTTTTAACGTTATTCCACGAATAAAAAAGATAGTAAGCACCAAATACGGGAACATGGATGTAAAATATACCACCTTTAAATCAAGCAAAAACATAAGTCGTCGACACAGTTTATCTGACTTGAGCGTTTACGAGGGTTAAATTAATTCGAAGGGAAAGTGAAACCTTGCGATGGAAAAGAAAAAAGAACCAATTGTACGTTTGGCCTCTCTTTACCTTTCCCGATGATTGTATTCCCTTCATCACGATAAAGAACACGACGACCCAACTCAACAGCAAACAAAGGACGATCCACCACTTGAGACTTTGCCCATCCTCGATCGACGGAGCAGCGTCCAACGTGGTTCTGTACCAAAAATAGACAGTTTCTGAACTCTTCGCGCATTCCTCCACCGGCTTCCCGTCAATTTCTGGACATTTTGCCCATGGTAGAGGTTCCTACGATTAATTACGCAATTTTAGAATCTTATACATCATCATGCCGCAAGATGAACTCTAGAATTTTAAAGACTCTTGTTCTTTCAACTGATTCGTGTAAACTCTCTTTTCAGGTTTTGGTATACTTTTTGATCAATCTTTGGGTAGCTAGAATTCATCTTGTGGAACAGTAGTTTGTGTACATAGAAGCGTTAAGGATTAACACATTGACCTCCATTCTCTTTTGCTAAATTCATTAAGTAATTTTTTATTCTGTATTCATATATGGATATTTATACGATATTTTTATGCTTGTATTGTATTGGCATTTATTTCATTTTAAATTAAATTTGATCAACGTGTTAAGTTGTAGAGATGCTGCAAACCTAACCTAAAACGATACACCTTTACTCAAAAATAATACATAACGATAAATCACAATATTAAGTTATAAAGACAACATTTGAAAATTAACAGCATCTCTACAAAATGGTGGACAAATGGCACTACAAAAAACCAACTAAAAATCACCTTACATAAAACCTTACATAGCACTAATGTTACAAATAAGCGAAATAGCAAACGTAAAATTTGAATTGAAGAACGATGGTTCTAAATCATGCCATTCCCTTTTACTCATTACTAGCAAAGTACAAAGTCGATAAATACTTACGCCGAATTTAATCGTGACGGCCTAACCGAACGCGGCATGAAACAACATATATCGTATTTGTTAATCAAAATTATTGGAGTCTCCTTAGACGCCATTTTTCCAATATTTCGACGATCGATGAAAATTGATATTGTTAGGGAAATTTCAGTATCTGGGAGTTTCGAATAATTTCTCGTGTTAATTCTTTCGTTTGTTCAAATTAAACACTTACATTATTTTAGTCACTAAGGTAATCCTTAAATAAAAATTATTCGAGTTAAAATTGTTCTGAATATTTGATTATTTGGATGAAGTCTTCGTACAAGTTATTCAAACTTAATCAAACTTAAAGCTAAGAATCTTAAGTCTCAAATATTCGAATTAACAGAGATTTTGTTCTAAAAATTTGTGCACTTGTAAATTCATAATATCTGAAAATTCGAATAGTAAATTTAAGTCCTGCAGTTGTTCGAATGATTACAGTCCACGTTTTAAATTAATAAATAAAGTAAAAAACCGTGAATTATTCCACGAAAGAGTCGACAGATGAAATTATTCGAACAAAAGAAAGAGCACATAATTTTCGATCGACGAAACAGTGTGCAGAGAAGTTAGTCGGTAATTCCATCGATCAACTCACCTCGAGCGAATTGAAAAGGTAATAGAAGCACCAGGTGATGATGACGTTGTAGTAAAGCGCTACGAAGAAGGTGACGATGCAAGATGCTATTCCTATACCACCTAGCCATGGATGTATCGTGTTCCATACGCCAAGGGCACCCTGTCGCATTCGTTGACCGAGACCCAGCTCGATTAAAAAGAGGGGTACACCCTCTAGGATTAGCATCACGAAAAAGGGGATGAGAAAGGCACCTGAAAAGCATCCGATAAATTTTTTTATCGTACATTCATGTAAAATAATATCGTTCGTTAGCTCCCGTTTATTCCAACCGCTCTTGTACACCCCTTATTACCGAAATGAATGCGTAACCGTTCTCTTTTAATCTCTCCCGTTTTAGGGTTGTCCCTGTTTAGAGTTCCCTTCATACCCCTTTTTTCGAGCTAGTCTAGTTCGAGACAGCCGCAGCCGGAGTGTCTGGTTCGGTATTGATCGAGTGACGCGTATGTAAGTACACGCGTGTAAACTTCGATCTTATGGTCTTTATTTTGTGTGTTGGAAAATTGAGATCTTTACATTTTATTTGGGTTAATTAGGTTACTGTTATTATATGGATATTGTTGTTTAATATTATTATTATTACTGTGGATATTATTATTATTGTGGATATTATTATTCATTGTTGTATAACATTGTACTGTGTACAGAGTGAGCAGTTATTTTCATTGAGAATTATATGAGAACATTTCTGCTTGCAGCATATTTAAATTAGTACAGTTTCATATTTTTTAATTATTACTGTTCTATAGTACTACTCAGAAATTAGCAGAGGTCACTTCAATTTTAAATTAATTCTAGTATAAATATTTAAGTGATAAGTCTTATATACATATTTAACTAATAATCCTAATGTACATATTTATTTATTAATTCCAATATATATATTTAATTAATAATTCCAGTATAAGTATTTGACTGAAAGTTGCAATGTAAGTATTTGACTAATAATTTTAGTATAAGTATTCAATCAAAAGTTGCATTGTAAGTATTTTACTAATAATTTCAACATAACTATTTGACTCATAATTTCAATATAAATATTCAACCAAAAGTTGTAATGTAAGTATTTGACTAATAATTTCATCATAAGTATTTGACTAATAATTTCAATATAAGTCTTTAATTAAAAGTTGCAATGTAAGTATTTAATCAAAAGTTACAATGAAAGTATTTGACCAATAATTTCATTATAAGTATTTCATTAATAATTTCAATATAAGTATTTAATCAAAAATTACAATGTAAGTATTTAATCAAAAGTTGCAATGTAAGTATTTGTCTAATAATTTCATCATAAGTATTTGATTAATAATTTCAATATAAGTCTTTAATTAAAAGTTGCAATGTAAGTATTTAATCAAAAGTTACAATGTAAGTATTTGACTAATAATTTCATTATAAGTATTTGATTAATAATTTCAATATAAGTATTTAATTAAGTATTCAATAAAAAGTTACAATGTAAGTATTTGATTAATAATTTCAATATAAGTATTTAATAAAAAGTTGCAATGTAAATATTGAACCAAAAGTTCCAATATAAATAATTGACTAATAAATTCAACATAAATATTCAACAAATAAATACAACTATAATATAACCAAATATAAAATAAAAAAATCGAAGAACCAAAAATTGCCAATAACAAATTTTGACTACGTGAGTATATAAAGAATGATCGTCAGAATTCCTCGGTGTCTAAGGAATTTTTTTCCGAATATCATTCCGCTGCAAATTATTGACCAACCATGTCACGTTTCACGTGATATGACTGCGGTTACACGTGCCGACGACGCAATAAACCGTTTTGTTTGAATATACGCTACATGATTCTTTGTTAGACATTCGCGAAAAAGCATTTCAATGTTATATAAAATTGCGCAATTACGTATGTACAGTAATAATCGTTATGTTTCGAAAGGCCATGTGTTTCCGCAGAGAAAATTTCGCGTTTAATTCGTTGCTGGTAATTAAAACGAATGTATTATAAATTGATATGCACTGTTCGTGAAATATCATCCGTCATCCTTGTTGTCGAGGTTACCATCGATCAAACTGGCAAAAATAATACCTAGATTTTTTAGCGAAGGTCACGAATTTAGGTCGTCAACCTGACAGATTTAGTTGGAAAGTTTATGATTAACCTTATTTGAAGACTATAGCGTGAAAAGGGTGTTCCATAAATTCACAGGGGTTGAATATTAAATTCGTTCCACTTATTTTTATCTCAATTTTTAGACCTTCTTTTGATGATGAAAGAAAATATTTGAATTTGTATTTAAAAATAATATTTGAGAGGTGCAATATGAAGGGTGTAACAAAAATTAGTTGACCTTGTAGATTCATGACCATTAAAATATAACAGACCTCTCAGAGAAATTGTCCTGAGGCATCATCTCTGAGAATGTCCTCTCACCGAGGTCGCCATCGATTAACCCTCAAACCGGGGACGTAATGACAATTCAAATTTAATTTTAGATTCTCTTTCACTTGCGACTTCCGGACTCCCTTAGCTCTTCCAGGTACAGCGTTTCTCAAAGCGTGATATTTAAAAGGTGCATTTCAAACTTTACTGATCAACTTTCAATACATAATAACATACAAACTAAATATAATAATATATATACTAATATAATAATATATCTAATAATATAATAATATACATAATAATATAACAATATATCTAATAATATAATAATATAACAGTACACCTAATAATATAATAAAATAAATAATAATATTAATAATATTATTTCAACAGTTAAATCTACCTATTTCCCCTAAAAGAGAAATCGTATTTGTATTCACAGTAAACAAACCCACCCCACCAGTGCTAATTAAACCCTCGAGTACAAAAGAGAAGGGAGAACCTTTCGATAAAAATAACATCAAGAGTCTTAGTGCAGGGATAACGCTTGAAGTGATAGCATAGGATGATAATGAAATTCAAGAAGGTGGAATAGGAAGTTTGAGAAACACTGTTACAGAGAGTCGTGTAGAGAGCGTTTGAAGCGTCCTCACCCTCTGTATCCAAGATGGCGGTCAATGGAAACGGCACGAAAACAGTGGAACATTGCATTGCCCAAAAGTTGATGTTCTTATCACTACATGACATTTACACGGTTTATGTGTCAACACCTTTGTCTTTGTACGTGTAACCTTGTAGCTTTTTTCGGATTATTTTATTTTTAAAAACGAGGTGTTGAAAATTGACTTTTTCCGTCTCTTATAAAAAATTTAGACACGTTGCAAAGACTGACAAAGGCTTTAAGGGAGATCTTACGTACAAGAACCAGCAATTAACTGCAAAAAGGGACAATTATAATATATATTAAAGTTGTGCTACATTTTAGACGTCAGTTTTAATTAGAATGTTACATTGAAAATATTTTTGTAAATTATATTCTGGAACAGCAAGACAAAGCAAATAAAAAATTACTAGTTCACAACCAGTTACAATTCTGAATTATATTAAATTGAACTGAATTATAATTACTGAAATATAATCTACACTTTGCAATATTTATATTAAAATTTCATTTTTAACTTCAAAGTAAATTTGCATTAACTACAGAGCAATAGAATGTTAAATATTAAAGGTCTCAATATTTCACTGCACATTAAAAACTAAAGATGTTAACAAGATTTTAATAATGTTAGATCATCTCGAAAAATGATAAAACTTGAATGTAGGTCAATATTTCGAAAACGTGCTATGATGAAACTCTACCATGTTACGTAAGATTTTAATCATCTGCAAGGTCGATTATCTTAATCTACTTTTAGCTAAAATTTGTTAAAAATATGAGAAGGAAACTGGAGTTTATTGTGTAATCAAATTTTAACCACCCAGATCGACTATCTCGACAAGACTTTCCAGGTCAATTTTTTAAAGCAAAATATGACGAAGGTTATTGCAGAATAAAATTTAAAAAATGTACAAGCCTTTTAGTCCTTGGCATTTCAAAAATACCAACGATGAAACTCAGCACATAAAATAAAATTTCAACAACCTAAATCGACTATTTTAAAAATAGTCTTAGTCTATGAAACTACCAGCAAACTGTACAATAAAATTTTAATTAAAAATTTGAAAAGTTTACAAGACTAGTCCTCGGCTAATTTTTCAAAGTACGAAACTCAGCACATTGACAATAAATAAAATGTACAAAACTCCACGGAAAGTAAGGTAAAAGATTCGCTAACGTTACATAACAAGGTTGCAATCGCGTACGTAATACCGCGTAAAAAATCGTTAAAACGGTTGTCTGGGCCAATATTTTGAAAACATAGAGTACGATGAAACTCGACTACCTCTTAGGCAGTTGATTGCGATAAACGTAGTTTGCGAGGTTGTTACGTGTATAAAAGGGGTAGAGAGAAAAGAGAAAGAGGGCGAGAGAGAACGGTTAAAAATCGATCGATGCGCGTCGGACGTCGGCGTCGCGTCGGTTTGAACGGGCGTCCTCGACACCGGGTGTCGTGTCATGGCACTCGGAAATTTCCATTGAAGGTGGAGAAGGTCCTGGCTCGGTTTCGGAGCACTGGCACATCTTGGCGAATCGTTAACGCGGCTAGGTAACGAGCGGGTGGAGATCCTCGCGTTCTGCGCAGTAGAGGATCCGCTCACCTCGAGGAAATCCCTTCCTCGGTCGCGACCGATGGAAACTTCCGTGGCGAAAATTCGCGGGGGCGTTCGATTTAACGCTCGACGTAAACCACGCTCTGTGACGTAACGCGCAACGTCGTGATTCCGTTCGTGCCAGATACAACCCCCTGCTGTTCGATGTATTCCTACACTGCCGTAACTAATATTTTTAGTCGGGGTGTTTCGCAAATTTCGGATTTGAGGATTTGGGATAGGAGGGATCTGCGTAGGAGGGAGTTAGGGAATTGCGTAATTGGGGATTTAGGGATGGTGGGGATTTGGGAAGGGGACTAATTGGGGGATGAGGAGATGGAGAACTGGGGATTTGGTAGGGTTACGAAATTTGAGAGTTTGAGGATTTAGGCGGGTTGAGTAGGTGGGGAATTAGGGAGTTGGTTGTTGGGGATTTAGGGAGTTGGTTGTTGGGGATTTAAGGAGTTGGTAGTTGGGGATAGGGAGTTAGTAGTTGGGGATTTAGGGAGTTGGAAGTTGGGGAGTACCAAAATTTCCGAATTCCAAGGTTCGTGAGTTCCAAGGTTTCCGAATTCCAAGGTTTTTGAATTCCAAAGTTTCCAAATTCCAAAATTTCCGAAATCCAAGGTTCCCGAATTCCAAAATTCTCGAATTCCAAAATTCCCGA
Source organism: Megachile leachella (assembly GCA_963576845.1). Lineage (NCBI taxonomy): Eukaryota > Metazoa > Arthropoda > Insecta > Hymenoptera > Megachilidae > Megachile > Megachile leachella. Next base: position 12,802,403 of record OY756255.1, read on the forward strand.
ATTCCAAGGTTCCCAAATTCCCGAATTCCAAGATTCTCGAATACCAAAATTCTCGAATTCCAAGGTTCCCGAATACCAAGGTTTCCGAATTCCAAGGTTCCCAAATTCCGAAGTTTCCAAATTCCAAAACTCCCAAATTCCAAGGTTCCCGAATACCAAAATTCCCGAATACCAAGGTTCCTGAATTCGAAGGTTTCCGAATTCCAAAGTTCCTAAATTCTAAAGTTTCCAAATTCTAAAGTTCCCGAATCCCAAGCTTCCCGAATATCAAGATTTCCGAATTCCAAAATTTCCGAATTCCAAGGTTTCCGAATACCAAAATTCTCGAATTCCAAGGTTCCCGAATACCAAAATTCCTGAATTCCAAGGTTCCCCAATACCAAAATTCCCGAATTCCAAAGTTCCTGAATACCAAATCCCCAAATTCCAAAATTCCCGAATACCAAAACTTCCGAATTCCAAATTCCTAAATTCCAAAATTCCCGAATTCCAAATCCTCAAAATTCCAAAATTCCAAGTGGACTAATTGTGGATGAGGAGTTAGAGATAGGAGAGATGAAAATTTGGGTAGAGTTATAAAATTTGAAAATTTGAGGATTTGGGGAATTACGTAATTGAGACTTCACAGAGTTGCAAAATTAGGGATTTAGGAAGTGTTCTTGATTCCACAGGAATAGTTGGGAGTAGGAAATGTGGAGATTTGAGTATTTGAGACTGTTGGGTAACAAAACTTGAAAATTTGAGAATTCGGAGTGTTGAAAAATTGGGGAGTTAGGGAATTGTATAATTGGGGATTTAGAGAGTTGGAAGTTATGAATTTAAGGAGTTGGGGATTTACAGAGTCCCCTAATATTGTCGTGGGGCAGTTAGAGATACGAGAACTGAGAAATTTGTATGTTTGAAACTGTGTACAGTATTATGAAATTTGAAAATTTTAAAATTGAAAGGGTTGGGTAATTGGGAATTTAGGAAGTTGCACAGTAGGGGATTTAGGATGTTACATAACTGGGATTTAGAGAGTCTGGTGATTGGGAATATAGGAGTTACAGATACAAGTACTGAGGATTTTCATATTTTAAACTTTAAAGTTATGAAATTGAAAATCTTAAAATTGAAAGTGTTAGATAATTAGGAATTTAGGAAGTTGCACAGCAGGGGACTTAGGGTGTTACATAACTGGGATTTAAGGAGTTAAATGATTAGAAATGTAGAAGTTACAGATACAAGAACTGAGGATGTTCATATTTTAAACTCTAAAGTTATGAAATTTGAAAATCTTAAAATTGAAAGTGTTAGATAATTAAGAATTTAGGAAGTTGCACAGCAGAGGATTTATGATGTTACACAACCGGGATTTAGATAGTCGACCGCCTAGAAATGTAGGAGTTACAGATACCATAGCTGAGGATTTGCATATTTTAGACTCTAGAGTTATGAAATTCAAAAATTTGTGGATTTAGAGTGTTCTATATACAGTTTGAGGATTTAGGATGTTGCGTAGTGAAGGATTTAGTATGTTGCCTACTTAGGGATTTAGAGAGTCGGAAATTGGGGATTTAGGAAGTAGACTAATTTCAGATATTGTAGTTAGATATAGAAGAATTAATTTGCATATTTCAGACCATAGGATTATGAGATTTGAAAGTTTGAGAAGTTCTATGATTTGAACATGTGTATGCGGGTTGTGAACTGGAGGATTTGGGTTATCGAAAATGTAGGTTTTGGCCAAACATAAATTGGGGAAGTTGGTTCCAGCATTTGGCTTTGTAGAGATGTGGGCTGCATTTGCAGATATGAGTCCTTGAGAATGCAAGTTGTTGAGGATTTAAGATGTGGAAAATTGGACGTTTTAGATATCGAAGTGTGGGAATTTCTGAACCGAGAAGGGATTTGAATATTTTAGAAGGTGAGGTATGGAAATATGAAAATTTACATGTTGAGGGTTTGGGGATTTGAAAATAAGGGATTATGGGTGTTAGGGAGGTGAGATATGTATATTTGAATATTTGGGAATTTCAGAATTTGTTATGCTGGAAATTTGAGAATATTGGTAATTTAAAAATATAGAAATTTGGGAATTTTTTATTTTGAAATGTTCGTAGTCTAAAGATTTAGAAATTGCAACTTTTGGAAATTTGTGGATTTCTAAATTTCGGAATTTTCGAATTCCAAGGTTCCCGAATTCCAAAATTCCCTAATTCCAAAATTTTCGAATTCCAAAATTCTTCAATTCCAAAGTTGCCGAATTCCAAAAATGTCGAATTCCAAAATTGCCGAATTCCAAATTCCCGAATTCCAAAATTCCCGAATTCCATAATTTTCGAATTCCAAAATTCCCCAATTCCAAAATTCCCGAATTCCAAAAATGTTGAATTCCAAACCCCCGAATTCCATATTTTTCGAATTCCAAAATTCCCAAATTCCAAAATTCTCAAATTCCAAAATTGCCGAATACCAAAATTCCGGAATTCCAAAATCTCCGAATCCCAAATTTACCGAATTCCAAAATTCTACTATCCCACAACTTAAAAATTCCAAAAATTCCTAACTTCCTAATCTCTTAAACTCCGGAATTCGTGAATCTTCAAACTTTTGGCACGTAATAGCCTACTGCCCTCCCACAACATGTGCCTCGGCAGTCAATATTTGTATGGGGTCCTACCCTGACCCGTACCTACGCCAATGTTCCTCCATCCAGCTCGCGTAACCGTGGTTTACGTTTCATTTCGTTCCATTCCATTCCGTTTCGTTACGTTCCATTTCGTTTGCATCGGAACGTAATCGACTTACACCGGTGCGACACATATAGTCATAGGTCGTGGATAGGAAAGATGGAGGGTTCAAGGGCGAATTTGATAGGATTTTATCGTTTCTCTGGGTTTTCGAGGATAGAACGTATCGAACGAACACAACGATTCTTGGTATTTCGAGGATACGCGAAACACTTCGAAGACATATATTTTTAAGACGTGGTTTTAGAATCACGCTGGAAGGGGAATAGTTCATCAGGGTGACCGAAAATAGCGTTTAGGCATCGGATTGCTGCGTGGATCTTTAACTAAATCGATTCTTCTTCTTACACATATCATTTTCAAGTTCAAAATTTACTTTTCTTTACTTTCATGTTCTTTCATTTTCTTCATATAGTATTTTTATTTTATTTTTTATAAATAATGCTAGATGCTACCCACGCCAGAAAAGTTTATTTTCGACTGAATTTTCTATTTTCACTATGACGTATGACACATATGTTCACTGACATGTGGGTGACAATGCGTTCAAAGAATCGGTGCGACTGTTTGGTTAAAATATTTGCTCTTCTCTCACAAGGGTTTGATACCGATTTCAACATATTGATAATCCAGATAAGGATTTTAAAAAAATATATAAAAATAGTGGTTATTCTACTGAAACAGAAATTTGTTTCACTATGAGTAGAGTATTGGGTTTCTATGTTATAAGTTTCCACTAATTAAGAATGAAGATTAGACTTAACCTTCATACGTCATACAGGAACTTTAAATTATTTTTGGTTTTTACATATTATCTTCTAATACTCTGTTTACTATTAGCTCTGACCCTCACAGTGAAAACGTTCGTGTGTCAGACATAGAACTTCACGACTAATTCAAGAATTTCAGGTTTACTATAGTTCGAAATGATAAATACACAAATTAGATGGAACTGCATATTTCTTGGAACATTCAGTCTATGTTTTTATTTGTCATTGATTTTTTTCTTAAGACGAACTGCATATTTGTTTCTTCTAGTGGGAAGTGTTTAGACTACAATGTTAAGGAAATCGATGACGTTCTTATGCGGAATTAATTCTTTCTCGTGTATGGTGATCGTAAAAATTAATTCTATAGGTGTTCTACAAAAATATAAAAATTCTAACGGTCAATGAACACAAACTCCTTAAAAATGGTAACAAAAATAGAGGTGTTATATCATTCAACTTTTCCTCGCGGTCTTTGCATTTCCAAGCTATTTAAAGACGTCGCTCGAAATCTGCAACTTACACTCGTAACATGGTTATGAATTTGACAGCGAACTGAGTGTTCAGAGTGAATAAAAAGAAATGTTGAAGAGGATGATAGCTCACCTCCTCCGTTCTGTTGGCACAGGTAAGGAAATCTCCAAATATTCCCGAGTCCCACGCTGTAGCCGATAATACTGAGGAAAAATTGCATTTTGCCGCTCCATGCCGCTCTGTTATCCTCCTTGGTTTCCTGGCTGGTAGCAGCATTTTGACTTCCTGTCACGACGATTGTCACGTTCTGGCCAGCCTGACGTTCCTCGTTCAACGGAGCCAGCTCATGCCCATTTCTCGTGTTCTCGTTCTTGACTACCATTCTTCGTTCCGGAGTCACTTGTTTCAAAGGCAAACCTCTCCTAAAACGCGTCGACCGAAGGTGTAAAGAGCGCGTGCGAATTTGAAATCACCGCGATCCTCGCGGATCTCACGGGCAAGAGTAAAACAGCGACAGCAGCGACAAGGCCGCTCGTCGAGTGCAACAACAGTAACAATAACAACGATGATGTCGAGGACAAGGATCGTGAACGGTGGCAGTCGAACAAAAGGCCCAACGATTCTCGATCGTCTAATTGGAAGAACAGCTTGTTCTTCCGCGTGTTACTCGAGTATAAGGAAAATAAAAGATTCCTCAGGGTAACGAGGAAGGCATGCCTGGTAAGAACCCGCCTATTCGTCGAACAGGCTCCCACGCGGGCTGTTTTCTGCGAACAACGGACGGGAGGGACCTCCTTAAGGTATTCTTCGTCTCCCTGTTATTCGGTCTGCTCAGAGTCTTATTGTTCTTCAGCATCGATCAAGCGAGGTTCGAATTCCTGTCTGGAGGGCGATCGATAAGCGATTAACGGAATCGTAATTCGGATCGAGTGATTCCCGTGACGGGCGCGAACGACAGCACGCTTCGGGATCGAAGCATCGAGATGAGATCCGCACAATCACACTTTAACTCTCGATGGAAGCCCACGTTTCACGTATCTGTACTATCCCGCATACCCTCTTTTCCCTCGGTTTTCTCCTCTTTCGTCTTCCGTTGATCGCAGCGTTCCTCTCGATTGCGTCTGACATATAGGTCGTCCTCAGATCGCGGAAGAAACCGATTCGGACATAGTTTAATTTATTTCGATCGAACGGTCCTCTGGCGTACGCTGGAACGTGGACGACTGACGCGTGGACGACGGAACGAACGAGCGATTTTAGGAGCCATGTAGCCCTCCCACCTCTTCGACGGCTATTTTTCTCTTCCGTTTCTCCGATTTTTATTTCTATTTCGTCCCGCGCGAATTCTTTCCTTTCCCGACTGAACTGCCTCGAAGGAGAACTCTAGCAACGCGCCCCGTACATACGAACGTCGATAACCAACTGAACCATCGAGTTCGAGCGACTATGCGCGCGCGCGCGCACGCCTTTACGCACGCACGCGAGGGAACGAAGCGGAACCTGGAGCTTCGACGAACTTTTGCACAGCTTTCAATACACGATCGGCCCTGGTGATCGTGTACTACACCAGACCCGTAACGAATACTTTTAACCGACCTCACGAACAAGCGATGTCCGCTTCCCCTCGGAGAGGAGACTGTGCCGCGAGTTGAGACCACGGCCGAGTTCTCGATGGACTTCATTCGAAATTATGGAAGGGAGAACTGCTGATCTAGGAATAAGGCCGACGAAAATTTTCCAAGGAAGAGGATGAGTGTTTTAGAGTATTAACGACGCTGGCCTCCGCTTGCTGAAAAACCGAGCTGCGCGAGCGCGGTCCCGGTTAAACATCGATCCTACGCGCAGCCAATCCCTGCCATTCTTGTCCTACTCGATTACTACATGATCTCGACTTCCTTCGAGAATTTGCAAATACGATGGACAATCGTTTATGGACTATTTCTTTCAATATGTTGAGATAATGCACTCTTTCAGGATTCTGGGTTTTAGATTCGATCATTTTTGGGTTTTGAGGAATTGTTCTTGAGAATTTTGAATACTGTAAGTGTGAAGTCGTAGGTTTCTCGATTTTGAAGTTCATGAGATGTTTTTTGGTTTTTGAATTTGAATTCTTTTCCAGGGTCTTCAAAGCTGGAGGTCTGAAAGTATAAAATTGTAGTAAGGTTACTGTATTAGCATTGATACTTATTATTAGATTGTTAAATGTGTAAGTTTGTCAGTATATAAATTTTGAAGTCCTTGATGTTTTAGAACTTCAGGTTTATGGATTTGGAATTTTTAGATATTAAGAGAAAGTGAAATTTTTAAATACACAACTCTTGGGAGTCTAAATATATAAGTTCTTGAAACTTCAAATTTTCAGGTCTTTAAATACTTTAATCCTTACATTGTCAAGTTTTAAAATTCTTTAATTTGAATATTATTAATTTATCAAATCTTCAAATTTTGAAGTTTTTATATATTTTAACTTTCAAATTCTGAAGTTTAAAAATCCTTTAATTTTAATATTCTTAATTTACCAAATCCTCAACTCTTCAAATTTTGAAGTTTTTAAATATTTTAACTTTCAAATTCTGAAGTTTTAAAATTCTTTAATTTGAATATTCTTAATTTACCAAATCTTCAAATCTTCCAATTTTGAAGTCTTTAAATATTTTAACTTTCAAATTTTGAAGTTTTAAAATTCTCTAATTTTAATATTCTTAATTTACCAAATCTTCAAATCCTCAAATTTTGAAGTTTCTAAATCCTCCAATTCTAAACCTCTCAAGTTTCAAACTCCTTTAATTTTAATACTCGTAAATTTCCAAATCCTCAAAAGCACAAATTCTGAAGTCTCCAAATCCTCTAACCCTAAAATTCTGTAGCTTCCAAATCCTCCACTCTTAAAATTCTCAAATGCAGTCTCTTAAAGTTCCCAAATCCGGTCCTCAAATTCTCAAGTGAGAAATCCTCAAATCCACCTTTTCAAATTTCTAAATTTCCGTTTCTTCGAATCTTGGAAACTCTAAGTTCCTAAAATGCTAAACCTTCATATCTTCTAATCCCTACACCAGTAATCTCCTAAATCCGAGTCCTTGACTCTTTAATTCCTGAAATTCCTAACTGAGCAGATCCTCAACTGTCCATAACATTAAATATGTTATATTTAATATTTTGATACATCAATATTTCAAAAAATTGCAAATTTCAAGAAGTATTAACATCTGATTTCGTCTCAGAGTACTTTCTATAGGTACACTTTCAGTGGATCGATGGTTCTACGACATTTAACGACCTTCTAAAATTTTGGCTTCTTACTGCCCCGAATACGTGAATGGAAATTCATAGGAGTCTTAGTTTGATGTCCTCTGCCAAAAGTAGTATTTTCATTTTCAGTGCTTATACTTCATTTCATGCAAATGACCACTGTAAAACATTTCAAGCATTTAAAAAATTACGAGATTGCACAAAATAAAAAGTTATCAGGTATAATAAAAAAGTATATAGTATCAAACGGAGTAAATAAAATTAAAACGAAAGTCGACGTGTAGTGATATACACAAACCGAAAGTAAGCACGTGACTAATGTACACGTTCGAAGTGAAAAGGACGCAATAAGAGATCGATAAACGATCGATCTACAAACAGTAAAGATATAATCATTACAGCAATAATAATCCATCTTTTTTTATTAATATTTTGAAATTAGAAATTTGTACAATTTTGGGACCTTGACAATGATTAACCGGAATAGTAATATTCCAATAAATAATACAACGTTGAAATAACCTCACACACATAATTGTGCCCTCATTCACCGTTGACATTGCGGACCCGCGTTGGCTGTCATCTTGTAGATACGTACTACGTATGTCTGCATACCGAACTGAAATTACTATTCATATCACCATAATTTTCACTTATATCTTCAGAATTTCCATTGCTTGAAAATTACCGCGCATTACAGTTAATTTGCATTCGTATATTTGCCCTTGTCACTACATTTTCCGGGAAAGTTATTACTTTGGGTCTTTTGAATTGTTTAGGGTTCCTAGGGAGTTCTCCCTGCTTGAGAGTTACGAATTATAGTTACTTTACACTGGTAAAATCTTTTTTAATATATTTTTATTTTCCTCCAAAAAATCTGCAATTGAAACACTAGAGTATCACTTTAATTTAAGTTATTTTGCATAAAATCTCTAGGGTCCCTAGAATCTTTGTCACTTAACTATTACTGAGAATTATAATAACTTTACGAGGTAGAATTTTCTTGTCCATATTTTCACCTTCCATCTTCACTAGAATTTCTAGAATTACTGAATCTTACCAAATTGTATTTCATGAAAGTCTCTAGGGTCCCTAGAATGTCCATCACTAGACACAACATAGATTACAGTGATTTTGCATTCATGATGGAATCTCCTCTCACATTTCTGTTATTCTCAACAAAATCCACATTAGAATTTCTATAGTCTAAATCTTACCACACTATGTCTCCTAGGGTCCCTAGACCCTAAGTCCTTAGAGTCAATCGTCCCTGGAGTCGTCACTTAAAAGTTACGGCAGACTATAGTTACTTTGCACGAGTGAGACGTTCCTCCACATCCCCATTTTTCACAATAAAATCAATACTTGATTCCTTAAAATCTCCAAAGACCCACACCGTGTTTTTGCACCTCCAGTTATATCGCCATTTTCAATGACAGATCCCCATCGTAACAAATAATCAGAAACTAGGCACAAGTAGCATAAATTCGTGATATCTCTCGAGCGGGTAATATAGCGAGGGGGCGCGAAGCCATGAACCGGAGAAGAACAGCCGTATTTATGTATAATGCACCCTTGACCCTTTTGGCACAGCCTCGTCTCGATTTATCGGATCGAATTCAACGAACCGCGCTTTTTGAACTCGTTAGTGTCATCTGCAGCAAGTGTCCGCTGATAACTCGTTTACGGCGGAACGTTCATTTGGTCTGTTGATCGAATCTCACCGTTTTCGCGTAATGGTTCCTACGAGATGGCGAACGGGAACGGCGGTCGTGAACAGATATTACGCGGGACGGAAACTGGCACGAAATTTTCATAAGCAGCAGCGGCAAGTAACCGTGTACGAACGACGAGGGTACTCATTTATGAGAACTATCATCGACTAAATAACCGTGTCAAGGGCACATCGTACCGAACCACGTTGAAGAAATCAATTTGTTTAATAAATATATCGCCCGCGAAGCGGTACGATCCCGTACGTTTTTACGGTACGATTGATTTTCAGCATGATTGAGACGCGAATTTCCGTTCGCTGGATTCCCTAGCCGCCGATAGCGCTATTATTCAAATTCCGAGCTGACGTAATCCATCAGAGATATTGAACGGCATCGTCATACTAGATACTTTGCTTTAACGGTACTCTTTCGAACCATGTAGAGACGTAATACGGATTTTGGGCTTAAGGAATTTTTAGACATAGGGATTTTGGGATGTACGGATATAGAAATTATCAGAAAGAGAAATTTTGGGATTTTGGGATATAGGGATTACTGGATTTTAGGTTCTAGGGATTTTTTAATCTAGGAATTTTGGGGTTTTAAAGGCTAGGGATTTTTAGATCTTGGAATTTTGGGGTCTAAGGATTTTTAGATCTAGAGATTTTTGAATCTAGGGATTTTTGGATCTAGGGATTTGGGGATCTAGGGATTTTTAAAATTCAGAAATTTTTGGATCTAGGGATTTTGGGATCTAGGGATTTTGGGATCTAGGGATTTTGGGATTTAGGGATATTGAGATCTAGGGATTTTGGCATCTAGGAGTCTAACGATTTAGGGATCTAGGGATTTTTAAAATTCAGAAATTTTTGGATCTAGAGATTTTGGCGTGTAGGAATTTTTGGATCTAGGGAATTTGGAGTCTAAGGATTTGGGGATCTTATGATTTGGGGATCTAGGGATTTTTAAGGTTCAGAAATTTTTGGATCTAAGGATTTTGAAATCGAGAGACTTTTGGATCTAGGGATTTTGAGATTTAGGAATTTTGGCATCTAGGGATTTTTGGATCTAGGAATTTTGGAGTCTAGAGATTTATGGTTCTAGGGATTTTGGGATCTAGGGATTCTGAGATCTAGAAATTTTGAAATCTGGGGAATTTGATATTTAGTGATTTTTTATTCTAGGGATATTGAGATCTAGGTATTTTGATCGCTAGAAATTTTTAGCTCTAGTTATATTGGGATCTAGGCATTTTGGTACCTAAGCATTGTGAGATCTAGGGATTTTTTAATATAGAAATTTAGCATTTTGGAATTTTGGGATGTAGTAATTTTTGATATAGAAAGTTGCAATATAGTAATTTTAAGACACACGAATTTAGACATAGTTCGACAGTGATATAAGAATACATAAATCTAGGGATATAACAATTTTGGAATATTAGAATAACGATGCATAGGGTACTTCCAACATACTGATTTGAAGATACATGAACTGGGAACTATAAAGATTTCCTAAATTAGTAATTTTCAATAGAGGAACTCTATGAAATTTCATACACAATCGCTTTCTGCAATTAAAAAGCAAGCTAACAAATTATTTTACCAAAAACGAATTGAATTTATTTCCACCTTATTAGTGAACATAAAAAACCCCGAAACTTCCCTATTGAAGGTTCTTCTGCATCTTCGTTAGTTTTCGAGATGTACTTGTGAGTTGAAACTTTGAAGGGTAGTTTCATCCCCCTAAGTCGCGTCTCATCCGACGAGAGGAGTACATATTCCTTATTTACAAAGTTCCATGAAAATCGAAGAGGAACACTTCCTCACGTCTTTTTAGTTTCTTCCTTCATCTTAAATATTGTGGTAACGATGATATTTGTTCCTGTCAAGCGGCTACATACCGTCGAGTAGTATCCCCTCGCACGAACCGTCTCACGTCACATCCTCATTCATGAACTTGTTAATAACGAGACATTGTTTGCGTACAATTAATCCCAAGCAATCTACGAGCAACGCGTAGGCTTCCCAAAGGACGAACCGCTGATATATTCGTCGTAGGGTCAGCCGTGGTGCCGTGCTCGATAATTTTCATTCGCGGCACGTTTTGTACGAGGAATCACGTTGCGTAAGCATTCCGCTATATACGGTTGGGTTGGATCGCGTGTGTTGAAGTTTGACTCGTCAACGAAGTCCACTGATTAATTCCTCTTACATTTTGGTTTGCGTGCGAGCATTTGTACGAATATTTACACGCGAAAGTGTAATCTGGCAATTACATAGTTTGGACATTTTGTCGATTAATATTGGGATCGTTGAGTACATGTTATATTGCCAGAGAAACGGTGTCATTTTTTTGGTACGTGGGAGAATGCTTTTGTATAGTCGTGCTATGTATCACCACGGTTTCATATTGTAACGCCTATATTGCTACGCCTCCGTGCAGTCGCATCTGTGTATTGGCAGTTCCCTTAGTGCTGCATATCTGTGTTGGCACGTTTCGTGTTACTACGCCCCCACGTTGGCACGCCCCCATATTGCCACGTTCTATTTTATTACACTTTCATTTTGCTACGCCTTCGTATTGCTATGATCCTATATTGCTATGACCCATAGTGTAACGTCCTTATATTGCTGCATATTGATAGTGCAACGCTGTCATATTGCAACGCTCCATATTGCAACGTCCTTGAATTGCAATGACCCCATATTACTACACGCCCACATCTCCACGCCCTCATAACTGCACTCTGCACTATCACACCACGCCCCATTTTACTACGCTCCCATATCACCACGCCCCATATTCCCACGCCCCCATATCACCACGCCCCATTTTACCACGCCCTATTTTACCACGCCTCCATATCACCACGCCCCATATTACCACGCCTCATTTTACCACGCCCCATTTTGCCACGCTCTATTTTACCACGCCTCCATATCACCACGCCCTATATTACTACGCCTCCATATCACCACGCTCCCATATCACCACGCCTCATTTTACCACGCCCCATTTTGCCACGCTCTATTTTACCACGCCTCCATATCACCACGCCCTATATTACTACGCCTCCATATCACCACGCTCCCATATCACCACGCCTCATTTTACCACGCCCCATTTTGCCACGCTCTATTTTACCACGCCTCCATATTACTACGCCTCCATATCACCACGCTCCCATATCACCACGCCTCATTTTACCACGCCCCATTTTGCCACGCTCTATTTTACCACGCCTCCATATCACCACGCCCTATATTACTACGCCTCCATATCACCACGCCTCATTTTACCACGCCCCCATATCACCACGCCCCATATTACCACGCCCCCATATTTCCACGCCCTATGTTATCACGCCTCCATATCACCACGCCCCATTTTGCCACGCCTCCATGTCACCACGCTCCCATATCGCCACGCCGCATATTACCACGCCTCATTTTCACCACGCCCCGTTTTGCCACGCTCCCATATCACCACGCCCCCATATCTAATTTTCCAAATTAAATTTTGATCACAATCAAAAGCAGTACAGCTTGAATTCTAAGTCACTTTTTCTATACTTGAAGAACGGTTCTAACCTTCTTAAAGTTTCGCCACGAGTTGCAACTGAAGCTTGTTTACGATGAATAAGGTATCGTAACGTGGAACGTAGAGGATGTTACTACTTCGATAAAAATAAGTTTGGTGCGGATTGGAATCGATTAGAAGAGACAGACGCTTCGGCGTCGCTGTTCGAATGTTCTTACGTAAACGTCAAATAATATTAGCATGAACAATGGAAGGGTAACAGACGTAAAAAAGAAGCGAGAGGGAGGGACAGAGAGGTCAGAGGGTGAATTACAAGGTTGCTCAAAGTAGCAAGATTTAACTTGATGTGTGTGGAGGTGGTGTTCGTATATAGGGACGGTTAGGTGCTAGAGAAACCTCAGTAAGTCATACTAAATAAAAAACCTTGTATTGGACTATTCGGTGAACTGTGTAATGAAGCTGGGGGCGCTAATTTTCATGTTTACAAGGGTTTGAGTGTTTAAATTGAGAAATTTATGTGGACATAGCTTTGGATGTTGTAATCTTTAAATCTTTATATTTTTAAATCTTCAAATCTTCGAATCTTTAAATTTTTGAATCTTCAAGTCTTCAAATCTTCAAATCTTCAAATCTTCAAATCATCAAATCTTCAAATCTTTAAATCTGCAAATCTTCAAGTCTTCAAATCTCCAAATCTCCAAATCTAACAATTTCCAAATCTAACAATCTCCAAATCTAACAATCTCCAAATCCTCAAATCCTCAAATCCATAAATCCCTAAATTTCCAAACTCTGAAATCCTCAAATCCCCAAATTCTCAAACCTTCAAATCCCCAAATCTCCAAATCTCCAAATCCCCAAATCCTCAAGTGTCAAAAATGATAGATATTTAAACACGCAAAATATTAAGTTCCTCCGTCGTTCCAAGATGGCGCAACACCCGCCAAAAATGCAGCTCCACATTAAACGTACAAAAGAATGCGCTTGTTAAGACATTGCAACTGCAACGTCAGCAGAAGTAACCAATTTGCAACAAGGATCATATTAAAGGACAAACGACAACTTCAAATATTCAGTTCGTACAGTTTATTGAAGTACACTTCCACGATAATATTAGCTTTGGTACACGGCAAACTGCTTGTTGCAGCTGCATGATGAACGTGAATCGATGATATATCATATGTACGAGTGACTGTTCTCATTATCTTTTCATAGCAAAGGACGGATATACACGTCCTCGAAAATCGGTCATTGATTGCGACGAACGTACGTACGTGTACGGTTATCGATCGGAATTCGACATTATTAATATTGTCTATAACGGTTCTAGGAAAAATTAATGGGTAATATTAATAATGTTGAATTCCGATCGATAAGCGTATACCTACTTGTCGCAATCAATGATCTTCGAGAACTGTTCTTTGTAATGAAAAGATAATGAAAACTGTCCTGATGCGTGGACGAAACGGAGAGATGAAGAAGTCAACCATGTTTATTCGCTGATGCAATATGAGGCATCTGAAACAACAAATTGTGCGAATTATGCGGACGAAGCTTTTAAGTCAGTGTTTCTCAACTAACGTGACAATATTATATGATAGCACAATCGTGTAAATGGTGGAACTCTTAAAATTTATATGTGTAGATAGATACATGTGTATATTAATTGGCACATTTTTAGGTAGTTATATCTCTAAATATCTGAATTGCTAGATTTTACATATATGAATACATGTAGGGTAAGGTTACTTAAGTCGTACCTCTCCTATATTTGGAGTATTATGGCTACTACAGCTGTAATGGCGCCACATTAGGATGCAGATAGTGTCCCATGTAATTTGAAGTTTTTACATATTTGCTAAATACCCATTGTTATGCAGGTTTTTTCTTAGGGGGTACGACTTGAGCAACCTTACCCTATGTTTAGGTAGATACACATGCAGATATCTATGTCTCTAGTACGTCCACAAACTTGGTGATCTAGATTGTTACGTCCCTAGACTTTGCTAAATTCTTATATTAAAATCCTTCAAATCTTTACATATTCCTGTAAATTTTTTCATATTCCTGTGAGATTAAATCTTATATCTAAGACACTGTATAACAAATTTGCAATAATGTATGTATTTGTATAACAAATACCTGAAGTCGCTGATACTATCCAGTCTAAGTAAGCACCGACTCTGGTATTTAGACCAGCGGTGACACCACAATCTGTACCTGCGCTGATGACTGCTATAAGTACAAGTCGCTTGGTGGTAGGGTTCTGCCACAACACTGGACCGCCACTGTCAAACTGCAGAGACCAACCGTACATAAGTGTTCGATTCTCAAAAATCTTGAATATCTCGTAAGAAACTTGTATATTACCTGACAGGCGTCTTTGCCTTTGCCGTAAGTGCAAAGGCTGGCTCTGGTGACGTTTCGGTATACTTGCGAACACTCTAGGTTTGTCCATACACTTAGAGTGACCTTCTGGAGGGTATCTGAGGGACCTTGGCCGAATTCTCTTGATCCCCAACCTGATTTAAAGAAGGATAGTCGTATAACAATGCAAGTATGGAATATGAGGATGCAGAGGTTTGATGGTGTAGGAATTTTGGGGTTGCAGGAAAATGGAAGTGTGAGGATCTGGGTTTAAATTTGGGGATGTTGGAATTTAGGGCGTTCAAATTTGGTAATATTACCCAACGCTTCAACGAAATTGCCTCCGAAGGTGTCCGGCTGATGCTGAAACGGTAGACAAGCTGGTCCAACTCGATTATTAAAAACAATTTCCGTGTCCGTCTTCACGAGAGCCATATCGTTATAATTTCCCCTACTCCTATAGTCAGGGTGTATTTTAAATTGAATCACTTTATGCAACACCGCGGCGTTAGTGTCGTTACCTGAACATCAAAACCATCGTATTTGAATCTGTGATCTGTGATCTGTATACCAAGAAAGAAAAATATTTTTACCTGTGGATATATCATGATCGCCCACTAGGACACCAAAATCTGAGGTATTTCTGTTATAGACACAGTGAGCTGCTGAGAGTACGTATCTGTTTGATATTATTGTACCTCCGCACCATACTCCGAGGATCGTGATGTCTATCAGACCGGCCATCATTGGGAATTCGTTTACACCCGTTTCTACTCCACCGACGATTCTTGTCTAAAAATACTCAGTGCGTTTTATTGTATTGAAGTAAGGTGGGATTTTGAGAATTCGAATTATAAAGATTTCTCTTTGGGTGAAATAGGGATTTCTTTCTGCTGGGGATCTGGAGGCGTTCCAATTTGGGGATGAAGGAATCTGGATATGAATGCATTTGAAATCTGAAGATTTGGAGTATAGAATCGTCAGAACTTTATGAGTTTGAGACGTAGGGACTGTTAGGAACTAGTTGTATTGAGAAGATTGGTATATGGGGACTAATGACACATAGGGACTGTTTGGATGTATGAACTGATATTGGATATGTGTTAGGATATGAGGACTATTGGAATATGAGAGGTACTGGCACATAGAGGTTATTAGAACGTAGAACTAATTACGTTTGACAAAATATAATAAAATTATGTTAAAACGATGGCATAGTACTTACAGGATTCTTCCATCCACATCGACAGTCCTGAGAATCCTGCGGTCTCTCAAGCGCCTTTGCCTCGCAAAGGAATCGACCACCCGTCGAAAATATGGACGTTGACAACTTCACCACCATCGTGGGACTATTGGATGTTATGTTGAAAGCGCCATTTCCGCAATATTTATGCGTGGTGGTAGAATTAGTTTGGACAGTCAGTACATCTCCAATGCAATTTAAAGACTGCAATGACCATTCATTATTTTTCATTCTCTTAGAATTCTGCCATAAT
The DNA here is from genome assembly GCA_963576845.1 of Megachile leachella. Taxonomy (NCBI): domain Eukaryota; kingdom Metazoa; phylum Arthropoda; class Insecta; order Hymenoptera; family Megachilidae; genus Megachile; species Megachile leachella. The sequence continues at coordinate 12,818,746 of OY756255.1, forward strand.
TTAGTGCAATTAATCGATACAAGTAGGCGAGATTTTCGGGGAATTTTAATTTAGATCATTCTCATAGACAACGGTACATATGTGCATAATTTACAGGTAATCGAAAAAATTTCTATAACTCTGAAGTGATACTGGAAGTATTAAACTAGAAATTTTTTGGAGGGATAATTGTAATGTTCATCTTACCCAGGGTAATTCGAATGTGGTACAACGCAAGTTTACACGGTAGTCACTTTTTAGGGTCCACGCGCAATTATGCTGTCCTTGATACTGATATGGATATTCGGTATTATATACGTAATATGTATTGCCAACGATTAGGTCTTGAGCAAAGGTGCATCCGACATCGGCGGTTTGGGTTTCTTTGAAAATTAACAGGAGCCAACATAGCACTGTTAGCGCTACTATAAAAGAAAAACAAGGGTTTCTTATTGAAATGAAGTAATAAACTGAACTTAATCCGCACTATCGTAGAACATGTCTATCGTGTATCGTAGTATATCACTCGTGTAATCGCAGATGTGTTATATTACACGTTGTATCACCACACATTATATTACCACGCATTATACCGCCACGCGTTATATTACCATGCATTGGATTATGGCTACTATACATTCCCACGAATTATATCACCACGCGTTTAATGTCGATGCACTATATTTCCACGCGTTATATCGCCACGTATAGTAATATCGACGTTTTCTCTTCCCTCGCGTTATATCGCCGTGCGTTCGATTGTGGATATTTTATATTCCTACGCGTTAAAATGTCGAAGCACTATATTCCCACGCGTTATATCGCCAAACGTAGCAATATTAATGTTCTACCTTCTCTCGCGTTATATCGCCACGCATTGAATTATCGATGCATTATATTTCCACGAATTATATCACCACGCGTTAAAATGTCGAAGCACTATATTCCCACGCGTTATATCGCCAAATATAGCAATATTAATTTTTTACCTTCCCTCGCGTTATATCGCCAAATATAGCAATATTAATTTTTTACCTTCCCTCGCGTTATATCGCCAAATATAGCAATATTAATTTTTTACCTTCCCTCGCGTTATATCGCCACGCATTGGATTATCGATGCACTATATTCCCACGCATTATATCACCACGTGTACTAATATCAACAGTTCAACTTCCCTCGCGTTATATCGCCAAACGTAGCAGTATTAATGTTCTACCTTCTCTCGCGTTATATCGCCACGTGTTGAATTGTCGATGCGCTATATTTCCTCGCGTTATATCACCACGTGCAATATCAACAGTTCAACTTCCCTCGCATTACATCGCCGCACGAAATATCAACACATCGCGTTCCCACGCGTTATATTGCCATGTGCAAGCAAGAGTCTACCAGAACCACATATTAAATATTATAGCCAATTATCCATTATTCGAGCATCCATGGCAATATAACAAGAGTCTACTGTATAATACCAATTTCTTTGCAATTAAACTTCAACCTCAACTATATTTTTTCTATCATGAAATTTAACGCAATTATCCTAAGCTTCCTAACATAATTATTCATAAAAAACATAGGTCATTCACCTGTCAGCTATCAGAACTATTCCGACACGATCGAATTACCGAAAAATTTCCATTTCATACCGATCATCGAAACATAGTCTATCGTGCAACGATCGTTACGATCGATTACCGATTCGTATCGAGATATGATATAATTACAAGTGTAACGTGCCGCTTAAAAAATCAATCGAAATTTCTAGACCGTCTCCGATGTCCTGCGTACATACCTCTCGACATGATACTTCACGGAATATCGTTATCAGTCAAGAACTGAACATGCACCTGCTTGACCCGTAGATCTATCGTCGATACCGGTGCGAAAAGTTATTAGACACCGACTGTCACTATCTGGCCGTATTCGTGCGAATTTCAACGTCTTTTTATCCGTATCGCTAAGGCGAATTATAAACGAAGGCTAATATTTTGACGGTTGCTATCATATACGGCTTTATCAGTAGTAGCCGTAACCTCGAAAATGCAGGTAGATTTGCTGCAATAACCCAACTACGCTTTCGCACACAATATGAAAATTATGTTTGTGTTCGTTTAGCATTTCCAGGGTTGCGCATGTATCAGTCCCCTGGTTATTTCGCAATATCGTTTTAATCATATGTTTCCTCCTGAACGATGCGTGAAAGATATCTGAGATACAAATATTATCGCATTAACGTAAGACAATCAAGGCTTCTAATCTCCATGATAATATCGAGAGCCATAATAAAAGATAAGTTCTATTTTTGTTTACAAGCACTTGTGTCGTAGTAATAAATGTTAATTGCTTTCGGATTCGTTTAATCGTGTGTGCTGCTTATTATGTATGGTGGATAACATATTTGGGGCATGGAAGTATTTTGACAAAGTGAATATTTAGGTAGGTGGAATTTTTGGGGATTTGGAAAGTTTGGAACTTTTGGAGATTTGGTAATTTGGGAATTTTTGGGGATTTGGAAATTTGGGGATTTTTGGAGATTTGGAAATTTTAGAATTTTTGGAATTTTTGGAATTTTTGGAGATTTGGAAATTTTTGAATTTTTAGAATTTTTGGAGATTTGGAAATTTTGGAATTTTTGGAATTTCTGGAGATTTGGAATTTTTAGAATTTTTGAATTTTTGGAATTGTGAAATTTTGGAATTTTGGGATTTGTCAATTTGGAGAACTGAAAATTTGAAATTTTGTAACTTGGAAGTTTGGGAACTTATTTTTTAAAGATTTATGACGATGACGAAACTTGAGATAATGAATATTGAGGATATTGTGGATTTAGGGATTTAGGGATTTGGAGATTTAAATATTTAGGTATTTAGATATGTAAAATATCTAAGGGATTTAGGGCTTTGGAAAATTGTTTATTTCATATTTTGAAATATTGAAAGTTGAAGCAATTGGGGATTTAGGTATTGTGAAATTAGAGAGTGGGGATTTAGGGATTGGGAAACTAGGAATTGGGAATGTAGGGAATGGGAATTTAGGGATTGGGAATTTAGGGATTGGGAATTTAGGAATCGGGAATTTAGAGATCGGGAAATTAGGGATTGGGAAGTTAGAGATTGGGAATTTACTGATTGGAAAGTTAGTGATTGAAAATTTAGAAACTAGGAATTTAGGGTTCCTTGGGAATTTAGAGATCGGAAAGTTAGGGATCGGAAAATTAGGGATTGACTGCGCAGACGCAAAACAGCGTTGAACCCAGTAACTAAGCGCGCGCAATCCTCACCCTTTGATTGGTCCAGCGTCTTTCTTTAATAATTCAAAAACTCAGCTTCAAATCCCATTTCTGCAAAGGGGAATCTTATTCAGATTCCCGTCAGCTACCCTTCATTTCAAGGACTTACTCTAATAAAGAAGCACCCTGTATTTCCCTACGCAGCAAAGTTCTCCCTCACTCCGCATACCCCTCTTTCCACCTTCATCCCTTTTCATAAACATCCATCATTTAAAGCTTTAATCGTTCCAGTAATCATTCAGATAATGTATTGCGCGACAAATTTGTGAGTAAATATCGCAAAACGACTGATACGTCCGAACAAGAAAACAATACTTAACGAAAAGCACTTTCCTTGTAATGTCATTTTATATTATTAAAATAAATACCGCTATTGCGTTACATTATCGGGATCATTACCGTTAAATATCTAGTGTCGCGATGAACAGATAAAACACTGGTAACAAAAACAATAATCTATGACAAAACGTGAAAAGATAATTGCGCGTTTGACAACATAATTATGCTACCATTAACGACGTAAAACTCGGTATCGGGAACGAGGATAATTTCGTAATTAATTTAAAGCATTTTGTTTTTAATCAGTTTTAATTAGGAGATAAGAACAATGTAAGTAATGCATCTCGAATTTTTTAATCAACGATCTTCGAGATAAAGAGAATGTCGAATACGTGTCCATTAATAAAGTAGAAGTACTATGATTAATATTTTAATTAAGTTTTAAATGTCTGGTGTGTAAAAGCACTTGAACTATTTTTGTACCTTCGTGAAGTTATCTGAATTCTTCAGGAGATATATAAATATTTATTTTGTGTTGTTTATGTGTTCGAATGTTCAAGAACGCGGTACTTCTATCAATTATAGTAATTAGACGTAAATAAATTTTTAGTGGAGTTCATTGTTCAGTGTGTTCTTGGATTTTGTGTGGGTGATTTTTATGTATTGTTATTGCAAGGTTGGAATCTATTAAAATGTAGATAAAAATAATAATAGTAAATTATAATAATAAAGTATATTATAAATTATAATAATAATAGATAATATTATAAATTATAATAATACTAGACAATATTATAAATTATAATAATATTTTGTGGCAATATTTAATAATAAATTTTGTGCACATACACCACCTAGATACTATTGATATTTTTAATTCTTTTAACTCCACACTAAATCGTAAAATTGTATAAATTTAAGATAACAAGTTTCATGGGTGTGTCATAGAATAAACCGTAACAAAAACATTTGCGTATGCAAATACAGCTATAATTCATTAGTTATAAATAATTCTTCATATAAGGAAAATTGACAATTCGAGGCAATTCACATACCAGGTTTAAATCTTTCAGATAACGAGTGAATGTTTGCTTTGATGAATTGTTTGTAACTAATAAAGCACAAGCTCTTCATAACTTGTGTCAAGAATTGTTATCCTATAATACTCGTCGAAACAAAGTGTTATAAATTCCAGTATATAAATTAGTTTTTAAAAATTGCCGCTGAAAATAATTAGTTGAAGGTTTATATTAGAACACCATCGTAACTTCAAATATTTATTTCAATTTCTAAATACAATTTTAGTAACATTTTTAGTAACATTTTTTTAGGAAACAAACTGTTATTGATACTGTACAGATCCATCGGTAATACTGATAAATAGGGTGGTTCATGAGAAACTACCCTCAGCCATAAAATAACTAAAACTTCGACAATTTTATCGAATAACTATATTCTCAAGTTAAAGTAACTTTTGTATCACTTAAGTATCATTGAATAACTTTAACTTAATTCAATAACTTTTGCTTTTAATAACTTAATTCAACAACTTTGCTTTCAGTAACTTAATTCAATAAATAATACTTATACATTAACATTCGAAACACCCTGTATATACTTGCAAGAAAAATCTCTAGATACCACAATAGAAAATTAATAACCGTGCACGTGGATAAATTCTTTACAGTCCGGATGTTCCGAGGACGTGTATATCCGTCCTTCGCAATGAAAATATAATAGGAAATGTATCGAGAAACCTACAGGGTATGTAGGTTTACTCGTTGATACAATACGAGGCATCTGAAACACCAAAATCGTGAGAATTATGTGAAGGTAGCTCTTAAATTGGAGTTTCCCAAGCTTTGTGTATTCATGACCCCATTTTGTAATAGTTGTATAATTCTCGCGTAAGTCGTACACTTATCAATGTCTATATTCTTAGGTAATACTTGTGATAGTAGAGAGGGATATTTTTAGGTGTTTGAATAGCTGAATGTTCTTATTTTTAGTTGTGGGTATCTTTAGGCACTTAGGTAGCTAGATGGATACTTAGGTAGATAGATAGATAGTTCTCTAGATAGATATAATTAGGTCTCTGGATAGATATTTAGGTCTCCAGATAGATACTTAGATCTCTAGATAGATACTTAGGTCTTTAGACAGATACTTAGCTTTCTAGATAGATACTTAGGTCTCTAGACAGATGGATTTGTGGATATGTACATATGTGCTTAGATATGTTTATCTTTAGATATCTAGGTCTACAGACGTCTACACTTGAAGATATCTATCTCTCCAGATACCTAGATGTTTAGATATCCACATCCAAAGCTACCTAAGTACCTCGACACTTCTAAAAGCCAAAATATTTATATCCATCATTAAGTAGACCATCATTGAAACAGTACATCATTGAAAACATAGGCACCTTCAAATCCACAAAAACGTAGATTCCCAAAACGTCCACATCTTCATGTATTCCTCCCTCTTACAGTTCTATCACAGCCCTCTTCTATCATATTTATCTTGTAAATAGTAAAACAGAATGCAATACTACAGCAATGTGATCATACCCATGTAAAATTGAATCAAACATATCCACATGTAATATTGAATAAAACGTATCCACATATAATATTGAATCAATCATATCCACATATAATATTGAATACAACACATCCACATCTGCAATATTCAATCAAATAACGATCTCGTCAGGGGTCACGAGCCACAAGTTGGGAACTCACTATCTAAGACCATCTCAAGAGCCGTACCTGAAGTAACCGAAACGATCCAGTCAGTAAAAGCACCGACCCTCATATTCAAACTCGGGAAAATACCGCAATCGATACCCTGATTGATCACTCCTATAAGTACAAGTCGTCTGCTGGTAGGATTCTGCCACAGAACTGGCCCACCGCTGTCCATCTGTACATCACGATCTTGTATATATGTATACAAGTGATCCTCCAGACTTGTGTCTTACCTGACAGCTGTCTTTGCCTTCGCCGTAAGTGCAAAGTCGGGCCGAGGTTATGTTCTGGTATGTTTTAGAACATTCTAGGTTCGTCAGTACGCTTAGGCTAACTTTTTGGAGGACTGAGGGTGGTAGACCGCCGAAGTCCGTCAAACCCCAACCTGGTTTTAACACAAATGCTTAACAATGCACAACTTTGGGATAATGTGAGGTAATCGATGTTCTTTGGCAAGTAATTGGGACTTTTCAACATTCTGTTGGTACGTTAGCTTTTGGTGGTATTATAATTTTTGGAGAGGTTGCGAGTGAGGAATTTGGGAATATCTGGATGTGGCGCTTAAGGGATTTGGAAGTGTGGGATATGGGGACATAGAGATTTGGGAAATTAAGGAAATTTGGAGATATGTGGATGTGGAGATTTAGAAATTTGAGGGTCTGAGAAATGGAAACTTAGAAATTTGGGAAATTAAGGAAATTTAGTTATATGTGGATGTGACGGTTTAAGAATTTGGGGATCTAAAGATTTGAAGTACTAGTGACAGTGCCATATGAGGATCTAAAGATTTATAGATTTAGGAATTTGAGGATATAAGAATCTCATTGTCAGGACTCAAAGATGGAATCTAAAGATTTGGAGTACTAGTGCTACTGAAATCTAGCTGTTTACAAATAAAAAATGTTTGAAATTATACAAATTCAGAAATAACTTTTCCTTCACAAAAAATTTGTGGCTACAGAAATACTAGAATCTCAGACACTGATGGATACTGGAATGTGATATTGGAATCATGAGGATTCTATACCGACTTTCCATTACATATACCAGTCACATTAATCTCTGTCCAGCACCATTACCCAATAGTTCAACGTAACTTCCTCCAAACGTGTCCGGCGAGTGTTGGAACGGTAAACAAGCTGGTCCAACCTGGTTGTTAAACTTTATTTCCTGTTCCGTTTTTACAATAGCTATATCGTTTACGTCCGGAGTTTTGCGGTAGTCAGGGTGTATGGTAATACTCCTCAGTCTATGCAATACAGTGGCATTTGTATCCGTGCCTAAACATCAAAATGAAACACCGCTGACTAAATACAGAAGACAACCCATGAGTTAACACATAGACATTGTCTATTACTGAAGAAAGTTTCCTACCTGTGCGCAAGTCATGATCGCCTACGAGAAGACCAAAATCTTTAGGCTCAAACCCGTTTTTGAAACAGTGAGCCGCTGTAGTTGCGTATCTGTTTGATATTATTGTGGAGCCGCAAGTTAAGTTACGCTGTCTGAAATCGATTAGACCCGCCATCATGGGGAATTCGTTCACTCCTGCGTCCATTCCACCGACGATTTTGTTCTAAATATGACGGAGACGTTTTGTGTCATTGAGAAAAATTCACTGAAGGTATGTCGATAACTTCACTCGATAGATTATTGAAATATAGTTTAGATTTGATATGGGAGTGCAATAGGAAGCAAGGGGTGGATTTTAGGAAGGTGGTACTTTGAGAATTTTTAAGCTTGGTATGTTGGGATTTTTAGAATTTGGGAAGTTTGAGGAGTTCGGGAATTTGGGACTGTGGGACTTTAGGAATTTGAAGAGCAGAAAATTGGGGTTTCGGGAATAGGGGCTCTTAGGAGGTGGAACCTTTAGAAATTTGGGATCGGATAAAGAATTAAGATTTTGGGAATTTGGGAATTTGAGAATTTGGAAACTTAGAAGTTTGGAACTTTAGGAATTTGGACCATAGAATGCTGGAACTTGGGAATTCCAGAGCTTACAACCTTGGAACCCTAGGAATTTGGGGCTAATTGTGATCTTGGAATCTTGGAATGTTAGGACCTCAGAAGCTTGGAACTTTGGAAATTTGGAATTTTAGTAATGTGGGACTTTGGAAGTTTGACACCGCAGAAAATTGGAACTTTGGAAATTTGAAACTTCAGAAAATTGGAACTTGAGAAATTTGAAACTTCAGAAAATTGGAACTTGAGAAATTTGAAACTTCAGAAAATTGGAACTTGGAAAATTTGAAATCTCAGAGACTTGGAACTTGGGAAATTTGAAATCTCAGAAAATTGGAACTTGGAAAATTTGAAATCTCAGAAAATTGGAACTTGAGAAATTTGAAACCTTAAAAACTTGGAATTTGAGAAATTCGAAACCTTAAAAACTTGGAACTTGAGAAATTTGAAACTTCAGAAAATTGGAACTTGAGAAATTTGAAACTTCAGAAAATTGGAACTTGGAAAATTTGAAATCTCAGAGACTTGGAACTTGGGAAATTTGAAATCTCAGAAAATTGGAACTTGGAAAATTTGAAATCTCAGAAAATTGGAACTTGAGAAATTTGAAACCTTAAAAACTTGGAATTTGAGAAATTCGAAACCTTAAAAACTTGGAACTTGAGAAATTTGAGATCTCAGAAATTTGAGACTTCAGTTTGTGATCTCCAAAATGGCGGATCTCAGATCATAAAATTAAACCTACTGACTCTAGAACAGTGAAGCTCTGACTTTGGGACTCACAGTCTACATGATTGAAAAAATATACGTACAGGATTCCGCCATCCACACTCACAACCCTCAGCATCCGACGGTTTTTTAACCGCCATTACATCGCATAGGAATCGACCACCCGTCGACCATACAGATGCAAATAGCTTCACCACCATTGTGGGTCCCTCGGATGTAACATTGACCGCATCATTGCCACAAAATCTATGTCTACTATTGGAACTAGCTTCGACGGTCAAATTATCTAACAAACAACGGAAACCCTGCAATGTGCATTTTATTATTCCTTTATTGTGCAATTTGAGTTTCATATCACTCTGCGATGAAAGTGGAATTTTACGATAATTATCTTACCGACGGTAATTCGAATAGCTTGCAAACCATGTTAACGCGATAGTCGCTGTTTATCGTCCACGAGCATGACTGCGGTCCTCGATATGGTTTCGGAAAATCGGGATTGTAAATGTAATAGTTTTCTTCGGACGTGAGATCTTGGACGTAAGTGCAGTTTGTACTTTCGTCTGCTTTGACGAGTAGCGTGAGCCAACATAGTGATAGTATAACTGCAAAAAAATATTTTCTGACTAAATGAGGTGAAACTCGTTATATTTCATACTCTTTGCCTTTCATTCATGGGACATAAGTTTGCTACTTGCTATATAGCCACCCGTTATATGGCCACTATGCATTATGGTAACAACTTGTGTTTTTATTAAAATAATAAATGAATACTGTGAAATATTTTGTAAAAAATTAATTGTAAATTAATATTGTAGCATATTATAGTGAATTAAGCCAATAAAATCAATAATAATTGGATTTTTAAAAATCGAACATGTGGCGCCATCTCTCCGGCGAACAGGGTGAACTACAAGGTTTTGAAACAGCCCCTTCATTAGTTCCCAAAACTGCCGTTAGGGGGCGCTAAGGCTTGTGTGCTGCCGTCTGGTGGCGGAAATAAGAACTAATTAACCCTGTTGAGATGGCGCCACTTGTTCAATTTTTTTGTTTTAATTTAATTTATACTGAATTTATTCAATAATTTACAATTTATGTATCATATATTTATTCATACTAATTTTATACAATTAATAATATATTCCGTGTGTCCGAAGATGTAGATAATTTGTTCAGAACAGTTCGCATACTGTACTACGTCCCGTCGATGATGCAGGGAATGACATAAGAATAGCGCAAATTATTCTTTCAAGTCGCCAGAAACCATATCTCACACATATCTTTTCTTGCAAAATTGCTGTCTTGCAAAATTATTTCAATATCGAAGCATTATGGCTTCCGAAGTTAAACTCAATTTTCTATTTCGATAGTTTCATATGTAACCACTAAATGGTGACAGTGGTCTTTCCTTAAAAAAATTGTACCATTTAGTTTTCATTCCCACAACTAGATGACACAGCCAGTACCATCTCCACAATGACCCAATATATTTTTAATCCCAACCACTAGATGATTCTAGTGTACCAATATATAAAACGAATTTAAAAACTTGTTTATAACCAATAAAGTGCACATTTAATACGTGTCAAATTGTTACTATATATCTTAGAAAAATTGTTCTTTGTGAAACATATTCTGATTTCTAAACTAGTTATATGATACCATATCATTGAATTAAATTGGTTGCCATGGAAATGATAGAATCACAAACTTGGACAATAAAAACATATTGGATCAGTCGAACGCAAGCGCGCATATTTTTCGCAAATTTAAATAGATTAAATAGATTTGCAATGAATTCGTGGCGTAAAAGTCGATTAACGTTTAAGTATTTTGATCAGTCTTGATGTGATATCTTTTGTGTAAGATGTAAAATTTAACTATGGCTAGTTATGAGGGCAATGTGGAGCAGGGAAAAAAGAAGGTAATACATTTTTTTAGAGGTTTTGTACTTTATTTTGATACATAAGATGTTTTGTATGTAGCACAGTTACAGAAGAGCATCCTTTGTAAATAGTAGTTCTGAGACTAGTAAGCCAGTTTATTGTCGTAGACGGGCTTCAAAAGCTAAACATACGCTTAAATCTCATGGGGCTCATAAAAATTCGTCAGATTGGAACATAGATGATATGGATGATAATGAAGATAACATATCAGTGAGGCATAAGAAACATGATCATGGAAAAAATAAGAAAGCACATAATAATGATGAAGCACAAAAACAATCATTTGAAGATGATGTTGAATTAGATACCATTAGTAAGTATAAGTTAAAACATATTCTATTTGGTGTATAAATTATGGTTAAAATGATATTTTCTTACAGCAGATGTGTCTTCAAAGATAAGGAACAAACATCCTTCTAAAGATTCTCTAAGAATAGCTAATGAATATCATAAATTAGAAAAACGATATAAACATGTTGAGGAGGAATGTCAAAAACTAGGTACTCTATTAGAGCAACGAGAAACAGAATATAAAAGTATATGTTCACATTATGAAACTTTAATTCATATGGTACGAGAATTGGAAGACGCAAAAGCTGAGCTAACAAAACGCAATGAGAGACTTGAAACACAGAAAGTTCAATCAAATGAGGATATATTGCTCTTAAAAAATATTGTTTATCAATTAAATGCTGAACTGGAGAGGTATCAAGATAAACTAAGAGATCACAAACTTGAGATCAATTCTATGAATGTAGAAAGTGGTGAAAAAGAAGAGAGGTATAATCACAGAGTATGGGCAAGCATTAATTTTCATGCATTAGGTCCACTGCTGAACGCCTATCAAGAGAATTTATCAGAAAAACGTGAACTTCTCCGCATGTATGAACAAGAGATGGCTGACTTTGGTAATAGATGTAAAGAAGTTATCACAGAGAATGAACTTATGCACAAGGAAGTAGAAGAATTAAAGTTAGAGGTAATCATTACTTAAAGTCGAAGGTAATTTGTGTAATCTGAATAACATTTAAATAAAATTTGCAGTGTAATGGATATGCAAAAGAAATTACGACATTGGTTGAAAATACAGCATCCTTGAAGAAGCAGAACGATCTGTTACAAAAGGAAGCTGCAAACTTAAAAAGGGAATCTGCTGAAATACGATCATCATACGAATTAAAAATGGAAATAATTTTGAAGCGTAACGAAGCGTTCAGGAAAGAAAATATGTCCTGCGCATCGGAACTGAGCAACCTGCGCGGGAAATATGAAATTTTAAACAAAGAATTCGAAAAAATGAAAAATAAAGAGGATCAAACGATACCGACGACCGTCCATACTGCCGCCATCGAAGAATGTAAAAAACTATTAGACGAATTAAAATATCGGTATGAAAATGAAAAACGAAATCTTTGCACTCAAATAAAACGCATGGAAGAGAATCAACCAGAGAACGAGAAAGAACTTGTGATGGCTATAGCCGAAAGAAATCACTTGAAAGGTCTAGTGGAAAACCTTGAGAAAAACTTGAAGTAAGATATCCATTGTTTTTCTGTTTCTAAGGATTTTTATCTGTCTCATTCGCATGTATCATATACGTAGATTTTCTTCAGACGCACGCAACGCAAAATGGAGCATATGCAAGGCCTTGTTTATTCAACTCGAGTTTCACGTGATTCTCTCAAAGGACAGTTAAGTAAGGCAACTGCTTATTGCGAAGAATTATTTTCTGAATACGAGAGGATGGTCGCTGAAAGGGAAAAGTTGCTGACTCTTTTACGCGAAACAGAAAAAGAAAATGCAAACATCGATCGCCTTGGGAAGAGCATTACAAACAGGGTAGATGATTTGAAGAACCAATTAGAAGTGGGTATAGATTGTTTAACATGTGTTAGCAGGGTTGAGTACATAAAAGAGAAATTCCGAAATATTTCATATAACTGCTGTTTTCAGATTGTCCGAAGAGGTGCGAGACAGCAAGCAGAGTCTGCGGAAAAACGTATAAAGCTGCAAGAACTACGTGTTCGCCGAATGAAGCGTATCTACCGACATAAAGTGCAGCATTTAAATGATATCATTAAGCAGAAAGAAGACATTATTGGAACGTTACAGAGAGAAAAACAAGTTAATAGAGATAAACTCCAAGCAGAAAATAACGAGAGAGCTCAATCGGCCAAACCCAATAATCCATGATCTCAAAGTCATGTTGGAAAACATCAGCACATCGTTAACCTGATGATAAGATCATGTATGATACATTGGACTTTGAAACTGATATTCAACGAATCTCTTAATAAACATCTAATTATGGAATAGGTGTTACTCGAAAGATCGTCCTCGTATTTACCGACCGTGTCAGTCGCTTTATTTAGCGGTGACATCAAATGAAGCAAGTGGCCGCGAAGGCTACCGTTTGCCGCTATATGAATGGCCGATGGCGGTGGAGACTAATCTCCTAGTGAAAAGTTGATGTCATCCGTTATAGGTATGATGTCAGACACGTTCCATTCATTCATATGTAAATTACACCTGTTTTTAGTGGAAGGTCTTTTTTTACAAAATTTTATAATGTCAAGCATCGAATAATCATTAAATTTTAATACTTTATAACGCTAAAAACATTTTGTCATTTATTTTCCTTCCTCAGTATCCTCGATTCCTTTCGCTGTTTTCAGGAATGAGAAGGAGGAAGGTTTACTCCAAATAAAATTGAAAAGAGAAAAAAGAAGTAGACAATACGTAAGCGAATAAGGAAAAGAGATTATTGGATTGGGGAAAACGCATAGGGCGGTGGAGTGAGCACGCAGTGGCGTTGCGAATCGGGGCAGCAGCCGATTCAGTCGAGTTCGGAGACGGTCGAGGGACTTCGGACAAATTCGTCAAAAGCAAAATGTCGTCTGCTAGGCGCGTCGTCAGGAACCGGGTCGTATTTCTAACTCGAATGTTGCTATGATAAGTGATAATGCGATGTCTCTGCGTACAAGTATTTAGTGTTTTTTATTGGAAAGTGTGTGAAAAAACGCAAAAGGATATACTACGAATTTGGTTGCCCCGTTGCCGACAAAGAAGTTCAACGAGAGTACCGGTGAACATTGATTTTTCCTGGTTTCGCATTCTACTCGACAGATGATCCGAACGGTAATGCACATCCTTCCTATTTCCTTCGATATCGTTACCGTAATGAGAATTTCAATGACTTCGTTCCTTTTAGAATCTACGCAGATCTAGATGAGATAGGATATCGTTTCATCCATATTGTATTACGTCGAACACATTGTTTGTTTCAAGATTCGAACTGATACGTACGAGTGAATCGGAATTGCTTTTCATTATTTTCGGTCAAGCGGTTATCTTGATTAGACTCTTGAGCAAATGTCTTTTGCAGATGTCGCTGATTCTTGATACTGTACATCCCGTGTCTTTTACCTCGGAGACAAAACATTAGACCTCTATGCGTTTCTAGAGTATCATGGTTTTTTAACGCAGAATCAAAAAATCATTCTATGATTATGTTATCGAAACGTAACTGATTATAGTTTCATTATAGTACAGAAACTGTAAGGTTAGGTTTAACGCGAATACAATCCAGGTTATATCTTTTGTTTCACCGAGAAGGAATGTTTTGAAATAAGAAAGTTGTTGTGTCTGGTTACTCAGTGGAAAAACAGCAGAAAGTATTTATTATGGTTTTGTATTCCGACAATTCTAAATTTGACGTAAAAAGAGAAAGGGGAGAAAAGAACACTGCGTGCGTGTAAACTGAGGTCTTTTGAAGCGTGGATGCAGAACGGATGTCGATGTTTTTGCGAGTAAAGTGAAAAAATAAATACTTGAAAGAGTTAAAAATTTCTGTCATAAACACTGTAATAAACACAGCTGTTATACTAAAATATGAGAAAAAGAATTATATTTTAGAAGGCTAAATATTTGAACTAATTACAATTCTACTCGTAGATGCATAGCATAAGCAAGTAGTTCCGTTTGAAAGTAGAACGACGCTAAGAATTTACGCATATATCAATTTTTTATAACGTTGCTCGAGAATAAGTCTGACGCGATATTTTACCGCATCCGTTTCCGGCCCTTTCTATCGAACTTCTCTTTTATCGTAGTAATTAATAGCTTCACATATAGTAACTTTACTACTTCCATTATGAAATTTTTCGAAGAAAGCAGTGATTCACGAGTACTTTCCCTCCCACTCGTGAGTCATAATTCAATCACTAAAATATTGATACGCTTCCTCCTTATGTACACTTGACGTTGCACACGTATCTTTATAAAAAGGTTCAAAAAAATTATCAAGTATTTTACCTAAAATTATGTTAAGTAGTTTCTGAACCCCATAATTGATTATTGAAGCTGTATGAAAATTCATTATTTGGGTTAGGTTAGGATTAGGTTAAGTTCAGCTTAGGTTAGATTACTGACAGGTTAGGTCACATTAAATTTACACATCATTGCCTAAGACGGTTCTACTTTTATTAGGTTAAGGTTAGATTACCTACTTAAGTTATGGCAGGCCATTGTATGCATAATTAACCTTCTTCTATTTGTATTTACAGAATGTTTCCAAAACGGAATAATATGAAGAGCGATAGAATAAGAATAAAGATGTTTCGTCAAGTAAAATAGTAAAGAATCTTTGGGATCGTGACAGAGGTCTCAAAACGTACCAACGACAAGAATCTGCGAGGACGTATCCGCGAGGTCGAGGCTGACCTAAACATTTGAGCCAAATCTAACCTGACCTAAGCGCCGCTGACGACGAAGATACGAAGCATCGGTGATTATCGGCGTGCACAGGAAGCACGTTGCGTCGTCGGATAGAAAAGTGATACCTGTCGCTCTATATCGTCAAGTTATTGGCGAAGCATCGTCGAAAGAACGCCAGACATTGTACGCTTTCCCTTGTACGTCGTCTCTTCGCCACCACCTCCCTCTTCCTTCCGTTACGGCGTGCAGTTCGTGCACTTCTACGCAGCGGTACACTGTACTGTATCCAACAGCGGCGTACAAGTAAATAAACGCGCGGCAATGGTGGATTCGAGTTCCACGTGCTTCCTGTACGACCAAACCGTTCTCGATTAGAGCAGGTTCCCCGAAAAGAAAAGGCTACGACGGAAGGAGAGAGATCGGAAACAACAAGGATGTCGTATCTAATATCGCGTGCAAAGTTGCCAGCTGCCTGCTGTCGATAACTGCGGTGCACTATTCGCCGCTGGTGGACGCTATCGAGCGAAGACGACGTAATACACGGCTCACTTGTGTGTCGCGGTTGTGAAATTGTCTAGTGGTTGTGAAAACAGTGCCAAGCGAGGGGAGTTGCATGAATATGGTGTAAGAAAGAAAAGAGAGGTCGCAGAAGATTTTTTTTGGATAATGGAGTTCGAGCTGGACGGAAGCCTGAAGGAATGGGTAAAGGACAAACCACTGAGCATCCTGCAGCTCGATCCTGCTGACAGAGCCGTCTTACGGATTGCCGGTAAGTGTCAATTCGTTTCTACTTTCCGTTTTCGCAAGCCGGTTACGTGCGTACATGAATCCTCTTCCGCCTTTCGTTTTCCTCCAACGCGGAATTTAATTAATTACCACACGCAATTATAACATTTCGTTCGCGTTTGAAAGAGCTGCGCTCTTTCTGCAAGAGGTTATTGATTAAGCGATTAATGTCTGGAAATTGAAAATATATGTCCCGTCACATAAATCGTGTTTATATGACCCATTGTACAGCATTTTCTCAAGGTCATATTAGCTCCACCGTGCAGCTATTCATTTGTAATGCTAAATGCGTAAGAAAAAAATAGTAAATAGAACGTTGTCGCACAATGTTGTATGCACGTAACTTCGGGCATTACCGGTTAATTGCAAAATGACTATCATTGTACGCACGAGTGTGCTAAATTACGTTGTACAGTGGCGACGTGTGTCGTGTTCCTACCACACCACGAGTATCCTTATAGACAAGAATCGTGTACGTAATCGACCAGAATGGTAGCGTATAATGAGTTGTAAATTAATGACATTGCCGACAATCAATCATTCGGTCTTGTGTTTTTTTACCTCGTGATGCTCGTAATGTTCGACAATTACCGGGACACGTAATCGATGAAACTCTCAGTTAACCCCTATTTATTGTGTTCCTCGTTCGTCCTCTGTCGAATGTGCTCCTTATCGACTGTATCGATTCGTACGCAAGTCACGTGACTAGTGGAAATCGTACTACGCGGCGTTCGATTGTACCGTTCGAGTAATCGTAAACATTCCCGGTGTACGCGAAAACTGGCACGCGTGTACAACTCGTAGTAGACATTATCCACGTTGTACAGATTCCACGGATGTAGAAAACGAGAATTGTTTGAGGTACGATCTTGCGTCGACCTTCGACGAAGGGTGCTGACCGGGAATAGATACTCGAAACCATTCGAGAAATATCGAATTGCACTTGCCGATCATCTTACCGTGAGAATTTTTTTGCACTGCGCCTGCGCGACTCGATTATAAGTCGTTTCGCGCATCGTCTCGATTCTTCAACGAATTTTCGATCAAATAAACGCGTTGAAAAAAGAAATTTAATCAATTTAAACGCTCGCGGACGTATGCATGTAGGACGGATCCGATTCGTGAAATTACAGGCTCTGATTCGCATTCACAAAAAGCCTGCGTGTTCGGTTCCGCACCATTTTCAAGCGGAGTCGTTTAGAACGATTCGATCGACGTAATAAACGTCGAGAGTCGATATCGATGTATCGCATCTCGGGCACGCGAGCATAATTGTTTCTAATTATAGTGACCTATCGGCGCGATATCACGAATGCTCTAGTAACCGTAAGTGTTCTACCGTCTTTATTAGGGTGCGTTTGTGCTCGTTCAGCTGTTATGAACTATTCGACCATAACAAACAAATGAATGTTCACACTGTTTACGATAGTCATCTTTAACCTTACTAATCTACTTTTTGACGTAAAGAACATACAACAACGGATTTCAAAATCATGACAAAGGTTAGTATCGGAACGATCAGTCTGAATTAAATGTCAAACTACAAGAAATTGAATCGCTCGCTGTGATCGAACAGTTTGATCGTTAACGATCGCAGACGTTCTCGTTAATTTCTCCGATTAATTAATTGCTTTCCCGGAACGATCGAATCTCGACATGGAATGCGAGATTGGCTCCTTTAACTCGTTCCAACCGCCGCGATGAATGAAGACACTTGTGTAACGATCAAAGAGGCAGACAACCGACTAACCTACGATCCAACCTCGTCGCGTCGATGAACTCACGGTCGAGCTTTTTAACGGTCACGGTCCATGGAATCTGTTTGCAGGAGAGGTTATAGTAGTTCAACTGTGCCTACGCGGCTAGTAGGGAGCGGAGGCGGCAGGTTAGGTCGGTTCGTATTAATCTAGGAGCGTGGAGGCGGCAACAGGTGCTGCTCGGGTCACGGTTCGATGCCCCAGCCTCGGAACGTCTTCTCTTTTCCTCTTCCTTCTTTTTTTTACACTCGCCTCCTTCTTTTTTTCTCTGCCTTTACTTCCTTCCTTGCGCAGGTCCGTTTTATTTAGAGTTAGACGCTGCCGGTGACATTGCAGTCGACAATCGATTGCGTAAAAATGGCTGCAGTCGATCTTTCGATTCTTTTACTTCCTTTGCGGTTTCCATTATTTTTTCATCTAACTAAACACCTTCATTTATAGCTCTAACCTAGTTTCTGTTATAAATATCATTTTTTTTATAAATTATATAAAGTTATTGTATAAATTCATTTTATAAATTTTATAAATTTATGTGGATAGAAATTGCATCGATGAACGGTATGAACATTATTACGATAATAATAAAATTAAATATTAAATATTAAATATTATTTTTTGTCGTGCAAGCTGTAGGGTAAAAATTTTAAAGTTCAAGCATGAATTGTATTTGAATAATTGTAAATAAAAAGATGTGAACATAAACAAAAATAATATGAAGATGCAGTGTTTGATGTTGCGATTCCTACTTTTCTTTCAACACGAACGAGCTTTCACGGGTTGCTCGCTAGATGTCCCGGAGTACCTGGAGTGCCTGAAGAGTTCGGTGCATCCATGATTTATCTCCGTGAAAGCTTCTCATACGTATGTAATCGGTGCGATGACATCAAAGGAAGGAATGATTATTAATCGACTTTACAAAACGGACTTTAACCGTCGGATATTATGAGTCATTTTCAAAATGTATAACAGAGTACACAATGCGGGTTCTTTCTAATAAACGTAATCAAACCCTTATTCTGGATAAATACAGTAGACCTCCAGTGAGAAGGATCTCGATTAAATGGCGGTGACGGTTATTTGCGATAAATGGTACAGTAGACTCTCGTGTATTCTTTACTCTGTAGTGACTAGTATTCTTATAGTAGTAACTAGAGATATAAATACAGTAGATAGTAGATTTTTTTATATACATAATTATGTACATCTATCTCAATTTCAGTGATAAAAAGCGAGCAGTGCTTCACTCACCTGTCAACGAAAAATGTTCTAAGCAGCATCTCCGACAATTTCGAACATTCGAGGGCATTTTATATCCTCACTAGACGCGATTGATCGAATCCGACGTTCACGAACAGACTAGATTTCACGGTAGAATTCTCTCGTTTTAATATATATTTCGTGTACTAATCTATGATTCGATCGGCGTACCGTTAGGAATGCACGTGAACTTGCCAAGAGAGGGTCATGAATAAAAAAAAACAAAATAAAATAGTAGATAAAAAATTGTCGACTAGATCTAGGTCGTACGAGGCGGGAACATTGAACCGCTCGTACGGACTCATCGAATATGTAGTAGACATCACTAAATAACGTTAAACAGTGGGAATTATCTGTTTAGATTACGAGCCTCGGTCACAGGTAACAGTAGCCAAGTGCTGACATACACTAGCGTTCAAAAGTTACTTTCATGTGAATTATGGGGCTTTTAAGGAAAGAATGTATTGAAAGTAGCTGAAAACGAAAATGGAATAGTTTTTATATTTGAGACTTTCTTTTATTGCTTTTTTGCTGACTAAGTCTCTCTTAGTGTTATTATTACTATTTACTACTGTTATATAATATTTTACATTTGCATATAGTATTTAATATTCTGAGGATTTTGTTAATGATATTTTCACCTGATTTTAATTTTTATGTTATTTGATATTTTTACAAAATTTTTTTTGGTGACCAAGTCACTGTCAGTGTTACTATTACCATTTCTGAATATATTCTGAGTATTTTGTCAATGATATTTTGACTTCATTTTAATTTTTGTACTTTACATAATTGTTTTTAAATTGCTTTTATATTGACAAAGTCATTATTAATGTTACTATTATCATTTACTAATATTATCTAATCTTTAACATTCTACATATAGTACTTAATATCCTCAATATATTATGAGTATTTTGACCTGATTTTAATTTTTGTATTTTACATAATTTTTTTTAAAATTGCATTTTTAGTGAACAAGTCTCTATTAATGTTACTATTACAATTTACCAATATTATATATAATATTAACATTCTATATATAGTATTTAATATTCTGAATATATTCCAAATATTTTGTCAACAAAATTTTCACCTGAATTTAATTTTCATATTATTTAACAATTCTTTGAGTGTCTCCCTAAAAAAAGTATTACTCTACACAAGTGCTGTAATAAAATTTATTTGTAATGAAATTTGCTGGTAAAGAAATGAAAATAATATGATTTAGTTTCATACAAAAGAGTATAAGTGATGATCCGTACTTTTGAACGGTAATGTAATAATGGCAATATGCAACGCTCGTGCACCGAGCTATACATATCAAACGAACAACCTTGCTTGGTAAAACTATGAGGATTCACCTGGTTGTAATAACCTTATTTGCAACGTTACGAGTTGCATAAAAGTTGCAGGTTAGATGTGATTCATCGATACCAACGGAAAACGATGGAAGGTGAAACAAACGAACAACTCGCGAACCATTTGCATCGATTTCCAAGATGCGCACGTGTCCATCGCAACTTCTGTCTTCCACGAATTTCACAATTTTCATAACTTTACATTTTTCAATTCTACAATTTAAATTTTTTTCCAAAAGATCTTGAGTTCATAACTCAACATTTTCCAATTTTACGATTTTAGAATTTTTTTTATTCTAAAACATCTTAGGGAAAGATCCTATTGAGTTCATAACTCAACATTTTTGAATTTTACAATTTTAGAATATTTTTTTTTATACAGTTATGAATACTATACTACTTGTGAATCCTCTACAAGCAATAAAGAACCTTATACCGTATAATTTACCTAGAATCTAACGATCTTCATCAGGAAAATTTAAAACCAATCCATGTTTCAAGAAATACAAGTCCCTGATAATAAATCTATCAGGTTCTACCGCTTTTCGAATTGCCGCCAAGTATACAGTTAGTGGAAAGTACCGTAATCGAAGTACGTATTAAAATGTTAATTAATATCTACTTCTATTAGATAAACTATTATCTACAAAAAATCTCGAACGATTATCAATGAATCAGAATCCACTTAAGATTACATGTTTCTTGGATAATGATCGTCGTGATGTCCTTGGCAATAAAAGGATGAAAATGTACTTTTGTGAGTTAACGATCACGTAATGGAGTTTTGGGAATTGTTCATGATTCGTAAACATTCCTCGTAAATGACGCTTTCAATTGATTTATATCAATGTACTTGTGGACTTCTTCCAGGACCGTAACCGCAATATGTGGGTTTTAACTGCGATTGTATTTAACTATGATATCAACCATTGGCGTAAGGAGATTACTCATTAGGGAAATTGAATATTCTAGTTTTAATAGTGTTGACTTTTTTATGAAGATTTTCAAGTATTTAAATTTTTTGATTTGAATAAATGTAGAAACTTAGAAACGTAGCAAGGAAGTAATGTGGAATTATTGAGGTATAGAAGTGTTTGAGAAATGTAGAAAAATGTAGAGGTGTGGGGATGTAGAAATATAGGGATGTAGAAGTGTAGAAGTGTAGAAATGTAAGAGTATAGTAAAATAGATACTTAGAAGTGTAGAATTCTATGATTGTAGAATTGTGGAAGTGTAGAATTATAGTAGTGTTGAATTCTATGAGTGTAGAATTGTGAAACTATGGAATTCTAGGAGTGTGGAATTGTGGAAGTATAGAATTCTAGAAATATAGTAATGTAGAAGCGTGGAATTGTAGAAGTGTAGTAATGTAGAAGGATGGAATTGTAGAAGTGTAGTAATGTAGAAGGGTGGAATTGTAGAAGTGCAGTAATGTAGAAGGATGGAATTGTAGAAGTGTAGTAATGTGGAAGGATGGAATTTTCGAAGTGTGGAATTCTAGGAGTGTAGAATTTTTGGAGTGTGGAATTCTAGGAGAGTAGAGTTCTAGGAGTGTGGAATTCTAGGAGTGTAGAATTTTTGGAGTATGGAATTCTTGAAGTATGGAATTCTTGGAGTGTAGAATTTTTTAAGTGTGGAACCCTAGGAGTGTAGGATTTTTGAAATGTGGAATTCTAGGAGTATAAAATTTTTGGAGTATGGAATTCTAAGAGTGTAGAATGTTTGGAGTGTGGAATTCTATGAGTGTAGAATTTTTGAAGTGTGAAATTCTAGAAGTGTAGAATTTGTGGAGTATGGAATTCTAGGAGTGTAAGTTTCTATGAGTGTGGAATTCTAAGAGTGTAGAATTTGTAGAATATAAAATTCTAGGCGTGCAGAATTATAGAAGCGTAGAATCCTAAGCGTGTGGGCTCGTGAAAGTATACAATTCCAGAAGTGTAATAATGTAAAAGTATACAACTGCACTAACGTTTAAATATAATAATTTCTAAGTATAAAAATTTAAAATTATAGAACCATAGAACCATAAAAATATACAACATAAAAACACAAAAATACAAAAGTACCCAAACACAAAAACACAGAAATACACAAACAAAAATTTGTCAAACCAATGACTCAACAATATCGCAAGGCCACAAATACAACATAAAAACGTAATAAATTCAACACTCACACTACGCCAATGATATCAAGGTATACCCAGATAAGTTAGTAAACTTTATCCTACGATCGGTATCGTTTATCTCGATAAGATAAACATTTGCACGCGCGTGCAGTATTAGCGATCCGGATGAAAGTCACGCATTTAGTGTCCACATCTGTTAGCAGGCGGTTTCGCGTTTGCTTTTGGCTTGGTTTTTGCCGCTAGCATAAACAAGAGGTAGAATACCGGCGACGTTAGGAATGATCAAGGAAGAAAAGCGACTAAAAAAATTAGCTACATTTGGCTTGGCGCCAAATCGCAAGAATTCTCACGCTGCGAGGGTGATACGCACCGCTCCTTCTCCGAGATCTTTCTTCTGTTTGGGACACGCGAGCGGAATCCGACGAAACGGTAAACGGTCGACGGAAAAAGAAAGAAAATGGAAGAGTTATAACGTTGAATGAACGCTCTTGTAAAAACCGTACAATCTGGACAAAGCTTTTAACCCTAATTTTTTTATCCACCTTTAAGCCACTGAAATGAAAACTGCCTTTCATTTTGTGCTCCGGACACTTTTACGAGTTCATCTGTCTTGTAAAACGTTATCGTTTATTTTCACATTCTTATATATCTGTTTCATTTATAACTGTTCAATCGGAATTATGGAAAAATCAAAAAACTATTAATACACTTTTGAACACAAACAAAGTATTTAATGAAGTACACAACTAACATTATAACTTAAAGATTAATTTAAACAGGATTACTTTTTCTTCATAACAAAGCGAACGTTTACATTATCTAACGAACAAGACGAAAGTACAATATTCAATTATTTTGTTTCTAATATTCAATTATTCTGTTTCTGACATCACATCATTTCTAATTCTCTTACAGCAATAAGAGTATTAGCTTATAGCAATTTCTATAAGCTAAATTTATTAACCCTTTGCACTCGAAGATAATTTTACTGTTTGCAAACAGCAACTTTAAAATATTAATTAAAATGTTAAATGACTTTTTTTGAAGTTATTATTTCTCTACTAATAATTTCCATTATTTTCTATTTCACTATGTTTATATATCACATAAGCACTATTTATAAAATTAATTAATTAATGCTTCTTTTAAATTATTGTATTAAATCGAATGGCGTCTGAGAGGCGTCTCTCGAGCGCAAAGGGTTAATAATTAAAAAATTACTACTGTTGTATTCTTTTGTAACTGCTCTTTCAAAATTCTTCAGATCACTATATTCTTAGGTTTAGCCCTTGTGGGTCACAGAGTAGTTCACATTGAAGGTGTCCTATAGATAATTACTACTGTTGGATTCTTTTGTAGCTGTACTTTCAAAATTGTTCAGATTACTATACTCTTAGGTCTAGCCCTTGTAGGTCACAGAGTAGTTCACATTGAGGGTGTCCTATAGATAATTACTACTGTTAGATTCTTTTGTAGCTGTACTTTCAAAATTGTTCAGATTACTATACTCTTAGGTCTAGCCCTTGTAGGTCACAGAGTAGTTCACATTGAGGGTGTCCGATAGACGGTACTCCAAAAAATGGAGGTTATGAAACGTTCGCAAGGACGTTAGCAGAAATGGCATCAGTTACGTGACCTGCCCTACGAACCTGTTCACAAGGTGGCTATTCTCCGTGGCTCTGTCAAAAACACAGAGCCGAGTCCAGCAAGTCCGCTCTCTCTGCCCCTCTCCTATCAGTCAGTTTCACCCCGACCCTCGTGTTACCAACCGTGGTCTCTAGCCGACGAACGGAGAAAGTAAAGGACAGAAGGAGGTGCAATGGCGGGGTTACGCGAGGAGAGGTTAGGTTCTGGAAGCTCGGGGCTCCGAGAGGTAGAGAGGCAGCCTGGGTGGGCGGCAGTTGTCCAGGCCTCTGCAGTCTGTGTCGAGGCGACGTGGTCTACAGGACGGAGCGGCAAATCGCGTCTTCTCCAACCCGCAAGCCGCGCTCGCTCGCTCTCCTTCTATTCCCCTCTTTCTCTCCCTCTCTCTCTGTCATCCCCTCTTTCATTCTCTCCCTCTCCCATTCCTCGGTTCCCTACCCTGTCGGTTCCTTCTTATCCGCTGCTCCTCTTTCCTTCGGCCCATTCATCCTTCTCGGTCCACCTTTCCCTCTTTTTCCGTCCCGGGCCCGTCTCCTTCTCCGTCGCCGTTTATCGCCCGTCCTCGTCCCACGGCCTACAGCTACCTGGCCGTGTTACGGCGGGGTTCCGGATACGCGCGTCGACTTCGTCAACGTGTTGTCGTGCGGTACGTTCTGCCGAGGAATTTCAGTGCCACGTCTCGAGTACGAGCGATCGGTTGGCCCGGTTCGCGTGTCGAGTCATCCACGATCTAACGACGTACGTATGCGATCGCGGTGTGTCGAGTGCTGTAAACAAGGAAACGGAGGAACACGTGCATCGCGGGAAACTGTCCGGGATCGTTGCACGGAATATTCGTTGTTCGGTTAGGCGTGCATTAGGTATCGTTTCGATAAACCGTGGCCCGTGAGCAAAACACGAGGCGTTCGTGAGTCACGCTTCGTTCTGTGGCACCTCCCTGGCTCTTTCTACCTCTACAGCTGTCTCTCCGGCTGCTCTGTCCTTCTCGCAACGCTCCGAGCGAACATACGCTCCTCGTTGCACGCCCGATCGCTCCCACTTCGGGAATTGCCCCTTCCATTAACGAGCGACTTGTTGGTAATCATGAAACGGCATCGGGTTTGAACGGTTAAGTCGACCGATTCACGAAATAAGAAATGCCGATATTATCCGGTTCATTCAAGATTGCCATCGTACTTTCGTTTGTTTCCCTTTTTATTCATTTCGTGTGATTTTCGATTTAACAACAGATTTTAAGCTGACGAGTTGTTTGCGACGGTTGATTCATGTTTTCGAGATTAAAATTTATGGGACGAATGTCGAAGGGTCCACCAGGTATCGGCTGACTCATTTAGGACTTGTGTTTCTGCCTTGCATTCTTCACACTTCGTGATTCGAGTTAAAATTAACTCTTAAGTAGCCTTAGTGCTGTAGGACTTTTGATATGCCACTTGGGAAGTTTGGGGCTTGAGAGTTTGGTAATGAGGTGGACTTTGAGAGCTGGGGATGTTTTACGGTTTTACTAGTTATGGTTATGAACAGAATTTAAGATTTTGTAGATGTTGAAGTGGAGTGAGACTTTAGGGTGTTTGAGATGTGGAGACATTGAGGTAGAGGGACTTTAAAATGTTTGAAATGTAGGGACATTGAGATAGTGGTGCTGTAAGATGTTTAAAACATAGAGACATTGAATAGTGGGACTTCAGGATGTTTGAGATGTGAGAACTTTGGATAGCGAGGCTGTAGGATGTTTGAGATGTAGGAACTTTGGATGGCGAGGCTGTAGGATGTTTGAGATGTGAAGACATTGAGATAGTGCGACTTTAGGTTGTTTGAGATCTGAGAACTTTGGATGGTGAGGCTGTAGGATGTTTGAGATGTGAAGACATTGAGATAGTGAGACTTTAAAATGTTTGAGATGTAGAGACCTTGAAATAGAGGGACTTTAAAATGTTTGAGATGTGGCAACTTTGGATGGTGAGGCTGTAGGATGTTTGAGATGTGAGAACATTGAGATAGTGGGACTTTAAGATGTTTGAAATTTGAAGACATTTAATAGTGAGACTTTAAGATGTTTAAGATGTGGAGACATTTAATAATGAGACTTAAGGATGTTTAAAATGTAGGAACTTTGAGATAGTAGGACTTTAGGATATTTAAGAAATGAAGACATTGGAAGTTTGGAACTAACCAAACATTAATCATCAAGACTTTGGAACTTGATGTTGGAAATTTGTAATTTTATGAACATACGTTGAGACTTTGGTACCTCAGACGTTTGGTGTTCTTAGGAATTGTTCTCCAAAAGATGTTGAGAAAGGGTAACTACTGCAGTAGAGATTATGTAGATAGGTTTTCTGTATAGAATTAGTGAATGACATGTCTGTATCGAAAAGGCGCCCACATGTGCATTAGGCAAGAATGAGAAGAGTCCGTTGACGTAATCGAAGAAGAGCGCGGTCCCGAGAATTGTGTTGCACACGCATAATAAAAGAGAGATAGGCGGTGGTTAGCAGCCGTCGAGTGAATAAGAAGAAAGTCGTTTTCATCGAATACGGAGATTGCGTAATAATTACAAGCTGGGTAGGAGCTCTATGACAAACCGGCTTCGCGAGACACGCCGCGCACAATCACGTACATATGAAGTATACGGCGTTTATGTGTCCGTTTTATCCGCGTACGTGGAATTTCTTAATTTGGTCCGATCGACCTATTCTCTCGCCCGAATCGGTCGTCGTTTAACCGTTTTCCATCGTCATCGAAAGCAGAAACGTCATCGTTCGAGGAATCGTATCCTCGATTTCCCTTTCGTTTCATCCCGGAAAAGCTTGATCCGTACATATGCTGTTCGAATGACGTTCCTCGAAGTCGCGTGCTTTCTTGCCAAATTACTTCGGCTCGGTTTAATTGAGTTCTGCCAGCTCGAAGGTCTCTTGTTTAAATGGAATGCCAATTATTCGCTTCACCCTCTCTGCGTTTTATCTCGCTGCATGCCATACGATGATATCCGTGCGTGCTTCGAAGCACGTTTTGTTCATCGATTTTTCCTTGCATTCCTCTTATATCTTCCCTCGGCTATCTTTACGATCACCTTCAAATTATCACTAGGGATACTGCGATCTAACGATGGATACGGGAATACAAGGATCTAACGATGGATACAGGAATACAAGGATATAACGACCTAGGGATATTGGTGTGATATTGTGATTCAGGGATTGTAGGGTTAATCGAGCAGCTAGGATATACTTCATTTAGGGATATTTGATGTTTAAAGATTACTCAAAAGCAAATCATGATATTCAGAACCATTCGTAGTGTCAACGAGTACTTTAATCAAAACGGCAATATAAGGAGAGTGACCAATATGTGGTATTTCTAGGGATATTTAATGTCTAAAGATTACTCAAAAGTAAATCATGATACTCAGAAACCATTTGTACTCTCAGCGAGTACCCTAATGAAAACGGCAATATAACGAGAGTGACCAATATGTGATATTTCTAGAGATATTTGATATCTTAAGATTACTCAAAAGTAAATTATGATACACAGAGCTATTCGTACTGTCTACGAGTGCCCTAATAAAAACGGCAATATAACGAGTGTGACCAATAAGTGATATTTCTATGAATATTTGATACCTAAAGATTACTCAAAACCATTTGTCTCAAGTACTCCAATAAAAACGGCGATATAACGAGTATGATATTTCTGTTTAACCATCAGCAAATTTTTTGATTTTCTTAATTTTCGTCCGTCACGTTCTCGTTCCCCGGTTCTCGCTCTCGAGATACACCGGGTCTCCTTCTCGCTCTCTTTCTACTTGTTCGGTTAGTATATCGCCCCACCTTTCGTATCTGCGACCTCCACGGCGTTCGCACCGAAAGCCGTATTTGGTCGTTGCGTTAACAGACCCGCGAAAGTGCAAGTAAGCTTTATCGTTCGGGTCCGCGGAGCCCCGGACTCGCATTGCGGCCAACGTCGTCATCGGAGTGTCCCTTCCAATCTGGACACCTCGTGTCTTTCTTTTCCCGTCTTTTTGCTTGATCCTTCTTTTCTTCCACGAAACTATTTCCGTAAATGGCCGAAACAGGAGAAAAAAAGGACCATTTTCCAGTACGTTCGATACGAACGTTGTTTTTCGACTTTCGCTTGCAAAATCACGTCGAATGTTTTATTTCATGCCGGGGCTCGAGATCGTCGACGCCGTTTACCATCTCGAAAACCAGTTTCAGTTGCGTCGCGAAACAGGAACGAACAGTTTATAGAGAAACCCGGGAGGAAGAAGAAGGAGAGGAAGAAATAGGTGGAGGCTCTATTAGTCGAAACGGTCCGCTTAACGAGCTGTTTCGATGGATTCTTTGTATCGCGCGAAAAGGTTCGGCGAAAAATTATCGAATTTACGACGAGATTTCGGCCGAATTCGGTAAAGGTCATCCTCAAGGTATTCTAGTTATGTCGTGTCCACACTTAGCGCTCGTGTTTTTATATTCGATCGTGTTTTTTAGCCCTGGACCGTTTCGCAATAGTTCATTAGCAATTTGCGAATAGGAACTTCTCACACTGACGTGCGAAAATAATTCGTTGAAACTTCATCGGTGGTTCGGGATCAGTTTGCGAGTGCTTTTTCAGTTTCCATTCGTGGGTTACTGCTTTTACGAACGGGTAGTGTTGTGATTCGGGTCGGAAGTTGTCTCTTGAGTAATTAGGGTTGTGGGGAATTTGGGTCGTGAGATATTTGAGTTGTGAGTGATTCGGGTCGCGTGAAATTCGAATTATGAATAAATCAAATCTTAATATTTCGACTTGGAAAATTCGGGTCGTGAGAATTTCGGGTCGCGCGAAATTAGAGTCGTGAATAATTCAAATCTGGATATTTCGACTTGGGAAATTCGGGTCGTAACAAATCGGGTCGTGGGTAATTCGGGTCGCGAGGAATTCGGGTCGTGAGAAATTTGAGTCGCGAATAATTCAAATCGTGAAATTCCGGGTTGGGAATCCGGGTCGCGAGAAATTCGGGTCGTGAGAAATTTGAGTCGTAAATAATTCAAATCGTAAATTTCCGAGTTTGGAAAATCGGGTCGTGAGAAATTCGGGTCGTGAGAAAATCGGGTCGTTGGTAATTCGGGTTGTGAGAAATTTGTGTCGCGAATAATTCAAATCGTAAAATTCCGGGTTGGGAAATTCGGGTCGTAGCAAATCGGGTCGTGAGAATTTCGGGTCGTGAATAATTCGGGTTGCAATTCAACTCACAAATAATTCAAATCATAATATTTCATGTTGTAAAAATCGAGTCATAGCAAATCGGGTCGTCAGAAATTCGGGACGTAAATATTCGGGTCGTGAGAAACTTTAAACATATGTAATTTGGGTCCTGACTTATGAATAATTCAAATCCCACTATTTCAGGTAGCCAAAATTGTGTCATAACAATTCGGGTCGTGAGACATTTGGGTGAAATGTAATATGGGTCGTAGTTACCGATTCACGCCATGAATTCAGGTTGTACTTAATTTGGGTCGTAACTCAGGTTAGGATCAATACGGGTCGCGCACTCGGGTGAGAACAATTCGAGTCGCGTATGACTCGGCCAGCAATTTATACTATAAACAATCGGTCCTCAAGCTACTTGAATTATAAGCAAATCGGCATAAGTAATTTGGGTCAGTGATTCGAGGCGAAAGTAATTCGGGTCGTTTCCAGTTGTGAACAATTCGGGTAGTGATCTTCTTATCGCACGTGGGATTCGGGTCGTGCGCTATTCCGCTTGTAATTAATCGAGAGCAAATCTCAAGTGACTCGAAGCTTTTACTTCCTTGCAATTTAAACTCAATTTTCAAATAACATTTGCAAAGTACTTTGCTGTTGTCTTTTCTGAATAAACGAACTCTGTTAATTTTCTAGCAATTTATTAATCAGTCATACTTTTCTTACATCAGTATACAGCAGTACATCAGTATCATCTATGGTATAATTTATCACAAGTTTGCCAGAAATCGTGAAGTAGAAATGTGAACGCGGCATTAGAGTGGAAGTGGCCCGTTTCCGAGGATATCCCGGTTGTCGATTCGCGGTATCAAGTTCGAGGTTAAGAAGAACCTTGTAGAGCAGCGAAACGCGACTAGCCTGCTACCTTGACGAGAAAGGTCGATTCGTAATTGATATTCGCTGGCTAGAGTTACTTACGTGTTTCGTAGGAACGGTTACGTCGTTAGGATGTATCGGCAGGATCGGGATTCGTTACGTTATCTGTCTGTAGGTCGACCGGTATGATGAGCGAAAGAGTTACGCTAACTCGACGTATCGCGATGGTGTTCATAAGTAGGACGCAAGTGGGACAGTAGCAGGCGAGCACGCACGGTGTCGTTAACAGGGACAAGCAAGGCAAGAAAGATGCTTTTGCGTTGTCACGAGGTGGGATCGAACGCTTTTGTCGCTCGAGACGGTTATGCGAGATGTCAAGATAGGTGGGGTTTCCGTTGGAGAAACAGTGGTTAGACTCTCCGCTAGAAATATTCCAAATCTACCACAACTTTTAGTACCAATTCTCACCGAATTTGAAAGCAACCTCAAATACCTCCCTTTCTCAAAAGTTTGATAAATTCTTCCATCATTAAGTCACTGTTTACTACTTTCATAATCACTCGACACTAGAGATTTACGAAAATATTTATTTCAACTAGTTTGAGCCAGCTTTCGAGTGCCGAGGATAAGATAGAGGTTCAAGTTATCTCGAGTTCAAAATAAAAGTTGTAGCGAAGGACGCGAGATGATGAACGGCACTCCGTTCGAATATTAATATTAAAAGCGTTTCGTAAGAGGACCCGGTGAAAAACAGGAGGGTGGAAGGAAAAAGACCGTCGCAGCGTGCCACGCTTTGCCGCGTGCGTCTCAAGGCTGACCGAGCTATACGACCGTCCGGAGAGAGTCTTCTCAGCTTCCAAAGAGCCCTCGAGAGAGTCCTCCGAGAGCCGACTATGGACCCGTTATACTGCTACGCCGTTGCCACAAGAATGCCGCCTAGCCGGCCTCTCTTGCAGCTCGCGTTATACACGGTGCTCCTGCAGTCCTCGCACAACCAGGAAGGGGATGATTTTTCGCGAAAAAAAAACACTTGGCAATCTCGCATGTCTGCTGAATTACTAGTTTGGGAATTTTGGGGATTTGTGGATGTCTGGACGTGTGGATGTCTAGATATATGAATGTCTGAATGTCTACATGTGTGAATGTCTGGATGTCTAGATGTGTGGATGTCTAAATATGTGCATGTCTGGATGTCTGAATATAAAGATGTTGAATGTGTGGATGTAGATACATGGATATCTGAATGTCTGGATATATGAATGTGTGAATGTCTGAATGTATGGATGTGTGAATGTGTGGATGTTTGAATCTATGGATCTGTAGATATGTGAATGCGTGGATGTGTGGATACGTGGATATGTGGATGCGTGGATATGTGGATGCGTGGATATATGAATGCGTGATATGTAGATGCATGGATATGTGGATGCGTGGATATGTGGATGCGTGGATATATGAATGCGTGATATGTGGATGCATGGATATGTGGATGCGTGGATATGTGGATGCGTCGATATGTGGATGCATTGATATATGGATGCGTGGATATATGAATGCGTCGATATGTGGATGCATTGATATATGGATGCGTGGATATATGAATGCGTGATATGTGGATGCGTGGATATGTGAATGCGTGGATATGTGGATGTGTGATATGTGGATGCGTGAATATATGGTTACATGGATATGTGGATGCGTGAATATATGAATGCGTGGATATGTGGATGCGTGAATATGTGGATGCGTGGACGTGTGGATATGTGAATTTGCGGAATTGGAAATTTGAGAGATTGAGAATTTAAAATTCAAGAATTTGACAATTGGTAGTTTATGAAATTTGCTAAGGAATTTAGGACCTATACGACTTGGAACTCCTCTATCTCTCTGCTACCTCTCTGATACCTCTAGTACCTCTATGTCGTCGTCATAGACCATCATCCAAAAATTATCCTCCATATTTTGAACTTGCAATTCCCGAGACACCATATATACGGTGTACACGCGCTTCCTCCTCTTCCTCCGTCGCTTTCCTCTCGAGTCTTTACACGCGGATCGTTCGCAAACGATCCTCAGCTACCTCTTTCTTTCGACGTGTTTAGAATGTCTCACCGATGGTACAAATCGAAAGTTCGTAGGTGGTGCAAGTATAGGTAGGAGTTGATTAAAAAAAAAGGATACGTTGTGATGTCATCGATCGTTTCGCGTTTCGTTTGTCTTTCACGGATAATATTTCTCTCCTTCACGCGTTGGTTGTCGAGATGTTGTCATCGCTGATGCGTTAACGCTTATACCTACGTGGCTACCGGTCTAATTAACACGTCTGCCGCGAGGGTCACCTGATCGCTGACGTCTCGGATTTATTCAATGACCGTCCGTCTTCCACTGTGTACTTCAATTTTTATCGTTGCACCGATGATACAACGTTTATCTAATCTCGAACGAGTATTTTTATTTTAGTTCAATGTCAGAAGATTGCCCGATAAGATGGTTCCTGGAATATCACGTACTTTCGCTTCTCTTCTTTCGAGAACTGTGGCAAAATTTCAGATTCTCTGTTCACGCGTAACACGTAGAGGGGTTACTTTCTCTCGAACTTTCTATACATCATCTATCCAATGGGACGTGGTTAGAAGGAGTTAGCCTAACACCGCGTGGCGCGTCACACGCGGTACTCTATTTTCTATTCGCATCTAATTCCGGCGGTTCTACAGATCCGGCCTCAGTCGGTTCGAGTCAAGTAACTTCAGGTCGAATTGTCAAGTCTTCTCAGGTCGAATTGCTAAGTCTAATCTGTTTATGTATCAGTGAATATAGTTTAGTTCACTCGGTGACTCAGGTCAAATTGTCTAATGTTGAGCTGGCTCAAGTTATCCAGTTTAGTTTATTCAGATCGGATTGCTAAATCTGTTCAATTCATATCATCGAATATACTTTAGTTTATTCACTGTGGGTGACTCAGATCTAATTGTCTAATGTTGAGCTGGTTCAAGTCAGTTCATCTAGTTTAGTCTGTTCAGGTCGAATTGCTAAGTCTGATCTCTTCAATCCACATCATCTAGTTAGCTTTAACACAGTTTTGTTCAAACAGTTCACTCTAGGAGACTCAAGTGAAATTGTCTAATAGCAGTCTGGTTGAGTTAGTTTAACTTGACTCATGCAGTTTAGCAGACTCGAGTCAAATTAGCCAAATTAGTCTGGTTGAGCTGGTTCAATTTAGCCCGTGCAGTCTATTCAGTCCAATTTAAGCGGATTCATTCAATTTAAGTCACCCGGTCAAGTCTATTCAAACTTATTTGATCAGTCTCTTCAAATGTCCAGATTTATAAAGACAAGAGAACAGTCTACTTATATCAGCTCAAGTCGAATCATCCTAGCGTTTAAATCTGTTCGGAGACATGTACGGACCAGGTGCTAATAACAAGCTTGACATTTTCGTAAACGCAGAATGCGGTGGAATAACAGATTAAGTTCACGGTTAATGTTGTTGGCCCAACATTCAGTTCTCGTACGGGAAAGTTTATAAAAAGAGGATAGCCGTCGCATTTACAAAGTAGCAGTTAATAATGTAGTTACAGTGTAGTTACCAAGTTCTCTGAAACATTTGAAGTTGGTCAAGTACTTAGGTAGTTTATTAAGAATTTTGAAAGGTTTAGTAAGGCTTGGTCCTTCCCTTGTTAGTAAAGGGGGAGTCGATGTCGCAATTGGCTTTACTGCTTTTCGCTCCGATCCAGAAGACGACACCCACATGCCATTGCTTCCATTACCATATGCGGAGATCCCGATGGTCTTGGGTTTCCCTGGGTGGCACCCGTGTCTCAGTCAGCAACCGTCAGTTTGGTAGAGATCGTTCGCTCTCTCGGCCTCGTTCATTCGTTAGTACACAATCTCTCTGATTCGCTCGCGAGCTCTCCGCGCGACTACTCCTCGGCCGCGCACTCCTCGACCGTACGTTGTCCCCTTTGTTTCTCTCTTATCACCGGTTTTGCGGACGTTTCATAACATTCCTAACGCGTTTAAACGGTAATAGAATCGTCGGGTTTAATTGGTCGCGCTCGAGGCCCCGTAGCGAAAATTGCCTCGTCTTCTATTTATCGCCGGCGGTCCGCTCGCGGATATAGTTAAACTCTCTCGGCCTCTCTTTCTCTGTTTCTCACGGGAACGATGAACTAGGCGTCAGCGAAAAGACCGATTACCGTGGCCTCTCTGTACGCCTTCCACCGTACGCCACTTTGGCCTCAAGAAACGTTGAGTGGTTACGTCTGCGACGTGCCGTGATAAATTCGGTCGTTGATTCGTTAAGGTTCGTTCGTCTGGAGAGCGGGCGAACGGCCTGAACGGGGAACGAAATTAGCCGTTCTCCTCTCTTCTTCTTCTTCTTCTTCTTCTTCGTCTTCTTCTTCGCATTGTCCGTGTGTCGTACGAGTGTCGCCCGTGCAACCCGCTCGAGGTTCCTCCGTTTCCAATCCCGTTCGATCTTCTTCTCGACAGTGCTACGTCAGTGCCGCGACGTGGAAAGTGAAATCTGCACGAGAGTGAATTTTAACACGTTCGGATCGTTACTTAGATATACCGAACTCGGGCTGACCACGAATACTTCGTGCATTTTATACTGTGATTGGTGATATCGTTGACGGTCGTATTTGAGATATCGCGGACTGAAGTGATGTGGAGTGTCATGTGGAATTTCTGTTTCTGAATCTCAATTCTCCCATGAAGTTTCCATTTTCTTAAATTAAATTACCCTTCACTTCTACATGCAGCCCTCCACGTATGTAATCCTGCACATGTGCAATTCTTCATATATGCAAACCTTCACATATGCAACCCCTTACATATACAACCTTTTATAAATGCAACCTTCCACATATGCAATTCTTCGTATATATAAACCTTTACATATGCAACTCTCCACATATGTAACTCACCACATATGAAATACTCCACATATGCAAACCTTCATATTTACAATCCTCTACATATGCAACCCTCCATGTATATAACTCTCCACATATGCAATTCTCTACATATGTGAACCTTCACATATACAACCCTCCATGTGTGGAACCCTCCACATATGCAAACCTCCACATTTGCGAACCTTCATATATGTAACCCTCCACATATGCAATTCTCCACATATGCAAACCTCCACATGTGCGAACCTTCACATATGTAACCCTCCACATATGCAAATCTCCACATATGCAAACCTCCACATGTGCGAACCTTCACATATGTAACCCTCCACATATGCAAATCTCCACATATACAAACCTTCACATATGCAACCCTCCATGTATGTAACGCTCTACATATGTAACTCTCCACATATGCAACCCTCCATGTATGTAACCCTCTACATCTGCAACTCTCCACATATGCAACCGCCATATCTCAACGAAAACGATATCACCCATCACCACAACCGATCTCCAACAAATATTCATCCGCAGGCACCCCACGAATCCGGAAGTGAGGTGCGTGAACCGGGTCTCTCAACTCGAAGTGCCATATATTAAGCTAAATATCGATATAGTGTCCTAAAAACAATACGGTGTGAAAAAACAGAGTGCGTGCGATCGAGTGTATAATACAAAGAAAGAGTATAAAATAAAGAGAAGAGGCCCGATGGGTGTTATCGAGAGCAGCTAGAGGAGGATTTAATCGGCTAACGACATGTCCACTCAGGCTTATTACAAGGAGAGGCTCGGTTTCGACCCAGCCGACACCGTTGCGGAACATCATCGTGAACAGAGGTCGCAGCACGGCTACGAGGAGTCGTTGTCCAAGTTCAAAGGTCAGAAGGCAAACGGATTTTCGTGGATGATGGAACGCGAAGAAAATTGGCGGGTGGACGGGACAGTGGAACATCGTTCGGGCAACTCTCAGGCGTTCTGGGGTTGTTGGGCGATGTTCATCGAGGCGCACGGTAGGTGAAGAGTTGGCATGCCGATGGCTGGACCTGTTCCAATACCTTCTTTTGCCCGTGACCCTACCTCCTCCTAGTTTTTTTTTATTCTTCGTTCGATACTTTTTCGCCGGTTATGCAAGATGTCGATTTTGGAAATGTTCTTTTCATGTAAATTGCTTCGATTTAATGGATATTTATATCGGTCAGTGGTATTATAATGAGCAAAGTAAGTAGAGGTTTTAAGTACAAACATGTATGTTAAATATCATATGTAGAGAGGTTTAAATATGAACGTATACAGAGAGGTATTAAATACAAGCATATGAAAAGATATTAAGTACGACGTTAAATATCAATGTCTCATCTGTAAAGCTGATTTTGCAATCTGATCAGAATAGTATTAAATGAAGTTGACATTCATGACGATAATTTTGAATATTTTTAATTTTAACTGTATGTTGCATTGATCTTTGATTTTATAAAAAACCATCTTTCAGATGTCCAAATAAAATTAAAGTTCTTTAAAGAAAAATTTTATGGTAATGCAAATATGCAGTGCTACATTGGCACACCTTGAAATTGTCAAATATTCTTAATAAAATCTTATTGATTATAACAAACAAAATATAATATAAACTAAAACGTTCCAAAATCGACATAAAATTTTTAGAACTGAAATCGGTAATAAATTACGTATTTATCCCTATAATATACCGGGTATCTTAAATTTCATGAAACCATGCAATTACGCATCGCGAGAACTAGAGTCCGTATCGTCGTGACGGTAGTATCGCGAACGGAAGTGTCGTTTTTTTATTTTTTTTTTAAGGTCGTTTACCTTTTGCCGTTTGACCCGAATGTTTCGCGGAAGTGGCCTCGGAAATAGCCGGGATAAAATGGCTCGAGACTTCGCGGCGGGATTATGATCCAAAGAATATATCTGCTTGATACCAGAGGATGTCTGACACGCTTCGAGTTTGAATATTTTTTTTCCCTTTTTTTTTCCTTTTGGGACATATACACCTACAGTAATATATACAGTATGAACAAAAATTAAAAAAAGAGTATAATGAATTATTACAAGATTGATTAATTTTACTAGTGTATCAAAAAAAATGAGACAAGTTTAAAAAAAATTAACTCTGTTGTTTTTTTTAGAAAAATTCTAGATTCGAATAAAATCTAATTGCTCAAAAATACAGTGGACATTTTTAGATTCCTCCAAGGTATATTTAGGTGCGATCTAAAATTGTCTCCAGAAGTTCCACGCAGTTATCAAAGTATAAAAGTTAAACTATAATATTTTGGTGTATATGTCTCCCAAGCACTGACTAACTATTTTTGAAGTGTCTTTGTGTGTCTAATACCTCGTGGATCACAAAAGTCAACACTCTCGTCGCGCAATAAGGCAACATTTCCATTAGAATCGTTTTCAAGTCTTTTGTCCACGCACGTCGCTTGCGGAATAATACAAAAATTCCTTGGCCAAAACGCTTATCCGAAAATAATTTATGTCGCCAGCACGTATTTTTCCGATTGTCACGCGTCGTGATTTCCTCCCGTTCCTATTATGCTCCTTGTGGGGACAGATGTGTCCTCGTTGTCCCAATTTATCTCCTCGGTATGCCACTCTTCGAGGTGTCGTTCTCGATTACCGGCTCTGACGAAGTTCGATTAAGCCGATTACCAGAGAGTGCCTTGTCACGTCGATTAGAATATATATGCTTTTATTTTTAACGCTTACGTGTAATGGCTGTTTTATTAGTCCGAATTTACGATTTTCGAGAATTGTGAAACTCGTTACGAAACTGTTCAAACAGATTCCCGCTTCTTATCTTTGGAAGTCTTGTACTATCGAAGGATTTAACAAATTTGTTCACGTCGTACCTTCTGACATATATTCGTTCAACATACTTTATTTTTGAGAATTCTTTATTTTTCTGTTGTAAGATACAGCTCAGTCAGAATTGAATAATCGCAGTTTAATTATTGCAATATTAAAACATAAAGCAAGTTGAAATGTTGTGTTAATATTATACAATCTTTAATTACACAAATTATTGGACTTGAACTGCAAATTTAAGAATATTCAAAATTCGAGTAAAATTGATCACAGCTCAGTGCGTCATGAGTGTCCCATGAGTGCGTCATCGGTGCATCACCAGTATCCCACGAGTGCGTCACTAGTGCGTCACCAGTGTCCCACGTGTGGGTCACTAGTGCGTCACCAGTGTTCTACGCGTGGATCACTAGTGCGTCACCAGTGTCCCACGCGTGGGTCACTACTGCACCACCAATGACCACGCGTGGGTCACCAGTGCATCCGAGTGACCCACGCATGGGTCACCAGTGCGCTCCGAGTGACCCACGCGTGGATCACCAGTGCGACCCGGGTGACCCGCGCGTGGGTCATCGGTGGGTCACCGGTACGCCCCGAGTGACCAATGCGTGGGTCACCGGTGGGTCACTGCTATGTCCCGAGTGACCCATGCGTGGGTCACTGGTGGGTCACTGGTATGTCCCGAGTGACCCATGCGTGGGTCACCAGTGCATCACCAGTGTCCCACGCGTGGGTCACCATTGTATCACCAGTGTCCCACGCGTGGGTCACCAGTGCGTCCCGAGTGCCCCACGAGTGCGTCATCGGTGCATCACCAGTGAGTCACATGTGCATCACGAGTCAGCTCATCAAAACGGTACAAAATTAATAACCATTGAAATAGTATTATAAAAATTGTCTTTGAAGTAAAATAATTTTCAAGTTCGAACGAGTACGTGTACCATCAGACACATTTAAAATATTGTCCGGCGTGTGTACCTTTTACGAGGTATGTGTGAACAAGTGGGAGTGTCTGTTTGATTCTAAACTTAGTTTTTCACGCCTTCAAAGGGCGACTAGGCACGAACGAAGCATACCGTTATTCTTGTCACGGATCACCCCTATAAACTCGCTAAGTTTCATTCAAAACCATGAATAGGGATTTGTGGTATTCCTTTGAAAGCGCTGCTATAGTTGCTGCTAGAGATGGGTATCGGGACATCAGAGCGTTTGGGTCTGGTGCTGGGCTCTGAAAGAAAGGAAATCATGTATATAAATATGTTAATGGTTATTTCTTTATGTTATTATTGCTCTTTTTTATGAATTTATGTCTTGAGATACCTGGAATGAACGATTCTTGGATTTCTGCTTCCAAGTCTCATGAAATATTAAGTTTTTAAAGTTCTAGCTTGTTAAATTCTTGGATTTCCACGTCAAGAGGTCACTGAAATAAAAATTCCACAAAATACATACATACATAAATTTCTAGACCTATAAATATTTAGCCTTCCAAAATATTCTATAATTTCAGTGTCCTCGGATTCTGGAACTGACACATCCCTACATTTCAACATTACTTATATGCATCGTAAATTACCTATATCCTACAGCAAGTTTACACGTGCCCCAAGTTACCTATACAGGTCAATGCGCAGATGTTCCAAAGTATTTCTCGGTTCCTAGAGAAAGGGTTAATTCGTAGTCTTAGTTTCGAAGTCGGTCGTCGATAACTGTTTCTTAACGAGGACTAGCTAGATGGAATCAAATAATCGATGGTAATTAATTGCCCGGGAGCACGGACGCCTCCCACTTGATTAACTTCGAGTGTCGTCGAACTTGTTAACTCGTATTACACTGTCCAACTGGCAATTGATGTTCCGATAGCAATTAGTATACCATTTCTAACCATCTTACAGACCTTTTATCTTCACCGTTCAGTTGTCTGAATATTTAATATGTCGCTTTATATAAAATTTTTATTAGATCAACCTTCTTTTGTCAAATAAATACGAATGTAGTCATTTGAAATTAGTCACATCAACATATGAAAATTAATTTTAACGTTAATATGTCATTAGATTCATCTTGGATTCTATGTATTATTAGAACGTCTTCTTTATAAAAATGATTATTTTGGAAATTAATAAGTGACTTAATAAGTAACTTCTACAAAAATCTGTAACTATACTTGCCAACAAACAGCTCAATAATCTTTACAGCAATAAACAGATCTTTTATAAACAGATTATAACTGCAGTATTATAATATTTAGTCCCCAGCACCATTTTCACTAAAAAGTAATAAAAAATGGTTACCACTATATACATGTAGTACATCCTACATTGAACGTTCAAAATCAGTTGTTTGTCGGATATTGCTAGGAGTAACCATGTAAAGTTAGCATTTCTTGAATGAAGTTTGTAAGGTTGTTAAGGATTAAGTATACACAGGAAATGGCACTTGCC
Organism: Megachile leachella; assembly: GCA_963576845.1. Classification (NCBI taxonomy): domain Eukaryota; kingdom Metazoa; phylum Arthropoda; class Insecta; order Hymenoptera; family Megachilidae; genus Megachile; species Megachile leachella. The sequence continues at coordinate 12,859,599 of OY756255.1, forward strand.
GTGGCTGGAAATAGAACGAATGCTTTTGCTTTATTATGGATCAGGCGCTTAGGGCAGAGGTTGTGAAACAAAGGCGCAGGTTGGGAATTAGAGACCTTTCTACCAGGTATACGCCAAAGCGGTTCGCCATTATGTTTAAGGTGGCATTGTATGCATACTATTTCCTGCGGCAATTACTTTGTCACTCTTCTTCTCCTATTAGCAGGATTTAGTGCTGTCGTGTACGAGGACGTATTGAACCATATACAGCGTGTCGTATTCAAAAATTATTCTTAGTTGTACTATTAGCAAGGGAAAAGTGAATAATTTTTGTTTGATTTAAATAAGTGCGTATATGTGAATCTGACAATTTTTTAATTTGCAAGTTTTCAAGTTTTCAAATTGTACATTCACCAAATTCAAAATTCCCCAAATTTCAAATTCACTAAATTCTAAATTCACTAAATTCTAAATTCACCAAATTCCAAATTTGCCAAATTCCAAATTTCCTAAATTCCAAATTCCCCAAGTCCCAAATCCCCCAAATTCCCCAGATCCCAAATTCCCCAAATTCCTCAAATTTCAAATTCCCTAGATTCCAAACTCCCCAGATCCCAAATTCCCCAGATCTCAAATTCCCCAGATCCCAAATTCCCCAAATTCCAAATTCCCCAGATCCCAAATTCCCCAAATTCCAAATTCCCCAAAATCTCAAAATTCTCCCTTAAATAAAAATCCCTAAATTCCTCCCTAAATAAAAATCCCTAAAATCCCTAAATTCCCATCTAAATAAAAATCCCCAAAATTCCCAATTTTCCAAATACCAATTTTTATAAGTGTCTAACTTTCCAAATTCCTCCACTGAAACTGTATATAAATGGAATCAAAAGATCATATAAAATAATTTGTTTCACTATACTAACATTATATCAACACTTTCGAATGTTAACTAACCGGTGATAGAAAAGCGAACTTTTCCACGTTCACTTACTGGAATATATTTGACAAATTTTTTTAAGGCACGTATACCTGCACGAATCGACTGTTTTCGTCACCTACCTGTCTACCCACGTACCCATTTACCTACCTACCTACTTTACTATTACCTATCTGTTTAACCACCTACCTGTCCGTCTGCCTGTCCGTCTATCCGGATTGCTTGGACTTGTTTGATGGCTGTGTTTGTCCGTGTAGGTTCGTGTGTGCGGAATGATAACGCGAACGAACAAGTCAATTACACCGCGATTTAACGTACGAGTATCGATCAAAGATCAATACGTAGTAACGATGCAATTAAACGAAATTTACGAGGTCGTTCCATTGTTTCGTTTTCCGAATCGATATTAAGTTAGCCTATTAACGTTTGTCTCTTTGTGATTGCAGACGAACGAGACGCGATCCAAAAGAAAACATTTACCAAATGGGTGAACAAGCATCTGAAAAAGGTAAGGTGACCTCCTCGAAACGTTTCGAACGTTTTAACGTTGTTCGGTCGATGGGCGTATACTGTGTAGGTTTTGTCAGAGTTGATCGTTATTTCAACGATCGTTGAATATCAATTTTGAAGTGAGTTTCAGAGGATTCTTGTTATATTGCCATAAATGGAGATGCAGGAAAGCGAATTCTTGCAGTTGGTAATATGTTGTGTTCGTCAAAATTTTTGCAAATCAAACATGTGCTTGGCGATACAATGCGTAATAATTCGATGTGATGCAATATAACGCGAAGTAATTGAATGCATGGTAATTCGACGCGTGACGGTACAGCGCATAATAATTCAATGCGTGGGAATTCGGGACGTTGCAGTATAACGCGTGGCGATATAACGTGAGGTAATTCGACGCGTGGCGATATAACGTGAGGTAACTCCACGCGTGGCGATATAACGCGTAGTAACTCCACGCGTGGCGATATAACGCGAGGTAATTCCACGCGTGGCGATATAATGCGTGGTAACTCCACGCGTGGCGATATAACGCGTACTAATTCCACGCGTGGCGATATAACGCGTGGTAACTCCACGCGTGGCGAAATAACGCGTAGTAATTCCAAGCGTGGCGATATAACGCGAGGGAATTCCAAGCGTGGCGATATAACGCGAGGGAATTCCAAGCATGGCGATATAACGCGAGGAAATACCATGCGTGGCGATATAACGCGAGGGAATTCCAAGCATGGCGATATAACGCGAGGAAATACCACGCGTGGCGATATAACGCGAGGGAATTCCAAGCGTGGCGATATAACGCGTAGCAATTCCACGCGTGGCGATATAACGCGTAGCAATTCCACGCGTGGCGATATAACGCGTAGTAATTCCACGCGTGGCGATATAACGCGCGGTAACTCCACGCGAGGCGATATAACGCGAGGTAATTCCATGCGTGGCGATATAACGCGTAGTAACTCCACGCGTGGCGATATAACGCGCAGTAACTCCACGCGTGGCGATATAACGCGCAATAACTCCACGCGTGGCGATATAACGCGCAATAACTCCACACGTGGCAATATAACACATGCTAATTCCACGCACAGTAATTCCACGCGTAGTGATTCAACTGACAGCAATATAATGCATAATAATTCAATGCGTGGCAATATAATGCATAACAATTCGACGCGTGGCAATATAACAGGTGGTCTTTCAACGCATAGTCTTACAACGTATAACGCGTCTTCATACCAGCTCAATATACGAATCTCCTATATCCGAGTCGTCTTTAACCTACTTACACCTTCGTATCGATTTCCTTACGACCATAATCTCTTAACTCGCGATTAAAAACCGTTCCTCGAAATTATACGATGGGTGTTCCTCCTAGAAGGCTAGTCCCCAGGCCCTTCCTTCAAAGTATCGAACCGATCCTAATTTTAGAGCGACCTTAGTAAGTACACAATAGTAGGAGGCCACGGGCTGGTGGAGTCGAAGGCGAGAGAGTATCGAAACACCTGATATGTAGGAACATACGAGGAGAGCCAGCGAGGCGCAACGCCGTGACAACCAGCTGTTTCGTAACCACATACGTAAACGATATAGGGGACGTTTCTGCTCCTGTCTGTCCATGTAGGTTGCATGCGTGGGTCGAGCATAATCCCTTCCAGGAGGGGTATTTCACGCGATGGCTATACATGGTAACGTACGCAAGAAATCGAGTAGGTGAAATCGAGAAAATCGGTTGCTATAATTGTGTTTCGATACGTGTCCTTTTAACTAGGTATACAAGGGTCTACCACAGAAAATAATGGTCTATGTTAATAAACCATTGATTTGAATCAGTATTTAAATTTCACCGAGTATCTATTGTATCTTTTATAGCGACTTCTGCATCGGGCAAACTTTACCCACAGTTCTTATCACCTTCAATTTCCTTCAACTAATTACAACCTCCTTCATCTTCCAATTTCCCTCTTCACAATGTATCCACAGAGTTAAAGTAGTGTACAAAGATCTCGGGATCGATTAGAGCTCCGTGAATCGCGTTATTAACGACGCGTAGTTACGTGTACCAAGAAAATTGTATCGTCCATAATTATCAGTTGCAACGTCGATCAAAACACCTGGTTGGTCGAAGTTTCCTGCTCCTAGGAAGGGGAAGCTGTTTTCTTGCAGCGTAATTTGATTAATGAGATTCGAAGTACCGTCGTCGACGACTCGTTCCGAACAAACACCGCCACTGTTCTGCGTCTCGCGCATTCTCGAGCGAACACGTGACGCTCGATGAAAAAACGACGTTCGCCTCCGACGAGATGCCAGCGTCTATTCCGACGTCGATTGCTCGTCAGCGAGATGCCAGCGGCGATTCTGACGGCGATGACGAAACCGGCGGCGTGCGTGTTAATGGCCCCGACGAGCACGTTTGACCGCAACCGCGTCGTCGACGACCAACGACGCCGACGCCCGACGACGATGCGGCACGCGACGGCGAACAATTCTTGCAACTCGAGACACGTTAGCCTTGATCTCGCCGGTGACTCTCGTTTCTTCTTGATCCGAGGCTCGCGAAACGACGATGACGCTCCTTCTGTTGTGTTCGAAAAGGAAAAAGAATAACCAAAAGAGTATACGATCGAGGGAGAGAGATAGAGGCACACGTTCAATGATAAATCGAGACGAGATAAATTCTTCGCATTGCTTTCTCGTTACGTTGTGGCCGTATGCAAAGTCAGCGGTCCAAGGAGAAAGGAGAAGAGAGGATGCAAGGTTGAAGGTGTTCGTAAGCGGCCAGTATAACTCGGCTAGCACTTCAAGGGTTATCGAGACTCTTTTCTTCTTATGTTAGTTAGCTCCTCGACCTCAGCTTCCATTTCGGCGCCTGACCAAAATTATACAACGTTGATTAACCTTCATGAAATTGCAATTAAACGAGTTATGTATATTTTCAAATATAGCGGCTTCATATGTAGTGAATGAGTTTGACTCTCGTTATATTGCCACTATTTGTTATGTTATTTCCCCAATCTGTTTAGCAACGATTCAAAGATTTATAAAGTAATTACATAAATTTTGAAACAAATCTAGTATGTTGAAATTCAGTGCATTATAAGCTGCATAGATTAACTCTCATTATATTGACACTCTTTGTTACGTTAGTTGACTCTTTTTGTTAAACCAATTTGTTTTACAGTCATTCAAAGATTTGTGAAGCAACGAACTACATAAATTTTGAAACAAATCTAGTATGTTGAAATTCAGTGCATTATAAGCTGCATAGATTAACTCTCATTATATTGCCACTCTTTGTTACGTTAGTTAACTCTTTTTGTTAAACCAATTTGTTTTACAGTCATTCAAAGATTTGTGAAGCAACGAACTACATAAATTTTGAAACAAATCTAATATGTTCAAATGTAATGCATCATAAGCTGCATAGATGAACTCTCGTTATATTGCCACTCTTTGTTACATTAATTAACTCCTTTTGTTAAATCAATCTACTTAGCAATGATTTAAAGAATTGTAAATCAACGAATCATATAAACTTTGAAACAAATATAGCCTGTTGAAATGCAGTGCATTATAAGCTTCATAGATCGACTCTCCTTATATTGCCACTCTTTGTTACGTTAGTTAACTCCTTTTGTTAAATCAATCTACTTAGCAATGATTCAAAGAATCGTAAAGCAACGAATTACATAAACTTTAAAGAAAATCTAATATGTTGAAATGCAATGCATTATAAGATGCGCAGATTGACTCTCGTTATATTGCCACACTTTAAAAATACAGCGACAGAAATGGTAGCTGATTAACATTACCGAATTTGTTTTGCAAATTTTAAAATATTCGTGAAGTAACGAATTACGCAAATCTCGAGATAATTATATTGACGTCCGTTGAACAGTGATTAATTTCAAGATTTATAGATTCATCGTTATATTTTTATGTTAGCTTCTCGACCTCAGCATCTATTTATAACACGGTCGAAAGTTTAGAAAAAAGAGATAGCAATGAAAAAATTGATGTCTTGCAATATTTAAAAATAATTACATCAATGTTTGTTAAAATGAGATTATTTGCAAGGTGCATATATGAAGTCTCGTTATATTGCCACATTTATCCGCGTGCGTTAGTGACGCACTCTCACGAGATTTACGATATATTAAAAGGTCGATATTCTATTGTGACCGATGAATACGAGAGTTCACCTGCTGAGCACGTTGTATTGCTCCATGTTGTATATCTGCGTGTTCTATCGCAACGAGTTAGGCTTGTTACGTGTTGTGTATTAGAGCTGCTGTTATCGATAATGTCATCGACAAACGTCGATAATATCGAAATGCCGATAATTTAATATATTGGTAATATCGTTAAAGATTTAATTAAGACGAGTAAAGTGACTGACATAGAATGCAACGTAATTTTATCCTTCAGATCTAATTACTTTTCCTAGGAATTAGATTCAACTACCGTTGTAGCTCAATCGAGAATAAATGGATATGAATGATGAAATTCAAGCTAACTAGCATTAATCTAATATAGATCGTATAATAGAGTGTAATTTAATATAATACTAATTTGATAAAGTTGGATCTAATCTTGTGAACAAAACGTAACTTTGACCTAACCTAACTTAATCGTAATTTAACCTAACCACAATACACTTTTATCATCCATCGACAGTCCAAAGTTTAACCAAAACTGAGCTTAAATAACATTGAACAATCGATAATTGATAGCAGCAGCTCTGTATATTAAAATCGTTAATTCAACCACTATTATTGGAAAAAGAAGATAATTCTTCACACTATTCATCCGAAAACTCATTCACTGCAACTACAGCTTCAAGCAGACACAAGATACAAATAAAATTTTGGCATTGTATAGTATCGAACAATCAGTTATCTGCACAGCCGCCAGTTGGCGGTCAGTTATCTGTCCTGCCGACAGCGAGCATCCATGCAGAGAGTAACGAGCGACCAGTTATCTGTGCAGCCGTTAGCGAGCGATCAGTTTAAGCCGCCACTAGTTGGCGATCAGTTATCTGTACAGCCGATAGCGAGCGGTCAGTTATCCGTACCGGTTAGTCTACTTTCTCCGAAACCACCCTCGAAGTTTGCACACTCACACAAATATAGGTGAAGAGAGTTGTCGAGGTAGACGGTGACGAGGAGAGCCAGTTCGAATCGACCGACTTCGTCTCGGTAATGGATTCCAGGGTAATACGGCGAACGGTACTGCGTGTTTGCGCGTCGCTCGGTACTGGTTCTGTTGGCTACCTACCTGCTCGATTCCGAGCGCCCACCTTTCCTCTCGTAACTCTGACCTTATTCGGAAACGTTCTCCTGTGGACGACGTTCCCGATTTACCACCTCTTGCCTCGATAAGTAGGTGGGTAAGTAGGCAGTCAGGTACGCAGGTAGGCAATCGAGAAGTCAGTCAGTTAGAAGCCGCTACGGAGATGTTGCACAGAACATCCAGAGAGGGAGAATCAGAAAAAATGAACGCGGCAATAGCTCAAGTGTGAGTGCATGCTTCATGACGCATCGTAGACAATTGCGTAACCATTTGGTGCCAGGAAATGGTCCGCTGAAGTAACATCCAGACGCTCATGAATTCCGAAGCGTTGAATAAAGGCATTCCGCGATTCTTCGCTGTGCTCTTAGCATGGAAGATTCTGCTCGCCTGAAATAGCAGGTGGAGGTCGCAAAAGGCGACGTTGAAAATTAAAATTAATATGATGCTGAGGTTGATATAGTTCGATTGTTTGAAGTTTCAGCACCTTTTTAAAGATAGATAGTCCAACCACAAGAATTTGAAAATTTCGAAATATTCACACCTTTACTGTTCAAATTACCTTGCAAAAGTTTAACACCACAAAACTCTGAACACAATCCCAACTTTCCAATTTATCCAAATTATATAGAATGTACGTTTCAATTATATATTACTCCAGCAACATACCCAGTCCACATTGTACCCTTATCCATTAGCTCCCAATCAATTTTGCAACAAAACTGAACTTAAATCGTTGCAATAAAACTCTACATCGACCATTGATAGGTAATCACGTTCCCCAATAAAATCGATCGCCCATCGACCGTACGCGTTTTTCTCGTTTACGCAATTTCGATCGGTCGTTGTCCCGAGCGTAGCTGCAAAAACACACCGTGATTCGATCTTCTCGAATGTATACGTGCATCGTTTTACTTTCGTTTTACTCTCGCCCGAGAATAGTTGAAAGCGTCGTTACACTCGGCGTGACAGACGTATATGTACGTTTCGCTCGCGACAACGCATCGATTGTTCCACCCAGATATCTGCGAATTACATAAGATCTATTGTAAGATACTGCTAATCATGATTCTTTCGATCCTTACGCTTACCGCAGCACTGGAAGTACGTCAAGGTACGAATCTTTTCCCTCTAACCGATTTCTCCTCGCGTATTATACACCGAAACGAGTGATTCGACGCGCGTTAGTTTCGACGATAATCTTTAATTGCATGTCGATAGTTTAGGACGTAAATCTAGAACCGTAGAACTCTGGACTTTGTTCTTTAAACTGTATCTGGGAATATTCCTCAGGTTTGTAAGTTAGATGTTCAGTGTTAGACCCTTCCTTTGTTCTAGATTTCACCTTCTAAGAATTGACATGCAGTTCAGGATTATCCCGCTTAAAACCTAGCAAACTGTTCGCTAACGGGATCATTATTCCCGTGCTTTGTGTTCGCATGCCAATAGAGGATCACTCGTTCTGTATGACCGACGGTAGCGAAACGCATTTAAAAACATTTGTGCATGAACGAACAAAACTTTTTTAAATATCTATACAATAAATTTACATCTTTATCTACCACGAGTTTGCAGACCATATCTAAAAAATTGCAGAATGTCTTATATTTGAGTTTCTATTTCGAAAGAGAAAGCGGTTATCACGACCATCGCTAAAATTCCATAATTGCATAACTCGTTAATTACAGAAATAGAACGTCCATAAAAATTGCAGTAGCGAATCTCTCACAAAACACGTTCATGCACCTGCGTCTTTAGAGTCGAATTAGCACCGAGACGTTGAGGCGCGATCGGCAGCTACCGTCCGGTCAGATTTCAGGCTCCGGTAATAAAACAATTACACATCGTGCTCCTGTTTGTCAATCAATGTTTTTTTCAGACTTACACGTGCCTGCACGTGTGCGTCCTTGTGAACAACCAGCCATGCTGTTCCCCTACTGTAAGTCTAACCGCAGTTGTCGTTAACGACCATTGCCAATGTTACAAGGGATTTTCGCATGCTCCGAGAAAACCCGTGACTCGTTTTCTTCGTTTTGTATGACCGTTACTGTACACGTACCGTACACGTTTAACCCGATACTTCCTGCTTCCTTTACCGAGAATTAGGAGCCATGGTTGTACGACTTTGTAGCCGACGTGCAAACGCGCGATCATAAAGACGATTCTGTATGACCATAATAGATTACCAGATAGGGTACGAGTATACATTGTTGTTGGAATGGAATTTGGTTGGTTAACGAATGAGAAGAAAAAGGGTGGATCTAGAATTAGAAGGGACGGGTTCGAATGTTGTTGGGGATTTTAGGAATTTACAAATTGGGAATTTGGGGATTTGGGTAGCTGGAGATTTGGGGATTTGGATATAGGGATTTTGACATCTAAGGATTTTTGGATCTAGCGATTTTGGAATCTAGGGATATTGCGATCTGGGGATTTTGGGATCTAGAGATATTTTGGGATCTAGGGAATTTGGAATTTAGGGATGTGGAAATCTAGGGATTTTTGGATCTAGGGATTTTTTGGATCTAGATATTTTGGAATTTAGGGATTTTGAGATCTAAGGATTTTTGGATCTAGGGACTTTTGAATCTAGGGATTTTGGAATTTAGGGATTTTGAGATCTAAGGATTTTTGGATCTAGGGATTTTGGGATCTAGGGATTTTGGGATCTAGGGATTTTGGGATCTAGGGATTTTGGGATCTAGGGATTTTGCGATCTGGGGATTTTGGGATTTGGGGATTTTAGGATCTAGGGATTTTGGGATCTAGGGATTTTTGGGATCTAGATATTTTGGGATCTAGGGATTTTGTGATCTAGGGATTTTTGGGATCTAGGGATTTTTAGGATCTAGATATTTTGGGATCTAGGGATTTTGGGATCTAGGGATTTTGGGATCTAGGGATTTTGGGATCTAGGGATTTTGCGATCTGGGGATTTTGGGATTTTAGGATCTAGGGATTTTGGGATCTAGGGATTTTTGGGATCTAGATATTTTGGGATCTAGGGATTTTGTGATCTAGGGATTTTTGGGATCTAGGGATTTTTAGGATCTAGATATTTTGGGATCTAGGGATTTTGGAATTTAGGAATTTAGGAATTTTGAAGTCTAGGGATTTTTTGGCTCTAGGGATTTTGGGATCTAGGAATTCTTGGATCTAGTCATTCCTCGATTTAGGGATTTGTAGATGGTGGAAATTTTTAGATCTAGGGATTTCTAGATAATGAAGATTCCTAGATAGTGGAGATCTAGAGATCTACAGATTGAAAATACATAGAGTATCCAGAGATTTATGGAACTTTGCATTTAGTCATCTAACAGTTTCTGGAATTAGAGATTATAGAATCTTAAGATTTGAGGATCAAGGGATTTAATGATCTATGAATATATGATCTAAGAATTTCATATGGATATGAGCTTTCTTCAATTGAGGAATCTGGGGATCTATATATTTATGGGTCTATAGCTTTCAAAATCTACGAATCTTGGTAGAATTAAATTTAAAAGTATTAACATTTTAGAATTGAACATTTGAAAAATCTAATATTTAGGAACAGGTAAATCACAACAAGTTTAAAGAAAAAATAATGTAGAGTAAATTCAGATAGCCATGAATAAGCCTTGAATCTACTTGAAACCACAATCGTTGAAACTCCGTATTTTCGTAATCATCCAAGACGTGCAATACCGAACTTGATTTCATCCTCGTCTCGAAGATACGGTGTTATCTCATGCGATATTTAAACTTTAAGCAGGAGTTTGAGGGCCACGATCGCTGCGTTTGCACGTGACGCACCGCGTCGGGCAACTTGGCACGTTTATTTTCGCTAGGCACGCGATTATCTGTTCGCTACGTTTAGCCTATTCCACCTCCTTGTCCCGTATTATACCATCCTCGTGTCCGTGTGTTTGCACGTACTTGTAGTATTTATTGGTTGTTTCCGATGTCCCTTCTTTGGTGTTTCATTTAATCGCTTGACATTACTTTCAGTTGAGAATTTGTGGGAATCAGGTTTTTTTTTAAATGGTACTCATAAGGGAAACGTTGTTACAGGCCAGCAGACATGTAGGAGATTTGTTCGAAGACCTGCGGGACGGGCACAACCTCATTTCTTTGCTGGAGGTCCTCTCGGGCGAGCATCTCGTAAGTATTCACCGCCATACTGTTCCATTATCACTCGTCCGAGATACCAGACAATTGGCACTGTTCGGCTTAATCCACGACAGGGTGAAAATGCTCGTCACGTAATTGCCGGGGTAGAATCAACTTGACCCCAATTACCGGAATTGATGGATAGTACGTTTTGTACATCCGAATGCGTTAAACCTTTCGCTACCCGCGAGTAATAACGTTAAACCTTTCGCTACGCGTATCGCAATTTCGTGGCAATGACACGGATTCTTTCGCAAATAATTAAATAACCGAAGGAATGTTTTAGCGAAAAAAAAATAAACTCGGCATTGACACATATTCTTCTATAAACAATTAAGTAACTACACGAACCGCTCCGAGTGATGTAATTGAACAATATTCGAACAAGCCATGAATAATTCTAAACACGATCGCGTTCTGCATTAATTAACATTGACCTTCGTGTGAACGCACTTTTAGCCGCGAGAAAGGGGTCGGATGCGTTTCCACATGCTGCAAAATGTACAGATGGCCCTTGATTTTCTGCGTTACAAGAAAATCAAGCTCGTCAATATCCGTGCCGAGGATATCGTCGATGGGAATCCAAAGTTGACGCTTGGTTTGATATGGACCATCATACTACATTTCCAGGTGAGTACAATCCTTCATGTTTTTATTTATTACGATATCGATAAATCCTCTTGCGACGTGATGAACAATAAAACGATTGATACGAGCATAATCGAATTTCATTCGAATCCTGCGTTCTTGAAATGTCATCGTTTCTTGAAAATATGGTTCGTGCAATAGCGTTGCAATAGCGTACGTCAGATCCAATTTAAAGCTAATCTGTACACGATTATTGATGGACAATTATCGCTCTTATCTTAATTAGAGATATGGGGAGTCAGTGATAGATATCAAACTATGTAGAAATATAGGGATATGGAGATCTAGGGATATATATGACTGCATGGAGCTAACGTTTAACCAAGAAATATTGTCATCCAGTAATTTAGTGATTTTATGATGTAGCAAAATGTAAAGAGCTCAAATTAAAATTAAAAATTCATAGCTACAAATTAGTTTTAAGTTGAAGTTTTATAATTTAGGTATCTCGATATCCAAAAATATAACCCAAGAAATTTTCGTCACTGAGGAATTTTTTAAATTAAAATCTTTTGGGACCTTCCTAGATCTTCCAGACTATGTCACTGTACAGATTAGCATATTTAATACATTGCACATACTCCAACTTATAGTGAATATTCCTTACATCGCCACGTGTCACATATACCATAAAAAATATCTCTTATCATGGGATTCGTATAAAGTTCGATAGGAATGCTCGACTATACTCGCAAGAGGAAATTTCGAATATGTAATGTTTACGCGAGGATAGACTAGTGTACACAAGAAGTATCGATACACCTGGTTCGCCCTTTCGAAACGCGATTGGTTCCGAGAAAGAACCATTTTGATATCCAGCTGTTTCAACTATTGGTATCGAAGTTTGCGGGTGAGCAAACCGATACCGATCGAAAGTCCCGAGAAATGCGACGCGAGGGGAAAAGGCTAGGAGAATCATCGCGTAGGAATGTTCGACCACTCTCGTTTTTCTCGTGATTCTCGTTCCGATTGAAAGCGAGTCGGAGGGAAGTAAGTAGTCTCGTTCCAGGCGACGCTTGGCGTCGTCGAACGGCGCGGAAACGGGAACGCGATTACGTTATTAGAGTGGCGGCCGAAGGAGAAGCCCCGGCGCCGTTTAAAAAGACTAGGACCGATGCCGGACGTCGGATCGCGCGCAAAAAAGCGTGTTCGATCGCGGCGAGTAACCGCGTTACGGGATCATCGCACAAAGGGAGACAGTGTTCTTCGAACATGTCCAACGGATAGATCCACTATTTCTTTCCTCTATTTAATTTTAATAATCCGATCGTTAGGCATCTATCTAATCGTTTTTTGTTTTCTTTTTGCGCCGCAGAGCTGGCGACGCAAGGTAAGTTATCTAACATTTTTATGTAGTGGTTTTTCGACAGCGTCTTTAGAACATGATGAACGAGACAGTTCACCTGTTATTAGTCGTTCTCGTATTTTTAAATATTTTCTCCACGTTTACGACATTTCGTAGGCAGCCATTTTGTATACATGGCGCGCTTTGCAGACATTTTCATTAAGCTGTGAATGAGTAAGCGGTGTTTTCATATACTTTCTTATCGAATTCTATTCGACTTTTCAGGCGATTCTACTGGAAATTGCTTTCGTTCTTTTGCTATGTTTTCAAGTCAGCCATTTTGGATAACAATGGTGCATCTATGTAGTCATTTTTATTAAATATTAAGCTTTAATTTGGTATAGCATAATTGCTCTTTTGATATACTTTTCAGTCATCAAATTATGTTGGTCCGTTCTTGTCAATCTGATATATTGAAAATCTTTAGTTCTTTCGCTGCGTTTGAACGTCAGCCATTTTGTATTAAGAATAACTATGGTGCATCTATGTAGTCATTTTTATTAAACATTAAGCTTCAATTTGGTATAGCATAAGTGCTCTTTTGACATACTTTTCAGTCATCAAATTGTATTGGTCCGTTCTTTTGGACAATCTAATATACTAAACATCTTTGGTTTTTTCGATATGTTTGAACGTCAGCCATTTTGTATTGAGAATAACCATGGTGCATCTATGTAGTCATTTTTATTAAACATTAAGCTTCAATTTGGTATAGCATAAGTGTTCTTTTGACATACTTTTCAGTCATCAAATTCTATTAATCTGTTTTTTCAATCTGACATAATGAACATTTTGGTTCCTTATTTATTCTAATTACAAATCAGCCATTTTGTGTTAAGAATAACCTTGGTGCATTTATGTAGGTATTTTCCTTGAGCATCAAGCTTTAATTTGGTATATCATAAGCCTAACTTTTCAATACTTTTATGTCAACAAATCATGACTGATCAGTCGCCATAATCCACAATCAGCCATTTTGTGCTGAGGTGTACAGAAGGTTTACTTCGAACTTAATTGTAATTTAGGTCTTTTACCTCATCAAATATTAAAATTTCCATCATCGTTCCACGACAGAAATTTATCGTTACCTCCTGTTATCGACCGTGCAGATCGATCGACAGCAGGTAGATGGCGCTCGCATGTAGAGCAGCGTTCCATTCTCTGAAACCGCGGCGTTCCACGCGGAAACTTCGAACACCGCGATCTTCTGGATCACTTTACAAGATCTATTTCCTTAGACGCCATCCGTACGCGTCATTTTTCCGACTCGTGATGACTGTCCTTCCGTCTCGCGATACTCCTGACCGTTTATGGTAGTTTCCCGGCGTGCGAGTCAACAAAGGCGGAAGGTTGACATAGCTGAGTCGAAAGCAATCGTTGGAATCTCGAGTCGTGGGAGGAGACCGAACTGGCTCAGTATCGGTATTTGTCTCCTCCTGTGTCTCCCTCGAGCCACAACCGCCCACCTTGTAATTATGATAATAAGAATCGGACGCCGAATACAAAAAAGCCAATGACGACACTGACCAAGGTCATTCGTTACCGATCCTTTTTAGCGACGTCAACATCACAGATTTCGCGCCTTCGCAAACCTGATGCATTTTCAGTTTTAGGCCGAATCAACTGGTGGCCATCTTAGGTTCATTTATCATTCCTGTAGCCTTAGGATGTCATGTCTACTTGTTGCTATTTTGCTTTCCGAGATGCATGCAGTCTCATTTTTATTTTTGTAATAACTTGAAGGGCTGAGAATTCTTGTTTGGTAATTCGATGTGCTTGAAAACGGAGTGAGAGGGTATCTTGTGCAAAATGTGTTGGTGATAGATAAATGTTATTATATCTAAAAGATTAAATATAAATATAGGATGATCATAAACATACATGTGATCATATGTAAATATACTGATGACCAAATTGGAATATACAGATGATCACATGTAAACTAATGACCAAATTGGAATATACAGATGATCACATGTGAACTAATGATCAAATTGGAATATACAGATGATCACATGTGAACTAATGATCAAATTGAAACATACAGATGATCACATGTAAACTAATGACCAAATTGCAATATACAGATGATCACATGTAAACTAATGATCAAATTGAAACATACAGATGATCACATGTGAACTAATGATCAAAGTGAAACATACAGATGATCACATGTAAACTAATGATCAAATTGGAACATACAGATGATCACATATAAACTAATGATCAAATTGGAACATACAGATGATCACATGTAAACATTACCTAACCAAATTGAAACATACACATGATCACATGTAACCATACTAATGACCAAATTGTAACGTGCACATGATCACATGTGAACATACTAATGACCAAATTGAAACATACAGATGATCATATGTAGATACATCCATGACCAAATTGAAACAAATTATTAAATGTAAATGATCAAATATAAATGATCAAACTCTCAAATAGAAATGATGAAACAGATTAAACTTAAGTGATGAAGCATAAGAAATAAATCTTATCCAATCATTCATCTCGTCACCAGCATAACGTGCCTGTTATCCCTGTAGCAGTTGAGACTTTCTTTTGTCAGTCGGACAAAAGTATGTACCTCTACATACGCAACATACGATACACATCTGGAATAGTGACTTGCAGGCTGATTTGTAAGGATACATTCCGGAGAAGCCATCTGTCAGGGTGACACTCGTGCTTAAAATTTCAAATTAACGCTAAATCCGTAGCTATAACCGGGCGTAAAAGTTTCCATATGGAGGAAGAGGAGGTTCAACCGAATCGGTGGGTCTCTCAACGGAAGCGCAGACTGGAGTCGCGAAGCGATGACGTCACGTCCGGTCTCGAGTAGTCGCGACTCTCTGCTCGACCGTTTCCCGTTCCTTTTTTTTCTCCTCGGGTTCGCGGACTCAGGGACGTTCTATTTTCGTTCCTTTCAAACTTCGTCCGCTTATTTAGTCATTGTTTTCGAGATGGACGTCCTCGAGATGAGCCAACGCGACAATTAATTACCGACACGTACGGATTAGGTAAATCTAACGCGAATCGGCTCCCGGTTCGGTACTCGACGTTTTACTGTGCCACATGATCGTAAAGTCTCTGGAAAAGGAAAAGGAGGAAGGACACGATGCGCGACGAACGAATCCGTCGTGTTTCCAGTCCCCGTCGTGTCGGTTCGCTGAGCCTCGAAGTGGGGTCTCCACTCGCTATAAGACCTCCTGATGACTCGACCGGTATCGCGGCCGCGCATGCGCGATCTTGCACCGATTACAATAACAACTATGACCAAATCGCGAGGACGCTCGAGGACATTTTAGGGGGGCGGAAGCGTTATAACCAATGAAATTTATCTACTTTATTGTTGCTCGTTCAGATTGATTGCCCCATTAACCCATTAACCTCTTCAAGGACACCTTTAGGGCTGTTTATTTCACGTTGTATAATACGTTACGCTTCGTAAGAAACATTTCTGCATTCCGTTACGTTATAAAACTTCGGATCTTATAACCGACTTTATCGAAGTTATACAATCGACTACTTTTATTTGTAAAATATATCTAATTACGAGCTGTTGAAAGTACAGTTGTTAAATCATAGCAAAAGTACCGGAATACTTTAGAACCTAGTGGAATATTTCATAAAAACGTAATGTAGGAAATTCATAAGTTTGATAACCGTAAATAGATGACCTCATAGCTAATCACTATCTGACGTAACTGTAGATGACGTCGAATTTCGCAGACACGAATTACCGAGCTATAAATAACGTAATTCACAAATAATTGAAATAATTGTATTTCAAAGTACCACATGCATCCTACATTAGAAAAAAATTACATAAAATTCTGTTTGCGGTAGTTTGATAATTTGCAGACAGGAATGTCACATAAATAATGCTTAACGATGCTTAATGCTTAATAATGGTTAATGCTTAATACCATTAACCAGTAATAGAAATAATAGGAATTTCCCTAAAGTTCCTTAAGTTTCCTTAAGTTTGATGTGGAGGATGAACGTGGCTATATCGATGTACAGTAGAGAAGATAATTAATTTGAAAGAAACATTTGGCCGAGACAGGGTGGGCAGGATGGAGCCGGCCACGGTATGACAAGCACGAGAAAATAAGGAGGGGGTCAGTGAGAGAGGGGGCTTGAGAGAGAAAGAAAGAGAGTGGGGAATAAAGAGGGGGATTTGTCGGAGGCGTCTCTCACCTGTGCGCATTTCGTTGGCCTACTCTCGCGACGGCAGCCGGATACAACGCGGCATGCTGTCGGTCGTTCGGTGAATCGCGACGCATCTTCTTGTGCCGTTCCACGATAGCATCCGATCAGGGTTTTAAAACGCGTCTGGCGCCGACAGATAGAGAGGGACACGCGGTCGTGCAACGAAACCTTACCGGTGAAACGAGCGCGTAAAACGAGGAAGAGACTCGAAGTGGGGATCGGTTCCGATGAGCCGACCTGTACACAGTGCACGACAGTCGGTGCTCGCGATACGACCGAGTGGTGTCTCCCAGATCCTTGTCCCTCCCACATTGTCTCCCGGATCGGTACACGCGACTCAGTTGGTGCTAAAAACAAGAGCCACGATAAGCAAACGAGAATCGATAAAACGGACTTTCCGGAGAGAGGTCGATCCACGATAATCGGCTTTCACGAGGCTAGCGGCGACTCGACGCCGGATAAGGCTACGAATCGCCGAGTATACGTGCCTTGCCTCTCTTTAGGCCGATGATAGTTTCTTCGAAGCGTCTCGGTCCTTCAACGACGACCGTGAAACGTGCACCCTGCGATTTTATTACACGAGATGTCCATTTATCGGTTTAGCAAAGGGGGGCGGTTGTTCGTGCAAGGCACGAGGGAAGACGACCCGAGGGACAACGTTGTCTCGCCTGCCCCGACCAACGTCACCACCGGCGATGACTTGAGGGCGGTTTATACCAAACGACGACTCTCCACTGAGGTTCTTGGTAGGGTTTCGATTAACGATCACCGAGTTACGGGTTTTGAGATTATTTTTTACGCGGAGTTTGGCTCAGGGATTTCGTTGCGGGTCGTTGGGCTTTACTGGGGGGAGCTAGACTGAACAAGTCATGTTTACATGAAATACGTTTTGGTAACGAAAACATTTCATACTTGATAACGAAAACATTTCATATTTAATAACGAAATTTCATACTTAATAACGAAATTTCATACTTAATAACGAAATTTCATATTTAACAACGAAAATGTTTTATATTACTTTCATAACAGAAGGATGTTTAGAACTTTAGTAAATAGCAAATGTTTTCGTATGACCTTAACAAGGGCTTGTACATAACTTCAAAAAATAACAAACTCTGTTTGCAAGAATTTTTGCAAGTTACCTCACTAATATTATTAATGCATTTTACAAGAATTAATTGTACAATAAATTGCATTTTATTTGCACAAAAATTTTAACAAATCTTGGCACAAAAATTGTCTTAAATATTTTGATAAATCTTGTAAGACTAATTTTAACGAAACAGCTTAGAATATTATAAATAATTGTAACAAAACAGCAGCTACAAGTTTAAAATAATTAATCTCTGTCATCAAGAAATAATTTCAAGTTTGAAGAAGTTGTATGTATAACCTCTAAAGTCTATTTACTTCATTTGAACAAATCTTTGCACAAAAACTGTCTTAAAAAATTTTGACAAATCTTGTAAGATTTATTTTAATGACAGCTTAGAATATTATAAATAATTGTAACAAAACAGCAGCTACAAGTTTAAAATAATTAATCTCTGTCATCAAGAAATAATTTCAAGTTTGAAGAAGTTGTATGTATAACCTCTAAAGTCTATTTACTTCATTTGAACAACTCTTTGCACAAAAGCTGTCTTGAAAAATTTTGACAAATCTTGTAAGACTTTTAATGAAACAGCTTAAAATACTTTAAAATAATTGTAACTAAAAAAGCAGCTATAATTTAAAATAATTAATCTCTGTCATTAAGAAACAATTTCAAGTTTGAAAAAGTTGCATGTATAACCTTAAAAGTCTATTTACTTCATCCTCTATCACTTCATTTATAATTGACATTCATTTAAAATCATATAACTGTCAAGTTAATTTATTCTTGAATGACAAATTGTGACTTGCAAAATTCGTCTAATAACACTTTCCTAATTATGTAATATCAAGGACTTTGAACTAATGTTTTGTATTACAAAAGTATAAATTTTTATGGAGGAGTCTTCAGTCTAGCTCCGTAAATGGACAGCGTGGAATCCAGTGGATGTGCGAGTCGATCGTGACGCGATTTCAAATCAGCTGTTCAATCGCGATTACAATGTCTCCGGCTCGTAACTCGTAATCTCTCGGTGCTTGTAAAATTCGCGCAACCGTGCTCGGTATGTTTACGTAGCGATTGATAACGCTATTTAGGATCTTCGATCGAGTCAACGAAGACGTCGAAACGCGGTGAGAACGGAACAAAGCGTATCGTGACTCGTATCGTTCGTAAAACGACTACGTTGACGAGGGGCGAGGAACGATGCGTGGCAGAGGATCTGACGAAACGAGCCTCCGCGGGGTACTTGCTGGAAAGCACCGCTTCCTCTTCCTCCTTGTGTCGTCAGGCATCGCCAAAACCGAAAACCGTTCGGGTAAGCGTGCGTTCGAGCGTTTAGGCTGTCGAGAATCAAAGGGCGAACCAAGCGAAAACATTCTTATTTTTAAGTGTGGTAAACAGTGACATTCACAGTTGAATTTCTTGTAGTAATAAGTTTGTTTTATATTAGGTGTTTTAGGATGAAGCGAGAGGTACTGTGTTTGTCTGATTGTCAACAGTGAGGGTTTGAAATTATTCTTTTATGGATGTGGAGAGTATATGGGACTGCAAAGATTTTAGACATTAAGGCTCAGAAAGTAGAAGAGAGTGTCCAGAACTGGAAGAAGATATGGAACCTAGGACTGCAAAGATTTTAGAGATTAAGGCTCAGAAAGTAGAAGAGAGTGTCTAGAACTGGAAGAAGACATGGAACCTAGGACTGCAAAGATTTTAGACATTAAGGCTCAGAAAGTAGGAGAGAGTGTCTAGAACTGGAAGAAGAGATTAGAAGGTTTGAGAGTAAGAAGTACTAGAGATAAGACACTTGGTGAAGTCTAGAAACCAGGAGGATCAGAGATAGCCAGGGTGGTAGCTCATGTGGAGGGAAATTGTAGACCAGGTCTAGGTGAATTCTAGAGACCAGGTGGAACTTGTAGAATGAAGGTGAAGTTTGGGACTATGATTTTAAGGAGTATATGACATGTAGATATTAGTCTGAGAGCTACAGAGTCTAAGGACTAGACAGAGTTTGATTACAATCTACTCCCTAAAGATCAAGTAAAATATACACTAGATAAAGTCAAAAGATCAGGTAGAATTTGCATTAGGTGAAGTTTAAAGATCAGGTAGAATCACTGGGTGACGTCAAAAGATAGAATCTACATGAGGTTTAAAGATCAGGTAGAGTTCAAGCACAAGGTGAACTAAGAATAGAGTCAGAACTAGGAGCCTATAAAGGAAGTGGAGTATAAACAGTAGTCAAAGAACTAGAGAGAGTGCAGCAAATGAAAACCTAGGAAGATTGAGGAGCCTAGAAACAGCTTAGACCTAAATACATCTCATTGGTGACAACCGGACAAATGCAGTCTGATCTAATACATATCCTCAGAACCTCACTCCTCACAGAAACAATTTCTAATTTTGAAATGAACCACCAACCTACTTGAATATCAAAGTACCTGAATATTGAAGTATCTACAAGAATATATAATAAAATTGAATATGTCTTTTGCACAGATATCCGATATAGTAGTGGGTCAGGAACCGAACGTAACTGCCCGCGAAGCTCTCCTAAGATGGGCAAGACGTTCAACGGCGCGTTACCCAGGTGTGAGGGTGACAGACTTTACCGGGTCCTGGAGGGACGGTTTAGCTTTCAGCGCATTGATACACCGAAACAGGCCAGATTTGGTCGATTGGAGAGGCGCTCGTGCAAGTCAGCCACGAGAGCGGCTCGATCGGGTCTTCCACGTCGCGGAGCGCGAGTATGGCGTTACGAGGCTTCTCGATCCCGAAGGTAATTACTTTTTCATCCGTGATAAAACCTTTTATTTCTATCGTTCATAGTTTCTCTCGTGCGTTTTCTCTGATGTTCATTTCTTTTTCTCCTACGCGAAATGTTGGCCCGTTTCCGGTCGACGCTTGGACCGTGACGCGCTCGATCTCTCATCCCCCCTTTCCTTTTTCCCTTTTGCACGATAAACCTTGTTTCGTTTCCTTTTTTTGGAAATGGAAAGCGTGGTAACCGGTTCAACTGGACAGTGAACGTGACGGTCCTCGGTAATAAGGGGTTAATCGTGGAGGAAGGTCAGATCTCAATTTCAGTTTAATAGCTTCACATTTGTGGTATTTGGGTTGTTCAGAAATCTGACTATTTTAGGACTTCAATTATTTTGTGTTAAGATAATCAATCCCATAATTCAAGCTTCCCTAACTCAGACAATACATAAATCAAATCTTTCTAAATACAGAGACGAATATTAGAATTGTACCTAACCTAACCTGATTTAAATTTCAACCTAACCTGACCTAAATCTTAACCTAACCTAAATAGTAACTCCCCTGACTATAAACTCTACAACAAATATTCAGTTTTCATCTCATCAAAGATTAGGACCTAACCTAACCTAACCTGATCTAAATCTCAACCTAACCTGACCAAAATCTTAACCTAACCTAAACAGTAACTCCTCTTACTATAAACTCTACAACACATTAAATTTTCAGTTCATCAAAGATTAGGACCTAACCTAACCTAACCTGATCTAGATCTCAACCTAACCTGACCTAAATCTTAACCTAACCTAAACAGTAACTCTCCTGACTATAAACTCTATAACACATATTCGTTTCATCAAAGATTGCACACCTAAACCATATTCTAACTCATTTCTTATTTTGCAGATGTGGATACACCGGAACCGGATGAGAAGTCCTTGATAACGTACATCTCTTCGCTCTACGACGTGTTCCCGGAGCCGCCAGCTATCCACCCGTTATACGACGCGGAAGCTCAAAGACGTTCGGCTGAATATCGAGAGCTAGCCAACTCTCTCCATATGTGGATCCGCGAGAAGATGTGTCTGATGCAAGAACGTGCCTTCCCTCCGACCCTGATCGAAATGAAGAAACTAGCGGCCGACAGCACCAAATTCAAGAACGAGGAGGTGCCACCGCGATACAGAGACAAGCAAAGGCTCGCATACATATTCAGGGATCTTCAGAAGTACTTTGAAGCGGTTGGTGAAGTGGATATGGAACCTGAATTGCATATCGAAGTTATCGAAAAGAACTGGAACCGACTGATGATGCTGCATCAAGAAAGGGAGCAGGCGATCATCGACGAAATTAAACGGTAAAGGGTCCTTCAAACTTGCTGCAGATGCATTTATACAATTGTGCTGGTTGTACGTGGCATCTTTGTACTGGTTTCACGTGTACAACTGTTTGTATAGATCATATGTATGCGTAGAATGTCATAGAATATCTTCATGAACCGAACTGGTGAATTAAAGTTTCTTACATAAATACAATTTGAGTCAAGAAATTATTATTGATGGCTTAATGTGGAGTTAGCACATATATTTATGGTTTATGTTTGCTTGTAGACTCGAACGACTACAACGACTGGCCGAGAAGGTTCACAGAGAGATGAAGTCGACCGACAATCGGTTGGAGGAGCTAGAGAGACGAGTAGAAGACGAAGCGCGACGTCTCGATCGACTTCATCCCCTAGAGGCTAAACACGCCGTGGACCTTCTGGAACAGGATATACGCAACACCGAGATTCAAATTCAAAATATTTTCACGGACGTGCACACTCTTACCGAGGGAAGATACAGCCAAGCGGCCGAACTTCACAAAAGGTATCTTCATTTTTCAAATCAATGAAGATCATTTAATTATAAATACATCACTGTAAAAATTTTGCGTTTCAGAGTACAGAAGCTACATCAACGATGGGTCGCCTTGCGATCTCTTCTCCACAAACGTTTGGTACAGCCACTGTCGGCCGTGTCTTTCCCGGTAGAAGAACGCGTCGTGACGAAACACCGTACTACCGTCCACGAAACACGACTGGTGGATACCAATCCACATTTCCGAGCCTTGCACGACTGCATCGACTGGTGCAAAGCTAAAATCAAACAGCTGCAAGATGCAGATTACGGGTCAGATTTGCCTAGCGTACAGAACGAGTTGGACGTTCATCAAAGAGAACACAAGAACATCGAACAATTCCATCCCAAAGTGGACAGATGCGTGCAAGCCAAGAGCCACTTCCATGGCGAGGAGTTGACGTTGTACAGTCAGCATCTCGCCGTTCTACAGAAACTTTACACCGAGCTGTTATCGGCCTCTAACAAGAGACTCTCCGATTTGGACACGTTACACGATTTTATACAATCGGCCACCGGCGAACTGGTCTGGCTCAGTTCCAAGGAAGAAACAGAGGTGACGCGCGATTGGAGCGACAAGAATTTGAACGTGCAAAGCATCGAACAGTATTACGAGGTATTCGGCGTTCCAGTATTTTTGGTTGCTTGAAAATACTTATCTTGATTTAAAATAAGACGGGTAATGTTTTTTCTTCTTTACAAGCGTACGTACGGATCTGGCATAGAGGTAATCTAGTTTAAGTGATTGTAATTACGTCTTTAAACGGCAGCCTACTGAACCGTAACAACCGAGTATTGAATTTCCAAACTGTTTAATTTTACAGTCCTTAATGAGCGACCTAGAAAAGCGAGAAATCCAATTCTCCGCGGTGCAAGATCGCGGCGAAGCGCTGGTTCTTCAACATCATCCAGCCGCAAAGACGATCGAGGCGTATATGTCTGCTATGCAAAGTCAGTGGGCTTGGCTTCTCCAGTTGACCCTCTGTTTAGAAGTTCATCTGAAACACGCAGCGCAGAGCCAGCAATTCTTCCGGGACATTCAACAAGCAGAACAATGGATATCGAAGAGGGACGAGACGCTGAACACCATTTACTCTCAGTCCGATTTCTCCTTGGACGAGGGTGAACGTCTCTTGAAAGGCATGCAAGAACTGCGCGAGGAATTGAACAGTTACGGTGATCACGTGCAGAAGCTAGTCGAACAAGCGAAGGACGTTGTTCCTATGAAACAACGACGACAACCCGTGACCCGACCTATGCAAGTCACATGTATCTGTAGTTACAAACAGGTCAGTCATCGGTTTATGATGCAAACCCTGTACGGAACGTCTTTTTATAAAGACCGGTGTAGCATCACGGATCTGTTTATGCAAGTACTTATGCTAATACACTCTGTTTCAGATGCCGATCGAGAAGGGAGAACAATGTACATTATACGACAACTCTGGTAGAATAAAATGGCGTGTCAAGAACCAAGAGGGAGTCGAGTCCCCCGTACCAGGTGTCTGCTTCGCGCTTCAACCTCCGGACAAGGACGCTCTCGACGCTGCGGAGAGATTACGAAGACAATACGACCGAAGCGTCGCGTTATGGCAACGCAAACAACTCCGACTACGACAGAACATGATATTCGCGACCATCAAAGTGGTGAAGGGCTGGGATCTGCCTCAGTTCCTCGCCATGGGTCAAGATCAGCGAACAGCCATCAGAAAGGCGTTGAACGAAGATGCCGAGAAGCTGCTATCCGAAGGCGACCCGGCTGATCCACAACTGAGACGACTGAAACGAGAAATGGCCGAGGTGAACAAGTTGTTCGACGAATTGGAGAAGCGTGCTCGAGCGGAAGAGGAGTCGAAGAATGCAGGCCGTATCTTTAACGACCAGATCTCCAGCCTTCAACAAGCGCTCGACGAAGCTGAAAGAGTTCTAAATTCACGTATAGCAGCTCCATTACCTAGAGATCTTGACAGTCTGGAGCACCTGGTTTTGCAGCACAAGGACTACGAGCAGAGTCTACGGCGTCTCGCGCCGGACCTCGACCGAGTCCAGCAAACCTTCCGCGGTATCACCCTGAAGACTCCCGCGATGAGGAACAAGCTCGATGCCGTCACTACCAAGTGGAACCACATCTGGAACATCAGTAATCTGTACATAGAACGTCTCAAGTGCGTCGAGATCGTGCTTTCCAGCCTCGAAGAGAACACCACCGCAATATCCGAGTTCGAAGTGAAGCTAGCGTCCTTCGACGAATTGCCATCTGACTTGAAGGGTTTACAGAACGTGCTGGAGGACCTGATGGTACTCCAGAACGCCATCGCGCAACAGCAGAGCGTAATGGATCAGCTGAACGAGGACGCGCACAATGCTAGACGCCTGGTAGAAAAGTCAAGATCAAACCACCGCGGTCCACATTCAGACATGGATCGTTTGGACGCTGAAGTGAATCGGTTGAACGCTAGGTGGACCAATCTGTGTGGACAACTGGTTGATAGACTTCGGAGCGCAGAGGCAGCTTACGGTCTGGCGCAGCAATTGGAACACGCTTATAGGAACGAGGTTGATTTTGTCGATGAGTCGTACGCGAAACTGGAAGTGGAGAATGCGAAGGTGAGATTGTGAAGTGTTTTATTCTCGGTAAGGTGGTAGTGCCAGAGGAATGTTTAATTGTTGTGTTGATGAAGTAATGAAGAGGTTAGTGAAGTATTTTTCATTGTTTTTAGAACCTGCTGAACAAGGTGGTGGAACGAGCGCCAGCGATCGAGGCGGTAAATGTGACCGGAGGTCGATTGATCCGCGAAGGGAAGGTAAGATGAGACGCGACACGGTCGCGAATGGGTATTCGCAAGCCTTTAGGTAGGCTTAGCTAGCATTTAGGTAGCCTTTAGGTAGCCTTAGCTTACGGTATGAACGCTTGCGTGAATGGTATATTGCGTGAGTCCTTTCTTTTGTTTACGTATTATTTCCTTTAGAAGAACACGTCGCGCCAATTGTTCCGCGTTACGTTTCCCACGTGGTGTACTCCTGTTTCGATTCTTACCCCGTTTGTCCCGTGAAGTCTGTCCACCTCGACGAACCTGCTAGATCTATAGTGAAGTTCTGGCTGCGAGGATGTCCATCGTCGTCGTCCATGGTTCTCTTCCTCCGTGGGTCATCGCCGTATATTGTCATCCAGCTGCAATATCACTAGGATTATCGCTACCGTTGTATCACTGTCGCCGCTATGGACTTCTAGCAACCACCATCAACCCTTTATTTTTCAGCCGGGGTTTTTTCCATACCAGCTTTACAGATCGTACGACCAACGAAAGTCAGAGGCTCGTTACGATACAACGTATCTAGATTTCTTCGAGTTTTCAATTGTTTTGCAGGGTCAAGGATTCATCGCGAGCT
Organism: Megachile leachella; assembly: GCA_963576845.1. Taxonomy (NCBI): domain Eukaryota; kingdom Metazoa; phylum Arthropoda; class Insecta; order Hymenoptera; family Megachilidae; genus Megachile; species Megachile leachella. Next base: position 12,885,839 of record OY756255.1, read on the forward strand.
ACATTCCTCTCGCTTTTATCTCGCACTAAATATCGCTTCGATTTGGGTTTTTTTTTTCGCGTCGTAGTTGCTGTAAGATGCCGATGCTTTTCACTCGGATATGGCTGAGGCTGTCGAACAGAAATTCTTTCACGGTTGGATTCAAATGTTCCGGTATTCGGGGTGGTAAATTCAAACGCTTTTATTACGCTTTCCGCTGAGAACACCTTGGAGATTTACACGAGCTTGCTTCCTCTTCCGTGGTTGTAATCGCTTGTAGACTTTCTCATGCAGTTCTTGAGTTACATTTCTGAATCTCCTAATTTTCATATTATCAAAATGTCAGTTCCTTAAATTGTTCACTCCCTGAGTTCTTGACTTGGAACAGTAAATTTGTAACTCTAAATACCTCAATTCTTAGTTCCTTATATTGTTGAATTCATAAATTCTTGACTTGTTAGAATACTGAATTTGTAATTCTTTAAATACCTCAATTCTCAATTCCTTATATTGTATAATCTCTAAGTTCTTGATTTATTAGAACACTAAACTTGTAACTCTTTAAATATCTCAATTCTCAGTTCCTCATATTGTTGAATTCATAAATTCTTGATTTGTTAGAACACTAAATTTGTAACTTTTCAAATTCCTTAATTCTCAATTCCTTATATTGTTCAATCTCTAAGTTCTTGATTTATTAGAACACTACATTTGTAACTCTTTAAATACCTCAATACTCAATTCCTTATATTGTTGAATCCACAAATTCTTGACTTGTTAGAACACTAAATTGGTAACTCTTTATATCACTAAATACTCAAATCTCTAAACTGTTAAATCCTCAAGTTTTTTACTTGTTAGAATACTCAATTTGTAACTCTTTATATCCTTAAACTCTCAATTCTTTAAATTCTTAAATCCTCAAAATCTTGACTTGTTAGAACATTCAATTTGTAACTCATTAAATCTCTGAAGCTGTAAAATCCTAAATTTCCAAATCCCCAAAACTCTAAATTTTTAATCTCCAAATCTTTACATTTCTAAATCTCCAAACTCTTAAATTTCCAAATCCTTAAATCTTCAAATCTTGAAATCACTAAATCCTTGTATCTCCAGATCCTCACATCTCTAAATCTTCAAACCCTTTAATCTTCAAATCCTTAAATCTCCAAACCTTGAAATCTCTAGTCCTTGAAATCTCCAAACCTTGAAATTTCCAAACCTTGAAATCTTCAAATCTTGAAATCTCCAAACCTTGAAATCTCCAAACCTTGAAATCTCCAAACCTTGAAATCTCTAAATCTTCAACTCTGCAAATCTTCAAATCCTTAAATCCCTTAATGCCTAAACCACCAAATCCCCAAATCCCCAAATCTCCAAATCTCTAAATCCTCAATCTCCAAATCCCTAAATCTCCAAATCCCTAAATCTCCAAATCCCTAAATCTCCAAATCCTCAATCTCTAAATTCCTAAATCCTTAATCTCTAAATCCCCAAATCTCCAAATCTCCAAATCCCTAAATCCCCAAATCCCCAAATCCCTAAATCCCTAAATCCCAAATTCGCACATTTCCCAGGGCAGCCTCACTAAAGTGTACACCGTCACCAGCTTGTTTCACTCGGTTCTAACCGTTAGCCCATGGTAGATCGCTTGAAGATGCTGAACCGCGTAAACGCGATCGATTTTGTCCCCGAAAACCGCTTGAGCTTGAAGACCGAGGGTACCGTAGGACGATGGTACTAGGAATGCTAAGGGAATAGAAGGGTTAGCGATGCACAGGCGACAATCTAATACTTATGCACTAACCGTAACGGGCTAACCGAAACCCTTAGATCTACGGACAAAGGCTTCGAGCGTTCAAGGAACAGTTGGAAGATATCTGTCCGTCTTTGGACGCTTCGGTGAAGAAACCACGACGCGAATATGTCTCGACGGTCGACGACGTCGCTAGAGACCTAGATACTCTCAACAGGAGATACACTACCTTGGTGAATATCCTTCAGGAGAAGGTTAAACAGCTCGCAGCGCAACATCCTGAGGATACGTCTCTTCAGGTAAAATTTATTATTATAGCCTTTATTTCATTTATTATCATTACGAACGATCACATGGTGCGTTATCGTGCAACGGACACCTTCTTATGTACGGGAGGTTTTCAGATAACATTGTTTTAATGGCGCTATTTAGAGGCATACCTTTAAATAGATGAAAATAAGCTGATATTTGTGAACTTTTTTTTATATAGACACCTTTGTTTTGCATTTTCGACATTTCAGGTATAATTTATTATGACTATTGTCTATTATAGAATATTTTCTGTTTTGCAAAATATTTCAAAATTCTAGCTTTAGATATACTAACCTACCTAAACCACCTAACCCACCTAACCTACCTAACCAACTTAACCTACCTAACCCACCTAACCCACCTAACCTACCTAACCACCTAATCTACCTAATCTAACTAACCTACCTAACCTACCTAACCAACTTAACCTACCTAACCCACCTAACCCACCTAACCTACCTAATCTACCTAATCTAACTAACCTACCTAACCCACCTAACCAACGATCCTACCTAACCCACCTAACCTACCTAACCACCCAACCTACCTAACCTACCTAACCTACCTAACCTACCTACTTGTACAATGAAAGCTATAGAAATTAGGCCATTATGTTATTACTGCTTAATTTCCTAGTAACCGTTAGCAAGTGATAACCTAACGCATATTTGCATAAACTTAGATCTCGTAGTTGAACCGCGAAAGGTTACGATACGATTTCAGTATACAAAATTCCATTGTTACGATTTTATTGTCACATATTATAGTTCTCATTTTGTATCTCAGTATCTTAATTCTCAATGTACAAAGCACTATAATTACTATTGTCAGATCACAACCCAAATTTCACGCCTCTCAATCATAGACTCTAGCCAGAAGGCATACTTATCCCAGAAAAGACTACCCATTCAGATTTATCAATTATTAACACGGAGATACCAAATTGGCAATGACCAAGTCTCTCCTTGAAATTCGCCCACGCACCAATGCTCACGAATAATTAAACCCGTTTTCTCGTTACGGAATGACGCGTTGTTACGTTGTTGCAAAAAGTTTTATCCTTCCCGCCGCCTCGGCAAGGGATCGATATTTACTCGCTTTACAGTGATGGCGAAACAAGTCGCATTTTATCTTTTTACCAAAATTTTTTGTACTTGTAGATATCGTTGTTTTATATCGTTGTTTTATGGCATTGTTTTATGTCATTGTTTTATATTATTGTTTTATATCGTTGTTTTATATCATTGTTTTATACCTTTCAAATATTTGTTGATATGATATTCGTAATCCATATTGTGGAGATAAGATTTTGTACACGATGACAAATTATTAATTGACGATATTTCTTTTAGGAAATTTATGAATTTAATTTGATGATTTGGAAATTTAGTATCGTGCAAAAGATTAATTTGACAGTCAGTAAATTTGCGAAGTAAATTTGTGAATTTAATTTGCAGATTTGAAAATGTAACTTGCAGAAGTTTGATTTAAAAGTCAGTAAGTTTATGAAGTAAATTTGTGAATTTAATTTACAGATTTGGAAATGTAACTTGCAGAAGTTTGATTTGAAAGTCAATAAATTTGTGAAGTTGATTTGCAAATTTGGGAAGATTTGTAGATTTATGAAATTAATTTGCAAGCTTAAAAATGTATGACTTTAATAATTCACACGAAACATTAATAATTATTGATAATAATATTTCTTGTAAAAAATGCATTTAGTAGATTGTCAATTTTTGTCAATTTACTATTGATTGACAAATTTAGTAATTTTCAAAGATAAGCAATTTGAAATTTAATAAACTTGTGAATTTAATATTGTACAAATTTGTGAATTTAATAATTTACAAGATAAAAGACTTCAATAATTTTCAATTTAAAAATATATAAATTTAATGATTTGCAAACTTGAGACTTCACAAACAAAATAATTACCAAAATAAAAAATATGTAAATTTAATAACTTGTAGTGTTTCAAGACTTCTGAATATGTAGGGTCACAAACTGGAAATCTGAGAATTTAACAATCTCCAAATTTGTGAATTTAATAATTTACCAAATGCAAATATGACTTCAATAATTTTCAATTTAAAAAACATGAAAATATAATAACTTGCAAATTTCAGTCATTACCAACAAAATAATTAAAAAAATAAAAAATAAGTAAATTTGATAACTTGCAAATTTCAGTCATTACCAACAAAATAATTAAAAAAATAAAAAATAAGTAAATTTAATACCTTGCAAATTTGAGTCATTACCAACAAAATAATCAGCAAATTAAAAAATAAGTAAATTTAATTTAACTTGTAAATTTGAATTATTACCAACAAAATAATTAAAAAAACAAAAAATAAGTAAATGTAATAACTTGCAGTATATCAACCCTGTAAACCTGCATATTCCCAAACTATAAAATCCATGAATTTAACAAAACATTAATATAAATTTTGTCGTAAACAATTGGTCACTGAATTCATGATAGTAGATAAATTTGATGGGTGTAAAATTTTTGGCACGCAATAAGGTTCTCCACCCCTGGCGTAGTTCGATAGTCGACGGCGGCGCACAAGAGGGTAGCCCTCTCTGGCGCTGACCGTTTCGTATCTGCGCCTTGCATTGCCGCATCGCCACGTCGCAAAAGTGGTTGGGCGTTTCTCTCGCGAAACTCCGGTGGCAAAATGCGCGTGGAAACGTCGTCCTTTGGAAACCTGTCCGGAATTAAAATCGTCCGAAAGGTATCTCGCTGCTTGGAATGAAAAAAAAACTGGTCGACCGTGTCCTCTTCTCTAACGATCTACGATCAAAGACGATTGGAGCGTCTTCCAAAAGGGGGGAAATTAAAGGAGGCGGGGGATCGTCTTTTTCCTCGTCACGTGCTCGTGATCGGTGGGGACACGTGTCTCCGTTACTCATCGCATTACGTTATCCTTTAAATTTACGCAGGAGAACGTATTTGGAACGACAAAGCAATTAGCACAGCGCGAGGAAAAACGGGCGGAGTAAATCGCGAAACGGTCGGTAAAGAGCGGTCGCATTTCTAAAATAAGACTCTGGCTTTTTCACGCGCACGGATGCCTCGTTTTCACGAGTTTACGCCGGCTGCGTGCCAACTCGAGAATCGAACGCCAGTCGTGCCGAGTTGTTCGCGGTGATTAAACGCGAGACTCCGCGGATAGAGACATGCACGCCGTGCGGTGCCCCACCGACGCGCAGCCCTGACACGCGACACACTTTCCACAACCGAGGCGAAACGCGAATCAGATCTCGTTCGTTTATCGTCGACTGTGAAGCTATGAGGCTCGATAGAAGAATCGTCTGCGCGGTAATTTTCAAACGCTTTTATTTTTATTAAACTTTATCGCCACTGATTACTCACGCATTCATGGAATGCATGACCTTTGTGGTTTCACGACTCGTTCGAAGAAACTCCGACGCTCCATTTAATCTATCTTATCAATGTTTTCGTATTTTTACACATTTTTAACTATTTTTAGGTTAATATCGAATCTTGTAATTTAAAGTACATTAAATGTATGATCTCATAATTCAACGTATATCAAATTACGCTATCTTCTTATTTAATGTACATTACATTCTCACATATGTTTCACGAACACATTTAATGTACATTAAATTCACATATGTTTCATGAACACATTTAATGTACATTAAATTCTCACATGTTTCACGAACGCATTTAATGTACATTAAATTCTTACATTTCATGTATTTCATCTCACATAAATTTGACGTACATCAAATGTAACATTTAATGTATCATATAAATGAAATGAGCGTTAATGTGTCACGTAAATGATACATTTAATGTATCAACATATGTTAAATGTTTACAGTTTATGATTACAATATGTTGAATGTTTACATCGAATGTATGTTGCAAGTTTTGGAATTGCGTAATAAAATGTTTATGAACTTTGCAGCGTGCGCTACAGGAACAGAGACCACTCAGGACATTCCGTACGGAATTCAACATTTACGAGAGCAGTACCTGTGAGGAACGTTACACATCGACGACCACACACTATACACAGTCGCAGTGAGTAATGGTGTGGATTTAGAAGAATTGACCCTTTCGATGACTTTGAAAATACTGATAAATTGCACGGTAGCTCCGACCGTATCGGCGTAACTAGACGGAGATCAGGATAAGCATGCGACAACGTAATGCCTAGTCATACAACACATGGCGCTGTGTGTGCATATATAACTCGTGATACGCGTGGATTTACGTATCGAGATATTATGCATGGATGTACAGCACAATTCAAAGTTCAAAGTTCTATTTATTTCAAAGTTAATGTTGATTGTTAAGTTAATGACAATGTTAATAGTGAAGTTTCGATGTAACTTATTGATTATTACATTTGGAATGTGATTTTAGATGAAGCTTTGGAAGATGACCTAAATAAAACGTTACTCAGTTGAAACTATTTGTGACGAGGACGTAATGCAACATCTGGATACTTAACACGTAGTAGTGCAACACATGAATATTTAACGCGTAGGAATACAACGCTGGAATATCGAACGCGTAGTAATGCAGCGTGTGGATATTTAACGCGCTGGAATACAACGAGTGGATATCTAACACGCTAGAATACAACGCATGGGTATCTAACACGTAGTAATGTAACGTGTTGATATTTAACGCGTAGTACTGCAATGTGTGGATATCTAACGCGTGGTAATGCAACGTATAGATATCTAACGCGTAGTAGTGCAACGTGTGGATACCTAACGCGTAGTAGTGCAATGTGTGGATATCTAACGCGTGGTAATGCAACGTATCAATATCTAACGTGTAGTAATGTAACGCGTCGGTATCTAACGTGTAGTAGTGCAACGTATGGATATCTAACGCGTGGTAATGCAACGTGTAGATATCTAACGCGTAGCAGTGCAACTTGTGGATATCTAACGCGTGGTAATGCAACGTGTCAATATCTAACGCGTAGTAATGCAACGTGTGGATATCTAACGCGTAGTAGTGCTACGTGTGGATATCTAACGCGTAGTAGTGCTACGTGTGGATATCTAACGCGTAGTAGTGCTACGTGTGGATATCTAACGCGTGGTAATGCAACGGGCGGATATCTAACGCGTAGTAATTCAATGTGTGGATATCTAACGCGTAGTAATGCCACGTGTGGATATCTAACGCGTAGTAGTGCAACGCGTGAATATCTAACGCGTTGGAATACCACCCTTAGATATCTAACGCGCTGGAATACCACCCATAGATATCTAACGCGTACTAATCCAACGTGTGGATATTTAACTCATCTCCAAACATTAATCCACAGCATATTACATTACAATTCAAGGTTGATCCCTCCAACCAAAGTTACCTACCCACCTAGTTACGCCACAGGTCTCCAAATTGCAACATAAGAAAGGGTTAATCTTCGCATCAACCTTCCTCCTAAAAGCTCCTAATATATTCCTTCTGTCGTAGGTACAGTTTAGAGCGGCGCGAGCGGACAGAACGTACAGAGAAGACAGAGACGATCGTGTCCAGCGACGCGACACGACGTTCCAGTTCTCAAGAGAGTACTCGTCCGGATGGTAGGAGTACGTCCGTGGATCGTGATGGGGGAACGATCACGACGACGCAGTCCGATCAGGATATCGAGCGCGTATCTCGAAAGCGGCAGCAAGAGGAGGATGAGAAGAAGGATCGTATGGACGAGGCGTCGTGGTCGAGAACGAGTAGCAGTATTAGCGGGAGCAGCGTGCATTTTAGCGAGAGTAGGAGCGTTAAGAGGATAGAGCGGGTGGAAGAGGGTATAGGTACAGAGAACGTGATAGAGGCTAGGGGTATCGTAGATCCACGGACAGGGAACGTGTTGACGGTGGGCGAGGCGATAAGTCTTAGGATCTTGGACGTTAGGAACGGTAGGATAACGTGCTCGAGAGACGGCAGGAAGACCGTCTCGATCGAGGAGGCGGCTCGCGAGAAGATAATCGAGGCGCGTCTCGCGGATCGTCTGCTAGGCCCGTGCGGATTCGACGAGGAGGGACGACCGGTGTCTCTGCTCGAGGCGATCCAGCGGGAGCTGTTCGACGCGGAGAAACCAGACGGTTCCGGGCACGCAGATAGAGCGAAGGTAACTTACTCTAAAGAGAGTGTCCCCGTCGATGAGGGCGCGGTTAGCGTAGCCGATGCGATAAAGGACGACGACGTAGGCAAGGGTTCCGCGTTGGATCCGCGGACGGGCGAGCTAGTTACGAAAGATGGCGAGAGGCTGTCGGTCGAGGAGGCTCACGCGAGAGGTTACCTGGCGAAACTCGACGTAACCGTGACCGTTAAGAGGAACGCGTTACCGTTATCCGACGCGATATCCCAGGGTCTCGTGGACGAGACCTTAGGGCGGGTGCTTGACAGGATCACGGGAGAGAGTTACGCCCTTGACGAGGCTGTCGAGAAAGGAATACTAGACCCAACCGCGAGGGAGGTCGTGGACGCTAGGAACGATACCAAAGTGACGTTGTTGGATGCCATGAAACTGGGCATCATCAACCCTAAGACCGGCAAATACATGCACGGTCTCACCATGGAGAAGTTGTCTCTGAAGGAAGCGCGTCGACGACGACTCATAGTGAAACCAATGACCCTGAAGGACTGTCGCGATTCGGAGATCATCGACGAGAGCGGGAAGATCACCAGCCCCGCGCATAGAACCAAATTAACAGTAACGGAAGCGATCGAAAGAGGCGTCCTCGACGCTGATCGATTGAAGTCAATTGTCGACGCAACAACCGGTGAAACGATCACGCTCTCCGAGGCGTTAGATCGTGGCCTGATCAATCCTAAGACGACCACTTACAGAAACGCGAACACCGACGAGGAAATTGCTATTTCGGAAGCCGTTGAGAAGGGTCTGGTTACCTCGCTCGCGCAGAAGACAATATTTGATGTGGACGGCTTCAGAGATCCATTGACCGGAGAGTACGTGAGCTTGAACGCAGCTTTGCTCAAAGGTTTGATCAGCTCCAAGTCGGGCGGCAGTTACATCGTCGATCCGAACACCGGAGAAAGAGTTTCGCTGGCCGAGGCTGAAGAACGAGGTTACATTCGACCGGAAGTTGCTGAGATGTTCAACAGAGGTATCGGTATCGTCGAAGAAGGCAAAGAGATCACTCTTCTTGAAGCCGTCTTCTCGGAGCTGATCGATCCGAAGACTGGTCTGCTATTAGATCCCAGGACCAAGAAACCGGTGGCTCTCGAAAATGCGATGAAACGTGGTATCATCACTCCCGACGGAGCTGCGTTGCTCACGGGATTATTGAACGTCACTGTCACCACGCAGACTACCACGAAGGTAAAAGAAGTCAAACACGAGGAGATTAACAACGGATTTGAACGATCGACGAAAGAACGAGTCGACGAAGCGATGGACGTCGAAGAGTTTGAACCTTCTCTGAAAGACAACATTCCCAGAGCAATTGGCACTACTACGACTATTATCTCTAAAGATCACGTAGTTACTTCCTCGGAAGCGAAAGCGAGCATTCTCGTTAACGCCAAGGACGTTAAAGCGAAGGACAACGACAACGCTGTTCAGACATCCAAGAGTAATCGATACAAGGATCCAGATCAGGACCAAGACACCAGCGTGATCAGTGACCCATCCAGAGACAGCTTATCGATGGAAAAGAGAGTATTCGAACTACCAACCGACGGATGGTCCCTCTCCGAAGCGATCGACCGAAAACTCTTCGATCCAACCACTGGTCTCTTTATCATCCCAGGAACCGACAGGTTGGTGTCATTCGAGGAGTGCGTGAAGCTGCGGATCATCGACCCGAACTCCAGCTTCGTGATCGATCCGAACAACGGCAGGAAGGTTTCCCTGCTCCGCAGTTTAGAGAAGAACATCTTAGATTCTACTGGTCATTACACTTACCCACAGAAGATCTCCATGAAGGAGGCGATTGACAGAGGCCTGGTCCTCCTGGAGGGTAAAACACCCGACATCGATCACTCTCAACAGAGGCTACTGCGAATCACCAAGATGTCTGGGGAGCCGGACAAGTTGGAGGTGATGCGACTCGACGATCCTTCGAAGTTAGAAAGCAAAGATTCCGAAGCTAATTACGGGATACCGGACCCCGTACGCGTCTCGCGAGGTCTCATCTATGATCCAATCACCGCTCTAGTCATTTCCACTGAAACCAAAACCTCGAAGGAATTATTAGCGGCCTTGTCCGACGGTACGTTGCCGATGGATGTGGTGATCGTTACAGACCCTGTGACAGGAAAGGCGATTCAAGGCATACCGGAAGCTGTTCAACGCGGTATTATCGATCCCAAGACGCTGGAATACTACGTCAACGAAAACAGGAAGCTGTCTTTGATGGACGCTGCGAAGTTCGGGGCAGTCACCGTGTTGGGTATTCCTCTGGTTCCAGTTACTTCGGACATACCTCGCGAAATGAAAGAATCGTCGCCGACCGACCGAGACGAAATAATCGGCAAACCGAACTACGAATCGGACTCTGCCATTGGATCCACATCCGTGATGGACTCTGTGACCGACTTCTCGCCAACGGCGGCGACCAGCGAGGAACCTTCCGTCTCGAAAGAGGGCGACGAAGAGAGGTTCAAACCTTTCGATCCTAAATATGAAGCGATTATCGGAGAGACAGTCGTGTGGCCCAGTTCGGAGGGCGAAACCAAGTCCATCGTTCTTCAGAAGATGAGGAAGCGTGTGGTAAAGGCTAAGGAAGCTTTAGAAAGCGGATTGATAGACGCGGAAACCGCCGAGATCTTTACAAGAAAAATGGCGGTGGAGGACGGTAAACCCGTCACTCTTTCAGAAGCTATTCGCAGCAAGAAGATAGACGCAGATTCTGGGAAGATCATCGATCCTCAGAGAGGAGATATCCTCAACATCGGTGAAGCTGTCGAACGTGGAGTCTTAGATCCCGTCAGTGCCGACGTTCTGGTGCCTTTAGCTAAAAGTCTGTCCATCCCTGGTTTGTACAAACAAGGTCTGCTCGATCCTCACGAGGGCAAAGTAGTTCATCCAGAGACCGGCGCGCATCTGACGTTAAAAGAAGCGATTCTTTGCGAGATAGTAGACCCGTTATCGAAGTTGACCTGTTCAGATGGTCGCACAGAGACCCTTCGCAGTGCCATTGAGAGTGACCTCGTTGACCCGGAGAGGTCTTTGATAAAAACTAGTCAAGGAGATAGCGTCAGTCTGGTGAAGGCTGTCGAGAGTAATGTGTTCGCCGACTCGGACAGGGACCAAGAAAGAATACCTCCTGCTGGTATGACCTTCACTGTTGCCTTAGAACGGGGACTCATAGACGCAGCGGGTAAAGAGATACGACATCCGATCACGGAGGAACGTTTGTCCTTGGAAGACGCGATAAAGGGTAACTTCATCATGTCGTTACCTTGTCCGGTGACATCCGATAGCATGGAGGTGACCAAAGCGTTGGAGGCTGGTCTTATTGATAGAGAAAAGGGTGTCTTCGTTCATCCGACGACTGGTACGCCAGTGCGTCTACTCACGGCCATAGAATCTGGTCTGCTGGTGGTCAAACCACCCGTAAGCAGCGAATCCGTCACAGTAACTACTACTGGTATCACGGAGACAGTCACCTGCCATCATACAGTTACCACTAAGAGCATTGATATTTTATCAGGTTACGCGCTGGTGGGTCCCAACGAGGTGCGGAACATGGAGACCGGAGACACCATGACGATCGACGAGGCTCGTCAGAAAGGAATCGTCAGGGACGAGTCTGAGAAGAAGGTAGAGTTCACCACGAAGGACATCAAAATGACGTTCGATGACGCTTTGCAGAAGGGTCTCCTCGATATGAACGCTGGTACCTACACGAATCCGTCGACAGGGTGTGCCATGTCCATTCAGAAGGCTATCGAGAACGGTTTGCTGGAAGATCGAGCGGATTCCACCGCTGAGAAGCAACCGATCGATCAGATTTACGACGAGAAGACGGAGAGGTTCTTAGACCCGGAGACGAAGAAGTCTTATACTCTCAAGGAAGCGGTGGAAGTTGGACTGGTGGATCCAAACACTGTTCTTTATGATCCAAGAACCGCTGAGACTGTGACGACTAAGCAGGCACTTGAGAAGGGGATGATTGATCCTGTTACAGGGAAGACGAAGGATGCTGAAGGAGGAGGAGTTTCTTTGAAGCAAGCTGCGAAGCTGGGATTATTGGCTGTTGTCGCTGCACCCGTTTTGGCTGGAAAGGCGGTGTATGATGCTGTGCGCGATGCTTCTGGCAAAGAGAAAGTACCAAAAGAAGACACTAAGGCTCGTCCTGCAGATATTGCTAAAGTCACTAAAGTAGATATTGTTAAAGACACTCGTAAAGTAGATATTGTCAAAGACACTCCTAAAGCAGACATTGTCAAAGACAGTCCTAAAGAAGGCATTGTCAAAGACACTCCTAAAGAGGACACTGTCAAAGTCACTCCTGAAAAAGACATTGCACATCCCAAAGAAGACGGTGTTAAAGTTACTGGTCCTGAAGAGGACATTGCTAAGGTCGCACCTCCTAAAGAGGACACTGTTAAAGTTGCTAGTCCAGAAGAAGTTGTTAAAGTTATACATCCTAAAGAAGACGGTGTTAAAGTTACTAGTCCTGAAGAAGACGTTAAAGTCACACTTTCCAAAGAAGACGTTGTTAAAGTTAGCCATCCTGAAGACACTGCTAAGGTTACTACAGATGTTAAAGTTGCTCATCCTGATGAAGACACTAAGGCTACAGATCATAAAGAGGACATTGTAACCGTCACTCATACCAAAGAAGAAATTGTTGAGGTCAAACATCCTAAGGAGGATATTGTTGAGGTCAAACATTCTAAGGAGAGCATTGTTGAGGTCAAACATTCTAAGGAGGACATTGTTGAGGTCAAACATCCTAAGGAGGACATTGTTGAGGTCACACAACCTAAAGAAGATACTGCTAAGGTCACACATCCTGAGAAAGACATTGTTGAGGTGACACAACCTAAGGATGTTGCCAAGGTTGCAAGTCTTGAAAAAGATATTCCTGAGGCTACACGTCCTGAAAAAGATATTGCAAAGGTCACACATCCTGAAGATGTTGCAAAGATCTCACGTTCTGAAGATGCTGCTAAGACCACACGTCCTGAAGAAGATGTTAAAGCAACTCCTAAAGAAGAAGAGAAGGTTAGTTCAGTCGCAGCACCTCAGATACCATCAGATGATCTTGCAAAGGAAGTTGTACAAAAAGAAGCAGATAAGATTCCAACTCCAAAAGATTCATCGGAGATGCAAGCTCAAAAGGAAGCTTTGAAGTCAGAGATTCAATCATCCGAACTTCCAAAGAAGGAAATACAAGAAAAGAAACCAGAGACAGAACTTGAACGTTCCAAAGATATACCAATTGTAAAAGTGGATGAACCATCAGAGTCTACTCAAACACAGAAACCGATTGAGACATCCTTGGAGGAACCTGACGAAGAACAGGAGAAAGAGATCGACTTCGAATCCGAAGAAGGTGACAGAAGATTCGTGATCGAAGTGACACCTGACTTGACGGTACAAGACCTCGTCGTTCGAGACGCGTACGACCCTGAGAAAGAAAGGTTCCTAAACCCAGAAACCGGAGAAGTTACCTCGTTCAACGACTTCGTTCTAGAACTCAGAATTTTCGACCCAGACGAGGTGTTGGTGAAAGACTTGACCTGCAAAACAACGGACAGGTACGTGTCTCTTCGGGACGCGATAGCGAAGCCTCTGGTCGACAGAAATTTAGGGAACATGGTTGACCCTAAAACTGGTAAGAAGATTCCCTTCTTCGAGGCAGTGAAGCTAGGTCTCATCAAGCAAGGACCACCTGTGGAACACTCTGAAGCGACGGAGAGCAAAGAAGGTCTGAGTTTACGACAGGCCGTTGAAATTGGCCTACTTGACCCGGCCACCTGCGAAGTTCGAGACCCAACCACTAATAAGATGTTGAAACTAAACGAAGCTATAGAAATAGGTTTGATAGATCCAGATTCGATCAGCATACGAGATCCAGTTAACGACGAGGTGTCTCCTCTTCCGGAAGTGTTGGAGTCCGGCGCGAAGATCGACGTTGAAGACGCTTTCGTGAAAGGATTGATCGTACCAGAGTCTCGCAAGCCAATTTCCCTGGAAGCTGCCATCAGAAAGGGACTATACGAAGAGGACACCGGTAAAATCACGGATACGCTGACCAGTCAATCCATAGATGTCGAAGAGAGCGTACGAAGAGGAATAATTGACGCCTTCATCAGCGAATGCGAGGACACCAAAGCAGGAACCTTCTTGTCCTTGGAAGAGGCGTTAGGTGGTGAGTCGAAGCTCCTGGACCCTAACACGGGTCGTCTGCGAGACACCAAGGCTGGAGAACTGTTGCCATTGAACGTCGCTCTCGACAGAGGCATGATACTCACCACAGGTTTTGTACCTTCCGTGATCGATGTGATAGTTCAGGAATACTATTCGCCACGAACGGGTCTGGTCGCGAACCCTAGAACAGGAGAGGAGACTACCTTGAAGGAAGCGTTGGCCACCGAGTACGTCGACGGAGAGACAACGATGGTCAGAGACGACCGTAACGACCGAGTGTTGTCCTTGCAAGAAGCAGAAGAGAATCAGCTGATCGACTTAGAACAAGGAATCCTTCTCTCTCCACATCCTATGACCTTGGACGTCGCTTATGAGAAAGGGTACATCCTCAGCACGGTGAAACCTTGGTCCTTGCAAGAGGCGTTGGCTCACCAGACTTACGATCCTGAAAAAGGCACCTTCGACATCGACGGAGTCACTTACACCCTTGAAGAAGCGTTAGAGAACGGCTTGATCGCAAAGGACAGTCCTTCCGTGAAGGATCCGAGGAACAGCGAGATTATTTCTCTGGGCGAGGCCATCAAGCAGGGTCTGATCGACCCCAAGACCGCAACAGCTATCGATCCGTCCACCAGCTCACCGTTGTCCTTGACCGACGCTCTCGATCGTGGCTTGATAGTACCCGCCAAACGCAAGATATCCTTGCCAGAGGCCGTCTTCAAGGGTCTCTACGAGCCGACCACCGGTCGCTTCATCGTTCCAGAGACTCGAGAGAAGCTGCCGACCGACCGCGCCATCAAGGTCGGCGTGATCGACCCCAGCACAGCGGTGGTGGTACGTCAGCCACACGGCAAGGCCATCACCTTCACCAAAGCCATCAAGGAGCTCATAGTCGACCCGAAGACCGGTACAGTAACCAACGAGAAGGGCAAACCGGTGGACTTCCGTGAGGCGTTAGAACATGGACTGCTTCTGGAGGCTCGTAGACCCATGACCTTCAGCGAGGCCATCTCCAAAGGCATCCTTGATACGAGGACCAACATGTTCTTGGATCCCCAGACAGGTGTTTACCTAACTCTAATCGAGGCCATACGGAAGAACCTGATAGACGCCGACTCAGTGACCGTGAAGGACGGCAGGAGTGGCTTCCGGCAAAGAATCTCTATGATGGAGGCCATCAGAACGGGCTACATCGACGGAGCTAAGGGTAAAGTGAACGTGACACCAGAATCCACCATGTCGTTACAAGAAGCGTACGAAGCTGGCCTCATAGTGGACCACAGAGCCGCTGTGTCTCTTCAGCGCGCTATTCACCAGGGTCTCTACGACGAGCAGACTGGAAAGATTACGGATCCCACCACAGGAAGAGCGGTTACTCTGCACGAGGCGATGAGGAATTGTCTGATCAACCCTACACTACCTTGCTACTGGGACAAGCGAGCCGACAGGTTGCTGTCTTTGGCTGAAACCTGTCGAGCCACCGTGATAGACAGACGGTCGGGAATGTTCAAAGAACCCGGAGCGAACAGAACCGTGTCCCTGACTCTGGCTTTGCAGCTGGGTCTGATCGTCGACATCGAAACCGCGGAGTTCAACCTCCACCGGGCGATCATGATGAACATCTACGACCCTGCGACCGGGAAATTGACTCACCCGTCCACCAACCAGGTTCTGACACTAGCGGAGGCTTGCAGATCAGAGCTGATCGATCCTCACGGCTCCATCATTCGGGACGTCAGATCTGACAAGTATCTGCCACTTTCCGATGCGGTCTCCGCAGGAGTGATCGATGACGTCCGCGGTACTTACAACGCACTGCCAGAACGCGAAGAACCGATCAATCTACGGGAAGCCGCTAATAAGGGATACATCGTGCCTTCTCAATTCCCGCTCAGCATCGAGGAAGCAGTGAACTGTTACCTCTACCGAGGTCAGACTGGAGTGTTCGTGGATCCCCGCACTAACGAGAGCCACGACCTAGCTAGAGCGTTCGATGTGGGCCTCCTGGACCCTGATACCACCGCTCTGAAAGATGTGACCACAGGACAGATAACGTCCCTCTCTGCTGGTATCGAGAACGGCTTGATCGACGTTCCTCAGGGTAGAGTCATCGACTCGAAAACGAAACGGGGTTACTCGATAGATGTGGCGCTTGAACGCGGTCTTCTGGTGACCTTGGAGAAACCTATGACACAGCAGTCGGCGCGAAGGAGTCTCATTCGCAAGGAGGAACCTCGACAGGAGTACACTCTTCAAGAAGCTGTGGACAATAGTCTTTTGGACGAAAACGCAGCCGTGATCAGAGACCCGAAGAGCGGTCGATTCGTGACGGTCAGTAATGTGCTGGCTGACGGTATGCTTGATCCATCCGTCAAAGGAACCTTCGAGGCTGATTCAGCAAAGACAGCCGATGGCAAACTTGTTCCTCGATTTGTGCGTTTTGGAGACGTTGAAGTGTTCTTCATCAAACCTCTGTCCTTCGAGGAGGCTACCGAGAAAGGGCACTTGTCGATGGAGAGTGGAAAACTGACGGATCCAAAGACCGGAGAGCCCGTTACGTTGAAAGAGGCGGTTGACCTTGGTATCGTTGACTCCGACTCCGCGTTGATCAAGGATACGAAGAAGAGGAAGCTCGTTAAGTTGTCCGAGGCGTTCAGGAAAGGTCTGATGGACGCCGAGAAAGGGAACGTTTTAGAAACGGAAACGTCCAGATTGTATCCGTTATCGAAGGCGTTAGAAACCGAACTGTTAATCACACCTAAACGGGGTTTATCGTTCATAGAGGCCTTAATGTTTGGTCTTTACGATGCGACTTCCGGTCGTTTCAATGATCCCTTCCTGTCCGCGTCCGATCGTAAACCGACCACGTTGAAAGAGGCGATCGATTCAGGCACGATAGATCCGTCCAGCACGGTGATCAAAGAACCCGCCACCGGTAAAATCGTTAGTTTGTTAGAGGCTATTAATACCGAGATAATAGATCCTATAGCGGGCAGGCTTATCGAAGATCCATCGGGAAAGAACGTCGACTTCGCGAAAGCCCTGGAGCAGGGTTATATTCTCACCGCAGAAGCTAGGGTAAGTGGCACTCTTTCTTGCTTCTTCTTCTACTTCAATTTCTTCTCTATACTGTACACTAAGTCGTCCTATACGACGTTTATTCTTCCTTTCAACTCTCCTTTCCTTGCTATTACTACGTTTTTCTTTTTTTCTGTTTTTGCTAAACGATCTTTTTGTCTTTTTTGTTCATGTTTTTTTTTTTTTATTGTTTATTTAACCCTTTCGGTGCGTTATATAGTCGGAAATGTACGGAGTATACAATTTTATTTAATAAGATAGTTAAACAGTTTCAATGTGATACGCGAATATGATGGAATAGTGTAAATATTGTACGTGTAGAGTATTTTAAATTTTGATATTATACGCACTGGATACGGTACGTGTCGGTTACGGTACGTATCGGTTACGGCACGTGCTGGATACGGTACGTGTCGGTTACGGTACGTGCTGGATACGGTACGTGCTGGATACGGTACGTGTCGGCTACGGTACGTGTCGGTTACGGTACGTGCCGGATACGATGTGTATCGAATATAATACTTGTCGAATATGATATGTGTCGAATACCGTTCATACTAAATATACCTACCGAATACGTTACGCGCCGGATACGCTACGTGTCTGATACGCTACGTGTCTGATACGATACGCGTCTGATACGATACGCGTCTGATACGATACGAATATTTTAGTAATATACAATTTTTTGAACGCCGAAAGGGTTAACGTCTTTATATATTTTTTGTTTTCTACATCTAATTTTTTTTCAAATAACCGCTTGCCAAAGGTAATGGATCGTTACGTTATTGTACGCTTCGATGCATCCGGTCGTCTATCGCTCTACGTGTGCGACGATAGCCGACCACGAACCTGCGAATACACGTCCTCGTGTATCCTACTATCGGTGATCTTGCCGATAGCAGCAAACTAGCAACAGAGCAAAACAATAATCGTTTAACCAGAAGCACCGACATCAGAACTTATCATCCTGCATGGAGCCCCGTAATAAGAGCGTGCCACGATACGTATAAAAGAGTCAAGAACAGATCGTCTCGTCGCGGATAATCGATAATTAAAAGATCCAACGCAAGAACACCCATTGATCGTTGATAAAGTGAATGAAGATATCGTTTCGCGTGGGGCGCTCCTCCCTTATTTAATTATCCTTCACGCTCGCATCATATACCCAACTGCGCACGTCATTCACAATTATTTTTCACGTAACAGGGGGCTAATGTCATACTAAAAATGATAAACAAGAGATTACGTTCGTCACGATAATTGTGTGATTTAATCGATTAACTTGAATGTAATACATCGATCTATCTTTCGTGTCGCCTGATCGCATCGGCAATGCTAATTCGATTCATATAATTAGATTAATAATATATTTAACGTTCGTTGATGGTTTGCACGTTGGTTCGTTCACGTCTCAACGCTTTCCTTCGGATCACCTTCCTTTTCATTTTTTTCATTTTTCAAATTAAATTCTTTATGAATCATGGACGGGCAGAAGCAAAGCGTGAGACGTTACTAAGAAAATTGTATTTAACGTGTATCCTGATCAAGCAGTTAATTGGGACAATTAACGACGTCAAGTACAGCGATTCGTTCATTGCGTAGCCACGTGTTACGTGTGATCGCATGCATAACCCTTGTGTGGGCAGTCGAGTCATCACGTAATCATTTTTATTTTTAGTAGTCCTTAATCCATTTTAAATTGTTACGTTTATTATAGTTTCAGTAGGTATTAGTGTCTGATTGTCTGCACAAGGGTTAACACGTTGAATGTTCACTATGGCACGTTATAATTGTAATTACAGTAGATTCTCGCTTTATTGTTTTTCGTGGTAACATAAGGGTAAAACTGTGCGTTGTTATGGCAATGGAGGGCGTTACTACGCGTCGCTATAGTAACAGTAGGCGTTACTACGCGTCGCTATAGTAACGGTAGGCGTTACTACGCGTCGCTATGGCAACGGAGGGCGTTACTACGCGTCGCTATAGCAACGGGGGGCGTTACTACGCGTCGCTATGGCAATGGGGGCGTTACTACGCGTCGCTATGGCGATGGGAGCGTCCTACGCGTCGCTATAGCAACGGAGGGCGTTACTACGCGTCGCTATAGCAACGGGAGGCGTTACTACGCGTTACTATAGTGACAGTAGGCGTTACTACGCGTCGCTATAGCAATGGGGGTCGTTACTATGCGTCGCTATAGCAACGGGGGGCGTTACTACGCGTTACTATAGCAACACTAGTCGTTACTCCGCCTACTCACAGCAACGGAGCGTCACTCCTAAAAATTTAACATCTACCGTTCAACAAAGAATAAAAAATAACAATATAACGAGAATCTACTGTACGCAATTATGTAAATACTTTGCCAATCGACATCATTACTGACTCTAACGTATAAATAGAACAATAAAATTGAAAGTACGTAGAAGTCAAAGTGATGACGGTTACAGACTCCCTCACATCATTCAACGTGTTAACGGGTTACCATCGAACGCACACGCCGCCATACCACAGAAACCGTCCCCCATTATACATTACATTATACTCATCGAAGTAACGAAAATTTATTCGATACGATACGATGCTCGTATATACCTTATTCATTTAATTCAGTTCGATTATTATTTACACAGAGGTTTTCCTTTCTTTTTCAGGTATTTATTACGTTCAGTTTTAGCTCGATCCTGTTTCTTTCTAGCACGAGTTTGCGGAAATCTCTGAGCACGTGTAGCATATGTAGCTCGACAAACGTTTATGCCCATATAATATGAATTATTTATATATATATATATATCCTGTAAGCGCGACTTTTTCCCCCGATTTTCCCAAGTTTTCATCTCTCTCTCGTTATTTTATCACTCGTCGTCATTTGAACCCGTTTATTTTGCTTGTGGACGCGTCTTACTGACGAGAACGCGGCTTGTGTCCTCGTTCGCTTCGAGACTGCATAGAGAAAACCACGTACAGGACAAATTATGCAGCTCGATTACTCGCTGCAGATCAGTCAGATCTATTTTTCTAAAAAAAGAGACTGTGTTTTGTTTACCCTTTATAATTTTAATTGTTTACTTATAACGTGTTTTACGTTTACGTTCCAAGTGTGTGTATGTGTTTGCATGCGTGAGATACGTTTTTTAAGCTTACCATGTCTCCTGTTTTTTTATTTAATCTTATCCCTTACAGAGCGACCGCCATTGGTAAGAGGGTGGTTTTATCGTTACATATATCTTGTTAGTTATAGAGCACGTTAGAGTAAGTCGTTACGCACCGCCTGTCGCATTCCATATCAATTTGCATGTTCTCTTTGTTGCAAATCATTGTAGCAAGCGGTCGAAGAGAAGTACAAACTGTGCGACGAAACGTCGTCGAGGTTGCTACAATGGATATCCGAGGTCGAGGACAAGTTGGCCAACCAAGGCAACGTGAAGGAAGACATCGACGAACTTCGAAATCAGATAAACGCCATGAAAGTAAGATCAATTCCATTAACCCAAATCTGGATTCAGAAATTTTTATTTTCTGAATAGAAAAGACCTATATTATATACTAATGTGAAACTATACTTTCAGGAGATCAAAGAGGACCTCGAAGCCCACTCCCGCCCCGTCGCCTCCTGTCTCGATCAAATTCGCCAGGTGGTCCTAACCGGTAGCAACGTGCTGTCCAGCGAAGAGGTGTCCACCCTCGAGAAAAACGGTCGGTCCCTGAAGACCAGGTTCGACAGAGCCACAGACCGCACCGAGCGAATGGTGAAGCGCCTAACAGCCGCCAGAGACGATTTGGTCAAATTCAAGTAAGAATGAATTTATACATTCTTCTATTTTCAATCTCCTAATCGATACCTTTTCACAGGAACGAGTTGTCAACGTTCTCTCACTGGCTGGACAACGCCAGACGCGTCCTGGAAGAGAAAGAACACTCCTTAACCGATTTGAACAGGTTAAACAGCAGCACTGATGCGACGCGTGACTTCATCAGCGACGTCATAGCTCACCAAGCGGACCTCCGATTCATCACTATGGCCGCACAGAAATTCGTCGACGAAAGCAAAGAGTTCTTACACGTTTTGAACGAGTTCCGAACCAGTTTGCCTCAAAGATTGCCTCATAAAGAACCGGTAGCCAGTCAGGACTCGCCTGTTCGTGGCGAGGTGTCGATTGTCACTGCTCAATACAAAGATCTGTTATCGCGAGCGAATATGCTGTCCGATAGATTGTCTGGTGTCGGTGGAAGACAGCGAGACTATCGTGAGTCCTTGGAGAAGGCTAGGAACTGGTTGAAAGAAGTGGAGCCCAAGGTTCATAGAGCTATCTCTGAACCTGTCGCAGCTGAGCCCAAACAGGTTGAGGATCAGTTGAGCAAGGCTAAAGCGTTGAATAATGAGATGCTCGCGAACGAACGGCTGGTGGAGAACGTGAAGGTGACTGTGGAGGCACTTTTGAGGTCACTGGATGGACAGTTAACGCCAAAGGAAGTTGACGAACTGGAGGAACCTGCGAAGGCACTGGAAGACAAGTATAAACAGCTGACGAATGCTATTGGGGAGAAGTGCCAGGAACTGGACGCTGCTTTGGTTAGGAGCCAGGGAGTGCAGGATGCACTGGACAGCTTGGTGCTTTGGTTGAACAACATTGAGAGCCAATTCAAGTAAGTGACAAGTTCTTAAAGCTTAAGATTCCAGTTCTGTATTATCTCTTTAATGTGAAAACACAATTATATTTCGTTCCATAAGCTAAGCTCTTTGTCTTTCAGGAACATCCAGCGACCAGCCAGTTTACAGAAGGAACGTCTCGAAGAGCAGCAGAGGGACCAACGTCTACTCCAAGCCGATTTGGACAGCCATCGTTTGAGCGTGGAAGCCGTTGCCAGCAGCGCGCATGATCTGCTCACGAACTCCAGCAACGCGCGAATCGCGAAGCGTATAGAGAGCAAGCTGAAAGATGTGCAATGCAGATTCGAGAAGCTGATGGACAAGTCGTTGCGCCGAGGCGAGTTCCTTGACGAGATCGCGCAAGCCCTCGGCGACTTCTTGGTTGAAACAACGAAGTTCGACAGCTGGTACGCTCACATGATCGAAGCCCTCGAGTCTAGAGACTTGAGCAAACTGGACGTGGCAGAGTACGAGACCAAGATGGCGAATCTGATGGATAAACGCGAGGACCAACGAGCCAGTTTCGAGGACCTGATTCGCAATGGAAAGAACTTGATTTCGAAGAAAGACGTGACTGATGTTGCTCAGATCAGGGACAAGATCACGGCTCTTGAATCTCAATGGAAGGAAGTGAACAACTTGATCGACGAGAAGCAACGACTCAGCAAATCCAGAGCCAAACAGCTTTCCGCTTACGAGAAGCTTCGCGATCAAGTTATCGATTGGCTGACTCGTACTGAACATAAAGTGCAAGGTCTCGAACCTGTGGCTGTCGATTTGGAGAAGCTGAAGAGACAGGCTGATGAGCTGAAGCCTATTCAGAAAGAGTATCGGGATTATGGCAACACCGTTGATAAAGTGAACGATCTTGGAATCGCGTATGATGGTCTGCTGAAGGAACGTATCGAGAGTCCAACTCGTCGTCGTGGCAGCACCAGTCCAACCAAGAGACCAGGTACGGATCGTGGTCGTTTTAACACTTTTAACATCATCTAGTCCAGTGATGGTCACTGATTGTGTACCCTCCCAGGGTGAATGACCCTAGGTACCTCTCCAAGCTTTCTCTAGAATGTCAAATACCCAAAACTCGTGCCCATCGCTGGCTTAACCCAAACCGCTTCATCATTCGTTTAGTATCACATCCTCATCTCATTTCAGTCATACCCATTTTCATAACCAGTAATTTACTGACACTTGCGCAACTCATACATTTTTTTTCTCACTTTTTTTTTGTAGTACGACGAATGTCACAAGACGGTCGCTCACCATCTCCCGCTAAATTGTATGCTGCTCAAAGTCCGGTCTCTCCAGGTGGCAGCAGCGGATTCAGCAGCCGACGCTCCAGCCAGGACGGCTTTCACCTGGAGGACTTGTCGCCCGTTCAGCAGCAACTTTCAGAGATCAATAACAGATATGGATTGCTGGGTGTCCGTCTGACCGACCGGCAGACCGAGCTAGACAGTGTCAAGGACGAACTGAGGAGACACATGGACAACTTGAAGACTCTTTCCCAGTTTCTGGAGAAGGTAGTCTATCAGCAAACGAAATTAGACTTTCTATTCATGATTCATGATACTACTTCTCTTTTTTGAATAGATTCAGCGACAGATACCAAAGGAAACCATGCCAGGCACTAAAGAAGAAGCGGATAAGACCGCGAAACAGATTAAGATCGTCATCGAAGAAATGTATGAGAAGCAGTCCTTGCTTGACACAACCCGAACCCAGGTTCGCGACTTGGTCAGACGCAAGAAGGGAGCAGCCGGAGTAGACAGATTGAACGACGAAATGGAAGATGTGACGAACAGATGGAGATCCTTCAGCGAACGTTGCAAGGACAGAATAAAGTTCCTGGACGATGTCAAGGACTTCTATGATACGTCTGAAGGTTTAGCTTCATGGCTTGGATCAAAGGAGAGAATGTTGGGCGCTTTGGGTCCGATTTCAGCCGATCCCAGAATGGTAGCCAGCCAAGTGCAACAGGTTCAGGTCCTGAGAGAGGAATTCCGCACTCAGCAACCTCAGCTGGATCATTTAATACAGGTCGGAGAGAACATCCTCAGCGTGGTAGGAACAGACTCCCCGGATGGTCAAAGAACGAGTACCAAATTACGATCCATTTTGGACAAATGGTCCGACCAGTTAGCTCGACTCGATGAAAGAGCGCAGAGCTTGGGAGACGCGGTTGACACCAGCCGCGAGTTCGACGCGAGTCTGAACCGTCTGCGCGACGCTCTTCAAGCGATATCCGACAATCTCGATGAACTGACACTGGAAAAAGATCCTGAAGACCAGCTCCGAAAGATTGAGAACCTTGAAAGACAGCTGGAAGGTCAAAGACCTTTGCTGGCGGACGCTGAGGCGTCGGGTGAACAGCTGTGCGAGGTTCTGAGCGATCCAGCTTCCAAATCCGAGATTCACGGAAAATTGGCTGCAGTTGGAAAACTGTACACAAATCTGCAGAAGAAATTGGACCACAAGAAAGCTGAGATAGAAGGTAATTTGCGAGATGGAAGACAGTTCGAGGCTTCCTGCACTAAGACTTTGGGCTGGCTCGCGGATGAACTTGGAAACATGTCCGAGAAGTTGTTGGTATCGGCGGATAGAGACATCTTGCAACAGCAACTTGATCATCATGAGGTAAGCTGATTGATCGACTGAATTAAGTGCATGTTCTTTAAATTATTAATTTTTGTTTATTCACAGCCGATGTATAGAAACGTGATGGGCAAAGAGCACGAGGTCATCATGCTGCTGAACAAAGGAAGAGACATGCTAGCTCGATCCCAGAAGGTGGAGAACCGGTCTCTGCAACGCGACCTCGACAAGATGCAGTCGCAGTGGGATCGTCTAAAGAAAGACATGATGGACAGGCACACGAAGTTGCAAACTTGCGCGGAACACTGCAAGAAGTATTACAAGGCACAAGACGCGTTCCTGCCATGGCTGCGACAAGCTGAAGACAAACTCGAATGCTTGAAGCCAGCTTCCTTCAAACGCAAGGACATCGAGAAACAACTGAAAGAACTGTCCTCGTTCAGAAACGAGGTCTGGAAACATTCCGGTGAATTCGAGAACAACAAAACTCTTGGCGAGACTTTCCTAGGAGCTTGCGACATTGACAAACAAAATGTCAAGAACGAGCTTGGTGCTATGAAGACCAGATGGGACAAGTTAAACAACGGTAAGTTTTATTGATTATGGTTTTATAAGCTTTTATTAATTGCTGGATGTTTTAGACTTGATCGCAAGAACACAGTCTTTGGAGGACACTGCACGACATTTGATGGACTTCAACGAGAACCTGCGAGAACTGACACACAGTTTGCAGCGTTGCGAAGATAAATTGGCATCTCACGATGCTCTTGGAGGAGCGGCTAAAGACCCGAAACTTCTCGATAGGATAAAGGTAAATGAGAAATTGGAAAATACTATGTTATCTACTCATTTTTCTACGATTTCTTATCACCTTGATGTACCACATTCCAGAGTTTACGAGAAGAAACGACAAACCTGAAGAAACCTTTGCAGTACGTCAAACAACAGGCCAGTGACTTGGTGAACAAAGCTCGTGAACAGGGAGTCGATGCAACGCACTTGCAAGATGAAGTAAACAATATAAGTGACAGAATCAATGATCTGCAAGCGAAGCTGGACGACAGATGCAACGAGTTGCAGAGCGCAGCTACCGCAGTTGCGCAGTTCAACGATCAGGCGAAAACAATTGGTCAACAGGTGTCGAGTCTTGAGAGGGAGTTGGACTCGATGAGAGCGCCAGGCAGGGAAATCAAGATCATCAGAGTTCAGATAGAGGAAACAACGAAAGTGATAACCAGAGTGACTCGACTGTACGAGGAAGTGACCGACCTGGAGAGTCTCGGAGAACGTTTGGTCGATTACGGTTTCGCGGCTGATGCTGTGGCAACCAGGGAACAAGTTGCCGGCTTGAAACGACAGGTCGTGAAGCTGGATGATCGCTCGAGAGACCGCCATGAAGAGCTGTCGGCCACTTTGGACAGGCTACAGGAATTCTATCAAGCTCACACGACCGTCATAAACGAGATCGACGAAGCGAACGAGCATGTCAGAAGATTCAAACCAGTTGGCTCAGAAGTGGAGTCCATTAAAGTCCAACAGGAAGATTTCCGACTCTTGAAAATTAATAAGATAGAACCTCTGGCTCGCGCCGTTGAGGACTGCAACGTCCTTGGTCAAGCCTTGATTCAGACGGCCGGCCGTGACGTGAACACCAGCAACATTGAAAAAGATGTCGACAAGATGAACGAGAGGTGGAACGATCTGAAAGAAAGACTTAATGAACGAGACAGAAGGTTGGACGTAGGATTGCTCCAGTCTGGGAAGTTCCAGGAAGCTCTGGAAGGTCTCCAGAAGTGGTTGACAGATACCGAAGAGATGGTCTCCAACCAGAAACCACCGTCGTCGGATTACAAGGTAGTCAAAGCACAGCTGCAGGAGCAGAAGTTCTTGAAGAAGATGCTGATGGATCGGCAGAATTCGATGTCGTCCTTGTACAACATGGGTCAAGAGGTAGCTGCTGGAGCGGATCCTAAGGAACGAAAGATGATCGAGAAACAACTAAAAGAGCTTGTGGGAAGATTCGACAATTTGACGGAAAGCGCAGCAGAAAGAATGGAGGCGCTCGAGCAGGCAATGGGTGTAGCCAAACAGTTCCAAGACAAGTTGGTGCCGTTAGCAATTTGGTTGGATAAGACGGAGAAGCGTGTAAGGGACATGGAACTGGTACCAACCGACGAGGAGAAGATCCAGCAGCGTGTTACAGAACACGACGCTCTTCACGAAGACATTCTGTCCAGGAAACCTGACTTCAGCGAACTCACAGAGATTGCCAGTCAACTGATGGCCCTCGTGGGCGAAGACGAAGCTGCAACTCTGGCCGACAAATTACAGGACGCTGCCGACAGATACGCCGCATTGGTCGAACGCTCAGAGGCTCTCGGCAGCCTTCTGCAACGATCGAGGCAAGGTTTGCGTCACCTGGTTCTCAGTTACCAAGAACTTCAGGCTTGGATGGAAGGCATGGAGATCAGACTGTCGAAGTACCGAGTACTGGCAGTCCACACAGAGAAGCTTCTTCAGCAAATGGAAGATCTTGCTGACTTGACCGAAGAGGTATCCACAAGACAGACGGAAGTGGACAGCACCACGGATGCCGGTTTAGAATTGATGAAACACATCTCCAGCGACGAGGCTCTTCAACTGAAGGACAAGCTCGACTCTCTGCAACGACGATTCAACGATTTAGTCAGCCGCGGCTCCGACCTGCTGAAACACGCTCAGGAATCGCTACCATTGGTCCAACAGTTCCATGACAACCACAATCGCTTGATGGACTGGATGCAAGCGGCCGAGTCCGCCCTGCAATCCGCAGAACCTCGCGAGGACGAGATCGTACGCTTAGAAATGGAAATATCGGAGTACAGACCAGTCCTCGACAAAATCAACGCTGTCGGTCCACAACTGTCTCAGTTGTCGCCGGGTGAAGGCGCCGCCACCATCGAGGGTCTCGTAACCAGAGACAACAGACGATTCGACGCCATCGCGGAACAGATCCAACGCAAGGCCGAGAGAATACAGCTGAGCAAACAACGTTCGCTGGAAGTGATCGGCGACATCGACGACCTGCTAGAATGGTTCCGCGAGGTGGACAACCAGCTGAGAGAAGCAGAACCACCCAGCAGCGAGCCTGAGATCATCAGAGTACAACTGAAGGAGCACAAAGCTCTGAACGACGACATATCCAGTCAGAAGGGCCGCGTCAGAGACGTTATATCGACGGCGAAGAAAGTGATACGCGAGAACGGCCAGCATGAAGACACATCAACTATCAGAGAGAAGATGGAGGATCTCCGAGAGACCATGGAAATCGTCTCTGGTCTCTCTGCCGACCGACTTGGAGCACTGGAGCAAGCGTTACCGCTGGCTGAACATCTGCGGGATACGCACATTGGTTTAGTCAGCTGGCTCGAAGAGGCCGAACAACAGGTTGCCATGCTTCCTATGCCTGCCTTGAGGCCTGACCTCATAGCCGCGCAGCAGGACAAGAACGAGCTGCTCATGCAGAGTATCAACGAGCACAAGCCTCTCGTCGAGAAGTTGACCAAAACCGGTGAAGCTTTGCTGAAGCTCGTTAACGAAGAAGAGGGAATTAAGATACAGGACATCCTCGAAGCCGACACAGCCCGGTATGCAGCTCTCAGGGCCGAACTGCGAAGTCGACAGCAGACTCTGGAGCAAGCGCTGCAAGAGTCCTCTCAGTTCTCCGACAAACTGGAGGGAATGCTGCGTGCACTCTCTTCGACGGCGGATCAGGTGAACGGTGCTGAACCCATCAGCGCTCATCCTGGACGATTGAGGGACCAGATGGAAGAGAACACCGCATTAGTCGATGAGCTGGCGCAGAGATCCGAAGCCTACGCGGCCGTGAAGAGAGCAGCCGATGACGTGATCAGTAAAGCTGGAAACAGGGCTGATCCAGCTGTGAAGGACATTAAACGTAAACTGGATAAGTTGAATAAATTATGGAGCGATGTTCAGAGGGCGACCAACGAGCGAGGACACACTCTGGACGATGCTCTGGCGATCGCGGAGAAATTCTGGTCCGAGCTGAACGGCGTGATGTCGACTCTGCGAGAGCTGCAGGATGCTCTCGCAGGTCAGGCACCACCTGCAGCACAACCTGCCGCCATACAACAGCAACAGGTAGCTCTGCAGGAGATCAGACACGAGATCGACCAGACCAAACCCGATGTCGAGCAAGTTCGTGCATCTGGACACGAACTGATGGGTCTCTGCGGCGAACCGGACAAACCGGAGGTCAGGAAACACATCGAGGACTTGGACCAAGCGTGGGACAACGTGACCGCGTTGTATGCCAGGCGAGAGGAGAATCTGATAGACGCCATGGAGAAGGCTATGGAGTTCCATGAGACTTTACAGAATCTACTGGAGTTCCTCCAGGAAGCTGAAGATAAGTTCGCTCGCATGGGACCACTGGGAAGCGACATCGACGAAGTTAAGAAACAGATCAAACAGTTGGCTAATTTCAAGGCCGAAGTAGATCCTCACATGGTCAAGGTCGAAGCTCTGAACAGGTAACCAAACTCGCTTCTCTTCTCCCTCCCCGTTGAATTTTGTTGAATCATACACCGATCAGGAGTGTTCAATCGCGTTTCTTGTATTTCTCCTTGTCGCGGTTCCCCCCGTTTTGTTACGAATAACAAAAAGCCCCTGATGAAGGTAACCAGCGAGATTCTAATCCCAACTTTTGTTTTTTCCGCGCCGGTTCCTGCGAACGCATTAGGAGTCTGACAAGGCAAGTCAACCCTCTCTCTGTGTTGTTGCTGTAGTTAGAGCATGGCTTACTCTTTTATATCGTTCCCAGTTCGGTACAATAGATCCCCGAGTGGTCCTTTTATAATCAATAATGTCCGTAACAAACGTCGTAATACCCTCAGTTGTCGGTCGAATAATCGAACTCCCTAACTTCCAACGTTGGTTGAAGTTCCGACAACCGTTTGATGGTCATACTACTGTATTTACCTGCCTGCCTGCCTGGATCGTGACGTGCCTGTTTTACTTACATGATTTTGGTCATGGACGACGATACACGCGAGTTACAGCGTTTTACCTTTAGGATTAGGGAGCAACTCTTTGGGGTTCATTGCTGAAGAACTCAATGAGCCCATGAACTATACGATACTACATAAAAAGAATTGCTTCCTATGGTTTGTTGTATCTCCTCTCCCGTAGATTCGTCGATCCAGTATTTTACTAAACGTGCGAGTTTAAACAACGGTCTCGGTTATTACAAAACCCCATGGTGTACGCTTGCTCACATCGACGCGTACAGTTCGCGTTCAGTCTACCACGAAACTATTTTAACACAACTGCTATTTCAGGCAAGCGGCAGAATTGACGGAGAGGACATCATCCGAGCAAGCGGCAGCCATCAAGGAACCACTGGGAGCCGTGAACAAGCGATGGGACGGTCTGCTCAGAGGACTCGTCGAGAGACAACGTCTTCTGGAGAACGCGTTGTTACGATTAGGACAGTTCCAGCACGCGCTTGATGAACTGTTAGTATGGATCGAGAAGACGGACGACACTCTGGACAACCTGAAGGCGGTGGCTGGAGATCCACAGGTGATCGAAGTGGAGCTGGCCAAGTTGAAAGTGTTGGTGAACGACATCCAAGCGCATCAGACGAGTGTCGACACGTTGAACGATGCCGGAAGGCAGTTGATCGAGGACGGAAAGGGAACGGCGGAAGCCTCGACCACGGCAGAGAAATTGGGAACCCTGAATCGCCGTTGGCGAGACCTGCTGCAACGCGCTGCGGATCGTCAGCGAGAACTGGAAGACGCCCTCAGAGAAGCACAGTCCTTCACCGCGGAGATTCAGGATCTCCTCTCCTGGTTAGGTGACGTGGACAACACGATAGTGGCCTCGAAACCGGTGGGCGGTTTACCGGAAACCGCCTCTGAACAGCTGGAACGTTTCATGGAAGTTTATAATGAGTTAGAACAAAATCGTCCGAAAGTCGAGACCGTTCTCCAGCAAGGTCAGGAGTACCTGAAACGCGCGGACACTAGCAGCGCCGGTGGTCTGAACCACAATCTGAAGACCCTGAAACAACGATGGGACAACGTGACCGCTCGCGCCAGCGACAAGAAGATCAAGCTGGAGATCGCTTTGAAGGAGGCTACGGAGTTCCACGACGCGCTCCAGGCGTTCGTCGACTGGCTCACTAACGCTGAGAAGATTCTGACCAACTTGAAACCCGTGTCGAGGGTGATGGAGACCATTCTTGGTCAGATAGAGGAGCACAAGGCCTTCCAGAAGGACGTCGGTGTTCATCGCGAGACTATGCTGAATCTGGACAAGAAGGGTACCCATCTGAAATACTTCTCCCAGAAACAGGACGTGATACTGATCAAGAACTTGCTGATAAGCGTGCAGCACAGATGGGAGAGGGTGGTTTCGAAGTCCGCGGAAAGAACGAGGGCTTTGGATCACGGATACAAGGAAGCACGAGAGTTCCACGATGCTTGGTCGAACTTGATGAACTGGCTGGATGAGACGGAGAAGACCTTGGACGAAGTTGCTACAGACGGTGGACTTGGTGGCAACGACCCAGAGAAGATCAAGGCTCGACTGAACAAGCACCGCGAGCTACAGAAGGCTTTGAGTGCCAAACAAGGTACTTATGATGTCACCATGAAGAACGGTAAGCTGCTGAAGGACAAGGCGCCCAAGAGCGACGAGTCCGCCCTGAAGGAACTGCTGAACGAGCTGAAGAACAAGTGGACCACCGTGTGCGGCAAGTGCGTGGACCGACAGAGGAAGTTGGAAGAGGCTCTGCTCTTCTCGGGTCAATTCAAGGACGCCATTCAAGCGCTCTTGGAATGGCTGAGTAAATCGCAGAAGCAACTCACGGAAACTGGACCGCTCCACGGCGATCTGGACACTGTAATGAACTTAGTAGAACAGCACAAGACCTTCGAAAAAGACCTAAAATCTCGCGAGTCACAGATGAAGTCCGTAATCCAAACTGGTTGGGAGATACTCAGAAAAGCTCCGGAAGATGCGTCTGCCATTGAATCTCAAATATCTGAAATGCACGACCTTTGGAACACGGTTACAAAATTATCTCTGGCGAAGACCAGCCGACTCGAAGAAGCTCTGAGAGAAGCTGAACGCCTGCACAAGGCTGTTCACGTGCTGCTGGAGTGGTTGAGCGACGCCGAGATGAAACTGAGGTTCGCTGGACAGCTACCGGAGGACGAACAGGAGAGCAGGAACCAGCTGATGGAGCATGAGAGGTTCTTGCGAGAACTGCGTATCAAAGAAGTTGAAAAGGACCAAACGTTGGAATTGGCTCATACGATTCTTGGTAAGGCTCATCCGGATGGTGCGGCGGTTATCAAACATTGGATCACCATCATACAGTCGAGGTGGGAGGAGGTAGCCACTTGGGCGCATCAGAGGAACCAGAGATTGGAGAACCACATGCAAGGCCTTCAGGTATAATCTTTATCTTTACCTTGATTTCACTTGATCAAATTGGAACAGATTTTTATACGTATTTATTTTTTAGGACCTTGATAACCTTCTCGAAGAGCTGTTGTCGTGGCTCGAAGGTTTGGAGAACACCCTGAACGCCCTCGAGGCTGAGCCCCTGCCAGACGACAAAGCCACTCTGGAAATGTTGATAGCCGACCACAGAGAGTTCATGGAGAACACTAGTCGAAGACAGAACGAGGTTGACCGCGTCTGCAAAGCTAGACAAGTGAAACCAGTGAAGGACACCAAGAAGATATTGAAGGCTAAGTCACCAGCGCCGACGTACGTTTACATTCACCTATCTTATTTTTACTCCTAGTCCCAAGTTTTAGCGAGATCTCGAGATCATCAAGGCTCCAATATCATCGAGGTAGACGAAGTCCTCACTAAACTTTGCCATTTCGATCTTAATTCGAACGTATTCTCTTTTCTAATGTTTGTTTTCGTTTGCGTGCGCTTCTTAAACGTTTGGAAAGTTACACTTGCCCGTGCATGTGTTTGATTCTTCTGTCGTATTTATTTTTAAAATTTTTTTGTGTGGAATCAACGAGGACGACTGGAGAGAAAGGTGCGTTGTCGAGATTTAACGATGCTTCGAGTCGGTTTTTTTTCAAGTAGCAGCATGGTATGTGATTGTATCTCGAAGAGAATACACTTGAGGCGTATTTGAGGACATCGTACAAGTATTTATAAGGAATAGGCCTGCGTGTGAATTATAGTAGAATGGTAGTTGTATTGATTCAGATTCGTAACTCAAAAGTGTCGGTTGATATTAATTTCGCGTATTTCGCGTGGCCTATTCTCTCTGTTTCTGCTGTCGTTTTGCTTGAAAGGAAATCGATCGTTGAATTGGGACAGAGCGATCGGTGCACGATAAGCGAGTTTCCTCGCGAATATTTTTGGTAGAAGTGTCGAGTGATGTGACGCATGTTCCTGTTTAGCCGAGGCAGCCCAGGCCGCGAGAGAACAGCAGATTCGTTGCCGCACATCGGCCCAAGGTTCCCACCTAAAGGAAGGTTCGTCACACCCAGCTTTACTTTTCGATTTTTATTTTCTACTCGCCAATGAGTTGCTTTTAACCCCCACACACTTTCCACTCACACACTGCAGTTTGACAATTCGTTCAATTATCTTTCGTTCTCTCTTTTTTCTCTTATCTTCAGGTGTCGAGCTGTTTAGATCCTTGCACAGGTTGATCGGTGATTTTATTTATTCATCATTCATTTGCACCCTATGCTTCTCACGCTTCGTTTATGCAACTTTTGAACGAGAAGGAGGTGTAGAGATATCTGACGATGTGTTTTGTATATAGCAAAGGAGCCGAACCCGAGTTCCGCAGTCCGAGAGTGAAACTACTGTGGGACAGGTGGAGACATGTGTGGATGCTGGCGTGGGAACGTCAGCGACGACTTCAGGACAAGTATAATTATATTCAGGAGTTGGATCGCGTTGCTAACTTCAGCTGGGAGGATTGGCGCAAGAGGGTCAGTATCTTCATTACTTCTCTTCATTACTATCTTTATAATAAGCCTAACATCTGCTCTGGTCTGTAGTTCTTGAAATTCATGAATCACAAGAAGTCCAGACTGACAGATCTCTTCAGGAAGATGGACAAGAACAACGATGGCCTCATTCCTCGTGAAGACTTCATTCAAGGAATCATGAATACCAGTAAGCCTTTTCAAAAATTACTTCTTACGGGACTAAGCAATTTTTGAGACTAGTTGATAGTAATTAATAGTTTACTTGAGACTAAAGCAAGTACGCGTTTTCAGAATTTGAGACGTCCAGATTAGAAATGGGAGCAGTAGCAGATCTGTTCGACCGTCATGGCGAAGGATTGATAGACTGGAAGGAGTTCATTGCTGCTTTGAGACCGGACTGGGAAGAACGCAGGACATACAATGACACGGATAAGATTCATGACGAAGTGAAACGCTTGGTCATGCTTTGTACTTGTCGTCAGAAGTTCCGCGTCTTCCAAGTTGGCGAAGGAAAATACAGGGTATCATGAGTTTTTGTAGGGTCGACTGTGTGGTAGGGTGTCACGTATGAATGACATGTGATGTCGTCCATTTGGATCACGTGTTATACTGCATTTTGAATTATGACATGGTTAGGTTAGGTCTCTACGCGTTGCGTTAATTAATGTCGATACTAATTACCACGTATTGAATTACCACGCGTCGAATTACCAGGCGTCGAATTACCACGCGTTGGAATTGCAACGCATCGAATTACCACGCGTTGGAATTGCAACGCATCAAATTACCACGCGTTGGAATTGCAACGCATCGAATTACCACGCGCTCGAATTCCAACGCATCGAATTACCACGCGTTGGAATTCCAACGTATTGAATTATCACGCGCTGGAATTGTAACGCATCGAATTACCACGCGTTGGAATTCCAACGTATTGAATTACCACGCGCTGGAATTGTAACGCATCAAATTACCACGCGTCGAATTACTACGCGTTGGAATTGCAACGTATCGAATTACCACGCGCTGGAATTCCAACGCATCGAATTACCACTCGCTGGAATTCCAACAGATCGAATTACCAAGCGTCGAATTACCACGTGTTAAATTACCACGCATTGAATTCCTACGTATCGAATTACCACGCGTTGAATTCCCACGTATTGAATTACCACGCGTCGAATTACCATAAAAAATTCACAGTATTATTAAAAGTAATAAAGCGTGTAAACCTTATCACACAGTGATCATAAAGATCTGACAAATAGTGTATATACTTAATTTTAATTCTTTCTTTGACAGTTCGGAGACAGTCAAAAGTTGCGGCTGGTACGAATCCTACGATCCACAGTGATGGTTCGTGTCGGTGGTGGATGGGTAGCCTTAGACGAATTTCTATTAAAGAATGATCCTTGCCGCGGTGAGTATTTCCTCGATCTGCTCAATCATTTCTTCTATCTCTTTACAACGTTACCGTCGAATAATACCGTCGGAATCGATGAATTCGGGATTAGAAATTTTAGAATTCCCAAAAAAGATAAATCTTTCCATCCTCCAATTCCATATATTATACCGGTTAATAAAATGTCCTTAAAACCTTTCTCCTCATCCAAAGAGGCAGCTATTCGCGTTTATGTTTATTTACCGACTAGTCACGCGTGTGAGATTGAATTTGTACCGTTTTCTTTTAATACGTTCACTAACACATCGTACGCTTTTTATTTTGAGTTTGAAGTTTGAAGTTTGAGTTTGTTAAACGGACCCGATTGCTTTCCGCTGCCTCGGGAAATTAATGTTGCGGTTGTTCACTGACGAATTCATTCATCATCCCGTGAATATTTTCCCGTACTAAAAATTCATTTTAAAATTCTATCGCTAACGTGAAATCCTCGAATATCATGCTCTTCGTGTGTCTCATATTTTCGTTGGTGTCATTCGTACGTGTACGATCTCAGCTCCTGAGGTACAAACAAGTGACTAATCATTAACCGACTCTGCGATGAGTATTTTTTTTTTAACACCGTTTTAAGAACGATTAAGCGTGCGCCCCGTAAAATTCACCTTGCGTATTAGTTAGGTTTCGTTTTTGCGCTTGATCACTAACCAACGAACGAATCTTTGTTCCACGAATCGTTAGGTTCTCCTTCGTTTTATTATCACTTTTTCGCAAATTAGCCTTTGTGTTTGATTATGTTTGCGATTGATAGCATTCGTGGAATGGAATTCGATCGATTATCATTAGCGAACATAGAGTATTTTTGAGAATTTTGGAGATCCTTGTCGCTTGTCATTAGTTAATTAACATCCATCGAATCATCCTCTCCTTCATTCCATTTATTAAAATTATACGTCTACATTCTCGTTCCAAAAAAATTATACACTCATTTTATTTTAATTATTTAAATATTCAAATTATACATGTTATTAATAATTAATTATACATACAGAGCTACAATTTATATTTGCATTAAAACTGCATGAATCGCCTACAGACAAAATGGCTGCCATGATTAAAAAATACATTTAAGAACATTTCAAATAATTTTCTCTCACAAATAAAATTTTATATATATTTACAAACATATACACTTAATATTAAATATTTATATATTATTTTTAATAATGATAAAAGTGTATAAGTATGATTTAGAACGAAAATGTACGAACCATCTTGTTTCATCGAAACATCTCATTTTATAATGCACAACTTTAATCGACGTACCTCTCCGTACATATCACGTGTACATTTAATAAGCCTCGAGTTTATTGCATGTTTTCGTCTATTTTAACAAAATTAAAAATATTAAAAAACGGACCGACTGAACTCCTCAAATCGTAATTAACCCGTCAAGTTTTTCTAATGCCGATACCGGACCCTAACAAACCGGAACAACATGAGGGTTGGTGTCCGCTCGGTGAGAATCTTTTTATATGGGAATAATTGCATATTCGTGGCCCATACGTTTTCCAATACCCTTCTTTTATACTCTACATTAGAACAACCACATTATCAAAATAATAAATTGTAGGTTTCTTATTTAAATCTAGATTCAAACATTTAATGATGTTTACAAATTTAATGAAGTAAAACATGTTTTACTTAATGTTTTTATAAAACCACAGATTTTGTTTAAAGTAGTAAATAACTCTACTTAAACAATTCTAAATTATTTATATATTTTTCAGTGTTCGTTCAATATCAGTTGTTCTAACGTTATCTGTAAATCGTACTGGCCATGAACTCCACGTGTTCGTATATCCTGCATGACTGATACGTATCTATACATGTACAATGCAACGTAGGTTTCCTTGGATAAAATGGCGACGTAGGGCAAGGAGAC
The DNA here is from genome assembly GCA_963576845.1 of Megachile leachella. Classification (NCBI taxonomy): domain Eukaryota; kingdom Metazoa; phylum Arthropoda; class Insecta; order Hymenoptera; family Megachilidae; genus Megachile; species Megachile leachella. Next base: position 12,922,897 of record OY756255.1, read on the forward strand.
ACCATTACTAATTCAATGTTACAGACTTGGCTGAACGTAGAATAAACATGAGAGTTAAATTACAAAAAGAGGGAGGTCATTGTCAAGTTTAGTTAAATTGCCTCCAGTTGAGTTGTGACGAGTTGGGGTGCATTAAAGTTGAGATAAGTAGAGTTGCGTCGCGTGAAATTGGGGTGTGTCGAATTGCATTGCGTCGAGATGGGGTATGATGACTTAGATCGTTTGAAATTGGGGTGCGTTGAATTGGGGTGCCTGGCGGTGGGGTATGACAAGGTGGATCGTTTGAAATTGGGGTGCGTGCAGTTGGGACGCGTAGAGTTGGGGTGCGTGGAGTTTTGGATCACATCGAATTCCGGTGCGTGGAATTGGATCGCGTCGAGTTGGGGGTGCGTGGAGTTGGATCGCGTCGAGTTAGGGGTACGTGGAGTTCTGGATCGCATCGAATTTCGGCGCGTGGAAATGGAATTTTTGGAATTGGATCGCGTCAAGTTGGGGATGCGTGGAGTTGGGACGCGTAGAGTTGGATCACGTCGAATTTCAGCGCGTGGAATTGGATCGCGTCGAGTTGGGGGCTCGTGGAGTTCTGGATCACATCGAATTTCGGTGCGTGGAATTGTAATTTTTGGAATTGGATCGCGTCGAATTGGGGATGCGTGGAGTTGGGACGCGTAGAGTTGGGGTGCGTGGAATTGGATCACGTCGAATTTCGGCGCGTGGAATTGGATTTTTTGGAATTGGATCGCGTGGAGTTGGGACGCATAGAGTTGGGATGCGTGGAATTGGATCGCATCGAATTTCGGCTCGTGGAATTGCAATTTTTGGAATTGGATCGCGTGGAGTTGGAACGCGTAGAGTTGGGGTGCACGAAATTGGACCATGTCGAATTTCGGCGCGTGGAATTGGAAATTTTGAAATTCGATCGCGTCGAGTTGGGGTGCGTGGAGTTTTGGATCGCATCAAATTCCGACGCATAGAATTGGAATTTTTGGAATTGGAACGCGTCGAGTTGGGGTGCGTGGAGTTAGGACGCGTAGAAATTAAATCACGTCAAATTTGATCGCGTGGAATTAGAATTTTTTCGACTTGTATCGCGTCGAGTTGAGGGTGCGTCGAATCAGATTATGTAGAATTCAAATGCATCGACTTCGATCGCATATATACAAGGGTGCGTCAAATTTCATCGCGTAAAATCGAATCACAGTAAATGAACTCACATCAAATAGAATCACTGTACTCGCATGAAGTTGTAGAGCATCGAATCCGATCCCATTGAATTAAATCTCAATCGCGCCAAATTGGATCACAAATTAAATCGCAACTTAAATCGCCCCAAGTCAGAACTTATTTATCACTCATTCTTAAACTCTCAATCAACTTCAAACTGATCTAACTTCCCTTACTATGCCTAAGAAGCCTCCCCTAAATATTTTCTATGGTTTGTATCAGGTTTTATTCCGGTCTTTTTCCCCTACATCTCTTTTTAACCAAAAGAAGCCTACGTTGCTCTCAATTGTACAAACTTTCTACATATACTATATTTGCTTCCTGGAAACAAATTCGTTTCTCAATGTGTATTTAGTTTGATTACGCGTGTTTGAAACCTCTTTGTATGTGTGTATGGCATGCAAGGTGTTCCTGATTTCGGTTTACTCTAACAAAGAACGTGTACCGTGGTCGCGTAACCTTATCACGTGTTATCATCATCGTTTTTATCCTCTTTTTATTATTCCACTTCGTTATAACTTGGAGGAGCGACATTTATTTTGTTCGATGACGTTGCTGTCGACGATCAACCCTTCTTACAATCTACTATTAGTGGTATTAAATTAATTTATTAATTAAATACAAGGTTGTAAAATATTTATTAAATACAAGGTTGATCTTCGAGTGCAATGCTGTCGGATTTTTTTGCATGTCATTCTCGTCTCATTTTTATTCTGTACAAGATAGCGCAATTAACCCTTTTGTTAAACGATAGACCATCGTTATACAATTTTTCGTACAAATATATTTTTGTATAAAATTATATAAAATTTTTTGTACAGAAAAATTGTATAAAATTATGCAAAATTTTTTGTATAGAAAAATTGTATAAGATTATATAAATTTTTTTGTACAAAAAAATTGTATAAAATTATATCAAATTTGTTGAACAGAAAAATTGTATAAAATTATATAAAACATTTTGTAAAAAAAATTGCATAAAATTGTATAAAATTTGTTGAACAGAAAAATTGTATAAAATTATATAAAATTTTTTGTACAGAAAAATTGTATAAAATTATACAAAATTTTTTATATAAGAAAATTGTATAAAATTTTTTGTGTAAAAAATTATTCTGTAGGTAATATATGACAATATAATGTGATAGATGATATAGTTACGTTACAATATAATTTAGTATAACATGAGTGTAATATAACGAAAGGGTTAATTCCATACTTAGATACATGTATAATCACGATCATCTTTTCTGCCATAAAACAACAAGCCCTGGATCATCGCAAGATAATAATATAAATATATATTCATCCCCTCTATTATCGGACATTCTATAATACACTGTATTTTTTTTCTTTTTTTCCCACTATACACTCACACACGAACATACCGCGTGCGCCGCTATCATCACTCCAATAATTACTATATCGCTACTATCGCTAATTACTATAATCTCCGCCAATCGCTGCTACCTCTATATTTCTCTCTTATCTTTTCTGCTCCTTCTTCTCTGCATACATACATAAATAATTGACCGAATTGACCCCATGTTCCGCTGTTGATAACGCGCATGATTATTCGATAACGCTACTGTAAAATTATATACCCCTGTTGCTTTACTGTTTCTTCTTTTCTGATCTCTATTGACCTACGCTCTTTCTCTCTTTCTGTATAAAACAATGTAACTTGGCCCTCCCTTTTTATACACCTGGCATACATGTCCTGTAACGGCTTCCTTCTAACTTGCGTGCACGCAACACACTCTGTAGCCAAGGGAAGAACGAATATCGAGCTGCGAGAGCAATTCATTTTGGCGGACGGTGTCAGCCAGACAATGACGGCCTTCAGATCGAAGCCGAGTCCAACCTCGACGCTGCAACGTACCAATATCTCGTCGGCGAATGCCGGACCCATCACCAAGGTAACGTGTGTGTCACATTATAGGATTCCGTCGGTGGATCCTGAAGGGACATCTGCGAACTCTGGCAATCGAACGATTCTCAGATTTCGGGGATCCATCGGGGATTTGGTCCTTCGTTCATGTGATCAAGCAGGAGATGCACGGGGCTTTTGCAGTTTGAAGGGGTTGTGTTTGGGTTTCTGTGAGGGATTGGAGTGTGTTAGGGGGTGAGGTGTGAGGGCTTTGGTTGATCTGGAAGATTTATGTGAAGGTATTATACTTTGGTACAATCTGTGTTTTGACGAAAAGAATATCAAAGTTTTAAAAGATGCAATTTTGAAATTCATGAATATTTTAAAAATAGTACAATTTTAAGTTCTCAAATTTACAAATTGAGGCAGCAAGATTTGAGTTTCCACATTTTTGAAATTTGATATAACAAATTTTTTAGAGGGAAAATTCTTCGATTTCCAAGTCTCCTGTCTTTAAAAAATTTTCCAAATTTCCATGTCCTGAAATTTATGATTTTTCAAATTTCCAAAATTTTGAGTATTTGAGTCAATAATTTCTGTATCTCCAAGTTTCCACATTTTTAAAACTCTAAATCCATAAATCTGCAAATCCCTAGATGTCAAAATCCCTAGATGTAAAACATCCCTAGATGTAAAACATCCCTAGATCTCAAAATCCCTAGATCTCAAAGTCTCTAGATCTCCAAATCCCTAGATCTCAAAGTCTCTAGATCTCCAAATCCCCAAATTCCCAAATTCCCCAAATCCCAAATTCCCCAAATTCCAAATTCCCCAAATTCCAAATTTCCCAAAATCCAAATTTCCTAAATCCCAAATTTCCCAAATCCCAAATTTCCCAAATCCTAAATTTCCCAAATCCCAAATTCCCCAAATTCCAAATTCCCCAAATCCCAAATTCCCCAAATCTCAAATTTCCCAAATCCCAAATTCCCCAAATCCCAAATTCTCCAAATCCCAAATTCCCCAAATCCCAAATTCCCCAAATTCCAAATTCCCCAAATTCCAAATTCCCCAAATTTCAAATTTCCCAAAATCCAAATTCCCCAAATCTCGAATTCCCCAAATCCCAAATTCCCCAAATCCCTAAATCCCTAAATCCCTAAATCCCTAAATCTCCAAAGCCCTAAATCCTCAAATCCCCAAATCCCTAAATTCTCAAAGTCCCAATTCCGCAAAACTCCAAATCCTCAAACCCCAAAATTCCCAAAATTGCAAAATTCCAAATACCAAAATTTTCAAATGTCTATAATATATTTATATCTCTAAATTCTTGAATGACCATACTGCCACGTGGACGTAACTCCTGCTTGGTTAGATCAACGAGGACTAGTACAGGACTACTCTAAAAGTTTTGAGAATCCGAAGTCAATTAATACCTTGCACTCATTAATATTAAACCATAAAAGTGATTATTAAAAAATATTTGGAAGAAACCTTGTACAAAATTAGCAAATCCATCTTCTATGACTTCCTCTCGAATAAAATTCAAAGTTCCTTAAGATACGCATCATAATTTAAACCTATCTCCAATATAAATTATGTCTTGTCGAAGATTCTCAAAACTTTCAGAGTGAGCCCCAAATATTCGTAAACTCATTTCTCGTGCAAACTCTGGATCGCTGGATCGTTCGTTGATCCGTTCAGCCGCCCGAAACTCGATCGATGCTCCATGGGGATTATTATGGGAGTTTTCATGCGTAGATCTACCCTACCTCTCGACTCATTTCGAAACCTATCCCCTTTTCTTTCTCTCTGCTCTTTGGGTCAAAAGCCGCACCGACACGCACACGGTAAGTACCAAACCACAGACGTACCAAGGAAAAAAGAAACGAATCAAAATTGGTATACTAGACTTGTTATAATCCTCGCATGCGAGCATGACAGCTTTAGAGGTAGCATTCGTCGCACCTACAGCTACCCATTTGACCTTGACGCACCTCGAGGTAGTCGCTTCAGACCTTCCCGGTTCTCCTCTCATTCCATCGGATTTTCAGCCTTCGATGTCCTTGAAAAGTCCTGGACCCTAGCCACGCTGATATGCGTCTTCGAATCGGGATCAACGTGTCGTGAATCCTTGGCGCTTCTTCGCCGAGGGAATAGAGTACCTCACCTCAGGAGATGCGATTTCACGAGACTATTTTATAGTTATTTTTTTTTCTCTCTTTTTTTTCCTGTCTCTGTGAATTTACACGTGGCGCGACGTCTCCACGGCACCTGGTCGTCCGAACGATCAAGCGAACGCGGAAGCTTTCAACAAGATGGCCGCTCGGAGCGGACCTTCAAGATGGCCGCCCAAAATGTCCAAGAGTTTCACGATTATTAAACTGTTATACGAACTTTTTGGAAGCTTCAGCGTTCGATTGGTTCAGGACGAACGAGAGAAAAGGGTGTTCAACAAGACACAATCGGTATATTCCTAAACTTTTCGTTTATGGTGTAGCGGAGGAGTTTATGAACCAGCTGACGCCGATTTTTGAGAGTTTGAGGCAAAAGGAGGATCTCCCGTGCTCGTATCCCCTCCACATGCACGCCCCCTCTTATCATTGGGTAAATAAGAACTCTACTGTCTAATTTCTGCTGTCGTTGGTGTGTGACACACGGTGTACCCGGAAATAATTCATCTTTTGGTTTTTTTTTTATTTTGGTTTTCTGTTTGTGAATTTTTGAGTGATGTCTCCCTCGAATGCGTTCCCGTGTTCCACGGTGTCGTATGACCACCGATGGCGAACACATGGTTGCTCATCTCAACGCCCATGCCGCGATCGTCCGATCTCATTTTGTCATTTTTATTTGCTGATATGTCATTACTCTTGGCATCCACGCAGACCGTTTCGATTCTCGTGATGATATGCGCCAGTAACGTTCGCTTGTTGCAGATACACGTGCAGCATATCAGGAACCATTTGTATGAAATTTTGATATGCAACTTTCATGCATTTATACTGATATGTGACATTTTACATGTATATATGAAAGTAGCTAATTTTGTATACATCCATAAAATGTCACTGTACATCAGTACGAATGAGTTCAATCATGATATGCAACATCCACACTCATTCAACAATGATATGTAAGTACAAAACCATTTCTGTAAATAGCTAAGACATGTTGCATATCATTGTAAAAGTAAAATTTGTATATCAAAATCCTGTACAAAAAAAGCAAAAGACATATCACCGTAGCATATCGTTTACATAATAGATAAATCAGTATTGTCCATGTTCGATATGCAACAGTGATATGATAACTGTGTCCGCAACAAGTGTAACCTATAGTGATTTCTTAAAACGGCGTAGTTTGGACGATATGCATGTGGTAGAACTGGTAGATAAGCTTGAAAGACCAACGTCCAGACATCTCTTCATGGTTTAGTTTTCTACCTTGGTAATCAAACAAAGCGCATGTCTCGCGGGTTTCCATTTTCAACGCATTCCGAGATCACAGTATTTAGTTCACGGGAAATTTTCTTTTCATTTCGAAGTTTCTTAGTCTGAGTTTTGAACTGGATGCCTCTGAACGAACTCCCTTCCCAAGTAGAATCACCAGGGACTCTTCTACTTCGTTTCGAATTCGAACGATCGGCACCCTTGACTTTTAACGGAGATCTATATGAGGAGGATTGTGTATGAGGATTTTTTTTAGTGTTTTATGTAGATATGTTACGATGGAATAGTAATGATATGTAGATGGATGTGACAGTGAGAGATTGTTGTATAGACAAAGATATTTTGGAGTACTTGGCGTTGTATTACGTAAAGAAGTAGTGCGCGTTGAATTAGTACGCATTAGAGTGCTATGCGCAGGGTTACTGCGCATGGGAGTACCACGCGTCGAATTATCACGCGTCGAATTACCACGTATCGAATTACCACGCGCTGAATTACTACGCGTCGAATTACCACGCGTCGAATTCCCACGCGTCGAATTACTACGCGTTGAATTCCCACACGTCGAATCACCACGCGTCGAGTTCCCACGCGTCGAATTACCACGCATGGAATCGCCACGTATCGAATTACCACGCGTCGAATTACCACGCGTCGAATTACCACGCGTCGAATTACCACGCGTCGAATTCTCACGCGTCGAATTACCACTCGTCGAATTCTCACGCGTCGAGTTCCCACGCGTCGAATTACCACGCGTGGAATCGCCACGTATCGAATTACCACGCGTCGAATAACCACGCGTCGAATTACCACGCGTCGAATTCTCACGCGTCGAATTACCACGCGTAGAATTCTCACGCGTCGAGTTCCCACGCGTCGAATTACCACGCATGGAATCGCCACGTATCGAATTACCACGCGTCGAATTACCACGCGTCGAATTCTCACGCGTCGAGTTCCCACGCGTCGAATTACCACGCGTGGAATCGCCACGTATCGAATTACCACGCGTCGAATTCTCACGCGTCGAATTACCACGCGTCGAATTCTCACGCGTCGAATCACCACGCGTCGAATTACCAAGCGTCGAATCCTCACGCGTCCCATTACCCTCCCCAAACCGCGTCATATCACCCCAAATTACATTTCCAAAAAATTGAATTGCATTCGATTAAATATTTAACCAGTCTCCTGACATTAGTATCTTACGAAATTGATTGATCGAGGGTGTCGAGCGTTTCGTAATCTCTATCCAGAATCTCTCGCGAGATACAAATCGTGATACGCGTTTCCGCGGATATGGTGAACTACTGTATCGATATTATATGCATAACGAGATCTCTCCTGTATTGCTGTATTGGTGCGTGCATAGTGGCGTTGATCGGAGACACTTCGAATCACCATAAGCTACTCTATCTCTCCCAACTTCCTCTGGTAAGTTTGCATGCATCTTTTATTTACTATCATCACGATGGTCTCTATCTCTGTGGTTCTTTTTATTATTTATCTTCTTAATTATTCTGTTCACTTCCTTCGATCGATCGATCGGTTTCTTGTTGTAGTACGGTGGCCATGAAAGGTTGTAAACGAACGACCGAGCAACACCGCGAGACTATGATGTTTTTTCTTGGTATCGATGAGGAAAATTGTGGGGTAGAACGGTTATTAAAAATAATTTTATAAAAATTGTGTACTTAATTCAAAAGATTCAAAGTTTATTATTACGAAGATTTAATAGTTTCAAAATTTAATTCAAGTCAAATTTTAGGGTACTGCATCAGTCAGTCTTATACAAAATATTTTTCAAAAGTTTTATAAAACTAGATTGCGAAAATTACATACAGACAACAAAATTGTAAATTTGCATATGTAAATAATTTTAAGGTAAAATTCTTTTTTAATTTATATTCAATTGAAAACTAGCTTGTGTTACTAAGATGTTTTAAAACAAAGCAGAATTTTTTTTATATTTCTACCTCGCAACGTTCAAGTATCGTGTCAACAGCATCGATGCGTCCAATTAGTGCGTCGATCATTCAGAAGAAGACCTCTTTGCTGTTTGTTTGCTTCTCTGTCTCTAACGTGCATTCGCTCCTCTGATAGATTGCACCTTTTCGTTGTCTCGTAGACTCTTATGTTTCGTTTCACCTGATCTGTCATTTCTACCGCGTAGGTGAGAGAACGCAGCGCTCGAAGCGTCCCTATGGGACAATCACGAGCATCCCGCTCCTCGTTGAGCGCCGGGACGCCCGACAGCCTAAGCGATAACGAGAGTTCCTTCAAAATTGGCTCCGCCAGGAAGACCAGTACGCCTTATAGAAGCACCATTACTCCAGGTAATTTATGCGTCGAATTATCACGCTTTAAATTATTACGCGATGAATTACCACGCTTTAAATTACCACGCATCGAATTACCACGCTTTAAATTACCACGCATCGAATTACAACGCTTTAAATTACTACACGTTGGAATTCCAACGCATCGAATTACCACGCGTCGAATTACCACGCGCTGGAATTCCAACGCATTGAATTACTACGCGCTGGAATTTCAACGCGTCGAATTACCAAGCGTCGAATTTCTACGCGTCGAATTCCCACGCGTCGAATTACCACGCGCTGGAATTCCAACGCATCGAATTACCACGCGTTGGAATTTCAACCCATCGAATTACCACGCGTCGAATTCCTACGCATTGCAGTATCACGCGTAGAATTACCACGCGTTACAATATCACGTATTATAAATAAATATCATTGCAGGTGGTAGTCGTCCGTCTAGCAGACCAGCGTCGCGGCCAGCGTCCAGACCAACAAGTAGACCAGGAAGTAGACCAGCCTCTAGACAGGGTAGCAAACCTCCAAGCCGTTATGGTTCAACGCAATCGCTCGATAGTACTGGTAATTCTTACAAAAATTCTCCCTTTACGTATCAATAATCCAAGATCATTTCTGTATTTCTTAAATTCTGTATTCTTTCAATTTCAGACGATTCGAGCAACCTAAGCCGGATTCCTCGTAGAACAACCGTCAGCACAACAGGGAACACTCCAACATCCAGCAGACACAACAGCGTTTCTGGAAAAAGACTTGGAACACCAGTGAACGGTTCTAGTTCACGTCCCAGAACTCCCACGGGTCTGGTTAGTCCTGCCAGTGGGGTTCCAGCTAGGTTCGTACCTGTGAAACGTTGTTCCGTGTGTTCACCTGAAAGAGGAAACCTGGAAATTGCGCAAGAAGAACTAACTCGCATCTTGTCGAACGTAGATCAATTGATTTTTATGCATCATAGGTACACTGTCGAGTACGCTAGTCTTTGCTAGGGAAGTGGCTATGTAGGAGGCGTTATATTTTATGGTTATTGATGCGGTTTGTAGCCGTGGGTTAGATATTTGTATGATAGATATTTTTACGTTGGATATTTGTACGTTGGATATCTGTACGTTATCTACCCGTCAGATATCTGTACGTCAGTTATCTGTATGTTAGATATCTCTACGTCAAATAAGCACATATTATACATCTATAAGTTAGATTTCTACGTGTTAGATACTTGAATATTAGTTGTATTGTTACGTGTTAAAAATCCATGCCTTGCATCGCTATGCGTTTTACATTCACATATTGTACTACTACGAGTTAGATATTAGTCTGTTGTATTACAAGTTAGATATCCACGTGTTGTATCGCTGTCAGTTAGATATCTGTCCGTCACATATTCATACGTTGCATATATAATTTTAATCTAACGTTTATTATATTTTGAAGAATAACTAACAAATGCTTAGTTACTAGAAATGCTCCATGAGGTCAACGCAACAATTCATACCTAAACATGCTACAAACATATGTCTAACCTAACCTAAAAATAACCGTAGAAAAGACCAGCGTTCTCGGTACTGTACACGAAAGATGCACCGTCGTATTCGCATCCCCGTTCCGTAAATGTTGGAATGATTTTCTTTTTTGATCGACGATGTCATGTGCGAGATCAGGATATGTTAATTCGTTGTCCCCGGCATTTTGTTACCTGATTATGTTGTTTATTTCTCTTTCGTTCTCCTGATTTCACACTCAACTCGCGGTATTACAATCTCGACACGCGATTTAGAGTTTAGAACGCCTCGTACCACGCACATTAACCAGTCGTTTCTAAACGTGTCAGTTAACGACGATTAACATAAATTTTGGTTAATAACATTTTTTTAGGTTTGGCACAATCCATAGAGCTTCGAGCATTCCAACCCTGACTGGTGTCGGCACACCGATCAGGTAAACTGAATTAACGATTATAGAGAATTGGACAAATTGGCTGTTAGCTTTTGAGACAAATGGGTAATAAGGGTGGTCAATTTTCAAATTACTGTACATTATCATCCCCAGTTGTTCAATGCTCGCGGCAATGGTGGAGGTGACTCATTCATCGTGCGTTTCATTTCTTTGTTTCTCTCATTTATGTTGCCTTTACTTTTGGTTTTGGTTCGACGCTTTTTACTCGGGCTTTTTTAGTTCGCGATTATCAGAAGATGCGCCGATAAGCAATATATTTTCATGCGTTTAACTGATGATTCGATGATGATCGTTTAGCCGTTCGAGGATTCCCGTGTACGTGGGTACTGATATTAAATCCCCACAATCGACGACCAGCAATATTTCAACTCATTCTACGCAAAGCAACCACTCGACGGTTTCTACCGATTCTACCGGGTATGGCCGAACTATTTTCCCGCTTTTAACACTGGCTCGCTTCACTTTTCTTTTCTTTTTCTACACCGTGTGTATATGTTACATGCATGCTGTACATTTTTAGTTTCACTATACATGTTCTTTTGAGTTGCTGTCATGTGGAGAATTTTGATCAAGTGTTTACCGATCTTTGACGATTTCTTATAATTTTATTAGTTAAGGCATTGTATTTTTGCGAGTTGTACTTTTGGGAGTTGTATCTCTACGCGTTGAAGTACTAAGCGCGACGTAATAACACGCTCCTTAATTCCACGCATCCAAATTTCACGCGTTGTAATTCCACGCGAGGTAATTCTACGCGTTGTAATTCCACGCGAGGGAATTCTACGCGTTGTAATTCCACGCACTGTATTTCCACGCCTTATAATTCCACGCGTTGTAATTCCACGCGAGTTAATTCTACGCGTGGTAGTTCAACGCATCGTAATTCCACGCGTCCCAATTCCACGCGTGGCAATTCAACGCGTCGTAATTCCACGCGTTGTAGTTCAGCGCATTATAATTCCACGCGTCAATATTCCACGCGTGGTAATTCGATGCGTTGGAATTCCAGCGCGTGGTAATTCGATGCGTTGGAATTCCAGCGCGTGGTAATTCCACGCGTGGTAGTTCAACGCATTATAATTCCACGCGTCGATATTCCACGCATAGTAATTCGAGGCGTTGAAATTCTAGCGCGTGGTAATTCGATGCGTTGGAATTCCAGCGCGTGGTAATTCGATGCGTTGGAATTCGACCGCGTGGTAATTCGATGCGTTGGAATTCTAGCGCGTGGTAATTCGATGCGTTGGAATTCCAGCGCGTGGTAATTCGATGCGTTGGAATTCGACCGCGTGGTAATTCGATGCGTTGGAATTCGAGCGCGTGGTAATTCGATGCGTTGGAATTCCAGCGCGTGGTAATTCGATGCGTGATAATCCGATGCGTGGTAATTCGACGCGTGATAATTTAACACGTGATAATTTGACGCGTGGTAATTCAACGTGCGGTAATTCGACGCATTGAATTACTACATGCACCGTATTTCCACGCATCGTATCTCCCCGCGCCGTATCTCCACACCTCCAAATCCCACCCATCCCCTATCTCCACGCTCTGTATTTCAACGCGTCGAGCGGTAACACTTGAAATAAAAATTATTCCCTCATCACCGCATTAATCATTAAAGCTTCTAGTTCACGTAGAACCCATATCATCTCCATTTGGTATTAGCATGGTATTTGATTTGCAGTTTGGCTTATCGCTCCGTTAACGGCCGTTTACCGTGCACCGCTTGTGACGTACTAATAATACAGTATCGTGTCTGTTTTCCAATACTATAGGAGCAGCTCGATGTGTACAAATTCAGCAACTAATACCTCGTCGGCCGTTAAGCAAGCTAGGTAATCATCGTTTCGGTCTGTGATTCGGTTTACATTTTGGTTTTGTCGCTTGATGTTCATTGTCGTCGTTGTTCGTTGTTGTTGATCACTTGACCGTGTACCATACCGATTAAATCCGGATATAGCCTGATATGAAATTGACCCGGTCAGGCTATGTACATAATTGTTACGCGTGATCGATTTGGGTTTAATCATCGATCATGTTGGACTAAGTTCCATGGGAAATGCGATGCATTGGTGTCACTATGGACTGAGTGGGTGTGGTTCCACAAAGACATAGATTAGCACTGTATGTAGGCTAAAGGTTGTAGTATGTAGAGTACTTTTATAATTTAGGAATTTAGAAATTTTTATATTTTTAGATGTACAATTTTTTATACCTTATTTTTTATTTTTTCAAGTAGCAAATTTTGATTATTTCAAATCCTAAGGTTCCCAACTGAATTCTCAAATTTCTCCATTTTATAAAATTTTTAAGTTTCTCATCTATCCTGACCTAACTAAAAATTCTTAAATTGCTACTTGATTTTGTAGTACTTCTATCACTAAATCTGTGGAACCTAGCCCCTCAGCCACAAGAGTACAAGTTAGCAGTATACTTATAATTAAAATTTTTCCCCAGAACAAGAACACCGTCCAGTGGGTCGAGTACTCCACTGCCGCCATCGCTGAAGCTGTCGAGGAAGCCTTCAGGAGCCTCGGACACGTCGGTGTCGACAACCCCTGCGAGTCAAAGGAGAGGAAAACCGACGCCGATCGATCAACGTGCACCATTCCGATTATAGTCGCGCCATGGACGTAGTCGCTGAAAGGCCAAAACTGTTCTCGAAGCCGTGATCGTGTCAACGAGACCGAGATCACCGCCTGTTTTGTTCACGGGGCATCCTCGTCGACGCTACGCTTAGAATATTCTAATAATATATTAACGATTCGTACCGCGAGGGCGCCTCGAGAGAGAGAGACACGAGATGAAATTCGTTACTAAAGCTTTTTTGCTTCAAGGAGAACTTCATTACCTTTTTCTTTTCTTTGTTAAAATCCCTACGAAGCGAGGTTCTCCTCGAGGATGCCCGAATCGAAAGAGCTTAACGTTATCGAGATATTTTGTAAAAATATACGCATAGAAAGCGCGGGTGACACGCGCTGCTAAGAGAAATTTATCCCAGAATGATGATGTGTGTATGGGCCGTACAGAGGGCGCCACTGGTGCTCGGTATGGGCCCGATTAGCCGGTGTTTCGTAAGAGTGTTTCTTTACGGAATGATAGCGATAACGATTTATCAATTAATGTAATTGTAATTTTACGTTATCTATAGGACTAGGTTTTTACCGGTCGTTAACACGAGTAACGTTTCATGTTCGTGGAAATGAAATCATTCGTCGCTGGTGTATGCGTATTTCGCGACGCACGCGTCGCCTGACTGTATCGATTCTATTTTCCGTTTACTACGATTGTAATTTCTTTAATGGATCCTTCGTGGAAGGAGCAACGAATCGAGAAAGATCGTATCGTTTTAATTGGAGATATTATAGGAACGATGTGTATATACTGCTCGGTTGTCCGGCACGGTTTCGCGGCCGGGAATCACTCCGCGAATAAGACAGTTTCCTAGAAATGAAAATGAGAAAAGACAAATTACGCTACACGCAACGATTTTGCCTTAAGTCTATCGCCGTAATCGCTTTTGCGCGAATCGTACCTGCCCTACCGAAGCGGACCGTGAAGCGGACGAACGAGCAGGCCGTAATTTTCTGATCCGTACTTTGGCTTTGTTCGATAATGATATTTTTTTGCAGAAAGGCATTTCCGACCTTCCTTCTTTCTTTTTTATGTTTTTAGAATGCGATTAACGCGATAGCACGATTCGTACGATGATGATGATGCGATTAATCTATTAACTATTCTTAAATGTTAATCTCCTGTTTTCGCTTTACTTGAAGGTTCTGTATCGTCGCTACTAATTGCAGTGGAAAAATATACGCAAACGCACACGCATTTGACACCAATTTCAATATGTTTTTTATTCTTTTTTTATAAGCACCGATACTCTGTTATTTATTCAAATCACCAAATTTATAAATTTTATTTTATTGCAATTTTAAATCCATGGCTGTAGCAAAATTGGAAGAGTAAGGTTAGGAATCTGGAAATGTATCAATGAACAAATTTAGAAAGACAGAAGTGTACAAATTTGTAAATTTAAAAGTTTGTAAAATTTTTACAAATTTTACAAATTATAGCTAGGGATTAGATAAATGAAGGTGCAATCTAATTTAAAAACTCAGCACCTCAAAAATTTCCAAACTCCTCAGCGTGCATGATGAAGAAGTAAAGTACACAAAAATTCGTGTAAAAAGTTATCGTTTATTATAATTATCGAACATCGCGGTATATCGTATTTACCGTATAAGAATATTAAATCATTCACAAACTTAACAAGCCTATTTACAAATAACAAATTCACAAACGAACCGTAGCTATGAACCGTAACGGTTCGTAAACCGTATATAGAAATCTTTGAAACATCCGATTAAATTCGACGAGAAAATTAGTGCCGTAAATTGGGACGGATCGAACAAAACAGACGATCGATCCGAGACTGTCTAACTTCTTTGCAACAGTCACAGACTGTCTTATATCCTCGCTCGAAGACTGGTGTATACTTTTAGGCGACTCGTTGAAAACTTGCGTACCATCGATCATCGTTTGAATCTCATTATTTACGTGACAGTTTCAGAAGTTTTGCTTTCAATCCCGTGGCGCTTATTTTCGATTTCTCAACTTTATTTCTGTTCCCGAATTTCTGTCGCATTTTTTCCACTCGTTCTTTTCGTATTCGTTGTTGCTCTTTTTTCCATATATCCTGAAATGTTAATAGGGAGAAATTTAGATAATTTGATGTGTTGGCGGTTTTAGAAGCTTTTTAGGGTTAGCTTAGGTTTAGTGATATTGATTGAGGTTGAGTGATATTGATAGTCAGGTTAGGTTTAGTGATATTGATAGTTGGGTTAGTTTAGTGATATTGATGGTTGGGTTAGTTTTAGTGATACTGATAGTTAGGTGACGTTTACTGATGTTGACAGTTAAGTTAGGGTTAGTGATATTGGTAGTTAGGTAAGGTTTAGTGATATTGATAGCTAGGTTATCTCTAGTGATACTGATAGTTAGGTTAAGTTGGTTAATACTGATAGTTTGGTTAGGTTTAGTGATATTGATAGTTGAGTTAGGTTTAGTGATATTGATAGTTGGATTAGGTTTAGTGATATTGATAGTTGGGTTAGGTGTAATGATATTGATAGTTGGGTTAGGTTTAGTGATATTGATAGTTTGTTCAGGTTTAGTGAGATTGATAATTGGGTTAGGTTCAATGATATTGGCAGTTGGATTAGGTTTAGTCATATTGATAGTTGGATTAGGTTTAGTGATATTGATAGTTTGTTCAGGTTTAGTGAGATTGATAATTGGGTTAGGTTCAATGATATTGGCAGTTGGATTAGGTTTAGTCATATTGATAGTTGGATTAGGTTTAGTGATATTGATAGTTGGATTAGGTTTAGTGATATTGATAGTTGGGTTAGGTTTAGTGATATTGATAGTTGGATTAGGTTTAGTGATATTGATAGTTGGGTTAGGTGTAATGATATTGATAGTTGGGTTAGGTTTAGTGATATTGATAGTTTGTTCAGGTTTAGTGAGATTGATAATTGGGTTAGGTTCAATGATATTGGCAGTTGGATTAGGTTTAGTCATATTGATAGTTGGATTAGGTTTAGTGATATTGATAGTTTGTTCAGGTTTAGTGAGATTGATAATTGGGTTAGGTTCAATGATATTGGCAGTTGGATTAGGTTTAGTCATATTGATAGTTGGATTAGGTTTAGTGATATTGATAGTTGGATTAGGTTTAGTGATATTGATAGTTGGGTTAGGTTTAGTGATATTGATAGTTGGGTTAGTTTTAGTGATATTGATAGTTGGGTTAGTTTTAATGATATTGATAGTTTGGTTAGGTTTAGTGATATTGATAGTTGGGTTAGGTTTAGTGATATTGATAGTTGAGTTAGGTTTAATGATATTGATAGTTAGGTTAGGTTTAATGATCTTGGTAGTTAGTTTGAGTTTAACATACTTTGAAGTCCCTGCAGAAACCGAACCACAAAATGAAGAACGCGCTCGGATCAGCGTTGTCCAGATTGCTGCCCTTGGGCGTGTACTGATAAAACTGCATCACAGCCTTGAATTTGTTTTTGGCTTCCACTAGAGCCTCCTGTTCATTCGCCAACTCTTCCGTCGCTTCCTTGAAGAACGAATCCATCTTCTCCTTAAACGGACCCGAGTTCTCCGGGTCTGCTTCCACCACGGTGTTGCACTTCTCTGTACAAACTGCAATAGAAAGACTGAAATAAAGAAAAGTGCAGCTGTAAGACTGAAAACGAAACTTGAATCAATTTTACCTTGCAATTCTTTTCGTAACCTGTCCAGTTCTCCAGAGATGTAGTCGAAATTGATCGTCGAAGCTGCCTCGATGTCCGCCGGTTCGGGAATCGGCAGCGGAAGAGGCTCCTCGAAATTGTGATCCTGCTCTTGAGCCAATTTCGCTTTCACGACGTAGTGGAGCAACGTGACCCCTGGAACGTTCGATTTAACGTCCCTTAATTTCTCTAGGATTTCTAGGCCGAAACCATCGGCCTGTCCTCTCGTTCTGTTTCCACCGTTCATGTAGTTCCCAAGGGTGAGAATCAACGCCATCACTTTCTTTAAGGAACTGGAGTTTCGTAGGAAGTCGCAGGTGGTTCGAAGATTCGTTAATTTCGAGGATAACGAGGAGATGGCGTCTTGGAACTCGGACTGGAACATCAAGCACGCTATCCTCTCCGAAAAGTGGTTTATACTTGAGAGCTTCTTCAGAAACACCTCGGGACGATCTAGGGGCACATCTGGATTTGCTTCCTCGAAGGCTTTTATGTCTTCCAGTTCTTTTTGCGTTGGTCTCTGAGGAAGAAATTATTTTTCATTGTTCTGGTGTCGTTTGTTAATTCCCTGATGTGAGATACTTGGTAGGGGGTGTGATTGGTGCTTTGGACAGGGTGTTGGATGGGTGGATCTTCAGGGCGTCGTAGGGTAGGGGCATTCAATTCTACGCACTGTAATTCCACGCGTCGTATTCCTACGCATCGTTTATTCCATGCGTTGTAATTCCACGCGCTGTATTTCCACGCGTTGTAATTCCAAGCGCCGTATATCCACGCGTGGAATTACTACGCATGCCATATCGCTACGCTTGGAATTTCCACGCATTGTAATTCCACGCATCGAATCACTACGCGTGCTATATCTCCACGCATTGTAATCCCACACGTCGAATCACTACGCGTGCTATATTTCCATGCGTCGTAATTCCACGCATTGTAATTCTACGCGTCGAATTACTACGCGTGCTATATCCCCACGCGTCGAATCTCTAGGCGTACTATATTTCCACGCGTTGTAATTCCACGCGTCGATTCACTACACGCACCGTACCTCCACGCGCCGTAATACCACGTGCCATAATTCCACGCGTCGAATCACTGCACGTACCGTATCTCCACGCGTCATAATGCCATTCCCCGTAATTTCACGCGTCGAAGCACTGCGTTCGCTATACTCCTCCGCGTCATATCTCCTCAAATTGATTTACCACACACCCCATATATCCACGCAATGTACTTCCACGCTCCGTATCTCCACGCTCCATAATTCTCTGCTTTATGTTTTCCATTATATTATTCCCCCTAATCATTATATAGTACTCGCGTATTCCAACCCTTGTAAATGCAGAAAATTATCCGAGCAGCGATAAGCATCGAGTACCACATAAAATTTCAAACACTTACGATTTCATATATCTGCTGCAACGCTTCCAAACTAACAACACTCGTGTCCAAGTAATAAACCGCATTCTCGACCTCGCAAAAGTCCACGCGCAAACTTTTCTCCAGTATCCCCACGGTCTTCGATCGCTTCGAGTCGAGGATCTTAGCCGATTGCACTTTAGACGGTTTCGAATCGACGTCCGCCTTTTTGACCGGTTTTCTCTCGGCCACTTGGCGGGAAAACAGTCTGGTGAACTCTTTGATGTCTAGATTTGTCTCCTCCTCGAGCTCCGCCCATAGTGGACCCTGCTAATTATCAGATTTAATTTTTAATTTAGTATCATTGCAATATTTTTCTAAATTTTTATCCTTTTTGGTGACAGGTGTCTCAACATTTCATTTCTTACTTTTTTTATTATAAATTATTTCTACTTATTATTCATCATTTTATTTATAACTGTATTTTGTTCTTATCTCATTTCTTTGTTGATATGAGTTCTCGATTTTCAGTGAAAATGAAGAACATCGCATCAAGAGTACACAAAGTAATAATCTGATTATATCATCAATGGTTGTCGAGCAAAACTCGATACAAACAAAGAGGATTCATCCAACAAAGATGTCTACCAGGAAAGCACCTCCAACATTGCAATTAATTTCCGTTCTTGCATGCCATGAAATGCACTCTAATGTACTCGTGCCGCTATTGATCAGCAGCAATTACTATTACCCACGCCAGTGTTGATCAGCCAATCAGCATTTGATTAATCAGATGAATGTCAATGAAACGTTGAGAATACCTTTGGGACAAGCTCGGAGGGGTTTCACCCCCAAACAACCGCTTCTGTTTCATACGTCAACGACATCAAATATAGATTCAGCCAACAAATTACTTCATCCGACTAATTTACTAATCTAAATTTCGCTCCGCGTAATTAGAATCTTTGATAACATTACTCTGCAGATACGTCAAAGTCCACAAAGCTAACATAAATCGTTCACTGAGTGAGATCATGGATTATTTACAGTTGTTAGTTACATTTGGTAAGCTTTGATGCGTCAGTGCATTTGTGGATGCAGTTTAGTTTTGGTATGTTACCACTTACACTATTTTGACGAGTCTGACGCACTCATACGGCTAAGACGAATTTTACTTGAACTTGAAAAATTATTCTAAATTCAAGTCCAACTATAATTTGCGTAGTCAAATTATGATACCAAATTCACATAACATTTGAAGTTTCTGTGTCTGTATGTTATGGCTGAAATTAGTCAGACTTTGACAAAGATTATTCAGAATTTGACAAAATCATAGTGCAAGGGGTTAAAATTATTGGTGTAATTGTAACATAAGTATAATTATAACACATGTATATAATGGTCTAATTTATAAATTTAAAATAGGTTGACAGAGGTTAAAAATAATGTCAAACCTTTTGAATCGTCAGAGGGACTAATTCAGCAACATTGTTGGGGCAATATCGTTCTTGACGAAAATCGCAAAGAATTGGATACTGTTCCCGAGAAAAAATAGACGAGCGTTTTGCCGGACTTCCGACGGAACAATAAACTTATATATTTTAAACACAAAAAAAAACTGTACAATTAAATATAAATCGCACGATACACACAGAAATCGAAAAGAGGTTTTTTTTACTTAACTAAATGTCTTGTTTAATACAAAGAAAAATTCCGAAGCAGTACGGATTACTGTTCGACAAGATTATCGCGAGGATATAGCGAAAAAGAACGTTATCGTGTTATTAGCCGAAGTTGATCGGTACAATTCGGAACGATAAGTAGGTTTAACCGTTGCGCGACCAAAACATAACGCGGGAAGCTACCACCGCTCCCCGCGTCACGGGGATCGCACGGTTTGAAAATATTTTCGGCCGTTTCTCGAACAAACATATTGATACAAATATAAATAATAAATCAATAGTATAAATAATATTACTTACACCAATAATAGTATAAATTTATAATAATATACAGGATGTTACCTGTAACGCTACTCATGATTTTTCTCCCACTTGCAGCCATTTTACGAAAAAAAGTTTAGAACAATATTTGCAGGGTAAGAAGTGCACAAATTTTGGAAATAGTTTGTCCTCTTGACAAAGTCAAGGTCACCTTGGGGTTTTTTAAATAGGAACATACATTTTTTTTTTAACGTAGCTTTAGAGGACATCGAGACGAATTCAAAACATATATTACATGATATTTTTATTAACATATTACTCGACATGTTAACATATTATTAACATCTTTGCCGACTGCCACGATCGTAGCGTCTCTTTCTTTTTGACTCGCTATCCTCTTCGACGTGAGAAACTTTTATTGTTAATTAAACCAGTAAATATAGTCCAAATTATCTCGTGTTTGGTCAGAAAAATGTAAAGAATCTATTGGTAAAAGTTGGATCTCGAAAAAATCAAAAATAAAAAAGTTTTATATTTGTATATGTATTGTTTCATGGATATACCCGCACCGAATCATGTTACATTTCTCGGCGATTGAGCTTGTGGGTGACGCAAGTACCTACGATAGAGGAAGAGAGGCCGCGGAAAAGGAAGAGGTCCTACCGAAGATGCCTTCGCGAGAAGACGGAAACTTCGGCCTAGGGTGGGGTGATCACGAGGTGTCAGAATACCGGCGTAAGGGCACGCGGTTTGTTATTCTGTATTTGGCTTTTGCCCAGTATGAAAGCGTGATAGTAATTTCAAAAGTACTCGATCAGGTCTGCCTTAGCCGCCCAGTTCCGGACATCTCGGTAAGCCCCTCATTTCGATATCGTTGTAAAGGGTAGTAAATTGAAAAATATACGTAAAAATTGGTGCAAAATCCGTGTCTCTCGGCGTTCAATGGCCATTATAAACATGTTAAACATTCAGAATGCATAAAACGCAGATACCGTTGTACAGTAAAGACTGGATAACTGCAACGAAATCGGGACCCAAGCGTTGCAGTTATCGAGTGCTGGTGTCGATTTTGTGTTTACATTTGGCTCGCGTCGACCACTAAACGTAGGAAAGGACAGAGAGCGAATGAGAGAGGCTATTAAAAATTAAATTTTTAGAAAAGTCCGACGAGTAATGGTCTTTTGGTTCCATACAAAATCGTACCTCAATACACTCCAAGAAACAAACAATATTACTACATAAACAAATGTTGTTCAAATTATGCCGTGTTTGGTCTTATTTTGATCAGGAGAATCTCACAATTACATTGGTAAAAATAATATTTAACAAAACCAAAAAATAAATAAGTTTTACTGTTACATTAGTATTGTTTCACCGATTACATTAGATACGCTGCTCGCTCGTCAAGTGTCAAAATTCAAGGGGTCCCCCTAAGTGGGGATAGTAACGTTGCAGTTATCCAGTCCATCGTTCGTTGCAGTTATCCAGTCTTTACTGTATTCGGGAAAGTCTATAGAATCTTTTGATGTAAACAGAATCCTAGTATCTTTTGCAGTTACCTCACAAAATTGGTTCAAATTTTAAAAATGTGTTTTTTTTTTCAAACTCAAATTTCTCAAAAACTGTACGTGCTGGAGAAAAACGGGGTGCAGATTCGTAATCAGCGTGAAAAACCCTATAAGAATCACTAGTCGAAATTAGAAACGTCGAAAAAAAGTTAAAATTTGTTGGACAGTGTAATCGTGAGTAGCGTTACAGGTAACACCCTATATACTAATATACATAATAAAATAAATTTATAATAGTACAAATAATAATATATACTAATATACTAATGTAAATTTATAAATTTAAAAATAATAGTATAAATTTTCGAGGTACCGAAAATTCTTCGATGACTAAAGTTTTTCTATGATAAGGACCTTTTTAAAAAAGGAATCAAACAATTGCCTTCACGCTGACAGCGTTAGAAAATGACGAAAGTTACTTTGTTGATTAGCATTTAAGATTTCTTTAATAAATAAATGTTTCTTGCCAGCAAAATTTTAATTACTTTTCGGTACCGCTAATAATAATCAATCGATCGATCAGACTGAAATTACCTGAACGGCAGAATCCGCAACGTCGACGGACCCACGATCTGTTGGTGCCACTGGCACCAGGATCCTCGTCCAGTACAGCGGTTTCATGGGCACCTCTGGACACAGAGGTTCTTTTCTCATACCTAAACAAGAACCACATTTTTATCCCCCGAAAACCTTGAAATCAACCCATGTACCTCGTCGTTCTGTTACTCACACGCTCTGCTTGCAGGGTTCCAACCTCCAACCGGAGGTATAGGTAAAGGACTAGGTCCTGTCGGTGGGTTTCCCGCTGGAGGAGGCGGTGGCGGAGGAGCACCCGGCACTCCCATAAGCGGAGGCGGTGGTGGAGGTCCTCCCATGGGCGGCGGAGGCGGCGGTGGAGGAACTCCTCCGATGAGCGGCGTCGGAGGTGGTGGAGGAGGAGGAGGAGGCGGTGGTCCTCCGGCTACGGAGCCTATCGAAGGTGCGGGAGGTGGAGGAGGAGGAGGAGGAATCGGTGGACCGCTGTGAAGCCCACAGGACGACTGCGAGGATTGTGACGGGGGTGCAGGAGGTGGTGGAGGCGGTGGTGGCGGAGGAACGGAACTGAAGACCGGCACCTGGGGCGGAGGAGGAGGCGGTGGAGGTGGTATGGAGGCTATTAGTTTACCTATGGATGGCGTTGGAGAGGGCGGTGGAGGCGGAGGAGGCGGCGGAGCGGGCGACTCTCTGTGTATTTCGCCGGTCATGGGCTGCAGCGGCGGCGGAGGAGGCGGTGGAGGTGGCGGAGGAGGAGGTATACTCGGTAGCGACGAAGGGATGCTTCGAGAGGGCACAGACTGTGACGTCGAACACGCAGGCAACGGAGGTGGAGGAGGTATGGAGAACGAAGGCAACGACGAAGGATCATTAAGTAAACGGTGGTCCAAGAACGGAGATGGCGGAGGGGGCGGAGGAGGTGGTGGAGGCGGGCTAGAAAACGTGACCGAAACTTGCGATGCCGGAGAAGACAAAGACCCTCGAGGTCGATCCTGCGCTTCCTTCTCCTCCTCGGTTCCGGCCGAGGAACTTGGTTCCTGGAGATCTTCATCGCGAACCACAGACTTTTCCAGCGGAGAGGTCGCAGCGTCTGTGTACTTCACCCTTGAACAATCCACGAGATTCCCCTCGGGGTACTCGGCCGTGGGAGACGTCTGCGTGGATCTAACCTGAGTTGTCTTGTCCGCATATTTCGCGAGTTCACGCAGACGCTCTAACTCGCGTTTTAGTGTTTCTTTTTCGGAGTCACGGCGGTCTTTCGTGGAGACGCTTTCGGAGTTTAAACTGACGGAGGCGGATCCTGTGTCTTTGCATTCTGATTGGTCTTCCTGAAACAGGAACCGCATTTGTAGTAACATCTACAAGTAATAGGACTTTCGCATCGAATACAATTTTTGTATTTGTTTGGTAATAAACAAGAAATTATTTAGAAAATACATTAATTAATACTTTATCTTCTTCTTATACTATATCTTTTTAATGCTTTAGGAGTAACAGGTTGAATATGAGCTTAAATGTGAAATTTGTATTTGGTACTGAATTCATTAGTTCTCAAGTTTTACCGCTAGGTGGCTAGGCATTTTGTAGTCCACAAAATGCAATTCTTAAAAATTTCAAATATAAAGCTCCAAGACGACTATAAAGACATTTTCCTAATTTTATCATGTGCATAGAACAATTTATACTAATCAATATAACCCAAAAATTGCGCATTTTACAATAAATAAGCAATTTTGTGTTTTGGTAGTTGCATATTTGACCACAACATGGCGCTAATATTTTCAGACAAACCGCGCGAAAATATAAAGTTCCCACATAATGCTCCCAAAATCTTGTCAACTTCCTAAATTCATTATTTAACAATTCACTATTGTCTCTTACACATTATTTACGTTTTAATTAATTACAGTAATGTTACTATGATTTTCCGCATGAAATGCAAAGATAATGTTATCTTCTGATGTAGTTCCTAGTATTATGAAATATAAACTGCATGCAGTAGGTGGTAATTATTTATCAATTTTAAAAATGTTTTTTACAAATTAGGTAGGGTATTCTCTTGGACCGCCATTTTCTAATAGATTTGCACTCAAGTACACTTACAGTCTAGAACAGTTTTTTAAACTTATATTATCTGCTGTATACCATCACAAGATAAGCTGTAAGATTTCAAAGCAACCACCTCTTTCTTATCTGACTGCTAGATATATGACCGTTACCTAATTATCCTCCTTAAAAATACACAAGCTAAAAGTACACAGAAGACGAGGAATACTCACAATTTCAGATATATTTGTATTCAGAACTCATCTTGTGTATAAACTATACGTTATAGTAAATTATGAAAACGTAATCGAATGAAAAATAAGAAGTCCTACCGCAGCCTCCTTGTGCGTGGCAGTATCCGCAATTGCACCAAGAACCCCATCCGCTACCAACTTGGAGTATATTCTGTTAGCGAATTGTTCCAACTCAGCATCCGTGAGGGTGGATTTGAGTTGTTCCGGCAGTGCCGTAATCAGCGAGTCAACGAGTCGTCGTTCTGAAAGAAGAAATCACTTGATCGTTTTGATGATTCTAACCCAGCGATCCAGAAAGCAAGCAAACACACGAGAGAACCTATTTCACTCATCCAACGCGAGTACAAGCTTATGATAACACCGTTCTTAGCTTCTCTACCGTTCCAAGCTTCGTCCGGCATCGAGAGATTTTATCACTGGTCGCACGTCGTCAGCTCGTTTGCCAGGATTAGTTCGTAGATCGGTTCCGTGTGAAGTTTGTCATTCGAACTGAACGTCCGTGGCGTTTGTTCTCCGGCAATTCGGTGAACGATCCGCGATAAGTAGCCGTTAACCTCTGACAGAGCCGAGATAATTGCGATTCGTAGAGCCATCGGAGTTGCCTCTAACGAAAATTCCTCTTCCGCTAACGGGAGCACCGCGGGACCACTGGCAATCGGGACGTGGCCTCCCTTTGACGTGCCGCGGATAACAGCCTTTCAACGCCATGTTGAAAGAGGAGGCTTTAGGATGAATTTTTTATAGGCCGTGACGAACCTTCAACGTCGAATGAGCGCTTATCATCGCTCGGTAGCGGATAGAAGTTGACTGCGGACGGGCGATGCGCGACACGTGGTGAAATCACGCCTCCCTGATAACGTTTATCGTTACTCTTATCAACGATAGGGATTTATTAATCTTGGGTGTGCATGGTAACCGTGCCATCTTTGCAAACTTCCTTCTTTTTACACTTCCTGGAGCCGGAGATGTACAGGGTGTTTCATAGCTGGTAACATTCGCTACATATATGTGTTTCATTGCATATGTATGTATGTCACACTGTACACACATGTGAAGGACGTCGAAACTGGTACAAATTGGACATTGATGCAAATTGTTAATTTTATGAAACAACCTGTATACTCAGTGTTGCTTGATGACTAATTTTTATTATTAATTTTCATTGTTAACGAGATGCACTGATACGTAGATACAACGTTATCAGTTAATTCTGTTTTCAAATTTTTTATCTGCAGAATTTGTGCATATTTACAGTACATCTAAATATGTAAACATCTGTGTATATCCACATAAACAAAATGTCTCCATGTGTCTGCAGTGCCTAAACATCTATATCACAATCAAAATATCTCCACACATCTACAGTATCTACATTATCATATAACATCATATTATCATGACATCACATTAAGGATGTCCTTAATTCATCAGATCAACAGCAGATTTGAACCGTCCTGTACATAATTTCCAGCGTATATTCGCATCGAGGTCACGCGTCGAAAAAAGTAGAAATATGGAAGACTCACCTAACGGCAGAGAATGGTCGACCTGATGAGCATTGGTCGTCGGAAAGGTGGTGGGAAGAATCAACGGCGTCGAGGTTGCATCGGTGGTTTCCGTCTTCGCAGCTTCCGCGGCGCCAGCTAATTCTTCAGGGTCGGTAAACACGCTGTCGCTCGATGATTCTTGACTCGGTGGCATCGAGATTTCCGTCACAACCAGAGTCTTGTTGGCCAACCGCCAAGAATCGGTGACCAACAGCGCCGGCCCTTGTTTCTGACTTTGACTGGTTACCGGCACCAACAACGTGTTCTCTTTGTCTTTCGCTTCCGACTCGATGGTTGATCCTTCTGATCCTTCTTTGGTAACCTTCTCTTCCGGTTCTGGCGGCTTCACTGGAGTCTCTGGCTTAACTTCCGGTACCTAACATGATTTCAACCCTTTGAAACAATTTCTTGGTCATGCCTTGAGGCATGTGAACGTGCGTCAACGTTAGTTGCGTCAGAAGATTGATAGTTGTAAAAAGATGATTAATCATTCTAATAAGATGCAAGTAATGATACGTGTTCGTAGTTTGTAGGAAAATGTAACAGATAATATTTATGTAAGTGAAGTATTTTATTCGAATTGGGGATGGAGCAATTGGAAATAGGAATGTAGAGACCAAGTTAATGGGCGTTTAGGGGTGTGTAGGTTTAGGGTTATAGGTAGAGGGATCTTGGAATTTAGAATTATTTAGGGTAGGGTACTTGAAATTTAGAGTTTGTCATATGAATATTTGTAGACTATTGTATGTATTGTAATGTAGACTATTTGGAATGTAGGGACGTAGCTACTAGGGACGTAGCAATTTATGCTAGGGACGTAGCAATTTAGGGTCTAGATTGTTTAGAATATTCTGCATGCTGGATCTTGCAGTCTAGGAACCTTCAAATGCAATAATACCAGGGACCTGATAATATTTGGAGTCTAGGTACACTTAGAATTTTGAGTCTGCACAGGCAATTTTGAAATGTAGGGATTCTTATGTTCAAGTATATGTCTCCATTTACTACCTCTACTATATGTCTCCTATACTACCAAACCTAGAAATGATGCGTCTAACAAAGGGTCACATTTCCATCAAAAGATGGAGCCAAGCAAATCCACCCCATGTTTCCGCTCCCAATAAACCCAGGTGTCACGCTAACCCACTGACCTGTCTCTCCGCGAATCCAGGCGGTCTGGGAGCCTGTCTCTTATGAGTAGCCCTCGCCTTCTGCCCAGTCTTCTTAACCGGCGTTTCCTCGGTGTCCCCGGTATCGTCCCCGGTGTCGGTCGCGTCCTCCAGGCCATCCACGGAGTCGGGAGTGCCAGCGGTCCCATCATTCGTCCCGCGGCTCTTCTTGCCCTTCTTCTTGGCGTCGCTCTGCAGGTTGCCCATGACGGCCTCCGATGCTCCCTGATCCGCGAGACCCGTCCCACGAGAGGCGGTGGCTGGTGCGGCGGTTGCGACAGCGGCTACTTCCCCGGCATAGAAGGCTCTGACCTTGTTGATACAGAGGCGGGCGATGTCGCGCAGCTTTGGCCTACTTAGACGCGGCGAAACCGCGACTGCGCCCGCGTTCTCGCTCGCGTTCATCTCGATGGTCGATAACACGGCTCCTTTTCCTCCGCAGCGACGGTGTCCTCGAGGACGAACAGCTCGCTCCTCGATTCGGGGAGAGACTCCTGTCCAGAGGCCGACACCCCAGGATTACGGACGGGGCTTATCGGGAACCGTGCCAAGACACCACCTAGAAACGTGGTGGGAGATACACCTTGAAGGTATCGTTTGTACTTGTATAAACTACTAGAACCTAGTTAACGAGATAACGCCTAAGAGGGAATAGCGAGTGCTGCAGGTTTGGACACCTGGATTTTGATCACCGTATAGGTCGTTTCGTATTAGAAGTTATTGTTAATAGTATTACTACGTCTGGGGAATGTTGACGGTGTGTACGACCGTAGGGAAATAGCTGCAGGGGTTGTTGACTCTGAGCCTTTCATCCCGGCTCTGTTGATCTACGCTCTCGTAATCAAATTTTGACGGAGTTAAGTTTACTCTGATTTTCGAATGTAACGGATTTAACGCTTGTTCGAATAATAACCGATTCGGACGAGCGAGACGTGTCAATATTGTCCTTTTTGTATCTTTTACAAATTTTCTCAAATTAGGACATCAACTTGTTTTCAGGATCGTGATCTCATCTAACCGATTAGATTAATGTTCCAAAGCGTAATTACATCTAAAATTTCGAGATAAAGCACTTATCGCACTCAAGTGGATAGTCAAGTGTGAAATATTTAATATTAATACCATATGCACTCACCTGGACGGTAGTCAGATTGGTCCAGATAGACACGTTATTCGAGGTTACTTCTTTGCACGAGTGTCGATAACTACGTGCGTCAGAATCGAGATGCGTGTTTACGTTTCCGTTCAGCCGGCGTCACGCTGTCTGCCAATTTCATTCGCACACCACTCGTCACAACTCATATATCCACGATTTTCTGTGAATCGTCCAACAATCGAACATCAATTCCGAAACTCCCTTATTTATCGGTTTGACACGAGAAGAATTCGAGGGTATAGCTTCGATCTTGCCTGCCTCCTTCCTTTTATCACTGTGATCTTCTGGGCGATTCGATGTTCGCTTTTGGTGCATGGTACACAGTCAACACCGATCGTCGGTAACTGCATTAATTTCCACGGTGATTCGACAAAACGAAGACATAATTACTCGTCTCTATGATAGTTAGAAGATAGTATTTATAAAGGAATATGCTTGAGATATCGTACACGTAACGAGTGACAGCAAACTGATCCGGCATAAACACCGGCACGGTTTACACAAACGGACGAATCGCGCAAACTCGCGGAACCTTGAGGAGGGACGCGAGGCACGGGGTGTCTCGAAGGATTATCGATGTCTCGGTTTATACAATATTCATTAGACACCAATCGCTGTTTTATTGCAGTTATTGATATATTTTATGTGTACCGGGTGTCCCATCTCACTTGGCAACTTTCACTATTTTGCAATTCTAATTTTTACGGAGTCAGAGTTTCGTAATTTAATAGTTGATTTCAATATTTCAACATGTGAGAGTTTAAAAGTCATATTGTAATAATTTTGGGCTGGAATTTTAAAAGTGAAGCTTTTCAGTTCACAAAATTAAAAATGGTTGAAGTCTCAAAGTTTTATTGAATCTCAAAATTCAAACATTTCGAAGTTACAAACTCCTAAAGTTGCAGATTCGCAAATCCCCACAGCCTTAAAGTTCAAAAGTCTCAAAGACCGCAAGTTCCAAAGTTCAAACACCTCAAAGTCCCAAAATCTCACAGCCCCAAACTTAAACCACTAAAAAATCATAAATTCGTAAAGTTCTAAAATATCAAAGTCCCACATCCTAAAATATAAAGTCTCCAAAGTTAAAAATTATAATCTCCAAAGTTCGAAACTATAATCTTAAAAATGACGATCCAAGATGGCCGCCAATAACTTCTCCCACTAACCATAATTCCGTCCTAAGATAAATATACAGCTAAATATGCCATAAAATACATATATGCAATATCAAGTAAAACATTTTTCTTGATTAAAATATCAAATTATAAATGTGCATATTTTGTAAATTTTTCTTTTTCAGATGTGCATGGAAATCGAGCGCAATGTGCAAGAAGCGAAAAGAGAACGTTGCAGAACAATACAATATGGAAACTGTATAAAATGTGAATTAATATTCTGTATTGTTTATTTGGTATTCATTTATGCGACGAAATAGTAAGCAGCGAATTATTGTAAGGTACAATAAGCAAGGAATTGTAAATACTGTTTAATATTGTTGTTCGTTGCATATTGTTAAAATACGGTTTGTAAGCTTTATTAAATAAAATAAATACAGTATTGGAAATATTCAAATGTGGTTGATTTAGTACCATTCTTCCGCTAGGTGACTACAGTGCCCTCAGTGACCTCAGCTTCCATGAGATTTTGGCGGGATATTTAAATGAGATTTATTCAATGTAGGAATTGTCAATGAACCTAAGATTATTTATTTCGTGTTTTGATAATAGGATATTATTCTCTTTCCGAAAAGGGATAAAAGTGAGTTATTCAGTCGTAGAAAGCAATTTTCTGGTTAGTTAGCTTTATCGTTATCTGTCAGATGGCGGCAGTGACTCTGTTTTCAAAGCGCGCGAACTCATACGAAGTTCAAATACATGAAAATGAAGTTCGTTCAAAACTTTCTGAATTATTAATATTATTCTAACTAAGTTTGTCTCAGACATGATTCTATAAATGTATTTGAGTATAAAAGATGTCCTGCAGTGAAGACATCAAATTTCCAAAAAAAATTAATTTTAAAATTCGAATAAAATAAACCACTCGTAAAATCACTTTGTATCCACAACTACTATATTATATGTATATCAAAACTATTTTATATCAAATCTGAAGACCGGAAAGAAGTAACACAATCAGAAAGTCGTTTTATCGTTTATTTTATATCGCAACATAAAATTTGTACAAATAATAATTCGTAATAATATCGTAACTATAATGGACGATAATTGATATATATGTATGTGTGTCGATCGATATATATCAATTTCAGATTTGCACGCGACACGCGCATGGCCCGTGGCGTATAAACGCGTCGCGACGCTTCGAGCGTCGTTTTCGCGCGTACACGTGCGCCACACGCAAACAATCACTCCAACCGACGTTCAGTAAAACAGAGACGCGTTCGATATCGCAGAATATTCGCGTCGTGCGCGCGTTTTATTTCTCGCGAATGATTATGTTTGGTCGGTCGGTTTGTCGTTGAAAGAACAAAAACGGAAGAACGGAGATGTACCATCGTTTCCGGAGACGACGTGTCCTCGTCCAGTATCCGTTTCGATCGACTTTCGATTAACTGTCCACTCCGTTTAGTTAACTGTTTAAGGGATTATATCAATTTGATCAATTCAAAAAATACTTTGCAATCATCTTTTAACAGCATTCAAATTTTCCCGCTCTTCGCGCCATCTTTCTTTTCTATAGCTGCAATACCATAATTAAGAATGGTATAAATTATTAAATTTAGCGCTTTATTTTGTTGTTTTAAGTAATTATTATGATCTTGAAGGAACTGAAAATTGTACAGATGCATAGACGTACAGTTTTTTATGCATTTGAGTGAATTAATTTGAAAATTTCGATGGCTGTCATAGTTATAAGTACGTTGAATGAAAATATCTATGTACCGTTGCTATACATTATTGTATATTGTACACTATCTTTGTATATACCTTCACAAAGGTATATCTGCACTAGTTTTACTAAGAAAAAAGTTCTTGAAGTATTTCGCGAACTGATCAAGACGATCCCTTAAACAAAGATGCGCAAACGAATAAGAATAATAAAAAGAAAAGAGTTAAGCAGAATATAAAAACTGATGTAACAACAGCGAATAAAGGAGACACCGTCCCGCGGTCGAAACAAAAGGTCGCCCGTTCTCCCGATTGATAAAAAAGAAATCATCTTCTCGTCGAAGAAATGAGATCACAAGTCGAAAGGAACGAACGCGTACGATCCGGCTGGTCCTTTTTCTTTCTCTGCTTCTCCTCTAGCGAATATTTTTTTTTATATATATATATTTATATAAGTCTACACGAATGAAACACGATTCGACGAACGACGGCAGTGCCGCGCGTTGGCTGAGCGGTACAAAAATAAGAACTTCAACGAAGGTCGCTACGTTTATGCGAGATTCCTAAACGCGCCGCGTTAATAATACTACAAAACTAAAGGACGCACGGTAGATGCGCGAGCCAAGAAATATCCTTTTACGTTAAAAGCGTAGCTATCGTTAGTTCCGGTTGATCAACGCGTAATCACGGGATTTGCGTTCGCTGCGACTCCATTACTGCCATGGTTCTCAAACTTTCTCACCCCTTCACAAGAAATAAAACTCTTAAAAATTTACCTTTTATAAAAATAAAAATTAAATAACAATTGTACTAGCTATTTTATATATAAACATAAAGGTTTAAACTAGGACCTAAAAATAAATTTTGCCACCTACATCGAATCAGTTCGACACCCAAAGATCTAAGTAATTCGATTCTAACGTTCGATGTCATTTCCAGGGAAATATATAATTCAACCAGTCTGAGAACCACAACAGTTCGAAGGGTGTCATCGACAGTGAACGAAAAGTGGGACCTGAAGCACACCGGGTTGCGGGTCCTTCTCCTCTCGTCGTAACGCGTCGAACGAAAAGAGAAGGAGCTCATCGAATTCCCTGGAGTTCCTCAGGCCCCAATCCGTGACCGCGTTCAAACTCGTTAAGTACTGATACGTTTACCGTTATTTACAACAGATGAACGCTCGAAAGTCCCACAGCCAAATCTCAACATGCCATTACTCGACCAAGAACCTCGTCTTACCTGCGGTGTACTTTACATTCAGTTTGAACCAATACATTAGACAAATGATGTTACAATTTATCACAGCTATTTTAACGTTCCTGCTCTGTGTCGTAAGACAAGAACGATTCTCGGTCTTTGCATGACCCGTGGCGGCCATGTTACTCTCGAACGACTTATTGCTTACATTTCTAACAAGCAGAACTCCCGAGTATGCTCTCAAATGTTTAACGAGGTTTTGCACGTTGATCGATTGTGTCACTACGAATTTCGGAGGTAGATTTTATGGCGTACATTGGGTCTTTAGTTTGAAAGATTGGTTAAGTTTTAGGAAGCAGCGATAGAAACGGCACAAGTAGAAGTTTCACCTAATTTCTCAGTCGCTATTTCTTGGATTAGGACAACGTTAGACTAGGACAAAGCTCCAGTTAAACTCCAGTGATAGCAATTTAGAAGAGCTATAAAAAATATAAAGAAAGTTATGATTCTAAGCAGAAATGATGACCGTGCATGATGGATAAATATCTTCTAAGCTAATTTAGAAAATGACGTATGGCTTCACATATGGCCACGTAGGGTAGAATAGTAACAAAAGCAATCGTCGCGCAAAAGCTCATTAAAATTTGAAGATCCTCGGAGAGTTCCCCTCGCGATCGCGCCTCGGGCGCAGTGGGTTTATGGTACATGTACAGAAGAGGGTGTTCCCGGGTCGCGAGTCCGGGATCACAATGGGATCGCTCGTCGAGATTCGACGGCATCGTCCACGATATAAAAGTACAAAATGCGTGACGGGTCGTAGCTGGAACGCGAACCAGATTCAACGGGGCAAACTCGTGGCACGCGTTCAAGCTACGACGCTTCACGTGCGCGGTTTTATCTCTCGTTCTCGAAGTTATGGCCTCTTATGGCATCGCGTCAGCCTTTATGCGAGATTCATCAAGACTCGATCGTCCATCTTCGTCGCGAGTTACTTACAGGCTACCGTTAAATATAATACACATCGAACGATAATATCGGTCGGCGATAAACGAGTCGACTTCTTTTGTCGGCCAACGAATTCAACCGCTGCCTTGTACGTCTCCTTTCACAATTGTTCCGACAAAATGATCACTCGGAGCGTTTGGATCCCGTCGTTGTCTGCGAGTTCGTCCGCCCTTTCTGAGGATTCCCCGTCTTTCAGCGGGTTGCTCGTCGATCCGTGCTCGCAGCCCTCCGCCTCGGCCCTCTCTTCCTCCGGCAGGCAATCACCGACGTTTCCCTCCTCTTTCCCGCCCTTCTCGTTCTCCCGCATCGTCGACGACACCGTCGTCGTGGATGTGGTCGCGGTGGTCGTGGTGGCTCTAGTCGAAGGGAGACCTTCGCAGCCGGGGAACATTGTCGGCGATCGAACCGCGAAGGGGAAATTACAACACGTCTCCGAGTACCGCGCGACGCTTTCTAACGCGTTGTTCCTCTCGTTCCTCGTCAGGGCGAACTGCGACAACCGCCCCAAACAACGTCCCCTGGACTCGCAACTTTCCTGAAACGGAAACGACGAACCGTACTCCAAATTCGAGGACTCGATCCCGTCCAGATGACGCTCGTAAGCGTTCAGCGTCGCAACGCCATGATCGTTGTATCGCGATTCGAAGGTCGCCAACTGCAAGTGTCTCCCGCAGGAGTCCAACGGGGAGCCGACTCTTTCCTGTCCAAGCATCGACGTCGCGGGGTCAACGAAGTTGGGTGATCCCGGCACGACGTTCGCGCGACTGACCTGTCCTGGGACCTCCGGCACAGGGTCCAGTTGACCGACGCACTCGAATCTTCGTGGAGACACCATTCCCGAAGCGGCGGAGAGGAAACGCGGTGATCGCAAGCCGCTTCTTAAACCGGGCGTCTCCGACTCCGTGATTCCCAGCAATCCGGACTTGTCGATGCGTCGAACCGACGGTGACGCTCCGTCGGGATCGTCGTAGGACCTCGCGAGGGGCTGAGAGCGCCGGTACATATCGCCGGCGAACGGAAGCGAGTTAGCGTACGTCTCCCGATAGGAGAAGCGTACCGGGGGAGGGTAAGTCGGAGCGGTGGGATTTTCGGCGATGGTTATCGTCATCACAGCCGGCGTAGACGTGCACGTGACGACGGCGGACGTTTTGGACGTCGGTGGGGCATTGACGATCGTGTTCCACGCCGACGTGGATATCTGCGGAGGCGGCGGCGGCGGAGGAGGCGGCGGTGAAGACGATTCCACGGGGTTCTCGATCACTATCTCCATCCTGTGGCGGAGAGGATCGCGTGAATGGTCCACCGGGTGATAAGAACCGGTGGGAGCCTCCTGCTATAGCCAGGTGGTGCGTGTGGTTCCGGCCCGCGAGCCGGTAGGTAGATCTCAAACGATTATCTCGCGGATGATTCTCCGTCCACGGCTGTTCGGGGTCGAGTAGCCCGATTCCAGGCTCTCGTCGTACGACAGGCTGACCTGCTGAGGTGGCTTCGCGTCCTCGTCGTAGTTCTCCTGATAAGGTAGACCGGACACGTCGTACGGCGAATCTGTCGGACAAACAACGAACAAGAGTCTGTAGAGGCTGTGAAAACAAAAGAATGCGGAGGCGAATACGTGCGCTGAGAGCGTGAACGGGATGGAACAGGATGTGCCCAGGGATGGGCTCGAGTTGCAGCAAACATTGTTCGTCAAGTTGAATACTCTGGAGATTTTTCGATCGTATGTATGTCTTTGCGCTCGAAAACGTGGATAAGTATTAACCCTCAAGTACTTTTCAAGTTTATGCGGGACACGAGAGCGATGAAATTTCATTCGTTATCGTTAGACGGATATTTATGCATACATGATACATCCAAGTCTTTGAAGCATGTACCGCTCTGTGATTACATGATTTATGCAGGCTTGGATATGTCGTAAACACATAAACATCCGCAGTCTACTTATCGGGTACCACGATGACGCTACTGAACGTTTTATTAGAAAATATCGACCTCGAGCGATTAATATTTCGAAATAGACAAGTTATTTTAAGAGCCTTGCTTAAATTTGTAAATTATTTTCGTCGTTAAAACGGATAACTAATTATGGAAGGTTATGCAGAAAACTAATTTCGCCGATCGATTCCGAATCTTTATAAATAGTTATACGTAACTCATCTGTTCGTGCTCGCGAGAGAGAAAATTTTATTTCGGTGATCGAAATAAAAGCGATAGAAACCCGGCTGGCCGACGCGACCACTGGAATTTATTCGTTATTTACGAATAATTCGGAAGACAAATGAAAGATAACGAATGCGTTCGATTTATTCGTTATTCGCGAATAATATTGTTTGCGTGAAAAACAGAAAAAGGTATTTGCCAAATGTACATATAAATTTACATCCCCGCGATGATTCCCTTCGTACCTATCCATATTTATATAGATTTATCATTTCCACTACGCATCGACAAGTTTTCTCGTTTCGTTGAAAATACAGGTGGAGAGTTAACCTGCTTATAAGATCAAGCAAAAATTTACCGATGACAGCGCGACGCGTGTTTAATCAGCATTATTTTGTGCAACGTTTCACCGATGATATAAGTTACCATAATTCACACGTTTCACGTGTGCAAATTAAAAAGGAAGAAGCGTAATAAATTTACTGGTATTAAGAGATAAAGTAAAATGTTGGAAAAGTATTTACAAGTAAGGTATTATTCGTGTTCCATCTTTGGCAGATCGACCCTACGTCCAACGATGAGCATTCAATTCTATCTGTCGCAAGTTCCTGAGCAATTTAGTTATACGGAAGTTCGCGAAATCGCCCGGAGTCCCGTTATTCGAATCGAAAAATGTTTCGAGGTGTTTCCGACGTCTTGACAGCTTTAATAGCCAACGGGAACGAATTTAAGGCACTTTGAGCATTTCGAAACGTCCCCCGCCCAGCTACACAGAATATTAGAAGTTGGCCGCTGATCAGAAACGTTATTTTCCTTCGACGGAACACAATGTTCTGAATTACGTTCTTTCAACTTTCCAAGTAGGTGTAGAAACTTCTCAAGAATAAAGTATGTTAACGCTTAAACGGCTGATCTTTCAAAGCGTTATTTGCCTTCAATGATCGATAGCGCTTCGTGAAAAGCGCCAAGTCTTTAAAACTTTCTTTTACATTTCGCAACTTTTCCGTTTTGTTAATTCTTTGTAAACGAATCCTACAAGATGGCATCTTTACAAGTGGATAAACCTTATTACACGATTCAGGGATTAAATTCTGTACAAACTTTTAAACGCATATATCTTGATATTTTCCTGTATTAACAACCGATGTTCGGACATATTTTATTTAGAAATAAAATTTTCAAGAAATAGAATTGGTAAGAGAATACTAAAGAATACTACTCACCGACGTGTTTTTGAGACTTTACGACAGTGGCGAATGGTTCGGAGCAAAACTGCTGTCGACTTAGATTATGGCTTTCCCGGTAATCCTCCCTCTGTGGGAGGTAATGAGGGTGGGTCGGGTAATCCGACTCGGTGGTTGCGTAGCCAGCCAGATCGTAAGGTTGGCCAACACCGTTCGCGGCTGCTGACTTCATCTGCCAGATAGAGTCTTGCGAGTTAACCGAGCCTCCGTTATTGGAGTTCGAGTAACTGTTGTCCATGTAACCCATGTTGACGCCTGTCAGAACACGAATAAAGCAATTGCAATTTACTTGGCGAACAATGAGCGGTTATATCTCCGTTCCGACACGAAAATTGCCATCGCGAAGATTTGAATTTATAAGAAACCGTTTCTGCGCACCCTGCGAATTTCAATCGGATATACTTTATCGATCGTAAAATAGATTGGCAAATAAATTCGTGATCTTCAGCTGCAATTTTATTTCGGAATCAAAATATGGTAAAAAGATGTTTCAAAGTTTATTATTGCACCCGTTTAAACGAATATTTTGCAAAATCAATTAATTACAGCTTACACAAGGAAACCGTAAAAATTATGTTGCTTAAGCACCGCAGTTTTTCGAGGCGGTAATTATTAACTCGTCAAAAGATCTTTCCGTTAATGGCAGAAAATAATCGGATCCAAACGTTTTATCTAATTAAAGATTGCAGGTAAGAAAAGCACGTAAATTAAAAAGAAATTATCGCAGTTTACGGAATGGCATAATAAAAGAACGGTCAATACGAATGTACACTGTACAAGGTGACTAACGCAACCGTAAGGAAGGAATGGTAAATTGAAATTGCAGTTTACA
Organism: Megachile leachella; assembly: GCA_963576845.1. NCBI lineage: Eukaryota > Metazoa > Arthropoda > Insecta > Hymenoptera > Megachilidae > Megachile > Megachile leachella. Next base: position 12,960,909 of record OY756255.1, read on the forward strand.
GGGGGTGAATCGTTACCGTCGTTACGGGAAAGATACGATCACGGAATACGCTAGAGCTCGTTAGACCATTTTACTTTTTTCAATACATTTTTGCCATCTTCAACCGAAAGGAGATACGAGGGAGTAAAACGCGGCCGGTATAAATATCCCGACCTCGACCATTCGCGAGGCCACTATCACGGGAATTACTATCGCAAAAAGCTTCATTACCATTGATATTGTGGTTCGGTTGATGGTAACCGTATCCAGGTTGCGAGTACGCCGGTGTTTTCGAGTCCTCCATGGCCAGAGCGTGGTCCAAACTGTGTTCGAGGGCTTTGTTCTCCGCGTAGTAAGGCGGAGGTGCTTGGCTCTGTTGACCGTTTCCGGCGACGAGGCTCGGTCGAACTCTGAATGGACAAAAGAACATCCCGTTCCGTGAACCGTTTAATTGGAACCTCTACAGGTCTGTCTCAAGAGGAACTTACGCGTTCGAGTCCATCTCGTAATCCTTGGCCTTGGTGGCGTGTTTTCGACGACATCGACAAAAGAGCAACAGAAGCGCGGCGAACAGCAAGAAGACGGCTCCGCTGACCACCAGAGCGATCAAGGTGGGCGTTGCGAGGGCGCCCGCTTGGGCGATGTAGGATGGGCCGACTAACACGGGCAGAAAATCGTTGAACGTCTACGCAAATCGGCAACCGCGTGTAACCGGAGATACTCACTTTTAGCCTTGGCGTAATCGCCGCACTTTTGTCGGTCCGCCTTCAGACACAGCCTGACCCTGATCTCGGGCTCGCCCTCGAGTGCCTCCAGGTCGTCCAGGACGCCCTCCCGCTGCGTGGGAGCGCTGCCGAGTACTTCGAGTGGCCACTCGTCGAGGATCCTCCACAAGGACTCGTCGGTGGAGGAGGGTGGTCCGTCGAACTTTTCGATCGAGGCGACCAGCGAGAGACAAGTGGCGCCGACGCTGATGGCCAGCATGCCGCTCTCGGGGTCGTAGCTTGCCCTCAACGGCGCCGGGATCTTAGCGACAGCCGTGGTGGCGGTCACCTCGTCCGAATAATTTGAAGGGCTGTTCGTGTTGTACGCTTTCACTCTAAACGTGTAGGTCTGGTGTTGTTCGAGATTGGTGACGTTGCAGGGGTTGGACCGACGGCAGTCTAACTCCAGCCACTTGTCAGGAGGTGGTCTGGGCACGGCGCAGTCTGGAGCTACGATCTCGTCGCCTCCGGGTACTCGTCGGTAAAAGACAAAGTACTTGGTGATGGGCAGCCCGCCGTCGAAACCGAGTTCCCACAGCAGAGCCACGTGCGTTGGACCCACGTCCATCGCGGTGATGTTGATGGGTCTTTCTGGAGCGCCTTTAGGTTGCAGCCTGATGGTCGATGTGATGCTGCCTTGAGCGTTGGCTGCTCTGCAGCTGTAGTCACCGTAGTCCTGCTCGCGAATGTTCGTTATCCTCAGCACGGAGGTGTACACGTCGTAGTTGTCGCTGCTCGTGGAGATCTCGTAATGGCCGTCGCTAGAGGAACCTTGGAGACTCGCGGCGTTCGTACCGAAACTCCATTGAAATTCGGGCTTGGGCCACGCTTGAACTTTGCAGACTACCTCGGCGGTTTCCCTTAGATTGTACGCGACCTTTCCGTGCTGGTGCAACGCGATCGGCTCGTGTTCCACCTTCAGCATCATCGTCGACTCGACCTTTTTCACCTCGTTAACGAACACGCAGGTATACTTGCCGCGATCGCTCGCCACGATCTCGTCGGTCTGCGGTCTCGCGTGACCCAGGAAGCTTAGAGTTGAGTTTACGGTGATAACGTTACCGTGTCCCTCGGAGGCACTGGTCGTCACTTTGTACAGTCTTTCGTCGGCGGTGAGCTCTTGATCGTCCTTCAACCATCTCACGCTGGGTCGCGGTTTACCCTGCGCCACGCAGGACACTTGAAACGAGGACTCGCCGACCCTGCGAATCAAATTTCTTTTTTATCGTCTCCGTAAAGACAGAAGGACTTTTTGGAAATCGAATCGTTTGGATGATCCAATAAGTTCTGCTAGCTCATATTTTAGCGGGAACCACCCTGCTCCCAACCTAGTTACGCCAATGAACTTATTGGATAATGTAAGACATTCTTGAAAAGTTTTTTAATAGCCCGTTATTAGCTCCGTTCCGTTGAAACAAAGATCTGACGTTTAATTTCACAATGGTTAATACGAAGAAACGTTTCGAAAAGTAAACTGAATGCCCCCGATGGAACGAACGCCAGAGTATAAATCCGTATTTTTAACGGCAAAAGAGATAATTAAATATTCTGTTTCTGGTCGACCATTCTCCATTAAACCCCCGTTATCCGGCATAATTACGAAGTACGTCGCGAGACATACGAAGATGAATTTCATGCAAATGCAAAAGTAAGTAGCGGGAAAGATCTATACCGACGAGTCCTCTCTGTTCCTTGAATCGGAATCGTAAACGTTAACATTGATGCTGCCTTAATTACTGTACCCATTTAATGTACTCGCAATATCGCGAAGCGATTAAAAACTTTCCCGTCTTTTTAAAGTATAAAGGTCTTTAACGTTGGCCGGCTTTAATACGTGGCTTAAAGTACACTGACCCAATTTCCCGTCGACCTACTAATAACGCGGCGCGTTATGGAGAAATGCTTTTAATTAGCATCTAAACTTTTATCTACCATACTGTAATACCGAAAGAAACCCAACGGATACTTACTTCCTAGTAACGTGTGGCTGCAACTTCGTAAGTATCTTGGGTGGTTGATGCACGGTCAGATTAACGGAAGCAGGCTCTCCGTTGCCGATCTCGTTGGTAGCATGGCACTTGTAAGTACCCTCGCTGCCCAGGTGCACCGAGTCGATCTCGTATCTGGGTCCGGTGTTTTCCGAGGGCATCGATATGATCCCAGACTCTCCTTCTTTCCACCACTTGTACCGAGGCTCCGGGTATCCGGCCGGGCTGGCCATGCAGGTCAAAATAACCCTGGATCCCTCCACAGCTACAGGCGAGTCCGGCGTGACCCTAGCTGGACCAGGTTTGTGTCGCACCCGAACGGTCAACCTCGCCGTCGCCGAGTAATTCCTTCTCTCGCCACCGGAGGGATATATCGTGTTCACCGCTCGACAGGTGTAATTTCCGGCGTGATCGGCGGTGACGCGACTCAGTCGTAAAATGGAGCCCAGTTGTCGGAAGTCCGGCCGGCCATCGCGCAGCCATTCGATCACGGTCGGCGGAGGATTCGCGGTCACGTTGCAATGCACCGTGACTGTGTCCTCCACTTCCGCGATCCTCAAGGAGTCGCCTTCTATCGAGACTGTCGGTGGATACAGTACGTCCAATATCAAGGAACTCTCTCCTCTCTTTCCTAGCCCGTTGTCCGCCTGGCAGGTGTATTTACCCGCGTCTTGAACGGTGACCCTACGAATGATGTGCTCGAAGGTGGTCGCCACGAAGCTGCCGTCCCTCCACCATCTTATCATGCCTACAGTAGGCTTCGAATCGACCCGACACTCCAGGTTCGCTGTTCCGTTCACCTCGACCTTCAAAGGGTTCTCCGGTCCGACGCTGACTCGAGGAAAATAGTTCACGTCGAGGGTCACCGTGGCGTTCAGAGTTTCACCCTCTCGCATCGCTCGGTTCCTCACGACGCATCGGAACGTCGCTTTGTCGTCCTCCTTCTTTGGCTCCACCAGCAAAGTCCTGCCGGAGTGGAGGATGCTGGTCTCGTTGCCCCGGTACCATCTCACTTCCGGCTCCGGGCTACCGCCGTTCGTGTCGCACTGCAACTCTAACTTCTGGCCCTCGGTGGCCGACGCCGAAGTTGGCGAGATAGTCGGTGGCCCTGGGGCTCGCAGCACCGTCAGCGTGATGAACTTCCGGTGCAAGTCGTATCCGGTGCCGCTGGCCTTCACTCGGCACTCGTATTTCCCGTTGTCCCTCTCGTACGAGACGTTACGTATCTGGAGGTCGTACCTGCCCTCCTCCAGGTTCATGAACACTTTGTACTGCGGCGACAGGGCCAGGTTGTCGATCGCCGCGTTGTCGTGGTTGTTGTTCGTGTGCGTCAACCAGAAACACGTGACGTTTTCTCGAGGCGGGGAGAACCGACACTGCAGCTGCACCGTCGACCCTTCGTGCGTGTCCATCTGCGTCTCCTCCACGCGCCCCTGTGCCGCTGCTGAAATAACCGAACAAACTCGTTAGAACCATGACTACCTTAACATATCGATAGTATCGCTAAGACGAACTGCGAATTATCAACTTATAGAGGAAGTGATATAGAATTAACTTGTTAAATTTTTGAAGACTTGAATTTACATCTAAAATGTTTGATATAGAAAATTTGAATGCTGGAAATTACTAGAGCAAAAGGGTGCTCTTAAATGACCTAAAAGCGCACAAATTCATACTTGTTACGAAAAGTAAAAAATCATCGCAAATTAACACGTACTTGGAGCACTTTCGCTAAAACCACTTTTTTGTCGATTTTCACGAACCAAATACGAAGCCGTAGATTTTCGCTAGCGTATCCAGTTTCAGGGAAATTTGATTGCGAAGAAAATGCGGAATTTCAACCGTGGAAATGTACTGTACTCAAAAAGTATGTCAACATGGCGTTAAATATGTATTACGTGTGTTTAAACGAGGATAAATGTGCAAATAACAGGGAAAATCCGTCGATGTTTGCGGGCATTTTTCAATTTATTTTAAAAACTAAAGCCGTGGGAGATAATCTAATTGCGTCACGTGACGGGCACACATTTTTTCGGGAACGCATCAAAGAAAGTGGTTCGTTTATATTTTCAATTTAAAAATGAAATAGTTTGGCAAAACGCCGCGACGGAAACGGTTCTCAACCACGGCGTCCGTTTTATGGCGTTCCTGTTATGGTTGCCTCGAGTTACGACATGCGGCAGCACCGTCGACGCAGAGAACCATCGTTTCACGTTTTGTCAAACTATTTAGTTTTTTGATTGAAAATAAAAACCGACCAACAGATTTCTTTGATGCTTGTCGTAGGAAAAATGTTTGCTCTATCACGCGGCGTAATTAGATCCTCTTCCTCAGCGGTGGTTTTTAAAACAAATTGAAAAATATCTCCGGAAATTGGTGCATCATTTGTTTACCGACGTTCCGGACGATGCATGGTGTTTGCTCAGAGATGAATCGACACATTTTCAATTCCGACATTGTACAAACATATTTAAATGATTTTAATGACATAATAACTGTACGGGAGGAAGTTCGCAGAATCGTTCTGCGTTAAACGCGATCGTGTAATCGTTGCAGTTCTAAATATTTGTATAGCTGAAATTGAATGCGCCGGGAACTGCGAAAGTCGGGAGTTGGGATATTGTGAAATAGGGAAATTGGGGATTTGATGAGTTTGGGAAATCGGTATACTTCGGAATTGGGGGCAATGTTTCGGAATGGAGAAACAGGGGAATTGAAAGGTTGGGGTTTAGGAAATTTGGGATTTGGGGGTTGGAATTTTGGGATGGGGGATGTTTGGAGATGGTTTGAGATTCAGGACATTTGGGAATTAGGATTTTTGGAGAATAGATAATTTGGGAATTGGATAATGTAAGAATTGGACAACGTGAAAATTGAACAATGTGAGAATTGGACAATGTAGGAATTGAAACATTTGAGAATTAGCTCCTTTGGAAAATAGAAAAATTGGGAACTGGACAATGTAAAAATTGGATAATGTTATAATTGGACAAAGTGAGAATTGGACAATGTTATAATTGGACAAAGTGAGAATTGGACAATGTAAGAATTGGACAATGTAAGAATTGGACAATGTAAGAATTGGACAATGTGGGAATTGGACAATATGGCAACTGGAACATTTGAGAATTAGGACCTTTGGAAAATAGAAAAATTGGGATCTGGACAATTTGGAATTAGGACAATGTGAGAATTGGACAATGTGGGAATTGGAACATTTGAGAATAAGAACTTTTGGAAATTAGAAAAATTGAGAAATGGACAATTTGGGAATCGGACAATTTGCAAATTAGAACTTATGGAAATTGGGATATTTGGAAACTAGAATCCTTGGAAATTAGAAAATTTGAGAATTTGACAATTTGGGAATTGGACAATATGGGAATCGGACAATTTGGTAATTGGAATCTGTAGAAATTGGGACATTTGGGAATTAGAGCCCTTGGAAATTAGAAAATTTGGAAATTAGAACCCTTGGAAATTAGAAAATATGGGAATTCGACAATTTGGAAGTTGGACAATGTGGGAATCGGACAATTTGGTAATTGGAATCTGTGGAAATTGGGACATTTGGGAATTAGAGCCCTTGGAAATTAGAAAATTTGGAAATTAGAACCCTTGGAAATTAGAAAATTTGGAAATTAGAACCCTTGGAAATTAGAAAATTTGGGAATTGGAACCTGTGGAAATTGGAACATTTGGGAATTAGAGTCCTTGGAAATTAGAAAATTTGGAAATTAGCATCCTTGGAAATTAGAACCCTTGGAAATTAGAAAATTTGGGAATTTAACAATGTGAAAATCGAACAATTTGAAAGTCGGAACCCTTGGGAATTAGAAAGTAAAGTAATCAGTAAATTCCGAACCTAGAAAGTTCCGAACCCAAAAAGTTCAGAACATACACAACACGTCCCGCAAAAGAATTAAGCCTTTGAGAAATTAGAAAACATAGAAATCCAAACACGAAAGTCCAAAAAGTCCATTTCTTGGCATCTCCTGCACGTGACCGCAGTGACCACACGAAAGAATCTTTTTGCGAGTTTCAACCGGTATCGAGTCGTGTCCCGCGTTAAAAACGATCGACGTTGCGACGATTCGTCGTCGCTTGTCCCATCATTGGGTCGCGTAACGGTAAAGTCACCGGTTTGACTTCTCACCGATGCGATATCGCGAGTTCCCCTCGTTTGAGCCCCACTCTGGCTCGTTAGTTCGTCGAAGGTATCGTTCCTCTTTCTGTCTAACCGCCTTCTATACTCGACATCTCTTTCTAACCGTCCTCTCTCGCCTTACCTGTACGTACATATATACCGGCTACCCCACACCCCATCTTTTCGCTGCCTATGCACGAGTCTATATTTACGTCTGCTTGTCTCTCTATAAATCCATCCGCGCCGTTCTATCCCTCTTCCTTCGGCCTCCCCCTTCTTACTTAACCATCGACCCATCGTAGTTTACGTTTTCCCCTATATATACCCCTCTTGCTCCAACTTATCGGCTTGTTTACTTTTCGATACCAGCTTTCTTGCTCGCGTGCCATTGAGCCACGTTCGATTTCTTCTATCGTTTTACGAGCACGCTTCTAATTTTCAGAGAATAAGTTTTCGAGAAAGTAACGAACTTCTAAACCATTTAAATGGGACTTTCTAGTTTTCGTCGTAGGCCATCTTTTCATGGCGTCAAGTTGCGTACGCATAGCGAAGCGTACAGTTAATGACGCACCCATAACCGTTCGTGTTTGTATTTATAAGCATTTCTAGCGAGTGTCCCCGTTTCTGAATTTTAGGCAGTGTTCGTAAAAGTGTAATAAAAACCGTAGCAACGATGGGAAGCGTTTTCGCAATTTCTGGAGTAATAAAGTTTATCGTCCGTGAATATCTCGTGTATTCTATATTGCATACGAAGATAAACATAAATAAAGATACTCGTAGAATTTCTCTGAGACTGATTGTGTAGTCTGCACGTGCGAAAAATCGATCGATGAAACGTCGAAATATGTGCGTATGTAACTGAAGGCTTGTATTCATCGGAGCGAAGAGCGAAAAGCGAGGCGTCGTTAGCGTTAACGCCTCGTTCGTACGGAGACACCTGTGGCAGGCAGCTACGTCACGAGACCTAATACCGTCACAAGCGTAGTTTGGTATTTCCCGAATGGGAAGCTGCTACGAGACGACCTGCTCTGCATACCCGACGAATTTACGACGCTTCTAAGTTAAGTGCCATCGGTTTCTCCTTTGGAGCGATAAAATAGCATAACGCCGTGGTGCTCGTTAGTTTATCAGCTACCGTAGCGTCTGAACGACCATATTGAAATCGCGGGATAACCATTGGCCGAGCGAAAGGAGGCCTCTTACCGTTGCGCGGGAACGGAACGGGTTTTTAAAACGCGTTACGGCTTCGGACATCTTTGCCTTTTGCGGGTAAACAAACATCTCTTTTTCCTTTGACGAGTTTTTACGTCGACACAGAATTCTTCCTCATCAAATCTTCGAGGAATATATTTATTTTCGTGCAGTCGCAAACTTTTGCAGAGGAGTGTATGTTAAAAATAGAGAGAGAAGAGGCATTATTCTCGGATATTTTCGTCCGTTTCTGTGTTTGGAGATTGCGTTCATGAAGCATGGCGATTTAACATGTGATGTAATGAGCAGTAATGTATGATAATATACCGCATATCTGACGATATAATGCGTGGCAATATAACAGACAACGTATACAGTGTGAAGTAAAATAATGTGACGATGTAATATGTCATGATACAACGTGGAAACACCAACCTACGATATAACGTGTACTAATATGATACGAGGAGACATGTCGCGTAATAATACAACGCGTGCGGACGCGATGCGTGGTAATATAACGTGTGGCGATGCAACACGTAGCGATTTACTGAGGGAGATAGAATGTATAATACAACTCGTGGAGTTCGTGATACAATGTTGATACAATGCGCGATAATGTGTGGTTACTTCAAGTGTTAATGTTACAGGTGATGACATAATGCAATATAATGCGTGGCGATAGAGAAAGTGGGAAGGATAAAATCTAAGGAAGGATAAAAGATCATGCAACGTGTGGAGATATAGGAAGTGCAAACTGAATGGAGTAAAAAGTGGCGATATAGAGGGTGGCAATATAACGAAAGTCCTTATAGCGTCTAGCTATTAAATTCGTTTGACATACAATGATGACGATATGACGTGTAAACATGTAATATTTGCAATATAACAAGTGGCGATATAGAGGGTGGCAATATAACGAAAGTCTTTATAGCGTCTGACTATTAAATTCGTTTGACATACAATGATGACGATATGACGTGTAGATATGTAATATTTGCAATATAACAAGTGGCGATATAGAGTGTGGCAATATAACGAAAGTCTTTGTAGCGTCTGACTATTAAATTCGTTTAACATATAATAATGATGATATGACGTATAAACATGTGACATTTGCAATATAACAAGTGGCAATATAGAGTGTGGCAATATAACGAAAGTCTTTATAGCGTCTGACTATTAAATTCGTTTGACATACAATGATGACGATATGACATGTAGACATGTAATATTTGCAATATAAAATGTGGCGATATAGAGAGTGGCAATATAACGAAAGTTCTTATAGCGTCTGACTATTAAATTCGTTTGACATACAATGATGACGATATGACGTAATGTAACATTTGCAATATAACACGATGGTGATATTTCTTATGGGTATATAAAGTTTGCAATATAACGCGAGGCAATATAGTGCATTGTCTAACGCGTTTGGTATCAAATACGCGATACATCGCGTGCTATATAATACCTAATTGTATGTTGATTTAACGCGCGGCAATATAACAGATGGAAATACAATAAATGACTATATGTATCATACAGTTATACAATGCATTGAAATATGATAGATGGCAATAAAACGCGAAGTAATTGAATATACAGTTTTACAATGCATTATGATATGATGGCAATAAAACGCGAGGTAATTAAACATACAGTTATACAACGTATAGCGATATGATAGATGGCAATAAAACACGAGGTAATTGAACGTTCAGTTATACGATGCATTGTGATATGATAGATGGCAATAAAACGCGAGGTAATTGAACATACAGTTATACAATGCATCGTGATATGATAGACGGCAATAAAACGCGAGATAATTGAACATACAGTTATACAATGTATAGTGATATGATACCATAAATGGCAATAAAACGCGAGGTAATTGAACATACAGTTATACGATGCATTGTGATATGATAGATGGCAATAAAACGCGAGGTAATTGAACATACAGTTATACAATGCATTGTAATATGACACCATAAATGGCAATAAAACGCGAGGTAACTGAACATACAGTTATGCAATACACTGTGATATGATACCACAAATGGCAATAAAACGCGAGGTAATTGAACGAATTTGCAATATAACGTATTTCGATGTAACAGAAACGAGTGTTACTACAATATAGTATCGAAACAACCACCTCCAACTAAAATCGCCTGGACCGGATTGGTGGAGCGAAAGGAGGCCTCCTCTTGGCCTCGCGCGGAACGAGTTTGTTAAAAGGACGCGTCTCGCTTGACTCGCTGGAAACTGCGACATACCGACACGGTACGTCGCAACGATCGCACGAAACAAGGACTCCCGTCGAAATTGAAACGTCGACTACACAACCGGAGGAGCGCATTGAAAAACGATCCTGCCGCGATACTCACCGTGATGCAACAGAAGCAGCCACGCAAAGGCGATGATCGCCGTGTTCGGTCGAATCCTATCCATTCTGTCGTTTAAACGAATTCCACGAGAAGTCTGATCGCGTCCGAACAACGAGAGACGCAAATTGCACGGCTCCATTCGAGCAGAAGGACAGAGTTCCGCGTTGGGCCGACTTTCACCGAGAATCGACGACGATGCGCGAGTTTCGCCAGCACGCGGCATCGATCCTATCGATCACGTCGTCGATCACGCCCGCCAACCCACTGAAAACACTGCACGCATCTTTCGATGTTCGTCCCGTCGCACCTATTGCACTGTCACACCTTCTCTCGCCGTTCTTACTCTCTCCCGTATCTATCTGCAACCGAGTCGTCAGCTTCATCGACGTTCCCCGATCGGACTGATCAAAAACTACCTGGAAGGTAGACCCACGCGCGTCGTTCTGCGATTCACTGCCTCCAAAGAATGCTCCATCTCACGGATGTTTGCCGTGCCGATTTCTCAACCGCTCTCAACTCGCACGATCCTCATCGCGAAAGAGCGTTTTACGCGCGGTTTCAAAATGCCACGTTGCAACGGTCCGAAGATACTCCTTTTGTTCCAGCCCGGTTCCACGCACCTTTCGCACGCTTTTATTTCCGTTTTATGTCGACCCTGATGTACTCTCACTTTCCTCTTCTTTTCAAAAGTACCACGTACACATAACCGTAATTGAGCTTACGGAAGGACATTCGTAGGAACTCGAGAGAAAACACTTGCAGATACGTAAACGATCGTGCGTTTAAATTTCCGATAATCCAAAAGTGTAACGCCAACACACTCCACGAGGGTCGCGCGACGACTGAGCTTGGGGTCGCATAGCATCGGTGCTACCCCCCACCGTAGGCTTCCCCTTGTTCGCCGAGTCCCCCACTACGTTCTCGTGCGCGCGTAAGCGCAGCGTACAACCGGTCGCCGATGCACGCTCGTCGTCGCGTCGGTTCGAGGTGTACGACGGCGGTGGTGGTGGCGATGGTAGGTAGAGAAGGTGGCAGCGGCTGGACGGAAGACGAATGCACAACGAGGATGGAGCAAAGTAGCACGGAGAGAAAAAAGAAAGAGCCGAAGATGGAGGGAAACGGTAGGGCATGATGAAGACGACGCCGTTGTAGAAAAGGGTAAAACGGCCGTTGGTTAGAGAAGGTAAAACGCACCGGGAACAGCTTGCCCCCACCGACCTCTGCGGCAGGTGGTTCCTACCGCCGTGGGCTAGGCCCATGGGACTGCCAAACCTTCGCGCGACCGTCTGTCGTTCTGCTTTTTCAAACCTGTTATCGAACCCCCGCACTATTTTTTCAATTTCTGATAAAGACGATCTGAATAGCTGTGCTCGTTAGCGGAGTCGTTAGATAACTTGCAGATAATTGATCTGGACTTATCAAGATCTATTTACATAATCGATTCAAAGCAGAGTTCATTAGTCTACCTCTGGATAATTTTTAACCTTCTGTCTTGTGAATTTATGATCCTGGAAATGTACCTTGAAACTCCTTTTAAAGAAAAATGAGTGCAACTGTGCTCGTCGCTGTACTTCGGTGGGTCTCGCGAACCATTTCCTAGATGAATGATTAGAAGGACCGGTGGTACTTGGAGGTTCGAAGGACATTCGGGTGCAGCAGGTGTCCGTTCTCGAAGGATCGCGCCTTTCCGCTCGATTCACCCCGCTACCTGACTCGAACTTTCGGCCATCTGCTCTTCCCGACCCTGAATTCTCTATTTTTCTAGGAATAAATATATTCTCATCCCACGCGTAGATGAAAGGTGCACGCGGCCACGGGCATATGGTTCCCGTGGAAATTCGACATTTCCCACCCCCGTACTATGATCTCTAACCGTGAGAGATCGAGGTTAGAGAGGGACGAAATGAAATCGAAGCCGGGTCTCGAGGACAGCACCACTGAAGCTCGACTTTGCTAGGTGAACGTTCATAACTGAAACGGTTCGCCGATCAGTCTGGGTATTTTAAAAAAGCGGATACAAGATTACAGAACTTTCCTCGACGGTGCTTAAAGTTCAAAGCGAGACATCTTCAACGTTTCTTTACAAATCCAGTAATACGGATGGGACATTTATTTTGGAGTCAAGGAGCGGTCCATTAGATGATGCACATGTATGCACTATGCGCGTCTGGTAAGTTGACAGATGGACCAATAGGTTATGCATTGCTTCCAATTGCCAATTTATCAGACGTCAGACATGCCTTGTAGCCTACATGTACATTCATATATAGACTGTCATACAGTACACAGTACATCAGTACATGTACTGATATGCATTCATTAATACCTACGTACATTCGTACACATTTATATGCATGTGTATATTCATATGTGTGTGTGTATATTTATTGTATACGTCTACGTATGTTCATTCATCTATGTATACATTCATATGTGCATACATGCATGCATCCATATATTCATATATCTATGCATACATGTATACATTCATATATACATACGTTCATATGTGTATACATACATGCATCCATATATTCATATATCTATGTATACATGTATACATTCATATATACGTACGTTCATATGTGTATACATGCATGTATCCATATATTCATACATCTATGCATACATCTATACATTCATATATACATACGTACATATATACATGCATGCATCCATATATTCATACATCTATGCATACATCTATACATTCATATATACATACGTACATATTACATGCATGCATCCATATATTCATACATCTATGCACACATGTATGCATACATACATTCATTCATACATACATGTATACATACGTGTATATATACATACATACATACATACATACATACATATGTACATACATACATACATACATACATACATACATACACACATACATACACACACACATGCCTACATTCAGATGTACATACGTACATACATACATATGTGCATGCATGCATAATGTATTGCATACATTCATATACATATACATACACACATGTGTACATACATAGACATTTTGAGAGAGAGTTTCATTATATTTGGATAGGGAACTAGGATGAAGATGTGCAAACAAAAAAGATGGAATTTTGACCGTTTTGAATGGAGTCCCTAATAATACTTTTTGTAGAATGGTCGTTGAAGTAAAAATCGAAGCGATCACGATTGGCTAGACGACGGGACGAGGTCCGCGAATGGAACGCGTCGAAAATGTGCTTAATTAAACGGTAACGATTCCCGTTCGCGGACCGTTAACGAACCTTCCGTCCCGCGACCCGTGGAAAACGGTCAGCGGGATAAGCCCCGACAGAATCGTCGAAATAATTGCGGCCACGATAATTGCGCCCCGATTCGAGCGTGATTCGCGTCCTGTCCAGGTGCTCTATAACTTTCGACCTCGAGGATTAAAAAGTGCATGATTGAACCCCGATGTCATCCGGCGGATGCGTCATAAACGGCACAGGAATATCCGTGATTGTCGATTCCTGTGAGGAGATTTGTTGCGCAATCGTTGCCTTTCTATCGTCCTCGTAAAAACCGACTATTTGACACGTTCAATGCCTGGGTAACAGCTGCACTTCCATCGCGATAAAACGACGGTTTTAAAAACATTTTTAACTCCGCTAAATACGTGTTTGTACTCGACGTATCGACACCTATACCTTTCGACTACGCGCGTTTTACGGGTTTTCAGAAAACGTTTCTCTGAAACGCGTCTTATACGCGGTCGAAAGGCGAGTCACGAAATTTCATGAACCCGAAGATCTTAAGGTTGACTTATTTTATGTTATAGGTGCTGAAGTTTCATGAACCCGGTAAGGTTGGTTTATATTCCGAATCCTCGAGTTTCATGAACCTCGAGGTGTTAAGATTGATTTACGCTACGCATTCTGAAGTTCCATGAACCTGAACGTGTTAAGGTCTATATCGCAAATTCCTAAGTTTCATGAACCTCGGAGGCATGACGGCCGATTTGTACCTCAAAGTTTCACCTGAAGGTGTCGAGGTTGCTCCACATTATGAATCTCCAAGGTTCACCTCAAGGTGTCAGAGTTCATTTATATTATAAATCCCAAAGTTTCGAACTCGTTGAGGTCGATTATAAATCTGAAAAGTTTCATGAACGGCATCCTGCATAATTCGCTTAATTCCTCTACCCGGACTGTTCCGGGCAATATAAATCGGCGTTTAATCCTAGCGGATTTAAATAGTGAACTCGTAACGTTGAAGAGGTTCTCTTTCACTGGCAGTCGGAGATTACCGAGGCAAGGTTACAGTGGAAGAAAAAGCAGCCGTGTCGGCGCAGCATCCCGTGGCCGCGTCCAGTCACGCGAACCATTAAAGATGCAAAGGCCCGGAGGCGAGCAGATGGTCCCCGAACGGAGAAACGAGAATCGAGGATCGGAGAAGCAACAGCCTGGACTCGGACCCCGAAAGCGGCCTCTGGGCTCACGGTGCTCGGCAATCACTAGGAAGTGGCAACACTGTTGTACCGCGGTTACGTTCTTACGGTCGTGCCGGTGACCGAGAGCTCCCTTCCCCGAGGCCTGCACACGCTTCTCCTCGAATCTCGCCAGGTATACTTTTCTACGCTTACGTTCGAAGAGTTTGCCCCCTTCTCGTCCCTTCTCGCCTCCTTTCTTTCCGTTCCCTCTTCTTCTCACCCGCGCCTACCTTCGTGACTGCCTTTCGAAGCGACGACGTCCGACAACGTCGCTTCTCGATCTTGCAACGCCGTCGGGCCGTTCGGACAGACCTGGCAACCTTGTGCATCGGGCCCCGATACACATCCATCCACCAACCAATGCCTCGGCTATTTGACTTTCTTACCGTTACCATTCTCGCACGTGCGTTATCGGCGCCAGCCTTTGTTCCATGATCACCCAGTCTCTCTTTCTCCTCGGCGAGGACATTGGCCGAACACGCGCGAACCTCAAACAGTCTAACGCGGTTCGATGACATTGAATTAATCATGAGTTCCCGAATCATCCTCAGCTTGACACTATGATAACGAACGTCTTCCCCGGATAGCGGGGTTTAATCCAAGAGATGGAGCATTTCTGCTTATCCATTCCATAAATTGTGGGCTAAAACACGAGAGCTCTTCAGACGCAACACGCTCGGTTCTTGGAATCCTTATGTTGGAACAGTGTCCGCTCTTCCACGCCTTTGCCGCCATCAAGAATCCATGCTTTCTTTGAAGGGGAATAATAAATTTACCAACAGTTTTATCTAAAGCCTGACTAAATGTGTACACGTTTTGTTGTACCAACGTTTTCTTGATATTAATGCCTATGAAAAAAATCGCATCCATTTTCTAACCACCAGACACAACGCGCGCTTTGTTTCTCCTATACAATGGGATATATTTCGGTCCAAACCGGTCAGACTCCGAATACCTGCGTCCAACCGCTCTCTCTATAGCACCGCGACGCCGGGGACGCAGGGCTAACGTACATTTAGGTATAGCGCGCCTTCTGTTGATTAAAGGGAAAGGCATGCGAGGAACCTTTTACTGTTTGATTTGATTTTGGGAGAAATTAGGTGGAGTCTAGTTTCAACACTCTTGTTATGGTAGATTGGTTTGGGGAATATGAGCAAATATGAGTGGTTAGATTATTAGTTAGAGGTATTGGAGGTATTGGAGGTATAGAGCTATTGGAGGTAGGATTCAGTAGGATAAGATAGCAATTTTAAGGCAGGATACGGTAGTGGTATAATGGAGATGGCGGTGATATAATGCGAAGGAATTCCAAGCGTGGCGATATAACGCGAAGAAATACCACGCATGGGAATATAACGCGAGGGATTCCAAGCGTGGCGATATAACGCGAGGAAATACCACGCGTGGGAATATAACGCGAGGGAATTCCAAGCGTGGCGATATAATGCGAGGGAATACCACGCGTGGCGATATAACGCGAGGGAATTCCAAGCGTGGCGATATAACGCGAGGAAATACCACGCGTGGGAATATAACGCGAGGGAATTCCAAGCGTGGCGATATAACGCGAGGGAATACCACGCGTGGTGATATAACGCGAGGGACTTCCAAGCGTGGCGATATAACGCGAGGGAATACCACGCGTGGCGATATAACGCGAGGGAATTCCAAGCGTGGCGATATAACGCGAGGGAATACCACGCGTGGTGATATAACGCGAGGGACTTCCAAGCGTGGCGATATAACGCGAGGGAATACCACGCGTGGCGATATAACGCGAGGGAATTCCAAGCGTGGCGATATAACGCGCGGGAATACCACGCGTGGCGATATAACGCAAGGGAATTCCAAGCGTGGTGATATAACGCGATGGAATTCCAAGCTTGGCGATATAATGCGAGGGAACACCACGCGTAGCGATATAACGCAAGGTAATACCACGCGTGGCGATATAACGCGTGGCAATATAACGCGTGGTAATATAACGCGTGGCGATATAACGAGTGGTAATATAATGCGTGGTGGTACAACGCAAGGTAATACCACGCCTGGTGAATTAACGCGCTGAAATTTAATGCGTGGTGATACAACGCAAGGTAATACCACGCGTGGTGAATTGACGCGCTGAAATTTAACGCGTAGCGATATAATGCGTAGTAAATTAACGCGCTGAGATTTAACGCATGGCGATATAACGCGAGGTACTGGACCACATTCTGATTTAACGTGCAATAATTTAACGGGTTGAAACCTAACGCGTGATTTGACGCATTTCTATTTGTCGCCTGCTGATTCAACGCTCGATAATGGAACACAATTTAACGCATTGAAACCTTAGCCATAGTTATTTTACACGCAGCCGTCTAATGTATGGTGATCTTATTCCATGGTCATCTAACCTCGTAACAGTACTACTTGCAATGCAACGCATTACAAAACAGCTATAGTCTAATGGCGAGCTTATTGTCATCTTACGATGTTGCAATATACCACATTGCGATATAGTACATGGGCATCATTCCATCCTCATCTAACGATACGATCTAATACCTTGCAATATAATTCGATGCAACACGTTGCGATATTATGATCAAATCATTGTACCAAAGTTGTTCATATGCATCGCCATTTTCCATCGCGCGTAACGTGCTACCTGGAACGAGGCTCAGGCACGTATGCACCCACGCCTCGCCCATGGTGCTCATCCATTCCGTCGCTTTCCCTGCCCCCGCCTTTCGTCGACCTTGGAATTCCTGATTCCCAGGCGTCCCGCGTCCACCGATACGTCGCGGTGCCCGAACAAATACGAGGTTGGTGCTCGATGGACACGCGAGGTCGCGCGTAACACGCGTACCGCTACGGCAATACCGATATTGGGCGTACTCGTTCACGGTACCGTGGGCAAAGCTCGTGTCCCGTTTCGGGACACGGAAAAATATGTGTAACGTCGAGGGGTCAGAGCGTAGAAGGTCGTGAGCGAAACCGCATGGCTCCGTGAACGGAGAAGCAACAAGAGGCCCTTTCATTCGGTGGTCGCCGGATCGGCGACAAAAACACGTCTCTCCGGTCGAGAGAGGTTCAGAGAGCGCTTATCGCGCGGGTAACGTCGAGTGCATTCCTGGAGTCTGTCGTCGTTCACGAGTTTAACGGAGAGAGAAAAAATGGAGCATGGTCGTTTACGAGAAGGAAATAGGCGAAGAAGGTGGAAATAAGGGAGAACACGTGCCTCGTTAAAAACGACCGGATATCGCGATACGTTCGAAGAATAACAGAAGCTGTCCGGAGCGCGCGAATCCTGGTGGCCAGGCCTATATTTGTATGTAGGCGAGCGGCGACCAAGGGAGGCCATCGAGAGGGTCGTCGAGGGCCGAGAGGAGCTGAGCGGCTGGCCGAGCCAGCCAGAACAGACGGAAGGAAGGCGGAAGAGGGGAGAGAAGAGGATGCAAAAGGTCTTGGGTTCAACGTTTCCTAAGAGACGATCGAGGCTAAATTTAACCCTGTTCGCGGCACCGTACAACAGATACGAGAACCGCTTTTCAGACCGAACACCGTCAAAATTCTCCCTTTGATTGGCGTACTCGATCGATGCCTCGATACCGCTGCCGCGGCTACTAGACGCGACAAAAACGAAACCCGGTAGCTGCCGCGCGCCGACACTCGTTTCTTTTCGTTTCTCACAGGGGAAAGAAGGTCGCGTTTCCGGGAAAACGGCTGCTATGTACAGTCAAGAGCAAACGTCGTTTCTCCTACGAATATGTGATGATGACTTCCGCTCCTTTACGAATTTTTATGAACCTCCGCACGAGCTCTAGCGACCACGGAACTAATTTAAGGGGGGACCTTTAGAATCTTAAGATTACCAATTTTTTTTTTTTATAAAATTTTAGTGTAACATTAATATTTTCTTCATATTGTACATTTTTTGCACATGTCCATGACAATACTATCTAACATATGAGTCTAAATGTATGAAATAAATTGAACAAAGTCCTTTTTGTTGCGAAACATTGCAAAAATTTTCAGTAAAATTCAAAGTTTTTCTTTAAACGCCATTTCTTCAATTTTACACATTTTGCATATTGAGGTTCATCTAACTGTGAATGTTAGTCTGAACATTTCGAAATATTTTGCAAAACAGAAAATATTCTGTAATAGGCAATAGTTATAATAAACTAGCATACCTAACCTACCTAACCCATCTAACCACCTAACCAACCTAGCTTACCTAACCCACCTAACCTAACATACCTAACCAACCTAGCTTACCTAACCTAACTTACCTAACACACCTAACTTACCTAACCTAACATACCTAACCAACCTAGCTTACCTAACCTAACATACCTAACCAACCTAGCTTACCTAACCTAACATACCTAACACACCTAACTTACCTAACCTAACATTAGAAACTTGAGTGTTCAGAGATTTTTAAATTTGACAATTTAGTTTATAAAAATATTTATATAGTGTAATAGATATGGAGAGGTTTACCGGAAATTTTAAAAATGCAAAACAAAGGTGTGTATACAAAAAAAATTCACAAATATCAGCCTATTTTCATCTATCTAAAGATATTGCTTCCCTTAAGTCCCACATACGTAAAAGGTGGAAAAGAAGTATCTAACAGTGAAAATAATTTAAATAAAAAATACGAGGTTTCACTGTACTTAAATTTTGTCTCCATGACAACTCGAATGTAGCCCGTTAAATTGGTGGTTTGTTTACGCACGAAAGTTTGTTTTTTGGCAACTATTTGTTCTTCATTGAATTCAACGTTATTTCATTCGAGCAACTCGCAGAAGGTTAAATAATGTTCAACGGAGCTCAACGGTTAGCTCACCGGAGCAAACTTAACCTATAAAACTAAAAATTTCTGGAACTAAACTGAACCTGTAAATGGCGAGTTTCAATTCGCGTTATTTGGACGAATTTGCATGTGCAAATCAAAATTTTGAAGTTTCCGCGTCCCAGTTTGGTTACAGTTAACCGTTCGATATTTTTGGAGCGGCCCTTCCATCACGTTTTAATTGATTAGCCCTGAAAGTTGATTGACCGATCCACCGTTCGAAAACTCGAGCACGAATGTTTTCATCTATAAATATTCGTTGGTAATCGTTCCGATAGAAAAACCATGAAACGTGGTTATTACATATGCAACGGTCTTTAAGCGAGCGCAACAAACGCAAAAGCAGCTGAAAATATTAATAAACTGCGCTAGAGCTGATGTGATAAAAGTAAGAACCCGTATGGTGGAAATTTCAAGCTGAAAAGAAGGAAGCGCCCGGGGCACTTTTCCGCTGGAAACCGCTTGAAAAGGCGAGAACTGACAACAAACGGTACGAAGTCGTATAAAATTAAACATATTCTTCCCAAGAACATCGAGTTTTCGAACAGATTTTTTCGCTCGTAGTTGTCGGACGATGACGAGATTTCCTCGCGAAGGCGTCGTCGAGGATCTCGTTTCGTGCCAGGAACGGCTTATCGGGAAGATGGCGGATAAGGAGGTCCTAGCAATTAAGCGAGTTGTCGAGCAATCAATTTGGAAAATCTGTCGTCTAAAGGAAAATCAAAGTCCCCGTTCGCGCCAAGACACAGCGATAACAGTGTCTTCCAGCCCGAAACGATAAGGGGTCGTATCTGCTTCTCTCGCCTCGTTTATCTTTCCTCGATTGCTTCTTCCAAACGCCCCCGCCATCGTCGTTTCTCACCGTGAGCTTCTGTCGACGCACGATACGTCGGGGCGTCTCGGTGCCCGCACCGTGCAGACGCCCGTCGTTGCGTGAAACAATGTGCTCAGGAAGGAGCGTGGGATACGTACGAGGCTCTACGTAGGTATCACGTGTCCCTGCTGCTGTGTTTCAACGAGCTGAAGAAACGAGTACAGTCTATAGCAAATTTGGATTCCCTAGGAACCTTCAAAGGGAACCTTTGTATGTGCACTTTCGAGGATTTGGGGCATTCGAATTGAGGATTACTTTAGGAAAGGATGACTTGAAGTTTCATTCAAATCTGCGTGGATATTACGAAATCTTAAATTATACACAGTTGGAATATGGCGGTTGTTCGTTGTTGAGGTCATATATGGGGACTTTCGAGGAGGGACACATTTGAGGAAATCTTCAAACTGTTGAAGATGGCTTTAACTTTGACAAGAAAGTTTTATTCCAATCTGAGTAAAGGGATTTTACATAAAATATACGCAGTTGAAATATGGCGGTTATTCACTGTTGAGGAGGGTCATATATGGGGACTTTCGAGGATGGACACATTTGAAGAAATCTTGAAACTGTTGAGGATGGCTTTAACTTTGATAGGAAAGTTCTATTCCAATCTGAATAAAGGGATCTTACATAAAATATACACAGTTGAAATATGGCGGTTATTCACTGTTAAGGAGGGTCATATATGGGGACTTTCGAAGATGGACACATTTAAGGAAATTTTCAAACTGTTGAAGATGACTTCAACTTCGACAAGAAAGTTTTATTCCAATCTAAATAAAAGAATCTTACGATTAGACAAATTATACAAAACTGGAATACGGCGACATTGTTAAGGAGCGTCATATAGAGGGACTTTCAAGAATGAACACATTTAGAAAAATCTTCAAACTGTGGAGAATGACTTTAACTTTGACAAGAAAGTTCTATTCCAATCTACGTAAAGGAATCTTACATAAATTGTACACAGTTAGAATATGGCGTTCATTGTTGAAGAGGTTCTTATATGGAGACTCGAAGATAGACATATTTGGACAAATTCTCTAACTGTTGAGAATAACTTCAACTTTAACAGCAAATTTTTTATTAGAATCTCAATGGATTGTGTAACACAATTTCACATAAGTTATACAACGTTGAAACATGGCGATTTGAGGAACAAAGGGTTTCAATAACCACCGACCATAATGGCGGTCATTGTTGAGGATTGAATACGAGTTGCACTTGTTGATCTAGGAATTTAGGGGTTAGGCTAATTGTGAACCTTGTGTAATTATGAATTTGAAAATCTACGAACAACCAGTCTTTAAATTTAGAAATCTACAAAATCATCTTAAAACTTGAAACTTTTGTTCCTAAAAATTTGTGCATGAATGAATCACACAGTAATTTAAGTTCCTAAAATTTTGACTCCCTAACAGTCAATGACAGTGATTTTCGAATACCAGAATTTCAATTTCCTTCCAGAAATACTTCTAAAAATTGCTAAATAATTTGGTATTGAATATAGGTATTGAAATGAAGAAATTATCGAAAGGAAGGCCACGTTGTACCCGAGTGTACTCTTACGCATACGTATCTCTATTGCCGTGCTACGTGCCTGCGTGCTTACACAGCCCGCTCGAAAGGTTCCCTTTGTCCCCTTCACGGGGTTCGTTCTTTTTTTTCCTCTTTTCTCCAGCTGGAAAGAGTGGTCGAACGTGACCGAGCGACCTAAACGTTCTCCGACTGTTGGCAGCAGCGCTGTTTTGACGAAGTGCCGGAAAGGTTTCACGTTTGCGTAACGAATTCGCGTTTCACCCTCCTACGAAACTGACTCCGGTATATACGAAGGACAATCATCCGAGAAAAA
The DNA here is from genome assembly GCA_963576845.1 of Megachile leachella. NCBI lineage: Eukaryota > Metazoa > Arthropoda > Insecta > Hymenoptera > Megachilidae > Megachile > Megachile leachella. The sequence continues at coordinate 12,983,402 of OY756255.1, forward strand.
ATCGAGGTCGGCTCCTTCCGCGTGCACGGGCAAACGACCGTTCTTGATTTAAACGTCGAGCCGAGTCGATCGTCGCTGTTATTATTATAAGCAAGGGAATCGCCTTAGGAAAAAACGCGAGGTTCAGAGGGCGCAACCTGTCGCTCGATACTTCACGCGTGAAGTGTTGGTCAACAGTTCCCTCCTTTACTCGTTAGAAGAATAAATAAGGGTAAACGTACACATGGGAAATGCTGCTCGAATGGGAACGAACCTTGTCTTGAAACTATCGCTCCTGATAAGGAAACAAAACTCTTCTCGAGATGTTCTCTAACCCTCCAGATGCAGAGTACACTGTAGAGTTACAGTATAATTCTCTAATCAGTAGATTTTCTGACTCTATCATAGTTCAAAATTGAATTCAAAGTATGTCTAACAGTTGTAGTTTTGTTAATTTTTTTAGTTGCAAGGATTAATTGCTGATCGACGCAGCTGATAAAAGAGTCAAGTCAAGGGGTGAAAATTTCAAGGCACGAAAATGTGAAACTTTCCATATGCGATGTTTGAAAGCACTCGAGTGTCCAATCTATGCTTCAACGTTCCCAAATCGTTACCAAAAGTAAATTACCCACTTGTAAAAGGGTCCCAAGTGTCTCGACGTTCTCCAGATGTCACACCTCAAAAGTGTCCCTCGTTACAAATCAAAATTAAATTCCCTGCCACCTTGAATCTCAACTTAAGAATAATTTCGAATAGGTAAAAACAAATCGTGTCCGTTGTAAATCCGTTTGGAAGCATGATCGAGTGTATGAAAAAAGAAAGCAAAAAGGAAGGAGCCGGTTTGGGGAAAAGAAGTCTGCGGTTCGGTAGCCATTCTCGGCGCGATGACACCAGAATACATGGCACCCTTGGAGCCCATTTATCATCGCAGAAGCCACCGTTTCTGCGCGGCATTTCTCGTCGTAGGTCCGTTATCGAACGAATATATTCGTCCGTCCGTATCTGGCGATCGATTCTGATTGGAAAACGCGACGCAACTCGAGACCGACTCCTTATCGTTCTCGTTCGTTCAGCAACACCACCCCGCCCCCGAAACTGTACCGAGTATCCTGTGAAACTGCACGAGAAGTTCGCTTTTGCTTGGCGGCACCTGTTGCACGGATTTCCGGCACGTTTTCCGCGTGCGTGTGTGCGCGCGCTTTGTGTCGCGTACGAGCGAAAGAGAGGAACGCGGATACATCGTGCGATTAAGTCGCAATCCGCAGATTTCAAGCGTTGCGTCACTGCTTCATGAATCAGAACCATTGATTGCCGCCATTTCGTGGTCACTGTTCGGGCGTGACTATCGAGTTTATAGTATTGGAGATATCGTTAAGGGAGATTAGTTGGTAATCGAATAAGCTTATTGTTAGCAAGTTTTGATGATTATTTATTGAGTGGAGATCTATTTTTCTATTAGAAAATGTTCAGACGGGCTAATTCATAAGATTTTTAAACCTTTGGCGATATTTTAAGTCTGACTCGCAACGTATTCGTACTTCGGCTGTGGTCAAGTTTACTTGAATTTTTAATATGCTTCAATTTGCAGTTGAAGTCCAATTGCATAGTCAACGATTGCATGATATTGACATAACATTTCAAGATTTTTGGACTGTTTTAATATTTTAGCTGTAATTAGTTCTGACTGACGCACATGACAAGTAAGTCATAGTGCAAGGGGTTAAATTGTCAAATTTTTAAACACATAACAAGCTCCTAAATTTCTGAGGACATCAGTTCGTGAATAGAGTGCACCTCAGTTCCAAATCCACAAATCTTTGACTTCTAATGATCAAATACAAATTTCTTAAATTTAGAAATTTCCTAACTCTCAAGTCTTCAATTCTCAAAACCTGAATTTCTAAAGTTACATCTCTCAATTCCTAAATCCCCAATTTCCACAATTGCTAATATTTACATTCTCCAATTCCACATTCCTCAATTCCACATTCCCCAATTCCACATTCCCCAATTCCACATTCCTCAATTCCCACATTTCCAAATTCCCAAATCTTCAATTCCCATAATTCCTAATTTCCACATTCTCCAATTCCACATTCCCTAATTCCACAATTCCCAATTCCACATTCTCCAATTCCCACATTTCCCAATTCCCAAATTCCCAACTCCCACATTCTCCAATTCCACATTCCCCAATTCCACATTCTCCAATTCCCACATTTCCCAATTTCCACATTCCCCAATTCCCAAATCCCCAACTCCCACAATCTCCATTTCCACATTCCCCAATTCCACATTCCCCAATTCCCACATTCTCCAATTCCCACATTTCCAAATTTCCACATTCCCCAATTCCCAAATCCCCAACTCCCACATTCTCCAATTCCACATTCCCCAATTCCCACATTCTCCAATTCCTAAATCCCCAATTACCAAATCCCCTAATTCCCAAATCCCCAAATCCCAAGTCTCCAACCTCCCAAATCCCCAACCTTTCAAATCCCCAATCTCCCAAATTCCCAATCTCCTAAATCCCCATCCTCCCAAATCCCCAACCTCCCAAATCCCCAACCTCCCAAATTCCCAACCTCCCAAATCCCCAACCTCCCAAATACCAACCTCCCAAATCCACCTCACCATCCTCAACAATCCATCCTAAACCTTTGACCTTACAACTCGAAGTCTCAGTAAGTTAGAATGACAGAATACGTAATGGACTTGTAGATGTACGTGAAAACGACCGTTATCCATGATTTCCTCGAGTCGAGGCAAGACAGAGGGCCCAGGAGGGTCGAGCAAGCGTATACAGCAGATCGTAGCTGGCTGTTTCAAGCGTAAGCCATGGTGCGTGGTGGCGAGGGTCTTGCATCTGCGAACCCGTCACACCGGTCCCACTTCTCTTCCATTGGCGTAGCGTCTAGATTTCCCGAGTCCTACAGCCTTCGGACACCGACCAATCGATTTAAAGGGCCACGTGAATGTATAATAGGGGAAGATTAGGACCCCTCTAAATGCTTATCAACCTGTCGTCGAATGTTCAAGTATTTTGTATCAATGGACCTGTCTGTTATATCAAAGATGCTTTTGTATTAAGTATAGACGTCATATGGTTGATAAAATCTAATTACGTTTGACAGGAAATGCTTGTACTTATCGATGTTTGTATGTTGTATCTTAATTATCGTTTTAATAACTGGATGTCATCGAGGTATTTTCTGATAGGATATTTTTAAGAGCTGCGTGCATTTTAGAAGCAACCTGTATAAACGTATAAATCTGCTCCACGTTCTTGCGATTAATTCAAACATTATCGATGTATGAACACGTGTACAGGCGGCAATTTTCTTCGGCGTTAATCAAGATCGGAGAAACATTGCTACCTCGATTAACTGGAGGAAGCTACCGTTTGTTTACAATATACGCACAGTAAGTCTATCCAGCAGCCTGGCATAACAGACACGGAATAATAAGCATTCTAATATTAGCGAGACGATTTCGGCCACGTTGTATCTTTTACGCTCATTCACCGTCTTAAATAAGACCGTTAAATCACTTGTTACCAGGGCCGTATTTAGTTCTGCAAAATCTTGCGTTTTGTCGATTCTCTTCCTATATTGCATGTTGCAATGCTCGCATATATAATTGAGTTTTTTGGTATATTTCTCTGAAGTCAAGATTAGAAAATTAGATTTGAAAATGTTGTTCAGAATGTTCATTTTAAGGGTCTTATTGTGTGATGGATGAACCTCTTCTTATATTGCATATTGCAATGGTCGCATACATAATTGAGATTTTTGGTACATGTCTCTGAAGTCAAGGTTGAAGAATTATATTAGAAAATGTTGTTCAGAATGTTCATTTTAAGGATCTTATTGTGTGATAATCGAACCTCTTCTTATATTGCCAATTGCTATAATCTCATCTGTAATTGAAATTTATAGCAAATCTGTAAAGTCAAGGTTGAACAGCAATTATATGTGAACAAGTGGTTTATAATGTTACTCTCAAGGTTCTTATTGTATAATAACCAAACCTCTCCTTATATTGCCAATTGCTATAATCTCATCTGTAATTGAAATTTTTAGCAAATCTGTAAAGTCAAGGTTGAACAGCAATTATATGTAAACAAGTGGTTCATATGTTGCTCTGAAGGGTCCTATTATACAATAACCAAACCTCTCCTTATATTGCCATTTTCTATAATCTTATCTATAGTCAAAGTTTTTGGCAAGTGTTAGAACTAGAACCGAACAATTATATTTAAAAAAGTGGTCCAGAATGTTGCTCTTAAGTTTCTCGTATAATAACGAACCTCTTCCTATATTGCCAATGACCAGATTTCGAAATAACGTAAGGAGCGTATGCATAGGAGAACATATCATTCAGTAACGTCAGGGGTCTTACAAATAGTAGAAGCAGCCCTGTCCGTAATCCAGCTTTCGCGTCCTACGTAGCAAGTTTTCTCGAAGGAGTCGCACGATCGCGAAGCACAATGCACCATGGGGACGTCCTGAATTTTCCGACTGAATCGTTTCTCACGTCGAACGGAAAAGGACGTACGTAGCTACTGTTCGCTCGACTAGGTAGCTGCGAACGTTTCGTGCTCCAAATACGAACACGCTCTTCGGTCGCTTTTGACGTTCTATTTTTCCCTTTTTTTTTTTTTTATATCCAACGAGAAAGACTCGCGGATTTTTTCGTCACTTTTCCACCGGGCAATATATATACACGGTTGCTTCTTCCCTCGTCAACGTCCGACGGGCAACTTTCGAGCCATTTTTCCGTCCCGGACTTCTCTCGAGCCACGGTTTTTGTCCGTTCGCCGTTGTTCGTTCTTTGGCTCCGGTCCTCGACCGTTGGATCGCCGATGTTTTTGCGACCAAGCCGGTAAAGCTTGGCCCGAGACGGAAAATTCCTGATGAAAACTGAAAATTCTTGGCTTTGCGCCATTGGATTCCAGTCGAGCCGGTTGCCGCTCCTACCACGCCGTTACCTTCTCTCCCTGCCTTGCCCCCAAACCCCCCTTCCTGTCTCTCTCTCTTTCTTTCGCTCTCTTTCACCGTCCTTTTCTGACTCTCTTTCGACGGAGACCTTCCAGCCGGAGAATCTACCTTTAGCACTCTCGAGTCCCGGGACTCTTAGCACCGTTCATTGGCGAAGGAACCGTGCACCGAGGCGCCAACTCGATTGCCCTCGTCGCTTCGCTTTTTTTTTAAACAAGGGTAATCGATGTTAGTTACTTTCGACCCTCGATCTTTTCCACGTTTCCTTCATCTCTCGAGAGGGCACAACTTTCATCGACTACGACCCTTTCAACGAGGAATTTCGTCCTCTACGGGAACAATGTTCTCCGTTCTTCACTGTTTAGAATTTAGTGCCACTTGGGACTTTATTTATTTTATACTTTTCCAAGATGTTCTATATTTTCTCACACACATATTTCTTACACGTTTCCTATTTTTATTTCAATTATTTTTAAATTTTAAAATTATTGCAAATTCTTGTTTCTGCAAGTTTGATGAAAAATTTCTCAGATTAAAGCATCTGCATGTTTTTAATTAACCTCTTCGCTTTGAGGAGTTTCATTCGTGATGCAGTTACAGTTTGAATCTGTAATTGAAATTTTTAGCAAATGTCTAAAGTCAAGGTTGAACAGCAATTATATGTGAACAAGTGGTTTATAATGTTGCTCTCAAGGTTCTTATTGTATAATAACCAAACCTCCCCTTATATTGCCAATTGCTATGATCTCGTCTACAATTGAAATTTTTAAGAAATCTGTAAAATCAATGTTGAACAGCAATTTTATGTGAACAAGTGGTTTATAATGTTGCTCTCAAGGTTCTTATTATATAATAATCGAACCTCTCCCTATATTGCCAATTGTTGTGATCTCGTCTATAATTGAAATTTTTAGCAAATCTATAAAATCAAGGTTGTACAGCAATTATATGTGAACAAGTGGTTCAGAATGTTGCTCTCAAAGTTCTTATTGTATAATAACCAAACCTCTCCTTATATTGCCAATTGCTATGATCTCGTCTATAATTGAAATTTTTAAGAAATCTGTAAAATCAATGTTGAACAGCAATTTTATGTGAACAAGTGGTTTATAATGTTGCTCTCAAGGTTCTTATTGCATGATAACCAAACCTCTCCTTATATTGCCAATTGCTATAATCTCATCTGCAATTGAAATTTTTAGCAAATCTCTAAAGTGAAGGTTGAACAGCAATTATATGTGAACAAGTGGTAAACCTTACTCAAATTTTGGATACTCAACTTTGAAGTTTAGATCCAACTATAATTTGCACTATCAAAGATCCTTAAATATAAAATTCTCTGAATATTTTAATTTTCTCCGTTCGTTTTAATGTTACTTAAATAGTCTTGACTGACGTATCTGATAAATAAATAACGCGGAGAGAGTTAACAAATATCGATATTCCCAGAATATCTAAATATGAACCGCATCAAATTTTTAAATTGTCAAATTTCTAAATTATTAAATTAACAAATTGGATTTAACTGAAATTGCGTTCGATCTAATGGTAGCGGTACGTAAGCCGCGCCGCGACAAAATGGTGGGTGTAGCTCGCAGAGGAGTAGCGATAGGCATCCTCTAGAAAAATGACGCCATGGAAGAAGAATGCCTCGTCATTTGTTACGTGTAGACTTCCAATATTTATGCATTTACCGTATACATCAGTGTCTACAAACTGTACATAAATCTAAGCGATCCATCAGGTCCACACTTTATTTCATAATTTTCGTATATAAAAGAATCGCGCGATGAATCGCGACTTCACACAGAAAGAATTCCCCGTAAAACTACCATTAAATCCGCCTGTCACTCCAAGGTCTCCAGGGTGGTTTTAAAGAACGAGTTAAGTAAAAGAAAAAAGGAAGAGTCCTTACGCTGAATCGTAAGAATACAAAGTATCGTTTGGAACGGGTCGATTAGAGAGGAAGTTACGATTGCTTAAACTTAAACGTTCCAGTAAGAAGAAAACGGGCGCGAAGGAACGGAACAAAGGCGACCAGGTCGGATAAATTTGTTCTCGCGAGAGAAGTTTACCTTTCGTTAAGTCGAAGTGGTCGCCTCGGTTTTAGGAGATACCGGAGTATCTAGTTAGCCGGTCGTCGAGCGTTAGCTCGAGTGACCCTCGTCTGGATCTCCGTGAAACGATTAAACCTGCCTCTTCTTCTAAACGTATGTTTCTCAATTTCCTTTCTTTACTCGAGTGTAGGCTTCTTTCGGTTAGGGTTAAGTGTAGGAAACCGCTCCCCCTATCATCTAACAATGAGCCAACGTTTCCCGCGGGCCGGAATAATGAGATAGTGGCATTGTTGGATGGAATACAGTGCAATAATAAAATGATCGCGTTAAGATCCTCTCTGGTCCGAGTATTCGACTCGTAGTTCCACCGTTCGCCGCTAGGTGGCTGTTTGCCTCTTCTCTTTCTCGCTGGCGCTCGTTTCTACTTTCACTACTACAGTTATCAAATTTTATTAATCCTTTGCGTTCGAGTGACTCACAGTCATTATATTTAATACAGTAACTTTAAACAAGCATTTTTTAACTGATTCTATGACATGTGCGATGTATACACATATTGAAACAAATAATAGTGAAAATTATTAGTAAAGAAATAACCTCAAGATAATTTATGTAACTCTTTAACTACGTTTTAAAGTTGCTGTAAACAGTCAATTTACCTTCGAGTGTTAACATACAGTATGGCGGTGTCTTGTTGAAGTTATCGAGTGACATTACCAGAAAAGTAAGCAAAATAAGTGTGAAGTAAAGAATTTGCAAAACTGAGCAGTTAAAGTGGTAAATAAAATGAAGCAGGCCGCACCCTGGTCGTTCGAATTCAGCTCCGGTAAAAGTTGAGGGTAAAGTCGAGGCAAAGAAGTCTTAACGACTCACGGGACAAAGTTGCTCGCTTCCGGAGTCGATCCAGGTGAGCAGGGTGTATAAGTAAGTCGCGGTTCGCGAAGAACCGAGCCGCGAATGGCACGATAAACGAGAACAAAGGGTCCGAACGGGAGCCTTATATCCCCGAGCTATTCGACAACTAGTTTTATCGAGCTTACTCTGCTCGGCTCGTACGTCGTGCCTCCTGCAACCGCTTCGAACGATTCACCGTCGATATTCCTCTCGATTCTGGAGCGACTCTTTTCTTTCGTGGCTGCCTCGCGTCTACTACGTCTTCCTCTCGTTTGTCCCGCCTCCTATTCTCCGCCTTCCAAGCTGCCTCGGAAAGCCAGGATAAACTTCTTCGGGTGGCGGGATGTGTTCGGGCATAACGATCCTCTCATTTTTCCCTTGGATCGCGCAACAACCTGGACTCGTCGCGAAACTTTCTCGCGGTCCGCGAAAATTTACGTCTTACTACGGCCGTGATACGTTTCTTATGAAAACGAGCTACCCTGGCTAGATTATATCGCTGCGGACGCGTAAAAACAGGGGATGCCTACGCGATGCTAGACTAGGAGATAAGCTGCAAGACATGAGAAATGGAGAGATAAGACCTGGAGATGTATTCATCTCTTTTTGACGTTGTATTCAACTGTATTTTATAACAATTCCCAAATTCTTCAAATTCTATAAATTCTACTAACTTTGTAAATTTTACAAATTACACTAACTTTATAAATTTTACTAATTATACTAACTTTATAAATTTTACTAATTATACTAACTTTATAAATTTTACAAATTATAGTAACTTTATGAATTTTACTAATTATACTAACTTTATAAATTTCACAAATTACAATAACTTTATAAATTTTGCAAATTATACTAACTTTATGAATTTTACAAATTATAATAACTTTCTAAATTTTACAAATTATAGTAACTTTATGAATATTACAAATTATACTAACTTTATAAATTTTACAAATTCTACTAATTTTATAAATATAACAAATTATACTAACTTTATAAATTTTGCAAATTATACTAATTTTATAAATTTTACAAATTATAGTAACTTTATAAATTTTACAAATTGTACTAACTTTATAAATTTTACAAATTATACTAACTTTATGAATTTTACAAATTACACTAACTTCATAAATTTTACAAATTATACTAACTTTATGAATTTTACAAATTATATAAAGATGTTAACTTTATGTTCTAAAATTGCAAAGATATAAATTCTTATGTTCTAAAATTTCGTCTACGTGAATTTGATATTCCTAACTCTCAGACCCACAATTTTCAAATCTCAAAATATACCAAATTCTTTAATTGTCAAGTCCTTAAGTCCCTAAATCTCCAAATACACAAATACACAAATTTTTAAATCCTCCAACCTATCTTCCCAAATTTTCCAAATCTCAAAATTCGATCTAAATTTGACAAACCCTCTCAAGCTCCCAATTTCCAAATTCACAAATTCCCTAATTCTCAAGTCCTCAAATCCTTCCACCTCGAAATCCCCAAAATCCTCAAATCCCTCCAAAACCCCGAAAATTCAGTGAAATCCGCCGACCTCGGCATCTCATTTTTATCCCCGAATGGTGTCCAGAGCATAGCCGAGAAAGCTCGTCGCGAAAGTTTGCAACGGTAGGTAAAATTTACGCGTACCACCGTCCATGCAACGTTCTTTATAAAAACTAGCTTCGCCTTGGCTTGATGATATCGCGAAGCGAATACCCCCGGGGAACGGAGAAGAGGGTTAAGGGAAAAGTTGGACCGCGAAAGAGGGTTGCGTTAGACGGACGGGTTTACAACGTAGCGCGTAGTAGCATGGCCTAGTAAGTTGCGCCGTTACTCGACCATAAACACCCGGATTGCGTAACGACTTGAACGCAATACCCATAAATAAGTAGCTCGCGGTGTACTAGCGGCCCTGAGTTAACTAACCGAGTATGTACATGATGCTTCGTAAAGCGGCGTTTGCATTGAGCAAGTTTCGATGAACTTAAACTGAAAGTATCATTGACCGTTTTTGTCTCTGTGATGCAAACCGGTTTGCAATGGCAATTTTGATGGACGTTTGCAATGGCAATTTTGATCGAGGTTTGCAATGGCAATTTTGATGGAGGTTTACTATGGCAATTTTGATCGAGGTTTGCAATGGCAATTTTGATGGAGGTTTGCAGTGTCAGACCTTCGTGTAATTTGATGGAGTATTGTAGAGTGATGCAGTTTCTATTTAAGAGGACTCTTATGGAAGTCTATTATGGAGGCTCTACGGACTCTGAGGGACATATAGACTGCTATAAACTGCAAGTGCAAATTTATTCAATTAACTGGGCTAGTCGATCACAGGGCTCTTGTATTATAGTTTAGGTACTGGAGTTTTACGAGCTTCGATGGTAATTGCAGTTTGTGGGGTGATAGGTTGTGTTGATAGGCTCAACAGGTTATCAGAATATTTCAGTTTTTGGGAGGGGATTTTTCCATATAACTAATTATCGCATGTATAATTTTTAAAGTTACAAATTCCATATTCTCGATTCCCACTATTGCTAATTTCTAAATTTCCCAATTCCACATTTTCCAATACCACATTCCCCAATTCCACATTTCCCAATTCCACATTTTCCAATTCTACATTCTTCAATACCACGTTCCCCAATTCCACATTTTTTAATTTCCACATTTTCCAATTCCCAAATTCTCAATTTCCACATTCCCCAATTCCACATTTTCCAATTTTACATTTTCCAATTTTACATTATTCAATACCACGTTCCCCAATTCCACATTTCTTAATTTCCACATTCTCCAATTCCCAAATTCTCAATTTCCACATTCCCTAATTTCACATTTCCCAATTCCACATTCCCCAATTCCACATTCCTCAATTCCACATTCCCCAATTCCCACATTCCCAAATTCCCACATTCCTCAATTCCACATTCCCCAATTCCCACATTCCCAAATTCCCACATTTCTCAATTCCACATTTCTCAATTCCCTCATTTCCCAATTCCCAAATCCCTCAATTCCCGAATTTCCCAAATCCCAATCTTCCAATTCCCAAATCCCCCGAATCCTAAATTTCCTAATTCCCAAATCTTCTAATGTCCAAATCCCCCAATTTCCAAATCTTGTGTTAGAGAAAACGGGGAAGAAAAGAAAATAAAGAAAATGAAATTTGTCTCGTGTATATAGTTACAGTGAAACACCGAAACTGGAGAATGTCGACTTTCACCGGGGAATGTCAACACATATCAAAAACGCCGGTGAAAGATGGAAATTTGATTAAGTTCTTGTACATTCGGACCCTTACCGGTGCATGTCGACAATCACAGTTAGATTAGGTTAGGCGTATGTCGACATTTACCGGCGTAAGTCAGAAATAAGGATATTTAGAAAGTATTTCGGATGTACACCAAACAACTATGTAAATGTTGACATTCACCGGTGAAAGTCGACATTTTCCAGATTTCGGTGTTTCACTGTAACATATATACTTGAATAACGAAGAACTAAGGAATCTAATGCTTGCGTCGCGCTCCGTTAATGGTCTGCTTCGATCTGTTTCTCCTAATTATCCTACCGTTTCGCACCTTTGTTTCTCTCTTTCACTCTTTCTCTCGCACTCATCGTTCATTCGCTCTTACCATTCGCGCGCTTTTACAAAACCTATAACACCTGCAATTCCCAAATCCCACAAATCCCAAATCTCCCACTCCTCCCACACACCCCATAACCAATCCCTCCCCCAAAGCAAAATCCATGAAAGCATATCCCATAAAACTCCGAAACTTCACCACCGCTTAACGCATGTCGTTTGTTATTTATGCGAGAAGAATCGTGTACCCTTCTCGGAAACCGAAAACCGTGTGCAGGTCCTGTTCGCGAACCACCGGCCAACACAATGGCCGCCTTGTGCTCGGCCGGTTCCTGGAATTGCTGGTGAAAAGGGCTTCCCTTGTGCGAGCCTGGAATTCTTCTCAGACTGCATTTCGAAGATCGTGCCAGGCTGCAATGATCGGAAGCTTAGCATTATTGGCCGGCAACCCCCATCGATCGTGGGCCAACGGTCTTAATCCACCTATAAACCGGCTGTTCCGACTGGTATGCACCGGGAACAATTAGTTGCTCCAGACTTTTCACTAACTCGATGGTATTTTCGCTAACCGAGAAACAATTAGACATTCTGGAACGAGAATACGTACTGGCTTTTTTTGTCGATATCGGCTTTTCGATGGATTCATTCTTCGGTTTCATAGAATTGCGGTATTAGAAGTACTGTGTAGTTTGTGTCTGGAACCTGCGATTTTTCGTTTGGGAGTCTTGAGAACTTTTTGGGGGAAAATAGAGATTTGTGATAGATTCTATTTCAATAATAATTTTACATATTATTCCAATACTGTAACAAGTTACGGAAACGCCATGGGTCAACGAAGATTTCAACCTTCGACAAGAATTATAAAAAGTTAATATTTGACCTGACACGCAACACCAAGAGAATAGTCATTTGACTTTGTGACGAGTTAGCAAACTTGTACGTCTTGACAGACAAACAAGTAAATTCAGAAAGTTGAGAGCAAGGAGCGAAGAATAAAGCATAGTTGGATTTTAAAGTACGTAATATTTCGTTTGAGAATAGGGTCTCCCTCAATAAGGCGAAGGACATATCCCCTGCGTCCGTTTTCCGCAAACGCGTCGCTGAAAAGAAGACGCGAAAAGAAGGAATCGTGTGCGTCCTCGGGAGTCCTTCCTCCGGGAGGCCTCCAGAGGCGAAGCGAGAAGCGGGAATGTAGGAAAGTGTTTATCCTTGAGATTGGACGTTCCGGGAGCTATCCTCGTAATCCCCTGGTGGCAATCTCGTAATCCCGGCGTATAACTTGCTCCGCTACTCTCGATCTTCACCATCCGGCGATTCCACGTGACGCACCCTGGCTACGAAGCCCACCGAGATATCTTATCCCTATTTTATCCGAGATTCGGGCCCATTGTGACCCGAGTCAATATTTTTCTGCCGTTTTTCCGCTGGCTATGAACGCTGTCCCGCTACCTCTTTCTCGCGTAAGGAGATGCCTCGAGCGGTTCATCGAGCATTACGGAGAACGAAGGAGGATGTGCCGTAAATTCGGGGGGACAGATGTACAATCGTTTGTGACCTACAATTCGGTTCGGGAAATGGAGATGGAACTTCATATTACTACACTTTTGTCTTTGCTCTGGAGAAGTGTTTGTACGATTGCACCTTTGTGGTTTCTATGGTGGATATAATTTTTTAAAAGCATATAGAAGTATGTAACTTTTATCATTTTTATAATTGAAATTTTCTAAATTATTATATTTTTGCATTTTGAAATTGATTATTTTTTGTAGTCTGAGATTATACATTATATGTAAGTGTATGTTGATAAAACATTACTGTATTTTGAGATTTTTAAATGTATACATTTTCAAAGTATAAATATGTCAAATTGTTAAAATGTCAGATTTTTGAAATATTAAAATATAAAATTGTAAAAATGTCACATTGTAAAATTGTTAAAATATTGAAATGGTGAAATGAAGAAATGTGAAATTAGCAAAATATGAAATTGTCAAATTATTAAACTGTCAAACTGTTAAATTATGAAATTGTTAAATTGTTAAACTTCCAAGCTGTCACAATTTTAAACTGTGAAATTATCAAATTGCAAAATTGTCAAATTGTTAAATTGTTAAATAGTAAAATTGTTAAATAGTAAAATTGTCAAATACTAAAATTGTCAAATTGTTAAATAGTAATATTGTGAAATATTAAAATTGTCAAAGTGTCAAATAGTAAAATTGTCAAATTGTCAAATACTAAAATTATCAAAGTGTCAAGTAGTAAAATTGTCAAATTGTCAAATAGTAATATTGTGAAATACTAAAATTGTCAAAGTGTCAAATAGTAAAATTGTGAAATTGTCAAATACTAAAATTATCAAAGTGTCAAGTAGTAAAATTGTCAAATTGTCAAATATTAAATTTATCAAAGTGTCAAGTAGTAAAATTGTCAAAGTATCAAATAGTAAATTTGTCAAAGTGTCAAATAGTAAAATTGTCAAATTGTCAAATACTAAAATTGTCAAAGTGTCAAATACTAAAATTGTCAAATTATCAAATTAAGAACACATAAAATTGTGAAATTATCAACACGTCAACTAACCAAATTACCAACCTTAAAAAATCCAAGATAAATCACCAAAAGATCTAAAAACGACAAGACGTGCCTCCCAACTCCTTCGAATCTTAAAAATATCAAGAAAATTATTTCCGACTCGATAATTCTGCCATCCACCTGAAGTATAATAATAGAATTGAAATCTATCACGTCACAAGATTTTCTTATCTGAATTTCAACGAATCAAATTTGATTCGTTATTCAAATAACGTGCAACGTCACCGTGGCCAAACAAATGGAACACGTATTCCTATCTTGACATATCCGCGGGAAAATCAATAAGACAAGTCGATATTATGCATAGAGTCGCCTGTTATTATCTCGATATACGACCATCTCTTTCGTATATTCGCATAATCAGTATTTTCCCTCGGTACAAATCGACGAACCTTGGAAAATGAAACATCAGGTGGCCGGAAACAATTGCTGGATGTTTTTCAAATAATCGATACAACTTATACGGAGATAATGAAAACGTCAGTAATGCGAGATTGACCGAAATTAATAATCAGTTTCGAATGGTAAAATTAAATATTCCATACGGTCTATTAAAATGTGTGTACCTTTACTCTTTCGGGGGATGAGGTAATCGATTACATGTTTAACAAATATTTTGTGTTTTGTCGTATGGAAGTTGGGAATATTTGTCATTTTATGATTTATTTATAATGATGGCTATATTTTTATGTTGTAGTGGTATTTTTGGACAGGTTTTGGAGTTTATAAGGTTTGTAAAGTTTAGAGGAGGATGTTTTTAGTGAAGGGTTTTAATTTGTCAAATTCTCAAGTTTCTCAATTCTCAAATCTTCCAATTCCCACATTTAACAATTTCTACATTTAACAATTTCTACATTTACCAATTTCTACATTTTCCAATTTTCACATTTTCTAATTCTCACATTTCTCAATTCCCACATTTCCCAATTCCCATATTTTCCAATTTCCACATTTTCCAATTTTTACATTTTCCAATTTCCACATTTTCGAATTTTTACATTTTCCAATTTCCACATTTTCCAATTTTTACATTTTCCAATTTCCACATTTCCTAATTTCCACATTACTCAATTTCCACATTTTCCAATTCCCACATTCTTCAATTTCCACATTTCCCAATTTCTACATTTTCCAATTCCCACATTTTCCAATTTCCATATTTCCCAATTTCCATATGTCCCAATTTCCACATTTCCCAATTTCCACATTTCCCAATTTTCACATTTTCCAATTTCCACATTTTCCAAATCCCACATTTCCCAATTCCTAAATCTCCGAATTTCTAAATCACCCAATTCCTAAATCCTCCAATTTCCAAATTTCCTAGTTCCCAAATCCCCCAATTCCCAATTCCCCCAATTCCCAAATTTCCCAAATCCCAAATCTTTCAATAAACCTCTGAATTCCCAAATCTCCCAATATCCAAATCTTCCAATTCCCAAATCCCCCAATTCCCAAATCCCCCAATTCCGAAATCCTCCAATCCACAAATCTTCAAATCTCCAAATCTCCAAATCTCCAATTCCCCAAATTCCCTAAATCCCCAACTCCCCATCTCCCCAAATCTCCAAACTCCCCCAACAATCAAATCCACAAACTCCCAAAATGAAATACCATTTCACCCCGAATCCCTTGTATTAAATCATCTCTGTCCAGATTCGTTCAAACATCGGTGAAATTTAAACAGGGGTTGTAGAACGATAGCAAGTAATTCGACGGCCCCGTTACCGGAGACATTTCCGTCAACCGACCGACGATTGTCTTCTCCGGCAGATTACCAGCTTCGGCAAACGTACTTAGTGGCAGATTAAGCGGGCCAGGATTAAAGGTAAACTTGATTATTTCGTTAGGGTCCTTGTTAGGTCTTCTTCGAGGCTGTACCAACCGACGATCCAAGAAATCGACGGACTCGTTGAACAAACTACCGGAGCAAATAATTATGGAAATTACGATCGTTCCGTTGGATAGGATCGTTCTTTTCTCGGGGCGTGCGCTCGAGAGGATCGTCGAGGACACGAGCAGCAGGATGTTAATCTGCGATTCCGCGTTCCACCGGCAAAAAGCCCCGGAGACGTTTAGGAGCCGCTTAAGGAGCGACCTCGTTTTCCGCGCCACCGTTCGAAAAGGATCTCTTCGAAAATGGCGTTAACTGGATTTCTACGATCGGAATGGGATCGAATTGTTCTGAGCTGGACTATTCGAGTGGACTTTAGAAAATCTTTTAACACTGGGTTTACAAAATTCATTTTCATTTCGAATTTTTTTTTAGGAAAAATTACTAAGACACATTTTTATTTTATTTCTTGTACTGACTTTTATGTCTACGAGGTAAATATATTAGGAGTAGCAAAAAATTTCTTCGATGACTTCAAAGTTTTTCAATGAAAAATCGGAGGACCTTTTTAAGAAGAGAATCGAGCAAAGATAGGAATTATTTTGTTGACTAGCATTTAAAATTTCTTTAATGAATAAATGTTTTTTGCTCAGTGTTGAGGACCTTTTATGCAAACAAACAGTATAAGTTCAATTTTGCCAGTTAACTGCGCTCGACGTGTATAAACGCAAAACTTCATTCCGGCGTTAACGAATTGGTCATTTTTTCACGAATAGAAAAATAATTCTCCCTCGTTTTGCTTTACATTTTTCGTCGAATTTATGATTCGCCCTGCGTTCGACGCGTCATTGATTGATTTTAATTACGTCCCGTGAGGGGTTTTTAAAACTCTGCAGTTATTTTAAACACGGAGCGAAAATACGATTTGTAAATTGCAGTCTCAACAAGAAGGTTCGGTAAGTAGGCAAACACGAGATTAGAGCCCTACTTCAAACCTTAAGAAAGAGAGTCACTTCAAGGTTATGTACATGTTAGATAAGGTTATTCGTGAATAAATATTGTGACTAATTGTTCTGTGTGTTTGAAGTAAATGTAATTTGTCTTCAGACATTTACTTCGGTAAAGGAATGTTTCCTTTACTTTGCTTTCCTGTTTATAAACTGTTGTTTATGAAACATCGAGCAGTTATTTCGATCCGCCATTTCCTTTCGCAACAGAAATGTCCTTTCGCAACAGATTGATTTTAATCGAGGAAGTGTCAAGCGAAAAAAGAGGATCGGTATTTCAAGGTGCTTTCCTCCGTCGACCTCTCGTCCTCTTTCTCTGGCTTTATCGCTTCTTTATTTTCTTGTAGCGTCTTCTGCGGGTCTTCCATGTTTACCGTACGGCCTCTTCTAATCTGACGCGCGTTGCTCTTCGTTTCGCGAGTTTCTTCCCCGGCTTTCGAGCTAAGAGACACGGATATAGGATTGTTCCCAATCAGCCATTTTGTGTAGAAACGGTGTTATCGCGGCTATAATATCAATGTCTCTACTTATACTCCATTTATATCGCACTAATTACCATTTCAAATGCGCCTAACATTTTGTATTCCTCCTAAAATTGCAGCAATAATTAATGACCCGCGAAATAACGCGACTGCCTGGAAAATTATTAAAGTGTTAATAATCAGTGATACGTAAGCAAATATAGCATTCTTTTGTTGCCACGAATTACCTATAATGGGAATTGGAGCAATTTATATTTACGGATGAATGTATTCTATATTTATACAACTACAACAATAAAATATTATTTCACTGCACAAGCTATTCAAAACTCCAAATGGAGTATTCAAAATTAAAGCGAAATAGATTACAAGTGCGTCACGAATGCGTTATAAATGCAACACGAGCACGTTACAGTCACGACTGTGTCACGTTTAGAATACGAGTGCGTCATGATTGCGTCACGTTTATATTATGGATGCGTTACGACTGCGTCACGTTTATAACACAGGTGCGTCGCGAGTGCGTCACATTTATTTTATAGGTGCATCGCGTTTACAATATAAGTGCGTCACAAGTGTGTCACGAGTGCGTCGCGTTTATATTATGGATGCATCACGAATGCATCACGTTTACAATACAAGTGCGTTACGAGTGCGTCACGTTTGCATTATGAGTGCATCATGAGTGCGTCACGTTTACAATACAAGTGCGTCACGAGTGCGTCACGTTTATATTATGGGTACGTCACAACTGTGTCACGTTGACAATATACGTGTGTCACAAGTGTGTCACGTTTATATTATGGGTGCATCACGAGTGCATCACGTTTACAATATAAGTGCGTCACAAGTGTGTCACGGTTATATTATGGGTCCGTCACGTTTGCGTCACGTTTACAATATAAGTGCGTCGCGGCTGCGTCACGTTTACAATGCAAGTACGTCACGAGTGCGTCACGAGTGCGTCATGAATGTCTCATGAGTGTGTTCCAAGTGCGACACAACTGCGTCACGAGTCAAACTCCACGAAAATGCACAATGCTTAAACCTCGCCAATTTGCACACCTAAACCTTAAACGTTACAGCATTGTACCAGCGACCAGCAATCCATCACTGCAGAAAAGTATAGCCGATTGTCGTAAAAAAAAAGGACAAGGCCAATTCGAAACGGGCCTAAACCGTAGCTAAAAGTTTCCCGTTGCAGCACGCCTAACGATGTCCAGAGGCTAAAACGGTTAGCCCGTACGAAAAACGTAGTTGTGCGGTTGCTTCGCAACTCGGGAAGTTGCTCGAAATTAGAGAGGAGAATGGACGAACGGCAAAGGGAGCGAAGGCAAGGGATAAAGTAGGCGGGCGGTTGCAAAAAGGAAGCGTTAGCTAGTCCGTAGGTAAAAAGTTGGAAAAAAGGCAGCTGCTTTCCTCGTAAACGAGAAGTCGAGGGCAAAAGCTCTGGACGGTGTCGGGCATGGAGTTGCTCGTTGCGGCATTAATATGCATTTCGTATCGTTAGGGGCTAGCCGTATCCTCGCCGCTATCCGTGGAGCGCATCTAGGATCGGGTTCCGGTTTAACGAATCGCCAACACTCGGATCACGACACGTCGAAGGTGGACAGACCGTTGGGAAAATAGAATTAGACAAAGGAGAAAGAGAGGCACGGTCGGCTCGTTTCGAACGCCGCAGAGGTCGGGCTGTAAGAGGAAACGGCGGGCAAAATGGTAACCAGAAAAGCAATTCAATCTCGAATCGGCAAGATAGAACCGTTGCGGCACCGAGACCGTTCCATTACCGGTTTACTGAAAGAGAAAAAGGAATGGGAAGAGCAATGGGTGGCTATGGCGCTGATGCTGTTGCAGGAGACTGCCAGCAATGCCACCGCGGCTATTGTCACGGATAATTGCACGGCTAGTTAGCTACCGAGCCACGCCGTGGTCCACCGGAAGAAAAATGTATGCCCATCATTTACATTACACTCGATTTCAAACATTCTGTCAACTGTTTTTATATAACTCGCTCGTACAACGTTTCGGAACAATAGTACGCTTCTGATATTGCAAAACCCCGTAGGGATCTTCAGGACCTTCGTTTTTGAGATATTAAAACTTTCGAATTTATACCAACGCAGTGTACGTATCAAGTTCGTGCAGTATGTAGTAAGTATATTTTCACGACAGGAATTGATAAAAAGAATGAAAGTTGAACCGGCGACTGTCAGATTTGCGAGCGAGCACTTTATCACCATACGCTCTGTGCGACCATATATCAAAACCGAATACGTATAAAGTTCGAGATGAAAATATCAAGATATCCTGAGAGAAGCTAGATTATTATAATACCGCATAGAATTTGAAAGGCGATTTCTTCGAACGCGAATCGTACAAAATGTTCTAATAGAGCTTTAAAGTTTGCTAGCAGTGAAGTTATCTCGTTGGCCTGTTAAGAAATTTCCTCCGTTTACGCGTTTTATCTATCCGAGATGCCGTAACGCTCTTCTTCCGTCTCCGAGATGAGAACGCTCCCCCTCGCCGCGATAGCAGATAAAACCGCCGCCTACGATTCTATTTGTTCCGGCTTGATTCGAAGACGAAACAAAAGCACGCGTTCCTCCATTAGCCGTCCCGGTCCCGTGGAAACTGGCTCTTGTTGATAAAAAAGGAGAACGAGGAAGTGGGAGGACCAGGCTCGTTGCATAGGTAATACCGTGTAACGGGGCAATGCGGGATAATCGGAGAATTAAAGCAACGACTATCGAGATCTCCTTTTCTCCGGTATAGAATCAAGGCTACTTAGGTGTCGTCTTACATGGTTACTACGAGAATTATACGCCGCGACGTACGGTGGTTTAAAATGACCGTCTAACCGCGGGAAAACTTGCAGCTTTGATCCTTGTTCTTTTTATGCTTTTAATGGATTTTATGCGGTTTTTAGATTTTAGATGAGGAGTCGGGGAGTTGGGTATTTGGAGATTTAGAGGATTTGGGAAATTTGGGGAATTTAGGGAATTTGGGGAATTTGGGGAATTTGGGGAATTTAGGGAATTTGGGAGATTTGGGGAATTTGGGAGATTTTGGGAATTTGGGAGATTTGGGGAATTTGGAGATTTAGGGGATTTGAGAGATTCGGGGAATTTGAGGAATTTAGGGAATTTGGGAGATTTGGGGAATTTGGGGAATTTGGGAAATTTGGGGAGTTTGAGGAATTTGAGGAATTTTGAGAATTTAGGGGATTTGAGAGATTTGAGAGATTTGGAGAATTTGGGGAATTTAGGGGATTTGAGAGATTTGGGAAATTTGGGGAATATAGGGGATTTGAGAGATTTGGGGAATTTGGGGAATTTGAAGATTTGGGGGATTTGGGAAATTTGGGGACTTTCAAAGATTTGGAGCATTTGAGAAATTTGGTGGATTCAGTAATATAAGGAATTTGGAGAATTTGTGAGACTTTGATGATTTGGTGGATTTCGAGAATTTGGGACTTCTAGGAAATTTGGAATTTTTAAGACTCATTGAATTTAAAGAATATATTATTCTATATAGAATATATTTGATTATATATATTATATTATATAGAATATATTATTCTTCAATATTTGGAGATATTTGGAGATTTGAGAATTTAAAGGTTTATGTATTAAGAGATTGGGAAATTAGATATTTATATATACTGGTATTTGGAGACTAGGAGGATTTGAAACATTTGGAAGATTTAGGACATAATTTTAAAGAATTGTAGAATTTGGAAATGGTGATTTGGTTAGACGAGAATTTGATTGATCTGTAGACCTGGAAATCGAGCAATTTGCAGATTGAAGGATTTAAGCATTCGAGAATTTGCAACATCTCCAAAATCGAGGAACCTGAGAATGTGGGAGCTTAAGGGATTTAGATAGTCTTGTCGATTGATGAATTTGCAGTTTTGTAGAAGTTAAGAAATTCAGCAAAGAATGTAAGAAACATGGGAAGCTTGAAACTTCCAGCTTGACAAATTAAGAAACGTGGAGACTTGAACGCGATTCATCTTGTACGAGGCGAACAATCACAATGTTCCTTTAACTGAAATGTGTGTTGTTCGCAAGAACCAATAGAGAAAGCGTGAAGAGAACATGCACATATAGTGTATAAAATTTCATGGACCCGAACGTATCGCGATTTCGGTAAATCCCAAGTGCCCGTCGAGAACAGGAGATCCAGCAAGGATACGATGTTAGAGTACTCGTCGCGATTGGCGGATGATGAGAGTAAGGCAGAGATGGGAAAAGGGAAACTGGGTTCCCTTCGGTAGGATGGGAAATGGAGGTTTCAGTGGATAGGAAAACGGGCGCAAGACGCCAGTTCGGTTACGCGTTTCCGATCCTTAATGGGTTTATACAAGGTAGTCGCATTCTAAGTTCTCGTCGTATCTATATACGTAATTCGAGTCGCTTTAACAAGTTCTGAGGAGACATCCGCGAGCGTGAAACACGCGAGATCGATCCGTCCTGAAGCGTTTTGCGCTTTCGTCCTTGTATCCCCTATATTTCACTCTTATTCGCCGACGAAACAGCCTTTGAAAACGTTCCAGCAGCATGGCGGCTCGCTTCCGGCTTTGGAACGTGTATCGCGTAACGCCGTTCCACGTGCTCGACAGATGCTACCCGTTTTTCTACGACGTATACATACGCTCTTGTACCGCGAGGAGAAACGTTGTGACCCGTGCCGGTTGCGACCTTACGAACAAGGGCAAAAAATTACGCTCTCTGAGCAGCGGTCGTGCATCAGCGTTAGGACTGCATTTCAATGACGTATTTTATTTAAGCATTATGGATCGAGATAGTTCAAGATTTATGTGATTTTATGGTGAAATTTTGAGAAGGTTCCAATTTGGGAATTTGGGGATTTAGGGTGCAAGGATTTAGGGTATAGGGAGTTAGGGTATAGAGAATTAGGAATACAGGAATTTAGGGTATAGGGAGTTAGGGGGACAGAGAGTTGGAGATACAGGGATTTAGGGTACAGGGAGTTGGGGGGACAGGGAATTAGGGTGCTGGGATTTAGGGTGCTTGGATTTAGGGATACAGGGATTTAGGGTGCTGGAATTTAGAGATGCAGGGATTTAGAGATACAGGGATTTAGGGATACAGGGATTTAGGGTGCTTGGATTTAGGGATACAGGGATTTAGGGTGCTGGGATTTAGAGCTACAGGAATTTAGAGTATAGAGAGTTAGGGAGACAGGGAGTTGGAGATACAGAGATTTAGGGTACAGGGAATTAGTGATTGAGGGAATTCGGTATACAAGGATTTAGGGGTACAGGAAGTTAGAGATGCAGATATCTAACACTGAAACTACCAAACCGATCAAATGACTGCTCCATATATTTCTTATTATAAGCTACACATTTTATTAAAATACATTTCTTCAAATCAAAATTGATTTTCATGAAGACAAAGAATAAATGTGCGTACTAATTTATGTTTCACCATTTGTTTATTTATTTTTTAATTTCATTTTTAGTTTCAAATTAAGTATGCATTATATGCTGGCAGATTTAGTGTTAAGGATACAAGGATTTAGGGGTAGAGGAAGTTAGAGATACAGGTATCTAACACTGAAACTACCAAACCGATCAAATGACTGCTCCATAAATTTCTTATTATAAGCTACACATTTTGTTAAAATACATTTCTTCAAATCAAAATTGATTTTCATGAAGACAAAGAATAAATGTGTGTACTAATTTATGTTTCATCGTTTGTTTATTTATTTTTTAACTTCATTTTTAGTTTCAAATTAAGTATGCATTATAGATTTAGTGTTAAGGATACAAGGATTTAGGGGTACAGGGATTTAATATTATAAGGATTTCAAGATACATGGTATAAAGACATAGGAATTTATAAGTACAGGGAGTTAATGATACAGGAATTTATTACATGGAGTTAAAAATGCAGAAATTTAATAATTCTACAATTTAACCACTCCAAATTTTTGAATTCTATATCCTCATTAACTCAGTATAAATGTTTCTATGATAAACCGTGAACACCATACAATGGAAGCTAATTAAATTTGTTTTACAGAGGATTCGAAAATTTAGTGACATAAAAGGTCCTTAAAATAGGAGCCGCGGTAAAGCTGGTTCCGAACAAATGCATAAATGTTTAATTAATATTCTGAATAGAAATTAGCTGATAAATGGCGCATTAATATCCTTAATAGAAATGACGAGGAATAATCGATTTCGAAATACATTAAGTTTAGCATGATTTAATACCATAAAAGTACCGTGAAATATCTATTGGTGGTATATTAATTTAACGCTTAAAATTTGATGAAAATACCTGCATAAACGTTTTATCAGTATTCCGCGTACAAAATGGCTGCGTCTTTGTTAAAGCAATGATACGAACCCATACATGGTACGTATTGTCCATTAGCGAATGTCCAATCGTTTATATACTAAAATAGTAATGGATCTTCGATTCGTAGAATTTGCGGTGTTTTGGTTATATGCATAAGGTCCTTTCGGTATCACTTGTACACGAAAGGAAGGTACGGGTAATTGGAAATTGGATATTCGCTAATGAACAATACTACTGCTGTAAATTGGTTGATTCATTGTTGGCTTCAACGAAGTACCGTTCGTATTCGGAATATTGATGAAACGTTTACAATTTTAAGCAAACTTCTATCTTTAAATTGATATAGCGGTATTTTATGGTATTTTTGGCTCACGAGATAGTCCCTGTGTATACCAAAATCGATCATCGATTACCCGTCAATCAATCTCGTTAAGAATATTAACGAGGTGTTTACGTAATCATTTATAATAAACTTTATGCCGAAAATTGATGTATTATAAATGTCGCTTCAAAATTTAGTGGCATTTACTTTCCGATTTCGATTTCTGATTAATTATTTGCTATTAATTATTTTCGAGTGGCAGGACTAATGAAGTGTTTCCATAGTTATTTTTAACTAGTTTCAAGCTTTAATTTGATGTTTCGTAAGTGCCTGTTATCAAAATTTGATGGTATTAAATTGATTGTTTAATTGTTAATTATTCATTGTACATTGGATGATGAATAAAATATTTATACTGTTATGTTCAATTATAATTCAATGTATTAAAGCGCCATTTTGAAATGCTTTTATGTCATCAAAGATTGCTAATGTTTATTACATTTCGAAATTGATTACTATTTGTTTTAATTGTTAATTATTCATTATACGTTAAAATGATGAATGAAGTATTTATGTAGTTATTTTTAATGGACTTCAAGCTTTAATTTGATGTATCATAAACGCCATTTTGTCATACTTTTAAGTCATCAAATTTTGTCAACGTTTATTACATTCATAAATTGATTACTGTTCGTTTCAATTGTTAATCATTTATTGTACATTAGACTGATGAATAAAATGTTTATACAGTTATTTTTAATGGACTTCAAGCTTTAATTTGGTGTATTATATCCGCCATTTTGTAATGCTTTTATGTCATCAAATTTTGTCAATGTTTATTACATTCATAAATTGACTACTGTTCGTTTCAATTGTTAATCATTTATTGTACATTAGACTGATGAATAAAATGTTTATACAGTTATTTTTAATGGACTTCAAGCTTTAATTTGGTGTATTATATCCGCCATTTTGTAATGCTTTTATGTCATCAAATTTTGTCAATGTTTATTACATTCATAAATTGACTACTGTTCGTTTCAATTGTTAATCATTTATTGTACATTAGACTGATGAATAAAATGTTTATACAGTTATTTTTAATGGACTTCAAGCTTTAATTTGATGTATTATACCCGCCATTTTGTCATACCTTTAAGCCATCAAATTTTGTCAACGTTTATTACATTCATAAATTGACTACTGTTCGTTTCAATTGTTAATCATTTATTCTACATTAGACTGATGAATAAAATATTTACACAATCATTTTTAATGGACTTCGAGCTTTAATTCGACGTATCATAAGCGCCATTTTTTAACGCTTTTATGTCATGAAACTTTATTGATATATTCCAATACCGCAGTTATTTTTACATTAATATGATTAATAAAGCGAACACAGTTATTTTTGATAAAGCCTTAATTTGATGCACCAGAAGTGGCATTTTGTGACGCTTTTGTCAACAAATCCTATCGATGTATATTACGTCGGGAATCGATTATTGCCTGCTTTAATTGCCAATCAATCATTATGCATTAGCAGGAGCAACGAAGCATTTGCATAATTATTTTCCGCAAACCTAAAGTTCATCGCAAAACGGCCATCTTGTAAAACTTTGATACGAAATTAAATCGGTTTTGTCAGTCTCCAAAAATTTCGAATATTCGTTGTATTTCTGTGGAGTTTTACGACCACGCTGTATCGCAGAGGAGATTACTTGGAGACCGTAAAGCAGGCAGGCGTATCACGAAGCTCGGCAACGGAGCGTGGTGCTCGCAATACAAACGTTACTGAAACCCAATAATTAAAATGATAGCCGCGCTCTAGGTTCCCGTATAATAGAAACACCGTGTGATTCTCGTAATAAGAAATAAAATCATCCGGATGAATTGAAAAGGAGGGGAAGCAATCGGTGCAGCGTTAAATCGCGCGATTGTAGGAGGAATGACGAGTGTCTCGATACCGCGAGTGCATCGGAGCGTACTGAGAGGTTCGCGAGAAGGACGGGAACGGTTAATGCTCGGGCATAAATATCGAGGCTCTAATTACGTCGACGAGCGTGCACGCGCCGCACATATACCGGGCATATTCCCATCGAATTCGTAATTATGGGCTTAATTGAAAACGTGCCGGCCATTCTCCGTCAGCCGGTCGCCGTAGCGAGCGCGTTGCCTCGTAATTTCTAAAAACAAAACTGTCCTCCCACTCTTTCTACCGATTATTCCCCGTTCTATAACTCGAACCCCGTTTCGACTTATGTTGTCGACCGTGGTACGCTTCCCCGGGGAAAAACAACCTACCACAACGGTGCAGCGTTTATTCCTTCATTTTTGCCTGGGTGATTTTTATTTGGTAGTTTGGGAGTTTGGGAATTTGCGAATTTGGGGATTTGGGAATTGGAGGATTTATGAATTGGGAAATTTGGGAATTTGGAAATGTAGAGATCTAGGGAATTATGGATTTGGATTATGGTGATCTAGGGAATTATGGTTTGGACATATAGTGATCTAGGGAATTATGGTTTTGACATATAGTGATCTAGGGAATTATGGTTTTGATATATAGTGATCTAGGGAATTATGCATTTGAACTATAGTGATCTAGGGAATTATGGTTTTGACATATAGTGATCTAGGGAATTTTGGCTTTGACATATAGTGATCTAGGGAATTATGGTTTTGATATATAGTGATCTAGGGAATTATGGATTTGGACTATGGTGATCTAGGGAATTATGATTTTGACGTATAATAATCTAGGGAATTATGCTTTTGACATATAGTGATCTAGGGAATTTTGGCTTTGACATATAGTGATCTAGGGAATTATGTTTTTGACTTATAGTGGTCTAGGGAATTATGGTTTTGACATATAGGGATCTAGGGAATTATGGTCTTGATATATAGTAATTTAGGGAATTATGCATTTGAAATATAGTGATCTAGGGAATTATGGATTTGGACTATGGTGATCTAGGGAATTATGCTTTTGACATATAGTGATCTAGGGAATTATGGTTTTGTAAGTAAGGTAACCTAGGGAATTCAAAACTTGGAAATAAAGTTACCTAGGGAATTCCGGATGTAGAAGATAATCTAGAGAATTCAGGATTTAAAAATAAAATAATCTAGGGAATTCCAGATTTGACGATTTACGTTTCACTGAATTTCACTTCCTGTAAACTTGCATGTTACAAATACACAAATTCAGAACTGCAACAATAAATAAGTTCCTAGAGTATTCAATTTCTAATGTCTCCTAAAAAGCTCATAAAACAGAATATATCCTCCGGAATCCCTTCTCGTCCGCCCGCATAATCTTCCCCCAAAAGAGTCCTACATTGCACCCAATAAAATGGTACATTTCCCTCGGTATTTCGCGGTCATCAGTATAAATCGCGACGCGCAGGTTTCTCCCTGGGACAGTCGCGCGAGGAGGCAGCGGCGTTTCGCGCTGGAAAGATCGCGAGAATCCGGTTGGATCGAACAACAGCGCGGTGGCCGTCGAGCGTGAACGCTCTGTCCGACTCCGGAGTTGCCCCAGCTTCGTAAAAAAACAGGGATGCAAAGCGACGGCCGTGTAATTTATATCCGGGAGCGGAGCCAAGAAGCCGACGAGCCCTCCATCCCGTAAATCTTTGGAGCCGCGCTCGTTTGCCCCGTTCCAGCGAGAAAACGTGCAAACACGTCGAACGGCAGAGTGACGTTCGTCGATTACATCCGCTCCGACGAGACGTCGCACACGAGTACACACATAGCCGTTGACGGTACGACGAGCACGAGCCGTGAGAACGGCCCGTTTGGGTTAATGGCATCGTAGGAAATGCTCGTTCGCTAACTCGTGCCCTCGCTGTTTTTCTCTTTCCGTCCCGGCCGCGGATCCTCGTCACGGCCGGACGCGGACCGTTTTACGCGTTGATAATTTCACTGGATCACGGAACGGGGCTCTCTGCACATCCAGGCCAAAAGGAGCAACGAGAGCGACGCGTTTCCTTTCTCTTAGCCTCTCTTGATGCCTCTCTGCATCAACGAGTGCAGCCGGATGAATTCTTACGGGTCGAATAAGCTATGCTATGCATTATATCGCCGCGAGTTGTATGTGAAGGCGGAATAACTCGTTAGGTAGGGATGGAGACTGTCGAAGAATAGACTTTCAAAGTTGAAAATAGGGAATTTAATATCTGAGGATTTGGGATTTAGAGAAATGGGGTATAAAGATTTTAGGAACTAGGGAATTTGGGAATTAGGAATTTAGGATCTAGGGATATTGGAATCTAGAGATTTGGGATCTAGGGATTTGGAATCTAAGGATTTGGGATCTTGGGATATTGGGATTTAGGGATATTGGAATCTAGGAATATTGGGATCTAGGAATATTTTGTTCTAGGGATATTTAGTGCTAGGAATATTTAATTCTAGGGATATTTCGTTCTAGGAATATTTAGTTCTAGGGATTTGGGATCTAAGGATATTTGGTTCTAGAAATATTTCATCTAGGGATATTTGGTTCTAGAAATATTTTATCTAGGGATCTTTGATTCCAGAAATATTTAATCTAGGGAGATTTAGTTCTAGAAATATTTAATCTAGGGATCTTTAGTTATAGGAATATTTGGATCTAAGGATATTTGATTCTAAGAATATTTGGATCTAGGGATCTTTAGTTCTAGGAATATTTGGATCTAGGTATATTTGATTCTTGGAATATTTGGATCTAGGGATATTTGCATCTAAAATTTTGGGATCTGCCGAATTCTAATTTAGGGATTTGAGATCTAGAGATTTCTGATTTATGTATATTTGGGATCTAGGGACATTTGGATCTAGGAATATCTGAATCTAGGGATATTTGGATCTAGGGATATCTGGGACTATGGATACTTGAGATCTAAGGATTTATCTTTTATGGATTTGAGACCTAGGGACTTTGGATTGGAAAGATTCTGACCATACTAATTTTTGCCTCTAGTACCCTGTAATCTTAGAATGTTTGATCTAGGAATTCAGTAACTTAAAATTTAAGAACTTGAAATTCTAATTTCAAGTTTCAGAACTCGATATCCAATAATGTAAAATAGAGGGACTTTGTATTTGAGATCCTAAATACACAATTTCCAAAAATTTTGAACCTAGAAAATCCATAAATGAAAAATTTGCAAAAAGTCAACTGAGACTTTCGTAATTTGAAAGTCCATAAATTTGATATATCTGAAACAGTAAATTCGAAGTAATGATGAGCGAACATCGAGATTTGTAAATCTGTCGAACATAAAAATTTGCCAGCTGTCGGTACAACCGCGCTCGTGATACCGAGTGTTACGTCAGTACACGTGATATATAGCCACGCGTTGTAAGCGTCGACGACCGTTCGTGCAGCTACTTTAACGATGACGGCGCTAGTGTTAATTAAGGCAGCGAAACGTATAGGTATACCAGGAAAAGGCAACGGGCGAGTCGTCGGAACGGTTTTCGAGGAAAACGACCGTTTTGCTAGCTGCGCCGGGGTGTGGTGTGTGTGCGCGCGAGAAGAGGGATGGTGGTAGTATCCGTGGCACGGTAGCAGCCCCTGTGCACTCGGGAAGAACGATTGGCGTTAGAGCGCGGTTCAGTGACCCTGGTTCAATCTCCAGGCAAATTGAATTCTTTTTAAAGATCAAAGAGCACGATATACCTATAAGCGGCGCGGCCAAGCTTCGCTACAGGACGCTACCCTTGGCGTTATCGACTTATACACAGCCAGGAATTCGTTTTTCTTCCGAATCGACCAACAATTCGCTCTCCGTTTTCGTCCGGCCAGAAAACTATCAAAAAAAGGACTCGACAACCACTCAGGCGATATACCGGGCGGTGATTTATCCTATCTATGTGACAACCTGACTGCAAATCTCGTGTCAAGTTTTTCACACGGAATACTCGCCGCATAAAATCGCCACCTTGCACCACCATTCAGGTTGCGCCACTTCGACTTCGTTTTCCGGAAGAACGGTTGATTTTACACGTAAAGTTCATTTGGAACTTTTTACCCCCTTGATGAGCACTACAAGACGCGGTAATAAAAGAGTTTGACCTTGAACGTAAGGTCAAGGTCAACCTCGGTTTCTAAGCGCACCGCAAGTGTACGATCAACACGCCATAAAAAGAATACTAGAAACTCGAACAAAATGAGCGTAAGCTAGTGCTAAGAAGGGAAATCAACATCCGTACGACCGTTAAAGGCATTTAATTTTCTCGACGGTGCGCTACTACCTTTTTCGTTAACGGCGCAAACTTCGGGGAACGACCCGATTCGAGTGTCCGAAGGTTCTCGTGAATCTGGCGAACGGTCCCGGGGTGGAAAAAGACGAGCGAAGACGGCGATTCGGATCGAAATTCGATTGGAAATGTCCCGGCAGTTGTCGCGAATCTGGCGTGGAAGTCGTGCAAGCGGAAGAATCGCGCTCGCGACGTAACCGCGATAACCCGAGCGTTACCTTCGGAAATATTCGGAAGGAAAAGAGCGCCATGCTGGTAGACGACGTTACTTTCTTTGCCGCATTTGCATAATATAGGAATATCCCTTAATGGGCAAAGAGGGCGTTCGGGAAACAGCGATTCTACGGGGTACAATGAAACTTATCGCTTCTTAAGCAACGACCAACCCCCTCGCGCACCTTCCGAACCCCTCCTTTTCGTTTTACGTCGCTCGTTCTCGACGAGCAGATACCACTTCCGACGGAAAAATGATCCGAGGGCAACGCAACTGGAAGAAATTCAACGACGAGAGCGGACCGGCTGCCTCTACGTTTCGGCGAAATTTCGCGGGTAAATTTAACTCGGCCGTTTGCACGTTTTTAGCTCGCTGCGTAATCGCGTTAGCCCGCCGTTACAACGAGCGCTCTCTTCTTTTTACTCAGACAGTTTCGTTGATAAAACCCCGGTTGTTGAATAATATCGTTCTTCGTTATTCGTCGCTCGATGTTCTCGCCGAGGATATAGCCTCTTTAGATAGGCAATACTATGCGGCACGTCATCGCTACCTACTCTCTAGGGATGGTGATATACGCGCCTCTCTAACTCTCGTTCTTCACTCTATGAAGTCGTTCGAGTAAATGAGAGACTCGTAATACCGTTAGGCTCCAGCTTGAACACCTTTTCTAGGTGTCTAGCTGTCAAATCAACATTCGGTACTTATGGAGTTGAGGTTTGCGACTCTCGGTATATTGCTGACTTTATACTTGTGACGACGTAGCCCCTGTGATCATGGGATACGTTATCACTTATATGCTCACTCCTTGCTGTCGTATAGCCACCTGTTATCTGCCGGATTCCTATGCGTTGTATAAAACGCGTTCTATTATCGTACGTTGTCGTACATTATATCTTTACTGCGAATTAAAACACCATCGCGTGTTACCGCGTGATGCTTTAAGCTACATTATTTCGTGTTATATTGACATATGTTGCGTATATGACGTATATGTGTTCGACATACTTCTGCAAATTGAATCCAAACCCGTTGTATCTTACATTATATCTCATACTTTGTGTCTCAATATGTGCACTCATAAATCACATCGCACAAAATCAGTGTACACATGAACCGTATATGTTTACATCCAAGTGTACATGTAAACATCCATGTTTACATATCCAAACTCGCAAATGCCAAAAAATGTGAATGACGGAGAGACGAAAGTAAATTAAGAACGATTACAATTTCAATCGGAATCAGATTTATAGATTTTATCTTGGAACCTCTGCATAATGCATGCGGCGTAAAGATGTCTACTACACCGTGTAATTTATTAAAATATTCCGATACACTGTAAAAAGGTAACTTCCGACAAACGATGGAAACAAATGGTGATAAAGAATCGTTTCTAAACTCAAATTGAAGTTTATCGGCAGTATAGAGGTGTATCATTAATAAGATACAAATTGAATCACCTCATTTAGAGGCGCATAATTTTAAGTCGTTAATAGGCACGGTTTGGACAAATTTGAATACAGATATGCAAACGAGCCTACGTCCGAATGCATTTATGCCAATTTAGCTGTTAACGTACAGCTGTTGGGCCACTTTCCGGTACAGGTGAAACGGAAGAAGACTCAGCGTTTTCGTAGGAAAACGGTCTATTTTGTCAGCTCGAAGCAGTTTCGCGCGAACGTCGTCGACCCCGCTAATAATATAGCCATAAAAGAATAGTTCGCGACGTAGCTCGGATTCGATCGATAGCTCGGTCAGTGGGTACTTCTTTTGCCGGAAGTCACTGCTACGGCCTGGAAAAACAAGCATTCTCATGAAACTTTTAGGACCGCGAATGTTTTCGACAAACGAAGACCTGTTCAGTGAGAATACATGGGCGATCTTTCTTCCCGAAAGCGTAGTTCGTGATGCGAAATGGACGGTCTTGGGCTATTTTCTTTGCGCGGATTACATGTGGGAGCACTTTAAATCTAACATGGAAATCACCCTGGATTTTAATGACCTTCTGAAAGTTGATGAATTATGTGCTTTCAGATTTTAATGAGTTTTTGTAGGTTGATAAATTATGGCGGCACGAATCGCTCTACATATTTTAAAATGGATGTTTGGGAAGAATTTAATTTCTCTATTGTACGACACGCTTTTAAAGAGATTGCGGAATAGTTAGGGACTTTTTTACCTAATTTTTATTAACTGCAAGATTTGCTTGTCGATTACAATTTTGTTCTTTGGTCGTACAATTATGATCGTAGATCTTTAACACCTTGTTCCGTGACGAAATAAATTTCTTCAGAATTGAACAATAAATATTTCTTAAACTATCGACCGTGTACGCCCAAAACCACGTAAAGATTTGTTACTTCATCTATCAACACGCAAAAGTTCATTAAAATCTGCGAGGGGGACCTGTGATTTCTCTGCCAAGATTGCGATTGAAAAATTAATACCTTGCGTGGCGATATAACGTGTAGTATAAGAACAGGTGTCGATCTAATGTCTAGCGACATAACACATAATAAAACACGTGGCGATCTAATGCGTGGCGATATAACACGTAGTAAATCAGCAGTCCCCTGCGTGGCAATATAACATACGGTAAATCAACACGTGACATTTTGCTGTATGGCGATATAACACGTAGTGGATTAACATACGATGATCTATTGCGTTGCGATATAACGTAATGAAATATCATTTGATCTAATAATTGGCGATGTAATGCGTAATAAAACATTGTATGACAATTTAATGAATGGCGATATAACACGTAGTGGATTAACATACGATGATCTATTGCGTGGCGATATAACGTAATGAAATATCATTTGATCTAATAATTGGCGATGTAATGCGTAATAAAACATTGTATGACGATTTAATGAATGGCGATATAACACGTAGTGGATTAACATACGATGATCTATTGCGTGGCGATATAACGTAATGAAATATCATTTGATCTAATAATTGGCGATGTAATTTGTAATAAAACATTGTATGACGATTTAATGAATGGCGATATAACACGTAGTGGATTAACATACGATGATCTATTGCGTGGCGATATAGCGTAATGAAATACCATTTGATCTAATAATTGGCGATGTAATGCGTAATAAAACATTGTATGACGATTTAATGAATGGCGATATAACACGTAGTGGATTAACATACGATGATCTATTGCGTGGCGATATAGCGTAATGAAATACCATTTGATCTAATAATTGGC
This sequence comes from Megachile leachella, assembly GCA_963576845.1. Classification (NCBI taxonomy): domain Eukaryota; kingdom Metazoa; phylum Arthropoda; class Insecta; order Hymenoptera; family Megachilidae; genus Megachile; species Megachile leachella. The sequence continues at coordinate 13,017,209 of OY756255.1, forward strand.
GATGTAATGCGTAATAAAACATTGTATGACGATTTAATGAATGGCGATATAACACGTAGTGGATTAACATACGATGATCTATTGCGTGGCGATATAACGTAATGAAATATCATTTGATCTAATAATTGGCGACGTAATTTGTAATAAAACATTGTATGACGATTTAATGAATGGCGATATAACACGTAATAAAACGTCACGTAAGAATGTATTGAGTGGCCATATAACACGTAGTAAAACCACATAGAGTCACGTGACAATGTATTGAGCGGTCATATAACATGTAGTAAAGTCACGTGATGATCTAATAAACGGCCATATAACACGTAGTAAAAGAACACATCAGAATGTAGTACTTGGCGATGTAACGAGTGAACTTGACATGTCACGATGCAGTTCGTGTGATAACACGTGACGATTTAACATCTGGCGATGTAATACGCGTGGTGATCTAATAGTCGTGATAATCTAACACGAGACGATCTAATATCTGTAGCGATCTAACGCAAGGTAATCTGACTTATAGCGATTTAACGGGTGTGGCGATCTAACATACGTGGTAATCTCACGCATGGCAATATTAAGTCTGGTGATCTATTGCGTGGCGATCTAACACGTGATACTGTAATATCGATTCAGCACGTGGTAATGTGACAATAAAACGAGTAGTTGTATAACATAAAATTATGTAACATGTCACTGTGACAATTTGTAGTGACAAGACGCGTTACTTCATAATATTTAGCGATCTGACTCGACGGTGCAGTAAATGGCAATATACCGCGAGACTATATAGCACGATTACAAATGGCAATATAACACGTGGCGATATAACATAAAATTATGTAACATGTCACTGTGACAATTTGTAGTGACAAGACGCGTTGGCTTATAATATTTAAAGATCTGATTCGACGTTACAGTAAATGGCAATATATCGCGAGAGTATATAACACCATAACAAATGGCAATATAACACGTGACAATATAACATAAAATAATGTAACATGTCACTGCAACAATTTGTAGTGACAAGACACGTTACCTTATAATATTTAGCGATCTGATTCAACGGTACAGTAAATGGCAATATACTGCGAGACTATATAACACCATAACAAATGGCAATATAACACGTGGATATAACAAAATAATGTAACACATCACTGCAACGACGTGTAGTGTCAAGAGACGTTACCTTTTCAAGCAACTTGTCTGATAATGCAATAAATGGCAATATACCACGAGAGTATATAGCATAATAACAAATGGCAATATAACACGTGGATATAACAAAATAATGTAACACATCACTGTAACAACGTGTAGTGTCAAAAGGCGTTACCTTGTCAACTTGTCTGACAATGCAATAAATGGCAATATATCGCGAGGCTATATAACACGAAACAATTGTAAAACACAGTACAAATCGCACATCCAGCAATAAAACTGTTACCATACAATATCCAGCAATTTAACCCGTGACGATGCAACAAATGGCAATATAACGCGTGGCTATATAACACGAAACGCTTGTAAAACACAGTCCAACATATCGCACATCCAGCAATAAAACTGTTACCATACAATATCCAGCAATTTAAGTTGTGACAATGCAACAAATGGCAATATAACGCGTGGTCGTATAGAATCAGTGTAACACAACATATCACGCGACAGAACGTGTTACCATACAATATCTAGCACTCTGATTCGTGACAATGCAACAAATGACAATCTAACACGTGACTATATAGCGCGAAACAATTGTAACCCGTCGCAGTGCATTTAACAATAAACTCTGTTGCAATACCCAGTAATCTGACTAGTGACTGTGCAACAGAAGGTGATACAACGGGTGGCTATAAAATCGAAGCATAAGTTATAAACCGAGTGGAAGATTAATTATGAAAGCAGCGTCCGGTAACGATCTCGGTTCTTTAGATTTGCGCGTTACATTTTGAACAGCGACACACGAAATCTGGCCGGCTGTTACGGATCGGTTTCGTCGTTTAACTCCGTGACCGGACATTAGCGTAATGCACGGAACGCGTGTGCCGGGGTAAAATTCAGCCGTTGCATCGGGGAGGTAAAATCGATGAACGCTAACGAGCAGCGAAAAACGTTCTTCCGCGTGGCGTTTGCACGCTCCCGGCTCGATGGCCGGCCAACATTTTCAACGTTTCGAGTCGCCGTTATGCACGTACGTACATTAGAATCGCCCGACAAGTTAAAGAGGGTAACTTTCGAGAAGTTGCTCGACTCGCAAGAAATTCGAGCGTTCGAAAGGCAAGTTAACCACAGGGCGACGAGGGTTGTCGCGGTGTCGTGAGGCCAGCGCCGAGCCCCGCGGTATCGGCGACAAGGGTTTCACGTGGAATAATTTCACTTTGCAGCCGCAGATAAGAGCTACGGGTGCATGTTACCCTACCCATGCTGTATGATTGCGGAATCGCGTGATACTCGACCGGCAAAACGAAGACTCGAAGCTCTAGAACGCGTACACGCTCGGCCCTTTCGCAGCCGTTGAAAGCGGCCCTAACCGAACAGGAAAGAGCAAAGGGTCGTGTAAACGACGCTGATCGTGAACACGATGGACGGATCATCAAACGTTTACAAAATGCTGATAAGTTTTCGATATGCTTACTGGGTTACTCGCACCTCCAAATTTGTTGATCATCCTTCAAAAATGAGGTTTGAGACGTGAACTTCCACTTTGGACGAGTTTACAATGCGACTCGAGTTGTTAAGAATTTAACAATTTCATGATGATTAACTATTTAACAATTTCATGATGATTAACAATTTAACAATTTTATAATGAACAACAATTTAACAATTTTATAATGAACAACAATTTAACAATTTTATAATGAACAACAATTTAACAATTTCATAATGATTGACAACTTAAAAATTCCATAATGATTAACAACTTAACAATTTGATAAAGATTAACAACTTAACAACTTGATAATGTGTAACAATTTAAGAATTTCATAATGATTAATAATTTCACAATTTCATAATGATTAACAACTTAACAAATTGAGAATGATTAACAATTTACCAATTTCATAATGATTGATAACTTAACAATTTCATCATGATTATCAACTTAACAATTTCATCATGATTATCAACTTAACAATTTCATCATGATTATCAACTTAACAATTTCATCATGATTAACAATTTAACAATTTTATAATGAATAACAATTTAACAATTTCATAATGATTAACAATTTAACAATTTCATCATGATTATCAACTTAACAATTTCATCATGATTAACAATTTAACAATTTTATAATGAATAACAATTTAACAATTCCATAATGATTAACAATTTAACAATTTCATAATGATAAACAATTTAACAACTTGATAATGATTAACAACTGAACAATTTGATGATGACCAATAATTTAATAATTTGATAATGATTAACAACTTAGGAACTTGATAATGATTCACATATTAGGAACTTGACAATGACTCCTAACCCTATGATTTGTAAAATTGTTCACAGTGCGTCACGAGTGCGTCACTAGTGTCCTACGGATGGGTCACTAGTACATCACCAGCGTTCCACGGGTGGGTCACTAATGCGTCACCGATGCGTCACGAGTGGGTCACTAGTGCGTCGTTGGTGCGTCACCAGTGGGTCACTAATGCGTCACCGGCGCGTCACGAGTGGGTCACTAATGCGTCACCGATGCGTCACGAGTGGGTCACTAGTGCGTCGTTGGTGCGTCACGAGTGGGTCACTAATGCGTCACCGATGCGTCACGAGTGGGTCACTAGTGCGTCGTTGGTGCGTCACCAGTGGGTCACTAATGCGTCTCCGGTGCGTCACGAGTGCGTCACCGGTGCGATACAGGTGTTCCATGAATGCGTCACAAATTCGTTTCGAGTGCGTCACGCGTGTCCCATGAGTGCGTCCCGAGTGTCCCATGAGTGCGTCACGAGTGCGTCACGAGTCCCTCGACGAAATAGCAGAGGTATAACAACCTAACAGTTCCGCAATAATGAACAGTTCAACAGCTTAATAATTAACAATTTATCAACTCAACTAATTACCTAACCTTATAATATCACACACGTATCGCACACAAACGTAACAAACCAGACTCGTATTTTCCCACTAATTACATTTTGCGTTCAATTCTAATTATAATCAGCATAGTCAGAAATCGCAAAATGCGCCTAACATTTTGTATTCCGTAGTTGTCCTAATATTGCGCGAATGATTAATGACCCGCGAAATAACGCGACTGCCTGGAAAATTATTAAAGAGTTAATAATTAATGATACGTAAGCAAATATTGTATTCTTTTGTTGTCGAACGAACATTTCCTATACAGAGAACATTGTAACGGCGAATTGGAGCAATTTATATTTACGCATGAGTTTATGGTATAACAATAATAAAATATAATCAATGTTAAAGTTGTCGAACACGAATATAAAATTCTTCGATTTGTTCCTCTAAATTCTCGTATTGATTGTAATTCTAGTTTTTTGCGGGCAATGTGTGTATTATTATTGCATGTATTGTTTCGAACTACTCGTTGCAAGCTTTCGAATTTTTACCATGTTGTTTTACGAACATTTCGTAAACATTGGGGTTTACTTATTCAGAGCTGACCGAAATGAGGTCAAGCCCGGAAAAATCAAAACGGTTACGTATTATTTATTCAATCCCTAAAACATGTAACCGTGAAAACGCGCCTAAGACCGGCATTTGATATTTTTGCAATTAAATGCAATGGTGCTCCGGTAATAATTGTATTCAGATTTCCGCAAAACGCGGAGGACATTCAGGAATTACGCAATTCATCAGCAGTTTCCCAAAGAAAAACGAGAAGGAGAAAGAATAATCACAACTGCGGCGCTGTATTATATCTCCTGGTCCTTTTTTTTTAAAGCAGTTCCATTTCCAACAACTTCCACGAACCCGATGATGTAGCCTCACATTTATTATCAGAGTTTTCACCGCGGAAGCTGTTAAGTGATTCTGATACTATATCCATCATACGATTTAAATCTCGATTCCAACTCCGGGAGTCCATCTGAAAGCTTATTTAGAGCACGCTACTCAATAACAGTCTCTTCGGCTGCCATTTAATTTAAAGAGTCTGAAATCCGCTCAAATTTTCCGCGCACGCCAACGCGTTCAAAAATATATCGATAGATTTAATTTCGGTATTCATTTACTTGCGTCAAATGAATATGAAATTGGTTCGAATCGATGAGCAAGGTAAATTCAACGTTTTGCGATTTAATACGGTAAACTCGCGTTATGCTGCTTTTGACGGAGATGTTGGGGTAGGAGGGGGTTTATTGAAGTTGTGTAACGACTCGCCGAATGCACAAAGCGAGGACTTATAACGCACGGATTATACCGTGCGTAGGGTACACCACGCATAGAATTTAACATACGTTGACATCACGTACGATATATGATGTGTAGACTATACCATGCGTAGAATACATTATAGGTTGATTATATTGCGCTCGGATATGCGGTGGAAGCACTACCGCGCAGAATTTACCGTATGTCGAGTACATGCGGAAGTTTTTATAAGTGGAGTTTAACATGAGTAGAATTCAACGTTTGTAATATTTACTATGCGTCGGGTATACTGTGCGTAGAATTTTCCGTGGGTGCAATTTATCGTATGTAGAATTTGCTATGCGCAGAATTTATCACGCATTCACTATACTATGTGTAGAGTACCACGCGTAGAATTTATCACGCATTCACTATACTATGTGTAGAGTACCACGCGTAGAATTTATCACGCGTATGGTATACCACGCGCAGACTGTACTGCGCATAGACTATACCATGCGCAGGCGATACTGCGCATAGAGAATACCACGCGCAGACTGTACTGCGCATAGAGTACCACGCGTAGAATATACCACGCCTAGAATTACCACTTGTGGAGTAACCACGCGTAGAGAATACCACGCGTTGAGTATACCATGCGTGGAATTTACCACGCGTAGAGTATACCATGCGTGGAATTTACCACGCGTTAAGTATACCACGCGTAGAGTATACCATGCGTGCAATTTCCCACGCGTAGAGTATACCATGCGTGGAATTTACTACGCGTGGAGTATCCCATGCGTGGAATTACCAATCGTAGAGTATCCCACGCGTAGAGAATACCACGCGTAGAGTGTACCATGCGTGGAATTTACCACGCGTAGAGTATACCATGCGTGGAACTTGCCACGCGTAGAGTATACCATGCGTGGAATTTACCACGCGTAGAGTATACCATGCGTGGAATTTACTACGCGTAGAGTATACCATGCGTGCAATTTACGACGCGTAGAGTATACCACGCGTAGAGTATACCACGCGTAGAGTATACCATGCGTGGAATTTACCACGCGTAGTATACCATGCGTGGAATTTACCATGCGTAGAATTACCAATCATAGAGTACCCCACGCGTAGAGTATACCATGCGTGGAATGTACCATGTGTAGAATTACCACTCGTAGAGTATCCCACGTGCAGAGTACACCACGCATAGAATTCCCCTCGTGCAGAATTACCACCCATAATATACCACGCGTAGAATTACCACTTGTAGAATATACCAAGCGTTGCATATTCCTCGCATAGAATTACCACTTGTAGGATATACCACCCGTAGAGTTTTTCACGCATAGAACTTACAATTTAGAGTATCCCCGCGCACAATGTACTGCGTATACATCATATACGTCGTGTAGGAATACATATAACGCGGTGATTTATCGCGCGTGGATCTATCGCACCTATCACACGTGAAGAACGTATCGCATAGAGATATAAAGCTAGACCATCCCTCACAACCTTATCACCCGTACAGACACCAATCGACCATAATAGAATCCATCTGCTGATGGCGATATAGTCCAAGTATATAGTATTACCAATTCCCGGGTAGTTACAGCCAACTCGGAAACGATTCGAAAGCGTTGAACGTGCAGATAATCAAGAACGCGTACCGAAGCGATCATCCTTATTAGAACCCTATCCAGTGTTATCGGCTTCCATGGCTCGGCGTTTGTACGAAATGAGCATTGTGCGAGGGTAGGCGGAACAGACGGAATCTATCGACGTATATCTCCGGTGATTTAAGTAGCCCGGGCAGAGACGATGGGGTTACTCGGAACGCAGCACGGGCAAGACTACGAAAATATCCGCTGGCCAACGGCCAATTCCTGGACCACCCTTTCGCGAGACACTCTCACCTAGAAAGCGCGATATCGCAGCGAGAGCACGTATCGGACCGCTATTTATGGAGCCACGTTCATAGATTTATCGGTATCGTATTCGCGCTGCTTCCGTTCGTTCGCGTTCCTCCGCGATGCGTCGCGCCGGCAAAAACGTACACGTTGTCGAGAGCAACAGATCGGTTGTTCACGATTGTTGGTGGAAATTAAAATCTGTTGCACATGAATCTTCTGTAGGGCCCTTCAATTACCAACTCGAAGTAATATGCGTTCTGCGAGATTTTAAGGATTTGTGGATTTGGAGATTTTAAGGATTTGAGGATTTAGAGATTTCACAGTTTCGGAGTTTAGAAAATTTAGAAGATTAGGGAGATTGAAGGAATTTAAGGATTTCAGGATTTTAGGGTTTGGAGATTTTTAAGTTTGAGAATTTGAGAGATTTAAGATTTTAGAATTCTGGATGAACATTGGGGGATTTTAAGGATTTGAGGATTTGGAGGTTTCATAGTTTCGGAGTTTAGAAAGTTTAGGAAATTAGGGAGATTGAGGGAATTTAAGGATTTCAGGATTTTAGGGTTTGGAGATTTTTAAACTTGAGAATTTGGGATATTTAAGATTTTAGAACTCTGGATGAACATTGAGGAAATTTTGAGGATACAAAGTTTTAAGAAATAGAGCTTCCAAAATGATAGAATTTAAGAAAGTAAGGAATTTAAAACATAGGATGAACCAGAGTTATGAGAATTCGAAGACATCAAAGCTTCATAATCTGTGAAATTCAAAATAAAAAATTCAAAGTATTCGAACAATAAGATACTTGAAAATTTAAGGACGTAAGAATTTGAAGATCAAAATCTTGAATAATTACGGAAAGTAATTAAGAATAAAGAGTGCATGGAGGTCTAAAAACGTGAGAATTTAAAAACTCACACACCAGTGCTTAAAGGAACATCGTCCACATCGTCCACATAATAGAAACATTTTCTTAATGCACATACCCTCGGTCAAACAAAACAGAGTGGAGATACTTTAGCAAGCTCGTTAGAATATTCATCAGGTAAAATTCCACGAGCATAGTCCCGAAACCCTGACCCTCCGCAAGTTATTTCGTAGCAAAAAGGGAAGACGCGTTAATCAGTAATAAAGTCCGGTTACACTTACCGTGAGTTGTAACCAGGCTATTTCGTTTTAGGTCGTCCCTAGGGTATCCGAACAGGCCGTATACAACGGTAACAACAGCGACACGTATCTGGCTCGCACGCAGTACGCGGTTGCAGCGGTGACAACGTAACAATCCAAGAGAAAACGGTGGCACGGCTCTAAACATCCAAAGACAACGTTGGCGTCACGAGAAGGTCGCAAACGAGCCGGAAATCGTACAAACGGCTCGGCTTTGGCCGCGAAAAGAACACGGTGGGATACGAACGCGTATATACGAATCCAATTACGCGGGATAGAGACTTCGCGTACCCTCGGTCCAATTAACGGGAAAACTAATTTTCACGCGGCGAAATCCGCGCTCACCGAGACCTCCCGCGTATTTTTTTTCTCCCTCTTTTGTCCCCGGTGCGCGGCGACCGGATTCCCGCCACCCTTCGTCCTTCCTCGTATTTTTTTCTTTTTTTTTTTACCATTTTTCCCTCTCTGGCCACGCTCGGTCCCGATTCAGCGCGCGGTAATACGCGCGCGGCCGCTCGCTCGTTCCGCTGAATTTAATTTAGCACTTACCGTATTGCACGGGGCACGGCTAACCGTTTAACCGCCTAACGCCTTTGCCAACTTGGTGGGGACAACGGCCTGCGAATTTCGTGCGATCGTATATACGTGTGCGACCGTTTCCACACGTACGGAGTTCGGCCTCGATTCACAACCGCGCCCCTGAACGAAACTCGTAAGCTCGATTTTTCCAGCCAATCGTTTCCTCTCTATCAAATCTCCCGGCTAGGCGCGATATCGCTTTCTAACCGTTGCGTGTCCATTCCGTTTCCAGCTGCGGATTAACGGCCACTCGCGAAACGAAACCCTTTAAACTCGGCCAGCTACTGCAACTGCCCGATCCAGATCGACTCGATCGACTGTTTGACGTTTTCGCCCATCGGATTGTTACATACGAACGCCAGTGACGTGCATGCCAACGTCGACGATTGATTCCGACCATTATTGGCTGCGACTGCATGCAACTACCGATATAAATGAACAAGGAATCTTATTTCAAACATTTGAGATCGAACCTGACAGGCGAAATGATTTCACCACTCAAACGTTTCTTCCATTTATACTTTACTTTATTTATATCAATTTTATGCAAGATTATGTAACGCGACACCTTTCAAAGTTTAATGAGATTCGATTATGTAATGTGACGCCATTGAAAGTTTAACGAAACGACCTGACAGAAGTTTAGAATAATTAATGATCAAAATTATCAGAATTAATAATAATATCAGAATGTTTGTTTTAACGTTTCTTGAATTATTTCAATAAACTGAAATGTTCAGAAACATCCACTAAGATTCCATACATCAACCATTAAGCTGAAATCATAGGTTTATTCAAGGTTGGGTAGCTTAGGTTAGGTTAAGAATATCAGAATGTTTGCTTAGAACATCACTTGAATTTCTTTTACAAACTGAAATGCTCAAAACCACCTACTAAGAAAAGATGACCCATCAACAATTAATCTCAGATCATACTTTTTATTCACGGTTGTGTAGGTTAGGTTAGGTTAAGAATATCAGAACGTTTGCTTAGAACATCACTTGAATTTCTTTTACAAACTGAAATGCTCAAAACCACCCACTAAGAAAAGATCACCCATCAGCAATTAACCTGAGATCATACTTTTTATTCAAGGTTATGTAGGTTAGGTTAGGTTAAGAATATCAGAATGTTTGCTTAGAACATCACTTGAATTTTTTTAACAAACTGAAATGCTCAAAACCACCCACTAAGAAAAGATGACCCATCAGCAATTAACCTGAGATACTTTTTATTCACGGTTAAGTCTACATTAGGTTAGGTTAAGAATATCAGAACGTTTGCTTATAACATTCCTCAAACTTTAACAAACTAAAATGTTCAAAACCACCTACTAAGATTTCACCCAACAACCATTAACCTGAGATCATAGTTTTTGTTCACGGTTCAATAGGCCTTTTCTCTTGTTTCCTTACATTTACTTTATTCTTGACTCACAGGTGATACGTTAACCGCCACGGACGTTTGTGGTCACGCTGTAATATAGATCGTTTCTTAAACTATGGAGCACGAGCATGAATGAGGTCGTAAAATGAAATGGGTCACGAAAATTTAATCCGGATTCATGAATTTAACGATAGGGTAACGCGTGACGCATCTTTATTTTGAATTACAGAAAGTGGAGTAGCGGAATATGTGGACCCTAGACGTTTAGTGACCACATTCAAATTGAAGCGTGGACGTCGCTTTTGCTGGTAATTATACGTGGGACTTAAGAGTAGGCAATTTTATTAGCGTGAGTAATGGGCCACTGTGACCAGGGTCACGTACGTTCTTTACTGAGGACTTTCGTTTTTGGAAATCTGAGGAAGTTTATGTTCTTTGTGATGGTAGAGTGGATATACTGATAATTAGGGATTTACAGTTAGTTTTTATTTAGAAAAACTTTGAAACATTTCTTTAAAAAAGTAGGTATATTTATAAGCTAGGTTATGCTTTGATTATTTGTGTTAATAAAGGTTTACATATATTTTGAAGAAAATATAAATCAATATACTATGATTATTTATCTCAATGAAGGTTTACACATATTTTGAAGAAACTTTCTTAATAATTTTTGTGACTGAATGCAAGAAATCTAAGATCTAGTGTTAACTCAGCTGCTAGCGTCCGCCATCTTGACGCGTCCGCCATTTTGATGACTACATCTACGTTTAAGAATAAAATTAAAAACTAGATGAACCAACGATAAAAAATAAATTAGTACAAACTTCAATTCTTTATTTTAATGGAAATTATTGCAGGTCTTAAGAAAAACAGTTTAATAGAAAATTTATAGAGCATTTTAACCGTCTAAACTTATTTAACTACTTTACTAATTTTGATGTTAATAAGCTTTTACCGAAATGTAAATTACCTACCAAAGTCAAAGATATTTTTAAATTAGGGAGACAGGTGTTTTTGAATTAACAGAAACCATCTGACGAACGTACAGACTGATACATCAAGATTTGATACACGTTTTCGGATATTTCTGATCTCCGCAATTTTATGTATCTCTTTGTACTTAACTAGGACAGATGTACTAATTACCGAGTCTCTTCCAATTACGGAATTTGTGTATTAAAATAATCGATGAAATAAATACAGGAAGTTTCAGTTCTGTCGCTCGTTTGCCAATCGGTCTTTGACGAAAGAGAAGCATCTAATAATTTATTTCAGTATCGTAAGATAAATATTAGGAACATTTTATATGTGTATGATCATAGTTTGTGTAGAAGCTGCAAAAATTGTAGATTTCTTGTTTTATGTCGTAGAAAATGAAAAAAAATCGAGTGGTGTCAGTCTAAAATATTGACGATTCTCTTCTGTTTAGTTCGTTTATTAAATTAAATCTACTTATATTCTATTTAAAGAACCACTTGTATAAAAATTGCGATACTGGTACCACTCGTATAAAAATGAAACACTCTGAATAAAATATTTTTAGAATCCGATTTGCCTAAAATTAATCTCGTTTTCATCAGCAGACATTTATTCAATCTGTGTCAATACTTCAACGACAGAAATAAACCCAAAGTAAAAGAGTTAATTGCCTGTACTGCAATTATCTGCACTCCACTTATCTATACTCTAAAAACATGTATTACACAAAGACCTATATTCCAAAAATCCCACATCCCTAAATTTCTAAATCCCTCAAAAGTTTCTTATCAATGTCATACATAAAATACTGGCAGTATTTCATATTTCTGGATTTCGTGGGATGTCGATAAGTCGGTTAGCTATTTATTTTTATATCGAGATAAGGGATTATTGATCTTTCTCCCGGTCAAAAGTATTGCAACGGTTCGATGAAGTTTTAATTATGTACGCTTTGATATCTGCTATAATTAAAGTCACGAATGTAATACTTCTTAGAAATCGATTTACCACATATAGCTAAATCCATTATCTTCATTTTCACGATAAAAGGTACAAGACAGATCCTTACCTTTCAAAAATTGTTAACAACGTTTAATTGACTTTTATTGACAAGCAAAACCGGTTTGTCGATTTTGATTATCTTAAAAACGTTTGTTATCGATTTTGATTAACAGGCGAAGAAAAGATAATTGAGTTTTATTAAAAAAGCAGAAGTATTTGATTTTGATTAAAACAAGAAAAGTGGATGGTATTTGATTTTCATTAAAAAGAGGAAACGTACGTCTGTTGTTATTAGGGAACGTCAATAATGATGTGTCGTGCAACGATTTTTCATTAATTGAAAAGGTGGGCTACATGCAAAGTGGACAATTTTTGGAATCAACTTTGACCTACATAGTTTTACAGTTTTATCGATTCGTGTTTGCAATTATTTGGGAACTGGTAAAATCCTCCATTCTTTCATCCGTTTTACAAATATAGCAAAACACAGAGACGAAATCGCGCTCCGATCAAATAATGGCGGAACATTCCGCGGAACTAAATCCAGAAATTTAAAGAAGAGTTTGAAAATTCATGAGACCCTCTATTACCGCATCGGGCTTTTAAATGTTGCAAAGCAAATTGAGCTAAATTGGTACTTCAATTAAATAATGGCCATGTAAAACCATCCGTGGAATTAAATTCAACAGAAGAGGATTTGAAAACGCATGAAACTTTATCGCTTCTAATTTTTAAACGCTGCAAACGAATCAATTCGAAATAACGTTTACATTGAATAATACATGGCGCTAAATTTGTTAATCTATCGATATATTTGAAAATTCATGAAACTGTCTGTCGTGACGATTTATATTGTATTCCATAAGTTAATCACCTTAATGCAATATTTAAATTAAGGATAACTGTCGATGGTATTTGAAAGTCTGAGGAGATAATCGAGACTTCATAAGATTTCAAATTATTTAAAGTGAGATAAATCTCAGATTAACGTAATTGGAAGTGCAAATTTAATACAGTTATAATTTATTTTAATTTAATTGACGTAATTAATGTGCGATATGACGTGATTAATGTAGCTAAAACGTGTGATGATTAATGTAAGGTGTGTTGTAATAAATATAATTAATATAAAATGCAGTTAATATGATTAATGTGAAGTATAATGCAAATCATGTGGTTCATGTAAATAATACAATTATGAATGTAACGAATAATTAGTGTGATTAATTTAAAGTACAATGTAGAACATATGATCCATGCAAGGTGGTATGTACACAATTATTATAATAAATGAGAGATACAGCTAGTGTGATTAATGTAAATTATAATGAAATACAGTGAATATAATGTATAACTGAATTATTTCAATTAATGTGAAATATAACGTTATTAAAATAATTATCATAGGGAACTAATGTGATCAATATAATTAACGTAGCAAATTAATATGTTCAATAGAATTAACGTAGGTAATACGATCAATATAATTAAGGTAGGTAACATGATGAATATAATTAATACAGACAATAATTAATAAAATTACCAGAATCAATAAAATCACAACGTTAATTCTAAAATCACCGCAAAACGCTGTAAGCACATAATTGTAGGTGTTAAAAGAAATTTCTGGAATCCCAATGAAATAAAAATTCTACATAAATTCCCTGAAAATCCTGCTTGATCCCACTATATTCAAGTACGTACAATACGCAGACATCTTAGATAACGTTTCCAACGTATTTCAGCCGTTGAAATTATTCTCAACGATAAAAGGGTGTACAAAAGGGCAGAAGTCAGAGCAAGGTTTTTCCGTCATATAAATCCTCGCTTCTCAGATATCGTGTTACCATGGTTCATGGAAGTATACCAATTTAATCCCTTACAAAATTCTATGCCTTCTGGAAGCGAGCTTTAATAAGAAAAAGCCTTGTTTATCATTTCTCTTACGCCATAAAGGTCATACCATAATTAAAATTCTACGAACTGATGCTGATTGTCTCGATCTTCTAAATTATTTTCAACTGAAACTGAGAGAAATTATGCAAATCAGAGTTTCGGAAGGTGGTCCTTCTCCGAATTAAGTACGGAATTTCACCCTTCGTTGCAAAGAGACTGCACAAAATACACTTTGCAACTCTTATATTTAATTACACATTTCAGTAAAATATTTTAGTACAATATTTTCTACTTCAAGTCACAATTTTTCAAATTTTTAAAAATATTTTCTAGTTCATGTCACAATTTTTCAAGTTTTAGCGAAATATTTTCTACTTCAAGTCACAATTTTTCAAATTTTTTGGTCAGCAAATTTTTGTTAGATCATCATCTAAATTTCCTAGATAATTTAACAGTGTAGTATAAATTCATCTATCAGTCTACTGTTATGCTTGATGCACACATGACACACATGATGACTGTATTACACAGACACAAGTATGAAGATACAAAGACACAACTGACACATACAAATCTCTCAGAACGTTCAGATAATCCACACTTGTCCATTCAGACAATATGTAACTCAAACAATATGTAATACGTAACATATGTCATATGTGTTCATATGTTTCAATATCTTTAACAAGGTAAATATTTAAAATTCAGACAATATGTAACACATAATACATGTCATATGTGTACATATGTTTCAATACCTTTAACAAGGTAAATATTTAAAATTCAGACAATATGTAATACGTAACACATGTCATATGTGTACATATGTTTCAATACCTTTAACAAGGTAAATATTTAAAATTCAGACAATGTATAATATGTAATACATGTCATATGTGTACATATGTTTCAATATCTTTAACAAGGTAAATATTTAAAATTCAGACAATATGTAATACTTAATATATGTCATATGTGTTCATATGTTTCAATATATTTAACAAGGTAAATATTTAAAATTCAGACAATATGTAATACGTAATACATGTCATATGTGTACATATGTTTCAATACCTTTAACAAGGTAAATATTTAAAATTCAGACAATGTATAATATGTAATACATGTCATATGTGTTCATATGTTTCAATATATTTAACAAGGTAAATATCTAAAATTCAGACAATATGTAATACTTAACATATGTCATATATATACATATGTTTCAATATTTTTAACAAGGTAAATATTTAAAAATATGTGCCCATGAAAATATCAGTAACGTGTGCAAGGCTAAAATGAAGTTTGTAGGGCCTCAAGAAGTGTCCCCGCAGGTAGAATTTCCGGTGAAAACAGGGCGAACTCGCGTCATGCTGTTTCGCCCTGAACCTATACGACCTCCCCCTCTGTCAGCCCGTTCATACACGCATTAAACACAAACGATCCCGACTGTGCTGGCTTTTAATCAGGCTAATGCGTGGCGTCGAGTTATTCCGTGGCTCGTTTCCCTTTCGCGTCCCGTCCCGCCACCGATATCGAGCACCGTGTGTACACCTCTGAAAATCGAATGCAACCGCGTCCGTCAACGTCGCTCTCCATTCCTGACATGGAATCGCAAGAGCGACTCCGCTGGAATTCATCGGCGACCAAAAAAAAGAGGAACACGTTGAGCAAAGATCCGATCCTGGATCCCGGGGACTGCGAGCATTTCCCGGCGACGATGGAACGGGGGATCCGATTCTTTCCGGATGGAAAAACCAAGAGTTCGCTGCGATATCGCGATCCAACGAACAACGGACGTTGGGAATGAAAATTTATTCGCCGACCAGTCTACCGCTGGATGAATCATGGCCTGACTTCGACTCGGATTAACTCTTTGACTGTGATTTTTGTCCAAGTTTCTACAGCCAAGAACATGTCGACGGAAGTTCAACTTCGATATAAATAATTGATATTCGATGTTACATTTTTGCTGAAATTTTCGGTGTGACAGAAATATTCAGGATAGAACATGTGGAGGGTGCAAAACATATGAGACAATAGTATATGGAAATTGATAAATAATAAATATTGTATTCAAAATTAGAAAATGTTTATCCACAAAAAAAGGGAAAATTGGTTAGGGTACTAGAACATAAATATTAAATATAGTCATCCTGGACAATTTCTACCGTAATCTATTTAGTACTGCATTCAAACCATGTAACGATAACAGAAGCCATGGAACGTCAACCATTTGTTGCCTCATCCTCTCATAAGTTATAAAAGCACCTACACAAATAAAGCTCCGTTAAAAATTAGAGTAACTGCGGCTAAAAACTATTGAATTAAAAAAACAGCATCTACGTTGTAATAACAGGGTAGCATAACAGTTCCAAGTAAGGAATAATTACAGTAAGGTTGAGAGGGTTGATCTTTCCAGGGTTGTATCGGTGAAAGATAACACAAGGGGATCGTTAATTTCGCTGTTGGCAGTGATGTTCCTAAATTGAAGCGAAGAGCCATAGAAATCGCGTTATTTAGGTTACGAGGAAACCCGACGAGTGCGTGGAACGAAGGAGACACGGCGGTACAGAAACGATTCGCGGGCAAATCCGCTTTGGCGAGAACTCGAATTCCTGACGCGGCAGCATTTCCTACAACAACGCACCCCCTCCGTGTAAGATTCGCGGAAAACTTTTCAGGGACTTTTCGGGCAGAAAGTCGTTCGATGCTCCCGTTCCTAGTTTCCCGATAATCCGCTGCGACACCGCGTCTTTCCACTCGTAAACTCGGACTTTATCCGCGCGGTTTGGCCACAACCCAACACCCTTTCGCTTTCTCGTAGCCAGCTTTTTCCTTCGCGTTTTAAGACCGTGTCGTATTTCTTCACTGTACAGCCATGCGCGCGCTGTTTACTTTGTATCGCCGGAGGGAAATTTCGCTCGATAATGTTACTAAGAATTTAACGATAGATTCGATTAGGAGTAGGTTTAATTGAACGCTGATAGAGTTTGCGCGTGGGGGGTGTAATAAATGGGAAATGTTACGCGCCGGGATATAACAGATGGAAAATGTAATGCGTTGCGGTGGAACTTGCGGGCAATATAATACGTGGACTAAATGCTTAGTTATGCAGTCGGTGTGGACTATGTAATATGTTGCGATATAACGTATGGATATGTGTTACAGGGGAAGTATACACGGCGTAATGTATGAGCAAAGTGTTTGGAGTGCGCTGTGTGCGAAGTATACAATGCGTTGTTTATGTAGTGCAAGATTATTACTGCACATAGAGTATGCACGATCTGGAGTATGCAAGATGTCGAGTATACAAGGTTTGGATACAACGTGTAAATTACAACGTACAGATACAATGCGTGCACATCACGCACTATAAAAATATTGACCATTCAAAGTGTACATATGTATGATATGTGAAGTATACATGGACTATGCATGTATAGACATTGTTACATATGAACTATACATATAGACAATGTAATGTGTGGAGTATGTAAAGTATATTAGTCGACGAGATAACATGTGGATATCCTCACACATGGACCATACGAAGTGTAGATTATATGTATGATATGTGAAGTATGCATGGACTATGCATATGCAGACATTACCACATATGAACTACACACATAGGCAATGCAATGTGTGGGGTATGTAAAGCATGTCAGTCGACAAGATAACATGTGAATATCTTCACACATGAACCATACAAAATGTAGATTATATACATAATAATATGAAGTATACATTAACTATGCATGTGTAGATAGTACCACATATGAACTACACACATAGGCAATGTAATGTGTGGAGTATGTAAAGCATGTCAGTCGACAAGATAACATGTGAATATCTTCACACATGAACCATACAAAATGTAGATTATATACATAATAATATGAAGTATACATTAACTATGCATGTGTAGATAGTACCACATATGAACTACATACATAGGCAACGTAATGTATGGAGTATGTAACGCATGTCAGTCGACAAGATAACATGTGAATATCTCACACATGGACCATACAAAGTGTAGATTATATGCATAATATACGAAGTACACATGTGTAGACATTACCACATATGAACTATACATAGGCGGTGTAATGTATGAAGTATGTAAAGTCGACAAAACGTATGTATATCCTCACACATGGATACAACAAAACATACAAGATATAACAAAATGTATATTAAGTATATGTAAACCATATAATGTATGAACTATTCGCGCGGATCATTCCATAACACCGTATATACAATCCGACCATTCAACGTGGACTATCACCGTCAGAAATGATGCAAATGTTACCAGACAAGCCGTAGAATCCTTGATGTTAATATTCAGTCCATTGTGTATATTATTTAATGCGTACGAATTACAGCCCCCCGGCGATAAAACGCCGAACAATGGCACGAGTACAATACTAATTAGTACATGATATAATTAACAAATAATGAAATAAAAAAACAATATAAGTGCGAAATAAACCTAAAATAATACAGTCTGTTATTCGGAATTTATTTGTTCCATCACTCATCCCTCCATCGACTTTTCATCGAAACTCCTAGCAAAGTCTACTCGACTCGAGTGTTCGAGAGACCCGTTCCCCAATCCGTAGCCTCCTCTTCTCGCGATCGGTCGGGAAAAAGCTCGCGGGATAGCGAGGCCGGCTCGAAAGAACCTGTTGAGCCGGATGGATAAACCAGGCTGAAGCGTGTGGACGAAGCGACAGAAAGCGGACAAATACGAGCGAGGGGAAGAATAACCTAAAGGGTCAGCGAACCGAATATGTGGATGCCTCGAGTGGCAACATCAAAGAGTCGCCTGCTACTCACCTATGGTTGCCAGCAGCGCGACCAGGGTCCAGTGGAGTCTCCTCAAGTTCGTCATCACGCGTTCTTACAGGAAACACGCTCACCAGCCTCTTTCTTCTTCCACGTCCATTCAGACACAGAACACGAGTCACGGATATTTACGGACACTTGCTGAAGTCAACCCGAACGTCACTAGGGTCACCGCGATGTTTCGGTCCTCAAACGTTTCTGTTCTTGCTTTTTACTGTATGTCTGAACTATGTTCTGACTCTGTACGTTCCTGATTTTAACCTTTATGTCCCTGTTTATGAACGTTCCTTGTTTATGGTCTGAACGTTATTTGGTCGTGAACGATAAATTTGAAATTTTTACTCTAAACAACAATATTTTAAATACGGTGACACATATATTTTATAAATCTTTGAAACGTGTGGGTCGGATATGCACTAGGTAAGCACTTCAGGAAGGAAGTTCGACACTTTGTCTTTCTTACAAACGCTAATACCTTGTAGGATAGATATGCACTAGGTGATCACTCTTGGAGGTAATAGTTCAGATTCGACACTTGGTCCAAACACTGACACTTTACACCAGAATCAAGAACTATGAACCTTGAACTACCTTTGATATCAGGTACGAAGTCTTTTCAGCGAAACACTCTCAGGTAGAAAACACGGTGTTTCTCCATGAAGATGAAATCACGTGTGAGAGCGTTGCGGCGAGGATCGCGTATCCAGGATCGTCCTCGATCGGTTGTTCGTCATGGCGAACAAAGAAGAGAAGCGCGGGAACGACGTTCGAGGCGGCGCGGCGCGGGACGAGATAACTCGTCGAGCGAGAAAGGGCGGCAAAAACGAACGAAACGGACGCCGCACGGTCGGAGCCGAAACGAGCGGTGCGGAGCGGAGCGAAGAGGTTACGGACGACGAGGAGCCTACCTGGCTACCTTGATAGCCGGCGGTTAAGTGCGACCGCGGACCGTTCTCGGGGCGCGTTCTCGCTCGCGGTTTCACGACCGAGCGAAAGAGACCAACTGATCGCAGAAACGCGCATGCCTCCGGCGAAACTTTCTTCGACTCAATTCAACGCGGACTGCGAGTCACCTCGCGATACTTTGCCATGCCGGCCCGTTTATTTCCCGCGCGAGTACGCTTTCCGACCGTACAGTCGACGGCAAACCTCCACTTTACAACTATCTTCACTAATTTGGGGAAGATTTCGGAATTTTGACTTTGGACAGTTTGCAAATGATGTGGTACAAACTTGCAAAATTTTCGGGATGATCATTTGAGAATCTAAGGATGTGGAGAGTTGGGAATTTTTGGCTTGTGACGATTTTGGAGATAATTGAGATTCGGAAATTTTAGGAACATGACAATTTAGAAATGTTAAGTATGTGACGATTTGAGAATCTGATAGAGATTTGGAAATTTAAGGGTCAGGACAATTGGGAAATTTTAAGCATGTGCAGATTTCAGAGTTTAATAGAGATTTAGAAATTTTAGGGTCTTGAAAATTTGGAAATTTTAAGCATACGAAGATTTGAGAGTTTAATAGAGATTTGACAATTTTAGGGTCTTGACTATTTGGAAATTTTAAGCATATGAAGATTTAAGAGTCTAATAAAGATTTGGCAATTTTAGGGTCTTGACAATTTGGAAATGTTAAGCATATGACGATTTAAGAGTCTAATAAAAATTTGGAAATTTTAGGGTCTTGACAATTTGGAAATGTTAAGCATATGACGATTTAAGAGTCTAATAAAGGTTTGGCAATTTTAGGGTCTTGACTATTTGGAAATTTTAAGTATATGACGATTTAAGAGTCTAATAAAGGTTTGGCAATTTTAGAATCGTGACAATTTGGAAATGTTAAGCATATGAACATTTAAGAGTCTAATAAAGGTTTGACAATTTTAGGGTTGTGACAATTTGGAAATTTTAAGTATATGACAATATGAGAGTCTAATAGAGTTCCAAATTTTAGGAACAACTTGAAAATTTACAAATTTCATAAACAAACATAAATTCTTAAATTTCTAAGTTCCGAAAATTTGTAGGTCCTCAAGCTCCTAGATCCTCAAATTCCCAGTTCCTCTCCAGGTTCCATAAATGTCTAAATACCAAAGTAGCCTCTTAATATCTAAATTGAATATCCGATAAAATCCAAAATTGCAGTGTACAAGAATTTGCCTTCGACCTGGTTTATCAATCGATCTAGTTCCTATCCAACCCTAAATTATTACAGCCTTAATCTTCGTAGTCCGTTCGGACTTAAATATTCGATTATTCGACTTAAAACGTATTAACGTCCTCCGGCGACTGTTATAGCGCGTTTCACGCTTGACGTCACTTGCAAAGAACTCCCACGTGTTTGTACAGTACACGAACAATGCCACTATCAATCTATGACATTAGAAGTTGACTAACAGTGTTAGCAACAATGTAGACACGTGGTAGCACGGTATCGAGAGTTCTATCTCGAGTGGCATCAAGTGTGAAATCCACTGTACCTCCATCTTCGATAGAACGGTTAAATCCATCGTTCCATTTCGTTCGATGCTCTTCAATCGCATCTCCTTTCGTCAGGACTTTCTCTCGGATCGACTTCTCAAAACGCTTTAACGATCCTTCTGTACGTTTCAATTCGTTCCGTTCATTTCGCTCGCAGCGATATATGGCCGGCAGATAAAAGGGAATCCCGGACCGGCGATTTACTGGTCGAATCGATGCTCGTAAAACCGCGCCGCTTAACGCGACGTGGAAGCTGCTTCGACGAGGGTTATATCTGTCCATGGACGGTGACATACTCGCGAGGGTACCTACCCGTCCGTTGGAATGCACACCACTAATTCATGCTGTCCCGCAGCTCTATCGGATACCTGCTGCTTCGCGAGGATCCGTCCTCGTTAAACCACCTTTTGATGGCCCTAAAATCAGCCAATAATCCGTGAAACTACCCTGCCACCTTCCCCGGCGAATCATTTCTTCGCAAACGAGCCTCATTACTACCCTGATCGCTATATATTACGGATACGTCCATTGTTCCTGCATTTGACGTTCGTAGGGGTTGGTACACTTTTGAATCCTTAAATCTCTTCTTATTTATTTTCTTTCCATGTACATGAACATTTTATAATTGTACATTTTCTTGTTCATACATGCAACATACAGGGTGTGTCAAAATATGAAGACCTCCTCGAATGTTACATATAAAATTCTTTTATAATATGTATGATCTTCTTCAGACTCGTATTTGAAACTATAAACCGTTTTATAAGATGTATAGTACTCTTGAGGCTTACATATAAACTTACATACTGTTTCATAATATGTGGAACCCTCTTGGGACTCATATGTGAACATGTGAGACTCACATATGTACAGACTGGTTCATAGGATGTGGAGTACTTTTGAGGCTCACATATGATCTTATATGCTGTTTCATAATATGTGGAACCCTCTTGGGACTCATATATGACCATGTAAGACTCACATATGTACAGACTGGTTCATAAGACGTGGAGTACTCTTGTGGCTCACATATGAACTTACATGCTGTTTCATAATATGTGGTACCTTCTTGGGATTCATCTATAAATATACTGGTAGTTTCATAATAAGTAAAACCCTCTTGAAACTTATATATGAAACTACAGACTGTTTCATAACATGTTGAACCATCTTGAGGCTTCTTCTCTAAACATACTGGTAGTTTCATATTAAATGGAGCCCTCTTGAAGCTCATATATGAAACTACAGGCTGTTTTATAACATGGGGAACTCTCTTAAGACTCATCTATAAACACACTGATAGTTTCATAATAAATAGGACCCTCTTAAAGCTTGTAGAGGCTGTTTCATAACATGAACCATCCTAAAGTTCATATATAATCCACACTACGAAATTATCAGTGCGACCATAATTTATAACATCTGTCATAAGGATTAAAAGAGTATAAGTAGCAAACTATAAGAAAAAGAATTTGGTAAATAAAGCAACAGATTGGTAAACGATCGATGGAATATCGATATGATCTTGTCGACGCAGGTCGCAGTATGCGGTCCTGTGCAAGAGTCTGTTTAATTAATGGATGGAAGTAATTAAGAAGCGAGGATCTCCCGCGGGAAGTGTCGGATGTAACGCGACTGGGTCCGTGTATCCTTCGGTACGTGCTCCTAGTTCAGCTACTCGCGTTTCCCACAGGCGAAACTTTTCTTCGTCGCGGGCATGAATAGAATCGAAGAAGAAAAGTCGAAGGACTAAGGGATTTATTAGCGTTTCTTTTTTGTCGCGTCTTCGACGGTGATCGCGTGTGGTCCGGACAAGGTACGAAGGCGGAATCGAGAACGTTACACCGAAGGACTACGGCAAACGGAATGCCGTAAATCTCATGTAAATTCGGGACGCCGCTTGATTTGCAAGCACAATGCCAGACAATTGTACGGTCTACCATCGAGCGGCCGGATGCGGAGTCTGCGAGTTTCTCCGGTTCTCCCTTGGTTAACTTCTCCCGCGTTACAACTATTGAGCTATGGCCTGGGTCGAAATTTAAATTCTGGTTCGGACCTATCAATTGTATACGAGCAGGTCAAAAGTGAAATTTTAGGACGGGACTTAGACTGTGGCGCCACGGACGCCATGGAACAAGCGTGTTCCCCAGAATTTGATGAATTCGATCAATTTGATCATTTTTTTGGGAATTTGATTTTTTCAAGTTTTTGTATTTTTAGGTTTATTTATATATTTACTTCTACATACATACAAAGTTTTTGTATTTTATATTTACTTCTACATATGTTTTAGAGTATAAGGTTTATAAATTTTTGAATTTTTTTACATGTAGGGTGAGGGACTTAAAACTGACTACCTGAATAACTTGGCTGGAGTTGCTGATAGGAAAAAATGCATCAGATAAAAATTGTTTGGTATAGAGGCTAGGAACGTTGGATGATCAGTCTCCTAATATAAAATAATTTTCATTTGATGATTTTTTTTATTAGCAATAACAGTAAAGTTCAGGTAGTTGGTTTTCAAATTTTCTAATGTAGGATGAGTATTCCTAAATTAGTTCCCTAATTTTTAAGTGTCCAAATAAAATCTGAAACCTCCAAACTCGCAAACCGCGAATTCCGCAAATACCTAATGTCCCGGGCCAACTTGCTAAATTTCCAAATTCCAGGAAAGCCAAATCTCCATCTACCAAAATTCGCAAATTCCATCCATCAAATTACGTACAAAACACTTCCAGGGTATCAATCCATATTACTTTCGTAGCCAGGTCACAATTTCCAGTAGGACTTCTGAAAGTCAGTTCGCAGACTCGGACGCAGACACGCGTGCAACGTAGACCCACGAGACTCGGTCCTCCTCTGGTGTTCCGTTACTTTCCCTATAGGTCTCGTAGTTAAATTAGGTGAAATAGCTCCCAAGACGTCTCTTCGTTACACTTCTGCCGGCCGTTATCCACCGTCGTGATACGAGAACTAAACTTCTCGCATTGTACGACGAAAACGAAGCGGGCCTAACACGGCCTTGACAAAGAGACCGCTTTTTCGGTGACGAAAGGTCAAACGGGGTGTGCACCGGAAACGGGATCGATGATGGACCATGTCGGTCCATTAAGTATTCGCGCGGCTTTAATTACGAGAACAAAGTTTCCGCTCGATTGGAAAAGTTTTCACGACGCCTGCATACTCGATCGTGCGGCCGACCGAGGGATGAAATCCAGCCTAGATCGATCCCGGGATCGAGCTTTTGGGAAAAAGCTGCTTTCTTTAGCGTCGCGTAAAAATTCCCCGTGACGATGGAACTCTCTCGAACGGGCATCCGAAGTATCCAAAGTTCGAGCTCGATTTCCCCCGGAGAATTCGCCGTGGGCGGAAATCTTCCTTAAGAGTTCAAAGGAGCAGCGCGAGTCAAACGCGAGTCGAAGAGGCGAATCTCGTTCGATGCAATTAGAGAACGCTTCGAAACTTCCTGATATAAAAGTTATCCGATCGATCTATCTCCACGGTTTTACGTCTTGCACGCCGATGACTCCTAACGCTCCGCCATTTTGATTAATACTGCGCGCTTTTTCACCGAGCGGAATATCGAGCGCCTCTACGGCTGCATCCATCATAGATTCTCGATGCTACGGTTTTTATCAACGTGTACCGTGTTTCCTGGGACCGATATAATAGTCCCAGAAATTCTTATTGATGCAAGAGCGATGAAAAAGATAGATGATCGAAGTATCTTTGTAGGATCGCGCCTTTTTTGCGAGCCTTCACAGTTGCATTATTTGCTGAAATTGAAACGTATCTTTCTTCGGATTCTTTGCAACCTTAAAAAGAAAAATTAGATATTTTTAATGGACACTTTTTTTAATGGAACTACGAGTCTTATGCAATGCTTGATATTTTCTGAGATATTTTATATTAAAATTCGAGGTATTTCGTAGACAAGTTCGAAAGGGAAATGCATATGCATCCCGCTGTGTTTTTAATGAAAATGCATATTCGCGTTTTTCAGGTTTTACGTAAAATGGGGAGAGTAGAATCCGAATCAATAATTCCTGTACTTCAGGTTCGCTAAAAAATGAAACACTTACTTCGCATTAACTTTCGAATACCGCGAAAGTACACTTTAAAATCTGCCTTCCATTTTTGCCCGCGATATTCCGCGGAAAACGTACGTAAAAAAACGACGTACATTCTCGTCAAAAAAGCGAGTTAATTTGTTTTAATTCCGTAATAGGACCTATCGGGAGAGCGCTTTTGTTGAAACGAGTCCGACAGTCACTCGTATATAAAAGTGTATTTCCAAATTATAATGGTTCACATTGAAATGATAATATAATATAATAACCAGGTACAATTGACCATGATTCTTGTTTCAATGTTTTATCCCTGCGTTCCATTTTATTCGCGACACATTTCAAAGCCGGTTATTATCCGTTTACAAAATAATGTAATTGTTAAATGCACTCGCGTCGTTGCTCTCGCAAAAAACACACGTCCCCGCGAACTCGTTCATCTTTTCCCTCTCGCATTTTTTCCTCCGCGCCGTCGAGAAGGGAGCCATAACTCGCGAAGGTGCTTCCTTTTTCTTCCTCCCATTTTTTCCTTCTCGTTTTTTAACGAAACCATTAACAGTCGTATCGAATCCTGTTAAGGTTGAATCCGCTTAAATAGAACGCATTAGAACGGACTGAAATACGCGCAATTCGGTCAAATGTTCGTTTCAGCATTTTTTCCTCTCGTTTAGTTTTTCTTTTCATTTTAATCCTCCGCTAGAAACTCATTAAACTACACCGTCGAACGGACCTCCGAAACGTTCTGGCTCTCTGTCTAGCCAATTCAATTTCCTGTCGCGCTTCCCCTCTATTTTTCCCCTGACCCCCGCCGCTTTCCACGCTCGAGCAGAATAAATAAATAAATCTGTCGCTGGTTCCCAATACTCCCGGATAATTCTTCGGCCAAAGGAAATTACCGGAGAAAAGAGCTGACGCTGCCGACTGATCGTCGATATTACGTTGGAGCGGCGCCTATCTTTCCTCTTCGCCGCGCGGCTGCAACCCGCCGTAGAAACAGCTGCACCATCCGATCGGAAGATCCATGGACTTACCAGAGATTCCCCTGTTCGATGTGTCGCTTATCGTACTTGATAACAATCGACCGTCGAATTTGTTCGGGGATGTTTCAGGGTGCGTTTATGTCGCGGGCGCACGACTGCATTGGCGCGGTTCACTGATCCGTTAATCGTACTGCTATTTTAAGTTAGGCTAGGTTTAATTATTTGAGGATAGGTAAGGTTAGATTCAGTGCAAGAATCTCTAGAATGAGAAATTTTTGTGTTTCAACATGTGAAAGTCGGGGTTTAGAATTCTCAAGTCTCTAGGTCTTCAAATTTCACCCCTTAGAGAGATACTAATATTCTAATGTCTACATTGTCTGCTATGTTTCTAACTTAAGTTTATAAAGGTCTCTAGACGTTCATAGGTACCAAGACACACTCAAAGTTCCAACACTTTCTAATATCTACAACCCCTCAATAAGCACCAGGTACTGTTGGCTAAAAGTCAATCTCCAAATTAGACTACCATCAAGTCCTAAGATCCTCCACTATGTCAGGGACTAAGATCTTAACCTCCATGTCTCCACATTATTAAACCTCCAAATTTTCCTCCCCAAACCGAACCCACTTAACCTCATAGAACCCACGTGTTGCACTGCGTAATTTATAAAAATTCGTAGAGTCCCTGCTCCCCAGAGCTACCTATGAAAGTGAGATTTGCCATTGACTGTACGGCGATTCTTATCCGAAGGAAGTGTAGGCTGTAGGAAGGTGTACCTGCACGCTTTCCCGTGTATCCTCTGTTCGAGCAGCTCGCCGCCGATGGAACCGCAACGACGAAGCGCACCGCGTGGGAATTCCGCGGCGACGGAGGAGCACGGTGGTTGCGGTGGATCCAGATTAGTCGGTCTCGAAGCACGCTCGTATACAGCGCGTCGGGGGCCAACAAATTCTCCGGCGTGTTTTGGGAGCTTATTAAGCCGACGAGCCGAATCTTCGGGGCCACAGCGAGCACTTAACCCGCGCCCGTACTATCGGCCCGCAACCTCAAAGAGCTTTCACGACTCGCCTCCTTCTTGCTTTCCGACTCCGTTAACGATATCCTCCCCATCGCCTTAACGACCACCACGCGTCTAACCTCCCGGGACAGCAAGCCGGCTTTATTTATCGCGATAAACCTACACTACCCTCCCGGCCATCTTACAAAAGGATTACCAACCCGCTCTCTTTACATACCCCCTTCAAATTTACATACATTCTGCGGAACTTTTCAGACTTTCTCGAAGCTGGCTGCTTTTTAAACGATGTTTTAAACGCTTTTCGGTTTCTAGGTCTGCATGCAATTTTAGCTCGTTTTTAGATTTATGAATCTAGTTTGTAATTGTATAGGTTTTCTAATTTTATATGAGTTTTAACTTGAGTGTGAGCTTTAGTTTGTAGCTAGATATATTCTTCACATCAGTCAGTTTCTATTGGGTTGGCAAGAAATGTAATTTCGGTTTGTGCCAGTAGATTGTTTGTAAGACATTATGTTTGTAAGACAAACATCTACTGGCGCAAACCGAAATTACTTTCCTGCCAACCCAATAATTTTAGATGTTTTTTACTAACTTTCTCATATCTTCAAATCTATAATTTTCCAAATTTTACAGTATTTTAATTTCCAACCCCAGTTTTCAATTTTCTGTCAAGTCAATCTGTAACCTTCCTTACTTTTCGTTAAATAATTCACTCTGCGTATACTGCTTGATTCTAAGAACATTTATAGTATAAGTGTCCTATATAAGTGTCCTAAGACCTCCTTTCATAATCCGTTCACAGCCGAAATCCGCGGTTAATCGAGCAATCCGAGAGGAAGCTGCTAAATGCAGGACCTAAGATGGCGGTTATAGGTTACGTTCGGGTCGGTCATTAGGGTCTGGTCACAGGTGGGCTCGTACGAGTCAAGAATCGTCCCAACGGTCGAGAAACAAGCAAAGACTCGACGAACCGTGACCAAGACTTCCGTTCGCACGGCCTGCAACAGCACCTCGCAATAAAAGCGTTTCTCTCGCGTTTCAGGAGGATCGGACGAGGTCGCGTGTGGGAGGCTACCGGACGTCGCGATTGCCCGACCACACCGATTGCGATCTACGACTCTCGAATCCACAAACAGCGTGTTCGACCACCTCTGGGAATTGCAGGGAGCGCTTGACAAAACGGTCATTTCGGACGAAACAGTCCTCTGGGTCGGCGCCCGCTTCGCTTTCTTCCGGCGTCTACGTAACTGAACCTTGAAGTTACAGGTACGACTGTACGGACGTTCACCGTGACATTTAAACGCAAGGTCGGAGACGACAACTGTTTGAGCTTCGACTGTTGAGCTTGAGGTTCAGAAATAATATACTCGATTGATTAATACAAGTTCAGTTATTTAAACATAATTTTCTGAGAGACAGAAATAAAAGCTATGTTAGAATCAGTACTCTTGCTGTACTTTGATGAGTCAGGTTCATGACCCACTCGTGATTCAAATATAAAAAACCTGATTTATTAATAAAATTCTTATTGGAATTTTTAGTGTGATTCCACTTAAAGTTCAAGTCCAATTATTTAAACAGGTCGTACAAAAATACCAGGTTCTGCAAGTACTATCAATAGCAAAGATACCTTCAAGGTTAAGTACCTGCAAGTAATTGATTGAACAAATGAATCACTACATAAAATGACAGATGTCAAACGTAAAAAAGTACGCCAAAATTGACACAGTGACAGCAGGTGCAGTGATCTTATGTTTCATTATAGAAATAAATTGATATTGACCGTCGTCAAGTTAACAGCATCTGAACAGCATCAGACCTCGATACATTCGTGCAATTAATGCAAGGGAGTATTGAAGTTGTTATTTGTGAAATACGTGCAATTACGAGAATATATTAAAGTTGATCCTACGCCGTTCAGGTGGTGCGCTGTTAAGTGGGCGATAACCTTAAATCATATGGAGCAATTTCGGCAGAGATGGACCTCTCTTTTTAACCGACTTCGAAAAAGGAGGAGGTTACTCAATTCGATCAGTATATTTTTTTTTTTTTTTTTTTTTTTTTTTTTTTTTTTTTTTTTTTTTTTTTTTCTATGTGTGCCCGCCTATTACGCCTAGCTGGATAGACCGATCGGAACGAAACCTTTTACATCTGGTAGGTTCTGACTCCCCATTGGTACCATTATCAAAAAATTTTTCATTTTTCAATTGCAAAGTATTGTTATTGCAAAAAAACCGGCAACTTTTGAAATAAACTTTTCTCGATTTTAGTGCGCTTTTAATATCATATCACGGACATGATTCTGAACAATTTTGTTCCTATAAAAATTTCGCGGAAAGCTTTACTTTTCGAGATATTAGCGAAAACTTGTTATTAACTTTCGAAATCAACTTTGGACGATTTTAATGTCCTTTTAATATGTTGTCAGGGGCATTGTTCTGGACAACTTTTTCCTTATGCATAATTGACGGAAAGCTTTACTTTTCGAGATATTACCGAAATAATTGTATCTTATACAATTCTCCCCATTCCACTAAAAAGCATGAAATAAAATAATTTTAAGAAAAAAAATATACCGACTTCGAAATGCACTAAAAAGTGTAAAATAATTTCTATTTCCTAATGAAGTAATTTCTATTTCATTCAATCATACAATTACGTAACAGATATGAATGAAACCTATTTACTCGTTAGGTAGTATATTAAATATATTTCAACCTTTTCGGAGGCGGCGCAAAATTAAAAGGTTTTCTTGAACATATCAAACTTGGGACAGTCGAACAATTTGCGCCGCCTCCGAAAAGGTTGAAATATATTTAATATACTACCTAACGAGTAAATAGGTTTCATTCATATCTGTTACGTAATTGTATGATTGAATGAAATAGAAATTACTTCATTAGGAAATAGAAATTATTTTACACTTTTTAGTGCATTTCGAAGTCGGTATATTTTTTTTCTTAAAATTATTTTATTAAGACCGAATTTCGTGTACAATTAATTGAACACGTTTTGCTCATAAAGTTACTTTTATGGGAAAATTGAATAATTCTGTGATCGAATCTTGCTGTGATTTTTAAAAAAATTAACATTTCAATAATGTAAGTTTACTATGATGAGGTCACAGCTTCAAGACTCAGTCAGAATCACAGCTAAAATATTAAAATGGACAAAGTAAATTGAATTGTGTCAATTTGTTAAATTATGTAAAATTATCGACTATGCAAATTCAAAATAGCGTACAAAAAATTTGAGTGAAATGTGACTCGTCAAAATGCAAGGAGAATTTTTTGTGAGAAACACTTTCGTAGCTACGAGCGTTTCGACCTCAGCTCATTCGCGTCGAGGAAGATGAAAGACTTGGAGCATCAAATAATCGAGACATATCGTAAGGACCGAATGCAAAGGGTTTAAATTGCAGAGCAAACGAAGAAAAAGCCAGATGGAAATGAAGGAGGCGAAGGGTATTTTTAGCGTTTGCACGAAGAAACCGAGGTGTTCAATTAGGAAAAAGATTCGCGTTTAAATCGGAGCAGGCAATTAGAACGCGAAATCTGGCAACCAATTACATCGCGAACGCGCAAACTTGGTCCCTGTATACATATAGTTACCCTCTCCCAGTCGAACGATCGTGTTTACCGGGGAACCGTACAGACAGGTACCGAGGTTTACCTCTTTGATACCCGATTCCGTCTTGTTTCGTCTTCGCTCCTCTAAAATGTCGAGGTCTCTTCGAAATACTCGAGGGAGAGACGCCGTTCTTGTCGCTGTTTCGTTCAAACGCGAGACGAAGACGCACTCGAAACGAGTCACCGGCAGCTGCGCCTCTTCCGTCCTTCAACCGATACTCGACTTCTCCTGTTCCCCTAGGCTTCCGTCACTACTCGTCTTAAGGCGCGTCTACACTGCTCTTTGCAAACAGTTCGAGGAAAGTAAAGAAAATCTTGCGCTTTGCCATCTTACGTTCTAACGGTACGATCGTTAGAATCAAGTTACGGCCATCCACACCGAGGGCACGGTCGAGGAACATAACGAAATATTTCTATATTTTCACATCTTTCTACTTGTACGTTGAAGTTTTCAAGTCGCTTCATTAAATCTCTGAATGTTCAAATTGGTCTCAAAATATTTTGGAAGATCCAAAACTTCTTATGACTCCTTTGTGTATGTGCAAGTCTCTAGAGTTTCAACTTTCTATGTTCACAAATTTTTAATCTGTAAAATTCTATGTCATCAAATTTCTATATCTTCAAATTTATATATCACTAAATTCCTCCATTTTTCTAAGTCCATAAAATTCTTAGCAAACTTCAAATTTTCAAACCTCAAGTCCTTAAAATTAACAAACGACGTCTTCATTGTCATAGTTTTTGCAGCGCAGGATTTACTCTTGACAGTACAATGTCGGCTTCCCTTAAGGATCCTCCCATATCTTGTCTTTAATCTCGGCAGAGGCAGTACTTAAGTCGAACTTCGAAAGACAACCTAACCTAGACAGCCTAACTTATGCTCTCGGTACACAATACAAATAATCGAACATTTTCTTTTAATTGACTTCGCACGAAGCAAAAATTCATATCTACACACGTTTTATTTTAAAGTTAAAAGGTTTCTACCGTAAACACAGAAATTTCTCTTGGTAAGGTTTTCCAATAATAGTTTAATAAACTTCGCTTAAACCAGGTTCTGGATTAAAGTCTAAACTCTGTTTGTTTCCTCTTTTTCAATGTAAAATTTGAAACTCTGTTTAAGCTTGCTTAAGAAACGACGGTTTAATTATGGTTTAACAGAAGTACAGAAGTGTGGAATGTTATTTAATGAATTCTGAACACGTTTCATTTTACGGCGCTCTCTTCAATTTTGCAAACGTAACTTCAATTTTTGCACGTGACGAATTTAGCTACAGATGTTAAACCACGAGTTGGCGCGTGATCGACCCGAGAGAAGTTCGCTGTATTTTGTGAACACTTCGCTACATTTTGGTAAATAAGGATGATAGTGGTGATAGCAAGTGGTGAATGTAATTTATACTATCTGTGTGTCCTATTTGTTATTCTGACGAACAGCTTTAGGTACTTTGAGTCTCATTTTGAATAACAGTTTTAGGTACTTTGATAATGAGTCTGATTTTGAACAACAGCCTCAGGTACTTTGACAATGAGTCTCATTTTGAATAATACTTTAAGGTACTCTGACAATGAGTCTGATTTTTACCAACAGCCTCAGTTCTTCTAACAATGAGTCTCATTTTGAATAACAGCCTCAGCTACTCTGACAATGAGTCTCATTTTAACCAACAGCCTCAGTTTCTCTAACAATGAGTCTCATTTTGAATAACACTTTAAGGTACTCTGACAATGAGTTTGATTTTTACCAACAGCCTTAGTTCTTCTAACAATGAGTCTCATTTTGAATAACAGCCTCAGCTACTCTGACAATGAGTCTCATTTTAACCAACAGCCTCAGTTCCTCTAACAATGAGTCTCATTTTTGACCAACAGTCTCAGTTCCTCTGACAATGAGTCTCATTTTGAATAACACTTTAAGATACTCTGACAGTGAGTCTGATTTTATCCGACAGCCTCAGTTTCTCTGACAATGAGTCTCATTTTGAACAACAGCCTCAGTTCCTCTGACAATGAGTCTCATTTCAACCAACAACCTCAGCTTCTTTAAGTCTGATCTTAATCAACAGCCTCAGCTACTCTGAGTCTCATTTTAACCAACAGCCTCAGCTTCTTTGAGTTTGATTTTGATCAACAGCCTCAGCTTCTCAGAGTCTGATTCTGACCATCAACCTCAGCTTCAACTCGTCACCTAACCATTAAAATTACACCAAGTTAACCTTTTGCACTTGAAGATAATTTGACTGTCTGCAAACAGCATCTCTAAATTGTTAGGTAAAAAGTTAAATGAATTCTCTTGAATTAATTTCTGTTATTACTTTGTTGTTGTTGTTATTATTTTTCTACTAACGTTTTCCACTATTCTTTGTTTCACTATATTTATATATCACACTCATATTATAGACTCAGTTAAAAAATGCTTCTTTTAAAATTATTGTATTAAATAACTGTTTATATTGTATTAAATAATGATGTCTAATAATGATATACTGGTATATATTGTATTAAATAATGATGTCTAATAATGATATACTGGTACATATTGTATTAAATAATGGTGTCTGAGAGTCACGTCTCAAGCGTTATTTTAAACTTGCAATCTAAATATGAACGTAAATGGAAAATGATTTGTTGAGTCCCGAAGACAGCGGTCAAGGTTTCACTTAATAGATCGCTTCCTCGGGAGATTAAATCGTAAGTAAGAATAATGGAGAAAAAGTAGCGTGAATTCGTGACAAAAGATAAGAGGGAAAAGTTTAAAGGCGACATCCTCCCTTCCGTCCTCGTTCCGTTTCGTTCCGCTCGGGGAGCGTAGAAGAGGAGCGGGCAGCTTAAAGCCCCCGGCATTTAATCGGGGCAACGGTTTTCCGGAATGGCACTGGTAGCCGGGTTTCGTGGAACGTTAACGGTCGACGCGTGCTGAACGACAGGTGTGTTTGCGCGAGTTGACGCGTCCAAGCGAGGCACGCTATCGTTTATCTACCGGCTTATCGGTTCAGCCGATTCAACCCCTCGTTCAGGGTCTGGGTCGCTTCCGAGTTTTATCGCTTCTTCGTTCCAGGATGAGGAGCCAGTTCGAAAGGAATCGTCTTCCGATGGAATAAGCGCGAAAACTCGGCCGTGAGTTTCACGTTTTATTGAAAAGCCGACCTGAAGTGCCGTTGGATCTTTATCGTACTCTTCCCCTGGCGATGAGTTTTAACCCTCGGTATATTCCGATTTTTCTTATTTCGAACCATTCTGTGTACTCCTATAACTGTTCTTATCTCATCTGCCTTTTGATATACCGGGTGACACTTTTCATCTCTTTTAAAAATTTTCAACCCTTTGCTGGACATTCATAGTTTATTCATACTTGTTCACTGATCTTTGATTATGTAGATCGCAATCGGAATTAAATGCAAAGGTGAAGAATAGTCGAGGAAGATACGAGTCTGAGATAGAAGTCTTTATCATTCGAATTGTAATGCGTGTCACGAATGTATAATATTGCAAGGGGTGAAACATTGCTAAGACTTTAACACATCTGATTTCGAAACTTAACTACAGAACTCTTTAACTGCAGTTACATTACTCTGAGTAGTGAATTATTGCTGCAATATCAAGATGAATAAAATTGAAGTGTAAATGTAAATCGAGTGTTGATTAACTTGAAAATATTAACTGATTTTCTTGATGAATAATCGCGAATCAGTTTTAAACGAGATATAAATCTTTTTCGAAATTTATGCTTGATACTTTCTAGGACTTTTAACACCTGAGCTCAGAAACTTCTTAATCGCAGTCAGTTGGAATAACTAATTACTGCTGCAATATTAAGGTGAATAAAGTTGAGGCGCTTTTGTAAATGTTAAATCGTGGTATTGAAGGAGTCGAGGGCTACTTTAAAGACATTAACTGATTTTGTTAAAAGATTTGCAAAATAAATCTTAACCTTACATTAATGTTTGTAACATTTCTTGCGTTAACTCCAAAAATAATTTTTTAAATTATTTTAAAAATTATTTTAAAAGCTGACATTTTTTGAATTATTTTAAATTATTTTTAAATTATTTTTAAATTACTTTTAAATTGATTTAAAATTATTTTAAAAATTATTTTAAAAGCTGACATTTTTTAAATTATTTTAAAATTACTTTTAAATTACTTTTAAATTATTTTTAAATTATTTAAACAAATTTTAAAATTATTTTTAAAAATTTGTTGAGTTATTTTAACATTTTTTTTAAACTGTCTATGTTAAATTTTAAACTGCCACAAAACATTTAAAATTGG
Organism: Megachile leachella; assembly: GCA_963576845.1. NCBI lineage: Eukaryota > Metazoa > Arthropoda > Insecta > Hymenoptera > Megachilidae > Megachile > Megachile leachella. The sequence goes on from OY756255.1 coordinate 13,052,783, forward strand.
GTATTCTATTTTTGTAACAAATCTTAACATACATTTTTTTTTAACATTTGTTATTGTTCATAAATCCAAGCAGTTAATACGAATATTTTAAGTTTGGTAACAGAACAATATTTGAATAATAAAATTCGTATAAAAATGTAATCCATGTGTGATGTCAAAGTGTCACACATTGTACAACTTTCGGAGATGCACTAAAAACTGCCCTACCTCTTCCTCAGCTTTTTATGCACTGTAAAATATTTCACCCCATTCGGAACTATCCTCGTACAATTTCGTAAAACTAGTTAATTCAGTTTATTTACAGTTTAACCCTCTGCGACCCTATTTTACGACTCCTTGTAAAAGAAGGGGTTTAATAAAAAATAGAGCCACAGTGAGTATGTAACAAATATATTGTTCATTTATTACAAGTATATCGAATGAATTTACAAGATCCAAAAGAGTCGAACATATCTAAGGGTTAAATTTCTCTTTTCTTTAATACTAAACCTACCGGCATATAATGTGTACTTAATTTGAAATTAAAAAATAAATATACAAACGATAAAACACAAATTAGTACACACATTTATTCTTTATATTGATGAAAATCCATTATGATTTCAAAGAATGTACTTTAACGAAATGAGTACCTTATAATAAGAAACTTGTGGTGAAACATTTGACCGGTTTGATAGTTTTAGTATTAACACTAAATTTACGGACGTTTGATGGTCATTTAAATTTTAACTAAAGCAGAAAAACAAATAAATTGCAGATGTGTAAACATTCTTCTGCTGAAAGTTGACATTTTTACAAAAATTTCTTAAGAAGCTATCATCTAAGACCGTCATTTTGACGGGCTCCGTAAATCTATTGTTAAAATACCCGATCAAAATTTCCTCTAAAAAAATAATAATCCATAAACAGAACAAACCATTCTCCCATCCGCTAAATTCCATATTCGCATAAATAAAAGAAAAGTTGGAAAGTGGCGTCTCCGGAGGAAAGGAAGTTCGATTCTTTTCCCGGGGTGGATCGATTTATCGGCTCGAGCCGCAGCCCGTGACGGGCCGTATATAAATCGATTCGCTCGATTATCGTAATGGCCAGCTGACTTTAATGGCTCGCTAAACGCTTCCGCTTGTCGTCGACTGCTTGCCGCGGTTACCCGAGCGAATAAAAACCGCCCTTTGCCTCGTCGGGGTGCTCGCCTGCTACCGGAAGCAGACGCCGGCACAGGTCGAAACGAGGACACCGGGTACTTCCGTCCTCGTACGTTCGAAGAAACTTGCCGGCAAAACGCGAAGCTCTTCTTGCCGGTTACTCCTGTGACCCGCGACGACGTCGATCTTTCCGACGAGCGTCCCGCAAGAAGTCGCGCAGGGCTTAGCCAGAGCGAAAACGCGCGTCGCCAGCCGGTACGTTATTTACGAGCGTACCTCGTTCCTTGGTTTAACTTCTTGCAGGAGGACACCGCGTGCAGGGATCTCGTGTCCATCCACGAATAAATACACAGGTATATTTTCACGTTCCGGGAAAAGTTCTTTGTTTACTGTTAGAGGGCTTTTTGCGAGACTTGGGAATGAGGGGGGGATGTTTGAGGGATTTTGTTATTTTGGGGGGTTGGGTGGGTAAGTGGGGGGGTTTGGGTGTTTGAGAAGTTGAGGAATTTTTTGGGAGGGGTTTTTGAGAGGTTTTGGATTTAGAATGGGAGATTTGGGGATTTGGTGATTTGGGAATTTGGGAATTTGGAAATTTGGGGAATTTAGAATTTTTTAGGGTGGTTTTTTGAAGGTCCTTGATTTAGAATGGGAGACTTGGAGTTTTGGGTATTTGGGAATTTGAGAATTTGGGAATTTGGGAAATTGAGAATTTGGGAAATTGAGAATTTGGGAAATTGGGAATTTGGGAATTTGGGGAATTTAGAATTTTTTAGGGTGGTTTTTTGGGACGTCTTGGATTTAGAATGGGAGATTTAGTGATTTGGAAATTTGGAAATTTAGAAATTTAAAAGTTTGGAAATTTGGGAAAATTAGAATTTTTTAGGGTGGTTTTTTGGAAGGTCCTTGATCTAGAATTGAAGATTTGAGAATTTTGAAATTTTCAATTTGGTTATTTGTCAGGTCCTAAATTTAGAATTCAAGATTTGGAAATTTAAGAAATTTTAAATGTCTAAATGAATTATTTCTCAGCTCCCAAATTTAGAAATGAAAATTAGGAAATTAGAGAAATTTCAAATTTTTAAGATGGTTATCTGAAAGCTCCATAAGTTAGAATTGCAGAGTGGTAATACGAGAATTTTCAGTTCTGCAAGATCGAATTATGGAACTTGGCATTTGATAATTTAGTAGAACCAAAATTAGATATTGCAGACTTGGGAATTTGAAGATGTGTAAATTTGAGATCTCGAATTCAGTAACTTCACTAATTTAATTCAGTGACTTCGAAAAACTAAAAAAAATCCAGCTACTAAAAGTATAAAAATATCGATTATCTTCAAAAGGAAAATGGAAGCTGAACCTAACTTAACTCTGCCTCACTAAAATTAAAATGTAATTGTTTTATATTCAAAGATCTTTGACAATGCAACTTATACTTAAATAATACAATTTATACTTAAATAATGCAATTTATACTTAAATAGTGTAACTTATACTTAAATAATGCAATTTATATTTAAAAAATGCAACTTATACTTAAATAATGCAATTTATACTTAAATAATGTAACTTATACTTAAATAATGCAATTTATATTTTAATAATGTAACTTTTACTTAAATAATACAATTTATACTTAAAAAATGCAACTTATACTTAAATAATGCAATTTATACTTAAATAATGCAATTCATACTTAAATAATGTAACTTATACTTAAATAATGCAACTTGTACTTAAATAATGTAACTTATACTTAAATAATGCAATTTATACTTAAATAATGCAATTCATACTTAAATAATGTAACTTTTACTTAAATAATACAATTTATACTTTAATAATGTAACTTATACTTAAATAATGCAATTTATACTTAATAATGCAACTATACTTAGTTGCAGCTAAATTTCAAGTTAAACAGTAAGGTTTGTTTTGAGCAGTAAGTGAGGCTCCTCAAAGCTCCTAATCAAGAGATTACTATCTAACTCCTTCAAATTGTAAGTAAAATTTGAAACTGAATGCAACTTATAGTTAAATTTGAAATTAAAGAGTATTCAAAGAGTAAGGTTTTTTTTCAGCAGTAAGTGTTTAAGAGGGGCTCCTCAAAGCTCCTAATCAAGAGGTTACTACCTAACTCCCTCAAATTATCAGTAAAACTTGAAACTGAATGCAACTTATAGTTAAATTTAAAGTTAAAGAGTATTCAAAGCGTAAGGTTTGTTTCTAACAGTAAATGTTCAAGTGGCTCCTCAAAGCACAAGAGGTTCCTATCTAACTCCCCGAAATAATCATGAAAATTTGGATAAATAGAAGCTTGTGTCATACGCTGTATCTCCACGTCTACCGTTATCTACGAAGAAGCCGGCTTTGGTTTTGTGAGACTGATGGAAAGAGACTTACGTTGGTAAAAGTGGGGGAAAATACAGAGAAGACAGAGGTCGGCCTCGTTCGGGCAAGGTTCAACGGACTCAGCGTGTCGGATCTAACGACGACGAGGCCAGGAGCCGAAGACCGCGGCCCGCTACTCGACGCTACTCGTTTCGCGGGCATCTTTTTCCAAAGCGTCCTCTTTCTCTCTCGTCTTTCTTTGCCCTTCCTCGAGGAGAAGAACGAACGAACCAACCAACCGGTCGAGCACGCTCGTCGTCGCTAAATGGCCAACGTAAAATGGAGGATACTCTAGCGACGAGTCTCTCATCTTCGAAGACGAATTTCCTTTTTCCCGCGATCTTTCGACGACACGGAACTGTATCTGTCGTGCAAAAAAGACCGCAACTGATGCGTACGTGTATAGCCACGCTCGTTAGACCATCTTCCCACCTGACATTAACTTATGCCTTTTCGCGTCGCGACGCTGAGATACTTTTGCTGATGTCCCTGCGCAGTTATCGCATTAAACGTTATGTGGACAGCAAGAGCTGCTCTTTTTCGTTGCCTGTATGCACGGTGCGTACGTACAGGGCATTATGGGCTGTTTGAGGTTATGGACGCTGAATGTTCAGGCGCACGGTTCGGCTGGGTTTCACTTGATTATGGTAGCTTACCGTGTTTTCAACGGGGAATAGGGAGATTGTTAATTAGCGGATTTGTGAACTTTTATGGAGAGTTGTGGTGGTCTTTTTTGAATTTGGACATTTTTTATGTTTCTGATTTGACTTCAGGATTTTATATTTTTGATGTATAAACATGAAGCAATAATGGAAATTATTAGTAAAGGAGTAATAATTTCAAGAGAATCCATTTAACTTTTTAACTGAGTTTTACAGTTACTGTTTGGAAACAGTCAAAATTACCTGCGATTTCCATAATTCTCCAATTCCATAAATCCTTAGTTCCATAATTCCCCAACTCCATAATTCCCTAATTATATGACTCCCCAGTTCCATAATTACCAATTCTGTAAATCCCCAATTCCACAATTTCCCAATTCCACAATTCCCCAATTCCACAATTCCCCAATTCCACAATTTCCGAATTCCATAATTCCCTAATTCTATAAATCCCCATTTCCATAATTACCAATTCTATAAATCCCCAATTCCACAATTTCCCAATTCCATAATTCCCCAATTCCATAATTCCCTAATTCTATAAATCCCCAATTCCATAATTACCAATTCTATGCATCCCCAATTCCACAATTTCCCAATTCCATAATTCCCTAATTCCATAATTTCCCAATTCCATAATTCCCCATTTCCATAATTCCCCAATTCCACAATTTCCCAATTCCATAATTCCCAAATTCCACAATTTCCCAATTCCATAATTCCCCAATTCCATAATTCCTCTATTCCATAATTCCCTAATCCTATAAATCCCCAATTCCATAATTCCCCAATTCCTTAATTACCAATTCTATAAATCCTCGATTCCATAAATCCCTAACTTCCTCATTCTCCCATTCCCTAATTCCCTAACTCCCTAATTCTCTAATTCCTGAATTCCCTAATTCTTCAATTCCCTAGTTACCTATCCCACTAAGTCCCCAACTCCTCAATTCCCTAATTTCTTAATTCCCTAGTTCAATAATTCCCTAATTCCCAAATTCCCCAACTACCAATTTCCAAATTCACCAAACAAACCCCAATATTAATCACCGTGAATGGAAATCACACACTGTCTCAAAACAAATAGCACTCATATAAATTGTCAATTCCCCAAATTGCAAAACTTCTAAATTTACCGCGCAATAAGACGTCAAGAATGAATAGCAACATTTCTGGGGGATACACCGTCAACGTTAGCCGGTCGCACCTCCTGTATTAATTACTGTGAGTGATCAGGAAGTAATGCAGTTGCACAAGACACATACCAATGGTATAACGTAACAAATGTCGGAGAAACTTCGGTGAACTATTATAGAAACTTTGCTACCTCTCCATAATTTAGACCTCCTCAATCTACCCCGTGAAGGATATGGGTCAGTTACGGTATACCCGAAATTCGACTTTTCCCGAAAAAGAACGGCTTTAAATATGCTATCGCTACTTAGTTTAGCTGAGATCCAACAATTATTGATGCGATAGAAATAATAAAATAGGTCGAGCGATATTTTAAATTCACCTAAGAAAATGATTGATATATCAGAAATATCGGTCGTATAGAACAATAATTACGGTTATTGATCAGATCAAGATTTTTGCAAGCTATTTTGTCCCCTGGACACGCGCGCGTTTCAAGATCGCGTGTTTCACGCGACCGAGCATTTTCTTGTTTTAACGATCACGGTATAATCGTTATCGTCCTGTGTATCGTCCGGTATATCTAATAAAATATCTTTCCCGAATGTTTACGATGAATTTGTCTGTTTTATCGCGCACTGTACGAGCCATCCCTGTCAACTCCTCTCGTGGCTTTAGCTTGCGGTTTTTCCGCAGCTCGCTCGACCCTGCGTTACGAACTTGTACGGCTTCTTCATCTCGTCCTTAATTCTCTGGCTAAGAAGAAGCTTCTTCTTAACTGTCATCTTCTTTCAAAACGAATGAAAAATTTAACTCCTTCCTCTGCGCTTTTTGCCTCAACGTCTGCAGAATTTGTACTTCTACGTTGATTTATAATATTGCTTGTTGTGGTGCGTTTACTGATATTTAATTAATTATTCTGGTTACTGGTTTGGGAAGATGATTTTTTACTATTTTAGATATTTTGAAATTTATTAAGGAGTCTCGTTATATTGCCGGAAAAGAGAGGGTGATTGGTAACAAATTAACATTAGTAAGAACTAGCATACCTAACGTACCTAACCCACCTAACCCATCTAACCTACCTAACTCACCTAACTTGCCTAACCTAACATACCTAACCCACCTAACTTGCCTAACTTAGCATACTCAACCCACCTAACTTACCTAACCTAAGATACCTAACCCATTTTACTTACATAACCTAACATACCTAACCCACCTAACTTACCTAACCTAGCATGCCTAACCCATTTTACTTACCTAACCTAACGTATCTAACCCACCTAACATACCTGACCCCCTAACCTAACATACCTAACATACCTAACTCACCTAACTTACCTAACCTAACATTAGAAACTTGAGTGTTCAGAGATTTTTAAATTTGACAATTTAGTTTATAAAAATGTTTATATAGTATAGTAGATATGTTGCTATATACTGTTCTGCTATATTATTTTACTGATACAGTATGTTATCCTCGTCGCGAAGAAACATGTTCACATGTCACTCTGAGATGTGGCAATATAACGCGTGTCTACTGTATATTGATCTTTCGTCTTCACACCCCAACTGTCTCCAACACGAACTGACACTTGTGAATTGGGGAAGCGACGCTGTGAGACCTTCGGTCGTCCATTCTTATCTTCATTAAGCTCTCAAGGGCTGAGGGACAGAAAATTAACTGCATAGGGTGAGGACAACTGTTCGGGAGAAATGTAAGAAACATCAGAAAGTTTTGGGTGTAAAAAAGTTGCGGACAAAAGGAAGTGTGGGAAGATTCCTGGATGCTGGAGAAACAAAAGCTATGATACATCTACAATTTAAAACAACTTGTGTAACATAACATATTTTATTATTTTATTATAAATCAACTATACGACATATTTTTATCTTGATATCCCTTGTATTGCATACTGAAGTATATTATATTTTTATAAATATTTTTTTAATATTTTTATATGTATATTTTTATTATTTTATAGTATATGTATATGTATATTATTTACAGTATGTATAATATACTAACGTCCATTAAATTAAACATCTCACATACTCTTCTGACCGCGTCACATTTGACATATGCATATGGTACCAGAAAACGTCACAATAAAATACAGCATACTTACAACTGCTTTTATTTTCTAAAGAAAAATAAATTATATCCAAGAGTATACAGTAGCAGAACGTCAATTAAAATGTAAATTCAATTTCAGTTTCCAGCAAATAGTTCCAGAAGTAAAGCAAGTAGTAATTACATACATATTCAGCGAATATTCATAATGTTTACCAAACTTCAAGATTATTGAAGTCGCTGATTTTCTGTGTAATTATAAAAATTGCTGTGTAAACTTTCGCTTTATTTAATATTTTTTTTCCATCTCATTTCTTCGATCAATATTTTCTTTTGCTAACAAAAATTAAAATACTCTTCCGTTCCGTCGAAGGTGTCATTAATATCGCACCCCAGTATCGAGCGCCCTTTATGCGCTGCATTAGTTGCGTAGCGTGTTCCGTCAACCCTGATTGCAGTTCAGTATCAAGGTACTACACGGACCATCGTCAGGTTTACACGTCGATCGATAGAATGAGCATTCGATCTTTCGTGCGATCGATATCTAGATCTTGATAGTGGTCGAAAATTAGCTTTGCTAATTATAGAACTTCCTTGGTTCCAAAAATGAATATCTGAGATTGTTGATCCTTAAAGTTCTGAGATTGCAAAGTTTCAAATTTTGAGATCTATAATCAACAATCTATTACGAATCTACTTTTAAAATTCTGAAATCTACAAATTCTTGAATTCGTTAATCCTTGAATAGTCACATGTCCGAACCCTCAAATCTCTGAATCCATGAATTGAATCATCAAATCCAAATGTTCGAATCCACAAAGACTCATATACTTACATGTCCAGATTCTCTGATTCTCAAATCACCAAATCTATGAATCATCAAATTATCAAATCAGAAAATATCTAGATCCTCAAACTTTTAGATTATCAAATCTCCAAATCCTCAACTCCTCAAATCCTCGGTTTTCTAAATTCTCAAACTTTCATATTCTCGAATCCCCAAATCCATGAATCATCAAATCATCAAACCTTAAAACTTCGAATACACAAAGTCTCAAATCCTGACATGCTGACATTCCACGATCCTCAAGTCTCTAAATCCATGAATCATCAAATTATCAAATCCCCGAATAGCTAGATCCTTAAACTTTCAAATCATCAAATCCTCAGTTCTCTAAATACACAAACTTCCCTATTCTCGAATCCCCAAATCCATGAATCATCAAACCCTAAAACTTCGAATCCACAAAGTCTCAAAACCTTACATGCTCACATTCCACAATCCTCAAGTCTCCAGATCTATGTATCATCAAATTATCAAATCCTCAAATACTTAGATCCTCAAACTTTCAAATCATCAAATTCCTAAATCTTCAAATACTCAATTCTCCAAATTCCCAAACTTTCATATTCTCAAATCTCCAAACCCTCAAATTCCCAAATTCTTGAATTCCCATATCCTTCAATCCCCAAAATCCTCAAACCCCCATATCCTCCAATCCACCAACCCTTAAATTCCCAAATCCTCAAGTTCCTAAAATCCTCAAACCCCATATCCTCGAACCCCCAAATCCCCAATTTCTCGAATTTTCAAATCCTTGAATTCCCAAATGCTTGAATCCCTAAATCCTTGAATTCTCAAATCCTCGAATCCCAAAATTCTCCAATCTCTAAATCCTCGAATTCCCAAACCCTCGAATCTCCAAATTCTCCAATCCCTAAATCCTCGAATTCCTAAACCCTTGAATCCCAAAATTCTCCAATCCCTAAATCCTCGAATCTCCAAACCCTTGAATCCCCAAATCCTCAGATTCCCAAATCCTCCAATCCCCAAATTCTCTAATCCCTAAATCCTCGAATCCCTAAACCCTTGAATCCCAAAATTCTCCAATCCCTAAATCCTCGAATCTCCAAACCCTTGAATTCCCAAATCCTCAGATTCCCAAATCCTCCACTTCCCAAATTCTCCTCCAATCCCTAAATCCTCGAATTCCCAAACCCGTGATTCCCCAAATCCTCCAACCCCATCCTCAAATTCTCCAAATGACAACATTCTAGCTTACATATCCAGGTCACCGGAGTCTGAAATTTTTGAAATAACCAAATCTCCGATCTCGGTCCAGCAGCAAGTTACCGCGCGAAGCACCGTTCGGTCACGAGTCGATCGATAGAATCGAGGATACGAGGGTGACTGGAGCGATCGAAATCTAGGAGATCTCGATAATAGCCGTAAGCCGTGGAGCGCAATCGAAAATTGGCCATTTGCTGGTACACGAGGGGTCAGCAGGTGGACGAGTAGTCCGGGTTAGAAATTATTGGCGCGCGGAAATTTCTTCGCGGACTTTTTTTGCTTCGCCGGTTTCTTCGTCGACGCCGCTCGAAGGAAGAAGCGACGATACCCCGAATGGCACTTAGCGAAAGCATCGTCTGAACATCGATTTTCGATTCGAGACGAACTTTATACTTCCTTCGTTCACGAACACCCGGCTATTTTTTCTCTTTACTTCCCCTTAGTCCATTCTCGAAAAATTCTCGAAAAAAAAGGGGCGGCGAAAGAAGACAGGTCAGGAAAATCCATTTTCGTTCAACGAAGCGGTTTCGCGCGTCGCATCGGACCACGCTCGGACGCGGAATTTTTATTCGCCGTTTAGTTTTAATCAAAACTCGAGGCTGCCGACGCGATTCGCAGCCGCCGGCTCTCTTCAACGACCTTTTTTTCATTTCGCGACGCGTACGACGGAGACGCGAAAGGACGCTCGGCGAAATGAGAACGGGAAAACGAGCGGAGCGGACCTGCCTCTGTCCGAGATAATTGGAAAAGTACCGGGGAAAAATAAAAAATTCAGTATTCCGCGTGTAAGGCGGAACCCTGCCGGAAGGCCTCCAGCTCCTAATCTTTCGACGGGGATCGCGTGACTCTTGTCCCTTTGCCGGACCGCGTTCTTTTTACCCATCAACCTTCGGCACATTCTGCAATCCGCTTCCGTGGAAACGATTGCGAGTTCTCCAACGATTCTCATGGAAATATTCACTTCTCTAGCCGTTCCTTAAGTTCGTGAAAACGGCTATGCAAATGGAGGAACTTTATTATTCGATTTACAGACAAAATTTTGAAACTTGGGTTCGTCTGTGTTCTGAAAGTTTCAGATTTTTGTATTTTAACCTCTTAATGATAGAGCGTTGTCTACGGCCATGTTTGTTTACCGCTATCTTGTTAGTTTGCGGCCATCTTGTTTATATTAACTGCACCTCAAACCTGCATCTTCAAAAATTCATCTTTATCAAACTACATCTGAAAACTTTCTATTATAAAAATTTTTAAATATAAAAATTTGCAAATTCACCTAAAAACTTGCTTCATCTAAAACCTTGCTAGTACAAAAACTTTTAAATATAAAAATTTGTAAATTCATCTAAAAACTTTCTTTATCTAAATCTTGCCATTATAAAAAATTTTTAAATATAAAAATTTAGAAATTCATTTTAAAATTTGTTTTATCTAAAACCTTGCTATTATAAAAATTTACAAATTCATTTAAAAATTTGCTTTATCTAAAACATTGCTTTTATAAAAATTTTTAAATATAAAAATTTACAAATTCATCCAAAAACTTGTTTTATCTGAAAACTTGCTATTATAAAAGTTTTTAAATATAAAAATTTGTAAATTCATCTAAAAACTTGCTTTATCTAAAACCTTGCTATTATAAAAATTTTAAATATAAAAATTTGCAAACTTCTGAATCGAACTTAGTATAATAAAAATGTAAAACTGTACAGCAAAAATAAAATAAAGTGTGAAGATCTTTTGGATAAATTCGTCAATAGTAGAGAACAAAAGCTACCAAGTTGGCGTTGCGAAAGTAATATTTACACGCATAACTGGCATTTAAACAATATTACTCGTGCTAACGCAAAAGTAGCAGGCAGCGTCGCTCATAATATTAACAGAGCTATGCGACCAATTCTTTTCTAGACAAACGGCTAAAATTGGGTGCAAAGTAAGCTTTATTGCATTTTTTCGAATAGTTGCAGAGGATGTAATAAAAACGAATACCCATTTCTGCGCTCGGACTGATACATAAATTCCGCGAATGTAATAAACTGCCGTTCGTAACTCATAAATCCACGTTTGACTTGTTCTAAAAATTGACGTGGTTTATAGTGTGCTTAGAACATAAGAAATAAATGGTATAATAAAATATTAAAATATACGATATGAAGTATGATATAAAATTTATATGATGAAGAAAGAAATAAGAGACGAGAAGTCGACCATTTTGTTGCACGGTAATCAACGTTTATCGGTGCGAAAAAATGTCCACCGTTTACGAAACTTTATATCAATATTTGCCATAGCCAGAAATTTTCTTTCAATTTTTCATAATTTCAGCGTATCGTGCATTCATTAGTTATCCAGTCATCAAGTCAATTTATCGGTGAGGGCGTAATAAGTAAGTACTGTAGAAGGGGTTCACGCGCACAGGTACACACACAGGGCCTAACTGCACCGTTGCACGTAACCTATCCCATGTTTTCGTACCGACGACACGATATTTAACGAGAAACCACCGCTAATCAACTCCCACGTTGATACCCGATAACAGTACAAATACCAATAGCTGTCTATTGACTCTGATATCTTCGGTTTACAGACTAATACATTTGATGGGACTACTACCAACAATTCATCGGTATTTCGAGATCGAAAAACAATATTTATAAGTACACTCAAATAGACATGGTACCTGTTCAAAATTGTATGCTTTCTCGTTTAAAATTGTGTTGGTGCACTTAGAGTTTGATGCGAGTAAACAAATTCGCTGAAGTTATGCTACGTTAGGATGAGAGTTAAATTAGGTAGTTAGATTCAGGGTTAGGTTCGATTAAGGTAAATTTAGAGTTAAGTTAGACTAAGATAGACTAAGGGTTAGGTTAGATTACTGTACTAGGCTAAAGGTTAGGTTAGATTAAGTTCGGTAATTTTCAAGGTTAGGTTAGTTTATTTGAAGTTAGATTCAGAGTTACGTTAGATTAAGGTAAATTTAAAGTTAGGTTAGGTTAAGATAGAGTAAAGGTTAGGTTAGATTACAGTCATAGACAAAGGGTTAGGTTAGATTAAGCTCGGTTAGATTCAAGGTTAGGTTACTTTTAGTTAGGTTAGATTCAAAGTTAGGTTACTTTTAGTTAGGTTAGATTCAGGGTTAGGTTGGATTACAGTAATAGACCAAGGATTAGGTTAGGTTAAGCTCGGTTAGATTCAAGGTTAGGTTACTTTTAGTTAGGTTAGATTTAGGGTTAGGTTAGGTTAAAGTAATAGACCAAGGGTTAGGTTAGATTAAGCTCGGTTAGATTCAAGGTTAGGTTAGTTTTAGTTGGGTTAGATTCAGGGTTAGGCTAGATTAAGCTTTGGTTAGGTTAAGCTATATTATATTCAGGATTAGGTCAGTTTTAGTTAGATTAAATTTAAGATTAGGTTAGATTAATATATATTTAGAGTTAAGTTAGATCAAGATAGATTAAGGGTTAGGTTAGATTGCAGTAATAGGCTAAAACTTAGGTTAGATTAAGCTATATTATATTCAGGATTAGGCCAGTTTTAGTTAGATTAAATGTAAGGTTAGGCTAGATTAAGATAAATTTAGAGTTAAGTTAGATTAAGATAAACTATGAGTTAGGTTAGTTTACTGCAATAGACGAAGGGTTAGTTTAGATTACATTGATAGGGACTGGTGTTAGGTAGAAGTTGTAGGTTCAATCCTCAACGCAGTCCTTAACATTCAAATCCTCAGAGCTCTCGAAAACCTTGAAGTAAAAGACCCATTCACAGTCGTTTATCGTATTTTTCGCGAAGAAGGTTCCGTGTTGATTGTACAAGAAAACGCAGGCGCATGGTCGCGCCTACGAGACGGCGGTTCACGGATCCAGCTATCGATTCGGCTGTCTTACAGGTCCTCTCGAGGCTCGATGAATAAAAATGACATGCTAACGAGCGTGGTTCAGCCAGCTGAAACTAACTCCTGGTAACGCGCGAGAAACGTTCTAAGCGGCGTCCTGACGATATCCTGGACAGAGCCGCTTTTGGAAAGCGGTCCGTGAAACGGAAGGGTGGGCCACGTAACCGGGAGGACGAAAACAGGGGACGAAGGAGACCCGAAACAGCAAGTCTACTTCGAGTCACCGATGCGATTAATATTCGAGTAATCGTTCGAGTAGAAACAGCGGATTCTCGAATGGGGAAACAGGACACCGGAGAGACAACACTTCTTACACTGGAACGAATAGTTTGCCCTTTCTTACTGCTACACTAGATACCCGCAAACTCGAAGGCATCTGTTTGCTGTAATCGTTACTACGGCACCGTTGCACGCGTTTCGAATTAGGCTATGGATTTAGGGAACTTCGATACGTACTTGTGAATCAGAATTAATTTCGAAGTCGATGAAGAGACGTCGTTTAGGGAACGTATTCAGGGATTTCGGATATCAAAATTTTGGTATTTAAATATTTAGAAAGTTGGAGGAGTTTGAAGATCTAAGAATTTGAAAGTTTGGAGGTTCGGTTAACTTGGTTTTTGGAGACATAGCTATTTGGGAATTTGGGATACGAAAATTTAGGTATTTAATATTTAGGAAGTTGGAGGGGTACGAGTTTCAGGATCCAGGCATTTGGAGGTTTGGAGATGAACTTAGACTAACTTGGTATTTAAGGACATAGCTATTTGAGGATGTGATGCTAGAATTTAGATATTCAAATCTTTAAAAATTTGGAGATGTACAAGTTTGATGATCTAGGTATGTGAAGGTTTAGAAATTTAAACTAACTTGGTATTTGAGGACATAGCTATTTGAGCATGTAGGGATGTTAGAATACAGATATTGAATTATTTAAAAATTTGGAGATGTACAAGTTTGAAGATCTAGGCATGTAAAGGTCTAGAAATTTACTTAAACTAACTTGGTATTTAAGGACATAGCTATTTGAGGATGTAAGGATGTTAAAATATAGATATTGAATTATTTAAAAATTTGGAGATGTACAAGTCTGAGGATCTAGGCATTTGGAGGTTTCGAGATGAACTTAAACTAACTTGGTATTTAAGGACGTAGTTACTTGAGCATGTAGGGATGTTAGAATACAGATATTGAATTATTTAAAAATTTGGAGGTGTACAAGTTTGAAGATCTAGGCATTTGGAGGTTTAGAAATTAACTTAAACCAACTTGGTATTTAAGGACATAGCTATTTGAGCATGTAGGGATGTTAGAATACAGATATTGAATTATTTAAAAATTTGGAGGTGTACAAGTTTAAGGATCTAGGCATTTGAAGCTTTAGAAATTAATTAAGCTAACTTGATGTTCAGGTACATATTTGGGCATGTGAAGATGTTAGAATTTAGATATTTAAACATTTAGAAACTTGAATATGTACAAGTTTGATCTGCAGGTTTAAATGTTTTAGTACATAAACATATGATATATGTAATCCTCCATAAATTGAATAATAATGAAATCATTTAAAAATAACTATCAAAACAAACATCTATTATGAACCCCATCTTCCTTCACTCTAAGTCAACACAATGGTTCACCATCGACCTCAAACACACACATTGCACCGGAGTGTACACCGGCCATTTCGTTATACACCTTTCGCACCTTCGACCCATCTCGGATTCAGCAAGGTTCGTTCTCCGCTTCGAGGATCGCGAAAAGTTTCGCCAAAGCCGGCTGAAGAGATCGCTCGCGATCCCGTGAGCGGCTCTGAAATCCGTTTCGATCGGACTGCCAGCTTTTCCTCGTCCCTCAGCTTTCTTCGTTAAGTATCTTCAACGAGGACATAATATTTTTAGAGGAACCGCGACGTTCATCGATCGCTCGGTCATCGCTCGAAAAACTTCCGGACGTATATTTCGCACGTTCGGTGATCGACACCGGAGGCACATTTCACCGAATATACAGCGGTATCTGGCAACCACAATAACTGGGAATCCACTTACTATGCGGACAGTTTTATGACCGACTGACGAACTGGTGTGTGATGGCTCGAAAAACTTTGGTTATCTTATAGCCATCGGTTTTCCAAACATTCAGGATTTACGGAATGGTAATCGAATGGTCGGTGGAAGACCACGGAACTAACATCTTAGTTTATACGAGGAAATTCTCGAGAAGTTATATGTTCTAGCTTTAGATACAATTTTTAGATCAATGTCATTTTTCGACAAAGAGAGAATCTCCAAATGTCTGAATGATTCCCTAATTCTCGAATGATATTTTCTTGATTCATCGATTCTTCTTAGAATTCTGAAATTGATTTCTAAAACTGAACGTCTAGATCGTAGAACAAGATGCAGATATTCCGAAGTTGAAATTTAAAAAATTTCCAAAGTGCAAATACAAAAATTCCTTAATCTTGAATCTGAGATTTACAGAAGCTCTCTTCTTGAATATAAAGAAGTTAAAATCCCAAATTGCAAGGTGAGGACCTCAATAGTCGCCATTTTGCAAAGTCTCAAGTGCATAAAAGACCTAAGTACGATTCAGTAGCAAGTCCCCACGATTTCGCGCAATATGCATCGACTATTAAAGCCGAAGACTAAGCGCTCAGATAACCTAATCGAGGACCAAAACGAAACAGCCATTTCTCCCCGTTTCTGTTTGCCACTCGGCCGATTCCCGCAAACCGTACCGTCCTTCACTCTTATCTTCAGAATTTCAACTTTTCGTCCTGTGGGAAGTTGTTCGTTCTTCCTCTCGGCTTCATCCATCCAGTTTGGTACGCAGACTGGTTTCCAAGCGGGGTTGGCCCCGCTCCAGAACCTCTCTACGTGCTTACCTGAGCCGCGGAAACGGCATCTATTCGACCGAAACAACGTATACGTGTCCGCGATCTCTCCGGGAGGCCTGTTTCTGTCCCGTGCCGTGTCCTCGAGCTCCTTGTTGCCAGGAAAACGAGCAATGGAAATGGAGACAATATCTGTAAGCAACCAAGACACCGCGGGAATACCGCGTTTGAAAGGGGGAAAAAAAGAGAAGCACTGCTTTTCGCATGCACGGACGATCAGAAATTGGCCACAATCTTTGCGCCCGTTTACGGACAATTACCAACGAGATTGCCTTCTCCCGACCTTCTTCCTTCTCTGACTCTACCCTGCTTAAAGACGTATCTGATACAATCCGACAAATCTTACGTTTCAGGTTTTTACCGATTTTACTATTATTTCAATAAAGTGTTTAGTGCTGTAAGATAGTTTAACTTCTTTATTTGTTAATTTTTAGGTTTGTTTTATTTATTATTTATTTTTTATTTTTTCTCTGTGACGTCTTCTCAAGGCTGGTTGGGGATTGTCAGATCTTATATTTCATGTTTATACCGATTTTATTATTATTTATGTAAAGTGTTTAGTGCTGTAAGGTAGTACTACTTCTTTATTTATTTGTCAATTTTTAGTTGTGCTTATTTATTATTTATTTTTTCTTTCTTCACTCTGATGTCTTCTCAAGGCTGGTTGAAGATGATCAGATTTTGTATTTCATGTTTATATCGATTTTACT
The DNA here is from genome assembly GCA_963576845.1 of Megachile leachella. NCBI lineage: Eukaryota > Metazoa > Arthropoda > Insecta > Hymenoptera > Megachilidae > Megachile > Megachile leachella. The sequence goes on from OY756255.1 coordinate 13,069,749, forward strand.
ATTATTTCAATAAAGTGTTTAGTACTGTACAGCTGGTTCTACTTCTTTATTTATTTGTCAATTTTTAGTTTTACCTATTTATTATTTATTTTTTCTTTCTTCACTCTGACGTCTTCTCAAAGCTGCTCAAGGATTGTCAGATTTTACCTCCCATGTTTATATCGATTTCACTATTACTTGAATAAAGTCGTTGCTGTATAGGTAGCTTTACTTCTTTACCTTTTTATTAATTTTTAGTTTTGCTTATTTATTATTTTTTGTTTATTTTTCTTCCTCCTCTGCCATCCTCTCCACCCCACTTAAAGACGTATCATGATTTACATTTCAAGTTTATTCCAGTTTAATAATAATTAAAATAAAATATTCAGTGTTGCACAGGTTCTACTTATTCGTCTGTCTGTCAATTTTTAATTTTGTTCATTTATTTATTAATTTTTTTTTTCTTCATACTCTGTCATTTTCTTCATCCCACTTAAAGATGTATCACTTCTTACATTTTATGTTAATCTCAATTTAACAATAATTACAATAAAATGTTCACTGTCATGTCGTACAGGTTCTATTTCTTTGTCTGTCTGTTAATTTTTAATTTTGCTTCTTTATTTATTAATTTGTATTTTCTTCATACTCTGTTAGTTTCTTCACCCCACTTAAAAATGTATCACTTTTTACATTTTATATTAATCTCAATTTAACAATAATTCAAATAATATATTCACTGTTAGTCAGGTTCTATTTCTTTGTTCATCTGTTACTTTTTAATTTTGTCTATTTATTTATTCATTTTTTTTCTTCATACTCTGTCATTTTCTCAATCTCGTTTAAAGACGTCTCATGTTTAGCTCAATCTAACAATAATTAAAATAATATGTTCACTGTCGTACAGGTTCTACTTCTTTGTCCATCTGTTACTTTTTAATTTTGTCTATTTATTTATTCATTTTTTTTCTTCATACTCTGTCATTTTCTCAATCTCGTTTAAAGACGTCTCATGTTTAGCTCAATCTTAAAATAATTAGAATAATATGTTCATTATTGTACAGCTTCTACTTCTTTGTTCATCTGTTACTTTTTAGTCCCATTCATTTAAATAAACTTTCTTTAATTTTGATGAGACGATCTTCAAACAGAGTTTCACCTCGAAAAGCAATAATTTATATAAAAAATTCATACTCATTTTTTAGACTCCCAAAATTAGAAAATCAATCCATCCATAAATGAATGCAAGTAAATTTTGCATGATTCCCCCGCTTCGTTTCATAATTACCTCTGTCAAGCTTGAAATTTTAATCAACTCATAATTAATTTAACAAAAACTTGAATGAAAATAGCAAATGTTTTGTGCGAGAAAAAAATTTGAAAAGGTCATTGCACTTTTTCGATGCCTTCCAACCGTATTTAACAATGTTTTTTCTGTGCGAGCGGAATCAGAGAAAATTCATATAATTCATAAAGGGAAATATTTGAAATATTTCAGCAAATTTTTGCAAACTAAATTGAATTTTATTTGATACATTCTTAATATCTCCGTCGTTTGCTGCGGAGAATCGGACGTAGCGACCCCACCATGAATAAAATACAATTGTACGTTCTCGTGTGCCATTAGGACGGATTATAAGCTCGTTCGTTCATCGCAGACCGACCGAACGTGTGCCGTTCATGCTCGTAATTTCTATTCAAAGGCCGCTCCATTGCTTTTTCTACTCTTTCCCTCGCGAAGGCTGACGCCTCGGCTATTTATTCTCTTTGTCCGCAAATGATAGCCCCTATAAAAGTATGATCTTTTGTTACGTTTTCTGCTTCAACGACTCCTCCATCGTTTTCTGTTTCGACGTCTCAGACCTTCGATTGGGAAAATGTAGTATCACATACAAAGGAATATGAAAAATTGGATCCGAATCTTACATTTTTTTTCAGAAAAATTATTTTCTATTTTACAGTGTCGTGTTTCAAATTTCTACCAAATTATAAAATATGAAAATTCTGTTCTGAAGTAAGGTTTTTAAGAAATTGAAGAAACTCCAAGATCAGATGATTACAAACTTTGCAAGAGTAAAGGTTAGAAAATTATTGTTGTCTATTGAAAATTATTGTTTGATAATTATTATAGACATTTTCTATTTTTTAATATTGTAGTGTTTCAAATTTATTGTAGTTCTGTGACAATCTCTGTGGCGGCCATCTTGTGAACCCAGCCATTCAAGATGGCCGCCCTCATTTTTGCACCAAAGATATTCTAAGGCATTTCATATATCAAAGTCGACAAAATAAGGACAAATCGTGCAATCTATCGATTCTGGATGTTTTATTTATGTTTTAGAAGCCTTGACTCGTCATGAATGCATAAAGTTACACTTTACACGCAGCGTACTTACTTCTAATTCTTTGTTCACATCGTGTGTACGTATAGTGACTTGTCGAGTTATTATATTGTTAACATTGTTCGTTCAATATTGTTAATATTGTTATGTTGTTAACATTGTTCATTCAATACTGTTAATATTGTTATATTGTTAACATTGTTCATTCAATATTGTTAATATTGTTATGTTGTTAACATTGTTCATTCAATACTGTTAATATTGTTATATTGTTAACATTGTTCATTCAATATTGTTAATATTGTTATATTGTCAATATTGTTCATTCAATATTGTTAATATTGTTATATTTTTAATGTTGTTAATTCAATATTGTTAATATTGTTATATTGTTAATATTGTTCGTTCAATATTGTTAATATTGTTATATTGTTAACATTGTTCATTCAATATTGTTAATATTGTTATATTTTTAATGTTGTTCATTCAATATTGTTAATATTGTTATATTGTTAATATTGTTCATTCAATATTGTTAATATTGTTACATTGTTAATATTCTTCATTCAATATTGTTAATACTGTTTCATTATTAATATTGATCATTCAATATTGTTAACATTGTTACAGCGTTAATATTTATAGTTAATATTGTTCTTAAAAAACAGTAAAAAGAGGAAAGAATTTAAGTAGGACTTCAATTATTAAATTTACGAAAAGCTATTAGATAAATTAGTATCGAAATTAAAAAGCGTAATTAACCGATTTAACACTCGATTAAAAGGCAGAAAATGTGAAAAAATGGAAATTGAAGGAAAGAGTATAATCGATACGCATTAAATTGTTCGTTAACATTAACCCATTAAGTTGGTTAACAGTAGAGTGAACGAAACGAAATTCGCAGAAAATCGAAAGAGGATTTTCTTGCGAGAAACACGGGGGAAAGAAAAGTATTCATCTCGGAATTAAAATGGTCGATCCGGTGATCCCCGAGCGAGGCCGATTCCGCCGTTGAGAGAAAAGGGTTCGAATTATCGTCGAGAGATAATCACCAGAACGATTTCCCTGCGATGAAAAAGATGGAGGCTTATCGACGTTCGCAATCTGACCCGGCGCGTCGCCCTTTCTTTCGATCCATTTTTCCGTAACGGCCGGAATTAACAGCGTCGAGCAAGTTTTTGCCCGGGCACCGTATCTGCACTCGATTAAACAGTAATTAGCGATGATTTAATGACACGCGTCCAAATAAATCTGATCGAGATGCGTTATTAACACGGGCGATAAAATCTATCCGCGAATTATTTGTCAAATTACGTATTCCGTTAACGAGGTCGAGGTGTCCAAACACAGAGGACGAGTTTGGTTTAAAGATGAACAAGTTATCTCGATATTCATCTGCCGGTACATTTACCAATAATTCAATATTTAAATGAAATCCGAGATTTTACGTTCGCAGATTTTAATTCCAGTAATTTCAGAAGATGGAGAAATCGATCGTCGATAATCTTGAATGTGCCGGACCGAGTGTAGAAATTGGAAAATTTACGAGAGGATTTCTTATGTATTCGAGTTTTTAATTCTGACCTGGATCAGTTCGGTGCTAAATATTTCATCGCTGCATTCGTGAAATCACGATACCGCGACCGATACTGATGCTACTTTGGGACATCCGGCTTTGACATGAAATTTTAAATCTTACGACGATTCTTCAGATTTTTAAATAGAAAGAATTAATTATTCTTGCGCTTAACTGTAATTCTCTGATCTAAACGTTGGGTTTCAAAAATGATTGTGTTTTGTGGAGGAGGTACTTCATATCGTATAAAATCCTTGCACCTCCAAAACAATTCGGATGCCATAAATCCGCGAACGTGGTAAAAATCGGAAACAGAGACTACGCGTTCGGCGTAACAAGAAACTCAAAATCGTGTCATGTCGTGTAAGATTTCCACGTCAGTCACCGAAAGTTCCTTCTCATCGTTACTCGGAAAGTCATCCTGGCACGTCGTCGAGATGGCGGCTCGTCAGCGACACGGGGTCTTTAACCTTCGCAAAGAACTCGAGGCGAAGATACGAGCGGAATAAAACGACGCGTGTCGTTCGGCCTCGACCACGATCCGCAAGGGAAATAAGGAAAAGGAAAGCGCGGAACAAATAGAAACGCGATACAAATATAAATAGAGATACGCGACCAAACAGAGCCGAAGGAACGCGGCGACGAAAACAAGAGAAAAAAGATAGCTGGAACAACGGAGACGTGGTCGTTGAAAGTGTCTTGGCTCGTGACGAGCTTCAATTTTCCCCTTTCTCCGGCTTCTCTCATTTTTCTTCGCGCAAAAAGGCAAAGGGATTCGAAGATCTCGCCCGTGATTTGATTCCTTTAGACCGGGAATCTAGGTTGAAACCCGTGGGCCACCTGGCGCACACCCATCATTTGCAACTCGCTTAAGGGAACCTTTGTACACCCTGTTTTCGATATTCCGCGGAGATGGAGTTCGCTAGGATCTACTGATTTGGGAGTCGCAAAATTTGGGAATTTGGGAGGAGAGGGTTGGAGGATTTGGAGATTGAGGTTTAAAGTTTGAAGAGTTGGAAGTCGGGGAGTTAGGGTTCGAAGGTTTGAGAGTTTGGGGATTTAGAGTTGGACGATTTGGCAATTTTGGGATTTAGAATTTGAGGATCTGAGAGTTTGGGAATTTAGGGTTTGAGGATTTGAGAGTTTAGGGATTTAGAGTTGGACGATTTGGCAATTTTGGGATTTGGAGTTTCAGGATTTGGAATTTGGGGATTTAGAGTTGGACGATTTGGCGATTTTGGGATTTAGAGTTTGGGGATCTGAGAGTTTTGGGGTTTAGAATTGCAGGATTTGTAGTTCGGTGATTTAGAGTTTGAAGATTTGAGAGATTGGGGATTTAGAGTTTGACGATTTGAGAGTTTGGGAATTTAGAGTCTAACGATTTGAGAGTTTTGGGGTTCAAAGTTTAAGGACTTGGAATTAGAGGATTTGGAGTTTGGGGATTTAGAATTTGAGGATCTGAGAGTTTGGGGATTTGGAGTTGGACAATTTGGCAATTTTGGGATTTGGAGTTTCAGGATTTGGAATTTGGGGATTTAGAGTTTGAGGATCTGAGAGTTTTGGGGTTCAGAGTTCCAGGATTTGTAGTTTGGGGATTTAAAGTTTGGAGATTTAGAGTTCCACGATTTGGGAAGTTTAGGATTTGGAGTTTGGAAATTTCAAGTTTAAGGATTTAGAGTTTGAATACTTAAAAATTTGATAATTTTAGAGTTTTGGGATTTAGAGTTTGACTTGAGGTTAAAGGATTTGAAGCTTGGGAATAAAACTACATTCTTAAAATACGTTCCATCAAATCAACATTGATTTTCATTAAGATAAGGAATAAATGTATGCACTAATTAATGTTTCATTTGATTATTTATTCTTGAACTTCATTTTTAATTCCAAGTTAAGTGCACATTATATGCTGGTAGGTTTAGTGTTAAAATTAGTACGTTTGGAGTTTGAATATTTATAGTTTTCGATTGTAGACGTTTGAAGATCTAGTTTAGAGACTCAGCAGTTCATAAGACTTGAAGATTTACAAATTCGAAAACTCAAGAATCTAAGAATTTTTATTAGAAAATTTGAAAGTTGATAGTTTACAAACTTAAAGAATTAGAAAATTAAAAAATTTAGAAGTGAAATTGAACTGATAAATAAAATCTATTAACCCTTTGCACTCGAAGATAATTTTATTGTTCGCAAACAGCAACTTTAAAATATTAATTAAAATGTTAAGTGACTTCTTTTGAAGTTATTATTCCTCTACTAATAATTTCCACTACTGTCTATTTCACTGTGTTTATACATCACACAAGTACTATTTATAGAATTAATTAATTAATACTTCTTTTAAATGGCGCCTAAGAGGCGCCTCTCGAGCCCAAAGGGTTAAAATAATTAAACATAACTTAAACCCAAAATTTAGGTTCATACGAAAAATCAAGAACGTGAAGATTTAAAAATTCTACGCTTTAAGAATTGTAAAAATGATTGTAACATTCAATAATTTTGAACTACTCTCTACTGCTCTCTTGAAAGATACATTAAAACTCTCTATTTGCAAAAGTTGGAAGATTTGAAAAAATAAATCGATCCGAAATTAAAAGATCTAGGAGTCTGAAGTTTGCAAGTTATATCACGTGAAAATTTGCGGATATTAGGGTTTGATACGTACCGTAGGTGAATGTAGGTTAAACCCAATGGGCCAGGTGGTGCACACCCATCACGGCCGCGGCAGACCCAGTTCGATTAATTCGATGACGCGAGATGGTTAATGAAAATATTATCCGCGAGCATATTTGAGTAAACCCCGCGAGACTCGTGAACGTTTATTGGCATAGACACGGTCGGACGGGGCGTAATTAGGTCCGACTACCGGATACGATGGGTTAACATACGACCTGTGATTATTAAATGGGAATTACCGGCAGCCCCGACATTAATGCGGTTCCGAGTATTATCGCGTGACGACCCTGTACGAGCTTACACCGTAATTCCGTGTCTCCCGCTGCGACACACTGATTTTACGAACAACAACAACAACACCAGACTTCCAGTCAGATAGTAGGGGTTGCGGGGTCAACCCTAAAACGCAGTCGATTTCCATCTTCCATTCCGTTCAAATTAATTAACGATAAGATTAATTGGCCGAGTATCAATCGTACGAAACAGAACCACCCCTCGTATACTGTCCCTCCTTTCGGCGTCTCGTTAAACGCGAAAACAAAGTCGTCGCTTCGTTTCGTCGCGAAGAAAGGTAAAAGCCGCGGCTTCTGTCCGTGACACTTTTGCGATCAGAAAATAGAAACGATCGATAACTGTGCTCTGGAAACGAGTCGCTGCTGGTCAACTCGAGGGTGCACACCTTTCGATCCGTTCCGCGGACGGCCATTCTATATTCTCCTTTCCTTATGTTTTTTACTCTCTTTCGATTATAGAGCCTGTTTCGTTTAGCCGGAAATCCGGGATTGTTTCAGAAACTCACATACGGAAAATCGACTATACTTGATTTACTGTCAACTGCATTTACTTTATTATTTCTTTTTATATTCTTTTATTTTGTTCTTTAGGTACTTATAGGAGTCTCATGCATTTGTTAACTTATGGTCTTTGCGTGCACTAGTTATTCTTGCAGTGGTCTTTATACATTATCATTTATTACACTTACAGTATTCTTTGTATGCACTCATTCAATATATACTTATAGTACTCTTTGTATGTACTCATTTTTCATGTGTGCTTATAGCAATCTTCATATGTACTCACATGTTGATGACAGTCTATGTATGTACTCATTCAGTATTCATATGCTTATACCAGACTTTATATGTACTCATTTATTATACACTTATAGTACTCTTCATATGTGCTCATATGTCATGTATGCTTATAGCAATCTTCACATGTGCTTACATGTTGATGACAGTCTATGTATGCACTCATTCAATATACACATACTTATAGCAGTCTTTGTATGTACTCATTTATTACACACTTATAGTACTCTTTGTGTGTACTCATTTTTCATGTGTGCTTATAACAATCTTCATATGTGCTTACATGCTGATGGCAGTCTATGTATGCACTCACTTATTATACACTTATGATAGTCTTTGTATGTACTCATTTTTCATGTATGCTTATAGCAATCTTCATATGTATTTATACTTAAAACAGTTCTTTCATGTGCATTTATATAATCTTCATATGTATTTATACTTACAACAGTCTTATCATGTGTTCATTTATTACATTTATAAAAGTAATTATAACTATATATTTAAAAAAAAAATTGCTACGTGGAAGAATTTCTCGTCACGAACTCCATCTCCAGCCCCGCCATTTTTATTTCAGACCATCCAACATAAATTGTGTTCTGCTTATTCGTCCATATTTACACGAGACATGGTTAATTCATTTAGTGCAACAGGTGCAACAGACAAAAGTAAATTTGTAATTTGGTATGCGTATAGCAAAATAACATTACTTGGTCGCGAAATAACAAACATATAATTTTTCGGATAACAGGAGTATTTTACCACTTGTATTTGACAATAACCTTTATCTACGAGCTCCCCTTATTGTGAGGCTCTTATGCTCCCTCTGGATTCTCCTGACTCCTAGGGTTCCGTCAAGATGGAAAACAAATGACCTCTCAAAGGGAAGTCTATATTGCAGAGTACATACTCGAATGTAACGTCATTCGCTGAGGATAAAAATGAAGAGCTTGGGGTGGATGGGGTTTTAGATCCTAGAATTTTTTGTATCACAGTCATCATTCTACACCTTCTATCTTCCATATGGACCTTTCTTGGAAGACAACCTTTAAACCCTTCCTTTTAGGATTCACCCTTTTCAGCAAAGAAAGTATCTCCCTTGCTCTCAAAGGGAAGTTATACTTAAATATAACCCTCATCTATTTAAGCATAATGAACTTGGAGGAACTTACAAATATTGCAAAGAGATTCTAACCTAAAATTTCTCGAAGAGTAATAAAATCTTGAAGAGTAATATTCTCCTGATACACCCCTTACCAAAGACAACCTATAATTTAACATAGTAATATATGACACACACTTAAATCACCCGCATCTATTTATAGTAATTATTATTCATAACAATAAAGAGAACTTGAAGTACGTAAAAATATTCTAGGAAGATTCAGAATTTCGTATCCTGTGTCAACCCTCATTTTCAAGAGCGTACATCTTGTCAAATTAAAATACATGCGTACATTCGCAGATTAAGAGAAGGAAAGTACGGAAAGAAGGAAACGGTAAGGGTCCGCGGTAACGAATCATCCCATTTTCTCGTCGCAGCCCCTCGCAGATTTATTCGCGACTGCCGTTTCTATGTGCAGCGATGTCCGCTAACGGTGGGCGTGCTCGAAGGAAAAGTTACGTGGCGCGAAAGGAGTCTCTGGTAAGTCTTTAGTAGAGAATAGAAGCGGTCTCTGGCTGGCGAAAAGAGCTCCTACAGGATCGTTCGTCCTCCCGTAGCACCACCCATCGAGATTGGCCCTAAAGTTCCTCGCGCTATCCACAAAGGTACGATCGTCGGATTTATGTTCTCCGTTGGGCACCTTTATCGGATTCTCTTCGAACGGGACCCCTGTCGAAATTCCATCTGGCCGTGTTCCTAATTGTCATTGCGCTCTTGTCGATTCGAATCTTCTTCCGCGAGATCTGTATCATAATGTATTCGATACAGCGATCGCTCGAAGAGAGGGTTGTAATTTATCCCGGTAAAATATCGTCGTTTCAACGACGCCAACGACGCGGAAACGCCGACGGTACATCGTCGGGAATCACGCGAGCGGATCCCGCGGTCGATCCGCTCGATCGAATTTCGTTACCGGGCCACAGACTGACGTTGACGCGTTTTCGCGCGACGAAAACGATGGACTAACAAAAAAAGGGGCGGTAAAAAAAAAATAAAAAAAAATCCACGTACAGAGGAAAAACGATGGAGGCAAAGATGATACGATGGATAGATGGATGGATGAAAACGTCGAGTCTACCGTTTACCTATCGTCGAACAATTTCGAATACGTCGGGTCGAAAGCAATTTCGGTGGTTCCCGCGTGTGGCTCATCGATATGGAAACGGGTCGCTAAGGAATTAGAACGCGGGCCTCGATTGTCGAACGTCATCGTTCCACCGAATAAACGGACTTCCTCGTCCGGTACTGAACTTCCACCTTAGTCGATTTCCTTCACGAGAATACTTTCTTATTTCCACTCCATGCCAATTAGAATTCTTCTACTGAATTATTCGCAGCGAAGTTATATTTGTGTATAAATCTTTGACTGGTCGCTTGAAACAGAGCTCGGAGTAGTGACATCCGATAACGATTTCGAGACAGAGACAGAGTTATTTGCGAATTATACACGTGTATAAACTATTATTTTGTCGTTTTCGACAAGGCTAGACGTCTGCCAACGATTTTGTGACAGGAATATCTCGTTATTTATCGGTTCTACGATGAAAACGTATATCACACTTTTTGTAGCTTGGAAAATTTTACGTAAAAAAGGTTCTACAAGTTTTTTTGTGAGACTAAGCGTTTTGGTACATGGCGACTTGTAAGGTCATAAGGGTAGGTCGACCCTTAGATTTTTAGAGTGTGAACTTAAATTATAAGATGCAAGGTTAACGTATAATCGGACCAGTTTGTTATTAAAGTAAGGATGCCATTTACTGCTGAAGGCTGTCATGTAGTTCGTTCAGCGATACCCAGTAATTTTCCTCGAATTTCAATTTGACGAGTAATTGATATTTCGCCCCACAGTCTGCACGTCACGAAATCGAGTATTCGATAAGCAACAACTTAATAGTCAGAGACAATCGTTACGTTTAAAGCTGGAAGTTGGCTCCGAGGGGACGGCGAATTCCGTATTAATCTCGCTGACACATTTATTGGAACGTTACTGAGCATTTCAGGGCACGTAATCTTGCCATAATAACAGGATATCCCTGAATATTAGCAAGCGTCAAGCGATGAGATATTCACGTACTAGCTCACCTATTGCCTTTTCATACAAGATTCATGTCGTTTGTAGTCAAGCCTTGGGATCCTCCCGGTCGATTTATCATTAAAATTTGTTAACAGTGTTCGCCGTGAAATGGGGCTCTAAGAACGAGCTAAACACGCTATATTCTCAAGGGTGTCTACCTAAGGTCTTTCCAGACCCACCCTCTTAACCACCGGTGATCTTCTGGTGAACGTTCGAATTATTGACAAGTTACCATCACAGTCTACCAACTGTATGCATAGTAGACAGGGTTGCATTTTCGAAGGAAAACTCTGACCTCTTTTGTGAGGTAAATCTTTAGTGCAAAGATTCGGTTCAGATTCAATTTGGGGAAATTTTGTTTAATGTTCTAACGTTGGACGCACTCGTGACGCATTCATGATGCACACATGACGTAGTCATGACGAACTCATGATGTACTCATGACGTAGTCATGACGCACTCATGCCACACTCATGATACACTCATGATGCACTTGTGACACACTCCTAATGCAGTCATGACTAACTCCTGACGCACTCAAATTCCAACGCGTTGGAATTGCAATGCGATGGAATTGCCACGGATAGCAACTACAACGCATTGGAATTACAATGCGTTGGAGTTGCAACACATAGGAATTGCCACGCGTAGAAACAAAAACGCGATGGAATTGCATTGCGTTGGAGTTGCAACCCTGCGGAATTGCAATACATTGGAATTGCAACGGGTAGAAACTAACACGCGTTGGAATTGCAGCGCGTTGGAGTTGCAACGCGACGGAATTGCAAGGTATTGGAAATAAAACACATCGGAATTGCGACGCACTTGGAGTTGGAATGGGATGGAATTGCAACGCGTTGAAATTGTAAGGCGTCGGAATTGCAAGCATTGAAGTTGTAATGCGTCGGAATTGCAACACATTGGAATTGAAACCTGGTGGAATTGCAACGCGTCAAAATTGCTATGCGTTGGAATTGCAACGGGTAGAAACCACAAACCGTTGGAATTGCAACCCGTCGGAATTGCAACGCGCTGGAATTGCCACGGATAGAAACTACAACGCGTTGGAGTTGCAACGCGTTGAAATTGCAAAGCATTGCAATTACTGCACGTCGGAATTGCGACACATTGGAGTTGGAACCGAATGGAATTGCAGCGCGTTGGAATTGCAACACATTGGATTTGAAATCTGGTGGAATTGCAACGCGTAGGAATTGCAACGCATTGTAGTTGTATCGCGTTGGAATTGCAACGCATTGAAGTTGGAACGGGATGGAATTGCGACGCGTTGGAATTGCAAGGCAGCGGAATTGCAACGCATTGAAGTAACGCGTCGGAATAGCAACGTATTAGAATTGAAACCTGGTGGAATTGCAATGCGTCGAAATTGCAATGGGTTGGAATTGCAACGCATTTGAGTTGTAACGCGTGTAACGCGACGCAGTCATGACGCACTCATGATGCACTTTTGACGCACTCATAACGCAGTCATGACTCATTCGTGACGCACTCATGACGCACTCTTCATATTTTTACTAAAATTAAATTTCGGGTTCAATATTAATTTTGAACTTCATAATCTAGTATAGTGAAATGCAATATTTAATTTTTAATTTGTATCCCAACATTTTAGTCTTATTGTAGCTATAAGTAGTTAGATGAGGCAGTCTAAAAATTGTAGGTCAAGAGGTTAATTCGACCCGAGTTAAATCGAAGCGATAAACTGATGATTTAGTTGAACATGGTTCATTTCAATTCCGGATTAATAGCGCAGCCCGCAATTCTACATGTTTTAATTTGTGGCACTCTTACAAAGCTATAGAATCGTCCGAGTTGGCTGGCGTACCAAGAACAACGGTAAAATCGACCCGGAATCCTCGATTGGACGATGCCCCGCGACGCCATTTCCTTCCGGCCCGGTTTCGCGCGCCAAACGAAGAACGCCGTAGAGAAAAAGAAGAGGCGAAGAAGAAGAGGAATAAAATAACCTGACCGTCCTCGTAAATTATCGTTACCCATTAGCGTGCCCGTGTGACGCAACGGCGCGGTTCGTTTCACATAATTAGGGGGATGGCTCGATGACACGTACGGGGTACACCGCACCATGGAGCCCCATAACTCACCCCAGGAACAACGATAGCGATGCCGTTACACAACGGCGTTATTACTTGCCACGGAAGCTGACTCGGAATAGCTGGCCCGGTGATACCGTCGGATTAGAGACGGTCTTTCCTGTTCTCCGCCATAACCTACGCCAGACAACGGCGTTTCACCCTCTTTTTCCCCCATTCCTATTTTCACCGGCACCGCGATGCACGCGGCCCTGACAGTGGCCGTGAGCCGCGAAACGAGATCTTCACGAAACGACGCAAGCGGAACGACGTTGTTCATCGCGTCTTCTCGTGTTTAAGGCTGCAGCGCATTTAGTGACTCTGCTTAGACGCATTCTCCTTGTATCCCGTGTTTCAACGTGAATTTAACCGTGCGTATAATTACCACTTTTCAGCAATAATTTTATCGTTATTGATGGAGAATGTGCGATTAGTATCTTTTGTTCGGGATTGAGAATTATAGGTGGACTGTCGAATTCAATGGAGATGGATTTAATCGACTGGAAATTTATTGAGTCGAACTTTAGTGCATCGTCGAATAAGTTAACCATACACTATTAATTATTATTACTTCTGCTTAAATTGCATTCATTTGAATAACAAATAGAAATTTATAGGCAAAGAAATTGCATTGCATCGGAATTGCACCTTGCAGAAATTTTAACCCAAAGAAATTGCAGCATGTCCAAAATTCAATGGATCGAAGTTGCAAGGTGTTTAAATTGTCAAACGTCGGAATTGCAACATATAGGAACTGTAACGCGTCGGAATTGCAGCTCCTTGGAATTGTACCTCGTCGGAATTGCAGCTCATTGGAATTGTACCTCGTTGGAATTGCAACAGGTAGAAATTACAACGCGTTGGAATTGCAACGGATAAAAGTTACAACGCGTTAGAATTGCAATGTGTCGGAATTGCAGCGCACTGGAATTGTAACTCGTCGGAATTGCAACAGGTCGAAACTACAACGCGTTGGAATTGCAGCACGTTGGAATTGCGGCGGGTATAAATTACAACGCGTTGGAATTGCGAAGTATTGGAATTGTAACGCGTCGGAATCGCAACGCATTGGAGTTGGAGCGCGATGGAATTGCGACGCGTTGAAATTGTAACGAGTTGGAATTGCAACGCACTGGAGTTGTAACCCGGCGAGTTTGCAATGCATTGGAATTGAAATCTTGTGGAATTGCGATGCGTTGGAATTGCAATGCGTTGGAATTGCAATGCGTTGAAATTGTAACGCGTTGGAATTGCGGCGCACTGGAGTTGTGCGCGTCGAAATTGCAACGCATTGGAATTGAAATCTGGTGGAATTGCAATGCGCTGGAATTGCAATGCATTGGAGTTGTAACGCGTTGGAATTGTTACGCGTTGAAATTGTAACGCGACGGAATTGCAACGCGTCGGAATTACAACGCGTTGGAATTGCAACGCATCCGAAATTCACCTCATCAAACTTGCTATTTGTCGGAATTGCAACGCTTGAAAATTCCACGCCTTCCAAAATTCAGTCCATCGAAAATTCATTAAATCCCTCCAATCTAAATCCTTCCCCCAAATTCTCTATCAACCTCACAAAACTTACCCCGAAAAAAATATTTAAAACCATCATACAATACAAAACCTTGACTTCTCCAACCATAATCATGACCTTCGTAAAGTGACAGTGAAAGTATCGTTACATGATACACGTCAAAGGTCTCGGTTACAATTGACGCAACTTCCGTCACTCGTGGTTTAACGGGAAACAGAAGAAACGCGGTCACAAAGTGAACCGTTCTTGCGAGCCTCGATGAACTTTAACGATCGGTCAGGTTGTCGAGCGTTACGATAAGGATCTAGCCGAGAAGTGGGCGGGTTACAGCGGCGAAAAAAAAAAGAAAGGAAAAGAAATTAGCTGGTGCTGCAACGAAGGCGGCGCGCATGACGCGCACGATTTCGCGTGTACGTGTCGGCGCGTCGCGACGCGTCGTCGAGCTCGATGAACGTGGTGTCGTTGTTCAAGGGGACGCGTTAGACGAGAACCGGATGACGGGACCGAGTGAGCCTTGGTCACGCACGCTAATACCTACTTCGTTTAATAACCGACCCCGTTAATCCGCGATTTATTTCAATTTTCTTAGATTGTTATCTTACTGCTAACTATGCACTTAGGGATAGACTAAGTACGCTATGAACTCAACTATTTCATTTCTTTGTAGACGCGTTTCATGAAGAATTGTTGCGGACACTTTTGTGGAATCAGGTGCGATAATTTTAGATAAGGTACAAGAATTCTTTGGTACAAGGAGGAACTCTTTTAGAAAATCACGAAATTAGTTATAGGTATACTTGCTACATAGCAATTATTTGTAGGTTCAAGTGCTATAGTTTCTTTTTTGGACAGGTGTGATCTTTGAAGAGTTTGCAAAATTATAAGGTCAGTTACAGTCATGTAATAATTATAGGTTTGAATGTATTTCATGTTTGAAGCAGCTACCTCAAGAATTGTTTTACGAAATTACAAAATTAGTTGCAGTTGTAGATCCACAAACTATTTCATTATTGTTCACACTCGAACCACAACTTCCCACAATAAAAACGTCGGATCCCCATACAAAAATATTTAACTTGTTGCTTCCGATGCACGACTAACGACAGGGAAGTTCCGAATAGTTGGTTAAAAATAAAACAGAGCCGAAAGTTTGGTAGCTAATGACGCCGTATTTCTCCGGCTCGTCGAAGCAAAACGCCCATCTTATTGTTCGATGCTGGCCGTATCGGCGCCGGATCTGGCCCGCGTGATTCACCGATTCGGTTCGAAGTTTTCCGCAAGTTTTAAGACCAGCAGACTTCCGGTCAGCTTTGTTCCTTTGATGTCGCGGAAAAGGGGGTTCCCGATTCGCCGGGCATCGTCTAAGACTCGTCTGGGCTGGCGTTGTGCTCGTCTAATTCGAAACTACATATTTAATCCTGGGCAAACATGGCGGACGTTGCCCGGGTAACCGGCGACACAAAGAGCCCGCCAGGCCGCGAGGGATTTTGAAGACTCGAGGAATCACGAGTAGACCGGATGAAAGAGGGTGGAAAATGACGAGGAGGGTGATACGGGGCGATAGCGATGCCGATGTGAACGATGCTTGCTACTCGTTGGGCGTCGAGCCGCGGCGACGATTGCGAATTCCAAGTGTACGGGTATGAAAGTGAAACAACCAGACGGCTGAAAGAAAGAACACCCTTGTAGTTTTTAACGCGACCCTCGTTTCCTCGCCGCTTGTATTGCCGCTGAGATGCGCTGATGTCTGGCGAAGAATCGACCTACAGATCGGTTTCGATGAGAAAACTGCGGATATTATGGAGACCCCGGGCCGCTTCCTTCGGTGAAAAATTACCCGTTCGCCCCGATAACACGCTGTGCCGTCGCGCATGTATTTTCATGAAAACCTTAGATAACCGCGATGCATTTGTTATCGTTATTAGAGTACAGACTCTCGTTATATCGCCGACAGAGTTATTGCAATCGATAATGTAACTTTATGCAGTTTCTCATCCTATTTTAACAGCCATGAACGTGGAACTTAATTAGCTGTAATCAGCAATTAGCGTATTAGGTCACGTGACAGATATAATCACCTTGAAAGCATGATTTTATATAGGTATTAGTTTCGGTGTATTCATAGGGGATATGCAATAGGCACGTAAGCTGATTTAGGGATATGATCTAAATAGTTGATGAAGGGACAAATCAGCTATTAATACGCGCAGCCAATACCCTGTATTATACCTTTACGTTATTGTGTCAGTGAAAAATTTTATTTTAATACATCTACAATTTGTAACGTACACATTCTTGTCAAGAACTTATTCTTGCACTTGTTCTGAGAACAAGTCTATTTTCCTTGTTTTTCGGTACGACTGTTGTAGACTCTTGCACCCTGAAAATGTATGGTACATACACTTTCTGCTTTGAAGTATAACCTCTTCTGAGAACTCTTGAACTCAGGACTCCATCTCCAACAATTCGCTTAAATTCACAAATTAAAACTCCACAAACTGTGTATATTATACATAACATGTATATTATTATTATAACATTGTATAACATTATACATAAAATGTATATTATTGCAATGGATGGATATTGCAATGGACACACCAGATGGAATTGCGACGCATTGGAAATGAAACGGAATGGAATTGCGATGCATCGGAATTGCGATGCATTGGAATTGAAACCTGATGGAATTGCGATGCGCTGGAATTGCAAAACGCTGGAATTGGAACGAGACGGAATTGCAACGCATTAGAATTGAAACCTGATGAAATTGGAATGCGCTGGAATTGCAAAGCGATGGAATAGGAACGAGATGGAATTGCAACGCATTGGAACTGAAACGGGATGAAATTGCGTCACATCGGAATTGCAACCTGATGGAATTGCAATGCGTTGGAATTTAAACCTGAAGGAATTGCAATGCGTTGGAATTGAAACCTGAAGGAATTGCAATGCGCTGGAATTGCCGAGCTCCGGAATTATGACGCATTGGAACCGAAATGGGATGGAATTGCAACGCATTGGAATTGGAACCTAATGGAATTGCAGTGCGTTGGAATTGCTAAGCGTCGGAATTGCAACGCATTGGAATTTTAACGCGTCGGAATTGCGACGCATTGGAATTGCTGAGCGTCGGGATTGCAACGCATTGGAATTTTAACGCGTCGGAATTGCGACGCATTGGAATTGGAACGGGATGGAATTGCGGCGCGTTGGAATTTCAACGCGTCGGAATTGCGACGCATTGGGTTTGGAACTGTACGGAATTGAGACGCATTGGAATTGATACCTGATGGAATTGCAACGCGGTGGAATTGCAATGCGTTGAAATTGCAACGCGTCCAAAATTCAACGCATCAAAATTGCTACACATTGGAATTGCAACGCTTAAAAAATTACATAAAATTTGTGTCCGCAAAATAACAAGTGTGCTCTACAAAATTGTGCATATATTTGAAAACATATATCAATACTTTTGAAATGCGCCACAAATATTAATAAATCTCAAAAACACTAAAATCCACAATAATAGTTTGAGTGTAGATTCAACAATACCTCGAGTGTAGATTAAATGATATCTCCACAGAAGATTCAATATCCCGAGTGAAGAATTCATTACTTAAAGTGCACCAAAAGATGCCAAGGGTAAAAGGGTTGAATTCGAGAATAAACGCCGAAAATGACTAAAAATATTTGCGGAAGTTCGATGCAAAAATGGTTTAGAAAATTTACAGCCGGCAATGAGGATGTGGAAGATGAACCACAAGAAAAGTCTCTTGGATTCTTTGTAAAAGATTCAGTGTGTGCGAAGAGACCATACGCGAAAGGTATACAGTCTGAGAAGATGGATACCGCACGAGCTCGCGGAAGATCAGAAATGCTGGAGGGTCGCTTGTATGTGCCTTGCTCCTTCCACGCTATAAAAATGAGCCAATATGAGGTCGTTTGTTAACTTGCGGTGAAAAATGGATCACTTATGTAAATAAAAAGCGTCCACGATATAGGTTATCACCTGGGATACCAACTCTATCGATGTTCAAACCGGAACTTTATCATGGATGCATTTTTATATCGTTGTGAGCGATGGCTTAATTTGTTCTTTTTTTATTCTATTTGTATCGGTGATTGCGGTGTCAAAATATTTTTAGTTTGATATTTTTTGGGGAGGCTGGATATTGATGCGATATGTTTTTTTGGGGTTACGTGAGCTCAAACATGCGTATTTAAAAATTGCAAATTCTAGAATCTTCAAACTTCTGCTTTTCGAAATTCCAATCCAAAAACTCTGAAGCAGTCAGTTTCCTAAACTCCCAAATTCCTCAAAGTCCCTAAATTTTGCTGAACTTCAAAGTAATAAAATTTTTAAATCTTCAACATTCCGAGTGTCCTAAATTTGGATAGTTTATAAACCACAAATTTATCATATCTCGAAAAATCAGTCGAAAATAACGACCGCGGTAATTATCGATAGGAAAGCTGTCAAAGCGTGTGAAAATGCAGCGTCGAATCGAGCGATCATAATCAGGAACACGAAATTCGCATAAAGACTGGAACGGTTGAACGAGTTTCGTAATTGTAACGTCGAACAGGAGACGGCTTGATAAAATATGTACGCGCATAACGGTCGAAAATCGAACAAACTTTCTGGGCCACCTATTAAAAGAGCCGCGGCGTTTGTCCTGTTTAACCGCCGCGAATCAATTATACGCGCGGCCAGCAATGCTCGCGGTTCGTCGCGCGAGCAACTCGCGAGCGGAATACACTCGCTCGCTTACGCAATTTCCACGCGTAACCTCGCTCTGCGGTGACTAAGCGACGCCCTGCTTGGAAGGGATAAATGTGGAGCGAGAGGGCAACGGAACGATCGAGCGAACATCGGACAGAGAGAGACGGCAATAAACCAGGAGGTGAATTCTCATCCATCAAGGTGTACGAGGCACATGCGCGATATTAGCGGTATTTAGTGCTTACGGAATGCTGATTCAGTTCGGCACCGATGGCCAACCTGAGAGAATACTCGAAACAGCAACGCATTCTATCACGAACATCCTCTCCCCCTTCATCCACCCTTCACGGGTTACGTTTCACATGACCGACAAACACTTTCACGAATATACTGTTGCTCTTGTGGATAAGCTTGTTTATCGCGATGTTCTTATTAACTACGGGAAATTGGATTATGTTCGCGGTGATGCGCTTTTGGAACGATCGTTTTATTCGAGAGTATGATTTACTACAGGGTAACAATTCTTGAGTTTAAATTTATTCATGCCGCAGAAATTGCTCTAACTCCTGCTAACTTGGTCTGCAATTGCTGTTAACAATTTTTTAAAATCAAAGGTGAATGTCGGACCTTGTTCTATAATATCGTGATGCACTCATGACGCACACAATTCGAATATGATAAACAAGACTCGTTTAATTCTGCGTTTTTGGAACGATCATTTTATTCGAGAGTATGATTTACTGCAGGGTCCCAATTCTTGAGTTTAAATTTATTCACGCTGCAGCAATTGTGACGCACTCATGACGCACACTACAATTCGAATATAATAGACCAGACTCGTATCTTTACACACTTGAATTTTTCGTTTAATTCTGACTGCGATCTGCATGATTAAACATGACTGAATAATGCCTCTAACATTTTAACTTTGTTCAGTTGTGTTCTCGTTGTAGCAATAATTACCTAGCTGTGAAAGTCGCAACTACCTAGAAAAGGTTAGTAGTTTGAAGCTGTTGAAAAATTGCAAAGTTAAAAAATGAAAAGCAGTGAAATTAAAAAATTCATGAATGAAAATATAAGAGTATAGTAATTGGCCAGAAGCCAGTTTGGCAGGTCAATAAAACGGTAACTAATAGTAACAAATATTTGCTCGAAAACATAATACGCGATACACAACAAGCCATGCACTACATACTGCAAAGAAAGCACGAACGTTGTAAAGCCAGCAAATTGCCTGTTAAAACAAACATGCAAAGGAACAAAAGCGGAGGTTTGTTATATTGTTACTACGTAACGTTCAAAGGTTTGAACAAGTCCGAACAGTGGAAACGTTTAAGTGGACACAATAAGCGCGCATCGACGTAAAATGGCCGGGAGTGTCGAAGTTTCCCTTGCGTGAAGATACAAGATTTCCGATCTTTGTATCCGTTGTCCGTAACGCGTTTAATCCCCTTGTTTCTTCTTTACGCGAAGCACGTTCCTCGCTTCTCTCTGGTTTTGATGGAGCACCGAAATCCCATAAAATTCCTGCTCTCTTGGAAAAGTAAAGAAAAAAAAGCCAGCGTCAAGAGGAGACTCGTTAAGAGGTGGGTGCCGGCGTCAGCTACATCACGAGCTGTAGGACGAGCTTTTAAAAAACGTAGCTTTCTAGCGTGCTCTCTCGACCACCTGAGCTCGTCTTTCGCAAAAAGCGTATACACGGCCGTAGGGAGAACCAACACAATCCCAGAAGGATTTACCCTCGGTCCCAGGGAAATCGCTTCTCGTGCCGATACAGGCGGTTATTGTTTCCGCGGTTACTCGCGAGGACCACGGATTAACGACGGAACAGCGGAAACGGGACGAATCGTTAGGGATTCAGTTACCGACGACTTTGTCCGCCATGTTGGCCGGCTACTATACACGGATTAGGCTCGGGGTCGAGTTTTCGTTCGAGGTTTCCCCGATTAACGTTTCGTTACCAAACCTTTTCTCTACCTCGCCAGCTGAAGTCGTAGAATCAAATCGAAACACTTGGTTAATCTACGGCTTCTGCGAGAACGATTATTTTTCTTTTTTAAATATGTTAAGTCCTCTTTAAATCAATTTGAGTCATTCGGTTACTCTGAATCGACTCGAGATTACTCCAGAAACACATCAAATTGAAGGAAGTTTAATAGAAATGTTGAGCATCGAAGAGTTTAATTCAATTACCCGAATGAAATCAAGTCGAATTCCATTAAGCGGAATTGATTTTAAACGAAATCGCCTCTAACTATCGAAACGTCTGTTGCAAAGTCCTTTGAAATAAAAGCACGTTGGCGTTATAATCGAATGGTCCGATCGGGCCTAAGTCCGGTAAGGTTTCGGGCAACTGAACTCTGTAGGACGCATTGTCTTGGTGGATCAGGAGGACTCAGTCGCCGTCAAGTTTGGGTGGCACTTGGGCCAGCGTTTTCTGTACGGGTATTAAGGTCCGGGTCGAGTTTTCGTTCGCGGTATCCGCGATTACCAGAAGCGTTCCGCTTCTTCTGCACGATTCCCGTGGAAGCTGTTTCCCGTGCGGATCTCGAACAAAGAGCAGCGATCCCGGTACCATTTCCGCGGCTTAACCGCGATAAAAGCAAGAACGGCTGCGTACGACAATTTCTCCGGGAGAAGAAAACGCGACGTGTCGCGTCGCCACTTTGCTCTCGAGCTGCAATTGCCTTCGAGGGAGACGAGAGGATAGCGTGATTCGGTTTTTATAGCCCAACATCCCGCGCCCCGAACAGAGATACGAGGGATATTTATCGACGTGCTTATTTCGACGAGCCTCAGGGCGAACCCCAGCCTCGGGATAATCGTCGCAGAAGGCCACCCCGGACCGGCTCTTCTCTGCGCCCGCTAATCCGAAAGGCACACGGGCAAACGTAAATCAAACCCACCGTTGGGGAGAGAAAATGCTCCCTAACCGTTCATCCATCGAACGACCATCCAACGATCATCGCTGCTTCCAATTGCTCTATCTCCTGCCGCTAGAATGTCCTTACCGACCAAATTCTTTTAACAGGATTGTTTTCTTTCTTCCCGCCGCACGATTTCGATACGACCGGTTGCTCCCTTTGATGATCCTCTGACTCTCAAACGGGGGGAAATTATTATCCGTCTCTCCACGGGAAATTGAAAAGATCGAGACTTGGCACCGATCGCCGGATTACCCGTTCTCATTTGCCTGTAATGCACTTTTCTTTCTATTTCGGATTGTCCCCTACATTCTCAAATTTAACCCCTTACACTATTTTTAATACTTTGAAGTTCAAGTCCAATTTGCATGGTCAACATTTGCATAATAATATACTGACATAACATTCCAAATTCTTTTGTTAATATTGTTAATATCGTAGCGTTGTCTACGGCCATCCGCCGCCATCTTGTTTACGGTCCCTTTCCAAGATTTCGTACAATTGACCATGAGGGTCCATGATTGCTAAAATAAAGTTTTTACGAGGAGTATCAGGTATTTCTGGACAGCAAATACTGTGTGTTTAATAAAGTGAAATTTTGAGGGAGAAATGGGTGCTGAGCAAACAAGATGGCCGTGAACAGGCAAGTGCGACTCTCCGCTAATATACCTTAGGTAAATAGGCTTAATAAGCATACCTCAGATAAATATACATAATAAACATTTATTACTAAATGTACCTAACAAAAATATCTTAGATAAACATACATAACAAACGTACATTAATGTACTTAATAAATATAACTCGGATAAATATAGGAGAAAAATACACTTCGGATCTACCTTAGGTACACATTGCGTACGATGTAACGGATACTAATATGGCTGCCAGGCTTTATTATGTGACGTGTTCTATTTCGTTAAAAGGATGTGCATATTATTTGAAATTTCATGGGATATTCTTTTGTTACGATCTACGTTAATGAGGAGAATTACAATGTTTTTAAGGTAGGTCATGGAATATGTATGAATTTCGGTAGCTATTATTTTCGTAAAAAGATGTATGAACTCGCATGGTAATTCGCTCCAATTAACGGGGAACATGCAGTTAAAGGTGAAATAGGAAGATAACATCAAGTTTTAGTAATGCAAGTCCGTTCTCTCAAACAAAATAGTAAGATAGTGGAATAATGGCACGGTTAAATAGGATAATAGTGTAATAATAGAGTGGGATTGTGAAATAAATGAATAGTGATGTATTATTCTACACTGTGCTGTAGCATAGCTATGATCAAATGTATGAATAAAATTCATGTAATGGTATAATATTATGTATTAATGGAATTGGTAATTAATTGATTGGATAGCTGTGATACTGCTGAATGTTATGGACAATTAATAAAATAGTAATATAGTATACTGATGTATTAGAATAATGGAACAGTAGAATAATAAAATTGTAAAAGGGTAATGTGGTGAAACAATGAAATAATGAAGTAATGAAGTAATGAAATAATGAAGTAATGAAGTAATGAAATAATAAAACAGAGAACCATTAAAATAATAACAAAATAAAATAGTAAAATAATGAAACAATGAAACAATGAAATAATAAAATAATAAAACAGAGAACCATTAAAATAATAAAACAATGAAATAATAACACAGAGAAGCACTAAAATAATAAAATAATAAAATAGTTAAATAGTTAAATAGTGAAATAGTGAAATAGTGAAGTAGAGAAATAATAAAATAATAGAACAGAGAACCATTAAAATAATAAAATAATAAAATAGTGAAATAATGAATCAACAAAACAATGAAATAATAACAGAGGGAAGCACTAAAATAATAAAATAATAAAATAGTTAAATAGTGAAATAGTGAAGTAGTGAAATAATAAAATAATAAAACAGAGAACCATTAAAATAATAAAATAATAAAATAGTAAAATAATGAATCAATGAAACAATAAAATAATTAAATAGTAACACAGAGAAGCACTAAAATAATAAAATAATAAAATAGTGAAGTAGTGAAATAATAAAATAATAAAACAGAGAACCATTAAAATAATAAAATAATAAAATAGTAAAATAATGAATCAATGAAACAATAAAATAATTAAATAATAACACAGAGAAGCACTAAAATAATAAAATAATAAAATAGTTAAATAGTGAAATAATAAAATAATAGAATAGAGAACCATTAAAATAATAAAATAATAAAATAGTAAAATAATGAATCAATGAAACAATGAAACAATGAAATAATGAAATAGTGAAATAATAAATCAGAGAAGCACTAAAATAATAAAATAGTGAAATAGTGAAATAGTGAAATAATAAAATAATAAAACAGAGAAGCATTAAAATAATAAAATAGTGAAACAGTAAAATAACGAAACAGAAAGCTAACAGAATAAAGTAGTTAAAAATCCTCCAATAACCGTAAAACGAAGAGAAACGCACGTAGCGAACAATAAAGTCACTTACCTTATTGATTCACATTCGATTACAGTGACTGGTAGCAATTTATTAACGTCCCTCCAGATATGATTGATAATAACGTGTACTCGAGACACGTGGGGGGAAAAACTGTTCCACGAGGCATACCACGATTTACATCCCCATTGAAAGTTACATGCGACGCACGAAAACGCGAAAACCATGGACCGTCATAGTGGATCTCCGAGTTTCCTTTGATCTGTCGAGTGGACACGCCAAGGGGATACGTGGCGGACGGTATAACCGTTGATTAAAAATATCCCGATCAAAGAGTTAAAAAGCACTGGATGGTAACTTTGCCGACGTTCGCCGTCTAGATCGCGTTTCGTTTCAAACAATCGCTGGCTAAAGGGAATCGATTCGAGTCGATCCACGGATGCACTGGTTTCAGATCTGTTTCTGTTGTTCTGCAAATGCCGCTTCTAATAATTGTACGTACTTTACTTTTCAATCATTGCACAGTGGAATTCCAATATATTGTCTCAATTTTTACAATTGACTTATTTATTGATTTACACATTTTTATTTTTTTGTATGAGTATCAATTTTTAATGACCACATCAATTGCAAACGCTTAAAATATGGATTATATTCAAATAATATTATATTCAAATATAATATATGTATATTCATTCAAATATTATATTCAAATTTCAAGGTTTCCAAAACTTTAAATTTCTAAATTTTTCTTCCTTACCATAAAAAAATTACATTAACAAATTTCTATATCCCCAAGTACCTACATTATCAAAATTTCCACATCCCCAAATTCCTGAATTTTTAGAAGACAAAATCACCAATTTTTTACACCCTCAAATTGTTAAATTTCCAACCCACAAATTACCAAATTTCTACCACCCCAAATTCCTAAATTACCTAACTTCCATACCCCAAATTCGTAAATTACCAAGTGCCTAAATGTCCAAATTCTCAAATCCCTTCCCACATTCCCAATCACCCAACAACCCCAATTCCTCAATCCAACTTCTCAAATACCAAACTCCAAAAGCTCCAACTCCCCAAATTCCTAAATCATCAACTTCTTTGAAAATTCCAAACCTACTAAAAAATGCGAAAATTTCAAAATAACCAAATTGAGTAACCAAATGGAATGTTTGAAACAGTAGAGCCTCCCCATGGAGTAGCGACTGTCTCCCCCAATCTATTAGCTGGAACTGCTCTAGCAATGTAACCTAAATCTACGGCTAATCCTTGATAGAGTGGCATAGTATCCTGGTAACGCCACTTTGCTCTATATAGCATCTGTACATTCAAACTAAATTGTACTTAATAAGAGAGCCGAATGTTAACCGTATCCTATTTCAGAATCCACAAAGCGGCCATAACTCGGAATGGTGTCCTCACGGTTGTTAACGCATCCCGCGGTGCTCCTTGGGACAATGTCCACTCGTTGCGCAAAGAATATTTTATTTATCCTTTATCCGGCGGTTCGCTGAGGCCACGGGGCAAACCAGGAGGGGCGGCGCTCGCATACATTATCGATCGTTGGCCAGCTTAGCCGACGGAGTTCGCGATGCCAAAACGGATGCGAAATTCGCGAAGAGTCCGGCTAAAATTCACCCTCCCCCTATTATTTCCGGCCGTTATGATTCTCGGCGGGAGGGAAACATTGATACGATTTTGGCGATCGAAGCGGTTTGAAACGAGACGGTGCCCGCGGAAGATTCACGGAATGGGTCGTTTCGGACGGGGAAAGAAACCGAGATGAAAGTCGGGCTTTCCACCGAGTGAAAATAATCTTTTTACGAGCCGATCGATGCTTCTCTAATAAGAACGGCAATTTCCTTCTTATCCAAACAGACGGGGGATCCGGAGCAGGCTAGATGATGAGGGAAAGCTTCATTTATGTCCGCGCGCGTGTGCAGCATTCAGTTCTGTTTTCTTAAGAGGTCATCCCGGTAATTAGCTGGAATTTCTAAGGTAAAACTGCGCGGAATATACGTGCAAACTTTTAAAGTACCATTCTTGAAAATACTTCGCTATCTATGTAGACCAACTGTATTCCAGATCGTTTTCTCTCTGTGGTTTCTTTATTTATATTTCAACAATATTAGAACTTTCCATCATTTTACTTCGAATTATCTTAATCTTGGAATAATAATTTTGCAAGGTTGTTTTTGGGTGGAGACACATTAGTCGTCTTAAGATCTATTATTTCTTCTTGCTATTCTGCTATGATTACTGTTCTTTATTTTTTCAATCTAACCGAAAAAAATCTAATAACAAGTTTGAACCAACAGTGAAGAGTCTCGATACTTTCCTGCGTCAGGGGCTATAGAGGCAGGATACTTTAGTTATTTTAAGACCTATTATTTCTTCTTGCGATTCCGTTATGATTACTGTTCTTTATTTTTTCAATCTAACCGAAAGAAATCTAATATCAAGTTTGAACCAACAGTGAAGAGTCTCGATACTTTCCTGCGTCAGGGGCTACAGAGGCAAGACACATTAGTCGTCTTAAGATCTATTATTTCTTCTTGCTATTCTGCTATGATTACTGTTTTTTATTTTTTCAATCAAACCGAAAGAAATCTAATATCATGTCTGAACCAACAGTGAAGAGTCTCGATACTTTCCTGCGCCAGGGGCTTCAGAGGAGGGACACTTTGTCTTAAAACCTATTATATCCTCTTGCAATTCTGCTATGATTATTTTTCTTTATTTTTACAATGAAACCGAAAGAAATATCAAGTCTAACCCAACAGTAGACAAGAAAAGTAGCCAACAGGGAATTTACCTAACAGAAAGATATCGAGCTATTTTGCATAGCTCCAAGGGTCCGTAATGTTATTTCCACTCCACGTCAAATCAGTCGGAAAACCCGAAGAGACATTTTCACGTCGTGTTTTAAGCGCGAAAACTGTGAGATGGAACATTTCGAAATTTCCAGATGTGTTTCTTCAAGAATCTTTTCGAAGTTCTTGTTTCGCTGTGAGAGTACGTGCTGAAATAACTTTCGATGTGCCATCTTGGACGATAAAAAAATATGTGAAAAATTGTTATTTTAAAATTTAATCTCACGTAGGGAAGAAGTAATTTTTTAAGGCTTTCTAATTTCCATCCGGAATCTCCATTATTTTTTCGATCCGACAAGTCGGTAGCTGGCGCGTAAAGCTCCTAGCCTCGATTCCCGGCGCGTTTTCAACGTTCTTATCCTCGCGACCAGTTGAGCATTCCTCGTGTTTCTACCTCGTGACCCGGACGACCAGCGACTTCTTCCGTCCCTGTTCTTCCGTTTCCTCGCGTTCCCCGTCTCGTCCTTTCCTTCCATTACACGCTTCCGCTACCAGGATTCCCTTCAACCATATTACATCGTAATAATAGCACTCTAGCAGTTCCTCGACTACTGCCTACGTGACTCGTAATAATTCGCGAACGTGCGGCCCGATACAGAAACGGCGGCATACGAAACCACCTTTTCCAGGTGGGAATACATCGGGGCAAAAGCGAGCGGATTGCGACGTTAACCCCGTATCGATCTCTCGTCGATGCGCGCCGCTTAACCCGCTCGATACCTTTGCCGCGCGAGGTGGTCGTCCCGATCCAAGGCCAATTGGATCTCCTTGCTCGAGTAATCGCAGCCGAGCGTTCCATTTGCGTCCTACCATCAGACCCTACCGACGAAATACCGTTCCTAATCGTTCTGGAAACGAAACACGCTCGCCGTCGCCCGTGCTTCACCGATTAGAAACGAAACCTTCTCTATCCTACGTTCCTACGTTTACCAAGTCAAATTCCGATTCACGTTTTTCCAACGAGCATCCGATGCTACGAATTAGGGATAAGCTTTTATCGACGGAGTGATGCTATCGTTCCCTTCGGCACTTTTTTTTTCTTATCTGAATTTCATGGAATTCTTAATTACGTTGTAGTGGGATTTCTTTTCTTGTGATGGGTTTTAGGGTGGGTTAGGGTGGATAGATTAGGGGATTTATGATTAAGATTTGTTAGATAAGTTTGAAGTAGGTTGAGGTTAAGGTTAGGTTGAAGTTAAGGCTGGTGGATATTAAGGTTAGGAGGAGGTTAGGTTAAGGTTAGGTCGAGGTTAGGTCCAGGTTAGATCAAGGTTAGGTTGAGGTTAGGTCAAGGTTAGGTTGACGTTAGTCAATGTTAGGTCACGGTTAGGTCGAGGTTAGATCAAGTTTGGGTTGAGGTTAGGTCAATGTTAGGTCGAGGTTAGGTCAAGGTTAGGTCAAGGTTAGATCAAGGTTAGGTTGAGTTTAGGTTAAGGTTAGGTTAAGGTTAGGTTAAAGTTAAGGTTAGGTTACGGTTAAGTTACAGTTAGGTTACAGTTAAAGTTAAAGTAGAGTTACGGTTAAGTTATAGTTAGGTTACAGTTAGGTTACAGTTAGACTACAGTTAGGTTACAGTTAGGTTACTGTGAAATTAAAGTTGATGATACATGAATGTTAAACTTAATTTAAGGGCAAATTAAGATTACAGTTAAGTTGTAGTCAAAGTTAGGTTAATTCTTGATTAGTATTAATGTTAAGTGAAAGTTAAATTAAAGTTAGGTGGAGATTAAAATGAAACTAAAGTTCCATTGATGTTAAAGTAGGGTTAAACTAAAGTATATTTAATTGCATATAAAAATTGCTTTGAGGTTAAGTCACTTGTACCCCAACGTCAAACTAACTAGCTCAAATAAAGTTCGCCTTGAAGTGTGATTACAAACGAACCACCTTTACGTTGAAATTAAATTAAAGTTAATGTTAGTTTCGATTAAGTAAGATACGTCAATATTAATTTATTCTTAATTTTAAGATTAGGATAAGTGAAATGAGGTTAAAGTTCGTTCAATTTAAGATTAAGTAAAAGTCAGATAACGTTTAAGCTAAATTCCAGGTTAAATTCAAGTAAGAATCCAACGTGCAATTATATAATCTGTCTTCATCGAATTAAGTTAAAAATACCTTTCACTTACTTAACCGAACTTAAATCTCGTTTGATCAGGACCTCGTATTAAGAATGTATTGCATTAGATTTGATCAGAAGTTTCTCGTATTAAACTAGATTAAATGAAGCATTCCTTTGATTGAGGTAGGTTAGGCACAGAGTTCCTGTTGTTCAAGCATCCGAACCTTGATATATTGCATTCCGATCTCCTCTACCCGGTAGTTTCCTCAATCCCGCGAAAAAATTACCTCGTATCCGTAAATCAGACAATAAAACATCGAGCGTCATCGCGACTAATTTAAATATTAGTCAAATCGTCCGGATATAAATCTGCTATGTATTCCCGTAAATAAAGTTGGATTAAAATCGATAATCCGACAGCGTCGTTACCCGAATCTAAATTTGCTCGCAAACACAACAAAAAACACGTCGAACATTAACAAATAACAATCGCAAATATTAATCGTTTCGATTTTATAATAATAACGGAGAAGTAGCAAGGGGTAGGCGCCGTTCGATCCGCGCTCGTTCCACGTAGTTGCATTATTTAAGCGGGCGAATTGAAGAGAGCGAAAAAATAGTTGGTACACACTCGCAGTGTCTACAAGTAGGTCGGTTCCTCTAACGAGTGGCAAATACACGCCTGCATAATCGGACAAATTCGGCTCGCTTTATTCGCGAGCAGCGCAGAATTCTCAGCGCTCGCGTTGTCTTTCTTTGACTCTTTGGGGTAGCCGCGACCTCGTTTGCAGGCGAGGGAAGGGGTTCGAACAGAAATCCCTAGGGACGGGGGCCGGCTAGGATAATGCTTTTGCGCTTACCGAATCCCCAGGATCGTGAGAAAAGCCGACGATCCGGGCGTAACGTGCCGTGAGACTTTGCCTTTCGTCTTTGTGTAACAGGCACTGCCGGGGGTAAATTAGGCGAATCAGGGAACCGATCCCTCGAAATCGCAGTAACGAGCGGACGAATTTCTGTATCCTCCGCGACGCTTAAACAACGTTTAAATAAACTGGCTGCTTAGTGACGAGAAACGAGCTAAACGAACCGTGAGAACACGAAAACAAGGAGCCACCAAGGAACGGAGAGAGACGATAGGTAAATGGGACAGCGAAACGCAATGCGCACAGACGGAGATTTTTTACCCCCGTAAAAAGTTCCTTACTTTTCTGGACTCCCACGCGTAACCGCACGCCCTGTTTTAACGAATTTCCAAGACTGTCCCTCATTGACGTAACCCTACCTTTTACACATTATTTTAACTAACAACCAGTACAAAATTTTATTGTCGTCATTTTATGTCTGTCATATTTTGTTGAGGTAACTACTTCATGCTTTAGTATTTATTTATTTTCTTTTTCATTCTTAGATAAACAAGCATTTAATGTCTGGTAGTTCTAGTGTTAACGCTGAACCTATAGTAAGGTTGCTCAAGTACCTCCTAAGAAAAAACCTGCAAATATGTAAAAACTATATTTGCTATACAATTCTAATGTAAATATTGTTTCTATTTATTAGAAACAATAGTTATTTATTAGTTTCTATTTATCTGAACAATCTTTGTGTTGTCATATAAATTAATCCCAATGTGACGCCATTACAGCTGTAGTAGCCATAACACTTCAAATATAGACCAGTACGACTTAAGCAGAGGTACAACTTAAGCAACCTTACTCTATACCTAATTTGAAACGAGAAATGAAGTTAAAGATTAATGAACAGACGAAATATAAATTAGTACACACACTTGTCTTGACGAAAATCAATTCTGATTTCAAAAAATGTATTTTAACAAAACATGTTCCTTATAATAAGAAACTTGTAAAGAGGTCACTTGACTGGTTTGGTAGCTTTTACTGTTAAAGAAAGCTGGATTTTCGACATATTTGGACGAATGGAAATTATTGATTAGAACATTCTTTCTACCGAACGAGAGCTAGTTTGGATAATTGAAGTAATGAAGTATTCAACGTTACTGTGATTACCAAAGACACGTGAGATTTAATTTTACCTGTGACAGAATTGGGTTTTACGTAAATTAGCTTCTACATTTTCGACTTTAAATGTCTGATTTTTACCATTCGATATCTTTGACGTTTTACATTTTAGATGTTTAATGTATATTAAATATCTTTCATACTTTACTGTTGAAATATCTTTACCATTTTGCAATTTAAACGTCTACCATGATATCTTTTAAAAGTCTGTCATGTTATCTTTTCAACATCGATAAATTTTGTTAAATAATTTTATTGGGCAGATGTCGATTTTGCGTAAATCTTTCATATTCCTTAATTGATCTTTCACATTTTAATTTCTGATTTTTACGTTTTAAATATCTCTAACATATTACATTTTAAATGTCCATCATGTTATCTTTTAAATGTCGATAAATTTTGTTAAATAATTTTGTTGTGGCACATGTCGATTTTGCGTAAATCTTTCATATTCCTTAATTTATCTTTCACATTTTAATTTCTGATTTTTACGTTTTAAATATCTCTAACATATTACATTTTAAATGTCCATCATGTTATCTTTTAAATGTCGATAAATTTTGTTAAATAATTTTGTTGTGGCAGATGTCGGTTTTGCGTAAATCTTTCATATTCCTTAATTTATCTTCCACACTTTTAATTTCTGATTTTTACGTCCTAAATGAGTCTAACATTTTACAGTTTAAATGTCTAATATTTTATGTCTCAAATGTCTAACATTTTGCATATTAAATGTCTTTACATTTTTAACGTTTTTATCGTTTTGCATTTTACATTTCAAGCACTCCACATTTGAAATATCTCCATTTTATGCTTCACATGTCGAAGATTTTACATTATAAATATTCCAAAAATTTTACGTTTTGTATTTTGCATTTTAAATATATTTAAGCTCAAAAATTGTTTAAAATTTCATTTTGAGAGATTTATTTTTATTGTGGATTTTCAAATATTTTGTAGGGAACTTTCGTCCAGAGATTGTTTGAAATAATGTTTTGCTCCGTATTCTCGTCGTTACCGAAGACAAGATACATTAATCTATTTTTTGAAACTTTACAAGAGGTTGATGCTTCGGAGTTTTATATTCTGCCATTATACTGTTACACAAGATAAGTATCGCGGTGTTTCAGCGGGAAAAGTTACTCGAGTTGCATTTTCGCATTTAGTATACCTGTACCCTGTAGCTGACAGTGTCTTCTTCAGTCACAAGAATAAGCTTTCTGAATCTGTTAAATGCACCATTTGAAACACCATACTCCTTCAAAATGTTGCACTTGCATTTTATTAAAATAAACTTTAAAAATTAAGCTGTAATTCAATCCCAACTTTTAGTTCTAAACCTTACTTTTACAGAGACCGCAGCAAGTACTGACAATGTCAGTTTAAATTAATTTAATTATAAGTACAAACAATACAAACAAAAAAAGATTTAATAACACGCATGTTACAATACCAGATATAAAGTTCGAATAACCACAATAAAATGATTCTATTTTATATAATTGCGGACATGCACTCCTCTTGTTTTCGCCGCAACGTTCGCCATGTTAGTTAGCAGAAAGTTCGAATTTCAGCTAAAAAAAAACCGCTATTGTATGGAACTATATTCGAACCAATTCGGTAACGGGAAACTACAGATCATACATATAACAAACTTAGAAACAACGTATCGATAACGATATAGTAGTTCATCAGTGTTCTATGATTTCTGAAACTTAGATATTACTCGAAGTTGAAATAAACATTAACCGCGATGTGTTCTAACTAAACAGAAGTTATATTACTTGGTTCACAAAATTTTCAAATTCACATTTTTATATTTCTGCATTCTATAGTTTTCTGGTTAGGTTAGGTTGTAATTTATAGTCAAGTCTGATTAATACGAGGCATTAATAATTTACAAGATGTCAATAATTTTGTCTTGTTAAGTTGTCTAATTTTTAAGTCGTCCTGTTTGTAAATTTCTTCATTTTTTAACCCTTGTTAGGAAATGAGGATACAACCCTTATTTTGTAAATATTGAAATTAATTCCAAAATTCTCAGTCTCTGAATTTTGTGTCCCAATTCAGATCTCAAATCCCTTCTTTATTTTACCAAATTTCCGGAACCTTTTTCACGAAACATCCGATCGCATCCGAACTTTTCCGATCATTTATCCAAAGCTCCATTGTACCACTATCGGTACAAATCAATCAACGTATAAAAAGCGACCCAAATTAAAAAGCGGCGTTTTCCAGCATCGATTACTAAGTGTATAAAATTTTGGGAGTATCGAAGAGTAACGAAAGGCTACGCCTATGGCAACCGTTCGTGGATAACGAAGCAAGACGACGAGAGGAAAGGGAAAAAACCGAGTGAATTTTCCAGGCGGAGAAAGGCTGAAGGAAGAGAGTATGGTCGCGGTAAACGAAGTGCAATGGAAAGAGAGGAAGAAAGGCGAGCAACGTGGGTGGGAGAGGTAACGAAACGCCAGTGGCAGTGCTGGAAAATCAGACTAATTACTTTGTACGCGTGGCTTTCACCGAAATGGGCTCGCGATTATTTTCCCCGAGTATAATCTCGGCCAGACGCGTACTCACCGCGGGCCAGGGACTTTATAATCGCGTCGGGTTCCGGTGCTGTCCCGGCCAAAAGGACGTACGGGACGGGTTTCCCGTTCTTTCCTCCCCGCTGACACGGAAATTTCTTGATTTCTTTCGTAGCCGCGGACACTGAACCGGCCGCGAACCGTGGAAAACTTGATATTCCGCCGAGGTAATCGCGGGAACAACGTCAAAGCGACGCGAACAGTGGCTTTTTATCGCCGAGGACGCAATCCATTCTGCGTCTCTTGTTCCGCCATTACGGACACCGGCAAGACGCGACCCACACAAAATGAACGTCCCCGGAAAAGTGCGAGTAATAAGCGTTTCTTGTCACTGTAACAGCATCCGACGATTGATTACAAACGCTGAATTTTAATACGATAACAATAACTGCTTTTTTTCTGCAACCAGATGGCACAGCGGTGTCGCTTTTAAAGGATTAATGGAACAAGGCATTAAGAATGTACGCTACCGCGGTTGTAAATGCAACTTTTAGTCATATCCTCTTGCTGAATATTTATCTTCTGCGAGCTGGCGAACGGGGTCGATGGCCAGATATGTTGCCAGTATGTTTGCAAAAGTAACATGCCTGTATGAAATATCTTCCCGTTTAAAATATCTACCAAACTATTGATTTTTTCGATATTGTAACACGATACCTTTTGTGTATAATACTCTGAATAATTCTACAAAAGGGATATTCTGTCTAGTTAGGAATTTATGAACTTCGTAGGGCGTTTGAAGATCATTGACATCGAACTGGTGCAAGTATGTTACTCTTTGATGGTGTATGATTTTTATTTGAAACGCTTTTGGGTGTTGTTCGTATGTTTTGAAACGTGTGAGTATGTTTGGATGAAGAGACACTGTATGTAATACACCTATTCACATCCTTGCACATATGTGATTATTTATGGATATGTATGTATATACATCTTCATGTGTACATATTATATTCACACGTATGCACATGCGTTCACATATGTACACATATGTACACATACATCCACGTACATACATACACATGTGTACACATACATCCACGTACATACATACACATATGTACACATACGTCCACATATATACATATACATATCTACACATATCTACATATACATACCTATACATCCACATGTATGTGCATACATATGGACATACGTTCACATGTATGCACATATGTTCACACACATGCACATACGTTCATGCATATACATCCACACATGAACATAACGTTCACACATGTGCATATACAGCTATGTTTGTACAGATATGTATACATCTATACATATGCACAGACATGCAGATATATCCATACAATAAAGATAAATCCTACCGTGGCATTTATATTCATAAACGATTTACCTTAAATAAAATCTTATCTCTCCGCAAACTTTTGCTTAAATCAGTGGAAAGCAACTTCGAGTACCTCCTTGAGACAATAAATAAGAAACGACAGTTGAGAAAATTCAATAATAGAAGGAATGCACGCAATGTCACGTTAAAAGATTAATCGAACTCGAGGAACAAAGAACCGTATTCTTTTACCGATCAGAATAAAAAGAAGATGGAAAACACTAACAACAAAATACGAAATTCACAAAATGAAATTACATATATTTTACGGTATAAAGCGAAATATAACAGCCGTGATAAACATCCGAGATAACGGCGAGTGGTTTGTACGAGCGGTCGCGAGCATTGTGTTAAACGTAATTAGTAAAAATAATAGAATTTCTGAATACAAAACCGTGTTCGTATAAACCGTTGAAAATTTTAGTAGCCATCTATGTATCGCGAAATTTTGATCCGCTTTTCGTGTACAGTTTACCCAGTCGCAAACTCGTAAGTCTCGTTACCGGCAAAAAAACGAACCACAAAGAAACGCGAACGAAGACGTTTTCCGGTATTTTCGTTTGCTGTTTCGGGCTCCAACGATCGACATCGAAAAGATCCCTCTCGTATCGATTTCAAGGGGCACCGGCAATTCGAATCCAGTCGAGCTCGATAAATTCATGCTACCAAACGTCCCGGGATACCTTCGTTTACGCGGATCCGATAGTTTCTACGCTCGGTATGGCGTACGTTTCTTTTTGTTCTTGCAACCAGAGACAGAAGAAAAAGAACAAAGAATTCTGGGAAAGGGTTGTTCAAGGTAAACGGTTCGCGTGAATTTTGCAATGTGAAATTTCAACGGAAAATTGTATGTGGGAGTCGCTATCGTACGATTTGTCAGTATGTTCAACATTTGTTTTTATTTCGAGGTGGACTTTCGGTTTGACTGTTAACATTTTTGGGTCGTGTTAATGTATTAAAGTGGGGAATATTTGAAATTGGGCGGCGATTTAATGATGAGGTTTGTTAGCTTTAATGGCGCGGGAAAATGGGTATTGTAGGATCTTGATATATTGCCAGTTTTGTGCGATGTTGGATGTAGGCTAAATTCACCAAATTCCAAATTTAACAAAATTCCAAATTTAACAAAATTCCAAATTTCTCAAATTCCAAATTTCCCAAATTCCAAATTCTCCAAATTGCAAATTTCCCGAATTCTAAATTCCCCAAATTCCAAAATCCCCCAGTTCCAAATTCCCCTAATTCCAAATTCCCCAAATTCCAAATTCTCCAAATTCCCAATTTTCCAAATTCCAAATTTACCAAATTCCAAATTCCCCAAATTCCATATTCCCCAAATTCCATATTCCCCAAATTCCATATTCCCCAAATTCCATATTCCCCAAATTCCATATTCCCCAAATTCCATATTCCCCAAATTCCATATTCCCCAAATTCCATATTCCCCAAATTTCAAATTCCCCAAATTCCAAATTTCCCGAATTCTAAATTCCCCAAATTCCAAAATCCCCCAATTCCAAATTCCCCAAATTCCACAATCCCCAAATTCCAAAATCCCCCAGTTCCAAATTCCCCAAATTCCACATTCCCCAAATTCCAAATTTCCCAAATTCCAAATTCCCCAAATTCTAAATTTCCCAAATTCAAAAATTTGCAAATTCTAAATTCCCCAAATTCCAAAATGCCCAAATTCCAAATTCCCCAAATTCCAAATTCTCCAAATTCCAAATTCCTCAAATTCCAAATTCCCCAATCCCCAAATTCCCCAATCCCCAAATCCCCAAATCTCCAAATTCCCCCATCTAAATTCTAAAATCCCGAAATCCACGGCAATATGACGAGAATCTACTGTACCGAAGAGATCGCGTTTAATCGCACAAAGATCCGATAGATTAAAGATTCCTCCGCTCTCCGGTACGAATCGTCGATTTCCCGACAAAGGAAAATAAAATACGGGGTTAGTTTCTTATCCGATTCGTCTCGGACCCGCCATTATTTGCATTTAGCCGGTTCCCCTCTATGTCGGTCGTTCGGCTCCCTCTCTCTATCCGTTGTCACGACATTCTTTTCTCTTCTTTCGACAGCGGCGAACCGGGGGGGAAAAAAAACGAGGTGTCGTGACGGGGTGCGAGACGAAGTTTCGCCGCAAGGCGGCCTGGGACGATCTTTCGAGTTAATCAGGGACCGCCAGTGCCAGACGTCTCGAGACGAGATTCGATAGGAAGGAGAGAACAAGTTTCGGGAAGAGTGCGCCCGGGAATCCCGCGGAAAGTCAAAGTGCACGAAACGAGGAGTTTAGGGTTGAGGCGATAACCGCGGACCAAACTGGACCTGACTTTACAGTATATAGCTTAACTTTCGACTGATATACACGTTATCTGCGAGACGCTTATACTTTCATTAATTGGAAATTGAAAATAGATTGAATGGTAGATTAGTGAAAGTGACTATCAGGTGGTAAGGTGATACTTGTGAGACACGTTAAGTATCACATCACATGGACATCTACAGTTTTACGTATCTACTGCTTTCAAAATATTGAATAACAGTTTAACTACAGTTAACAGTAGTTTAACTGTTAAACTACACGTTTCGGACAATTAGATTATTTGGAATGTTTCTGACACTATTCAGATGTCAATTGTGACATCAATTCAGTAGTATAATGTCTACATTATGAGATAGTGTGTCTGACAGATTGTACAGCTAGACTGCGCATGCGTACACCAGGCTGCGCAGAGCAAATGCGACTACCTACTGCGCATATCTAAGCAAGCCAACTTAGTTTACGACAAACTGTTGTACAATCGAATAAAACACAACTTTTGGTTACGTAACGAATTGTATAGCGCATCTACAAGTAATTTAATCGTATTTTTAAAGAATTCTTTATGCGATTTGCACGTGAGGAAGCTGTTAAGTGTAGGTTGACGATAAAAGAGATTTATTTAAACCGTTCGTATTTTGATCAGGAGCGGTCGGGGGAGGTGACTTCCTAACTGACCCTCGTGCTTTCATTTATGGAGAATAGACTCGTAGTCGACGATATAATGAACGCCTGCCTGCTCCATGTAATCCCACGGAGTCTACAGAAGAGAAAATAACGACTGTGTAAATCGTCGGGGCCACCCCTTCTTCTGGAGGCTTACGTCGTCGTTATGCCGGCGTTACTTCGTGGCCATTCCGAAGGCGTAATATCCTCGTGATAGACCTAGATCGAGCCCCCTACCCCTTCGTAAACTTTGCCAGATGGGTCGAGGACGCGTGCCACGTCGAGATAAAAGATTAGCTCGTAAGCCCGGCGAGGGCCATTGTACGACACGAGGCGCCCTAAACTTCCCATCGGTTCGTGCAACCCCCACGAGTGGTTGCCCTGGGTGCCAGTGACGGAACAGGTTCTCTCGCGCGACAGGTTCGTCGAAACGAAACGGAACAGAAGGGTGGAACCCCCCTGGTCGTCATGCAGTTCGTACGGTCAAGGGAGAACGGTATCGAGTGTTATCCAAAGGCTGGTGCTCGAGATTCGTGCCATCGAAATTTACGACCGTCCCTTAATCATCTTTCTGTGTCTCTTTTTTTCGAAACGACGTCGGATACAGATCGGAGGGATATCTTGTGTCTCTGTTTTGCTGCGTTTCTCACATCTCGATTTCTGCATTCGTATATTTGTACACTATAATTCTGTATTTTTATGAATCTTATAGTTGTGGATCTTTGATATTAATACCCATAGCTTTGGATACTTGATCTATACTTGTGATCTGTATATACCTAGATCCCTATGCTCCTAAATCCTTGTGCTATTAAATCCATAGGTGTATATACACCTCGATCATACTCCTAGATCCTTGTGCTATTAACACTAGATTTACGGAACCCGTCAAAATGACGGATAATAGGTCTATTTTAAATGACAGAACTTGTTAAGAAATTTTTGTACAGATGTCAAATTTCATCAACTTGCAGCAAAAGAATCAATGTTTTAGACAGTGCACATATTGATTTTTCTACTTTAGTTAAAATTTAAGTAAAGTGACCATAAAACGTCCGTAAATCTAGTGTTAAATCCACATCCTCCTAGGTCTTTATCTCTACCCTTATCTTGATACTCATATTCCTTGCATATACATCTAGATCCCCTCTGTGCTATTAAATATCCTAGGTCGTTACAGCTCTAGATACTTTAACTATGCTCCTCTGTCCGCAAATTCCTGAAATAGCTGAGATTTCTAAATCCTTGTATTCCCAGCTTCCGTCATTAATTAAACGAATAAGTCCTTTAGTCCTTATTAATACGAAATAATCCCCGTTCGAGTTTCATTCCGTGATCAAACAAAAGTGGCACGGTGAATTGAAACATGAAACAATAATGCCGAACTGAAAATATAAAGTAGTCGTTCCCGGAGTTCCCTTTTCTTTCCTATCAAACAAAGACGATGGAACGGTGAATCGAAAGTTGAAACAGTTATGTCTGCGCTAACTCAAAAGAGTCCGGTAGTCGAATTAATTAGAATATTAATACGTAAAGGTTAGATGGGTTGTAAAGCGATCGGCCAGCAAAGTGAAACTATAAGTCCAGGGGGTTAAAGTGTATTTAAGTTAGCGCATTTACCATACGCTTTTGGAACCTATCACCTCGCAACGCAATAAACTGGAACTTGAGCCTGCAGCGTTCGGCCTTTACCGCCCCGGCGGCGCGGAAAAGAAAACAAATTTACCAGGCTGCTGGTTTACGAGTAAATCTTTCACGGTTATGT
The DNA here is from genome assembly GCA_963576845.1 of Megachile leachella. Lineage (NCBI taxonomy): Eukaryota > Metazoa > Arthropoda > Insecta > Hymenoptera > Megachilidae > Megachile > Megachile leachella. The sequence goes on from OY756255.1 coordinate 13,110,060, forward strand.
ACGTATTCTCTAAAAAGATACAGCCACATCCGTCTGCTATACTTTACGACGCGGCCAGGTTACCGCCGGATGAAAATTGCTCAACGATTCGTTTATAATCTTTCAAACTTTGCACTTTGTTACTCGAAGTAGAATAATAATCCCGGGGATACCGCTAAAGAACTTGCAAATTTTATTAAGCTCTTCGCTGCCACGGATTACCGATTCGCGGCTACGCCGCACTTTCAAGATGTCTTCACCACATTTACAGAGTTCGTTGCGTGTCAATTTACACGTCACTCGTTCACCGCTTTACTTCAAACTTTCTACACAAATCTTTGCATGGTATGATATATTCCTGATCTAAAGGTCCATCACATGTGTATATATCTTTGTAAACATAAAGTGATGTACGTAATGTTACGAAGATCTAAGGTCTTCAAAATTTCTCGGCAGATTACATCGATTCCGTTCTGACAAGAAAATCTCGGCAGACGTATCAGGGTTGCGTCGTCGTTTTTGACCCGTTTACATCGTTAACGAGGAATGAAATTAATACGGCGTTCATCGTCGTTTCAAAGTCTATTCACCTCGTTGTTCCTGTTTTCGCAGACACCCGTTTACGTCGTAGAGCGAAGGCACGTCGAAAGACTGTAGTCCGATGAGACAGGTAAAACAGCTTTGAGCCTAAATTATTTATCGCCGTAGGCCCCGGTGTCGTGTCTTGTTAATGTTTAAAAACAACGAGCACGCGGATTACGTTATATCCGAGACTCGCGGAAATACGTTGAACAATGTAAAGCGCATCATGTATGATGCACACGGTCTAAACCTCTCCCCTGTTTATTACGATAACGAAGCCGAGGTGAAAGGAGCCGCTAATCCGCCTTTTTTATTATTGCCGGCTGCTCTAAATAGTGCGAAGCCGAGAGAAGGAACGTGTCGTAACGGCTGTATTCTTGCATAGTCACCTACTTTCGATCGTGTTTTGTATCACTGCAAGTTATGTTACTTGCGCTGCCGTGCCGATGCGGTATACCTTGCTCTAGTAACGTAACCTGTGCTTTATTGCGGATCATTTGCAATTCATGGGAGGAAGGTGAAAGGCGGCGTTTTGGGACGGACAAATGTGGCCATTTCCCAATTTTGGTGTTTGCTAATCTAGATATATGATCTTTTTTGTATTCGACCATTTAGAAACATCAGAATTTCGCATCTAGGGATTTCAGTGTGTAGGTATTTGGGTATCTAGGGATTTCGGTATGTTAGTATTTGGGTATCTAGGGACTTTGGAAACCAGAGATTTTGGGATCTAGGGAGTTTTGGAATCACGAGATTTTGGATCTAGGGAATTTTGAATATAGAGATTTTGGGATCTACGGATTATAGGATCTAGGGAATTTTTGATAGGGGAATTTCGGCATCTAGGGAATTGTGGATCTAAATATTTTGGAATCTAGGGAATTTTTGATAGAGGACATTTAAGATTTAGGGAATTTTGGATCTAAATATTTTGGGATCTAGGGAATTTTTGATAGAGGAATTTTGGGATCTAGGGAATTTTTTATCTAAGTGTTTGGAATCTAGGGAATTTTTGATAGAGGAAATTTGGGATCTAGGGAATTTTGCGATCCAGGGAATTTTTGATCTAAATATTTGAGGATCTAGGACATTTTTGATAGAGAAATTTTGAGATCTAGGGAATTTTTTATCTAAGTATTTTGGGATCTAGAGAATTTTTGGTAGAGGAAATTTGGGCTCTAGGGAATTTTGCGATCCAGGGAATTTTGGATCTAAATATTTTAGGATCTAGGAAATTTTTGATAGAGAAATTTTGAGATCTAGGGAATTTTCGATCTAAGTATTTTGGGATCTAGGGAATTTTTAATACAGGAAATTTGGGATCTAGGTAATTTTGCGATCCAGGGAATTTTGGATCTAAATATTTTGGGATCTAAGGAATTTTTGATAGTGGAATTTTGCGATCTAGGGAATTTTGGATCTAAGTATTTTGGAATCTAAGGAATTTTTGATAGTGGAAATTTGGGATCTAGGGAATTTTGCGTTCCAGGGAATTTTGGATCTAAATATTTTGGGATCTAGGAAATTTTTGATCTAAGTGTTTTGAAATCTAGGGAATTTTGAATATAGGAATTTTGGGATCTAGAGAATTTTGGATCTAAGCATTTTGGGATCTAGGGAATTTGGATCTAAGTATTTTGGGATCTAGGGAATTTTTGGTAGGGGAAATTTGGGATCTAGGGATTTTTGGAATCTGATGGTCTTGGGTTCTAGGGAATTTTGGATCCCACGTTTTGTTAATCTAAAGATTTTGGAATCTAGAGATTTGGAAATCTAGAGATTTTTTCCGGTATATAAGCATTTGAGTATCTAGGGATTTCAGTACCTAAAATTTGGAAATGTATACGAGAGTTCAGAGATTCGAGGATCTAGGAATTTTCAATAATCTAGGTATTAATAAGCATCTTATATTTAATTTAATAAATTAAAAAAAAAATTAAGATCAAAATACTAAAAAATTCCACCTAAGAACACAAAAATAAATAATATTATAAGAATATTATAAGTGTCTGTAAAGTACAGTTGATCCTATCTAATCGCGAACGAATCCCTTAATAAACTAGAAGTGTCAAGATCCGTTTTAATTGTTCCAATTAATCGCTCGTTACATTCAACAGTCCGTTTCTCATCTTCCCTGGAAAGGGTGTTGTCGATTCGGGACGCTTAACTGCGATCTTTCGAAGTCTTAACTTTTAACCCATCGGAGACGCCTTTGTCGTCGGATTCTCGGCCCTCTCGTCCTTCCGGATGGCCGGGTGCTAGGGAAAAGCTTCTGGACGAAGCCTGGCCGCTGGAAGTTAAGGAATAGTTGACGGGAAAGCACGGAAGCGGCGAAGTTTTCCGAGAAACTCGAGCTCGAAGGGGCAAATTATGTGGCTTCGAGCTTCCACTTCTGTTCGTCCCGGTACTTTTCTTACGCTGCTTCCTCTTCCGTTCTTTCGAGTTGTTCGTCACGCTGCCGGTACTTTGCAAGAAGGCGAGAAGACTACCGTCGAACGTTTCTCCTCGAAAAATGTCTTTCCTTTCTCGTTTTCGTTTTCAACTCGCGCCGTGATCGCGAGAGAGCATCGTTCGATTCCCAGCAGGGGGTCGAAATTGCATTTGGATCCGTGGTCACAGCACTCGAACGATCTTATAAAGAGAAACGCCTGCTGCCTTCACGTTGCTTTTTCAACCGACTGCAATATTTTATCACGTCGTATTACATCTTGCACGCTTGTACCACGCGCTAATGTGTACTTCGACTCGCGCAAGCACTCGCATTCTCCCAATTAGTGCATGAAGAAATTTTTCGAGGCGGCGATTAACCGCAGTTACTCGTTAAATTTTTATGCAAATTTTATTGACATCGATTCGGTGCAACGGAGTGTAATACTTTGTGTCGCGATGTCGGAAAATATCGGTTTGTGTTTAATTTATTCCTACTTCGTTATCTTACTTTATATTATTTTTATACTGAGTTGAATTCGAGATAACTTCAAGCATTTAATTATTTGTAATAGAATGAACGAGGTCGTTGATAAAATTTGTTCAATAGTTTGTACATGTGTTAATTTGTAGGAGTGCCATTTTGTTGATTCAGTATTTAGACCACCATCTTTTAGTTATTTTGTAGATCTGCCAATTTGTTGATTCGGTATTTAGATTACCATCTTTTAGTCATTTTGTAGATCTGCCATTTTGTTGATTCAGTATTTAGACCACCATCTTTTAGTCATTTTGTAGATCTGCCATTTTGTTGATTCAGTATTTAGACCACCATCTTTTAGTCATTTTGTAGACTATTTTGTAGATCTTCCATTTTGTAGATTATTTTGTACATCTTCCATTTGGTAGACTATTTTGTAGACTATTATGTACATCTTCCATTTTGTAGACTATTTTGTAGATCTACCATTTTGTAGATTATTTTGTACATCTTCCATTTTGTAAACTATTTTGTAGACTATTTTGTAGATCTTCCAGTTTGTATTCCTACCATTTTGTAGATCTATCTTATAGTCTTACTATTTTATAGTTCAGCCATTTTGTAGACACACTGTGCGTCCGCCATTTTGTGAATCGATCACTTTACAGATCCACAATAACACAGTAGATTTTCCTAATATTTTGTAGTCTCAATATTTCACGTTCTATCATTTTTCAGACCCACCATTTTGTAGACCAATCTAGACCTGCACCATCTTGTACATTCGCCTTAATGTCATAATGCACTTGGCACACCATCTACTCATTTCACCATACTGACATTCTACCTATCGTTTCCTCGATAAAAATACGCCCATCTAAAACGAAGCAGGAAAATTTTTATTTTCCACAGTCAATGTGATATGCGTTCGCAATATTGTTCCAGAAACAAAAGTTATCTTTCATCTCTTAAATTGAACATATGTTTATTCGTATGAATCGATTCTATGAAACGTACTGCGTACAAAGAGCATAATAGTCTTTTGTTGCCGTTAATACTCAAACAATCAGCACTTCTGTAAAATATGCAATTTGAAAAATGGAGCGTCACCTTTGTTCCACGAAAGTATTGCAAATATAAAAGATTCATATACTCTATCAGTTTGAGTACAGGAGAACAATAACACATTTCTCAATCCTTCTCTTTTCCATTTCGTATTGTTACGAATTTACAATATTATACTGGTTGTTTTAAAAAGGGAATGTGTTCTATTTTTGTTAGTTTTTAATTTGGTTATTTATTTGGGAGGCTCAAGTTTTAATTTCTTTTATTAGTCCTAATTTTAGGAGCAATAAATAGTGGAGATCTGACTGATGTATCTAAGATGTGTCATATGTGGATAATTATGATTGACTAGCACCTAAGATGCGTCTTATATAGATGACTGTAATTGAGTAGCACCTAAATTGCGTCTTATATAGATAACAATAATTAACTAGCACCTAAGATGCGTGATATATAGACAACTATAACTGACTAGCACCTAAGATGTGTCATATGTAGCTAGTTCTAACAGACACACCTGAGACATGACATATGTAGATAAATATAATTGACAAGCACCTAAGTAAATACCTCTAACTGATGCAACTGAGATGTATCATAAGTAGCTAGTTCTAACAGACACACTAGACATGTGTCATAAGTAGCTAGCTCTAATTGACGCATATGAGATGCATCATAAGTAGCTACCTCTAACTGATACACTTAAGGTGCGTCATAAGTAGCTAGCTCTAACTGTCGCACTGAAGATGCGTCATATGTAGACAAATATAATTGACCAGCACCTAAGTAGATACCTCTAACTGATGCAACTGAGATGTATCATAAGTAGCTAGTTCTAACAGACCCATTAGAGATGTGTCATAAATAATTAGTTTTAACAGACACACTAGAGATGTGTCATAAGTAGCTAGGTTTAATTGACACACTAAACATGTGTCATAAGTAGCTAGGTCTAACTGACGCACCTAAGATGTGTCATAAGTAGCTAATTCTAACAGACACACTAGACATGTGTCATAAGTAGCTAGTTCTAACAGACACACTAGACATGTGTCATAAGTAGCTAGTTTTCACAGACACACTAGAGATGTGTCATAAGTAGCTAGGTTTAATTGACACACTAAACATGTGTCATAAGTAGCTAGGTCTAACTGATGCACCTAAGATGTGTCATAAGTAGCTAGTTTTAACAAACACATTAGAGATGTGTCATAAGTAGCTAGGTTTAATTGACACACTAAACATGTGTCATAAGTAGCTAGGTCTAACTGACGCACCTAAGATGTGTCATAAGTAGCTAGTTCTAACAGACACACTAGCAATGTGTCATAAGTAGCTAGTTTTAACAGACACACTAAACATGTCTCATAAGTAGCTAGGTTTAATTGACGTACCTAAGATGCGTCATAGGTAGTTTTCTCTACCCTACCACACAGGTTAAATGTATATTAAACATTGAATAATAAAATGAAGTAGTTTGAGGAATAATAAACAAAACGAAACCAATATAATTCATAAATCGCGCAACTGGTACCGCGCATGTTTTATTAATTGACGTTCCCGCGATACACAAGCATAAAAAGCCGAATATTTCATCTGGGTCATGCTTCAAAAAGATTGAACTAACCAGTGACTTTATCGCGTTGATACCGTTCGTGTCCCGTTAAATTTATAATTTCTTTTGCAACGCTATCGCTCAACGTTCCTATATTATATGTCGTTCTCTCTCCGGCTTTTTTTGTGTCCGATCCATGCACCCGAAGGTATTGCATAAATTATGCATCGGTTCATGCGCTGACTTCGATGCGCGCAAATTGCGAGCCAACGTTTCCGCGAACGGTCCCCAACGGAATCGAACCACGGCCATGAATTAATTCCCGTGCTCGTGGAAAACGTATCTTGCGATTACTTTGCTTCGTCGTTTCTTTGCGCCGGCTATTTATCCCGGTAGCAACGACGGAACGGTCGTTTACGATCCTCCGTCGGGAACAAACCAATTTTCGAGCGTGCCACTTGCCTTTTTGCTCTTTCCCGTAACGATTACGCGACGAGCCACCGGTATAAAACGACGGACGAACGGAATCGAGTGGTCGTTGGACCGACGAGTATGACGCAACCTGAAGGAATTTATCACGGGGGGCCTTAAACGCTGGTTTATTAAAGTCACGAGGCTGGTTACTTATTAGAAATCGAGCCCGCGGGCCATTAATATTCATCGGGGCTGTTTCGCCGACGGAAGATTCCCTGTTTCCCGCGAGACCAACACAGGAGAGACGGAAAATAGTCTCTGTCTTTCTATTAGGTACCCGTCACGGATTATCTCGTTATTGGAACGATGAAAAGAATCGCGTCGAGTGGGCCGGGTATGGGGTTGACCGAAACCAGGGACGCATCTATTCGATGTTGGTTACGGAACCATAAACCCCCCGGGGGAAAAATTCGAATTTGAGGTTCGAGGGCGAATTTAAGAAATTACAGGTTTACGGAGGCTAGTTTTGGATTTGGGGATGTAGGGATCTGGGGATGGGGATTTGGGGACGTAGGGATTTTGGACGCTTGGAATTTGGGATCTAGGTATTTTGGGGTCATGGAATTTGGAGATCTAGGGATTTTTGGCGCTTGGAATTTTGAGTTCTAGGGATTTTGGGTTCTAGGAATTTTGCGCTCTTGGAATATCGGGATCTAGGAATTTTTGGCGCTTGGAATTTTGGGTTCTAGGGATTTTGGGCGCTTGGAATTTTGGGTTCTAGGGATCTTGGGCGCTTGGAATTTTGAGATCTAGGGATTTTGAGGGTCTAGGAATTTTCGGCGCTTGAAATTTTGCTATCTAGGGATTTTGGGCGCTTGGAATTTTGGAATCTAGGGATTTTGCGCTCTTGGAATATGGGAATCTAGGAATTTTTGGCGCTTGGAATTTTGGGTTCTAGGGATTTTGGCCGCATGGAATTTTGCGTTCTAGGGATCTTGGGCGCTTGGAATTTTGGGGCTCTAGGAATTTTTGGCGTTTGGAATTTTGGGTTCTAGGGATCTTCGGCGCTTGGAATTTTGAGATCTAGGGATTTTGGGGCTCTAGGAATTTTTGGCGCTTGGAATTTTGAGTTCTAGGGATTTTCGGCGCTTGAAATTTTGGGATCTAGGGATTTTGGGCGCTTGGAATTTTGGGATCTAGGGATTTTGGCGTCGTGGAATTTTACGCTCTTGGAATTTTGGGATCTAGGAATTTTGGACTCTTGGAATTTTGAAATCTTGGAATTTTGGGATCTAGGGATTTTAGACTCTTGGAATTTTGGGATTTAGAGATTTTAGAACGTAGGGATTCGGAGTCCTAAAAATTTGGAAATCTAGGGATTTTTGGTCCTAAAGATTTGGAGACCTAGGAATATGAGGACCTAGGGATTTGTAAGCATAGGAATTTGAAAACTTGGGAATTTAGAGACAAAGAAATTTGGAGACCTACATATTCGAAGATCTAAGGATTTAGTATTTAGGAACTTAGAAATATACTAATCAAGAGATACAAGGATCCAGAGATTTCAAGATGCAATAGAGAGATATCAGATAGAGATATCAGCATTCATAGATTTCAGTACGTAGACATACAGAGCTCTTGGGATTCAAACCTAGTTAATAATTTAGAGATTTGAAAACACTGGGATTTTTCTCCGGTGACAAATAGTCTCACTCCTTTCTTTCTTTTTGATGATTCTAACACAATGACAGTGGTTCTCATCACTAGATTCAATTTTCTAAAGATGGTAATTTCTGAACTAACTTGTCTAATCCACCTCGGTAAAATTTCAAAATTGAAAATTAAAAAATGTATATATATAAGATGCAGGAATAGCAAATTAAGTGAAAATTGAATAATACAAAAATATAAAAAGTAAGGAAGAAGATAATCGCATGGGGTAGTAAAAGTAGTGAAGTCGTTCCTGGAGCGTTGGAAATTACGCGGCTCCGCAGCCTCGATTTGCAATTTCACGACCATTATCTGATGTCGATTCGATCGTAATCGATTGTCCTCGACGATGAAACGGTTATTACCATTCAAGTTGGCCCGCGTTTACGAGCGTTGTTCGGTTGTTGCGAAATTTTCACGGGGCGAGAACAAATGCCCTGAACCACGCAGCGGCGCGGCGTGACATTTAATCGAATCCGTTCCGATAAAATATTCGAATTGGAAGGTTACGCACCGTCGAGTCGCTATCCCGCTAACCGGCTATCAATTAATTTCGATTTATTAGAACGAAGACTCGTCGAGATCGCCCTCTTTTACTCCGCCTCTCGTCCCGTTTCTACCTTCGACGGATGTTTTAACGCGTATATACACCGGTCGATTTGGGAGCGCGCAAACGCTGCTACAAAATTCACGTGCTTATCGATTATCCATCGCGGACCGCGTGCGACGGGACGATCGTTTCCGTTTCACGATTAATCGGCCTGGCTTCGCCCGATTCGTTCGAAACCGCTTCAATTTCCTGGCTATCCCTGCTGAAAATCAACCGGACGCGCTGGCGTGACGAAAGGGAACAAGAACTGGACATATGTATACACTTTGTTGCGTTTCGTTACTTTTCCTACCTGCTAAATCACCACTCGTTAAATTCCCTCGACGCTGCACATCCACACGTTACATTGTGTTACAACCCTATTCATCACGCGTTCGGAGAACATTATTTCTCCTTTTCAAGTTTAGGTATTTGGAAATTCCATTACGTATTAGGTGTTATTCGTATTTTTGGTGGCTAGGAATTTTGAGATGCAGGGATTTTAGGATCTAGGGATTTTTGGATCTGAGGATTTTTGGATCTAGGGATTTTTGGATTTGAGGATTTTGTGGTCTAGGGATTTTTGGATCTGAGGATTTGTTGGGCTAGGGATTTTTGAATCTGAGGATTTTTTGGTCTAGGGGTTTTTGATCTAGGGAATTTTTTGATAGGGATCTTTGGATTTTGAAATTTGAGGATTTTTGGATCTGAGGATTTTTTAATCAAGGGATTTTTTGGTCTAGAGATTTTTAGATCTAGGGATTTTTGAATCTGAGGATTTTTTAATCTAGGAATTTTTTTGGTCTAGGGATTTTTAGATCTAGGGAATTTTTGGATCTAGGGATTTTTGGATCTAAGGACTTTTGGATCTGAATATTTTTTGATCTTGGAATTTTGGGATCTAGGGATTTTGAGCTCAGAAGATTTTGAGATCTAGGGATTTTTGGATTTGGGGATTTTGAAATTTGAGGATTTTTGGATCTTAGGATTTTTTGGTCTAGGGATTTTTAGATGTAGGGATTTTTGATCTAGGGAATTTTTAGATCTAGGGATTTTTGAATCTAGGGATTTTTGGATCTAAGGATTTTTGGATCTGAATATTTTTTGATCTAGGGATTTTGAGCTCTGAGGATTTTGAGATCTAGGGATTTTGGGATGTAGAGATTTGGGAAAGTAGAAATTTGGGAAACTAGAGATCTAGGGTCCTAGAAATTTGGAAATCTAGGAATATTGAAGCCTAGAAATTTTTACCTTCAGTGATTTTAGTGTCTAAGGATTTTTGAATCTAGGGATTTTGAGGTCTAAGAATTTTAGTATCTAGCTATTTTTGGATTTGAGCATTTTGAAATCTAGGGATTTGGAGATCTAAGAGTTTGGGGACATAATGATCTATGGTGGTATGGATTTGGAAACCTTAAAGATTTGAGGGCCTAGCGACTTGAAGGCCTAGTTTCACTCAGAGATTAGGAGATCTAAGTATTTATGAAAATTTGCAAACTTTTTAAGATGATTTGTAAATGTCAACTTTACTACCCTATCAGAAGTAACTAGAATAATGTTATTCCCTCCAAAAAATTCTTACTAGTAAAATAACTAACATTATACTATACGTCACTTACAGTCCAAATAAATAAAGTAGTCGTAAATTTTGAACCACCCCATCAGAACTATACAAGTACAATAGTACAACGAATATTCAGATCTCGTGCTAGTAAAATAACTCTGTACATTTACAGTATAAATATAAACTAGAATCTCCATTTTCCGTCCGCTCTCCATATGCTTAGCAGTCCGCCATCTGTCCGCGTCCCGTCCGCCGGCAATTTAGCGAGGAACGATGTTGCCCTTTCGTTCTCGTGCGACTCCTCTGTATCGACTCGCTGTGTACGTGAATGCTAATGTTTGGCAAGTGCATTCCTTTCATCCTGGAGACCCTATTTCGCGACGGGGGAACGAGACAGAGATAGAGGGATGTAGCGAGGGAGCGAAGAAGAAAAGGGAGGAGAAAAAGGGGGAGGAACTGAAAGGACGAGGCGTAGAAGAGACGAGGGAGAGCCCTTCCGAAGAAATTGAATGCAAATACGTCTGCAATACGTTTCTTCGGTTAGGGAAGCTTTCGTCGACTTGGCTGTTTGTCGGTTATTCGAACGGCGTGCTTGCGCTGGCCGCGGCAAGAAAATTGTAAAACGGGGTCGTATGAGGCCGAATAGAGGGGGTACGGAATCTTTTCGGTGGAACGGTCGAGAGGCGAGGCTTCTTTTGGTGCCGTTAACTCGCGCACGCGGTTGACTCTTTACTAATTCAACGCCCTACCAGAGGGAATTTTCGTCGATACCGTTGAACCGAGGAATCGAGCACGGGAAACAGTTTGCTGCGATCACTTGCTCCATGGAACTTCCATCTTACATCATGGAACACCTATAGAGTTCACCCCCCATGTTTTGCTAATAGAAAGGCAACCTTATTTTTCGCGATCCAGAGTAATACATTCTAATAAATTAATACTGCACGAGCTCTGCATCAAAATGGAATCAAAGAGTCTGAAACATTACATCGCTTCATTTATTTCTGCTTACTCTAAATAGTAATTACGCTACCTATTTTCTTTCAAGTGTAATTCATTTCTCTGTCCTGATAAAAATTACGAAGCGAATAAAATACATAAATTATCTGTAAATTAATATTACTTAAATACAACCTTGATTTGTTCGTTTAAAATTATTTTACATTAAGGTGCACTTCCGTAAAATTACACAGGTGCACACATGTGCTTCGAAGCCCAATTCACATGTGTACAAATATTGATTTTTCTACGGAAAAACTGTTGGTGCAAGTTTAATGTTATTATTAGTTTTACTGAACTTTTATTGAATTTATTTAATAAACATTTATTGAATTTAATTTAATTAAAAACAACCTCCGTCTTCTAGAATTTACAACTGTCAAACACCCAGTTATATTGAAATTATAAAATATCCACAGCAGAGAAATAAATTTCAATATTAACTCGATTAACAGGTATTGTATCTTGTCAATATCACCAGATAAAATCTCATCATGTATAACAATTAAATTAATCTATTTTATCACAAGTTGAATATATCACAGTTTAAAGTCCTGAAATGAATTTGTTTATCAATTTAAGCGTATCTCAATTTCAAATTACGACAATTTTATTTGATCATAGTTTAGGTACACCTCACAATTATGAAATAAATTTATTCTGTCATAATTTAAACGAATCAGAATTTTGAATGCACGCGATTTATTTGATCGTAATTTAAACGTATCACAGTTTGAAATTATGAAATAAATTTATTTGATCGTGATTTAAACATACCGCGGTTAAAAATTATGAAATAAAATTGATCACGGTTTAAACGCACCACGCTTAAAAATAATGAAATAAAATAACAGCGTGTCATAACATAAATGTTTATACAAAATGGATTGAAATTTTAAAAATTGATCGATTTATTGCAACACTATCACATAATAATCTGTACAAAAATTTAGTTATAAAAACGATAAAATTTTCAATGTACATCGCTAACAAAAATATCGTCGTTCCAACAATTACAGAAAAGTAATTTTAAAAGTACATCCAGCTACCAAAATTCGGTAGATAAAAGGAAGCTAGTAAAAATAGGAACCACCCCGTAGGACATCAAACACAATCACGCATGCAGGCACAAAAGACTGTAGAATCGTTTCCAGGTCCAATCAACGCTGGAATATCGAATTTATATGAGAAAGAACAGTCTCTATCAGCTAACTATTGCGAGAAAGACGCTGATCAAGGGACGCGAGGCGTCTATTGTGACGTTTACGAGGTTACCCGGTCGGTTATAGTCTGTGGCTCGACAAAGGAAAAGCGGTAGACGTTAAAGTAGCGCGTTCGCTCCGAAAAAAAAACGGCGAATAAGAGCGAGATAGGGGAGGTGTTGAAAAAAGAAAAGTGTCCGGGACGCGAGGGTACGGAAAATCCGCTTTGGCCGCGGTGTCGTTAGCAGGCTAATTGGAATCCAATCAGTGCGATTAATCGTTTAACGCGTCGTGCCCACGTATCGGCGCACCGGTGGCTGACGGTATTTAGGTATTTAATCGCGGGGGTTAAGAGAGGGTTGCGGAGGATCGGTTGCATGGGCGTGAATCGCCGGCTATATTTTACCGCGCGGATCCGAATCGGTATCCTTTGTTTTTCCCTGACCGCAACTGGGCCACGAAAAAAAACCGGGGAAAAAGGAAAAGAGAGTGCCTCTCCAGAGAGAACATCTTTCTCCTGTGGTAGCGCGGAAGCGTAACGCGTCGGAAGAAACGTGCCTCTGTCGGACGTCGAATTTCGTTCGTTTACTCTGCGGGAAGCCGCAGTTTTCCCGGTCCGCTTTCTATGCACTTTTTTCGCCCCTTCTGCTCTCGTCCTTTCTTTCCCATACGCTCGTTAATTAAATCCACTTCGTCAGCAAGCACGTAAATTCGTTGCTGTTACCGTGCGAGGACCAAGATGATCTCATAAACCAGCTCTCGTTGAACAAAAGTCCTTACCATGACGATGGTCCGATGTTCCGCATCGATCGAGTCCCGCGGGAAGATGGGAGAAAAAGCGAGTCGGAAAAGAGTTGTATTCTCGAGGCTAAAGCGTCCCGGAGTGTTCGGTATCGTTCCAAGAGATATCCCCGGGTAATCCAGTTCTCGCGAGCCGGGTAGGATTTAGCCGATGGAAAATACGAGGAGGCACCGATGTTCCCTTAACGTTCGCCTTTTTCCGGATCGTAACTCGCCGGCGTATTCTCTGGCGATACCTTCGGTCGATTGGGAATAACGCTGGATTACTAGTAGGCGGGGTGTCGTCTTTATCCGGTGTTGTCTAGTCGCCGTCAAAGGAAACGGGAACGCGCGGCTGATGTAAATAATGCTGTCGGGCGCGGGGCCGAGGGACGAGGTGCAGAGAACATAAGAAGCTGCGTTGATTTGCGAGAAGCTTGCGGAACGTTGACGAACAAAGGGACGAAGCAGGCTCTTGTGCCGGGGGTAGAAGAGCGCGACGAGAGAGAAAGAGAGCCCAGAGCGATTGCCATTTCGTACCTGAGGGTATCGTTGAGCGTTTCAGACGCGAGGAAAGAAGCGGAGACCGGGAATGGGGCCTGGCTAAGTGGGAACGAGCGCGAGGGAGAGGGTACGCGGACTATCGTCGAAGAAAGGCCGGGAAGAACGAGCATGTATCTGCATATAACCCGGTTTCTCACTCTCGCGAACGCGCTTTTACGCGAGCGCTGTGGCCCCTGTGCGCCAGAGACGGAGCTGAAACGAGTTCCCTTGGGAAGTGGCCAGCCGTACCCGGACCGTGTACCAGCGGCGTAACCCGCCCTCCCTGCCCTTCGGATATCCAGGAGAAGACCGACCACTCTCGGGAGACCGGACTAGTGCTTCTCAAACACAGCCCAGCCGGCCCTTCCATCCTTCATTAACCGGCTTCTCGTTCCAGCTTACCGTTCCGCCGAGAGTTTTCCTCGAGTGCACCCACGTGCCACGCAAACGTAAACGCAACGAATCCGTGGCCCACCTTTTAAAGCGGCGCTACCCCGATGAATATGAAACCGGACATGTGGAGGACTTTCGGTTGCTCCGTGGTCAGGGTTCTGCCGGCACGAGTCCATTTTTAATCCGCCTGCTTCTTGCGCGGGATCCGCTTGCTCTTCCTCTGCAGAAGTGTTAACAGTCCCGCTAAGTACTGTAAGCCTGGTTGGTTGACGTACGTATCCAACTGGTTCGCTCGCCAACTCTAAACACTCGCAGTACTTTGTGGGACAGGTAGTTAGCGTACTGCGTCCTGCGAACGTTTGTACCGTGTTAACTTCGATTCAATGCATATTACCTCCATCGACTTATCAGACACGCACGGTACTTAGCAAGTAAAGTGGACTAGAGAGGTACGCATCGAGTGGACTAGAAACTGCGAGCGTTTTATGCCGTGTCTGGTAAGTTGACGAACGAAACTGGTGCGAATGCAATTAGTCGCGTGCCAACTTATCGCACACGCACGGTACACGATATCGATCATGCTTGTCCAGCTTTGTTCTTAATCTTAGACTGACATTGACACGAACTGTGACGCAACCTTGTCACACTCGCGGTCGTCATCCTCGAAGATGGTCGATGGGGGCGCACAGCAGGAGACGCAGTCGGGACGCTTCGAGGGAGCGTCTGGCCGCGTCGCGAGGTTAACGAGCCACGCTTTAATAGGCAAAGTTCCGTCGCGAGTCGTAAAATCGCGACTGTCGGTGACTTTATCGATGCGCAGACAGGAAAGGGAGGTCGGCGAAGAGGCGAGAGTGGAAAAGCGAACGAAGACAGCGGGCAAACGAGCGACGGAGAGGGCACGAGTACCGACGGGTGAAAAGAGAGAGGGCACGCCGGATGCGAGAGCCAGGCCAGCAATATCGAGATGAGTTATTGTTCGCGGAGCACAATACGCTCAAATATGGAACGAAGCCGAGAAATTGATAGAAAAAATCCGCACGGAACTCCCGCCGAAAGGCTTTATTAATTCCAGACCTACGTTTTTGCAAATACGAACCTCCGAAAAAAATAGCTTCCCTTCACGGAAGGATGGAAAAATAACGTGTGCTGTCGAAAATGGTAGTTGGTCGTGACGACAAGAATCGAATATGGGGACATGGATATGCATGTACGGTATAAAGACATAAAGGCGTAAAGATATGTGGGTATAGGGATATAGGGGTATAATATAAAACTACGGGAGCATAGGGATATTCAGCTGTAGGAATACATACACACATGTATAGATGTAAAGATATGGAGGTATAGAAACATAAGATGTACGAATTTAGGAATAAAAATATAGGAATTTTGTAAGGTACGAACATAATCTTAACCCCTTGCACTATTTTGACGAGTCTGACTCGTGACGCCCCTTTATGTCGGCCATGATCAATTTTACTCAAATTTTCAATACGCTCCAATTTGGAGTTCAAGTCCAATTATAAATTGCATAGTCAACGATTGAATAATAATATATTAACACAACATTTCAAGTTTTTCTGTCTGTTTTAATATTGTAGCTATAATTAGTCAGTTCTGTTTGACGCACCTGACAAACAAGTCATAGTGCAAGGGGTTAACATGTATGAACTTTAGAACATACAATCATAGAAATCCAAGTAGACAGCAATTTTGGAACATTCACGGTACAGATCTCATTATACAGAGACATGAACGACTTTAGAATATTGTGGAAGATATACATGTAAGGTATATGTACATGTTATATTATAAGATGCATCTTATAAGTATATGAAAGGTATACTTTTCAGAATTATAAATGAACTAGATGTATACGCTCTCCAGCGAGATAAATGATTTAAATATAATAAACGACCTCTATAGAGCTCTATAGACCTGTACAGACTAAAGATACTAATAATTGCAGGGGTATCTAAAGATCTGGAATGAAAGGAACGATGACGCAGGGAGCGGTAAAATAAAAATGTATGCATTCGAATAATGGTCGGTGAATAAAAAGGGTGTCGAAGAGGGTGGGCGATGAAATGCAAAAGTGAGACGATCGTAGAGTTAGGGCAAACAAGATAGGGGAAGACGATTGCATGAATCGTATTAGGCGCGCGCACAGGCTCCGCAACGATACTAAACAATGTATCGCCATTAAATAGAGTTAAATCGTGGGACTTCCCCGCGTTATGTTCGATCGATACGAGAAGAGAGAATTCTCTGGCGGCCGTTCGCAGGGCGTATGGCAAAAAAGAGGGTGAGGTGCAACCACGAGAAAACGCAGCGACAAAGGAAAATGGAGATGGAAAGAGTGGCAGTAGGGTGAGCGAAATCGAGGTTGGGGGACACGGTCCCTCGGTCCAAACCGACCGGCACGCTTCCACCTCGCTTTCGTACCCGCTCGACGACGACGTTTGCCCCGACAAACGGAGAAAAACGTCGGGGACGAATGACTCCTCGTAAATCGATTACGTGGACGGAAAACGCCATGGTTTTCGGTCTCCAAACCCGACGACCGACATATCGCCTCTTACCCTCTTCTACACTCCTCGGCAACGCACGCGTTTTTTAATAAGGACACTTGCTGCAGGTGGATGCTCACCTAATTTCTATCACACTTTAAGGCATTAAACATTCATTTCTATATTTCATGTTCTTACACTCTCAGATACTCTTCATATTTTATCAAGTTACTCATACATTTTATCAACTTAGTCTTTATATTTTATCAAGTTACTTATATTTCATCAAGTTACTCTTTATATTTTATCAAGTGACAAATCTGCAAATCCCAAATAATCAAATTCATGAATTCCCCTAACCCATTCTAAAATTTTCAGACTCGTAAATAAAATCGCAATTTCCTAAATCCCCAAATTCCTCGAATCCCAACATTCCCAAATTCCCACGTACTTAAATCGCAAACTTAAATATTAATAAATAGAGTGACGCATCCCTTTCTGTAATGCCGCCATTTTCCTCGTAGCTCACAGTGGCGTACGGATGGAAAAACGGTTTTATCCTTATCGTTATACAACGTCGGATTATTTCGATTTCGTTCGAACGGACACGTAGGAAAAACCCAGATGGACGATATCGAATCGAATGCCAGCGAACGTTTTTCGGTTCGAAACATTCGAACGTTTCGTAATATGGAGAAAAACGTGTCACGGGTCACATTCCCGTAGTTAGAGAGCGTACGAGCGGAAATAAGGATTCGTCATCTTCGTCGTTTCTCTCGAAATTCATGATGATTCCGTCGTTCGCCTTTTGTCCCCGTTTCCGGCGTTTCCACGGCCAAGGGAATGCTCGGCCGTTTTATGGGAACGCGATAATCTTGGACCCCTCGCGGGATTTCCGTAGAGCTGTGTACGCGAACGGCCTTACGATTCGAGAAGCGAGGAAAAACTCGCGAGCCGAGCTGCTCCTCGTCCACGGATCGTTCTGCCGCTCCATTAAGCTTCTTTCAGGGACTTTTTTGCCACGAGTAAGCACGGGCAACCGTGATTCGTTGCGCGGCAGCGATTCCAGATGGTCGTCTTTGTACTCGTCCTTCGCGACGATCGTTTTGCTGGAAAAACAGACACTTTTGTCTTCTCTATTTTTAGCGTGTTAAGTAAACAAATAATTTTTTTTTACTTTACAGGGGATAATGGGACTGGAGATGAAGGGACTCCATTGGAATCGCTGTAGGAAGACCTGGAACAATTTTGAAAATTATTTACATGTGTGGTAATATTGTTATGCATGTGTGGTGATATTGTTATGTGTACATGGTAATATTGTTGTGTATGTGTAGTAATATTGTCTTAACCAATTGTCATCCCAAGATGAACTTAGATCACCACTTGTAGAATTAACTCTTACCACATGTATGTTATAGCATATGTAGAATGTACCTAGCCTCTATACCTGGATTATGCTACTAAAGTTGATCAATTTTGGGGAAATGGTTGGCAAGAACAAGTGGTCTCGTTTATCACAGAAGAAAATGCGCATCACTTGGCTGCACAAACTGCACATTTCTCTAAAACCGCGCGGTATCCAGCATGATGACGCGGCGCCCATTTTCTTTTCTTTTACCGCAGTACAAGCGATTGGAAATGGCGGAGTCTTTTCAGCGGGTAACAAGCTTTTGTCACGATGATCGTTTTCATAGAGGAACGAGCGTTACATGACCCGAATAGCAGGTAATTATTTATCGACCTACGAAGGCGTCTGGACGCGACTTTTCGATCGATGTCGCGAGACCAGTCGAAAGGTGGACGTCCCGTTTGCGATCGCAGAGTTGGAATAAGAATATCGACCGCTCGCAGCCGCGTAACCTCGATTCCGACGAACACTACGTGTCTACGCGTTCTACGTGGGTCTACGTGTCGCCCCGCGAACGGGACGAAATATTCTTCCGTCCTCGCAAACCTTCCTTCTTATTACTCATCGCTTTCTCTCCTCTCCACGACACTCCGGTACATTCTCGTCGTCCTCCCGGAAGCTGGAACGTCGTGGAAGGATGAACAACGACGTCGAGACTACTGGCGACGACTGATTCTCTTACTTCCTTCTGCTCGAGAAACATCAACCTTTTCTTGCGTTTAACGCTCGCACTTTCGTCGCCCTTTTTATACCCGGAATTAGTTATGGATAGTTCAAATTGCTTTCGCCAACTTACAACGGAATTCTGCTGCACTTGAACTTTCGGTCACTCTGAATTTTATTTCGAGCAGGTTCTGAAGGATGGCTAAACTGCAGATGACTTTTCACTGTTTTATGCTTTCCGAGGAACGTTTTTTCAAACCTTCGAATCTTAGATTTCTATTACTTTTGTGGATCTTTTGCTTTCGAACTTCTTTCACGAAGACTTGTAAGATTTTCTGGACTTTTAAGATTTTAAGACTCTCAAGACTTTTAAGAATGCAAGACTTTCAGGATTTAGGTGTCAGGACTTTTAAGGCAATTCCGCACTTTTAACAGCGTAGGTTACATTAGCTTGGTAGTGAGCATACTTTTACATTCTAAACAAAATTTCTTTCCTAAGTTAATTGTAATATTATTTTCTTTAAGAATGCACAACACAAAATGGCTGCAATGCTGCACTATTCATGACTATCACAAAGTAAACACTTGCCACATGAATTTCAAGTTTGACGTCAGAAATAATCATACAAACCTTTCACTAATATTTTCATTATAAAAAACAGTGTAAACTGTATAACATTTGTATACACTCGAGGCTTCAAACGAGTATAACTTTACAAAACTTTTACATAAAATTTCGTCAGCTTAATAGCAGAAGCGCAGTTTCCCCAGGTAAAAACCTGATGAAACTGTCAATGAGGTTTTCTGTAAAAAATAATTTCTACATAGTAAAGTGTAGAACTAGAAGTATTTGAGCAACCCACACGATCGTTAATGACCAGTACACCTTGCAAAATACCGGAGCGTGACTCGATTGGTAAGGAAAAGTTGTGGTCGAACAGGATTACGGTTGAAATTTCGGACAGCTGCATCGGTAGACTTTCGAAATCCGGGCGAAGAATTCAGCGAAACGACAACGGGGGCGTGGGGAGGTACAGAGGGAAGGAGGTGGATTACGTTTACGCGGTCGGACTCTTTTATTACGTCGGTTGCCGCGATTCGCGTACCTTTTCATCGATCCAGCCACTGTTCGAGTGTTTGCCGTACCCTCCAGTTGGCTGCCATTCGTTTTACTATTTGGATATTGCTGTCGTTATTCGGGATAGAGAGGGTCCATCCGCGTCGGACCACCTTCGGATCGCGGATATGGCGAAAAACCGCGTAAAAGCTGCGGAAAAGAGTATCCGGCGTGGAAGGAAGAAACCGAGGAACGGAGAAAGAAAACGACGGCGACGGTGGCGCAGCAACTTCGTTTTTAAGTAATTGCCGACCCTTTCGAGAGCTTTCATCGAGACGAAGCAAAAGCTCGTACGCGAGCGCGCAGCGAACCTGAGCTTTTCGCCAAGCATTCTGAAGTCTCGATTAAGCGATTAAACGAACCACCCCCGGGGGCTGCCGTATTTAATTTACCGCCATTCTCCGCCTATTGCTCTGGAATTTCTTCTATTATTCTCCCGCTCCGATCACGCCACCTGTCCTTTACCTTTCAATTCTTTATCTTCCCGTTTCGCCTCTTTATTGTTCGCCGCGTCGTCAACCTTCGACGGAAACGGAGCGCCGGCAAACGACGAATCGATTATGCGCCGTTTTTCGGCAAGATGGCGGGATCGAAAATGCACATCGGATAGACGTCACGTACAAGTCCTGATATCGAGCTATTCCGATCGGACGTATTACAAGTAAATCACCGTAATGATCACCGATAAATCGTGTAACGATGTGTCTATCGACATATTCGATATTTAAATGCATAATTATTGAATTTACCTCAAACATAGGGTAATTACTTCTGTTAAGTCTGGTGAGAAAACGACTTTTATTCGATGTAAAATTAACAATTCGTTAACGTCAACCGCACGGAAATGAGGTTTTAGATTCATGTCGGATGCAAGTGGTCAAAAGATGAAATATTGTATTTTTCAATGGTATTAATAACGTGCTTATTTTATAAGTATTGAGCTGTTGATTTTTGTAAAACATTAAATAATCTTTAGTATGATTCAGTATTTCATTATTTTTGTAGACAACTAAAACATGTTTAAGTGTAATGATATATTTTTTCATATACTGTAATAATTATTTTAAATGATTATTATGCACGAAATAAGGCTCTTCATCCGATCGTCTGTACCGCCATCTTTGTAACAGTCTGCACATTAAACCAAAAACAAGGTATACAAGAATTATATCATATGTATTTACAAGGAACTATGTCTTATTATATGTGCAAAATAAACAAGTATAATAAATATACATAAAGTAACAAAAATGAAGTGATTTTGTAAAAATAAACATGGCTGCCTGCATCGCCATCTTTGTAGCACCCTATATAATAAATCAAAAACGAGATATACAAAAGTTATAGAGCATAATATCTGTAGGAAATTGCATTTTGTATGTTTACAAGACAAACAAGTTTAATAAAGGTCCAAAAATTGAGAGAAATTAATTGATTTTATAAAAATAAACATGGCTGCCGATGTACTACTCTGTATAACAAATCAATAACAAGCTATACAAAAATTATAAAGTGCAATATTTGCAGAGAATTGTACCTTATATATTTGTAAGACAAACAAGTACAATAAAAGTACAAAAATTGACAGAAATCAATTGATTCTACAAAAATAAACATGGCTGCCTGCATCTCTATCGATGTACGACCCTATATAATAAATCAAAAACAAGCTATATCAAAATTATAGAGTGTAATATTTACAGAGAATTGTACCTTATATATTTACAAGATCAAGTATACTAAAAGTACAAAAATTGACAGAAAATTGAATTTACAAAAATAGTGTCATGCAATTACTGCTGAAACTGTCATCTCAAAATAGGATCTACATCCATGAACTGTCTTCAAGTGCAAAGTGGATGATCACATGCATAAATGTAACATATGATAGTGATCCTCTAATATCCTTCTTGCGGTTTGTCTAGTCGATCGAAATTCTGTAAAGACGAGCGACTAACAAAGGAACAGACGTCGCGGCGGTGGAGCGACGTTTATCGAGGATCGTGGAACAGATTCTCGATGATGGTGATATTTGACAGCTCGTTAGGTCCTTTCGTGGGTCATAGAAATCTGGTGGTCATAGTCGTCTATCTAAGCTGTCGGGCCCGCAGTACGATGCCACCAATTTTCGCGTACAATTTTCCGCGCCGAATCTGTCTCTCTGAGCCGAATTTACTCCGCTGCCAGTATCATCCCTTCGTTCCCGCCCCGTGTTTCGTGTCCCGTGCTCGTATACATTCTGGCCGCTCGCCAAAATTAATTCCTCCGCTCCTGAGACGACCTCGAACCATCTCGACAGAGATGGTTCTCTGTTCTTTATTTCTTGCCTTTTTTCCCTTCCCTCGCTTTCTCCTTGTCGCGCTAGGACCATGTTCGAAAACGTTTCGACGCTGTGCGACGTGGCAGAAATCACTTTCGCTCGAGAAGCAACGATTCTCGAGAGAGAATCCAGGATACGCGTTTTCGTCGGCCAAAGCCTTGGAGAACGCCGATCGATATCTAATGTCTATTCCCATCTGTAACTTTTCAACGGAAATGCTACGGTCCGGCTCTGATTTTAACTGCTTCGTTTATTTTGACGTTTCGATGGGTATTTTTACGATTGCATACGTCGATATGATGGTTGAAATATTCTTTAATGCATCCTTACATTTCAATCTTCCTGTACTAATAGATTGATAAATTCTTGAGCTCCATATCCGTTCATCTCTATATTTTTATTATACACATATGTACACATGTAGTATATAGTATATGTATGTATACATATATTATACTATAGGTAGCTGTGTTACCGCAATTGAAGAGCTATATGTTACTGAACCTCTAAATATAATATTTATATCTGCATCTCTAGATAGCTGCATACCTGCATTCCTAGATCAGCACATCTCTATATCTGAACACAGTTTCCTATATCCATACATCACTTTTATTCACAGACTTTCAAACTTGTAGAATTGCTATTAGATCTAAAAGTCCCTGTTATCCCTAAATCCCAGTTACACCTACGTCCCTTCTAATTCCTCACTTGCTTTGATCCCTACATCTGCATACGAAATGGCAATAGGCGCTTATACTCCTGGCTAAATCACAAACTGAATACGAAAGTAGGTCTGAAACAAAAAGTGCACTGATGAGGATCAGAACTAGTCATGCAGTTAGCGTGTCAAGTGAAGCCATTATAATTGTTAAAAATTTACAAACACGTAATTAGGTCATCTCCATATACGGATTTATGTGGAACGTCTGAAGTAGTCTCCTAATCGATCTTCCTGAAATATGTAGTTCGTTAAAATTGAAAGCGAATTAGATTGAATTTGGCCAAAGTTGATTAACCTCGAGTTAAGGAGTATACAAATAAATATCAAGAATGTAATTTAAAGAAAATTGTGCAATTTAAAGAAAGAGCACAGTGGAAAAATGGAGGCCTAAGAACGATGTTACATTGTCAGCATTTTAAGATTTCACATAATGTCAGCACAATATTGTCAATATCTCAGTATTGCCAATAAGTATTCAGAAATATTCACTATATACATATGGATCGTATGTATATTGCATACGATCGTTCACAATAGTCCTTTCATTGTCAGAGTCCAAGGACGAGGAAGACGAGATCGAAAAGTTCAATGGAAAATTTACACGTCCACATTTACATAAATTCATATGCAAACTAACTCTGCTATATTTATCATTAGACTTGATGACGCAGAAATGTACAAAATGTCTGCTCACTATGTCATCTTGGAAAATAAATTCGCTCGTGCATCTTACAAAATCTTTATTCTATCATTTTACAAAAATTGAAGTTGATGACGATGCTTTTTATCTTTTTAGTAAAAGTAGAAGGTTAACAATTATGTATGATCGTTCCTCATACAATAAATTCACTTGTGCATCTTAAAAAATCTTTATTCTATCGTTGTACAAAAATAAAATCAATGACAATGCTTTTT
Organism: Megachile leachella; assembly: GCA_963576845.1. Lineage (NCBI taxonomy): Eukaryota > Metazoa > Arthropoda > Insecta > Hymenoptera > Megachilidae > Megachile > Megachile leachella. The sequence goes on from OY756255.1 coordinate 13,134,003, forward strand.
ATCTTTGGAGTAAAAGTAGAAGATTAACAATGGTGTTTGTTGCATCCCTCATACAATAGTCTTAGTGTTCGACGTCTTTGAAAAATTAAATCGTGTTTCGTTACAAATATTTATTCTACTATTATACAAAAATAAAATCAATGACAATGGTTTCTTTATCTTTGGTGTAAAAGGAGAAGGTTGACAATTATACATATGTGATGTGCCCCTTATACAATTACTTTAATATTCAACGTCTTTGAAGAACCAAATCATGCATCTCAAAAAATCTTCACTCCCTCATTTCATAAAAAAAGAAGTCAACTGCAGTGTCTTTCAAAATAAAAGAAAGAAGTCCCACATCCACAGATAACTTCCTTAAAGAATCAAATCTTGTCTTCAAAAATTATTTCATCAAGTTACAAATATCGAATCATGCATCTCAAAAAATCTTCCATCATTTTATAAAAATTGAAGTCAACTGCAGTGTTTTTCAAAGTGAAAGGCCCTCATCGACTAATAACTCCCTTAAAAAATCTATCCATGTAACAAATAAAGTTTCAAGATTTGCAGAGTACAAAGGACAAAGAAACGGAGAAAGGTGGAGGAGGCTGGACAGTGATTTCGTCCATCTCGATAGACGGCGGAGAAAACGGCAGGTGTTCGTGTGCGGAGCAGCTGCAATCACGACCACCATCTGCCGCGGTAATGCACGCCTCTTCCAGGTCTTCCAGTCTTGAAGAAGCGACGACTCGTCGCCCGGAGCATCCATCCTCAATTAGACGCCACCTGAAACACGTGCCCCTCTCGAATCCACGGTTTTCGATGGCTTCTTTCTTCCTTTCCTCGATGCCCACTTTACCGGTTCCATCCTCGCGTTCCACGGCTTCCATCCTTTCTGGCACGTCATTATCCTTCGCTTCCTGGCGATGTCATCGATCACCGATCGACGTTTTTCGCGGCGACAGTTGGTAGGCACGTTTTTGTAAAGACACGTGCCGTCTTTGGAAAACGCGAATCCGAACAAGGCGTCCTATCACGTTACTTTTGCTCTACGGAATCCTCAGAAATAAATTTTATAACGTGAAATTCGTGAAATCACGAACTCGTACAAACGTGTAAATTGGAATGAACACAAAGTTTGATAATCTTTTGGGAACAGTTTCCTACGTTGCCGAGGAACCTCAACGTCCGGACACGTGGCGACATCTGTCACAAGCAGACAGTACGCCACTACCCGCCATTTTGTCTTCCACCGTACGATAACGGTATCAAGAAGAAATGTCGCCATATCGCCCGCAGACGTTTGTTTAATCGTATTAATTATCTGTCCACGAATAAAGCGACTTATCGTTCCCGCTAGTTTTAAGCGGAAGTCGGGGTCGCAGGAATCACCCCGGCCCGTTCCATATTTTGTTTCAGAACGTATTTCATCACCTTCCCGCTGGCTGTTTTTGGATATTCACCCACGAACTCCACGTAACGGGGAATTTTGAAGGGCGCGATACGTCCTTTGCAGTAGTCCTTCAATTGTTCCCTGGTGAGACTCGCGCCTTCTTTTAGACGCACGCAGGCGCATATCTCTTCGCCGTAGACTTTGTCGTAGGCGCTTATAACTTGCGCCTCGACCACCAGCGGGTGCGTCATCAATAAGTCCTCGACCTCCTGCAACACGATTTACAGGATGACAAATCATTGGAGATATAGAGAGCTGAGGAGTATAGAGATTTGTGGATGTAGAGGGCTGGAGATGTAGAGAACTGAGTATAGGATGGAGTGCTGGAATTTAGAGGTGTGGAGATTGGAAGATAGGGATATGTTTTGAAAGAGTGGACAGGGATATAGAATCTGGGATTAGGGGAGCTGAAATTATAGGGTTTGGGGGTGTAGAGATGTGGAGATTTACAAATTTGGGATTGTGGAGACTTGGTGAGCTGCGAGTTTGAGATGTGGAAATTTAGGAATAGTAGAGTGGAATTTGGGAATGTAGATCTGAGTATCTAGAAATTTAGGAATATACAAGTCTGAATACCTAGAAATCTAAGAAACCTTGAAACTGGAGATGTGGAAACTAGAAACTGGATACCTAGAAATTTACAAGTTACCTTCCTGAAAATTACCTATCTAGAAGTCACCTATCTAGAAATATAGCATCTAGAAATCGAATCCACAAATTTAGCAATCTAGTTATCCACAAATCCACAAATCTAGCAACCTAGTCATCCACAAATCCACAAATCTAGCAACCTAGTCATCCACAAATCAACCTACACATCAAATAACACAAAAATCCAGAAACCTAGAAATATATCATAAATCCATTCTTATACCTTTGGGAAGATGTTCTCTCCACCTCTTATCAGCATATCCTTCAATCTCCCGATAATCTGTCCATATCCGTCCGATCTGAGTATGAACTGATCTCCTGTCTTCAGCCAACCATCTTCGGTCAATGTTTTTCGAGTGTTCTTCTCGTCTCCCCAGTATTCGTTCATGTTGCAGTAACCGCGGATCCAGAGCTCTCCTGGAGAACCCATCGGCACTGGTGTACCATTCTCATCTACAACCTTTTTGACAAGTATACATGAAAATATTATTTAATAATTATGAGTGTGTGGTTATTGACGTGACTGGAATTGTTTTATAAGATGGACCAGGTGAAGTGTAGAGTAAATGATGGGGGTCGAAAGAAGAAAGTTGTAGAAGATAGAGTAGTGAATTTTTTAGGGGAAATAACGATATGAGGAGGGTATGTTGAGAAATTAGGGAAATTTGTTGAACTGTTCACATTTTATAAATTCTGTAAATTAAGTAGATTTATGAAATTTTACAAATGTATGTGAGTAGAGTATTTTTTAAGGGAAATAACGATATGAGGTGGGTATGTTGGAAAATTAGGAAAATTTGCTGAATTGTTCAGATTTTGTTAATTCTGTAGATTAAGTAGATTTATAAAATTTTGCAAATATACACATTTTCGGGTTCCTAATTTTTTAAGTTTAAAAATTTTAACATCTCAAAATTCTTACATTCTCAAATATCTCCAAAAATCCTCAAACTCCTACTTTTTTAAATATCTCAAAAAATCCCTAATTTCCTATATTTTCAAATATCTCCAACAATCCCTAAATTCCTACAGTCTCAAACATCTCCAAAAATCCTCAAACTATTACATTCTCAAATATCTCCCAAAATCCTCAAATTCCTATATTCTTAAATATCTCCAACAATCTGTAAATTCGTACAGTTCCAAATATTTCCAAAAATCCTCAAACTGTTACATACTCAAAAATCTCCAAAAGTCCCCAATTTCCCAACATTTTAAAATATTTTTTCTCCACCTGGCCCAAGTCACGCCAACACTATAATTCAGTTATTTACCAGCGCTTCCACATGATTCGCCAGGTGACCGACCGTGTTCTCCGTCAAATGGTGATCCTCGTTCGGCAAAGATTGAAAGATCACCGCCGCCGTCTCCGTTAAACCGTATATCGTCTGTCAAGCATCACGCGATTGGTCGTTTTAGGACGAAGCTAGGAAAGCTCGGGACCCGATTTCGCGAAAGAGAACGTTATTGATCGCGGCCAAGAAGCGATATTTCTCCTCGCGGAATCGTATTTATGCATACGAACCGAGGAGCTTGCCGTAAGAGATATGTGCATAGATAACGTGGTGGAACGCGACGCGTTATGTCGGGACGAATTAAGTACGAGCACGTCGTGTCGACGACCCTCGATTTCAGACTACGAAAACCGCGTAAACTTGAAAAATTACCGCTAACTCGAATACCGTATTATGTTCTGCTAATCGTAAAAGTCGAGATCGTGGCGCCGCCAACGCGATCACCTTGACACGACGTAGCTGCGTTGCATTTGCATCGGGATTGGTAATTAAGAGACGAGAAGAAATCGATCGACGGGTCGTTAAGATTTCTATCTACACTTTCGAACTGCATTCTTGTTATTATTTATTCTGAGAGTTTCAAATTACTTGGAGTCTCGCTATATGGCCATTTTACGTAGTACTACGATTTAATGATTTAACATAAACATTTTTCAACTCTTACCACATTACACATATGGTACATGTGAATTTTTATAAAAAAATTTTGTTAACTTTTTAATTATTAAGTTTTTTCGTTGCTGCCTGCAAACACGTCTGAGTGAAAAAATGTATTAAATATTGTGTTTAAAAAACGTAATTATTAGACCACAAGTTGAGAAATGTAGGTTTTGCTATACAGCGCCATATAGCGAGACTAGTCTGCAAGAACTTCATTTAATTCGAATTTCCATGCCTGAGATATCGATTTTCAAAAACGAATATGCAACGTAACAATCTTCTGCGCAGTAAGTGATAAGTAATCGCCAGTTGTAAGAACTGTAATTCAAACTATCGATTTACCTTTACTATGCAAATTCGTAGTTAAGAATCGATATTTATACAGCGCGATTATAACTTCAAACCGTGCAGAACTTTTTCGAGGTATTCGAACATAATGCTACGTTCTGCCGTTTGATATATGGCAGAGTCTTCAAGGTGTAAGTCACGAGCTGGAAAGTTGTGCTCGAATTCGAATAAAGTCCGAAACGATCCGAATCTCGAACGGAATCTCAAACTCGAAAGGAGTTTCACGCGATCATCGTTACCTTTATATTGTCGAAATGAAAGCACTCCCTTATTTTCCTGAAGAGTTCCGGAGACGCGGGTGAGCCTCCGGTGACGCCACAAAACAGAGTTATCGGCGGTGGTTGTAGCCGTTGATGAACGTCCAGAATATTGATCTATCGTAAACGTCAACGATTCTTTATTTGCGGGAACGAATGAGAATTTTATTCTGCTCTCGTACGACGTCCTCAAATCGCCGTTTTTTTTCCTTACCCACATTGTCGGCGTACCGTAAACGACGTTGCATTTCTCTCCGACGATCGCATCTAACGATTTCACGGGATTGAACGATGGCGCTGGCAGTACGAGAGTGATGCCGGCGTTCAACGAGGACAGCACACCTTTAATTATGCCGAACGCGTGGAAGAACGGTACACTTAAACAAGCTTTGTGTCCCACCTCGAACTGCGATCGTTTCGCTGCCTGGAACATCAGATAGCTTTGTGAGTAAGTGGTTGTTTGCTGGAGAGAGTATTTCGATGATGGGATTAATGGATAGTGGGACATTTGGTGGTTTTGGTGTTAGGGATGGTCATTTGGGATTTGGGGATTTGGGAATGTAGGGATATGACGATGTAGATAATGGACTTGAATATGGAGATGTAGGTGTATGATGTAGAGGTATAGGTATGTGGAATTTGAGGATGTAAGGATATGTGAATGTGAAGGTATGTGGATGTGAGGATATGTGGATGTGAGGATATGTGGATGTGAGGATATGTGGATGTAGGGATATGTGGATGTAGGGATATGTGGATGTGAGGATATATGGATATGAGGATATATGGATGTGAGGATATGTGGATGTAGGAATATGTGGATGTAGAAATATGTGGATGTAGAGATGTGTGGATGTAGGAATATGTGGATGTAGGAATATGTGGATGTAGAGATATGTGGATGTAGGGATATTTGGATGTAGGAATATGTGGATGTGAGAATATGTGGATATGAGGATATGTGGATGTAGGAATATGTGGATGTAGGAATATGTGGATGTAGGAATATGTGGATGTAGGAATATGTGGATGTAGGAATATGTGGATGTAAAGATATGTGGATGTGAGGATATATGGATGTAGAAATATGTGGATGTAGGAATATGTGGATGTAGGAATATGTGGATGTAGGAATATGTGGATGTAGGAATATGTGGATGTAGGAATATGTGGATGTAGAGATATGTGGATGTGAGGATATATGGATGTAGGAATATGTGGATGTAGAGATATGTGGATGTAGGAATATGTAGATGTCAGCATATATGGATGTGAGAATATGTGGATGTAGAGATATATAGATGTAGAAATATGTGAATATAGGAATATGTGGATGTAGAGATATGTGAATGTATATGGAGTTCGCCACATATACGTTCAGGAATACCACTCAAGAGAGATGCAACTATTATACTGATCTGAAGATTCAGTAATCTAGGGATGAAACATCTGCCCATCTAATGCTACCTAATGATACCGTAATCAGAACATATGCAATCTAACATACTAATACTAATCTCGCTATCAATATAAACACATAGTAAAGTCCAAATTACGTAAGAATCCAGTCTAAACCTACTAATTAAAACCTTAATTACTCTACTAATCACAAAACATAAAAATAAAAAAATGTACCCATATTATGAAATGTATACACATATATGTATATGGGATTTCACTATCTACAAAATTATACCGAAATTCTATAATTACCCACAAACAAAGATATCATTATTTACGTCCGATATAAAGATCTAGAAATAGTTTCAAGTACTATAGCTATCTGCAGTTCGAAAGATCCAATATAAAAACGGATGATTGAGTTTTAATATTTTTATGGGCTTTGAACATGAAACAGTTTGATAGATCGATTCGATCGTGATAAAAGACATATGGATTTGATTGGTACGATAAGATCTTACCTGTCTGGCGTTATTCACGAGAGCCCAGTGCGATAGCAACGCAGCCTTCGGTTTGCCGGTGGTGCCCGACGTGAATTGTATATTGGTACCCTCACGACAGGATATCTCGTTCTGCCGCCCTGCGACCCTTTCCACCTCGATTCTCGATGCGAGGTTCTCTACGTCTTTGAAACGATGGGTTCCTCTGAAAATCCAAATTTTCACGTTTGGGATTTTTTTATTTAATACCTTAGCAATTTTCTGGACCGAAAATATAAAAATAAAGGGAAATGTAAAAAGAGTTGAACATTTGAAAGGTTGGAGATTTGAAAATTTGGAAGATGGAGAATGTGAAGATTTAAAGGTTTGAGAATATGAAAGTTTGAGAAACCCAAAATTTGCAAAAAAGTAAATTAATGAACTCAAAAGTTTACCAAATTAAAAATATGAAAATATAGAGAGTGAAGTCACAAATGTAAAAGCTATAATGCATAACCTTGCGTATCGAAATATAATCAAATCCAATATTCGTACCACGAACCTTTTGTTATTCGAACTATTGCATATCGTTTCGCATTATATAGTATTCGTATAAACTATGCAATCAAATAATCCAATTTCATGTTCGAATCCACTTACCGGAACATGAGCCCCCATTATTCGAACAAGAAATCATTAGTACAGGACATAATCAGTGAAAATCCCCTATTATACGAATGTCCCAGTTATCCGCATCGTTCTCGCTATAAATGAAGCTTTACCGTAAGCGTATCTCGATTTCGATCGCATTTACACATTTTATCTCCGTACCTATTATTGGTATCATGTAATACGTATCTATTCCATCTGGTAACAGAACACTTTCGTGTATCAATGTATACGTCAGCCGCGAAATCAAGTCGCATGTGAGGAGCGGCGGCTGACCATTAACCTAATTGCGAATCGGGGATTCCTTCAGCTGGCAGAAGATTATTAATCAAATCGGCTCGATGATCGAGCAAAAGTTTGAAAGTTACGAGACCTGGGTTGAAAATAAATTGACCGGACGCGAATGGGCGCGTTAAACGATCAACTGACCCGCTAGTCTTCGGATAACCCCTCCTTAACCTTCGACTTATAGATCTGACGCAGCGCTTTTGGAACTGTAATCTCTCCTAATGAAACGTTAAAATCGATGAGTAATATTTTTGATTTGTAGTTTTATGCAATTGAGACCTGGAGGTGGTTTTGAGATTTGGGAGGTTGTGGGTTTTAGATATGGGGATGGGGGATTTGGAGATGTGTGGATTTGGGGGTAGAGAAATTTGGAGGACGTAGAAATTTGGAGACGTGGAGGTATGGGGACGTAGGAATTTGCGGACGTTGAAATTTGGGGACGTTGGAATTTAGGGACGTGGTAATTTGGGAACGTAGGAATTTAGGGACGTTGGAATTTAGGGACGTGGTAATTTGGGGACGTAGGGATTTGGGGACGTTGGAATTTGGAGACGTAGAGATATGAGGACGTAGAAATTTGGAAACGTTGGAATTTAGGGACGTGGTAATTTGGGGACGTAGGGATTTGGAGACGTTGGAATTTGAGGACGTGGTAATTTGGAGACGTTGGAATTTGGAAACGTGGTAATTTGGGGACGTAGGAATTTGAGAACGTTGGAATTTGGGAACGTGATGATTTTGGGGACGTGGTAACTTGGGAACGTGGTGATTTGGGAACGTAGAGATTTGAGGACGTGGTGATTTGGAGGCGTAGGGATTTGGGAACGTAGAGATATGGGGACGTTGAAATTTGGAAACGTAGTGATTTGGAGACGTAGAGACATATCGCTATAGGTATTTGGGGGCGTAGAAATATAGCAATGTAGAGTAATGCACTTAAGAATGTGGAGATGTGGTATATATATGTGGTTTACATATGTAGAGATATAGATATGTAAAGATAAGGATATGAGGACATAAGTATACATATGTATGTGGATGTAGCAATTTAAGGACGTAGGAGCATAACGATTAGGGGTATCTTAATGAACTTCAGAATACAGGGATGTATATAGCAAATTATATAAAGGATACAAGGTATATAAACGATATATGAAAATGTCAGTACATATGGATGTAAGCATACGTGATGTAAAAATATGTGTCTGTAGAGACATAAAGATCGCCAAATATGCAAGTTCAGAAATCCATAAAATTCATAAAACTTGAGAACGTAAATAAACAAGTGTATGTGAACATACACAATGTGGAATTTGGCAATGTATCATCTTGATACAAGAATACAGTTATCACGTATGTTTACCACACATCAAGCAAAAAACTACAAAACAAAATGAGACTCCTACACAGATGACATAACCAAAAGTATTTCTCTAGTCTCCAACGTCCAATATCATTTATCTTATTTTATTCTAGTCATTTATTCTACTTATCCTATTCTAGTCTCACTTATCCTCCTCTTTGTTTCAACATCCATTGAATAGTCTCTTCACCGAGAATATGTAAATCGATATCTGCAATATTACGAAATTCAGTCGTAACTATTTGTCACATCGCTTTGAGATCCCCATAAAAGAGATTAACTGCTCAGAATGTTGAAAGAGAGAGAGACGGACATTTTCATCTCGAGCTCGTAAACGTTAGGTCGTTTCGCCTGAAGACCTAGAATATAACTTTCATAACTGACGCAGGGTTTCTGGAATATCGATGTATTGTCTTTGTAAAGTCACTATTGAATTTTGTTGATCCGAGCTTTTTGGTGAACGTTTTTGACAGCTTTCAAATGGGATGTATATAGAGGTTGGTTGAAAGGAAATCAATAAAAGAAGCATCTGTTACTTTTTGCGGTGGAAAATTTTCAAGTTTGGAACTTTAGGGGAGATTTTTCAAGTTTGGGAATTTAGGACTTTGTGGGTTACTTCTTTTGTTAGGGAGCTTGATATTTTAGGGATTAGAGAATTTGGGAGCTTCGAGGTTGGGGGCTTTGTGTAATTTAGGGATTAGAGAATTTGGGAGTTTCGAAGTTAGGAGCTTTGATATTTCAAGGATTAGAGAATTTGGGACTTCAGAGGTTAGAAATTTTGGTACTTTAGAGATTAGAAAATTTGAAACTTTAGAGATTAGGGACTTTGGTATTTCAAGTTTTAGAGAATTTGGAACTTTAGAGGTTAGAGACTATGGTATTTCAAGGATTGCAGAATTTGGGACTTTAAAGGTTAGGAGCTTTGATATTTCAGAGATTAGAGAATTTGGGACTTTAAAGGTTAGAGACTTTGATATTTCAGGAATTAGAAAATTTGGGACTTTAGAGGTTAGAGACTTTGGTACTTTAGGAATTAGATAATTTAGGACTTTGAAGGTTAGGTATTTTAGAGTTCAGAAGGTTAAGAACTTTGAAACATGGTAATTTTTAAACTTTCAAACTCTAAAAGTTAACCTAACCTAACAATTTTATGATTTTAAAGATCAGGAACCATTGGACATCAAAAGCATACTGTTTGAGTTTGAAAAATTGGAACTTTGAAATCATTTAAATTTTTTAAACTTACAAACTTAGAAATTCAAGAACTTTTAGCAATTCAAGAAACTTAACAACCTCAAAACCTTCAAACTTCAAAGCTTTTCTGCAAGTTTGAGACTTAACTCTTTGTGACTCTCAAATTCAACTTTAATACTTCCAGACATTGAGACTTATCTACTATCTATTACACTATACAAATATTTTTATAAACTAAATTATCAAATTTAAAAATCTCTGAACATTCAAGTTTCTAATGTTAGGTTAGGTAAGTTAGGTAGGTTAGACAAGTTAGGCGTGTTAGGTATGTTAAGTTAGGTAAGCTAAGTGGGTTAGGTAGGTTAGGTAGGTTAGATGGGTTAGGTAAGTTAGGTGGGTTAGGTATGCTAGTATTTCTAATTCTAAAGACAAGAAAGTTTACTATCTTCTCAAAAGCTGTCGTTCAGATACGACCAAAAACTTAAGCTCGTAAAACTTCAAAAAAAAGCCCACAAGTGTTCCCTTTACCTCAACGACCCCAGTTTATATCTGAGATCAGCATTGACCCAGCCCTTGCCTAACCTAAGAAACCTATAATCTCGTAATCGCTGTCCAATCATATAAATATAACGAAAGCGTGTCACATTGCATGCATATCGTTTACACGACTGCGACAAGAAACGCGCCTGAGCCAACAATTAAGGCAACAAAGTCGAATGCAGTTTGTGCGTCGTCGATCGTTGGCGCGTTCATGCTCGCACGCGATATTCATGAATCAGCGAACCGCGAGCGAGCGCGGGAATACATTAAAACTACGCCCGGTTTCGACCTCGCCCTCTTCAACTTATCACGACAAAACGGCCGGCCACGACGAATTTACTTGGAGGAGGGCTCCTGGCCGCGTTTCCTAAGGACGAAGGATTTACGTTGCTACGTCGCCGACCTGTCCCCTTATCGACCCGTACTTGCCGGATGCCGCCAAGAATTATCGCGCGATGTCCATTCTCCCGCTTAAATTAGACGAAATTCCAAGGAAACCGGGATATATCATTCCGAAGAGATACGAACGTGCAAAGCGAATGTGTAACGGGGAAGTCGCTCGAGTGCACTTGTTGCGAGATACCGTGGATAACGCGTGGAAAATTTTACGGCTTATCTAGACAGGAAGGATTTTCAATTTTGAAAAATTGCTGCTTTGTGCGGAAGTTTGATTAGATAGCAAGGTTGATAAGGTGAAAGGAGTATAAGTGCTTTTGAGTTTGAAGCTGAACTTTGTTATGTGGGAATTCGAATATTTTTGAGTGGATGAATTTTTGCAATTTTGAGGTTTTGAGAGTTTTGGATTGTTGAATTCATTTTTTAAGATAATTGTTGAGATTACAAGAGAATTATTTGTGAATTTTGAGGTCATTGAATTTTTACTTTTCTAAGTTTCAAATAGTCAAGTTTAAGCTAACCTAACTTAACTAAATCTCAAATTGTCTAATTATCAATTCACAAATTTCTGAATAAGCAAGTTCTCCAATTTCTTAATTCCAAATTTCCAAATAGACAAGTTGTAGAATTCCTAAGTTCAACTTTCACAAATACCCAAATTCCCCAATTCCCCGAATTCCAAATCCTCCAAATTCCAAATTTTTCAAATTTCCAAATTTCCAAATTCTCAATTTTCCAAATTCCCCAAATTCCAAATTCTCCAAATTCCAAATTCTCCAAATTCCAAATTCTCCAAATTCCATATTCTCCAAATTCCAAATTTTGCAAATTTCCAATTTCCCAAATTCTCAATTCTCCAAATTCCAAATTTCCCAAATTCCAAATCCCCCAAATTCTAAATTTCCCAAATTCCAAACCCCCTAAATTCCAAATTCCCCAAATTCTAAATTCTCCAAATTCCAAATCCCCAAAATTCTCAATTTTCCAAATTCCAAATTCCCCAAATTCCAAATTCTTCAAATTCCAAATCCCCCAAATTTCAAATCTCCCAAATTCCAAATCGTCCAAATTTCAAATCCCCCAAATTCCAAATTCCCCGAATTCCAAATCGTCCAAATTTCAAATCTCCCAAATTCTCAATCCTTCAAGTTCCCAATTCCCTAAATCCTCAAATCCTCAAATCGTCAATTCCTCAAATTCTCAAATCTCCAAATCTTGCATCTCCCAAATTCCCAAATCCCCAAACCCCACACCTCCCAAATCCCTAAATCTCCAAATTCCCCAATTCCCATAACCCTAAATTCCCCACTCCCCACTCCCCAAATCCTTCCTCTTCCACCCTCCCAAACCCCATAATCCCCCATCACCCCCAAATCCTCTCCAAACACCCCATACGTGAGCGCAATTAACGTCGATCATTTTCCTTACATCACATGATCGTCTGAATGGATAATAATGTGCTCCAAAGTGGGACACGTTTGGCGAGCGTCCAACAGCATCTGTGGATAGTTCTGCATCTTGAAAGTGGCCGGCGATATAACAGCCTTGACGCCGACCTTTTGCAGACAGTACGTGATCTCGTTCATCTGGTATGTGGGATTAATGGCGACGACTACGAAGCCAGCTCTGGCAGCGCAAAACATACTCAACAACCATTCGACGTGATTGGGACCCCATATTCCTAGACGATCTCCGCGTTTCATTCCCAGCTTTGTCAACCCGGCTGCCAAACGATCAGCCCGTCGCAAACACTCGGAGAACGTGAGACGTACATTTTGATGAACGGACACCACGCATTCTTCATTCGGCCAACGTTCGGCTGCCCTTTCTAGTAATATTCCTATGGTGTCCTGTGTCAATGGGTCTTCACCACCTCGGGACATGTGGGCCACATTTTGTCGCTGGTCGTGACTGAAACGTTTATGCGAAACGCTCCTCTCGACCCGACAGCGATCTGTGCATTTCATAATCGTTTACGTAACCGTGTCACATAGAACATCGTCTACTATTCTCTCACTTACCGAATAGCAATCGCTCTGCGTTAGACACATCGACGCGGTTCACGTGATAGCCTACGATCGATGAGAGAGGATTTTTCGTGTACCAACGGAGCATATTTTTGGCTCGGAGACTTCGGATGAGGCACACAGTAAGGTCACTGCCGAGACACTGACCACTAAACACTTTTCACGTAGCGTTGAACTTCCCACATGTCACGCTCTAATCGTGGCTTGTCCTTCGGCGATAATCCATCTATCTGCGACTTTGTTTACTATCGCAGACGCATGCTAGAGACCGACTGTAACAACAAACAGCGGAGACGAACGACTCCTGACGCTATAACGCGAGCTCGACCTTAGATAGAGCGTAACTCTGCTTTTTTTATGGAAGCGTGCGTAATTTAATCAAGCCACTCGAGCACAGTCGAGCGCTGTAGCCTTCTAGAGGAAATGGCTCCTGGAAAACGCTGCTGTTGTTTAAACTCGGACATTTCGCGACTTGAGAATTTAAATATTTATAGACTTGATTTAGCATAACACAGATATGATTAAAATAACTTGTAGACCTGAGGATTTAGAATAATGATTTTGCAATTCTATAATACAAAGAAAACTTCGTGAATTACTGATAAAAAATTACTCCCGTAAAATTCGTAAAAAAACACTTTCGAAACGTGATTCTGAAAATTCAGGTCACGAACACCATCCCCTTATCTAAAATAAAGCGAGCGCTGCAGCCAAGTACTCATGTCACGCATGTCTAGACATATTCGGGTCGTCGAATGCGGCGGTCTGGCCGGCGATAATTGTGTCTCATTCACGAACAGTCATGTCAAAAGAAGCGGATTAAATTATATAGGGGACCGAAATTCCTTTATGAATTAATCGGAGAAAGAGGAATGTACAGTCGAGTAACAGAAGTAAAGAAAGTTAAATGAAAATAAATAGAGAACTTAGGTTGCGAGAGTGGATAAAGTCTAAAAGCAGCGGGCTCGAGATAGTCGGATGGCGTGTTCGGTAGCCCGTTCCGGAAGTCGCGTGTCGACGTCGACCATGCCACCACCGTACCACCACCTAACTCCCCACCCTCGTGGTAGGTTTCTCGGCTTCGCCACCACCGCCAGGGGTTTACCGCATTTTCTTAGCTACCAACGAAGGGAGGCCCTCGACGACCAAGCCGGTTACCCTAGCACGCGTCGTAACAGTCGGCTCGAACCGCGTCCGTTGTTGGTGTACCGTTACCACTTGGTTTCGCGCGCTACCCTGGCAGTGATTGGTCGATCCTGCGGGCAGCGAGAGGGTCGAGGGAGGGCAACCCTCCGAAGGCGAGCCTCCGTTACGTAGCGTCTTCAGAATCGCCAGGATAAACGTTACGTTAACACGCGCGTACAAAGGTTTCTACATCGACCTTTCTCCGATGAACGATCACCTTCCATTTCGCGAGAACGTTTCGTTGTTTGAACCTTCGTAATCGAAGTGTCCTGAAGAGGATGTGGGGGCTCAACCATGAGAGACCCACCTACGAGGTACCATGAGCAGCAACAGCAAGAAGACACCCAGCGGGAAGGATGACAAGAAGAATCCTTCGAGCAAAGAGGACAGTCCCGTAGCAAAGGATGAGGCAGGTGGCTCAGCCTCGACGGGGAGCACCGGGGGTGCTGGCAGCACGGATGGAGCGCAACCTGGAAGCAAACCTGGATCCGCTGGTGCCACCAGCAGGGAGGCCGCACAAAAATTACTTGGCCTCGCCGCGCGCGGAGAATGGGCACCGGTGGACCAGCTGCTCAAATCTCTGGAGAAGGCGGTGCAGAACGTCGGAGAGGATGGCGCGCTGGCTCCTCTTGCCGGCGTTATGGATCCGGTTAGTCCATGTCTATACCAGAGCGTATACACCAGATCTAGCTACTGTAATGTGGCTAAACTTGTGCTTTCAGCTGTTGGAAGCTTCATGATTCTTGGAGGTGGTAGAATTACGATGCTGTATGTTCTGGATTGGATCATGATTAGTGTTCAATTTGTCACTGTGAAAAGACCACTTTTGAACCACTAGTTCTTTCAATTGTTAGATCCAGTCACGTATTGTGTGTCAAGGTCTATCTGTGATCCACCTAAATCATTTAGCAGCGCCATTTCCCTAACTCATCTATCTAATCCGCGTCAAAGCGAGGTAATCTACGTATAATCCATCCAAATCATTCGCCTGTTCTACATCAGACATTGATCCACTTAAATCACCTAGCTAAATAATCCATCTAAATCACCTGCGTAAATGATGCACCTAAATCATGTACCAAATTCATCTCTACCAAAGCAATCTACTTATGATTCTAAATCACTCTACCTATCCTACTTTGCGAGAAACCGGAGAATCTACTTATCCTCGATTCTAAATGGTACATGTAGTTTTAAATGAACTCCTCCAGAATTCTACGTGATCCACTTAGATCAACCTTGACTCAAACGATTACTAGATACTGCAAGTGTATCTATCAAAAAGTCTTATCATTTGGATATATAGCAAGGGTTCTACATGATCCAGAACTACCTTGACTTAAACGATTATCAGATAATGCAAGTGTATCTATCAAAAAGTCCTATCATTTGAATATACAGCAGGCGAATTCTACATGATCCACTCAGATCTTTCAACTATTCAAGCGATGATTACCAGATATTGCAAATGGGGTATCTATCAAAGAGTCTTATCATTTGCACATACAGGAGTCGAATAGTGTATACGCTCTCGTGATTGAGTCTATTCAGAGGATGGTCCATAAACGTAATTTCTAGGCGACGGGCATGACGCCGTTGATGTACGCTGTGAAAGACAACCGGACCGGACTACTGGACCGTATGATTGAACTAGGAGCGGACGTCAGCGCCCGTAACAACGCAAGTATTCCTCGAAACGCTAATAGAGCGTTGATAGTGATCGAACACGAGCAAGATTCGTGGAATTTCCTTGTGATTCAGTAGCGTTTCACGGAACGCGATAAACCTTTGAATAGGGCCGTCCAAGTTGGCATTAGCTTCGAGAATAAGTTCGTGTCCACAGTTGCGTGGCGTCGACACGTAATATTCGAGCAGCTGCGTGGTTCGGCCACGGAACGTGTACAGTTAACGATCTCGCAATCTTGCGCTAAGTCGAACGGAGAAGGGTAGTAAGATCGCGTGAAGGAGGGCCAAGGCCAAGGGGTTTACCGAAGAGGTAAGCAAGTAGGCCGTTGAGTCAGTAGGGCGAAAAAGTAGCTCGATTCCAGCTGCTGATTAGAACACTTTGGCTGATTATATCACCGCGGTTCTTCGCGACCTCACGCGGATACGCCCACGCTTCGCAACGATCTTCTAAGAACGTTCAGATCAACTATTAAACTTCGATCAAGTAGGGAAAGAAACGGAAAGTTCAGGAAAGTGCTTTATGATTCAGATGACATGCAACTATGTCCACGTGCGACGCTACCCGCCATTTTAGTACATGAGACCGCCGCCATTTTGACTGACCACGCTTCTCGACGGTTGCTCGAATATTTCGTCGGACTGTAGATTATTTGGAGATTTAGAAAGACATTTACGAATTTTATGCTTTCAAATTTGGAAACTGAGATTTCTATTTTAGAAATTTGGGCTGTGAGGACTCGATGCTTTAGGAATTCGGAGTTGGAGGAATTTGATGATTTAGAAACTCGGAAACTGAGAAGTTCACAGTTATAGGAATTTGACATTTTAGGAATTTAATGATGTAGAAATTTATTAAATTAGAAACTCGGGGATGTAGTAATTCAGAAATTTACATATTCAACAATATAGCGATTCAAAACAATAAGAATTCGATGATTTAGAAATTCAGGAATTTGATAATTTAGGATCTTAATTACTTAAGCATTCCAAACTATAATTCAGTAATACTTAAACATCCCAAACTGTAATTCAGTCATTCTTAAACATCCCAAACTATAATTCAGTAATGCTTAAACATCCCAAACCTCCAGTAACTTAATCTATAAATCTGAAAATCCATAACCCCAGAAATCTCAGAGTCCTTCCATAAAGAACTCCGAATCACTTTGGGCCATATAGCGAGACTGTCGGGCGCACCTACGGAGTCTAACCCCGGCTAATCGCAAGGGTCGGGGTCGCCCCACCCAACGCGTGGGTTCGACATCATTTTCAAATCGTTCTACGATAAAACGTTCGTTTTATTCTGGGCGCGGCAAAACGCGATTTATAACCCGGTTTCCATACCAGCTCTACGAATCTTGCTCTCGCGATTTATTTTCGCCCAGCACTTACTTCGATCGAGCAGAAGAGTGTTTCGTATCGACGATTATATTTTTCACAGGATAATTACAATGCTCTCCACATCGCGGCCATGTATTCCAGGGAGGACGTCGTCAAGTTACTTTTGTCGAAACGTGGCGTCGATCCGTACGCGACCGGAGGGGTATAAATCTTTTACTTCCTTGATAACGTTTGCTTTTGAATGTAATGGCTATTGTCATATTTTCATGTAGTCCAGACAACAAACTGCCGTTCATTTGGTCGCGTCCAGGCAGACGGGTACCGCTACTTCTATTCTGCGAGCGCTCTTGGCGGCCGCCGGACGGGATATTCGACTGAAAGTTGATGGAGTAAGTATGAGAAGTATTATAACTTCGATTTTGAGAATTTGGGAAGATGACAACTTCAGGATTTAGGATTCGAAGTGATTTGTGGTTTGAACATTTAAGGATTTAGAGATTTGGAAATTTAAGGATTTGCAAGTTTAAACATTTGTCAATTTGGGATTTGAACATTCAAGGATTTGAGAATTTGCAGATTTTAGAGATTTGACAAGTCGAAAATTTCAGGACTTAAAATTTGACATTTAAGAACCGAAGAATTCGAGAAAGGGTGCCCCCATTTAACGACCCTCCTAGTTATGCCAATAACGAAAGAATGTTTCCCCGTGATACCGAAAAAGCAATCAGACACGAAACTTGTCTACAGTCCAATAGATCTTCAAATCGAATTAACGTTTTTTTGCACGACTTCCATCGCGCATTGCTCCCGATTCCCGTCCAGGTTCCTCGCGTGACAGGAACGATGCCCCAGGACTATCGCAGCCTGGTACGAAACAGCTGTCATAATTCTCTAGTTCTCCTTCTCTTTCCCGCTCGATTCCATATCTTTCTTTCTTCCATCATCTAATGTTCTCTCGTTCTCTGTCTCGCGAACAATCAGGATTATGCGACCGGAGAACCCGTCGATATTTACGTCTACATACGAATGTGGCTATTTATGGAAATCGTTGAATTTCTTTTTTATTTGAAAATCGATGCTGTCCAGGACACGGTATCGATTGAAAGTGCTTAAACATTGATTCATTGTCGCAGAAAGGAAAAATCCCTCTGCTGTTGGCTGTGGAAGCTGGGAACCAGTCTATGTGTCGGGAATTATTGGCTCAACAAGCACCAGATCAACTTCGGGCTACCACTCCTACGGGGGACTCGGCTCTTCACCTCGCTGCTAGACGCAGGGACATTGACATGGTGCGGATTCTCGTGGATTATGGGGCCACTGTGGACATGCAAAATGTAAGATACTCTCAACAAAATTACGTCGTTATAGATTTCAAGATGTTGAACAGTCGTAGGCTAACCTCTAATCATAATCATAAGTTCTCAATCATAAGTCCCACAAGTTCCTAACCATAAGTCCCATGTAACTGCAATTATATCTCCAGCTCTATCACTGACTCTTCTCTACACATATCGAAGCCTGCTCCAAAAGACATGCTAACATCCCCAACAATCTTCGACAGAAAAAATGCTATAAATAAAAATATTTGCAGGGCGACGGGCAAACAGCACTGCACATAGCGAGCGCAGAGGGCGACGAGACGCTGGTAAAATATTTTTACGGAGTGAGAGCGTCTGCGTCCATTACCGATCATCAGGATCGTACGCCCATGCATTTGGCGGCGGAGAACGGACACGCTTCCATAATCGAGTTGTTAGCCGACAAATTCAAGGCGAGCATATTCGAGAGGACGAAGGATGGGTCCACGTTGATGCACATAGCCTCGTTGAACGGCCACTCGGAATGCGCGACGATGCTGTTCAAGAAGGGTGTCTATTTGCATATGCCAAATAAACGAGGCGCTAGGTCGATCCACACGGCAGCCAAGTACGGCCACGTTGGCATCATAAGCACCCTGTTGCAGCGGGGAGAGAAGGTATTCAAATCGAGAATCGTGTTTGCCTCGACCCACATTTTTCTTCCGGTATAGGTGGACGCGACTACCAACGACAACTATACCGCATTGCATATCGCGGTGGAGAACGCGAAGCCTGCCGTGGTGGAGACTCTGTTGGGATACGGGGCGGAAGTGCACGTACGGGGTGGGAAGCTTCGAGAGACGCCTCTTCACATAGCCGCGAGAGTGCCCGACGGCGATAGATGCGCGTTGATGTTGCTTAAGTCTGGTGCGGGTCCGAATTTGACCACCGACGATGGACAGACACCCGTGCATGTGGCGGCGAGTCATGGTAACCTGGCCACGTTGAAGTTATTGCTCGAGGATGGAGGAGATCCCATGTACAAATCTAAGGTAGAATTTATTCGTTGTATTTTTGTCACGTACCGTTTCGTCCACATTCACGGTCTCTGCAGAACGGAGAGACGCCGCTGCACTTGGCCTGCAGAGGATGCAAGGCGGACGTGGTGCGGCACCTGATTGAATTCGTGAAGGAGAAGAAGGGCCCGGAAACGGCGACATCCTACGTCAACAGCTTGACAAACGAGGGAGCCAGCGCCCTGCATTACGCGGCCCAGATCGAACCGTCGGAAGTTGCGATACCCGGGGATGATCGAGCGGTTATTCGAGCTCTCCTGGAAGGTGGGGCCGACGTGTCGCTGCAGACGAAGCAGGCTCAGGAATCGGCGTTCCATCATTGCGCGCTGGCAGGAAACAACGAGGTGTTGTCGGAAATGATCAGCCGTATGTCCGCGACGGAAGTGCAAAAGGCGTTAAATCGTCAGAGCGCGGTTGGGTGGACACCGTTGTTGATCGCCGCGCATCGTGGTCACATGGAGCTGGTGACCACGCTGCTGGCGAACCACGCGAGAGTGGACGTGTTCGATCTGGAAGGGAGATCCGCCCTGCATTTGGCCGCTGAGCACGGTTATCTTCAAGTGTGCGACGCACTACTGGCCAACAAAGCGTTTATAAATTCGAAGTCCAGAGTCGGTAGAACGGCATTGCACCTGGCAGCGATGAACGGCTACTCGCATCTCGTCAAGTTTCTCGTGCAGGATCATGGCGCTGCGATAGACGTTCTTACGCTGAGAAAACAGACCCCCCTTCATTTGGCAGCCGGTGCTGGCCAACTGGAAGTGTGCAAGCTTCTACTCGAACTCGGGGCGAGCATAGACGCGACCGACGATCAAGGCCAGAAGCCGATACACGCGGCGGCGATGAACAATTACGCGGAGGTGGCTCAGTTGTTTCTGCAAAGGCATCCCAGTCTGGTGATGGCCTGCACCAAAGACGGCAACACGTGCGCTCACATAGCGGCCATGCAGGGCAGCGTTCGCGTGATCGAAGAGCTCATGAAATTCGACCGGCAAGGCGTCATCTCGGCGAGGAACAAGCTAACCGAGGCGACGCCTCTTCAGCTGGCGGCCGAAGGAGGACACGCGGAGGTGGTCAAAGCGTTGGTCAGGGCAGGTGCGTCCTGCGCCGATGAGAATCGGGCAGGATTCACCGCGGTGCATTTAGCCGCGCAACACGGCCACGGTCAGGTACTCGAAGTCATGAGATCGTCTCAATCTCTCCGTATATCCAGCAAGAAGCTCGGAGTCACGGCTCTGCACGTTGCGGCGTACTTCGGCCAAGCTGGTAAGCGTAAAACATTTTTGACCTCAGAAATCACTGACCGCAGAAGTTCTTTCGCCCTTCAGATACGGTTCGTGAATTACTGACCCACGTGCCTGGCACGGTAAAGTCCGATCCTCCGACCGGTGGCTCGCTGGTGGGAGAATTGGGCAGCGAGTCTGGAATGACTCCTTTGCATCTGGCCGCGTATTCCGGAAACGAGAACGTCGTGCGACTGCTGCTGAACTCGGCCGGTGTACAGGTAACCGGAAGCATGAAAAAGATGGATAGCTAATGAGATACTAGCGCGAGATCCTTGCCCCCAGGTGGAGGCGGCGACCACGGAAAACGGTTTCAATCCTCTTCACTTGGCCTGCTTCGGCGGCCACATCACGGTAGTCGGTCTCCTGTTGAGCAGATCAGCAGAATTGCTACACAGTTCGGATCGGTACGGTAAAACCGGTCTGCACATCGCCGCGACGCACGGCCATTACCAGATGGTCGAGGTTTTGCTCGGTCAAGGGGCAGAAATAAACGCGACGGATAAAAATGGTTGGACGCCGCTGCATTGCGCCGCTCGCGCCGGTTATCTCGATGTCGTTAAACTGCTCGTGGAGAGCGGGGCTTCGCCAAAGAGCGAGACCAATCTAGGCAGCGCTCCGATTTGGTTCGCCGCCTCGGAGGGTCATAACGACGTGCTTAAGTATCTCATGGAGAAAGAGCACGATACCTATGCGCTGATGGAGGATAAGAGGGTAAGCTAACCGCTCTGCTCATCGTTCTACTTCCTACTTTTTCATTTTTCTTTCGAAACTTGTACTTCCATCGTAATTGCCGCACGAAATTTCGAAACTTTTAACGCGAGCGAGTCGAACCAATAAATTTCGACGAGTGCCAACGTTTAGGTAGTTAACACGCGATGCACCGAGCCTTTCTCGTCCCCTCCTACTTTCGTACCTTTTCGCGATGTACATTCGGTGGCAACGGAGGTTTGTCCTCAATTTTTGGCAATCCACATTTTCGAATCCTCAATTCTGTGTGTATTGAATTTCTAGTATAGCCTCTTTCCCCTGCATTTTACGTGCTCGACAGATTCGGTCGAACTCCGTTCGTCTTTCAGTTCGTCTATAACATGATGGTCTGCAGCAAGAGCAACAACAACAAACCGATCGAGGAGTTTGTGCTAGTGTCGCCAGCCCCGGTCGACACTGCCGCGAAGCTGTCCAACATCTACATGAAGCTCTCAGAAAAGGAGAAAGAGAGAGCGAAGGATTTGATAGCCGCTGGCAAGCAGTGCGAAGCGATGGCCACCGAATTATTGGCTCTGGCTGCGGGAGCCGACTCGGCAGGGAGAATCCTCACGTCCATGGATCGCAGGAACGTGGAGTTTCTAGACGTCCTGATCGAGAACGAGCAGAAGGAGGTGATCGCGCACACGGTGGTACAGCGATACCTCCAGGAACTCTGGCAGGGCAGCTTAAACTGGAACGCCTTCAGGACGATCCTGCTGTTTATCGCGTTCCTCATCTGTCCACCTGTGTGGGTGGTGTTCGCCCTCCCTCTCGGTCACAAGTACAACAACGTGCCCATCATCAAGTTCATGTCGTATCTCACGTCCCACATTTATCTGATGGTCTTCCTATTGCTGGTCGGCATCATACCCATATACCCTGTGGTGAGAGCCAGCCTCCTGCCCTACTGGTACGAGTGGTGTCTTCTGGTAATGTTGTCCGGGTTGCTGCTGTTCGAGCTGACCAATCCCAGCGATAAAAGCGGATTGGGATGGATCAAGTTGGCGGTGCTGTTGTTCGGAGTGTGCGGTGTCGCGTTTCATCTGATGGGTTTCGTGGTCGTCGATCGACCCTACTGGCCGACCTTGCTCTACCTCAGAAATCAACTGTTCGCTCTGAGCTTCTTGCTAGCCTGCGTGCAGATCCTGGACTTCCTCTCGTTCCATCATCTGTTCGGACCCTGGGCCATCATCATCGGTAACCTGATGAAGGATCTCGCCAGATTCCTCGCGGTGTTGGCCATCTTCGTGTTCGGCTTTTCCATGCACTTCGTCGCGTTGAATCAGGCGTTCAAGAACCAATCGATACAGGACGCTCGAATCGAGGACAGGAAGAAGAAGAGCGCCTTCCAGGACGGTAAGTTCGACGCACGTGATCTAGCCGCGAACTTGTTAGAGTTTAGGAGAGAAAGGGAGAGAGAAATAGCCTCCTGACTTCTACCCCTGTCTTCTATCCCCCCTCGGATACGATCGCAGCTACTTTTGAACAGTTAGCGAAATGAAAGCTAGCGGCGCGGTCGATGGGACCGCGATACATGCGATACGTATGTAAGGAATACGCGTACGAGTGCTTGTCCCCGTTTGGAAAGCTCGCATCGATGTTCGAAATCCGTGCTCGAGACTTTTCCTTACACGGCACCATACGAGAGACTGAATCGTTCGTAGACTCTTTTGCTAATTCGACACCGGTGTCCTCGATAAACACGTTTCCTCGAATCATAGATTTTCTCTACGATAGACAAAAAAAAATGCAGCCTGGTTACCTCGTGACAAACGCATAATCGGATCAATTGCAATAATAGATTTGTTGGCCAATGTTACGGAATGGATGATGGAGACGCCATCGACGGCGCCTCCTCGTCGCTACGGCCGCTACAAGAAAAAGAATGAGTGTTGTGACGATAGCTCCCGAGATAGTAAGTTTTGCCGATTGAGAACGTTTAAGAACGAGAACCGTTTCTAAAGCGGATTACGCGAAATTTGAATGGCAATGACACGTGTGCACAACGGAATGCAGGACACGATTCTTCTTGGTGTCGTATCGTCTGCATTGTGCGTTTGCCCGATGTGTGTTGCCTGCTGGGACTGCTGCCTGATTCCAATCAACGTTAAATATTACCTATATCTGCAACGTCGCGAGAATTGTTACACACTCCGCTGTAACCCGTGCTGTGATTCGGGCTTGTGGCCAATCTGAGTCTCTCTTTTCTCCTCGTTCAACCTTTAACTCGAAAGGACATCGAGTACCCCTATTCCTCCTCAACTTCTCCAACAGGGGTTGAATGGTCATCGGTTGCAAACTACCGATCGTATTTAAGAGAAAGCAGTTTGCAACCTTTCCCACTGGTTTCAATATGGCGTCGTACTCACAAAACATATGTTCATATTTAAGTAAATTTTGTTCATATTTTATTCGTATTTAGATCCATGTTATTTATGTCCATGTTTAGATGTTATAAACAGTATGTTCTTCATACTGAAGTTAATGTCTCATAATTATGGTTTGTTATTTGAATTTGAGATTCAAATCCATTTGGATCCCATTGTATTTATGACCGTTTCAACCTCTGAACCTGATGTCCGCGCGCTGTACAGTCCGAATCGCAGCTACTCGGTGTCCACGTCTCGATCTCGATCTCGATTTCGTTGATCCCGACCTCGAGGTCTCAGCGTCCCACCGAGTGGGGGTTGTGCGACCACTGCCGGCTTGTTTCTTTCCCTCACGGAGGCGCCAATCGAGCGCGCGTTTCTCCACAGCCTCTGTTGTGCATCGTACGCATCTCTTAATCAGTATTATACAAGAGCAATGTTGTCTTTCTCGTGCTGTTCGAGTCTTGCGCAATGCGTGTTTTTTTGTGTGTCACTGATCGACCTGACGTCGTTATACGGCATCGAAGCGGCACGTGTCAACCTCTGACATCGTATGATCCCGATGCAATGCCCGACGTGCGCACTTCTCCACTTATCGTCTACAGTTTTATTACCGAGAAAAACCTATTGTCTCGAATTCTTTTCCTCGTTATTCCTCGATCCTGCCAGGTCGCTTCGCGTCTTTTCGACGTCTTTAGGGAAAGCAACGAAGCGTCCTTTATTGGCCCTTGCATGCGCACGGTGATTAGGGTTACTGCACCGGTAGCTCAACGTACATTTACTCTTTGAACATGCAGTTTGATCAAAACTTAAGACTGTTAAATATAACAGAGTATAAAAACTCTTCAGGAATCGATTAAAAATGGTTACCGATGCAGTTACCCTGTTCCTTTCTACGTTAATTATATGTACGTGTTCGCTCGGGCAGTTCGTCGCAAGATCCACCTTGAATGTTTCTTCGAGGAACTAAGGGAGAGAGCGCGAGAGAGAATGTGAGAGAAAGTGAGAGTGAGAAAGAGAAAAGGGACGGGGAGAGAAACGCTGGTCGTCTGCATGCTGCATCTCATCGTACGAAATACTAAAAAAAAAAGAATATCGATACTGAATCAGATAGAGAAGAGCACGCGGGAAAACCGCGCTATCCTGACGATCGATCTAACACACACTTGGCTTCTGTAGATCCTCGTAATATCCGCGAGTGTTTGCTGTCGCGGATTAATTGCGATGAAACGAAAGAGAACGCAGAACGAAACGGAATAGAAACGAAACGAAACAGGAAAAATGATATAAGCATCACGACACCCACGAAAAAAAAAAACGTAACACGACGTGGATCGAAGCTCACGGAACGTCCGGCATGCATCCAACGTAATTCGCAAGCATGGCCAGTCTGTATTAGCATGAGCATGTTCGTACATTCATCGTTCGTTCGATCGTTCCAATGTACGTATGATACACCACCCGCATCCATACATAGCGAGTCCACAAAGTAGCCAGCCTAAAGGCACGACGCAGCCAGTCACGAGAGAAAGCGCAAACAAATCAACCAAACAAAACGACATATCAAGACACGTGTGTGTGCCTCGAATTCCAGTAAAGATGAATCCGGTACTCGCCTTCGAGTACCTGTTCTTCGCTGTCTTTGGCCAAACGACCCACGGCGAGCTGAAGGTCGAGACTAATCAGCCGCAGTGGACCTCGGTCCTCTTCAAGTTGGCCTTTGGCGTTTACATGTTGGTCTCGGTAGTCGTATTAATTAATCTGCTGATCGCCATGATGAGCGACACCTACCAAAGGATACAGGCGCAATCGGACATTGAGTGGAAATACGGGCTCAGTAAACTGATACGAAATATGCACAGGTAAGCCGGCCAAATGTACCGTAACGGGAGGCGAAATCGGACCACCGCGTACACGTTCCAATAATTCCTCTTTCAGACAGGTTGAAATCTCGGTCGCTTGAAAAAATTTGCACATTTAGGAATTAAAACATTTCGGGTACCTCGTTGTGATTGGCTTTTAGAAAGAGAATTTTCTGAATTTCTGAAAAAATTAGGAAGGGTAAAATGATTTCGCCCGTTGTATTTGCTATGAAGCCGGCTCGTAGTAGTTTCATATCCGTATCTGCGGAAGATAGGACACGCGATTCCGTGTTACAGAACGACGACCGCCCCGTCGCCCCTAAACTTGCTCACAACTTGGATCGTGTACTTCATCAAGGTGTGCAAGCAACACTCGGCGAAACGCAAACGGCCCTCGTTGATCCACATGATGGGACTTCAGCGTGCCGGTCGTCTCTCGCCGAGATCGAAGATGGGGGCGAAATGGTTGGCCAAAGTGAAAAAGGGTCAGGTCAGGCCGAAAGACAGCGTCACCTTATCCGTGGTGCACTTGAGTCCCCTCGGTAGCCAATTGTCTTTCAATAGCGCGACGAGAATCGAAAGCGTGGTCGATTGGGACTCCATCAGAAAGAAATATCTGGCGTTGGCCGGGAACGAGCCTGAAAAAGAAGCGGACAAAGACGATAAGAATGAGGACAACGAGAAGGAAGAGGATAACGGGCCGACCGCCTCGAACTCGTCCACGGTGCCTACTTCGACGCCTCTTACCTAGAGGAACCGTGTTTCCTCGCCTCGGAAGTTCGATCCATCGTCGCGAACTTGCTATATTACCGAGCGTGTCGTACGAATTCTCGCGCTAAATAGCAACATCGAAAAACATCGAACAATTCTAGGTAACATCTCGAAGCTCGACGTCCATCCGCGAGATATTAATCGAGCCTGTTTCGGAGTTCTTACGTAAGTAGTGCCGCGGATAGTAGCCGAAGTACATAGGACCGTTATCGCGCGTCCAAGCATGGCTATCGTTTTGGACCGCATTTCGTGGTTATCCACGACGGGTTACGAAGTAACCGTGAAGCACCCCTTTAATGTTTAAGACTCTTTGAAACGGCGCGTTCTTACCTCGTAGCGTTTCCGATAGCGACACGGCGCCTCGGCGTGAAACACCTCGAGGTCAACAGACAACACGCACCTACTTTACACGCATAACCTACATACATACGAACATACAAACAGAACAGGTCACTACAAGAAAAGCAAACGACACCAGAGTTTTCACGAGACATATGTCGTTCCCACGTAATTTCCAGTCAGGATGAGTCCCGTACTGGCCGTTGAGTTATTGTTCTTCGCCATCTTCGGTCAGACGACCCACGAACAATTCAAGGTCGAAATAATGCAGCCCGAATGGACCAAAGTTCTCTTCAAGCTCACCTTCGGTATTTATATGCTGGTTTCGGTGGTCGTGCTGATTAATCTGCTAATTGCCATGATGAGCGACACTTACCAACGGATACAGGCTCAGTCCGACATCGAGTGGAAGTATGGATTGAGTAAGCTCGTTAGGAACATGCACAGGTAAGGATTTACAACACTGTTCAACGAATTTTCCTTTATTTTTGTGGACTTGTAACGTTCGATCAGCGTTTCTTTGTGCACCGAATACCAATCTGAAAACTGTTTCTCAAATTAATTTATAAAAAAAAGAGAAAATAGTGATGAATTATTTCATTACACTTTTCATTACACATTCATGTTTCATTATATATTTTCCTTGTTCTTTATTGTCCTTGATATGTTACTTCTTTTGTAAGATTTTCAGATTTTAAACAATTAGCAGACAGTTACCTAGCAGTCACTCATCTGACAGACACTTATCAAGCGGCTAGTTAAATGTACATCGTCTAGCATTTTTATAATAATGAAATTTAATGAGATTTAAACAGCTGATACTTCAGTATAAAACCTCTTGAAACTTGAAAATTTTCTTGAAGTTCGTCGCCGATGTTGGAGAGCGGTTTTGAGATTTATACTCGGTGCAAGAGGTCTAACAAACGGTTATTGAGCGATGCAAATCCAGGTGGCTGTTGAACAGTGTAATCGTTGCGCACTAAAAAAAAAAATATGGACTGTATAGCATATTTCTCGAGAATCGAATCGAGATGAAAGTGGTATTTATCGGTTACCATCGATGTATACACACGAGCGTTGCATGTGCACTCGTTCGTTAACGTCGATTGCTCGTGAAAGTCTGTGTAATTGATCGGAACACGTTTATCGATGCGCAGGACAAGCACAGCGCCATCACCGTTGAATCTTCTTACCACCTGGATGGCGTACTTGTTCAAACTCTGCAAGAAACGCGCTGCGAAAAAGCAACGACCCTCCCTCGTCCGTTTGATGGGATTGCAGAGAACCGGGGCGCTTTCACCGCGCTCCAGAATGGGCGCCAAATGGTTGTCTAAAGTGAAAAAGACACAGGTGGGCCACAAGGACAGCGTCGCCCTGTCGGTCGTTCACTTGAGCCCTCTTGGTAGTCAGCTGTCGTTCAGTAACGCCGTCAGAATCGACAACGTCGTCGATTGGGAAGCGGTCAGGCGAAAGTATCGAGACCTCTACTGCGAAAAGGTCGAGAAACACGTGGAGGAAACGAAAGAATCGACGGAACACGAGCCCTTAACGGTTCTGGAAAGCTCGATGGTCGTTACCGTCGAAAATCAAGCTGCCCCGACTTCTGTACCTTAAATCGATCGACAAACCGCAAGACTTAACTTATCCTTCTGGGCTTGGATCGTTGCGACCGATTTCCACGTTAACGCTGTTGTTCAACCACCGACTTGTACAGTTTCGTCTCAGTTTCTTATCGAAATAAACGCCCAAATCGATCGGATCGTTTTATTCACCGCTATTACGCGGACCTGTCACCCCTTTTTGCATCGATGTAACGATTATCGTTTCAACCATGTTTTAGAAGAGACCTCGAAGAAGAGACGCTGTGTAGCAACTATACAATAGGAACGTAACATATCTGGTTATGGTTAGTCTCTCTGTGTCACCCGTCGCCCCTTTCACCAACGAATCGACACCGTGTTAACGGAGTACCGTTGAAAATGCACTTAACTATGCTTACTGGCCATCACGATGCTTGCAACTTGATAAAATCCCCGGGTTGAAAATTCGTATCGCGATTATCGGTTCATCGACCGTCCGCTGTTTCAATTTATCATGTCATCGATCATACCCACTCTTTCTATCGATAGACTCATTTGCACGAGTTATCGCGATATCTGTGCGCGTGCTGTTCAAAATGTTCGAATTCATTATCACATTCGTATCGAATTCCTTTTGTCACTGATTCATCCTGCCCCTCCTTTTCATTTCCATCGCATGTGCTCTCTTTCATGCTATGTGTGATCCCTTTCTTTCGACTAACGACATTATCATGACTGGAAACAGGGCCGACACATTTGCGAGACAGGAATTCATATTTATAACTCTCGTTATATTGTCACGGACAAAGATCTTGAGGTCCTTGAAATAATACGTTCTAATACAAGTTTTGAGAAAGTCTGCAATATAACGAAAGCTACTTAATTGTATAAGTGTACATACAATGACGCAGTTCCCTAGAATTTACAATGAAACTGGGACCCTCGCATCGGCCCTGATTGGAACGCAACGATCAAAATTGTAAATACAAAGGTGAAAAATGCAGCGGATCATTGCGCTCCTCCATGAATACATTTAGCAACTGTAGATGCTTGATTACGTTCTTTCAGTGAAAGTGAGTCCCATCGATATTACGGAAAATCTTTTCTTCGCTATTTTTGGCCAGAAGGACACGGACGACTTCACGGTATCGTTGAAACGAAAGATGCAACCAAAGTGGACGATATATTTGTTTAAGGTCAGGCCAACATTCAGAGATTACTCGATATTCTTAACAGTTCGATGATATCGTAATGTTACGGCAGGTATCCTTTTCCCTGTACATGTTGGTTAGCGTGATAGTTCTGATTAATTTGTTGATCGCGATGATGTCTGATACGTACCAAAGTATTCAATCTCAAAGCGATATCGAGTGGAAGTATGGACTCAGCAAGCTTATACGGCAAATGCAGAAGTAAGTAGATCGCGATAGCCTGGGTCAATTCAAGGTTACAACTGAGAAATTAGAACGCATAACTTTTTTAAGAACACGAACTGCGCCTTCACCGTTAAATCTTGTTACGTCCTGGATTCCGTTCATTGGAAAAGCGTGTAAAAGAGGCGGCCAAGAACGAAAGACGGGTGTATTGCGGTTGCTTACAGGCCACGCATTTACGCAGGTACGTGAAACATTAAAATAAATCCGTCGATGACGTCGACACCGCTTTCTTTTCTTATAGGATAACGGGATAATGTCGCAACAACCAGATACCATTAGTTTTCCATTACTTCGACCAAGTCCATTGGAAAGTCAATTATCTCTCAAAGACTCGATGAAAATCGACAATGTCGTTGATTGGGACGTCGTAAGACGAAAGTACAGAGTAAGATTTGGTAACGAAATCGAGAAACCTCTTCCGGAAGATTCGTCTACGACCAACGAAAATATTTAAATACTTTGATATGCATATATAATTCTTTATTACTTATACGCTGTAGATTCGTAGTCTCCTCGCAAATGTACTCTGTGTACTTTCATTTTGATATCTCATTTATCAATTTCGTATTTACAGTTAAACGTATAGAAAAAGTAAATGAATATGTACCGCTAATAGAACTTAAATTGTATGAAACTTTTTAAACATCCTTGTAAAAGTAACTTTCTTCGGTATAAAAATATACAAAGTTTCTTACAGTTTATAACAAAAACACTGTATACTGGCAGAAATAAAAATTGTACTTTAGTAATTGGATTTGTTAAGATATGTTACTTCTCTACCGTATCTTTGATGCGTGGTTACTGTCAAGCCGAATGCAGCAGCTTGTTGGCGTATCAACTTATCTTCGTCCGGCGTTAGCGATTCAGGAAGCGGTTGTCTTAAAATTTGACTATCATTAGCGAATGTTTCGCACATGTCATACGCTGCCTTTTCAAATCCGGATTTTTCCTTCTGTTCGCTTTCAATTTTCAAACACCTTCTCCAAAGTTGTTTCTCCATCTCGTCATATTTACTTCGCTTCGCGTTTACCTAAATTTAATAACAAATATATTAAATTGATTTTAAAAAAGTTATATATCGATACTCACGAGTTTAATTTCCTTGGTGATATCTGTATTGCCAGGCTCCATTTTCAAAGCTAGTTGCAACTTCTCCATTGCCCTGGTGTATTCACCCATCTTCATTAATGCTCGACCAAAACTGTATAATAAAGTATACATTAGATTCTTTATAAGTTAAACAAGTTTCTGTAAAACATACTTGAAATGGGTTTTAGAGTTTGGTAAAGGTACTCTATTGCATGCAATGCACACACGACGTGGCATATTTTCTAAATTATAACAAACTGCAAGATTATTGTAGCCTCTTGTAAGCAATCTCTTTGCTTCATCTTCTTCTTCGTCATTTTTCAATGCAGCCTCTTCTAACCACTCAATTGCTTTTGAATATCTGAAACAGTACAGTGGTTATAGTAAAATACATTAAAACTATGGTAATAATAATATATTAATGAATTTGTTAAATAAACATACTCTCTTATAGCTTGCCTAATCTTTTTCTTTTTAAAGCAGTCTCTGGCAATATTGAATTTAGCTTGCACTCTCTTAGAAATATTAGCAAATAATTTTTGCTCTTCTAGGGATAAACTTTTGAAAGATTCAATGCATCCACTGTCTAAATAGTCAACTAAGTGTACAACAAATAAGATTTCTTCATTTGGTGGAATACGAGGAGCACAACCATATTTTCCATATGCCAGATCAGGATGTATAATGAATATAGCTATTTCATGTTTCCGCATTGATGATATAGCAATTTCTAAACCTGGTATTAGCATGCCTTGATTCAAAACAAATGTATCTGTGCCTCCACGAGTAAAACTGGAATCAAATGGTTCATCTCTGTACTCAAAGTGACCAATGTATTTTACAGTAACTTGTGCATCAGAAGGTATAGGTTCTCCGACTCCTTTTTGTTTTATTAATTTCATAACCTATGAATATTTAAAAGAATATATACATTATCTTAAAAAATTGCAAACCGTCATAAAAGGAACAACATTACTTACTTTGCCATTTCCAATAATATCAGTCATTTTAGATTTTAACTTCTCAAAACTTATACCACAAACTGCAACCGAACTGTTATTGTCATCAGGATTATCATCATCGTCATCAAAATCATCCATATTTAAAAAGTTTAATGCTTCTTCATTACTCAATGGTACATTTGGGGAATAAGGAAATTCTTCATCGTTAATATTTTCCAAGTCGTCGCCAATTTCAAAAACAAGTCCATCCTCTTGCATTAAGTCGCTAAAAGGATATTTCAATATAATTATTTGAGTCCAAACATTTAATTATAAAATTTACTTATGGTTTCTTACTGAAGAGTGAATCCATTTGATGCATTTATAAACTTCGCCATCTCGTAAACTTTAAATCCTAAAGATTTGTATACACTAAAACACGAGGAGATGCGAGGTACCGATAATACTAATAATGTAGCGTTTCGCGCAACTCAAATTTCACATATTCAGATAGCTCTCCCGCCTCTTGAGTTGCTCTACAATATGTACTTTTTCACTCAATCATTCATATACGAGGTGTCAAAAATATCTGAATAGCGTAAAGAAATAATAAGATAGCAGAACATAGTAAATAAAAGATCACTGGATATATGCGTTCAATGTACAGTATCGTGAATGCGCATGCTTTCAAAAGGCAACATGCGCAAAGTGAACAAGGACTCGATCATTCAAAACAACAACATTCCACTTTGTATTGAATAACCACATGTATTTTTCATTTGAGGTTAAACCTATAATACACGATCATATGCAAGTTTAAAAATTGTATACGTAAGACCAACAAAAACAGTCATGAATAACAGAACGTTTCTTGATATTGATGATACAATAATAACAAAAAACTTGATGCTACCTGTAAGTAAATTATTCATGCTTTAGAGGGAAATTAATGCTTATATTATATACATTATTTCTTTTAAAGGAAAATGCACAAAAGGATGACAATTTCATGAAACAATTTGATTCAAAACCTTTCTTCATCATACAACCTATGCCTGGTAATTTATACAATAATTTTAAGTAGTAACAGTAATAGGTATAAGAAGAATATTCATGTGACCAATATTATAGGAATA
The DNA here is from genome assembly GCA_963576845.1 of Megachile leachella. Classification (NCBI taxonomy): domain Eukaryota; kingdom Metazoa; phylum Arthropoda; class Insecta; order Hymenoptera; family Megachilidae; genus Megachile; species Megachile leachella. The sequence goes on from OY756255.1 coordinate 13,167,148, forward strand.
TGTATAAAAACAAAAACTGATGGTGGAGAAAAGATCTTTTTAAATATATGTACATCGGATAAAATACCAGCACCTGAAGATATATCTGATGCAAAACTAATAGAAATATTATCAGACGAAAATCCACAGTTTGTGGTACCAATGAGTATTGGAAGTGAAAGACTGGAGTCAGATAAAGGTACTTAAATTACTAGGTACTTAAATATATAAATGTGTATTTCTACATGATATGCGTAATATTATAGGTGGAACTCCATGTATAACTTATGACATTGCAATTAATACTACATACTTTGAAAAATGTCAGAAGAACAAAAGTTTTTTATTGTTTACAATATCGGTTGTTATGGATGGAGTATCAAATAAATTTAATAAATCTCTGCATACAGAGAATTATGTAATTCTTAAAAATAGGAAGGTATGCTTATTACACAATTGAGGAAGATAAAAATAAATTAATTTAATTAATAAGTTTGAATATTATATCACAGGTTATGGGAAAATTACAACAACACAGAATCGAAAATCGAGAACCACGAATTCATTCACAAAATCAAAAGCCATTGATTGAAGAGATCAAGTCACCTGTTAAAGATACCTATGGAAATCAAAATAGATCTAAGGAATTAAATAACCTTTCTTCAGAATCTATTGTCAATCCATCATCAAGTTATGTGTTATTGAAACAACCAAAAGAAGGAACACCTTCACATCTGATTGGTTTATTTGATATGCCTAAAGGAGTAAGATACTCATATATTAGTTTTAATTGGAGATAAATGTATTTTTATACATATTTTTTATAGGTTACTAGTAAAGATGTTGAAGTACTTCTTGACGAAAATCGTATTATAATTACGGTCGATAAATCTAGTCTCACATATGACCTTTCAGTTCCATATATTATAGAAGTATCACATGTGAAATCCTATTTAGATAAAGATTTGAGGGTAAGAATATTAACTTATTATAAACTACGTTTTATTTTTAACATATTATACGTTACCGCTTTTACAGGTATTAAGGTTAGACATGCCCGTGAAAAGCGTTTTAGATAATATTTAAATGAATTACTTCAATTAATTAATTTTTATTTTAACAATAACCTGTTTCATATATGACAATAACGAACATGAAACATTATAACATTTAAATACATTTAAAAAATGCTAAAATATAAAAAGTATTATTTACTGTTTGATTTTATGCCTTTTTTTCAACAAATAGAATTTTTATATTCATAAGCAGTACACCTGCTGTTAGGTCAACAAAATAGAACTTGCTGAAAATTAGTTGCATACCTTGTATATTTTTAATAACAATAATTTGTGCTCATCACTATTTTAAATATGGAATAGGATATGTTATCAGTATATACATTGTAAAAGCAATGTATAAGACTATCTATTTGCGACTAACTTCTGCATACAAAAATGGTATCACAAACATTGCTACTGGAATGATCCGTATCAATTTTGAAATTCAGAATCTCTTAATAATTTTATATTTCCGTGTAAAATGACGGTCTTTCAATTCCAATCATTGTGAAAACATTTGGCAAGAAATACACTGTATTTACACCTATTACAAAACAATAGAAATACTTGTAGACTAGATCAACGAGAACCTTATATTTATTTTCTGAATAATTTTGGCTCCTCATAAGGTCCTTGGGATTAGTTTTTAATATGGCACATAGTATTCCATAACTAAAGGACTTGCAGATAGATTTTGCTGCCAGGATACTGCAAAATCCAAGTATTGTTCTAAGTATCATACAACCAAACATTGTATAAGATGGCCAGATAATATGATATGGTGGTGGGGTTGGAGGAGTTATCATAACTCCAGTATTATAATTAAGCCATGCTCCTACATGAATTCCAGTAGTAACAGATACAACCATAGTTGTGTCACCTCTATAACAAAACAATTATCAATTGCAATTGCATTTGTTATATGTTTATAAAATATAAAAACATTGTATATATTACCTGGTTGGTGTCCATTTTTTACTGCAAGGATAATATACTATAACTCCTATACTAAAAGCAATTAAAATTGCTACAACCCAAACATTTGAGAGGATATAATAGTCTGTTATATCCACTAAAGGTATCAGTATGATCATTAACACGATGGCTAATATTAAACCAGCTATGATGTCTAACACTGTATGCATACCCAAATACAGTCTACTCATACACACAAGGGTACACCTTTCAAATACATAAAGATAGTTATACATTAAGTCTTTTATGAACTATATCAACTATTAAGGCTTATGTTGTTGCTTACCACAGGAAAGCAATTGTCCAACCAATAGACACCGGATAAATATACCTATTCATTGTAAATAATACTACACTGAATGGAATTGATACACCAATCATAGCATGGGTAGACGGCATTCCATATTCTTCTGACCATTTTGATTGTAATCGAACTGCTGGTGGGCATGCAGGTCTTGGCCAACATATAATATCCTTCAATATTTGACCTATGCACATTTTTATAAAAAATTATAACTCTTATAATTGATTTTATTAGTCAATAACTTACCTGTAGTCATTGTAATGGCCCATACCAAAACAACTCTTCTGCCCACAGCACCATCAATATTCCAAAACCAAAATGGTATAAACGTAGAATAGAATATTTCATCTCCCAATTGAGTTCCAAATAAAAATAAATAATACCAGAAATAATTTGTTATAGTATAACTTAAATGTTTGACACTTGATTGTTGTTCATTCTGATTCCTCAACACAGTTTCTGTTACATTGTTGTATTTTCCCTCTACTGCAGTATAACCATTCACTTTTGATTTTTCATCGTCTACCAAAGAGTTATTCGTGTTGTGGTTAAATTCATGCGGATTAATATCCCGCGTTTCACTAAGTAAGTTTTTATCGCCATAATTCTCCGAGTTTTTGGTATAGTGTGTTTTAACACCAAAAAATGTTTGAAATTGAGCAACCAAAGACGGATCTTTTAAATATTCTATTATTTCTGACCACATAGCGGCTACAAATAACATGCGATTTTCATCGTAAAACAGACATTTCATTTAACAATTCGATAAAATATAACTAAACACGTGGAAAGAACGGCAATAACTGAACGTATAGGTCACGCGTAAAATCTGTGATATTAGATCATACCATATCGCACGAAAAACTGGTTTCACATAAATTGCCGCATATATGTTAATTAATCTATTGATTATTCATAATTCCTTGCGACGAAGTAAAACTATTCTCAAATAGCAAAGATTTCCTTAAAATTTGTATTCGCAGCATGTGAAAAGTTGTAAACTGACACTTCCGTTATTTGTACGTTTTCGAACAAATATAAATTTTAAAATCTTGATTTATATCATTTAAAACACTTTCTATCATTTTGCACAGCAATTCATTTTACTTTGCGGATCACAGCACGATTGCAAGAGAGACGCTGTATGCGTACAATGCATACAGAGACTCGCCATATTCAAGATGAACTAATGATAACACTTTATGGTTGCTTCACACTGAAATTAGCATATGACGAAATAAACAACAGACTCCCTAACATAAAAAAGTAAAATCAACCATAAAAAATTATCTACAAATTGATAATAAAAAATCTGATAAAAATGAGATTGATTTACGATTATATGTAATGATAAAATACGATGTTTACAACTCAAGCAGACAACTTGTGCTACTCTTGGAATGTTGTATAATTAAAATAAAATACATATGTTTTAATTCTTTATTTTATTAAAATTTATCACAGAAACAATTTGAATTTCAATCATTGGTAAGTCGACTTACGATTGAAACATTTGCCTGATCAGGGCGAAACTTTTAATGGTCAAAGAAACGTCAGGAATATCCGAATTCGAATGAACATGCAGATCCGACGAATTGACAGTATTCAAAGTATTAATATCCTGGGAGTTTATCATCTGATTATCTACATAGCTTTTATTATTTTGCGCATTTAACGTATCAGAAACATTCAACTGAACTTGGGGTAAAATTGTAATGATCGGAGTTACGTTCGGTGAAGTTTCTGACTGACAATACGATTCTGTATTTTGCGTCGAGTTAGACTGATAACTATTATACTGTGCTTTACATTTTTTCTCGTGTACGAATAAACTTCCTGAATGACTGTACGCCGTTCCGCAGATTTTGCAAGCATACGGTTTCTCTCCTGTGTGAGTGAATCTATGCTCCTTTAAGTATTTCAATCTCCTAAATGACTTCCCACAAGTTTTACAATGATAATTTGCTTCTCCAGTATGCGTCGTAATATGCGCTTTAAGAGTGCACGACTTAGCGAAGGCGGCACTGCAGAAATGACACACAAACGGTCTGTCACCTGTATGTGTTCTTTCGTGGTTGATGCGGTTTGAATTTGATGCAAAACCTCTCCCACAATATTTGCAAACGTGTGGTTTGTAGCCAGTATGTGTTCTCATATGAAATACGAGACCTGTATTGTGTCTAAATGTTTTACTACATATATGGCATAAAAATCGTTTGAAATTCACATCTTGCCCTTCTTTAGGGCGCTCGTGAATTCTCATATGCTTTTGCAATTTGTGGTCATTTTCAAAGCACTTGTTACATTCAGCACATTGATACAGTTTTGATCCCTCTGTTGCATTTTGGTCTTTATCCTTTTCATCACAAGTACATATTTCACCACAGGATGGACAGGCTTCTTCTTCTGAATTGTGAGCATTAAGTTGGTGCTTCGATAAAGACTTTTTCGTATCATACGATTTCCCACAAATTTTACAAGGGAAACCTTTCCCTTCGTTATCCGAGTCGAGCTCTTCCCTGATCCAGCTGTTTATTAATTTAATAGTCGATTTCTCATCGGCTGGCTTTTGTATTTCAGGAGAAGTGTTATTCTCATCGTGACCATATCGATTTTTATGACTTTGTAATCGATCTTGACGATAAAATTTCATATTGCACACGTTACAAATAAATTTCTTTTCAGCATGAATAAGCATATGTTTTTCAAGTGATTTCTCAGTCGTATATTGTTTGGTACAGTATTTACAATTATAAAGTGTATTATCATCAAAAGATTCATTTTCACTAGCATTTACATCTAAAAATAGTAATGAAGAAGTAGAATTTCTACGTTCAGTCTGTAATGTACAAGTTTCTGCTTTATCCGAAATTGTATCATCATTGTCTGTGAAATCTTTCTCTACTTCCTTCTTATCATCACCATTTTTTACTTCAACATCTGTCTTTTCAGACTCAGCGGTATTATCTAGTTTTCTCTTGTCCCTGATTTCTTTCAGAATAGAGAGAACTTCTTTTGGGTTAGCTCTTTTATGAACATTTAAATGCCGAACCATAGTATCAGTTTTTCTAAAATTTTTATTACATATCCTACATAATACTGGTTTAGGTTTCTCTTTAACCTCGTGTAATTTACTATGTTCTACTAATTTATCTAAATGAAAGAAGTGTTTGTTACATTTGTTACATGTGAATGTTTTTTCTTGATGTGTTATTAAATGTCTATCTAATGATTTTTTGCTGGAATAATGTCTACTACACTTTGTACAAACATGTAACTTCATAGAATGTGCATCTAAATGATCACTTTCTGAAGTATCCCATTTCTTTTTTATGTACTGCCTTTGTCTTTCCTTATTATTTTTTAAATTCTCTATAGATGTTACTCTTTTGAACATTGTCATTCTTCTTGTTCGATAAGCATCTCTTCCAATGACATTCTTTTCTGATTCTGCTTGTATACATTTACCACGAATATTTTGTCTATTCGAGGAATTATTTAATTCATCATGTTTCACATGATTTGTTTTATTACCTTTATGTTCTCTAGTAAGTTTAACATTACAACTTAAATTTATGTCTGAAGATGGATTATGATCCACTCCAGCTATATCATCTTCAACTTTAACTGAATCAGAAGAAAGAGGATAATCTGTCTGGCACCATTTGTCCTAGTAAAAAAAATTAAATAGTTATAACTTTGTAACTGCATTCCCTTGTTTAAATAAAATTACTTACCTGAGTAGGCTTACATCTATTGGTACCATATTCTTTCTTTAATTTTCCATACAACTTTCTTAATTGCATATCGGACTCCTGACACTGCTTTCTTAATTCATGAGCATTATCAATTCGTATTATACATTTCATACAAATGGTAGCAGGTAAACCATCATTTTCCAATATCTGACCATAAAATGGTAATGTAATCAATCAAGTAACAAAATACAAGAGAAAGAAATTTTCAAATAAACTGACCTCAATACCACTGCATAAACGAAGTTTCTCTAACAAATTACTAATCTTTGTATTATTTGAGTTATTTCGTTTAGCATCGAAAATGCATTGATTAATTTCATTTGTTGCAAGACAAACACGGCAAATATTGTTGTTATCATTTGATATAGGCATTCCTGTATTTTCAACTTCCATTGCAAAGATTTTTATAAAATCAAACTTTTAAAAATATATTTCTATTTGTATTGTTAGTAATCGCTAATGTAAGATCATCACTGAAACATGATATCTGGATGCCACTGCATTCACCATTCCGTGCACATTATTTTTTTTCTGCACTGTTCATCGGTGCATCTATTATTTGTTCCACGATAGATCGTACTCAAATCGCGCAACCCGGCTAACTTCAGTAGGCTTAACACTAGTGTTGTTCCATGTTCCAGCTGGTGATATATATGATGAACATAATATGCGAACAGTAGGAAGAAGCATTTCCAAAATTGGAATTTTGAGATTTTAGGTACTAACGAATTTAGAAATTTGGTGATTTTGTAATTTGAGAATATGGAAATTTAGAAGCTCAAAAATTTGTATCACCGATCACACATGCTGTTTGAGCTTTATTAAAAGTTGACAGGCGCAAAGTTGAATAAAAACTTGGCGTCTAAGGGTTATCATCTTCCATGGAACGAATAATACTTTTTGGTAGTTTCTATGAATGTTGAAAATTCAGTTTTCTAATAAAAATCAATTTTTTAAGACAATGGTCTTTCATCATTGTTGTTCACGATAAATAAGACACAATATAATTCGAAAGAAAGTTAAAGCGGAAAACTCATAGCAACAGTAATCTTTATGCTTGTTCATAACACAAGCAGACTAGGTAAATATAAAGAAAGCGATTGATTGAAACGTCGGTGATAAACAACGTAATAAAGATTATTTATTGAATTTGAACAGTCGCAAAAATGGAGAAGTGTTCGCGGAAGAAAGTTTGGGAAAGTGAAGACAATGCATTGAAAAAACAAAAAAGTGAAGAAACTAAAGACAAATGCTATAATCAGTACTTAACCTACGATGTTTTGAGGCTTATATTTGAGTATTTAAATGCAAGAGAACTGTCAAATGCTTCAATGGTTTGCAGGTGCGAATTTAATTATCTATTTTCATCAATTTTATACCATAAATGAGGGTAAAGCTTATTTTTTGTTATCCCTTCGGGAAAGGTCTATGTCTTAGAAATGAAGAAGCCCTGCACTGCTATAATTCTCAGCGTTCCATACATATTATGAGATTTCCTGGCCCATTTTTGCTTCGTAAGATCTGCTAGTAGGGGTTTATATTACAGATCCTGGTCTGAAGCAGCAAATAATGAAAAACGCACAAGGGGTCCTATGTGTTTAATAGGGAGCACTACAGTACCCGAAGATGCAGATTACAGAAAGCATATAAAAATTGAAATTAATAAAAAATTGCGTATTAAACCATCATTAGGGCTGCTTTTCATACCTGCATTATGCATACCTTGTTTCAAAAACACAGGTATATTAATCAATTTTTATTTTTCTTGGAAGTATATTTAAGTCATATATCAGAACTGGCCACAATTTTGACCCTGTAACAATTATTTTATCTCTGGTAGCAAAGGTACAAATGGGTAGAGAAGGTATCACTTTTTGTTTATTTTATTCTGCTTATCATTGATATCACTTGTGGCCAGGTCTGCTATATGTAATCATCTGTTTCTAATCAATATGTTTTATGTTTGTTAAGATTGTTATTGTAAAGCCCTACCATCAAATTGCTCCACAATAACATTGACCACATATGGTATTATTATGGATGATAAGGAACTTGAAGAAGATTTAGAACATGTTATAGGTGTATTTTTACCAGACCTACCTAATTTAATAATTAAGCCAGTCTCATTTATAGATGACATAGTATTTGAAATAAATCGTCTATCTGAATCACAAAAAAAATATATTGAAGAAATAAAAAGTGTTCTTAATACACCTGCAAAGGGTCGTGGTATATCTAAATGTCTGTTATTATTTTGTAATATAAGAGGTCGCAGTACGGCGATACAAATAGCACACGCTCTGCAAAAGTGGTAAAATTTCATATATTATAATTACACTGTATATGTTTCTGCATTTATGATATGTACAAGTTTACAATCTACACATTTGTGTGTAGTTTGTAGACTTTAATATATTATAAATGTATAAATATGCACAGTCTAATAATAGTATGGTCTTTTCCTAAATTTTTAACTGCGTTTTTTTATTTAGTTATAAATCAAATGAGCTTTCTGTATGGGGAGGAGTGGCCAAGTATGGCAACATATGCAATGTAAAAGACAGCAAGTCTATCACTTTCGAATTTGCATTCTGTACTGCCATTCCTTTGGTTGGCCCATTTGACACATGGTCTTTAATCATTGATAAAACTCATAACACTAAGGAACGAGTTGAGCAACGAATGAAATTATTTAGAAATCGTATTTGCTTAAAAAGACATTCCATAGGACTGATGTTCGCGTGCTGTGCGCGCGGTAAAAACATGTTCCAGGAAAGTAACGTGGAATCATCTATTTTTAAAAAATTATTTCCAAAAGTACCATTAGCCGGTTGTTTCGGTGATGGTGAATTTGGAACAAATAAAATACCAAATGGTGAGTTAATATTCGGTTAATGTTATGTTCCGATAGTAACAGAATTCTGTTATTGATATACCATTTTTTCAGAACCTCCTGACAATAAGGGAAAAAATTGGTACAACGAAATATCGACCGTTTTTTTAATAATTACGTACGATTGAGATTCATGAAGTTGGTTTGATTTTAAGACCATGACAACTGTATATAATATGTATACATACATATATATATTTATATACCTACATACATACATATATATATGTATATATATAAGTGATATTAAGATAATTTTAAATTTTAATGTATACAGTAAATATTAAATCAAGTTAGATATAATATAAAAGGGGAAGTCAGCAGTTATGATTTACATAAAGTATGTAAAAACATGTGATAACATTAGGTTGTCCTAAAAGTTCCTTTCATTTCCTTACAATCTACCACGTGCACAAAATTTTATAATTTGAACGTTGTTTAAAAAAGTCGAATGTCCAAATTATGAAAGGAACTTTTGGGACATATCTAATATATTTTATGTTGATATCATAAACTATTTTATTTTCCCTGTTTGATCTAGTATTTTTGTTATCTGTATGCAAACATTACTTTGATAACAAGAGGATAGATGGTTTCCCTGAAGATTAGTAGAATAACTTAAGAATAATTATCAACATAAAAAGTAGTAGTCTTGTTTAATACCATGTATATACGTTACTGTTTACTTTTACGCGTACGAAAATACACGGCATATCCGAGAGATAATTGGGCGAAAACCTGCACTTCTTTGAATACAATTATAACATTTAAAGCACCGTGGAGTAACCACTTGATAGTATTTCCGCATACAAGATACCTGCGTGAAAGATAAAACAAAGGGAACTGGGCCGCGTGTGTGTTCAGCGACATTCATTATGATATTGCCAGGGTTTATAAGAAGGTTCTGCCTTGCACTACTTGCCATCCAATTAAGACAGATGACAGAGTTCACAACCATTTCTGTATCGAAAGTAACTCGTGTAAGACTGTAATTATTCTAGTACCGTTTCTAAACACTGTAACACTTGTTTAACACTTGCTTTATAAACGGACAAAATGCCTGTGATAAATTTGTCGGCAATTTTTGCGGTATTATTTATTGTTTTATGTAATAATTGTCAAGCGTGGAAAAGTGGTTTAAAAGAAAGATATGATGGATACGGAGTAGATTGGATTTTCATGCCTGATGGAAATGATCAGCCACAAGTAGCAGTATTGAAAGAAGCGGAAGATGACATGCGAGGCATTTTTGATGAATCGCAAATCTCGTATATACTTTTCACTCGGTACTCATTTTATAATATAATAGAGATTCCCAAACGTTCACAATAAATAAGTTACAAATAGTAAAATATAAGATTGTTTTTCTAAGTGGGTTGATTTGGGAAACTCTGCACCGATATATATTCTAGAATTCTTTCTAAAATTATATAATATACTTGAAGATCTGGTCCAGAGAATGGTACTCACTTGCACACGAACGATTCCGTGGGCCTTTCAAAATCTGGTTTTGATCCCTCTCGAAAAACAAAATTCATAACACATGGATGGAAATCGAGCGCAATGAGCACTGGACTCCTCAACATGAAAGACGGTATACAAAATTTAATTTCTAATAAATTCTGCATTAAACATTATAATATTTTGTTATAGAATATTTAAAGCATAACGACTTCAATGTCATCATGGTCGACTGGCAACCTCTAGCTGCGAGTACATTTTATCTTGGACCAATGCGGAACACAGAAAAAGTAGGAAAAACTGCCGCCGAATTCATTGACTTTCTAGCCGCTGAAACTGGTCTCAAAACCAAAAATATTCATTTCCTTGGTGCGTGTCAGTATTATAATTACTTAGAGATATGATTAAACGTTATATCGTAATCATTATGCTATTAAGGCCATTCTCTTGGAGCACACGTAGCTGGAAACGCCGGAAGTTCGGTAACTTCCGGTGCGTTGGGAAGAATAACCGGTTTGGATCCTGCTTTGCCTGGAGTTCATTTATTTACATCCGATAAAACTCGACTTGATTCTACAGACGCATTATTTGTGGACATTATTCATTCCTGCGGCGGAGTGTTAGGGTTCTTGCAACCTTTGGGTAGTGTGGACTTTTATCCAAACGCAGGAACTGCAGTTCAACCTGGTTGCTGCTGTTTACCGGAAGTAATAGGTAATACCGTAACTTGTAGAATATTTCGGCAAGTACACATATACTTTTTTTTGTATGCAGAGTCGTGTAGCCATGGACGAGCCTACGTGTACTTCACTGAAAGTATTGGCTCCAAAATAGGATTCAGGGCACATCAATGCAACACTTGGGACCAATTTATGCAAGGTAGTTGCGATCAGACTAAAGTCGCTTTAATGGGAGAGCACGTCGATGAAACGGCCACTGGAACATATTTTCTCAGAACACGGTCCGAACCGCCATTTGCCAAACAAGACGATATATCAGATAACATGGTCTAAAAGTATTTTAAGAGACAGTATAGATTAAAATTTATCTACAATAAAATTGACGCATCATATGGAATTTATCTAATGCAAAATATTTCATTTTAATAAATAATAGTTACAGTATTTTACATTTTAAATACAACAAATTGTTACAACTTCCAATTTCCAAATGTTCCTTTTTAAAACGTCAATATTTTACCTTACCTACAAAATACGCTTTAATTCGATGTAACTAACAATTGCCGATAATATCGGGAATGATATAGGAGCTTCAGATTGGTTTGTACAACAAAGTAGTAACGTACTTTTTGCGATAGCGATGCGTCGCGGATAGAACCATCACACTGTCTTTAATACTTAAGGCGTATAAATGATTTAACATAACGTGATTTGGTTCTGGTAGAAGCGTTGGTTCGCACTGCAACCAATTTAATGAATCAACAACTTTACTTGTATATTGTATTCATCTACTTACGGATAAAGGAGTATCCTTGTTCAGGATAACTTGGAGTAAGTGTGGTGGTAATATTGGTGGGCCTGCTACTTTTTCCCAAGGCTTATGAGGAGGTATTTCTTGGCCATATTCTGTTTGAGCACTACTGGTAACACCTTCACTGTCTTTCGCAAGTGCTTGGAAAACTTCGAAATCGGATTTCCTTACAGATACTAAATTATTCTTGGAACCCATACCATTATCAACAATTTTCTATGAACAAAATTTTAGAAGAATCATATAGTGTTTCTAATTATAATTGAACATACGAGCAGATAAAGGTAGCAAGCTTATTTTAAAGCTTTTTGGCATAACTTGTAATATCTTCCTGCTATTTTATCTACTCGCATCTGTAACTGACAAAACTCTTACTATATCTGGATCATGTCTCCATTCACCATCAACGAAAAACTTATACTGATGTTCTCCCTCTGGCAAGTCAATGATCGTTACAAAATCCCCATGACTTTTCACCATAGGCAATGTCTTCCATCCAGTAAAAGTTCCACTAATATACACCTGTTTACCGCCACCCTCCCATTTGAAGACTGTTGGTAATACTTTGCTATCTGTTACTTTGGTTCCTTCGGATACAGTGTTTGACCGTGGACGTTGAGAAGTAAAATCATCTCTATCATGCTGCGCATTAGTCTGTGTACAAAATAACAGATGTAAAATAATCTTAATAATGTTTCAGCTTATCAGTCTGTTGAGTACCTTTGCAAAATAAGGTTCTTCCTCTTCGTGAGACGATTGGAAAACTAACTTTTGGCTTGGTTTCTTATCAAAAACAAAAGCTTGTCCTTCTTTTCCTGGCGAAGGTGGAGGATGTTCCTTGATATGACGATGTTCTCGGCTGGTGCTGCTGCTGTGATGATGTCCAACCGGTTGATTACTTCCCGCATTACCCATTATCAGCTCGTAATATTTCTCGTAACGAAAGCTGAAGGTTACGATACTCATTAATTTGTAAATGAAGCGTCAAAGCATTTAGCATACAAGAAAGTGCAACTTGCATTCCCCACCATTAGACTTGTTTTGTTTACGATGCTTTAAGAAATTCTGATACTCACCCGATCGAAGTAACGAGCTTCAAGTTAACGCTATCGTCGACTACCTCTGTTTCATTTATATTTTTTTTACTTCGAACTCGTATAAATTAAAAACGACAAAGAGATAAAACGTCAGAGGACATTATGACAAAATCACAGACGAGGTATAGAATAGAACTATCGTGCAACGGAAATTTCTGCCACCGATCTGGGAATACCTCTGTTACCACTTTTTTGTCAAATGCGACATTATCGGTGCAGTTTCACAGAGTGGATGAGGGACCTCCTGTGGCAAAACTGAGAAACTTCGGACAATGGTTGTCCATCTCTGTTTTTCTTGTGTTGTTTCGTAAAAGAGAAACAAGAACAGAATTTCGCTGTCAAAGTTCGATATTTAATTTCGATCTTTAAACTGACGTTCATCGCGACGATCGATGACACTTTCCAGACATGAACGGCAAAATTTTTAAGTAAAAGTTCGATTCACCGGAGAAGACAATGTTCAAAATTCCTGTTGAAATTCATCATGCATAAAACTGATCCAGGTAATGTCATTAAATGTTAATTATTGTAAATTGGTTAAGTCACAAATAAATATTTGTAATAAATAAATATATTTGATACTCAGTTTGGAAAACACAATATTTTCGGTTAATTTATTTTGATTTTTAAAATAATAAATCCAGCGAAAAACGCGTCTGCGGCGGCCGAGAAGAAGGAACCAGCAGTAGGGACATCCGGCGAGGGCGACGTTCCCAAGCGTAAGAAAGCGCAGCGCTTCGACTTCGGCAGAAGATGGCATCGATTTCGTGTTCTAACCCCAAACACCGCAATCCTGCGTGGTTCCTACGCGATGAACCACGCTCACTTCAAGTATAGAAGTCGCGGTCGCCAAGCAGCTCCTTGCTCAGTGGTGTCCATCGTCTACGGCCGTTTATTCGAGCCGAAAGACTGGGTCAAAGAGTACGTGGACCAAGTGCTGGAAAATGGCGACAAGCTGTTTCGCATAAGCGCGATGAGGAACCGCGTGAAGGATAACGAGTACATGAAGGCCAAGCTGGTGTTTCCAGAGTTCTACATCTCCAACTACAAGGTCCTCGTCTGCGTGGAGGAAACGGGAATCTATGGAAACCTCTTCAGCGAGACGGTGGGTTGTCCAGACTTCAGTGACGGTCTGTCGAAGTTCTTCCAGAGCAACGACGCTGGGGTGATCACCGCTCAAGGAACATCGATGGGCATGTGGCGACATCCTGAAATCGGGTTCCTCTTCTTTGATCCGGCCCCCTGCGACGAGGAGGGCGTTCATCATCCTGAGGGAGTTGCCTGCATCATGAGGTTCAAGTGCTTGCAGGACATTCAGGAGCACTTCCTCAAGAACATGGACAAACGCTTCGACTCTCGGTACTGCATCGACAAGGTGACGGTGCTGCGAGTGAGCGAGGTCGGTCGAGGCTACGTGGATCGTCTTCCGAGCAGCAGTCGTCTACCGGTCGATAAAAGCGTCCTGCGAGCCATCAACCCTATAGACATCGAGGACAACAAGATGGACTGCACCAAGCCAGCGCCCAAGGGCGATAAGGTGAAGGCTACGTTGACTGCCAAGATCCACAAAGAACCGCTAGCGATCACCATTTCGAACTACAGCATCGACAGACACTTCGCCACCGATCCTCTAGTGGATCAGAACAACTTCGACACCGGGTACACTTACGAGAACATGCACATTAACGTGCCGTCGACGTTCAGGGAGATGCCGGGGCACATGGCTATTCTTCATGGGTTAACTCACGAGCATAGTGACATGTACAAGGGCAAGGGAGCACAGAACGTGTCCAACTGCGTAATGGCTATCGCCATGAAGAAGGTCCACCCGGTGAAAACCTGGCTGAGACCGAAGCTAGATGAGATTCTGGCGCTGGGAGACAACGTGTACGCAGAGATCAAGTCCGCTAAGCCGATGGTGAGGACTATGACGGCGTCCGACATGAACGATGCGCAGATCGAAGTGGAGGACAGGAAGCTGGTCGTGGACGTGGACTTGATCACCGTTACGGGGACGATCTCGTCTAAGATACCAACGGTGCTGAATTTGAAGCAGGCGTTGGAGGAGTTCTTCTTGGTCAACACCGAGGGGGTGATCGAGTCGTCCGCCATGTCAGTGGCGATCTGGAGCCAGGACGACATGTTCTACATGTTCGATCCTCGCGAGTGCGACTCCAGCGGTGTTCGAATTCGAGATGAGAAAGGTGGGAAGGGTAAAGGAGAAGCGGAGGATAGGAAGATTGGACATAGTTGCGTGATAAGGTTCCCTAACACTGAAATGCTGGCTGCACTGTACTTGAAGAACGTGGAGCATGCTAAGAAGAACGATCGATTTACTGTTAGACACATCACTATTTTGGATGATGTACCCGGGACCAGACCCTGGCACGACTTTCAGCCGGGCACCGCTGGGGAAACGTGGGTCCTTCGAGGCACCATATCCAACGAAGACGAGGACTTTGAGGACGAAAGTCGAGGCGCTCAAGGACTCGCTATACCGGTCATAGCTCTGGTCAGTGCGAAAGAAACTCTGCCTACGAAGTGGACGAATGAGACGGTGGACAGCGTGATCCGAGAAGGGGACGATTACTATAACTGGTGTAATCCTGTCACGGAAATCGGGGAGGAGACCGAGCGTTTCTTCTTCGTCCCGAACTTGAAGAAGAATTTGTACTTCAAGAACCGGAAGGTGAAGATAGACGTGGAGGAAGGGACGGTCGTGGGGGACCTGACTGCAGCGCCCGACAGCGACATACCGAACTTAACCAAAGGTCTGAATCAGTTCTTCGAGAACTATCAATACGGAATCGTTGACGCGAAGAACATGAGCGTGGCGGTGTGGAAGGTCGCAGAAGACGTGAAGGTGAAGGACGACATAGTGCAGCAAGATGTTTTCTACTGCTTAGATCCGAATCCCCGGAACAGTCTGGGGCTCTGGTCCGGAGAGGAAGAAGAGGAGAACGTGGGTTGCGTGATTCGGGCTCTGAATCTCTCCGTTTTAGCGAAGATAATCGAGACGAACGCGGGTCAGGACCAAGAGAGCGGCAACGAGTTCTCTATTCATGCCATGAAGAACGTTGCTATCGGATCCGAAATGACTCCCGAAGAGATCGAGGAGGATAAGCAGATCCCTGTGAAACCTGATCTGCGCAATTATTACAGTGCGGGCGAAACGGGGGCCGTGTTGTTAGGCAGTTACAGCCAAGGTAACGAGGCGATGTTCAAGCGTCACACTAGGGACAAACAGCAGGCAGCGAGTGCTTTGGTGACCTTGGCGATGACGAAGTTGTACAACCCTCATCTCTGGTACAGAGAGGTGATCGACGATATTCTGAAAGTGAGCGACAAGATCACCCTGGACAATCTTGAGAATCTTTCGGAAGATGTCGCCGAGGGAGAGACACCGAGGGACTACCTCATCCCTAGTGAAATCGCGGAGGACTTCGCTGTAGGGGTGAATCGAATATACGTGGCCCTAGAGGAGGACAACGTTTCCGGTAGGATGGCCGATCTTACGACGTCGTTGGAGACTTTCTTCGAGACGAATGCCATGGGCGTATTTAGGCAAGCCAACATAATCATGCCCATTTGGAGGGAGGCCGATGTGTTCTTTACGATGGACCCTAAAGGAAGGGACCAAAGAGGAGAACCTCGAGAGAGAGACGGCGCGGCCGCGGTAATGTGGTTCACTGATATTCCATCTTTGGTCAACGCGATCCAAGCTGTTGCCATCGGCGAAGACTTCGTCATCGACGTGGTCACTTTGGACAACGCGTACGAAACGAGAGTCGCCGAAGAGGAGCGTCCAACGAGACCCACCGCCGGGGACAACCCGTGGTACCACTTTCCTAAAATGGCGGAAGGCGTGTGGAACATCGACGGTACCGTTAAGATGGGCGATGAGAGGTTCCAAGAAGAGAATCGTAATAGACAGACAGCAGCCATCGCGGTTATGGCTATCGTCTTCTCCAAGGTCTACGAGCCACGGTACTGGACCCAGGCCGTGTTGGACGAGGTCATCGTTACCGGTGATAAGCTGCATTCTAAGTGCGTGGACAGACTCGGAGAGGCTGCGGTTCCTAGGATCAATGAAATCATGACGGAATTCTTTCTCTCTACTCGTCGTATCAACCTGACGGTCAAAGACTGCGTCGAGGCAGGGAGTTTGACCGCTAAACCACCCAAGGTACAAGATCTGGAGGCGGGAATTAAGAAGTTCTTTTCGCGGTACATTTCGGGGGCGTTGACAGTTGGCGGGGAGAAGAACATAGCCATGTGGAAGTTCGATAACGAGTTTTATTCTCTGATTCCTGACTGGGGAGCGAGCGCGGAAGAAACGGCAGGCGCTCCCAAGTTGCTGCGTTTCGCCAACATTGATATACTCATTGAGTATCTTAGGAATTACTTCGGTACTGAAGGAGATTATGAACTGATCGTAATAGACGTGGTCAATTGGAACAAGTTTCCTCCCTGGAAATTCGATCCCAGCTCTGCCGTTCGTCCCTCGAACCTGCCTCCGTTGAACGCCTACAGAAGAGTTCACGGCGAAGCTCGAGCGATTCTTCGAGGCACCTATCACCAGGGTGACGAGATTTTCCCAGAGCTGCTGCGAAACAAGCAAACAGCCGCCAATTGCGTGGTGGCTCTTGGGATGTCTGTAGTGAAGAACCCGATCACGTGGACGAAGAAAACGATGGACGAGATCCTGGTGATCGGTATCAACGTTCATCGAGAGACGCAGAAAGCCAAGCCGACCATAACCCGCATCAAGCCTAAGGACATCATCAGAGTCTTCCACGTGGGAGTTAACATCCTGACAGCGGACATAGAAACAGACACGGTGTGCGGTCTCGTGGCGATTCCTCCCCCAGCACCAGAGGACCAGAAGAAGAAGAAGAGACGCGGAGGTCAGAGGAGAGCGAGAGCCGGTAGGGGTAAAAAGAGCAGGAAACCTCAAAGAGTGCGAGCACCTCCTCCACCACCAATTTTGCTGGAAGAGGGCGTTAAGAAGTTCTTCGAGAAAAATCGCGCTGGGATTTTGGTCACCGATCGAGGAATGGTGGCCATTTGGAAGGACATGGGGATTTATTTTATGTACGACTCCAGAGCGCGCAGCGATCAAGGTCTGCCCGATTTCTATGGTACATCGTGTGTCATGTGGTTCGCCTGCATCGAGCCTCTGTACGAGGTGCTGTTCGCCAACATCGACGAGCAGGAGAAGTACGGTCGTTACGAGATTTGCAGGGTCATCATCAAGACCGCCATGATAGAGCCTCTACCGTGTCCCGCCGGCTTCAGGCCGTACTTCGACTGCACGACTTCACCCATCCCCATGACTCCCATGAAGAGGAACACCACGCTGGACGTGGAGACCGTCACCGACTACCGCATCGTCGACGATGAGCTCAGCATCCTTCGTGGCAGCCTGCACATGCACCACCGCACTTGGAGTTCCATCAGCCGAGGCTTCCAGAGTACAGCGATCGCCGCTGTGGCAATAGTGGTTGGACTTCTCCACGTTCCTTCCACCTGGACACCCGAGCTGATCGACGCGATCCTCAGGTACGGCGACCTTCTGCACTCCGACAGTGTGCGGGCTGCTCGTCCCGGCTACAGAAACCTGTCTCCCAGCGAACTGCTGACCGTCTTCATCGTCGGTGACTTCAGAGCCACCATACACGTCCACAATCACACCACGGCCGGTCTGCTTCACACGTTCGACTTGTCCGAGTCACTAACCATGTTCTTTCGCTCGAACTGCGCCGGCATCCTTCACACCACCAACATGGCGGTCGCGGTGATGCAGCACTACGGCAAGTTCTACCTGTTCGATCCGTGCGCCAGGAACGATCAGGGGAGACCCAGCTTCGACGGCACTGCCTGCGTGATGAAGTGCGAGAGCATCATGAAGATGGCCTCCATGTTCGTCACCAATTGCAACCTGAAGACACCCAACGTGTACACTCTGAACGCGGTGAACGTGCTGAACCCGTACTTCTTCTCGGACGCTAAAAGTGGCTGCCCACCGAAATGTGAACAATGACATTCTTTTTGGTGCTACATTCATTTTGAGATTGAAATTTTGTCCTGGTGATTTTGTAATAAAGTTCTGGTACCTCTGTTACGTTGATTGACTTGAAATTTAGAAATTAAATTATGGTTATGAGACTTGCAAATAAAAATGTAGGTTTTAAGAAGATGGTTGCTATTAGTTGATGTAACCTTTCGGAGAAAGAAGAGAGGTAGACGAGGGAGGTAAGAAAAAAGTAAATGGACACGGTCGACAACATTCTCAAATTGCTAATTTTATTTATAGGTTTCTTTATGACACAAATCACTTTTAGCATCTACATGAGTAGGAGTACAGACTATACGAGAATGAATTTGATACAGATCACTTATTTAGTGTAAATACAATGTGTGTCCTCAATTACACGCTATATAAACTAGATACTTAGAAAACACTGTACAACGCAGCTGAGAACTGTCGGTGATACTTTACAATATGTTACAAGCACTCCTTGAAGCGAGACGAGCCCAACCGCGCCGGAGCCGAGTTCGTTTCCTCGTGAAATCGTAATCATAATCAGCCACAGGCGTTCCCGACCGATTCCGCGACGTCTCACGCGGTCTGGTAGGCCGTGTTAAGCGGGTTCGGAAGCTGTTGCACCGCGTTGAAGCTGTGTCACCGCGAATCTTTCGAAGAAATAAAAGAAATCAACGCAAGAACAGCTCCCTTATCCCTGACCACTCGTGGGTCCTCCACGACGGACCCTCGCGACGTCGTCTCGTTCCTCGCAAAGTGAACTAACACGCTAAATTGCACGAGCAGAGTTCAACCACGGGACTCCCGGTTCGATTCGCTAATTCGACATATCCTCCACCGCGAACACGATTAATCTTGGACCGAATCACATTCGGGGTGCAGTCACATTTATGAAACGATTTCATCCTCGAAGATATAACTCGGTTATTTTGATGAACCTTCGAGGAAACGCGTTTAGGTACATGTATGCCCGTGGCCCGAGCATCATCCTGGCGATCTCTGCCCCCGCAACCTGGCTCGTACAACAGTCATCGTCTCACGCAC
The DNA here is from genome assembly GCA_963576845.1 of Megachile leachella. Lineage (NCBI taxonomy): Eukaryota > Metazoa > Arthropoda > Insecta > Hymenoptera > Megachilidae > Megachile > Megachile leachella. The sequence goes on from OY756255.1 coordinate 13,187,254, forward strand.
ACGCACACGTACACGCTCTCGTGCAACACACTCGGAATAATACATCGCACGGCTTTACGAGTCTTTTCTTTGTGGCTAACGTCTGTCAGTACGATCTGTAGTCCTTCTCTTCTTTTTCTCGTTCACTCTCTTTCTCTTTCTCTCACTCTCGCGCTCGTTCCGTGAACCGCTGGTCGTCCTTGCCCGTACTTGCTCGTTTGTTGCCTCCTCTTCTCGATCGAATCTCGACAGAACCCTCTTTTTTATTACTTTTGGATTTGGGTTCTTAATTTTACTGAATCTTAATAAATACTAGAAATTTTGAAAACAGTACAAGTTCCAGTCTTTGCAGATACCGAGGAGAATTAATTTAGAATTCATTCGTTTATAAAATTATAGATCAACTTCTTGAATCATGAACTTAGTAATGGGCAAATTAACTGTTTGACTAAATCCTTCTTCCCAATTACAAAATTGAAAATATAGTACACATATAAATGTAAAAATATAAAAATTAGAAGATATGAAAATGTGAAATTTTAGTTGGGAGTTCGTGACGCTGGATCGCGTGCAGAGGTCGATCGAGGAGAACGAGACAACGAAGGGAGAGAAGAACCGGTGGTCGAGGTAAAAACGCGGCAAAAGAAGCAAGAGACGCGTCGCTGAACGCAAAGTCTCGGACACGACTGACAGAACGATGTTCGGAAACGGATCGCAATGTAAAAAATATGGGTTATTGATAATATTGGCATGATGTCGTTATGGCACGTTCAAGTTTACTGTTCGATACACGACGCGTATTACAGCTTTATCTTACGTTCCTCTCGCTATACGGAGACATCGGTGATTGCTTCAGTCGGGGGATGAATCGCAGAAACAAAGAAGAACGATACAAAAAAATAAGACAGAAAAAATGATAAGAAAAGAAATGAAGAATAGCGTTTCTCTTCGTTTTTACGCACTCTCGCACACACGTACACATCTTTTCATTCGCTCTTTGATTTTTATCTTCAACGCGCTCGCGGCATAACGCAAAGCTCTTCCCGTTGTTCTTGAGTCTTCTTCTTCTTCTTCGTCAAAGTCCTCCATTGCACTTTCCCATTCGACGCAACAAAATACACCTTAAAAACGTATCTCTAACCATATATACACAAGCTGATCCGATCTAATGAAAACGCACGAGAAAACAACAATCGTCGACGCTTTTCTATCGCGCGTACAGCTCGTTTCTTTTTCTCTTCTCTTACGTTTTCTTCTTCCGTGACGATCGATCGGGAATAATAATCGAATTGCACCGAGGAGCAACAGAACTTTTAACCAACAAAAAAACGAAAGAAAGAATCGCGATAACAAAAAAATGTCCATTACTGGATAATTTAAAAAGAAAGAAACGTTTTATGAAAATAAAAATAAAATAATTGCAATGTATGATCATAGATTACGTCTCGCACGTTTATTTCAGAATAATGGAAAAGAAAGAAAAATACGAAAACGAGCGCACGATCGACAAATATTATTCTACGCGTTCTTTCTTTCAACCAGTCGCTATACAAGAACAATTATATTGCCGCTTAAAGATTTCGCACATCGACGATCAGAAGATAAAACGCAAACTTACAAACGAGAACAAGCGGGGAAAACTCGTATACTTTGACGATCCAGACGAACGGGATATATTATTTTATTTTTTTAACAGTCGCTACGTTCAGTCAAGATCGACAACAATTTTCTAAATCTATCTCGTTCGTCTATCTGAATGTATCACAATTTTCGCACCGTACGCAGGAACCGGCTTTTGAGTTCCGAAAAACGGTAATAATCATGGTCCATCGCGCGTTTCGTCTTTGATTATCTCTACGAATTTTATCGCACAAGAAGCCACGAAAGCGTTAAAATTAATTACTTTTTTCCAACGGAGGAAGAAATGTTAAAAGATGACAATTAAAGGATTAAGAATTGACGTAACTAGGATTCATGCGTTGTTAGATCGCTGTGCGTTACATTGTCGCGTTGTTTATGCATTAAACAGATTGCCGTTTGTTGAATACTACGCGTTGGATGTCGATGCATTACATTGCCACGCTTAGATCGTCACGAGTTGAATACTCATGCGGACACCTACATATTACATCGCCACGCGTTAGATCACACGTAGAATATTCACGCGTTAGATTTCCACGCGTGGAATACTCATGTGTTCGATTTGCAAGCGTAGGATACTCAAGCATTGGACTACCACGCGTTAGGTCGTCACACGTTCCATATTCACGTCTTAGATTTCCACGCGTCGAATACTCATGTTGAATACTACTTTATTAAACATTAAGATCCCGCTGAGTATCCTCTTATTCCCAGTTACGTCAATAGGAAGAAATAAAACGCGCGAAGAAGCGATTGTCGCTCGATAAATGCAAGCTGTATGCGTGTGTCTTCCAGGCATCGGTCGTGAACGATCGAAGGAACAGATTTTCGACCGAAGCTACCCTTGTACACGTTCTAATGGAAGCTCTGAACCGCGCTTTTCGACCAGATCAATCTTGTTCTCGTTATGGTTATTGTCTCCGGTGGCTGAAAAGCGCGAGTGGTGTTCGTTCTTAATCTGGTCCTCCATTTCCGATCGCATGGAGCATCGTTCACGAGCGTAGCCTTTGATCATCGAGTTCGGATTCCTGAGATTTCGCCCAAGACAACTGATTCTTTGTATCATGCAATGGAGATCCGCTTAAAACAATTGCGCAAAACGTTCACCTGGCGTTACGCCGTACAGTCTAATCGGGAGTAAAGATATAACGACGAAGGTCAGATAAAATTACGCGGTGGATTTCGTTGAGGGCGATTTTCTAAAACGACACGGGTTCTCGCAAAGAGAAGAAACGAAAAGACAGAAGGGATCTTACACGCTAATCAATCGCACGGTGTATAGACTTTTAAAAAAATAACAAATTACATACAGGAGATTAGGTATTTCTGACATCGTGAGGTCGAATCAAATGAATGACGACGAAACGTCTCGTTCTCGTTTGGACTCATCATCCTTTGTCACTGTCCTTTCATTCTTACATTCTCTCGTTCATTCTCTCCCTCTCTATCTTGCTTGCTCGTTTTACCTTTAGTTTATACGTCTGCGGTATAATTACTTTATAGAATATAGTACCTGGCACAGGAACATGACCTCTCAGTCATTGGCATCACAACGTAACAAGGACTACAAGCTGTGTCACGCGCACCTTCATATCGTCAGCCTGTTACGCGGTTTCATTCTCTCTCTCTTCGTTCCTTTCACGCTCTCACACACTCACACTCTCCACGCGTCTCTCTCATCTACCTAGCACGCGAACTGACAATCTTTCTCTCTCGAGTGGGTGACTACAGCCAGACACTTGGTCCTGAGTATTTCTGCATCGTATGTTCATATGTTTCTTTTGCCTTTGCTTTCGCTGTTCGCTTGTCCGTCTGCTCGTTAACACGCGTGAACGTCCGTATGTCCCCAGATTCTTGCCTATCGCTACTAAGACTCTGGACACTGGGTCTGTCCCGACGAACGAACGCGGCGAGGTTGGACACGAGGATATCCGTCGGTAGCCCAGCATGGTAGATCCAAATCGTCTCCACGCGTCGGGAGCCTCGACGATCCTCTTGGTCGCCTGACGAACTTCTACCCTAGCCTGAGAAGGACCTCTCTCGCTGTCTTCGTGGTCACCTTGGACGTCCAAGTTCGTCTTCTCGCGACTGACGAGTGGCCAGCAAAATCCTCCAGTTCAGATCTGTCCCGCGACGATCCCAACAAAGAGGAGCCAGCTCTCCACCGCCTCCTCCTTCGTCGTCTCCCTAGACCGGGCGACGACGGTGACCCCCATTATCGTCCAGCTTGCCGTCTGTACACGTACATGGACCCTGTTGATGACACGGCGCGTAGCAACAGTCTTGTCACGTGGGTCCGGCCGGGGCTACGTAACACTGATCGCCGGATTGGACGTGCCCGACGGCGCCGACACCACTTCACTCTTTATACACTGTCCGGTCAGTTGGTTCACGCTAAGGGGATTGTTGATGTCGTGGGGATTCGTGCCGACCGGGTTACGGTGGGGCGGCGGCGGTTGTACCGGCTGATTGTGCTGCTGACTGGTCGGGTTGGACAAGGGCGGAGGCGGCACCGGGGGTGTCAGAGGGCAGGGACACGGGCTGGCCAGGCTCGAGGGCGACGGTAACACCAGTGACGGACTAGCCAGACTAGACAACGCGGACAAACCCCCGGGACTGCTCAGGGACTCGTCCTCCTCGGGAGTGCCTGCCTCCCCCACGCTGCCCAGGTTGTCCTCCGAGTGATCGTCCTCGCCTTCGCCGTCCGCTTCGCCGTCGCCGTCTCCTCCCTCCCCCATGTATCTGATACATTTCTTCTTACGTCTGCGAACAAGCGTGAAAGGATTAGTCAACTGATCTTGGGACACCAACTTTGATGGTTAGAACGAGGGATAGAACGTGGCACGGTACGTTTAATCTGCTTTCTTCAAAGCGACGTTTGATCCCTCGTGCGTAAGGTTACATTCAGTATTATTATACCAACTAAAAGAACATGCGGTCACTCGTGGTCGTAGCAAGATGGACCGCGCAGACGTCTCTACCCTTCTGGTTCGTTGATTGATAAAATCGATCATAGTGATATAACATCGAATCGTTTTCGGGAGAGATCTCTGCGCGGTCTTCGGTCGGTTCTCATTGCTCGACACGGATATCACTCGCTGCCAAATGCCATGCTCAAAAAGTTCAGACGTAACAAGCAAATAACTGGTGTGTAATAAACGTATACGTGAAAAACGAAAGTCTCAACAAAAAGAATTGAAATGCCGGGGCACAAGGTGGGCGGGCGTTAGAGGGGTAGGACGGGGGTTGGGGTTCGAACGCTGTTTTAATCCGCAGGCGAAAACTACGTGTCCCGAGCAGTTACGTCGTGTAAACGCGACGGGAATCGATCTCGAAATCGCTAAAGTAAAGAAAGCTCGCAGGACAGCCATTTGCCGGAATGTCCGCGTGAATCGGATTAGTATCAATGTTACGTGGAACTTGGAACTTCTGACACGCTCTCTCTCTCTTTCTCTCGAGCTTTGTCCCGTTCCGAGAGAGCGAACGAAACGAGAAAGAAAAATCGATAAAATAAAAGAGACCCGAAATCGAAAATTGAATCGCGACAGGACACAGGCAAAAAATGTTTTGGCTACTGCAAAGTTCCCGAAAAGTGAGCCCGACCGACCTCGTGTGCTAACTGCATCGCAGTCGAGACATTAATCGCTCTGCCATTGGCTCTCATTATTCATCTCTTAGCCAGTCGAGTTAGTTTTTTTTTTATCGTCTTTTGTATATCAACATTACGGTTCTTGGGTGGGACATCAACTGTTCGCAGGCACGTCTGGATTTAAAAAGCGTTAGATTGTACCTCTGCATACTTCTTTGTCTTTTATAATCGGTTCGCACAAGTCGTCCAGCTGCTGGCCTTGCCACGTTGAACCGGAAGATGCCAACGATCAAGGTCAATTTAAGGAGGATCGCGTGATGGATGGGAATTAAAACATTGATCTACCTTTTATGATGTACTACTTGTTTCTTGGATACCTGTTAACCCTTTCAACCTCTGTCCACATTGACACTTTTCACGAAATTAACAAAATAATTATCTGTTAAAAAATATACTTGTATATTCAAGAAATGGCATTTTAGTGTACACAGTAAAATATTCTGTGTTGAATTTTTCCTGTGATTTATATACGTTCAAACTTGAAACTTCTTTTTTTGACTCGAAAAATGGACTTCAGTCCTCTTGTTAATTATTCCGTGTTCAATGATGGAGAGACGGGTTTTGAAAGGGTTGAACTGAACAGAGTTAAAGATGCCTTCGGGTCCAAGGAAAGCCAGCAAATGGACGCGGATCAAGGCTGTAACGTGGTCCGGACTCTTCAAACCTCTACGAAGCGTAAGAAAGCCACGCGACATCGATGTTGACAATGAGAAATCGAACTTCCAAACGATAAACGAAAGCTACTACGAGCTTCCTCGAGATACGACCTGGCCAAGATCTGGTCGTCAGGCGTGTCTTGGTCCTCGAAACGGTTTACGACGCGCGGCTAAACGACATTTAATGCAACAATATCTTACGACATTACAAGAAACGATAGAGTAAACTAAAAAACAGACAGAAAAAACAGAAGAACGTTAACATAAAATATATATATATGTAAGAGAAACGATAAATCATGGTTCACGTAGTAATACTAAAAAAATAAAGGTTCAACACATCCGTTACCAACACATAATTCGTCGTAATTACCGTACACGAACTGCCATGCCATCAAATCAGACTCATAAAATAAGTAATATGTATATAATATATATGTATGTATTTTATACTTCTCTATTGCCAAACGTTCCGAACCGAGATAACGTAAGAACAAAAGAATGAGATGAAATCAGAGATATCTTGGTTATACACGTGGGTGTAGACGTACGCAACACGTATATATTTATATATATAAACATATAGATGGTATATATATAATATATACATATATCATATATGTATTACAGACCAGCCATGCTAAGGGCAACACTGATTAAAGTCCAACTAAACGAGGGTAAATCAAATGTAACAATAATAAGCTGCAAAGAGCCACAACAATGAGAAACAATGCGAGCATTAGGGCGTCGTTGTGCCGCTCACTATGCCACCCCGCTCGTCTCAACCACCGGAAACTCTTTCCAAAAAAAAAGAACCAAAAAAATAACAGCGAGAACTTTTCTTAAAAACACTTAACAAATCAATCATGTTCTCCACTGTTGAAAGGGGAAACGAGCAGAGTTGGTTGAGTATAGCGAGGGCGAACGAGCCCGTAGGTTTAAGTCGGGACTGACCACTGTTTAAGAAGAAGTGTTGCAGTAGAAGGGAGGCGATAGGCTTGACTAGAGATTAACATAAGTGGGTTCTTGCTGAGGCGAGGAGGCATTGGAGGCAGTGTTGGTGTTTGGGGGTGCAGTTGCTGCCCCTACCGTCCCTCCACCACCTCCAGCCCCGACCCCTGCCCCCGCGCTACTTCCCACACCGTGATGGATTATGCTCGCGTGGATGCCCATCCCCGCTCCATGCTCCACTGGGCTGCCAAAACCAACCACCAGCCATTAAAGGGGCGCTCGTCGCATCGACGTTATCACTTTAATCCCACCTTAATCCCACACCGTATCGTCGTCACCCACACGCATCGACCCGACCTGTCCGGACTCGCGCTTTCTTCCTCTTAGCATGACGTGACCGACGCTCATCCGAGAGGCACCTTCTATCTTTACTGCTCTCAAATTGTTGAAACATGGAAATGTGGGGGTAGATGGTTGAAGGATATGAAGGATTCAAAGGGGCACACTTTTCTAACAGTGTGGAGCAGTTTACATTGGTAGAGTGAATTTTACCAGCAGTGTTTTTAGAATGGTCATACTTGATACTAAATGGTCATACTTGCCAGAAGTTGATTACTTGTCAATAATTTAGTATGTAGATATTACCTTAAGTATATAGATATATAGATTTAGTCTTGAATGATACTAACTGAGTTGTATAGAATTGTATGATAAATGAAACGCACTGACAACTCATAAGTGGAATGTCTCAAGCTTGAAGCTATATGAGGTGGAGGTGGAGGTGGAGCCATATGTGGTTTCCATGGTAGCACTTTCTGTCTGATCCTAAGTGCTGCACCTCTATGTTGAAAATAGTATGATATTCAGTTTGATATAATTATCTTACAAATTTAGTATTTATAATTTATATGAAATCCACATGTGGTCCACATATCAACCTTAACACCTCAGAAGATTCAATACCTCCCTCTATGTGACTAATAAATTAAACTCATCAGAAGAATATTGTAGAGCAAGATCTAACTTTGATAAGATAATATTCTTCACATCCTTCATCACCTTAATACACAAATATTAAATTAGTACCTAGTACCATCAGATTACCTCATTACCATTTACTCTACCAATATAAACTAGATCACAAGGATTCACAAGATAATAGGTAATTTATCAAGTTATAAAACAACCATACCGGTGCCTCAACGGTGAACAACGTCGACCACGTCGCAACGAAAGCAACTTCTTTCTGAAGGAAAAACACGCGCAACGTCAGCGATTCCGCAGTGTCTGATCAGAAAATATGTCTCCCAAATGTCCATGTTCATGAGAAGCTTCCTTTGGGTTGCCACTGTTAAGCTGTGTAACCGTCTCTAATTTTTCGTGTTGCAAACAGTGGAGACGAAATTGTTCGTTACTGTGATAGAATAGAGTATGAGTACTTGCACTTGTTGTTGCTGCAATCATTGGCGTAACTAGGATCTTTCTTTAGAATTCTTTTTATTTTTTGCATTTGGTATTTTGGATGAATCTTTAATAGGTGGTGCATGTAGGGAGGATTTTTATATTTTTTGGGACATGCGGGAATTTGGGAAATTGGGGGTTGGGGATTTGGGGATTTGGGAATTTAATAGATGGGGACTTGGGAGGGTGGGATTTGAGAGTGTGGAAATTTGAGAATGTGGGTGATTTGAGAGTGTGAGGATTTGAGAGTGTGGGGATTTGAGAATGTGGGGATTTGAGAATGTGGGAATTTGAGAGTGTGGGGATTTGAGAATGTGGGGATTTGAGAATGTGGGAATTTGAGAGTGTGGGAATTTGAGAGTGTGGGAATTTGAGAGTGTGGAGATTTGAGAATGTGGGTGATTTGAGAGTGTGGGTGATTTGAGAGTGTGGAAATTTGAGAGTGTGGAAATTTGAGAGTGTGGAAATTTGAGAATGTAGAAATTTGAGAGCGTGGGAATTTGAGAATGTAGGTATTTGGGAAAATGGGAATTTGAGAGTGTGGGGAATTGACAATGTGTGGATTTGGGAATGTGAAGATCCGGAAATGTGAAGATTTGCAAAAGTAGGTATTTAGAAAAGTGGTGATATAAAAATATAGGAATTCACAAATAGAGTGTCAACAAAAAACCAACTCCAACATCCCAAAGTTACACCAACGTTTGCATCTGTAATAGTCTCCGATTTGAAGATGTGATCGCATGGTTGGGATTCGTCATCGCCCCTTTAATGAGGTCCATGAGATTCACAAACCCAGCCGGGAGTTGGGGCGTTTTGGGCGCACTGTGCGATTACGTACAGTGAGAAACGGAAGTTAAAATGGCGCTAAAACGGGTGGCTCGTGATGCCGCAATAAACTACAGTGTGGTTATCTAGTAAAGTTATTTACAAGCAAAAATACAAGTGGACGATGCCACGATTGCATCGATCCAGCGTGCGATACTTTTAACTGTGTTTTCTCCCCTCAATTTTTCTCTTCTTTTGCTCTTTGGAAGACACATTTTCTGACGGTCGCGCGTAGTTTGCGCGTTCTACTTGGCTCCTTTATCGAATGGGTGACTAGATCGCGTGTATCTATGCTTCGAATGCGATCGTTATTTATGAATCACGCGTCGGCTCTTTTCAAGTTCCACGATAACATGTGGATGACGGAACGGAGCAGAAGACGATTACAATAAGAAGTGGTGATAATCGAGAGTACTATGTATTCGTGCCCGGGTTGCATTAGCTTACTGATCGATCAAGTCTGATACAAGTTTACATGAAAGTAGCGCAAACTCGCCACATCAAACAGCTTAAAGTTTTGCGAAATCGCGTAAACGCTTCGACGATAGTTTGCAAAATGGCTGATTCTACTGCGAAACAACCACTTTACATTTTACAGTGATAATACATGTATGTACACATAATAAAATGCGTTCTTATTAAATTAATATAAGATGCAAATGTAAAATGCATTCTTTTTTAAACTTCATCTTTAAACTTCAAAGTCTTTTTTAAGCTTCATATTTAGACTTCAAAGTCTTTTTTAAACTTCTTATTTAGACTTCAAAGTCTTTTTTAAACTTCATCTTTGCACTTCAAAGAAATTTTTAAACTTCATCTTTGTATTTCAAAGAAATTTTTAAACTTCATCTTTGTACTTCAAAGTCATTTTTAAACTACAGCTTTGAACTTCAAAGTCATTTTTAAACTTCATATTTAAACTTCAAGCTTCGAACTGATGTAGCGTGGGCGCCATTTTGTGATACTTTCATGTCCTCTTCAAGAGCACATATGTACTTATTTTTGTAATTATACAAGCAATAACCATGTACATAAACAGTCACATTTTTTATCATATTTTAAACAAGTGAATGTAACAAGAAAGATTAGATGAAAGTTAAAAATTGAACAAGTGAAGAGGAACCGTGTCAGACAGGTTACTGTTTACAGAAATTTCAGACTATGTTACAAGAGTTTTTCTCACAAGAGTTTATTGCACAAAGAAATTGTGGAAGCAACCCGTGCTCGTATAATCGTTCACCATCATTCATCACATGTAAAAAGTAAGTCTAGTGGAACTACACGTGTGACGTGAAATTTCTATTCTTTCTCAACACTTCTCAAGATCGAATAAGTATATACACGCGACCCGGAACAGCGTGCGCAGCTTTGCCGACAAGACGGTATAGTAAATTCTCTCTTCTCAAGAAGCAACGTTATCAGAAACCCTCTACACGATGCACACGTACCTGCACGGCTTGCACCATTGGCTTTGCTGGTCTAATCCATACCTGGCGCGACATTTCTTCATGTTGTTACCTAAAAAATTCGAAAGGTACATTTAGTATTTTTAGAAACGTTTCTTCTGCGTTTGTGAACAGGGGAGAGTTCCCTTCTTTTTTATCGCCGATACATATTGTTTCTGACATTTCAAATTCTAGTCATGCGAGTAAGAGAGCTTGACTTTTGCGTAACATTTTAGGCTTGAAGTTTGACAATATATATCGGTGAAACAGGATTTTCCCAGAAGACTTTATTGTAAAAAATTGCAGTCTTCAGGGAAGTCCGGATCGATAAAAAAAAAGAAAGATTTTGTCAAGCTGAGGGGAGCGTACGACCTTGGATCCAATCGGGCCCAAACTTCTCGCAATTATAAAAGACCATGAAAATAATGATCCTGCGAAATTATAGCACGCAACGAGATACGAGATTTAGTACGGTGATATACCAAACTTTCTCTCGTCTTTGCATATTTTTTTAATTTCAAATCTCCTGAATATTCTTGCATAAAATTTAAAACTCCATATTTTGAATTGAAGTTAAAGTTAAGAGCTCTAACACCGTACCGGTGCTATAACGTCGAGAGGATTACTCTTGGTCCATAATCGTGTGAAATCTGGAGCATAATCGGCGCCGAAGGCGATACGCTTCCCTTGTGAACGGCATGCAGCGTAAAAACGTTAAACGGCGTAAAAAATACGATCAAAGATCATATCTACTCAATTAATGTCGTGAACTGTATTAAACGCAAGCTCTAGATGATAAATATTAAAGATGAATGTAAAAAAAAAAAAATAAAACAGAATAAAAAAAAAAAAAAAAAAAATAGGAAACCCGAGCGCTCAGGCATCGTGAACGAAACAAACTCGCGTGTAAGGGTCAAGAATAATTGAGTGATTGATTAGAGGTGACCATATAGAACCAAACGAAATAAAAAAGGCAGCTGATAAATAAATTACGATAATTAGAAGAAAAAACAAAAAGGAGAAAAATAATCGACAAGGTCGACAGGCAACGTTGAAACGATCAAAGGTGATGGTGATATGGTGGTGAGCGAGAAAAGAGAGAAAAAGAAGGTGATGTGAATTGAAACCAGCGTATCGTAGTTAAAATATAAAAAGAAAAGAAAAGAACAGAGCGACAGCGATGAAAGTAAGAGCGACAAAGAGAGAAAAAAGAAATAAGAAGAGTGAGAGCACAGAGTGGTGGATAGAAGAGAATAGAAGAAAAAAAGAAAAATAGTAGGTGAAACACAGAGAAAGAGAGACTGAGTGAAAAATTAAAAACGCTTAGGATTGTCTGATTGCGGAGTATAGGTCCCTGTAAAAATGCAAGATGGCCAGCGTCCCCAAAGTTGTATACGTAATTAATAATTAATAAATGCTTGTGTCATGTGCGTGTACGTGTGTACTGAATGCGCTCGTGTCCCATTTTCTTCCCGTTCTACACGATATTATATCTTGTCTCACGTACAATAATATATATATCAATGTAAATTACGTACGGTACGTTCAAACATGGAGGCACGCACGTGCGCATGCGTACGTGCACGCCCGCTAATGAACATTTTTACTTTCTTTCTTTTTTTTATATCCCGTTAACATTCTTTTCTCTAGACACTTTCTTTCTGCTCTAGAACTATTATTTTTATGTTGTTACTGTTATTGTTGTTTTCGAATCGAAGAAAAGAAAAACAAAAGCTACTGAAAAACCATATAAATCACATATATATATGTATATATGAACGTCTAATATGCATGTGCATGTATGTAACATTAATATAATAATAATAATAATAATAATAATCATATATATATGTAGAATATATATATATATATAATAATATATCGACCCAAAACCCCAAGACGGGGGGAAAACATGCAACATAATGTAGTGTAGCAATAAAGAATGTATATAATAATTATATAATATATATAGTATATGTAATAATGAGGGGGTGGGGGGCTGTTGAAAGGGGGTGAGGTGGAGTATTCAATAAATTTCTGTAGCTGTTGTTGTCGTTGTTGTTGGTGTTGCCGTACGAGGTGGGCGGGGGGAGCTTGTAAAGAATGTGTGGAGTGAGGCATGTGGGTACCTCCAGGATCACTGTTTGTGTCTTGTTTGCGCTTCCTCTTCTTAGTTCGGTTGGTATTTGCGCGGGAAGACCAGTCAGGGTACAGCTGCATGTGCAACTGTCTCTCCCGTCGCGCCAACTCATAATACTTGGCCTGTTCCTCTCGCCCTAGCGCGTGCCACTACCGAGAGAGAACCAAACACTATTTGTAATTGTGCATGAACCGTGGGCTAAACAATATTTTTAATCAAGAAGAAGATAAAAAAAAATAGAGATTCACTAATGCTACTGCCGCCACCCTAAAATTGCATCTTTCGTTTCTTTTTTTTTCTAATTTTTTACTTGCTGTTAACTCTGGTTAAAGATTATTTATCTACGATAAGCTTATTTCTCGTTCTTTTCTTTTTTTTTTTTTAGTTACGGTTAAATTAAAAAATCTCGTCTTTATCGATGCACTTTTCGATACCGTTCCAACGCGCATCGTTGCATTTGCTTTGCGTTTTTAACACTGGGGTCCCTACTTTCCGTTTAAAGTGCTAGAAGAACAGCCTACATTCTCCCCTCCCCCTCGCTTGTACCGCTATTCGTCGTTATCGTCGAGTTTCAATTATATTTGACGATACGGGGTGTCTGATAGAGAGGGTCGCAAAATCGTGGTCCCGAGTCATCCAGCGAAGATAGGACTCTTCACTGGCGTATACACTGAAAAAATATGCTGCAATATATTTACAGGATGTACTTGTCAATTTAACCGTTGAGTGCCACGGACCTGTTCGAAAAGTGCCAATTTACAAATAGCTACAATTCTCTCAATCTTAGGGTCTTCAAGATATATTACTTTACAAATTAAAGTTCATCTGCAAAGCTCATGGTGGCACTTTTCGAATTATTAATTGTAGCACCTTTCTGAAACCAGGTAATCTTTTTGATGCGATGGTATCTTTAGACTCTTCATGACACGTTTTAATTTAATCTACTGACGTAACTAGGTGAATACTAAGGTAAATTTAACCCATCGTCCTAGAATGTAGAATATCTCATTACTCTTCATTAAAAATTAAGGAATTAATTAAAGTCTTGAAACTCTCAAGTCCTCGAATATCTAAAATCTCAAATTTCGCAATTCTGAAAATTCGATCGAGCCTGTTTACATTGTTAGTAAAGTTAGAATTCACCCTGAAAGGTCCTAGTTACACCAGTAGATATTTTCACCCTCAACAACAGTACTTTTCGATGCCTACGCGCTTTTCTGTAGAACCGGTGTCACAAAATGGCGAGCTGCATGACACTCAAACGGTTAATACACAGAAATAAATAATTACATTAGACACTAACTTTTTTCAGTGTATCCGTACCTTTCGATCGATGACATTTCAACGGGACACGGAGTTAGACACATCACTCATCCATTAAAAGAACGTAAACTTTTGATCGTCGAAGGAAAAGCAGAATTTTTCGTTAGATCAGGATTCTATAAATCGTCGGGTATGGGGCTAAGAAGGATACAACAACAACGGTCCCGTTCGAAACGATCGAGAAAGGAAAACGTGTTGTCTCTACCAGACATCCCGTACCGTGAAGGCTCTCAATCATACGTCTTTTCACTCTGGTTCGAATATCTTCGATACATGACATATGCTCTCGTTAATGAACGTTCGTGAACATTTTCCTTTTTTTTTCGTCCCACTTTCGTCATTCGAATCGTACGTCTCTCCGTGAACGGATACCGCTTTAGGGAGTTTGGCCAGATATAGAAAAAAAAAAAGAATCTGCGTACATGTTCTCATGCCGCGGGAGTTCGTTCCTTCCCCCTTCGTCGCACCAGGGTCGACGCGTGCCTGGTTCCGTTACCCCAACAGACAATCCAATATAAATCGAGTCGACGTTATAAAAAAAAAACAAACCAACGGAAACAGCGTGTACGCACGCGTGCGGTTGCACGCGCACGTACGCGTCCGAAGAGCTGTTCATCATTAAAAAATATAAAACACAAGTCCGCACGAGTTGAAGAGTGAATATGCCAGATAATTAAAAAAAAATTCGACAAAAAAATGTAAGTGACAATTGAACAGAAACCAAATATAATAACAAAAAAAAAAATACTAAAAAAAAAATAGAGACAACAGTAGTCGATAGGTTGTCATCATCAAATAAAAAACAGAATGAAACGCACAAGAGACTTTGATCGTTTCAATATCAACCAGTAGGTAATCTATATGAATTATTATTATTATTATTATGAATTATTAAGGGCCTGCTGTTCTAGCACTGGAAAGTGGTACCTCCGGTGGGATCTGCGGACCGTTCTTTCTTCCTCTTCTTCTTCTTGCTGCCGTATCCGTAGTTATCCCTGGCACTCCAGCCGGGGTATCGTTGCTGATGGAGATGGCGCTCCTGCCTGGCCGCCTCATAATACCGCGCCTGCTCCTCCCGGCTTAGCGAGTGCCACTGCGTGTCATACCCCCAAAATTCAGATTCACAGATTCACAGTCTCACAGTATTTATCCGTGCACCGTGTGTCCCTTTTTTTATTTCTCACGTGTCTTATTTTTAATTCTGTATTCATTTTTTTTTTTTTTTGCTTAAATTCGTTATCGTAATACGTGTGTATTTTTTTTAATCTGCTCGTCTTTGCGACTCGTTCAGAGTCAAGATACACCAAGAGAGAGGTGGTCCTCCTCGTCACCCGACCCCGTTTTCTCGTTCCCGACCCCGACAAAAAAATCTTCTCGTTACGAGATTTTTTTTCCTTAGATCCCACCTACGATGCTCTCTCTCTCTCTCTCTTTTTCTATCTAGCTAGACTATCTATCTATCTAATTTATCTATCCGTCTATTCGATGTAACTAGCAGGTATACGGTTAGTGCTTCGACTTGATCAATATCGCGGATCAACGAAAGAAGTTAAAAAAACGCATGCAATTATCCTTTTATCCTTTTGATTCGAGATCTCGTCCTTGGAGACGCCCCGTTAAAGGCGTCTCCGGGGATGCCGATCTTCCCCTATGGCCGCCGAGAGTCAACATTTCCGAACCGTCGAGGCTCGCCTTTTTCGGTTCTTGTTCACTGAATCGTGCTTCTTTTGATTTTTCTGCCGTACGGTTTTAAATTGGACCCGTACCAAACGCGTTGGAAAGGGTACCAAAGAGAACGGAAGGAAATCTTGACTCCGGCGTGTGTCTGTTACTTTTACATCAGGGTTCTGCTTCTAATTGCTCGACAATGAAATCTTTCTTTCGACCGTAAATCTCCATTAGCGATACACTTTCAAATGTCTGCTTCTTCAAAACGAGCTGACTCGTTCCTGAAACAGTTTCGGTATCGTTAATGGCGATGCAAAGCATTTTCAATACACAATGACTAGTAACACCTACCATAAGGTTCGAATAAAGTTTACAGACCCTGATGTAATAGCTTTTAAAACGTTTAAAAAATTGGTAATCGTAAAATGTACTTATTCGCCAGCTACTCACTCGTCTTCCCAATATTTGGTTGATGGCAGCGCTCTCTTTTAAGGTACACTCCGCCACGACTTTCGCCCTCATCTCCTTCATGTACAGCATAAATGCGTTCAAAGGCTTTTTTATATGGGGTTTCTTTTTATCTGTCAAACATCATCGACGGGTATGAGAGGTGGCCTCTACAGTGAAAATCAACGGTAAACTGATCACCGAAGCCCAGATCCGTTAAACGATCCTTACCTTGGTTGTTCTGCTGCCCCGTGTCCTGAGCTTTCGAGTTGTCCGTGGGTAACGACGTCGAGTTCTTCTGTTCTACCGAAGACCTGCGTACAAAAGAACCAAGAAAATACATTAGATCACCTCATCGAAACTTTCTATGAACTATGTACAATAGTTTCGCGCGCAAAATCGAACGTCGGTCTGTTACCGTTTGAAGTAGGGCTGCTTCAAGGGTAACTCTGCGTCGTGGTTCAGGGGTTGTTCGGGTTTCGTGCAGGACATGGGATAAGCAGGTGCAGCGTTTTGGGAATTGCACATTTGCTCCGTGAGATTCGAGGTAGGCCCGTCGAAGTACGGTTGGGGCAACGTTAACGGGTTCCTATGAAAGTTCTGTGGCAAGGGCCAGTTCATCTGTTGCCACATGCGGTGTCGCGCCTCGACCATCAGCAGCTGCATGAAGTTGTGCTGAGCACCGTACGGAGGCGGCGTGACGCTCCTAGGCATGTTCATGTTCGACAACTGCATCAGGCTGCTCATGTAGAGTGCCGTGAGGATCTTGTGATCGGCGGTTGGTAAACCAGCCTCGTCGGCCTTCATCGCGTCCTGGAGTATCGTCATGTTGTCGACGATCTTCGACTCGCTGCTCTCCTCGTCGATCCTGTTGATCGATGACGTCTGGCTGTTCTCCTCGATCACGGTCGGCCCGTTCTCAGTGTTGTCGTCCTTCTTTATCACCAGGTTCAGCGGCTCCAGACACTCGGGCTCCATCGCCGAACCGCGCTGCACTCGTGGGCCCGTTTATACCCACCGGAACGCTCTCGACTGATCCATCGAAACCTATGTACATACGTGCTAACCACCGTTTTTCCTATTCGAGCCCTCTCGTGCTCGTTTTACCGTACACGTGAACGTCCGCGACACAGTGATCGACGCCGTGGCTCAAGTAACGTTGCAGCACACCGATGCTGTCGGGTTTGTCGGTCTTCGCGTCGTCGTCGTCGTTCGAGCACGGTGTCATCTTGCGTTTCGAGGAACCGTAACGGTCGGTAGCGTCGGTAATCTCTACGTCCCTGCGCGTCGTTTTCGACTCCATGCTCGCGTCCCCGTGTCCTAGCATACTGTACGCCGACGAACAGTCCTCATGAAACAGTCCCCGTTGTAAACAGCACACGTACGCGCACAACATTTACGCCACTATCGTCCGTCGTCTCGAGACACCGGCGATCGCGTCATCCCGGAAGCAGCCGAAACACTCACTGTTCACGTCGCGTCCCGCCCGCCTGGCACGTCGCGTATCGTCGTCGATCTTAATGGCTCCATATCGTCGTGGACGGCATTCAACATTCATGAGCGTCGAGCGGACGAATCGCACGGTAAAATGTCTCCGGGGGCGGCATCCTCGCGCGTTTTACGCCCGGAATCTTCCTTCTCGTCGATCGGCCTTTGTCTCTCCCTTCGCCGACGAGTATTCTCTCTTTCTCTTTTTCGCTCTCTCTTTCTCTCTCTCTCTCTTCCTTTCTCTTTCGTCGCTCGTTTCGCGATCTTTACCCGGCACAATATTTTACGAGCGTCTCGCGATGCGCGTATCGCACCAGGGCCGCCGAACAGAGCCCGTCGGTATCCTCGTCCACTTGCCACCCTGTATCCCACATCCAACGAAAACGCGTCGTTCCTGGCGTCGGTGGAATCACCGAGCGGTGTTACGACGATTGATTATCCGCAAGTGCGGAAGGGGCGGCGGGGAGGAGGGCTGCACCGTGGGGCCATCATCGCGATTCATGGCTCCGCAGCAACGACACCCTACCATCCGCCGATGTATAATTCGCGCGTGGGGGGTGAAGATTGCATTCTCTCCGCTTTCCCTGCGTGATGCCTTTTTTTGGCGGGCTGCGTGGCGCTACCATCGGCCGCCGATGTCTCGCGAGCACCGGTACTCGTCGCCACCTGGACAAAGGACACTCGTCGTCCTCTGATCAGCTGCTCTTTTCCTTCGGGAACACCAAGAGGATCAGCCTCGAGTGTGTCACCACTCCGTTCGATCTCGACACGTGAGTCAAGATCGATAGCTCCCGTTGATCTCGTCGAACGTGCACGTGTTACTCCCAGATTCACGATGAACGAAGAAATCTTCCTCGCGACGATCCCGTCCCAGAAGCACGTGGGCCGCCTCGAAGGTCAAAATGGAAGACCAGTCTCGCGCCAACGAGCACGGCAGTCTAGGCCGCTCGTAAAAGCCTGTCGGCGGCGTCCTGACGCTTCGCCGTCCCGGCACGCGATACTCCCCTCTTCAAGAACGAGCCACGTCCAGCCAGCTGATCGGCAGCGTTCATGGCTACGCGTGCCTCGAATATAGGAAGCGCGACCATGCGGCTTTGTATACGATGCGAGGGCCAGGCGATCGGCCGGGTACTAATGCAAATTAGAAATCTGTTTAAGAGGGTAATGATCAATACATAACCGGCGGCGGCGGTGGCGGTGGAGGTGGAGGTGGCGGCGGCAGGCGCAGACGCTGTGCGAAGAGAGTCATTCAATAAGTGTTATACGTGCCTAGTCGGCGAAGGGGGAACGAACGACTGCACGAGGGGTTGAACACCCCGGGACGTGCTACCCCCTATGGTCGTCGCTGAAACTATTCGTCAAGCTTCGATACTGCGAGACGCTTCTTTATCAACGGACGAAATTCTTTCCTTTATCGATGGAAGGATAAAGCTTCCCGGATAAAGCTTCCTATCCGGGATAAATTAATAGCCTGTTGAACGTTTCGCTTCAAGATATCCGTCGAAATCATCCCCTGTTTTCCGTGTCAATGTATCCAGTAAATTATCGACTGACCCGTTCCGTTCTTCGATAATGCCAACACCGCCAGCTGCAATATTTACCAGCACGCTCGTGGCTATGATCAAAGCGTGTCTATCAGGGATTCGTTCCGACAGAGCGCAAATTAGGCCCGCGTTATATGGAAGCTGCCAGGCTTTGACACGCTCCGCGTTATCTCCGATCGGCGTTTCTGCTCTTCCTTTCGTTCCTCGTTAAATAAATTCGTCGGTAGTTTGTCAGACCAGCACCGTGAATCGATTAAAACCCGCGACACGCTGTTGGCAGGACATCTCCTCGATCAATCGAAGGTAATGCTGCTCTGACGGGACGTTAGGGTAGCTCGTAAAGAAGGGACGAGGGAAAAAAAGGGGTAGGATTTATTGAACGAGCTCGGCGCACGGCTCGATTCCCTGAAAATGGTCCAGGTGTCGCCGTTATGTCGGTGAGAACGAACCTGTGATTGTGATCCAAGGTAGAATGATCCGTTTTCGGCGCCGAGGAGATCAACGCGTGGGATGCCAACGCGTGTGCGTGCGGACTCAGTCCAGGATGCGGAGGCATCAGACCAGTCGGCGAAAACCGGTACAGATCACTGCAAAAAAAATTCCGATACCCTGGGTGATTGCACGCTTCAAACAGGCAGGTGAGAGTCTGTCGATTTCTCACACGCGAAATTGTCACGGTTCGAGCGGTTCATTTATTGTGCAATCCTTACAAACATTAAACATGGTAGACTCAGTTTTTTTCATTCGAAAAAGATATCTACCAAATTGTATTAAAACCTTGCCATGTTCAACGTTATACACGGTGTACCAATTGAGTATACATTTTTTGGTGCACATGTCTTGTTTATGGACTTATAAAAAATATTTTGAAGACAATTTTGTGTTATTTCAAAAGTTATATGTGACTATATAGACCCAACTAATTTTACATATTTTTAAGGTTATCATTTTTTGCGAAATTTCAAAGTCATCAATATTTTTAGACTTAACTGATTCAAGAGATATTTTTCAAATTGAAAAAACAAATATTTTATACAATATATATAAACATTTTTTAAATCTCTTAAATTACTCCATGTAGTAACATTGTACTTTAATGGAATTTTTCAGGCCAAATTGTCTTGAGAATTTTTTTGTGAGAACAATTGTTTTGTGAACAAGATAGCGTCTCAGCAATTGGTACACAGGGTGTTTCCAAGTTTGAATTTGCATAAAAATTTTGAAAGTTAAAAATTGCGTTTAAATTTGTATAAAGTAAATTTGATTGTGTTCGTCAATGAAATAATGTGAGGTAATGATAGAGGTACATATTCGAGGAAATATACGTAGAACACTGACACGCTCGATGATGCAATTTCATGTGTAACATGTAATGGTACGCAATTAGTGTACAAACATGTAACTGGAATTAGTCTGATTCCGTGACGGTAAACTTGACAAATCTGATCTCGATCACCTACTAACCTTGGTAAACTAGAACTTGTGATGGGCAAACTCGTGGGATACGGACTTCGAAAACCAGTGCTTGCCGGGGAAATGGGGTACATGCTTGGTGTATGCCTGGAAACGAAACCATTGCTTGTCAAAGAGTTTAGCCTGAAAATAATCAATGTCACACATACAATAACTGTTACAAACAATCAGTGCCTACATTTAAATAAAAAAGCTTCATTAAGCAAAAAAAAGATAGAATAATCTCAACTTGTTGAAGTCTTCAATCGGGAAAATAAATTTGTAAAAAATCAAAAAATCATAGCTGAACGAAAAGAATTACAGTAGTTGTCCCATATAACACTCGTCTGATACACTATACATATCAAAATTTACCTTCAAAATTTACCTTTAAAACTTTCTTGAAAATTTGCAGAATTTATTTTTGAAGATTTTTGTTGAATATCAGGTTTTATTTCAAAATGAAGAAATGAAATACAACTTTTACGATTATTATTAAAGATTTTTGTTAAAATCGTCTCAGATAATAACCTGTAATATTGTGTTGTATGGGAGACTACTGTATGACAGAAAACATCAAGCTGAATCCAAAAGTCAATTCGCGATCCTTTCAAAAAGTCCTAACCCAATTTCCGAGAGTCTCAGAAAGGATCTGAAGGTGCGTTTTTTCGCGACGCGGTTCCGCCCTCCTAATTGAGAAGAACGGGCTTAATCATCCGTGGAAAATCTCAATTTAGGGTGGTTCGGGCAGAAAGCAAATAACAAGGAGGGAAGGAGTCGCAGGAGGAGGGTTCTCTCGGTGTGCGTTATAGCGTTATGGCGACGAAACCGGTGGACGTGGTCGATCTAATAGACCGGAACCGAGAGGATGACCAAATCGGAGACGGCCGTGATTTGACCGGAAAAACGAGGGCCGAATACGGTTTGGCTCCGCCGTTATTCCACGTTATTTCGCGATCTTTCGGCATCGAATTTCAATGGCGAATGAAAAGGGTCTCCAAGTAGGAAAATCGTTTTTTAACCGGCTCTTGAGTCTACGGTTGAATCGCTGCTTGTTAACGAGGGAAATCTGACGCGAATTCTACAGGACACTCATCGAATTAAAATTCTCGCAGTGATCCCAAAGCTGCAGACAGCATCTCCATATGTGATTAATCGCCTTCGACATCTTGTGGTTAATCCTTTGAAATGGGGAAAATAACGGGGGGTTAACCCACTCGTAAAGTGTCAGACTCTCTATAGAGCTCTATACAGCTCTCTATATCTTATTTTATAATAAAAGTATCTACTTCATAAAATATTAAATATTATTACTGAAATATTAGTCAGACCACTAAAATTATCAAAAACTACTTCTACCACTATTACGATTACTATTAAATTATGGTCTCGAATGAGTTGAGATGATGTCAATGGTTACCCTGGGATGCTGTTTGCAAACAGGAAATAAAAAGTTCCGCAGAATTCATAACGATATTAGAAGGATCTTAAGTAGCCGGAGATACACTTCAGACACAGTCGAAATTGATTTGCTTGGAAGTAGCTTGAAGGACAAAGATGAGATTCATCTATCTAGCTTTTTGTCGATGACGTTTTCCGTCGTCGAACGAGTATACCGACTTACCAGGAAGTGGCGACTTGCGTCATTTCCGGGCTAAGCATGGGGTACGGATATTGACCCGTGGAGAAGGGATACATCGGTGCTCTCGTCAGACCTGGAACAAAAATCAAGATGCTGTACTCTTTCAATGGGTTAACCATCATTTTTCTTCTTTTACCATAACCCATCTTTGATATGCATTATTACATAAAATTTACACTTTGTAATTTATAAACAATTTCATTATAATGATACATGATATATGTATATGACATATGGTACATTAGTGTATAATTTCATAAAATTATATCTTTCAATGTAAAAGATAAAATTCATTTCATTTGACAATTCAACTGAAGTTTCATGTTTAGAATTTTATTAAAAAATTTTGATGATGTACGTTCACAACCAATTTTATTAAAAAATTTTGATGATGCATGTTCACAATCAATTTTATTAAAAAATTATGATGATGCATGTTCATAACCGATTTCATTAAAAAATTTTGATGATGCATGTTCACAACCAATTTCATTCAGAAATTTCCTCTACAACAAATAGGTTGAGGCAGACTTATGAAAATTGTTGATACACTGTATTAATGAATGAATAACAATTAAGTAAAAGATTCAGTTTAAAATAAGAATAAGAATCTTCAAAAACATGCTCAGTAAACTTCAATTTGCTTGCGATATTTTTCGAAGGGGTTGACACGTCGTGCCTGACGGCCGCGTATTAACAGATGCAGGATAAACATTATTACGAGCGAGATCAAAGAAGAGTGAATCGATTGGACGATAGGGTGACTATGTATTTAATATCGCGGAGGTTTGCACTACAAACACGGATTGGATGACCCAACGAATGGTTATTGATCAATGATCTCCCATCGACGATCAGTTCCCTGACAAAATATTTGTCATACACTATACCGATTCTGCCACTAATTTTCTTTGTACCGACATAAATTAATAATCATTTTTAATTCGAATATTAACTTGTTCCATAATATTAGGTTTTCACATTTGTTTGGTGAGTATTGTTTTCATTGGTGCAATTGCGATGATCTGCATTTAAATTAAATTGCTGAAGCAGGTCGTTGCTGTCAAATAAAGTAATAATTAAATTTAATCGAATTTATGTATAACTGAACACAGTATAGTTGAAATCATGTTCGTTCAAATTGTAAATTCACTTTTGACTAGTTTTGTACAATTTTTACTTTTCGGCCATTTTGATTATTTTGGGGTATGTAAGTGTAGTAGTAAATTAATACTAAATAATTTGAAAATGATTTATAAATTATTCGAACCTATAAACCGATTGTTAGACAAAAATTGTAATAGTACAGAAAAATAGTACAGAAATCCCTTCCGGCAGTATTATTGTAAAACTCTAACCTACCCTCTAAGCTACCTAAAAATGAAGCAAACTTGAAGTGAAAGACAAGAAATGAGACACAAGAAATTTTGGATTAAAATATATTCTAGATTTTGAGTATATTTAAAAGCCCTTCGTTACCGATGTCAACCCCGGATGGTTACACGGTTCGCAGACGTATCGAGGGCCGAGGTACGAAAAAGGGGTGCAGCAGTAGCAGCAGCTTTTACAGTAGCGGTATCTAATATAACCGGTACGTGCTGCAGAACCGGTCGCGACCCGAAGAGCCCCAGAAACGTCGACTGCCGGTTATAAGTGGGGTGCCTTTGGCGAGGCAAAGTGTAATTGGCTTCATAAGGGTCGACGAGAAGCGCCCGGAATATCGGCAAGCCTGAAACCGCTTGACGAGGCCAATACTTCTCTACCCTTCATCCCCCTCCTTCATCCAACTTCCTCTTTCTATCGTTTCGTTGCGGCGTATGGACTCTCTTTTCACTTTCCACCCCCCTGTGCCGGTGGTGGCTCCTTTTTGCGTATCGCGGCCTGAATATGTCCCGGAGGTACGTACTCTGCCACCCCCTTTCGAAAGACCCTGGCCGTGCACGAAATCGGTCAACGCGTGGTTTTCCATGATAAAGCCACTCTCAACCCCCTGGATAACGATCGTCTACCGCTCGACCGTAAAGAGATCGGTCCTCGGGCTCTCGATTACTAGGACCGGGCGTTTGTAATCGAGAAGATGGCCGTTCTCAGACTGGAAGCGCTGAAATTATGGCCACGGGTTTGTGGGATTGTTTGCCGCTAGTTTACCCCCTTCACGGAGATTCGTGGGTCGTTTGCGTTCGCTAACCGAGCACTAAGGAGCTGTACAACTTGCTCCTGAATAGTTGAACGATGCTAGTCAATATTAACTGAAGTACAGTTTCTCTGTTGTTTACGATCTTTGATGCGACGGCAAGGATTATTACAGCGTTACTCCCATTATTTTCTTTCCCTTTTATCGAACCTTTCGATTCCAAAACGATTCATTCACCTTCGCAAAGGGTCGCAGAACCGGAAGAATCGAGAGCTGGAACGGAGAGTCGATATCGGGGACCGGTTACCTCGAGGTCCAAGAGGGTTGGGGTTGGTAGTCGTAGAAATGCAGGAAAGGATCGTTATCTGTCCAATATCGTGTACGAATAAGGTAAGGGACGAGGAATTAGAGGTACGAACCGCGGTGTAGGTGAGCAGAAGAAGGTGGATGACATAAGGGAAGGAGAGGGTTGAAGGGGGAGGCGGAGGGAGGACAGGACGGTGGAGGTGGGTTGAAAGGGGTGGCTCGTAATATCCTGACGAGTCCACGGGCTCCGTCATGTGTGCTTAATCACTTTCCAGTCGACTCGGCAGTCTGCAACCCCATTATCGGGGTCTCACCACCCGGAAAATTACTCTTTTATTCTCGAACAACTCGAGCTCCCGGTGTTCCGTATACCGCGATATTCTCTGTCTTTCCACCCTTCGTCCCGTGTCCCGCCGTTTCCACGCTTCTGTGTTCCTTTCCTTCCCTCCGGTCGACGACTTCGATGGTTTTCGACTTTTTTTTCCGAAAGAGAGACGGAGCACCTTCTCAACCCCTATTCTCCTCTATTTCGCTCTATTAGAGACTATCGTTAACATTTACTCGCTCGTGGTTACAGCCGGAAACGGAGACCGTGCGTGTCTTCGTGGGGAAGGAAACACGTCACGGGGGATGAGGTCCACAAAGGGACATATGGAGATAGGGGATTATTTAGTAGATACTGGGGATCATGAAGTTTTAATGATGCTGGGTATTACGCTACGATATCAAAATCCTGCAATACTCAACTTTTGATTGGGAACTCAAGATCATACCCTTCAAACCTATAAATATTCCTCGTACAAAAAGTATTTGACACAGAAAAATATAAAATCATTAATTATATTTTTACAAAACAAGTCTTTATAAAAAAATGTTTCTCATCAAACCAATTGTCATCATTCAATTCATCTAACCATTAACGACAATTTTTTAAGAAATTGTTATAAAAATGAATTTTTTTTAAAAGAACATAACTTGTATAATCAATGCAAATTTTCTTTATGTCAATTTTTTAAGAAATTGTTATAAAAATGAATTTTTATAAAAAAACATAACTTGTATAATCAATGTCAATTTTTCTTTACGTCAATTTTTTAGGAAATTATAAAAATAAATTTTTTTTAAAAGAACATAACTTGTATAATCAATGTCAATTTTATTTGTGTCAATTTTTTAGGAAATTGTTATAAAAATGAATTTTTATAAAAGAACATAACTTGTATAATCAATGTCAATTTTTCTTTACGTCAATTTTTTAAGAAATTATAAAAATAAATTTTTTTTAAAAGAACATAACTTGTATAATCAATGTCAATTTTATTTGTGTCAATTTTTTAGGAAATTGTTATAAAAATGAATTTTTATAAAAGAACATAACTTGTATAATCAATGTCAATTTTTCTTTACGTCAATTTTTTAAGAAATTATAAAAATAAATTTTTTTTAAAAGAACATACTCTGTATAGTTTGAACACAAATTACAGTTCAACCACAATTTTTGTTGTACTTTTCACAAGTTTGAACACAGTATTAGATATAAATGTACATTTAATAAACCCGTCAAATCCTGCACGCTTTTCAAAAAGCATCGATAAAGCGATCTATCATTAGGAGGGTTGGAACCCCCAAAGCAAACGAAACCAGTGGACTAGCCCATATAATAGAACATCAAACAAGGAAAAAGATGGAGGGGCGTATCATCGGCACCCCTATATGAGCCCCCCGTCGTGCGGGAACCACTTGGCCTTCTTTCGCCAGTGGCTGACAATTCTTCGAGCACATAATCCTTTACGAGTAGGTTCTCCGGTTTTTCTCGCCGCTTCAAGCGGTCACTTTGACATCTTTGTCGGGCATTTCCCGCGTATCGCGGCCTCACGCCGACGTAAATACACTTTTCCTCTCGTTCGAGTGTTAAAATACCACTTGAACGTATCCTTCTTGTAAGCGGACCTCGAGTGCCCCTCGAGTGCGCAGGTTGCACACAGGTCTGCTAGCTTATCCTTAGGGGTTGAAACTTACGATGAAGTTACGCTGATTAGGGACTCTTGCTGATTGGCTTTGTGATTTAATTGCTGAAGTTATTGAATTTTTGAGATGAGGTGTGGGATAATGATAAAGTATGAAGTATAAGATATTAGAAATGCAATTTTTTGTCTTAGCGGATTTTTTTGGTTAGTTCAGATTTTAGTAGTTGATTTAGTAGTTAGGGTAATTAGTCTGAGTCTTGTAATATGTATTCTTTAAATGTAGTGTATCTGGTTGTATTATGTTATGTGTGTTGTATGTGAAGAGAGAAGTGAAGATGAATTAAAAAATGTTTGGTTGACACTTCTAGATTAAAGAGAGAGAAATGATAATTTTTTGCCGGGGATTTAAATTGGAAGACTAAAAGGAAAAATCAAAGGGTTTATAGTACTGCAGTGAGGAAGGGTTGCGAGACCGAGAGACAAGAGTGCGAGAAAAACGCTAGAAAAAAAAGGGGGGCAGGAAGATCAGCGAAACGAAGGAACGCCTCATAATCGCAGAAGGAAAAAGGAAAAAAGGGAAAGATCGCCGGCGGCAGGGGTGGCGAGAGGAGAGAAAAATTAAGCGGATCAATGGTGGAGCCCCGGCGAAACGCCGGGATCGTCGTTCCTCTCTGTTCAACCCTCCGTATCCTAACCCCCAACCCCCGTTTCCTTTCTCTCTCTCTGTCTCCCTCCGCTTCCATGGAATCCTGAAATAAACACGCGGCGGAGATCGAAAAGTGGAGCTAATTAGAAATATATTCGTGAAAGCGAGAGAGCGACGCGAGAAGGGGTGGCTCACCCCCGTGGACTCCACGGGGGTTTCGAACACTGGAAACTCTCTCGAACGAACGACGGAGAGAAAATAGGGCCGAGATCGAGAGCACAGGTGGAAAACAGACGGAGAAGAAGGACAGAAGGGAAGAGAAGGGGTGGAGGGTTGAACGAGAGAGGTGGCGGTGCTACGAGAGAACGAAGTAGCGAGTGGGTGGTGACTGAACAGCGTTGAGAACAGTGCTGGAGAGACGGAGATCGTTCCGTTCTGAGAGCAAGAGGAAAGGGGGTGAACTGAGGGGTAGAAGGAAGGCAGAAGTACGGGGAGAGGGACAAAATGCTCGCTCGTTTGCAAGACAAAGAACCCGAGCCGCCGTACGAACTCGTAGTCGTGCATAAACGCTATCAACCCCATCTACATATTCCAGGAACTACGGGGATGAGAGAGGGTGGCCCCAGGCAGGAGAGGATAGAAAGATAGCGCGCGCGCAAACACGTCCGGAGACTCCAGGCCGGGATCTCTGTCGCAACGTGTCACTATCTCCACGAAAATTATTTTGACTTTCACAAAATTTTCTTCAATATATAAACCACATTCACAAATCATAAACAAAGATTCTACTTTAATATTTTTACTTTTCGATCAAATTTGTATAACTTCCAAATTATTCTTACACTTATAATATTCTTATAACTGTTCCACTTTGTTACTATAACTATCTTCTTATTACTACTGTTAAATTTATTGAAATTCTGAAATTATTCGTGTAATTGTAGTATAGGAATTCATAAATTATAAACAACAAAGATTCTACTTTAATTTTTTTACTTTTCGATCAAATTTGTATAACTTCCAAATTATTCTTAAACTTATAATACTCTTATAACTGTTCCACTTTGTTACTATAACTATCTTCTTATTACTACTGCTAAATTTATTGAAATTCTGAAATTATTCGTGTGATTGTAGTATAGGAATTCTTGCACCTAATCGACTATCATTCACTCGAAAATCTATTTAAACTGGAAATATGTCGAGAGGCAGAAAGAGGAAATTAAAATCGTTTTCTTTCAAAGATTTTATTTCCTCTGGCGACCACGGGAAACGTATTGTGAAGTAATGGAGCATAATTAGAGTTATCATCGCAGGGAATCGGTGGGAGGGGTGAGCTGGTATTTTATGCGCTGCAAGAGGGATGTTCTTTCTGGCGTACCAGTGTTCCTTTGATACAATGAATTTTTTGATACGATTAAAAATTGTGGATCACACTTGTGATACTATTTTGGCTCTCTGGTCTATCTACCACTCTTATTTAAGTTCATAAATCATTTACAAAATGTTACATTATTTTTAGTGCATTAATATGTAAAATAATGTACATGTATGTGAAATAATGTACATGTATGTAAAGTAATGTACATGTGTGTAAAGTAATGTCATGTATGTAAAGTAATGTACATGTATGTAAAGTAATATGTACATGTATGTAAAGTTCAATAAAAATTTGTGTATAACATCTAACAGTTTTTAAGCTTTTCAAGCCTTGTGCATTATGTACATCTATTTGCAACATGATGTCATTGCATAGTTAGGAAATGTTGGTGTAATAAGAATTTAGTACAAGATGTTATTTCAGTTTCTTAAAACACATAGGTTTGAAGGGGTTAAATTAAGTAGTAAAAGAAAATTGGTTGTCTTAAAATTGCCAATAAATTAATATCCAAGCTTGCGGTATGTGGACCCTTTAGTTGATGAGGGGTTCCCGAAAGGCGGGGGAGGTTCTCGTAGGCGGGTGCAACAAGGGTTGGAAGGAGAGAAGCTGTAGAAATAGACAGGCGGGTTGAAACCCCCTTGACCCGGCGCCAGAGGGAGGCCGCATGCCTGGCTGATTAGCCTAATGGTGAGTCCTCCTCTTATTCTCCTACTTGACGCCAGTTCGCGAGCCTCACTTCTCTCTCTCTTATCCCACCACTACCACTTCCGTTCGATCCCTCTTTCTCTTTCTATCGTTCCCTCTTTGTTCACCCTCTCTGCCCCTCCGCCCTCTCTGGGGACGCCTTGTTCTCTCCACATCCCCGTTCGAGCCTCGGCATCGACGGACCCTTGACTCGATAAGAAATATTTCTTCAATTAGGACCCCGTAGGAATATCAATGTTTGCACGACTATCAACAACGGACCGTGACTCTTCGTTTTTTATCTTTCCGTTTTCATTCGCCTGAAGAGCTGAGGGCACCATTTTGTGCACTCCGAGATCTCTACAAGTGTTTTCCTTCGGGCTAGGGATTTTTAACGATTCCCTTTGTTAGTTCTCGTTTTTGGAGTGGAAGGGATGAATTGTCAAATGAAATGATCGTTTACAGAACTCTCGTTATATGGCCTTTCGGAAGTTAAACGATATTCCGGATCAACGTGCGAACACTACGTGATACGTAACACAAGGTGATACATTACCACGCGTTAGAACACTACGTGATATATCACCACGTAGCCTATTAGATTACCGCGTGATAGACTACCACTCATTAGACTGCCACGCGTTAGATCACCACGCGTCAAATTATCACGTGCTAAATTACTACGTGTTAAATCTACACAAACCAAATTACCACGCGTCAAATTACCACGCGATAGATCATCGACGACAAATTACTTCTCGTTAGACTACATGTGTCGCTCTGTTATATCGCTATCACGTGTGTGTACTATAATCATCGTACAATATAATAATTATAGAATACCAGAGTATAAAATTAAAGAACATTCCTAGATTTCTATCTTATAAAAATTAAATCTTTTATTGCACGAGTCAAAAGTGACTTAAGAATGTACTCACCAGCCGCTGCAGCAGCTTTGCCTGCATCCAACGTCCCATAAGGTGGAATTCCCATATGAGCAGGTGGAGGTTGGGTCAGATGGTCCCCGTTGGGGCAGAAGAAGGGTAACCCGCTCGGATGCGTCCCCGCCAGGCCCATCTTGCTCGCCTATAAATCAAACAAAAGCACAGTTAACGTAAACGCTCCGAAAACCGAAATGGCTACAGCACCGGAAGTTGTGAAACGGTATCGTGCTGTCGACGCTACATTATCGTTATCGAGTAATTAATTAATATCGTGTTGATTAATGCTTCGTTAATGCAGGCGGGTAATTATTAGTCAGCCCAGGGATATGAAATAATTAATCGAAGCCCCGTATGCGTCGACAGGTGTTTTGCACGAGGTGTTGCATAAAATTATCTTTTTTTTTGTGTCGCTGATCGACGATATTCCTGACACGTCCTATATTTAATAAATCGTCATGAATCTTTCTTTTCCCGTACGTTTATAAATAGCACGGAGACGAACGAACGTTTAATCAAAAGCTGGGTGAACGATCGTAACAAGGACACAAGGGAGGCACAATATTGTTCTAATTTAAAAACGATCTACCTTTGATGGAATAAATAGCCTGACGAAACAGGACCGATTTAACGATCAAACAAAAAGTATCCGATTTTCTTTGATCGGCTCGAGTACCATTTCCGTTTCCCTCCCCATTTAACGTGGAACATTAGCATATTTCTACGTCGATTCGGGGATGGTACACGAGGAGTAAAATGCTCTCGAAGAGGAAATATAATATACAATTCAATAAACTCTCGAAGGGGGGAGCGGTTATCGAGGACGAGCTCGAGCATTAATTTGCAAAGACGGCGAGCGCGGTCCTCGAACGTTCGAGGGTTCGGTTCTCGTTCGGCTTTTCCGTCCGTCGGCTCGACGACGTATCGCCGAATTCAAGTGGGCCCTTCAGCGTCCTCTCGCGCGACTCGTCGCGTCCCTTCCTGGGTCCCTTTCGTTCCGCTCCGCCTCCGCCCTCTCCGTAACGGAGAATTAGTTCAATCTAGCCGCGCGAATCTGGCAAGGTCGCTCCCTCTTTTCCTGGGGGAGGTTTCCGCGTCGCGTCGCGTCGCGTCGCGGCGACGATCGATAGGACTCGAGTGGTTGTCTCTTATCAGTCGGTGCTTACCATGAGTGCGGCGGTATCGCGCATCGATCTGACGGCGAGTAATAGTCCCGGATCGAGAGGTTCCCTTTCCATCCAAGTCAGCACCCTCGACAGCAGACCGACAGTTTCTTCCGCGGTCGGCTCGTCTTCTTTGTCCTCCTCTTCATCCTCCTCCTGTTGCTGTTCTCCGCCCTCGTAATCGGCCCACTTCTCCTCCGCCTCGATCTTCACGCGGCAATGATCCTCTTCAAGCTCCTTCTTCCTAACGCATCGCGCCAGCTCGCTCTCCTCGTCGAGGATCCACCTGCTCAGTTCCTCGTCGTTGACCTCCAGACCCACTTCCCGAGCCACGTTCTGCAGCTCGATCAGCAGAATCCGGTCCTCTTCCTCTTCCGGCGACGCGTGGATTCGCGTGGACAGAGACGGACCGGCGCTACCGGACGCTTCCTCGCGATCGCGCGGCAAAGTCCAGCTTCTGGCGAACGTTTCCGATCTGATACTCAACCACGCACGATGTAGATCGGCGAACGCCTCCTTCAGCGTGAACCTCTTCAGGTAAGCGGTCAGGAGGTCGCTTTCGTTGGAAGCGTTGCAGATTTTTGAATAAACGCCGCAAGAAGCTCTGGAGAGCACTCCGATGGCTAGTCTGACTCTCAGTTCTCTGATGACGATCCTCGTTTCTAGACAGTCCTTGGGCACCACGAATAACCTGACCAAACCATCCGCGGCGATGCAATCGGCTTCGGGTGGCAAATAATCGGCGCTCTCCGCGACCAGAACCGCACCGTCGGGATGCATGGCCATCGCCGTGACGGCGAACTCCCGATGGAACCACCATAAAAAGAGGTCGACGGTCAAGGATCCTCTGCCGCCGCCAGCGTAAATCACCGGCTGGCTCAACATGTTGACCCGTCTCAAGCAACGCGGTCGCCAGTGGCGACCGGTTACCAGTAACCGCGTCCTGTGGTGTCCCTCGTGATCAGCGGCCCCCACCACCCAAACCCGCTCGGCGTCGCCAGCTGTGGCGACGGTGGCGCGCCGACGTCCCGGCAAGTCCCGCCAATCCAGGAAGGACACATGTGCGAGGTAGATCCTGCTGCGGTCGTAACTCTCGAGAGCACTCCTCAGGTTTTCGATCACGGACGAGTGCGACACCGATGGACCGCTCCTGGCGTTGCTCTGAGTCGACAGCTCGATCGCTCGGTCCGAGGCAGTGGAGACGGACGAGGAGAACGGCGAAGGCGAGGATATCGTCGAAGAAGTGGACGCGCAGGCTGCGGTGGACGCCGTGACCGCCGGAGTGGACGATTTTACAGTTACGGGATCCCTGACACCGCGCGATCTGACGGAACACTGTCTCTCCTGTTTTCTCCGTCTGATTCTATTCTGGTCACCGGTGAACCGGCTCTTCTCTTGCTCGTCCTTTGCAGGCTTCTCCTGGGAGATCGTGGAGTTGGGCGAGCTGGAATGGACCGGCGACGAGGCGGTCGACGGAGGAGAGGTCGATCGACGAGACAAAACGTCGGTGGACGAGGAGAGCGCGGGTGAGGACAACGGAGACGCGGACGACACCGCAGCATCTTCTTGTTGACCGATGTCCTCGGGCCGATCCTCGACGACCCGATCGTCGCAGCGTTGTCTGGTCGGCCATGGCTGCACCAGGGTGCTGTTTTCACGGGGCTCGAAGCCGCTCTCCAGGGGCTGGCGCATGCGCGCCGCCCACGACGATCGACCCTCGCACGCTGCCACCGCAGACTTACTCGTCCCGGTCGCGTTGTTCGTCGTCGTCGTGACCGTGGTCGTGGTGCTGTCGGTCGAGACGGTTCCACCGGTCGTCCCGTGGTCGTTGGTCGCCTCTTCTTCGTCGACGACGTCCGCTGCCTCGTTCGAGGTCGGCTGCTGATGATGGCGCACGGATCGCCCTTTCGTTGCCGCTCGGTTGACGCGCGTGCACTTGCTGCCACGGGGCGACATCGTCCACGGCGTTCAGCGTTTCCGCGGTTCGAGAAAATTCCTGGTCAGCCAGAAAGGCTGCGAATCCCACGGATTCGGCGAGCGTTCGCGCGCGCGCGACCGTTCATCCACGGCGTGCCGGCTTCGCCTACCGAGCGATGACTGAGCGAGCGGCCGCGACGCAGCCGTCAAAGGCCGGAGCGGGAACTAGAAGGCTTTGATGTACCGCCGCCCCGGCGCGCACAAAGCGAAAGCGGCCCCGGCTCGTTGGCTGGCATGCTACGGGGACGGGGGCGGGGACGGATAGAGCGAGAGAACGAGAATATGGGCGAGCGCGCGCCACCGTAACGGAAAGAGACGGCGAAAGAGAGAGAGAGGAGGAGAAGACACGAGCAACGACGACACGCCGCGGGAGAGAGGGGGTGTTCGCAAGCGGGACGGAGACAGTATCTAGCGTCGGATGTACAGTCACCTCGTTCGAGGACGTCCACGCGTTGCCCTTCTCCGTTACGTTACCAGGTATGTGCTCGGGGAGCTCCTTCTTTCGCCCCGACTCCCTCGCTCGCGCACACGCCACCCTCGGGAATCGCGGATTCGCGGGGCTGTGTTTCGGAATCGGAAAATTAACCTGAATCGATGACCTATTTTACAGCTATATACTTTTACGTGTATCTCTTCGGGCGCCCGCCACGATTCCTTCTGGGAAGGCATTCCACGAAGTCAGAACGGCAAGTATACTTTTCATCCGACTGTAATTATTTCGTAAACGATTACTGTAACCAATCGGGGTGGAATTGGTATCCTGCCAAAGCTTCTGGCGGGTGACTTTCACACTTGTCAATTAAGGGGTCACGCAATTGCGTGGATGACTATGAATTGTGTAACGTTGGGGACCGATTAGCAGAGTCTATAGATGACCGCATCGGTGGGTATATATGGATAGACCGAGGAGCAGTCCACATCGCAGTGATGTACTAGGTGCTATCAAGTGTGAAAGTCACATCCGTGTACAGCGTAGGCTTCCTTTGGATACGATCCAGTACACGTACAAACAGTTCAACTATCTCTGGTTCTAGAGATTAAATGTATAAACTTGACCCTTTGCACTCGACTGTTTCCTTTGCGGGCACATTTGAAATGCTAAGT
Organism: Megachile leachella; assembly: GCA_963576845.1. Taxonomy (NCBI): domain Eukaryota; kingdom Metazoa; phylum Arthropoda; class Insecta; order Hymenoptera; family Megachilidae; genus Megachile; species Megachile leachella. The sequence goes on from OY756255.1 coordinate 13,221,868, forward strand.
GTCTCTGAGTGCTGAGGGTTAAATTCAGATTACAAATCTCTTTAATTGTTCACTGCTCTCAATTTGTAAATTAGAAGTTGTCGAAATTTTTCGAGTGATCAAGTAATGAAAGTTCTATCTTTAAGTTTTACTAACCTAGTGTTTACTAGGTGTTTAGACTCGGTTAGTCTATGATGTCACAAGGGTAGGTTACTATACAGTTATATTCTTAGCACCGCCTGTACCATTAAGCATCCAGTATTTGTACTTTTCTTCCTATCCCGGCTATACAGGTTCCAGCACGCCAGTTTAGCTCTACAAGGTGATTTTCTCGCAAAAGGAAGTGTAACCAAATGTACCAGACCGTTCTTCCTTTTCTCCCATACACGATTCAATCGTCTTTGCTGTCACAGGACAATGTCGATCTTCTATGGCTGGAGGAGCAGTGGAGCGGTATGTTTAACGGCACTTCCTTTCGAGTCTACTAGCGAGAGAATCACTCTATGGTATTAACAATGACCGCCCTACTTTACGTTTGCATCAAAGAGCAGCTGCAGTTGTCCGTTCTTCTTGCTCTCAAAATATGAGGCCCAAATCTGTTCACAACTTTCATGTGTTCTAAACAGTACATGTTCAACTGCTTGTCTAATGGATTTACAATTTGGAAGTCACCTGTTCATATTTGCAAATAAATTGCATGACTTCTGTTACACTTTCGGTCTACTAGGTCTTTCAGCTGAATGATCTTTCTTTGAGTATTCTCAGAGAATCTACTGCGTTTACATTATGCAAGTAGTAGGTAAGTGCTAGCGAAGTTATCAGAGGAAAAGGTCTGGTCTGTTATCTTTGTCATTTTTCTGTTACTGGTCTGGCTGGGTCTGACCACTTGCCTAGGGGCTGGGTCTGACCACTTGCTTATAGACTGCGTCTGACCACTTGTCTATGGTCCTAGTTCGACCACTTGCTTGTAGGCTGGGTCTGCCTTGTCTAACCATGGACCAGGTTTGACCACTATGGGCCCAGTCTGACCACTTAACTACTTGCAAATGTGTCCCTCAGATAGACTCCTTTAAAGTACCGAAGGATAAAACATTGTACAAGAACCTCACGTGTAATGGAACAAGTTGGCACACAATATATAATCACGTTCAGCAATTATCGACTTACCCCCACATTTCGTTATTGGTTAATGACAGTGATTTGGTGAAGCAGAATTCTTTTAAGGTTTCTTATCAAGCAAGTAATTTATCACGTTTTAACGAGTCACGAAAGTCATAAAACCACGCGAGGGTTGCACATGTCTCCGTCTGGCAGTTACCGGAATAAACGTTCGGTAGTAAAGGGGATGATCGAGCGAGACGGCGGTTTATCGGTGCTCCAATTTGCGCGGGCTGGAAAGAGAGACGCCGGTTTTTTCCGCAACTGGAGCGAAAGATCAGCGCTCCGAGCATCGATGTTTCCTCGGAACATATTTCACAGACTTTTGAGGGGGTCCATCGTGAATCGAACGGTTCTACGCTCCGCTAAATCGAAGCACCGCAATCCATTTGGCGAATTTCACCGGAGGACCGTGCGCGAAAACGAAGATCACGAGGCGGATCTTTATCGCTTGTAACGTGCCATTAGACTCGCGGCATCATTGGATCTTTGATTATCGAACGGGAAAAAAGGGCTGACCTCTTTGCTATCTATTCACTTTGGCCCGGAACGATTAATTGAAATCGACGGTGATAACGTCGCATTGAATGTTGCCTTTGCGTGAACTTCGATGATGCTCCGCGCTTCCATTAAGCTCGAGTGTCTCTCTATTCGGAGCCACGGTTTTTGTTGCCGACCGGTGATGCCTGATGTTAAATGTTAAACGCGGTAATTCAACTACCGTCTCTATAGAAAACGTATTCGCTCTTCTGAAACTTCTTCAAAGAAATCCTCTTATGCAATGTTTATCGTTCGCTCTAAACAGACCCTGAAGCATCTGTCCTCACCGTACCGTCATATTTATTGCGCGCTTTTTATATCGCTTTGTCACGTGTCGCTAACTCGCTTTTATTGCTTAACACCATCCACGTAATTCTTACGCAATTACTTCAACAAAATCCTCAAATTTCTTCCTCGTTTCACTTTGCACCAAGGTTCCTCTGTTTACCTATCTTGCGCACGTTAGATGTCTGAAAGCCCAGCAAGGGCTCAATCGAGCGGATTAATTAGGAGAGGGCCGAAAAACGCGGACTCGTTTATCAGGGTGGCACGGGGTGGCGGGGGCGGCTTAATATTGCAAATCGGATTTAGCCTTGGGCGCTGGCCGCGCATGATTATCGGCGTGTCGGCATTTCATAAACGCGTCCACATCAAACGCAGCTGGTCGGTCGATCGCGATAATATTTGTCACGTAGTTGCGGTGCGCGGCAGCAGGCGCGGATACAGGCTAATCGATCGGCCTCTGTACCCGGCTGCTGTATGCGTGATTACTTTCCGGTGCGCGTTCGTTGTCTCCTCCACGTCCGGAATTCGAGGTACGCTGTTGCCGCCAGGCCACGCCACGATACCTAAAGCCTCATTCACATATACGAAAGATCGGCTTCTGGAATTCCACTATGTCTACTTTTATTTTTTTGAGATTTGTAATTGCTGCACGTTGTTTAAACTGAGCTTATTTAGGTTGGTAAAGGGAAGTGGAACTTACTGAACATTTTAAAAAATGAATTTTAATTGAACATTTTAGAGATGAATTTTAAGAGGACATTTTGGAAATGAATTTTGACTGAACATTTTGGAAATGAATTTTAATTGGACATTTTAGAAATGAATTTTAACTGAACATTTTAAAAATGAATTTTAATTAAACATTTTAGAAATTAATTTTAGCTGAACATTTTATTAAAAATGAATTTTAACTGAACATTTTATTAAAAATGAATTTTAACTAAACATTTTAGGAATGAATTTTATATTGAACATTTTAGAAATGAATTTTAACTAAACAATATGAAAATGTATATGACTGAGCAATTTTAAAATGTACATTAATAAAACAAATTCAAACTAAATGAACAATTTACAAATGTACATAACCAAACATTTTGAAAATGTACATTATTAAAATGAATTAAAACTAATTGAATAATTTATAAATGAATTTTAACCTGACAATATAAAAGTGTACGTAATTACACAATGTACAAATGTACATAACCAAATAATTTTAAAAATGTACATAACCAAATAATTTTAAAAATGTACATAACCAAATAATTTTAAAAATGTACATAACCAAATAATTTCAACTAGACACAACATATGTACATGTACACAATTGAACATTATTTACAAATGAACATAACCAAACTATTTAAAAATGCACCCCTCTAGACAATTAAAAAATGTACAATACTGAAAAACTTAAAAATATGAACAATTCAAGGAATACATCTTCAATTTTATTTGAAGTACCTTTTCTTCTGAAGAATCTTTTTGAGGCTCATCCTATGTTTGCATACGTAGACAGTCTTTAATCGTTCAACCGACAAAAGTTTGTTTAAAAATTTTTTTAGAAATGAAGCTACAAGTTCTTTGTTGGTAAGTAAAAAGTGGAATGTGGATGGTGCATAACCGCTTAGGCACGTCTGAAAGCACTTTGTCCGCAGTAGATGTGGACCGTGCGTGGTACGACATTCGTCAGTGTTGCTCTCCCACGGAAATCGTTCAGCGCTTTTGATTCGTTCGATTGAACGCGGCATGATTGAGTCATTAACAGCTATAACGCCTCGTTCGAGGATCGAGTGCTTAAATCTGAGATTATCGTAATGAAATAAGTCCAAAAAATAAATATGATCGAATCAAAATTCATGAAAGACTAGATCAGATTCAAGTTTTTGCTTGCATGATGTGTACACGTGTCTCATAAATAATACTGCTACCGCTTTCGTTTTACACCTACGCACGCTATGTCCTCATCTCAATGACACGTCTTCCAGATTTTGATACCAATTTATCACAAATCAAAATGACGTCAAAATATAAAATCAAAATTGCATAATTTTGATTTCAGGTCACGCAGTCCCTAAGGGCATTCGTTATAAAAAATGACTTAATAAATCAAGAGTTTCACTTTCAGCAATTACCGGACACCTGCACATAATGAAAAATCACGATATCTTTCGACAACGGTACACGATCAAACGAATACGAAATCGTTTCACCGTTAAAAGGAAAAAAAGGTGTGAAAGAAAAAAAGTCGGTTGCCCCTATGGCGGCGACACTGCCCACACCCTGAGAAGGAAACTGGCCGTACCCGTTTTCTGATCAACCGTTTTAAGTCGGGGAAAGTAGCGAACGGGAAACGCGTCTATGTACGTACGCGTCTGTACATATGTACACACGCGTTATGCGCGAGTTTTCTTTGCCTACGATGTATGCAGCATTGCGGTCGTGTAACTTTTAATTGGGTTATCTGTCCCGGAACGCCGTCAATCCACGTGGTTATAGGACCGATACAGAGAGCTTTTCCATGTACCGCCAATGACCCGAATGAAACTCTGTTTTAAAGACGGTAATCGCGAACACGCCCTTTTCGTAGCCCGCCGTTGTGACAACTATCGATAACGGGAAATTAATAACCAATCCTTTGGCTTGGTGAACGAATGCGAGAGGGTACAGTACGGTTTGTGGAGTTTTTAGGGTGTTCGGGGAATATGGAGAGAAAGGTGAGAATTTGATAGGGTCGGAATTTTGCTTCTGGTATTTGTAGTTTTTCGTTGTAGGACAAGATGCAAATGTCGAGATGTGAAATTTATAAATTTATAAATTACTAGCATACCTAACCTACCTAACCCACCTAACCTATCTAACCTACCTAACCTACCTAACCCACCAACCTACCTAACTCACCTAACCTAACATACCTAACTTACCTAACCAACCTAACTTATCTAACCTAACATACCTAACTTACCTAACCAACCTAACTTACCTAACTTACCTAACCTAACATTAGAAACTTGAGTGTTTAGAGATTTTTAAATTTGACAATTTAGTTTATAAAAATTTTTATATAATACTAAATACTAAAATCTTCAAATTTTATATTTCCAATGTTTGGATCCATAAATTTCTATATAAACAAAGCTGTAGATCCTCAAACAGTATTAGCAAATTTTAACATCACCAAATCTCTAAGTCTTCAAATCCATGAATCCCTAAATTTATAAACTTCCAAATCCATAACCTCCCAAATCCCCAAACTTGCAAATTCTTAAACTTTCAAATTTTCAACCCCCCAAATTCATAATCCCTCAAATTCCAAATTCTCCAAATTCCAAATCCCCCAAATTCCCAATTCCCTAAATTCTCAAACTCCCAAATTCCAAATTCCCCAAATTCCAAATTCCTCAAATTCCTAATGCCCCAAATTCCCAATGCCCCAAATTCCAAATCCCCCAAATTCTCAAACCCCCAAATTCCAAATTCCCCAAATTCCAAATCCTCCAAAATTCTGAAATCCTCAAATCCCAAATACCCCAAATTCCAAATCCTCCAAATTCCAAATCCCCCAAATTCTCAAACCTTCAAATTCCAAATCCCCAATTCTTGCATCTCCCAAATTCTCAAATCTCCAAATTTTCAACCCTCCAAATCCCCATCTCCCAAACCTCCACCTACTAAAATTCCTGCCCTCCCAAATCACCACATCCCTCCCCAAGTCCCAAAATTCCCCAATTCCCAAATTCCAAAACCCCACACCCCCACAACCCCCAAAACCCCAATCTCCCAAAATTCCACAAATCCAAATATCAAAGCTAAAATATCAAATTTCGAAATCTCCAATTAAATCTCAGTATAAACGCGATACGAGATGAAAACCGTGATGGGGTAGTACACCCTCATCTGGGTAACGCGTTGCACCTTGTAGGCCGGTGTAGCGAAGCGAATCGAATTTCAACGCGCGTGTCAACTGCAGGAGAAAAGAGAAAAGGAGCGTGTACGCGTACAGAGGGGGTGGCTTTTTCTCCGCGGCAACCTGCAACCCCGAAACGCGACAACCCTCTTAACGTTGCCGAGCAGTCTTCTCTTACGATGTTACGCGGCTGCTTCAACGCCGATGGAAGGGTGGAACGGTTGCTCCGGCCTCGCTTTTTCTATCTGAAAATAGGGTGAATCGAATTGACGCCACGTAAGAGGCTGAACGACGTTCAGATTCGATCTTCCGGTTGGAAGAGTCGCGTGTAGCCGTTCGCGAGCTTCTACGAAAGGGAAACATCGTCTCTTCCTCGAAGGGGGTTAAATCGATGGTAAACCCTCGTTTGGGAGACCACCGTGGCTGTGGAAGATGGGGCTTTTGTCATCACAAATATCTTGTTATATTATACTTTGGTTCTTTCTTTAGATTTTAGAAAATTTCTTTTCTTTAAAATTTAATTTTTTTGTTCATGACTTTAAGTAGTTTGTGGAGAGACATGATGAAGGAGACGCACTACCCTTATAGTAGATGTGAGTATTCTCTAGATGCAGTTTATACTCAATTTGTAAATTCTTTGTAATGATATATGAAATATACAATTTCTTATTCGTATATTTATAAATTCAGTACTTAAATTTAATCTTCTTCAAATTTAATTTTCTTGCAAGGTTGAATATCGTACACCTGATCTTATCTAAAAATTTATTCTACAGTAAATAAATATAAAAACATTGAATTAATTTCCACTAACACAGCTAATATATTCCATACCTAATCTGACATCAAATTAAGATTAAATTTATCCATAAAAAAATCCAAGAATACAATTGTAAAAATATGACAATACTTAGATGACAACGCTAGGTTTTGAATGGTCGTTAAAATTGTAGATCCTAGAAAAATCCTTGACACGGTACGCGAACACTTCCGCCACGTTTGCAGCTCACGCATTCGCCGCACGAGTTAACAATCCCAATTTGCCCTTTCGACTTTCCTTCCCCGATTACCTGCAACCCCCCAGAACCACCCCCTCCTCTTACATCTCCGAACTGCGCATCGTCGTTTCAACGAGGGAAGCGGATCGACCACGTTGAAATTCTCACGTTCACCCCCCGCGGCCGGAAACCACCCCCGCAACCGGCTGGGTGGATGTTCGCGCGCGCGCTTCCTCGATCGATAATATTTTCTCAATACAGCGGGAACACGTCAACGGGAAACAACCATAACGTCTTCTGGACGTTGGTACCCATATTAAATTCATATTTTCTCTCTTTGAGTACTGACTTTTTATTTGGAATATCTTAATTAATTTTCATGAAAATTTAATGGTATTCGTATATAATTTGTGGAGCTGAATTATTTTGCATATTTGAAACGACGTAAATTTGTAATATTTCTTTAATCATTTTTACATGTAAATTGAAATTCAGGGTGTAAGACAAAGTGTTTGTCACTTAATTTTTGATTAAATGTTCGGTGCGAATGATGTACTGCATACATCATTTTGTCATTATTAAATTCCTACCAAAATTTTCTCATGTAACATTTATTAATTTCAATGTTTCAATAATTTTCTTTGCACCATGCGGCGCTTATTATATCGTCATTATGCGACATTTTAATGTGCTCTGATAAACAAAAAGAGGAGCTGAAAATATGTTAAAAATATACAGTCACTCATTTTATGAACGTACAATTTCTGAAGTACACAAAAAATATTTTTTACAATAATTTACAATTGCAACAATTTCTTGTGGAGAAAATGTTTTTGATGTTTCCTAAGATTTCATTATCGTACTTTAAAAATTATTATACATGCAAGATATGTAAATTATTCTGTACTTTTACTCTGAGAGTCTTACTCTACGAATTTCCAGAAATATTTGCAGTCATCTTCAGGAAATTCTGAATCGTTAAGATAATTCAAAAAATTCGAGATCTATTTATTAAACTCGTGATCAATTATCCGCCGGCACCCAGTATAATACCGAGTGTGTACAAATTATCCGAGATACGTTAATCCGGTTGGCTTCCAAGAGGATCCCTGACATCCACCCCCTGTCTGTCCCTTCTTCCGTTCTTTTCTCACCTGTTCCCGAGTGCGAAACGAGGCTAGTAGAAGGACGAAGACGTCGAAGGAGAAAGCGAGGGGTTGGACCTCGTAGCGGCTCGAGGGTGGCTGAGGAGGGTAGCGAAGCGAGGAAACTCGCGAAGGGTGGAAGAGGAACACGCTGCTCTCGGAGAAAGAGGGAGGAGGGAGGGGGTCGCCGTGAATGGAGCTGCAGAGCACGGAGGAGGCGGAGGCCAACCCCAAGCTGGGGTTGCCGGGGCAACGCGGGAGGCGTAGGCACTCTGGGGGCAGAGAGGAAGGGTTCTCTCCCTCGTTCGTTCGGTCGACCAGGGCCATGCCACGAGGGTTGCAGAGGAGAGGGCTTCTGCCGAGCGGAGCATGTTCAGGGGGTGGCGACGAATGGTGGGGGCAGTCGGATTCGTAGGAAGGGGTGGAAAAGACCGCTCCACGACGAACGACCGGATACACGATCGCCGGACGTTGTTGCTGTTGTTGTACTTTAAACTGTGCCTTCTACTACTTGTTTGTACGACCAGTTACTCACGTGTGTATCTTTCACCCCTATATGCTTTCGGGTATTTATCCCTCGATGGTTATATTTGGAGGAACGGTGTGCTACGGAATTCCTTGTTCAAACCCTTCTACCAAACGGATCGATCTCTTATCCTCTTCCCTTAAGAGACGCTCTTCTATGCAATACTCTTCTAATACTACTTCATTCTCACTAATCTTTCGTGGACATTATTTTCAAAATATTACCTCTTTTCTTTTTTAAGAATATTACACAGTTACACGAAGAATAACAAACCATCTTAAGAAGCATGTGTAGGATTTTGAACTTTCACATCTTTTATTCGGACTCACTCGGTCGATGTAGAATTTAATTTGCAGATGCATTAAAAACAACTCTATAATGAGCTTCATAAAAAATATTCTCATAAATTTTATTTTTATAAACGACTAAAATTTGTATTGTCTAGACTTATTTGAGGGAGTGTACGTCTGATCCTGTTGAAGTTGAAACCTGACAATTTTTGAACAGCCACAGAGTATTTAACTTCATGACACATATGAAGATGGTCATATATTTGCTCAACGTTATTAATCAAACTAGAAAGACTTTAAAAAAATCCTTTAATAATATTCAAGTTTATTTCATGTTTTGCTGATTAACAATGTGCTGTTGAATTTTCTTATACATGTACATAAAATGTCAAAAATAAAGATACCCTACTTGGACTAAAAATGAGTGATAAAACACCACAAAAGTAAAAAATGAATAGCTCCTCAAAACCGAATTCAACAAATTTTCTAGGTGTAATAATCAAACGAAGTTACAATTTAAAAAGTCCGATACACGAAAAATTCGTGTGCAATCTTTCCATTTAAATAATTAATAAATTGATCAATTACAGAGCGATGTAAAAGCATTGGTCGTCTACTTGATGCAGGCATTTTTTTTCCCCCGTAACAAGATATCGGGGTTAAAAATTGGAGCGATGAAATTACCGTTTTAAAAACCGTGACGACCGCAAATATTGAACGAGATTGCATTTTTTTTCTCGCCTGAAATTACTGGTGTTCCGGGCCGGCTCGAAAAACACAACAATTATTTAACGCTAAATTCGCTCGGGCCAGGGGAAGCTTTTTCAATTAAACACACGCCACGCGTTGCGCGACCCTTTAATAAATTCGCGAAAAATGCAGTGCCGCTCTCTAAATTCGGAAAAATAAATCATTACCGGCGTCACGCTTCGAAATTCGTTTTCCCTCGCATTCCGTCGCCGTTCTCTCGTCCACCCTTGTGCCCGTGTTTCATCCCCCTCTGCGCCGCCCCCCGTGATTCGCGGCTGGAACGAAAAAGCTTCCCGTTTGGAGGATTTTGTAAAAACAACACCGGCGGACGCGCCGGTTTCCCCGCAGTGATTTCCCTTCGAATATCGATTCCAGCGCCGGCCAAAAAATAAAGGGAAGAGCGGAAAAAAATATCTTGGAAAAAGGGATACACATTTTTCGGCTTCAACCGGAAAACCGGTTGCCCAGAAAGGATTAATCGTATATACCTCCCACCTATGCCCGTTCATCGAGTATCCTGTTTGCGACAATTCGTCCTTGCAATTTTCAGCCTGTCGATTTTTCAACTTTGATCGTTTCGATGGAAAGTTGCTACAATTTTGTGAAAAACGATGGATTTCAAGATTAACGATTTTAGGAGGATTTTCAGTTACTTGGAGTTTACTTGTTGCAAAATTAACTACTTAGTACTTGGTTATTACTGGAAAATTACTGGATGAAGCGATGGGGTTATTAAACTCGAAAATTACTGGATTACCCTCTTAAATTAATAAATTCCCATGTTCTAGAATTATTTAATTACCGCATTCCTACTCTTCGGAATTGCTGAATTTCTACCCTTTCAGAATTATTAAATACTTTCTATTTTTTACTAAATTTATTTTCTGAAATTTGTGTTGTGCTTCTGAAAATTGTATCTCGTATTCAAAATATATTTTGTTTTTAAAAATTGTATCCTACATGTACAAATTATATCTTGTATTTAACAATTGTATTTTATATACAAAGTTCTTTATTGAATTTTAAAATTGTATACCATATGTACAAATCATATTTTGTATCTAATAATTGTATTTTGCATATACAAATTGTATGTTGGATCTATAAATTTTATGTTAGACCTAAAAACTGTATCTTGAACCTAAAAACTGTACCTCAGATCTAAAAATTATGTTTACTACCTAAAAATTATATTCTGCATCTAAAAAATAATGTTCTATACCTAAAATAATTGTATCTACATCTAAAAAATTGTACCTCAAATCCAAAAATTGCATATTGCATCTAAAAATTGTATCTTGAACCTAAAAATTGTACCTCAGAACTATGCTTACCACCTAAAAATTATATTCCGCACCTAAAAAATCATGTTCTAAAAAAATGCACCCAAAAAAGTGTAATCTCCATCCAAAAAATTGCACCTCAACTTCAAAAACTACATAATGCACTAAAAAATTGTATTACCGTCACAAAATATTTTTCAGAAAAGTAGATTAAAAGTAAAGAACCCAAGAGCAACTTTGTTCATCTCCCCCGTTTGGGATGTATCTTGGGAAATAATTGAGCGTGCACATTTAAACCGAGGATAGAACGTGTATGGCCGCCAGTGCATGGCTGATTTTCACATTTTTCTTTTTTTCCCTTTCCAAGTCGACGACTATCCGGACACGGTTCTCGCGTACACAGCTTCCTAGTTACGACCCACATATTTACCAACGTATCCGACTGTACATGGTTCATCCATGTACGCCCACCCACGCACCCCTTTGCTTCTACGTATATGCGCCTAGTCGTCCATCTTTACGTTCTTATAACTTTGCTTTGTCGATGACTAGTGATCAAAATTATCGATTTGTATTTTGTATTACTGTGTGAGAGACAATTTCATTTTTTAGGTGATGGAGTTCCTTTTATCAGATGATTGTTTATTGTAGGAAACAATTTATGTAATTTATAATTCAACTCGACTCAAAAATAATGATTGAGTTGATGTGACTTTTTATTAGGGATTCTTCTGACGCATTTTTTAGATGTGATCTATTTTATAAGAATTTTTAATGCTCTCCAATTTGGTGTTCAAGTATAATTATTAGAGTGAGAGTTGAGTGATTGTTGCTTAATATTAAATTGACAGAACATTTTAACATTCTTGATCTGTTTTAAAATTGTAGTTATGAGTGGTTCTGACTGACACACCTCATAAATAAATCAGAGTGTAAGGGTTGTTGATTACTAGACTATTTCATTTATTTTTAATAATGATCACCAGACTATTTCCTTGTGTTTGATCATAGTCAACTTCTATACCAATTTAACAATTAGTAAATAATTTTTGTGTACCACTATTTTTAGATATGATCAATTTTATAAGAATTTTTAATGCACTCCAGTTTGGTGTTCAAGTATAATTATTAGAGTAGGAGTTGAGTGATTGTTGCATAATATTAAATTGATATAATATTTTAACATTCTTGATCTGTTTTAAAATTGTAGTTATGAGTGGTTCTGACTGACACACCTCATAAATAAATCAGAGTGTAAGGGTTGTTGATTACTAGACTATTTCTTTAATTTTTAATAATGATCACCAGATTACTTCCTTGTGTTTGATCATAGTCAACTTCTATATTAATTTAACAATTAGTAAATAATTTTTGTGTACCGTTACATAAATGACAAGTGGAATTTAAGAATTGTGTGTCCTTCAGCATCCAAGAGTATAATTTCTAAGTCTATCCCTTTGAAGTTTAGGTTGTCCCTGTGGCCCATTTCCAATCATCCTTGACACTTTTGTCCAGGAACATTCGCAATACAGAAACAATACTCGTTGCCTATTCACCAAGTGTTTCTTCTATTCTCACACCTTTTCTTCGCATCCGAGCACGTTTTGTCCCGTCGAATATTCCACGCTCGTTCCATCGAGCATCACAATAGCCAGAGGCGAGAGCCATCTCGAGCATCCTCGTTTCCGGTATCGAACGTTCTCGCATCTCGTGCCTCTCGCGTTACACGAATTACCGTTTCGGTACCTACCTTCTATCATTCTTTTCGAAACAGGATTGCGTCGTTTCCTCTTGCCTCGGCCGGTTTCTATTGGATTGGATTACTATGCATCGGTAATTCTAGAGGTTTGCGTTGCTGCTACTCGCACTAATAATCGATCGCGTTCAGAGATACACAACTTGCAACGTTCCGACAAACGGGATATTGTAATTTCATTCAGGTGAAAGCTCAATGGCTTACTTTCTTCTATGAAAATAAACTTTGCGGTTTTTACGAGGTATTTGCGTACATAGTATATCAGATATACTTCCAGTTTTTTATTTTCAAGGTTTTGTATATAATTTCAGAATTATTAATTTATTTCAAATTTTTATAGATATAGAGTAAAGTTTAATATTTTCAAGGTTTGAAATTTACAACCCACCAAATTTTTACGCTTTCAAATTCTCAAGGTTTGAAATTTACAACCCACCAAATTTTTACGCTTTCAAATTCTCAAGGTTCCAAAATTTGCGACCCCTCAAATTTCTACGCTTGCAAATTCTCAAGGTTCCAAATTTGTAACCCCTCAAATTTCTACGCTTGAAAATTCTCAAGGTTCCAAATTTGCAAGCCCCCAAATTTCTACGCTTGCAAATTCTCAAGGTTCCAAATTTGCAACCCCCCAAACTTCCACGCTTGCAAATTCTCAAGGTTCCAAATTTGCAACCCCCCAAATTTCTACGCTTGCAAATTCTTAAGGTTCCAAATTTGCAATCCCCCAAATTTCTACGCTTTCAAATTCTCAAGTTTCCAAATTTGCAACCCCCCAAATTTCTACGCTTTCAAATTCTCAAACCCCCAATTCCAAACTCCCGAAAACCTCAACCTCGTAAATTTCCACATCTCCAAATTTGCACACTTCCAAATCCTCACCCCTCAAAATTCTTTATTCCCCAACTCACCCTTCAAAAAACACTCCAATATTTCTATCTCCTCAAATTCTACACTTCAAAATTCCACCCTCACACTACCTCCTATAATTATTATATATATCCACGCTACCTTCTACATCAAAATTATTAGAAATTTTCCTCGAACTCCACATAGCATGCATCGCATAAACGTTAGGTTAATTACGTCCCCGTCAGATCTCGATTGGATGATTTCGGTGTCTAGCTTAATTGCGACGAAATTATCAAAATTTCTCGACGGTCTTTGTCACGCGTGCATCGACGAAGCAATTTGTCGTCCGCTTCCTCGGCGAACAAAGAAACGCGCCGCGGAAAGGTACACGATGCTAAACGTTTTGATAGCGATGCGCTCGTTAATGAACGCGTGCTGCCGATAATTTAAAGCAGCCCTGGAAAATGAGTTGAAAGCACGCGCTTTGCTCGCTGCCGAAAATCAAGCTTCCGCTTCGCGAAGGGGATGAAGAAACAGAGAGAGAGAGAACACGGTCCATGCAATTTGTTTGTTTGACGGGGAAACAGTGGCTCGAAAAACTCTTTAATTGCTCCTGCCTTTGTGGAGCTTCTTCCAACTTTCATACTTTCATTAACACGAAGGAAATTTACGCACCTTATGCTCGTGATGACACGAATTATTATGCACTTTGTTTATTAAAGTGAAACTGAAATCGGTAAAATTCATGCGTTTTTTTTTGTTGAGGTGTTTGATATTTTTGTTGAAGTGTTTTGGGGTGAAAGTCGTCGGGTTTCTTTACAGATATTTAGTTTAGGTTTATAGGTTATTTTGTGGGTATTATTTTTGTATTTTCTTATTTTTTTTAGAATTATGTTTGCAGGTATTATTTTTGTATTTTCTTATTTTTATGTTTGCATGTATTTATTTTTGTATTTTTGTATTTTTATGTTTGCATGTATTTATTTTTGTATTTTTTTATTTTTATGTTTGCATGTATTTATTTTTGTATTTTTTTATTTTTATACTTGCATGTATTATTTTTGTATTTTTGTATTTTTATGTTTGCATGTATTATTTTTGTAATTTCTTATTTTTTATTTTTATATATGCATGTATTATTTTTGTATTTTTGTATTTTTTTATTTGCATGTATTATTTTTGCATTTTTATATTTTTATTCTTTTACAATTGTACATATTTATTTTTGTATCTTTATTTTTTAAGAAGTTTTTTAATTTTTACATTCAAATGTTTTCATTTTTTAAACTTCATATTGTTTTATTTTTACACTTGTGCATATTATTTTTTCATTTTTTTATATGCATGTATTATTTTCGTATTTTTATATATTTTTATTTTGTACATTTGTGTGTATTTATTTTTAAAGTCACATTAAGGAGAATTATTTTAAAGTCGCTGAAAAATGTTTAGGGTCTCCAGACCCTTAGATCAATTTCCAAATTAGGCTGCTAACAAGATTCAGCATTTTAAACTGGTAACATAGAAAATTTATAGCTCCTCCGTATCGTGACAGCGATAATAACACGATGCAGACGTTTCTTTAGCATTCTCCAAACGAAAGAGTAATCGCGTCGATTTTCTCGCGATTCCAAGCGGAAAAACGCGACGATAATTATCCGAATCGCCTTGAACAAAATCGCCTCGCCTTCCTCCATTCGAAATAGTGTTCGCGTTTATTCAACGCGTTGTTGTTCCACACTCCTCTTTTTTTTCCGCGTTTTTCGACATAACCACCGACGCAAAGCCTGTTTTCGTTCGCCTCGAATTAAACAACCGCCGTTCGCGTTTACCATTATTCCGTCACGAGCCGACGATTTAATCGCATTTTTCTCGCCAGCTATAAAAAATATATATGCGCCGTTCTATACGGTGATTACGAATGATGTGGATATTCGTTAGTTCGTAGCCACGAAACACGACTGCGTGGCTCTCCGGAAACGCATTTTACAGCATTCGGGGGTGGGCAGACGCGTAATCATTATACCGACGGGTAGCAACGCGAGTAATCTCGTTTTCGAAGTTCCCGCTTTAAAATCGCGATTCGCAATTTCGACACGGATGTAACAATTTACCGGGCCGACAAATAACGAAACCTTTTAAACCGAACAAAAAGAATTTTACCAAAATTAATTTTTTCTCACATAACCAGAGGTTTTATTTTCAGATAAAATTATTTTAATAAATACCGCTTTCCTCAAATATAAATTTAAGTTCCTTTCACATGCTCTTCGTTCCAATTCTAATTAATACACATTGAAATCGAGTGAAAATTAAATACCGAACTGAAGATTGCATGTTAAAAGCATTTTCTGTTTAATATGCATCTGAAATCACGCATTGCTCCATTAATAGTGATTGATGACTACAATCAGCGAATTGCATCTGAAAGACAAATGATACTTCGTGACTTCAACGGGCTAATTCATCATTGTAATCGTCGAGCATTAAAATCGAATTAAGTCAAATTCCAGGGGCGAGATTTTCGTACTCGTCGATATTTTTAAAGCGAGATATCTTGATAGGTCGATAATAAAGTAGCGGCGGCGAGCAACAGGCGATGTTTTTGCGTTAAGACACGCGGCGTAACCGCGACGTAGGGGGGTTGAAAAGGGTCAGCTAAGAAACCACGTACTCCTTTGAGTTTAATAGAATGCTAATTGGTTCGAGCGGCATTTCACCTGACCGCGTGGCACACGGAAATGCGTGTGCGCCGACCACACACACGCGGAAGTGGTCAGCCTTATCTATTGTGGCAGTGTCGTGAATGCTGGACGCTAATAACGCTGGTAATGCACTGCAGCTAATTAATCGCCTGCCATGGGGGCTGTTTCATTTTCTACTTCCAGCAAAAATCTTTTCTGTATCGTCATTTTAATTTTTACACTCGTATGCACAATTTTTAATATCTTTCCATTCCTGGAAATTTTTTATTACATTCTTCATGCGATTAGCGATTATTTTGTAATTTTGTAAATTTATGTAATTACTAGGGCGAGGTTGCTTTTTGTTGTCAGATTGTATAAGTAGTGATTTATGTGTAATTTTTGGTATAATTTGTTGTAGTAATTTCTGATGTAGATCAATTACATTATGTAATTATCATTTTGTGGTAATTTCTGGTATAAATTATTTACCTTATGTAATTATTATTTTGTGGTAATTTCTGGTATAAATTAATAACATTCTATACTTATTATTTTGTGACCAGTTCTGGAATAAATAATGTATGTTAAATAAAAATTAAGTTCTGACAATTTTTGTCAAATTCTGACAAATTATTCAATATATATTATTACGTTAAAAATCCATAAAATTCTCAGTCAAGTATTACTGCATTTAAAAACTCAATAACATACAGAGAAGAGTGAATCCAATTACCAAATTCCCTCCAAAGGGTAAAATTTCCAGAAGAAAAATCAAAAAGCCAGAAACAATAGCTCCCCTAATAATCGATTCATCAAAATCCACAGGAGCTCTGATATCAAACTTTAATACACTTAATCAATCACCAAATTCATTCCAAAGAGCAGAATTGTGCAGAAAAAAGCAGAGAGATACAATAGCATTCCTGATCCTAGTTTATTCACAGGAGCCTCAAATATTAAACCAAAACAGTAATTACAATTGTAAATATTCATGATGTTACATATAGGTTTGCATGTTCAATTACCAAATTCTTTACAAATATCAAAATTGCAAAGAAAAAAGGAAAGAGAAACAAAGCACTCTTAATCCTAGTTTATTCACAGGAGCTTCAAATATTAAACCAAAACAGTAATTATAATTGTAAATATCCATGATGTTATATATAGGTTTGTATGTTCATTTACCAAACTCTCTCCAAATATTAAAATTGTAAATAAAAAATCAAAGAGAAGCAATAGCACCCCTAATCTTATCCACAAGAGCTCCAACTATCAAATTAAAACACTGATTACAAAATCCTACAATGTCACAGATATTTGCATGTCAAATTACCAAATTCTCCTTAAATATCAAAATTGCAAATAAAAAAGTAAAGAGAAACAATAGCACCCTTAATCTTATCCACAAGAGCCCCAACTATCAAACTAAAACACTAATCACAAAATCCGACAATGTCGCATATATTTGCATGTCGAATTACCAAATTCTCTCCAAATATCAAAATTGCAAATAAAAAAGTAAAGAGTAACAATAGCATCCCAAATCCTATCCCCAAATATCAAGCTAAATACTAATTATGAAATATATGTTTCCATGTCCAATTACGAAATTCCTGCAAAAGGGTTAAACTCTGAAGAAAAAGGCAAAGAGCTCACCCAATAAACCCGGTCGAGATTCTCGGAAACCCATAAGACTGTTCTGGCGGAATATCCGAGAGCGGAAGGGAAAATAGAGAAAGGAGCCTTGGAAGACGAGGGTGGCCGAGAGGAGGCAGGCAGCGTTAGACGGGATGGTCGTGGACACCCCCTTGGTGGAGAGCTGCGAGCCAGAGGGGTTATCGATGGTGGCGGATAGTACGTCAGAGCCGGAGGCCGGCAGCGGGGGTCGACGCCGGGGATTCAAGTGGAAGCTGCGGCCAATCCGAAGGAATCGTCGCCATGGCTACCGGCGCCTGCGTCCACCGACTCGCATGCAGACGTTTCGCACAAACGTACCTGGCCGCCCTTACACACACGCTCGTCTACCACCCTCTCCTGTATTTAAATATATCGCGTTCGGATTCGTGTCCGTGTACCCTATGGAATGTGCAAATACCCTGGGCGCACACACGCTCGGGCGGGAGCGTGTATCTTGGGCTCCTTCGCGTGTACGGCGCCCACATAGTCGGCCACTTACGTATCCCGTATGTACACGACGCGTGTGTCCGACGGGGGTGGTTGCACAGGGTGGTGCGGGCTCGAAGATAGGCGTTAATACGATTTATCTTTGTCTCTTTATACGCTCGCCTCTCTTTCTTTCCCCACTCTTCTTCGAGCACACAGTGCGTGTCTTTGTTTCTGCGTCGTCAAAGGGGTAACTACCGGTGACGCTCTCTTTGTCTCCTTGTCTTTTAACCCAGTTTTTATCGCGACCGGCTGGGAAAAATTGCTGTCGGCGTCGGAATTTAGGCGAAGGGAGAAGAGGTTTAAAAGTCATTTTTCCAGACACCCGGTGCATAAAGCTGCGTAAATAAAGTTATCGTCTTGGTCTTGTTTGCACGCCACTTAGGACCGCGAAGTTTCTCTCTCTTTGACGTGCTTTGAAGCCGAGCGAAGCGGACCGCCAACCCTCCTCTTTGCCGATGCTTTCCAGATTTATTCAACTTTTATGCTTCGATCCACCCCTCTGGCCCCGCGGTAATCCTATCCGTCCCGAACTTTTCCCGCCAAGATTATCCGCCCCCCTTTGTTTCGGAAGAGGAGTTTCACCCTCCCTAACGGTTTAATCGACGATCTCCGTATTCGAAGTCTCTTCGAATCTTCTTTACCGACTGCCGTTCGACGAACCATGCCCATCGAGGAAGTATCGCAACTTCGTTCAACCCACTTTCGAGTCGCGTTTATAACTGTGACAAACTTAAAAGTGAACGAGCCTACAACAGCTAGCTGTTGCTTCGCGCCGTCACACACTTCATTTTCATCTTCGCGCGCTTTACCAGCCTCTCTGCCTTTGTACTTTGAACAGCGAAGTACAAGAGAAGCTATTCACGGGCAGAAGTAGCCGGACGAGTGGGCCAAAATTGCGGCTGCCGGTTTTAAACGTGCCCCATTAGGGGAACGCGAGGTGTTTCGATCGTCTGTTTTCGTTCAACCTTCGTTTTCTTCCGTCTATTTTTGTTAACGGTTTGTTTCTCGGGTAATGAGGGATTCGTACAATGCTTCACTGCGTTTTTGCAGGTAAAGAGTTTGGGGAAGATGGGGTTTGATGGTCAGAGACGCGTGTGAATGGAGATTGTTAGGTGGGGTTTGTGTTTTTGGGTATTGGGATGGTTGAGAGATGGAGGTATAGGGATATTAGGAGGTATTGAGGAGAAATTGCGAGAAGTAGAGAGGTTTAGCTGTGTTTGGATATTGGGGTGTGAGGATTTTAGGATGGAGGAGTAAGGGTAAGAGTATTGGGACGTAAGGGTGTTGGGACGCGTGGATATTCGGACGCCAGGGTATTACGATGCAAAGGTAGTGGAACGCGAGGATATTGGGACGTAAGGGTATTGGGACGCGTGAGTATTGGGACACGTGGGTATTGGGACGCGAGGGTATTGGAACGCGTGGATATTGGGACACGTGGGTATATGGACGCGTGAGTATTGGGACGCGTGGGTATTGGCACGCGTGGGTATTGGGACGAGTGGGTAACAGGACGCGTGGATGTTAGGACGCGTGGGTATTTGGACGCGTGGGTATTGGGACGCGTGGATGTTGGGACGCGAGGGTATTGGGACGCGTGGGTATTGGGACGCGTGGGTATTGGGACGCGTAAGTATTGGGACGCGAGGGTATTGGGACGCGTGGGTATTGAGACGCGTGGGTATTGGGACGCGTAAGTATTGGAACGCGTCGGTAGTGGAACGCGAGGGTATTGGGACGCGTGGATATTGGGACGCGTGGGAATTTGGACGCGTGGGTATTGGGACGTAAGGGTATTGGGACGCGTGGATATTGTGACACTGGAATATTGGGACATAGGTATCCTGACTATAGGTATACTATGACTATATTGAAGTTTATAAGACATTCATAAGATACCTAATATAGATATACATATAGTAATCAATCATTACATAGCTCTAATTAGAAACCTACTAAAAAATTCAAATATTCATTCTCCCAAAAAATACAAGAACCTCCAAATTAATACAAATGCCCATATAAACTACTTAAAAAGTTTCACTGTTTTATCTTCATAAAAGATTTGTCATTTAACTAAAACACAAATAAAAGAAACATAAGCCATTTTGAATAAATGTCCCTATTTTCCTACCTCACGTATCAAATTCTCTACAAGAGATCAATTTCCATCAAAGAAAGAAATTGTTTAAACACAGTGATCGAAGAAGCAATTTCACGTTGAATAAAGCACAATAGAAATGTTGAATAACAAGTTTCACGAAAGGCGAGTGAAAGATTCCGGAACGAGACGAACGGGCCATTACGTTTGCCTTTGCATAATTCTACGGAATATATAATTACGTAATGCCGGTCTGAGAAGATTTAGGGGAAAGAGCCCTTTCGTAAGAGGGTTGGCGGACACTCCTTCCCTTCAACGCACGCGCAGTTGCTGCCCATTGTGCGCCCTAAACGCAAAGATTATATAATGGTTTCCCGGTGGTGTTCGCTTCGTAGAAAAACCATTTATATAGTACGCGTTCTTGCGCGCATTGATTGATATAAGCTCTTCAAGGCTTTGTTAAATAATATGATTATGTATTTTTGGATAGGTATTTCGTTGATAATGACTTTGGGAAATTTTTTAAAGGCAAATTTAATTTTCAGGATTTTTAAGTTTCAAGTCTGGTGATTTTTTAATTGTTAAGGGTGAAATTTTTTAACTTTTATCAATTTTTATATTTTGAAATTTTTAAGGGTGAAATTTTTCAACCACTCTGAATTTTAATACTTTAAGTTTTCAAGGTTAAAGTTTGCAACCCCTCCAAATTTCCAAGCTTCTAAATTCTCAAGTTCCCAAATTTTCAACCCTTCGAGTTCCCAAATTTCCAAATTTCCAACCCCACAAATTTCCACGCTTACAAATTCCCAAATTTTCAAATTTCCAACTCCCCAAAATTTCCACGTTTGCAAATTCCCAAATTCTCAAATTTGCAACCCTCGAAATTTCTACGCTTCCAAATTTCCAACCCCTCAAATTTTCACGCTTTCAAATTTCCAACCCCCCGAATATCCACGCTTCCAAATTCCCAAATTTCCAAATTTCCAACCCCCCAAAATTTCTACGCTTCCAAATTCCCAAATTCCCAAATTTGCAACCCCCCAAATTTCCACGCTTCCAAATTCTCATTTTTCCAAATTTGCAACCCCCAAATTCTCAATTTCCCAAACTTGCAACCCCCAAATTCCTAAACTTCCAAATTCTCAAATTCTCAAAATTCTCAGCCCTCACAAATTCCTCCACTTCCAACTTTCCAACCCCAAAACATTAACCTTCCAAACTCTCAAATATCCAACCCCTAAAATTCCCAAATTTGCAACCTCTAAAATCCTCAAACTTCAACACTCTAAGGATTACATATATGAATCTGTAATTGTACATACGACACGATGATTTCATATGTGAGTCTGCAATTCTACATATAAAATCAAGAATTCACATGAATATACATATGGATTAACATTTACGTATATGAACTTAAAATTGTATGTACAAAATGATGACTCCGTATGTCAAATTTTGAAACTTCCTTCTTAAGTTAGTAATCACAGTTGTTCATAAAGAAATAAACGTAGCTGCAGGTTTATAACGACAGAATATAAAGATGACGGTTTTGAAGGAAACATCTCGGTGGAGAACGTAGCAGAAAGTTTCGTAGCCGGATGCTTTCCAGCACTTTCACTTCGCTCGCTTGTTTTCACCACCCCCGACCGCTTACGAACTTTATACTTCATTTTATGACGAGAAGCAACGTGCATCGACGAGTCGTAACCCTGAGGAAAAGTTGGCCGTTTAGTCGGTGCACTTGGAGCGGATGAAGTATCCTCTTCCGCTTCGAGCGGAGATTCTCCACTCTCTTTTCCGCGATTTTGTTTATTTTCCATATATTTCCTCGTTTTTTCTCAAAGAGAATATATAACCAGCATAGAGTAGTTAATGCACGAGGAAATTGGGCGTGCGCGAGGTATAAGTGGATGGTAATTAATTCGTTAAAAATGTCTGGTTCGGGGCTGACCAGATGCTAATTAAAATTCCGTCCCGTCGACCGAGTTGTTTGCCAATTTGCCGTGGGAATCGCTTGAAAACCTTTTAATTTGCCGAACGATTCGTACACTGGTTATTCGTGTGTTGCCAGAAACAAACCTTCGAAAAAAGAACTCGTAAAACGAGGATACAAATTAGCGGGATTTAAGGGTGTTAACGAACGTGCTCTTATCTGTTCCTCAGATTCTATACATAATTTATGCTCACACATTAATTTTTAAATTCAAGGATTTTAAGATTTTTACCTTTTTGAAATTTTTTGGGGATTCAAAAATGTAACATCGATGTTAGGGGTTTAATTATTTAATCTTGTCATTGACATTTTTATGTAGAATTAATTTTTTGATTCAAAGATTTGAAGTTTTATGTTTCTACCCCTCTGAAATTTTTTGGGTAAAAATGTAACATGGAAATTATTTATGAGTTTCATTACTTAGTCTTATCACTGATATCTTTTTGTAGAATTAATTTTTCGATTCAAAGATTTGAAGTTTTATGTTTCTACCCCTTTGAAATTTTTTGCGTAAAAATGTAACATGGAAATTATATATGAGTTTCATTATTTAGTCTTATCACTGATATTTTTATGTAGAATTAATTTTTCGATTCAAAGATTTGAAGTTTTATGTTTCTACCCCTCTGAAATTTTTTGGGTATTTAAAAATGTAATATTGATGTTATGGTTTTAATTATTTAGTGCTATCACTGACCCATACGATGTGTTCTCGTATCATCTGTACTTGCAGCCCTTATTTCCAAAAGCGTTGATATGAAGAGCGAAAAAGAATAATCTGCAGTTTGAAGCGCAGAAAGGCTTTTGATTCGACCATGACGGTCGCACACTCGGCTAAGTGTTCGGGAAAAAGTCGACTTCGAGGGTGCAAACAGTTTATTTAATCTGAAAAACCTATTTGGGGGAATAAGGGAGACGATACGCGGGGTTGATGAGCAAGAATGGCATCAAAGGCCGACGCATACACCCCCGGTCACATCCATTCCTCCTCCTCTCGACGCCTTTTCCACGTGAAAAAAAATCATGTTTCTATCTCCTTCGTCGATGTAAACGGGTGTTTCTTCTACGAGAGGTGAAAAAGAACAACCCTGGATAAAGAAAGGGAAAGAGAGGAAAAAAGAGAATCCTTGTGGTTATTTTGCTGCTCTTGAAAGTACTCGCGTGTGAAGCGACAGCAAAAGGAACAACCGTTTTTCTTGCCTCTTTTCTTGGGGGAGAAATGGGAAAATCGAGGGAAAGAGAAATCTGTAAGTATTCGTGGGAAAGGGCTTACAGGAGGATTACGTGAAGTAACGATGAAGATGTGAAATATACAGGGCGATGAAAATGGAGATTATCAGATGAATTTTGCTGACAAGGTTTCTTGTACGTATGTGTATGTGGTTACACATATGGGTCCATTGTTATACATATGATTTCATGGTTATAATTAATGGTTACACATATGAATCCATTGTTATACATATGAATTCATGGTTGTAATTAATGGTTACACATATGAATTCATAATTACATTCATGAAGTAAAGATTACATATGTGGATCTATAGATATACATATGAATTAAGGATTACATATGTGAATCTGTAATTGTATATACAACATGATGATTTCATATGTGAGTCTGCAATTATACATATAAATTTAAGAATTCACATATGAATGTATGAGTATACATATGAATTAACATTTACATATATGAATCTACAATTGTATGTACAAAATGATGACTCCATATGTCAATATGTAATTATACATACTAATTAATGATTACACATATGAATCTATAAGTATACGTACAAACTGACGACTCCACATATGAATATACAATTACACATACGAATTGTAGATTACATACATGAGTTCACAATTACACATATGAATTGTCGATTACACACATGAATCTGCAATTACACATATGAATTGTTGATTACACACATGAATCTACAATTACACATAAGAATTGTTTATTTCACATATGAATCCACAATAAAATATACAAATTGTTGATTCCACATATGAATCCAAAATTACACACATGAATTGTTTATTTCACACATGAACCTATAACAATAACATAAGAATTGATGATTTCACATATGAATCCACAATAAAATATACAAATTGTTGATTCCACATATGAATCCAAAATTACACATATGAATTGTTGATTACACACATGACTCCACAATTACACATATGAATTGATTCCACATATGAACCTACAACAATAACATGAAAATCATTAACTCCACACATGAATCCACAATAAAACATAAGAATCATTGTTTCCACATATGAATCTATAATTACATATAAGAATCGTCTATCACATACGAATGCAGAACAGCACACACGAAGCGTAAAAAATATAAATGTACGCGCAACATATGAATATTAAAGTGTGAAGCAGTGGTACACGTACCCCAACGTGCTTCACAGTTCATAAAATCAATCTCGACACCAAACGGCGTATAAGGTTGCAGAAGAAAGTGCAAACGGTTGAAGAAAGCTGGAAACGGAAACGCAACGGTAGTCGGCGCCTGCGACAGGGGAATTATCGTCTCTAGCGGGCGTCGCGACGCAAAGCGTTTTTCTCGGTTCCCTGAACGCCGCCAAACGGCGCGTGTGCCTTTTGTTTTATAAACACGCATGCACGAGAGAGTGCGTTTCAGCGGCGCCGGAAGTCACGCGTCGCAAAGAGCGTTTCTTCTGGTGGAGGGCGTTTCACGCGGCCCGAAAGAAGGCTGCTGCGCTACAGTCATGACTTGTGTATCGAGAAATTATTTTGATATTTATGACAGTGACAAATTAACTATTTGATAATAATTTAAATTTGTTAATAAAATAAATAGTTACAGAATTCAAAAAATAAGTTCGGACATTATTACATAGGATAATTGTGAATTTTATTTTTATTTTCTTTGCTCTTTTTTTGTAAATCATTTTTCTTAGCATCTTCACCATTTTCTTCACTTTCCAAGTCGTTTCTGTAACTTTTTATTATAATTGTCCGTGCAGGTCTTTCTTTCCTCGCTTTCTAGGTTCTCTCAATTTTCTCCTCTCCTAGTTTTGCACCCTTTTGCACCCCGCGTATCCGCGCAGCTTTTTCCTTTTCACAGGACCTCTCTGCCGGTTTCTCCCGGTTTTGATCTCTTTGGCGCAGGCAAGGGTGGTCGTCGGTAGAGGCGGCGCGAAAAAGCGAGCGTGGAACGTACGTATCCGCAACGCGGGTGCGCGCGAGCTCGAATCGAGAAAATCTCTGTAAACGAAAATGTATTAAGCGCGGCCACCTAAGCTCGTAATTGCCACGAGGCTCAATTAACTTGGCCGCGTTTGATCCGGGACCCCCCGTGTGTGCTTCAACACACACACACACGATCGCTGCCTTTCTTTTTCATCTTTCCACCCTTTCTGATTTTCATTCCGCGATTTCCTTTCGACGCTCCTGGCTGCCGGATATCCCGCGGAAATTTTCGCGACCGATCCGCAGTCTATCTCGCGTGCTCCCGTTTGAAACTCTTTAACCGCGGTTGCGTTTGACTTGCACCGATTTACTCCGCACACACCGTCGTAAATTACTCTAATTAAACGTTCACATTATTTCGAGGATGCGTAGAAAAAGATCCAGAAAGAAACTCAATCGCGAACCAATTTTAATGGAAACAAAGAACACAAAGGAATTATCTTCACTGGATTGTAATTAAAATTGTTGGGTTACTTGTTTTAGTGGGAATGTGTCGTAAATTAATTTCGTTATTGTCGATTCCATGGCTTGGAATTTTTTCGTTTTTATTGGGGACATTGAGGTAATGAGTTGTGAGGATATAGAGATACAGGGATATGTGAACATGTAGACATGTGGATATGTGGAGATGTAGACATGTGAACATAAGGACATGTGGATATGTGGACATGTAGACATATGGAGATGTAAACATGTGGACATGTGGATATGTGGAGACGTGGGCATATGGATATGTGGATATGTGAAGACGTAGACATGTGGAGATATGGACATGTGAAGATGTAGATATATGAAGATGTGAACATGTGAAGACGAGGTCATGTGAACATATGAATATGTAGAAATCTACAAATGTGAAGTACAAGAGATCAAAAAGTCTGCATACGTAGAACTGAAGCTGTGAGGTTCTAAAGACATAGCCTTCCACACATGTGGTGATCCAGAGACCTGTATATCTAATATGAAAATCTAAACATACAGAAATCTAGTAACCTGTAATTTCATGGATGTAGAAACCCAAAAATCTACAGCTCAAAGAATATATTCATGAACACAGTGATCTAGGGATTTAGAAATATACAACACATGTTTCTCTTTGATATAATACATGCCACAACACAGCTGTTTCAAGATTCACATTTTAGAGTGTTTGAGCAAACTTGAATGTTTATCCGGGATCAGAGTTTCTCATGTGCCAGATATTTTCCAAGCAGTGCAAAAATAAAATTGACGGTCTTACGAACGCACACGTATCGCAAAGAACGAAGAAACGCTTTGAAAAGGCTGCTTCTAAAATATCCTGCGAAACGCATTTCTTGATGCTGCATCCTCGGAAATGCATATCGAGTTAAAAAGCATAAACATGTTACAGAGATAAATCTCTACCCAGTTTTTGCTATTTATTTTTTGAGAACCACTACCTTGTAGGATTACACAAATCCTATAGAAAATTGAGAGACACAATCGTCGCAATTTTGCCGAAAATTCCAAAGTAAAATACCGGAGATTATCATCACGTGGCAAGGAAATATCTGGTAAACGCCCGAGCTCGTAATTACTACGTGCTTCTATTAACTTCTGCGCGTTTGATCCAAGCTAGTTCTTTGTGCAAATTAATGTGAAGGTCCTCTCGCTGGCGTAACAAACGTATTAGAGCTTTCTTTCGCTCCACGTTACCGTCAATCTTGATGTAAATTCTATCGAGTTACCGAAGACAAGCGTTAATTACATTCTCGTATCACTTTCTTTTATATTGTACTAGAAACGTGTATAAAAATCCCTCTTTGCGATGAACGCAAACAAACCTTCTCGTGATATTTTAGTCAAGTTTCCACATTTTCAACCCTTCGAATTCCCAGATTTTTAAATTTGTAACCCTCAACATTTCTGCGCTGTCAAATTTTCAAGTTTCGAAATTTGCAACCCCCTAAATTTCTACGCTTTCAAATTCTCAAATTTTCAAATTTCTACGCTTCCAAATTTCCAAATTCCCAAATTTCTACGCTTCCAAATTCCCAAATTTCCAAGTTTCCAACCCCCCAAATTTCTACGCTTCCAATTTCCTAAATTTTCAAATTTGCAACCCCCTACATTTTCCACGCTTCCACATTCCCAAATTTCCAAACTTCCACGCTTCCAAATTCCCAAATTCTCAAATTTCCACGCTTCCAAATTCCCTAATTTTCAAATTTGCAACCCCCCAAATTTCCACGCTTCCAAATTCTCAATTCCCCAAATTTGCAACCCTCCAAATTTCTACGCTTCCAAATTCCCAAATTTCCAAATTTGCACGCTTCCAAATTTCTACGCTTGCAAATTCCCAAATTCCCAAGTTTGCAACCCCCCAAATTTCCACGCTTCCATATTCTCAATTTCCCAAATTTGCAACCCCTTAAATTTCTACGTTTTCAAATTCCCACATTCCCAAATTTGCAACCCCTAAATTTCTACGCTTCCAAATTCCCAAATTTCCAACCCCTAAATTTCCAAATACCAATATTCTCAGCCCTCATAAATTCCTCCACTTTCAACTTGATGTAAATTCCATCGAGTTACCGAAGACAGTGTTAATTACACTCTCGTATCACTTACTTTTATATCGTACTAGAGACACGTCTAAAAATCCCACCATGCGCTTAGAGCAAACAAACCTGTATAACGTTCTCCTAATATTTTGGGGACATTTTTGTTCCATTTCATCTTGACCTCCTCCTTCAATTTATATTGCTATGAATTCGTAACCAATATATTCGATACAGGATGTTTGATACTGTTTTGTACAGGGTGGTTCAAAAATTGAGGTCCCAGATCAAGTTTCACATACGAAAGTAAACAAATAATATTTCATATTATTCATTCATATTATTATTTCATATTATTTATATTATTTCTTATTACTCATATTATTCATATTATTCATATTATTTCATATTATTTTATATTATTCATAGTACTTCATATCATTCATATTATTTCATATTATTCATATTATTTCATATTATTTCATATTATTCATAGTACTTCATATTATTCATATTATTTCATATTATTTCATATTATTTCATATTATTTCATATTATTTCATATTACTCATATTACTCATATTATTTCATATTATTCATAGTACCTCATATTATTCATATTATTCATATTATTTCATGTTACTCATAGTACTTCATATTATTTATATTATTTCATATTACTCATATTATTTATATTATTTCATGTTACTCATAGTACTTCATATTATTTATATTATTTCATATTACTCATATTATTTATATTATTTCATATTACTCATATTATTTATATTATTTCATATTACTCATATTATTTATATTATTTCATATTACTCATATTATTTCATACTATTCATATTACTTCATATTATTCATATTATTATTCATTCATCTCTATTCCTGAGAGTTTGTACATATATCACCCCTTGATTTTTCAGTCGACTTCACTTTTGAAGCACCCTGTAGACCCCAAAAATTCTTATTACATTATAATCTGACTTGTCCCATACTATACAAACTTTCCATAAATGATGCTTGTGTATGAGATTTGCTCAGAGGTGTCATATATAAAAATAGAGAAATGTAATAGACGAACGGTGTTTAAGAAAGGCAAGAAAGTAGCATAAATGGAGTAATTCGCAAATCGCTTTAAATGCAGCCGAGTTTTCGGTGGTCCCGCAATAGTGCCACGTGATTTCATCACATAGATCGCGCCTCTTCGATTCTCATAGCCCGGTTACACTCTCTCCCGTCCTCTCACTGTTTCTCTCTCGTGTTCGCTGTTCGTTCCACTTCTCGCTCGCTCCTGTTCCTCTCTGCACGAGCGGTATTGAGTTTTCGCGGTAACTCGTTTAACTAAGCAGTACTCCGATATCGGTAATCTGCCAATGGCCATTTAAATACCCGTGGACTGGCCTCCACTTTTTTCTTCACGCGCATTTTCACCGGCAAATGTCATTGTTGACTCCGCCCGGAACGTTTAAAAACCGGTCACCATCGGGTATTAAAAGCTTCCCGCCGAAAAAAGAAATCGAATTACTCGGCCACTCGGCCCGCGATACTTTAACGCGAATTAAACAAATTATCGTCCTTATTCCGTAAGCCTTTTATCGTCGCTAAATTACGTCACGGATCGAAAAGAGGAAAAAAAAATGGGATACAAAACGATCCGAACGAGCACAGACGGTAATTCCGATGGGCGACGAATTAATTTTTCGTTCTTCTCTCTCTGCTGTCGCGGCGAAAAACCGGGCGTAGCCTGTGAAATTGGCCGGGTAAAAGGCCGTTTTATTTATGTATTCAAAAACAGCATTAACTTAATTTGTTAAACGCAACCGTCTCGCGTCGCGCACCGCCAATTTCCGGCCTCGTTAAAAACCAGTTAATGCAACGCGAGGCAAATTAATATTCCTCCGAAATCCCCCCTATACGCCCCCGCAATCACCACCGTCACGCTAAACTACAAACCGAACGGTAGCAAACACGCGAAAATATTCGACGCGGATAATATCGAAACTTTTTACGCGAATTAATTTCGTCGGGACACGTTCGATTTAAAAGCAACCTTCGCTCGGAAAACAACCCCCGGCTTGAAAGGGAAGGTTCTTTCGAAGGTGAGTTTAACTTTCAAGTTCTCTTTAACTTATGAATTCTTGAGAAGTACCTAAGTTACGGTGGGAGGAAAGTCTCTGCAAGAGGAAATGGCAGATTGATTCTTACGTACTATATTAGCATACTTCTTTAATATATTAAATATATTTTGTAGTACAAATATATTTCATTATAATAATAATATACAAGAGCAAATTTTATTATAATAATAAAATACAGCTATACTTTAATATATTAAATATATTTTATACCACACATATATGCATCATATTTTATTATAATAATAAAATGCAACTATAATTTAATATATTAAATATATTTTATACCACAAATATATGCATCATGTTTTATTATAATAATAAAATACAAGTGCAAATTTTATTACAATAATAAAATGCAACTATAATTTAATATATTAAATATATTTTATACCACAAATATATACGTCATATCTACTACACTATATAAATATTTTTATAAACTAAATTGTCAAATTTAAAAGTCTCTGAACATTCAAGTTTCTAATGTTAGGTTAGGTAAGTTAGGTAGGTTATGTTAGGTAAGTTAGGTGTGTTAGGTATGTTAGGTTAGGTAAGTTAGGTAGGTTAAGTTAGGTAAGTTAGGTGTGTTGGTATGTTAGGTTAGGTAAGTTAGCTGGGTTAGGTAGGTTAGGTATGTTAGTAGGTTAGGTATGTTAGGTAGGTTAGGTATGCTAGTAATAATAGAACACAACTATACTTTAATATATTAAATACATTTTACCCCACAACTATATGCATCATATTTTATTACAATAATAAAATACAAGTGCAAATTTTACTATAATAATAATCTACAAGTAAAACTACTCTAATAATCTGTATACACTGAGTTCAACCTAAATGACCTAACACAACTCTGAACCTGGTCTAATTTAACCTTATCTTCAAATCTGACAAAGCTGCCCTGCCAAGTATACATTAATCAAAACTATAACTCACATCAAATTATTCTAGCAATTAGATTAAAAACGTGAATACCGAATAAATCAGAATAACATGGCAGGTTGATAAGGTATGAACGTAACGTATGGCGATATAACAGGTAACAAAGTAACACTCCTAACTCTTGAAACAACCTATCCCGAAAACGTTCTCCACTCGAAGACGAAGAGAAAGCGGAACAGGAAGACGAGGAAAGTGTTGGTGGAGGTCAGAAAATCCGTATAAGGACGGTGAGAGAGAGAGAGACAGGGTGAGAAAGGAAGCAAGAGAAGAAGAGTGGTTTAGTACGAAGGCCTGGAGACCATAGGGGATGGGAGTTAGGTTGGCGATGGAGGGTCGAGGAGGGTGGCTGTCGGCAGGATCAAAGGGCGGTGCTCGTTCGAGCTTTCGAGGCACGGGACGAGGGTGGACCGGCAACGGGGCCAGGGAGGCGAACGATAGGGTAGTAGGGGTGGTTGTAGGGGGTTCGAATGGAGCCGGCAGACCGGAGGTAGGTGGGTGGCGATGCTCGTGGGTGGAGGCGACAACGAGCAAATCTGATTTTCGCTCCACTTGCTATGCCTCTGGGTCCCTGCCTCTCTGCCACCCCCTATATATCTATATATTAGCTTCATGCATAAGTCTGGGCCATTTTGCAAATCTTCAAATTTTATTTATTTACTTTTTTATTAACGCGAACGTTCAGCACTACGTACAACCTTCACCAAAAATATTCCTCCCTACCTGAAGAATTCAAGTATTAAAAATATTATCAGCTATATACTAATTCTTGCTGAACCTAAACTAGGAAACTGAACCTGCATAACTGACCATATACTTCTTAAGAATTAACCTTAACATAATTACTTAATTACAAATCTCTTCTACAACCTAACCATCTAAACTTTTACAACCCACACTTATCTACACCTCAAAAATTAAGAATGTCTTTAATTCTCAAATATTTCTCTGATCATTTAAAACGGATTCATTTACAGACAGAATGTGATTTAATCAAGTTCAGATACTTTCTCAGTCCGCCTCGCAGTGTCTCTACCTTGCCCTCGACTTTGGCATACTTTGCCTTTCGCGGATCGAGCATCGCCTGTCGAAAGTTCCGAACTTTCGCTTACTTCCTTGCCTCTCGTTAATATCGTCGCGAGGGTGCTGGAAGCCAAGGTCACCAGATTCTGATGTTACGAGAAAACCGAGACATTCGAGTAATTTTGATTGAGTCGTTTATCGCACGTTGCGTGGGAGTTAGTGATAGTTTGAAAAGCGCGCGCTTTGTTCGGTGGTGCGCTTGGCGGTTCACATTGGTGCTTAGGGTTAACTGAGGCAGTGAGAAAACTGTGGATTATTAGGTTATGATATATTAAAGTTTGTAAAGTGAGTATGAATGATTAATGTGGATCTTAGAGATTACATGAGTTATTTATATTTTGTTGATTGATGATATTTGAGAGATGTTTAAACATTCATATGGAAAAAGTAATGTATGTGAAACTTAATTCTGATGATTCTCTTCATTTTTATCGATAAAAGCAGATTTAGAATAATTATAATGTTAGCGTTACTGTAATACATTAAGTTCGAAATTAAATTTGAAGCAATATAGATCCTACGAACAAAGAGTAATTGTTTTATGAAGTTTGAACCGGGCGATAAAAAATAATAGATACATAATAAAGTGAATGAAAACACTAACAGATCGTTTAAAAAATATTAAACACCAAATTGATTCAGCTACCGAATGCACAGAAGAGGAGAAAAAGCACCCTTTCTCTATTTCGCCGAAGCAGTAGTTTTTCCATGGGAAATGAATATCGCTCGACTGGATTGTTTTTTTCGAAAGCACTCTATGGTCGTTAAAAAATCGCGGTGATACGAGAGGGAAATCGATTTCATCGAGGAATGTTTAATCCTCTTCGCGGCAATTTGACTCGACTCGATTCGATTCGATACGATTCGATCCATCGAGAGGACCACTCTCTCTATCTTTCTCTCTCTTTTTTTTCAAACGAACTCTTCGCGATTGAATTTCAACCGCATCCAAGTATGGCACTAATTTCTTCGCGATACGAACACGTTCGTTCTACGGGAAACAGTCGAGCACCGCAGGGGGCGGAAAATAGGGGCACAGATTAATTATCGGAAATCGAAACTGAACCGATGCCGCACCCGCGTGCAAATTTATACGGTTCTTAATGGAAAATCAATTTTCCTGCGAGCCGACACGCGACGCTACTTCCGGCCCTCGAAAACGATATTAAAAAGCTCCGGTCCAATCAGCACGTGAAAAACCCCTCACTCACCATTCACATATGGAACATGTTAATCAAAATCTACTGTCGATTATCTGTTCAATTTTAGACTAGATTTATTTACTATATTCACTTAGTTCGCAGCTCATTGGAATGTTTATTTCACTGATTTTAACAATTTCTATTGCTCAAGTTTGGGTCACATCGCCACATATTATGTAGTTGCGTTAGAGGTCAAGAATCAAACTTAGGACGCTCTAATTATATTGCCGAATTTAAGGACACTCTAGCTTCAATGATGGAACTTCAAATATGTCTTCATTGCCAAATTCTTAGACCAACATCACTTCTACTAGAAAACAAGTCTCATGCATCAGTGACTATCAAAAAGTCGTAAAAAGTCAGCAAATGTATTTCCAAGAGACTCAACCTTAGGACGCTCTAATTATATTGCCGAATTCAAGAACACTCTAGCTTCAATGATGGAACTTCAAATATGTCTTCATTTCTAAATTCTTAGACCGCCATCACTTCTACTAGAAAACAAGTCTCAAGCATCAGTGATGATCAAAAAGTCCTAAAAAGTGAACAAATGTATTCCTAAAAAGAATCGAAAAAATGACCTGTTTGCCCATGACGTAATTTCCACGAGATTTTCCATGGAGACTCGTTGACCGTATACATCGAAGAAGCGAAACGGAAGGCGGAACACGCTTGGAGGAAGCGGAATCGCGCGTGCAAGCAGCAGGCATCCGCCGAGCGTGCATCGAACGCGAGTGGACGTAATTGATTTCCACGGAGCGTCGTCGCGCGTTGCTCGTTAATCATAAATCCAAGCTCACGCCTATCCGAGTAAATTATACACGGCCGGGCAGAGTCGAGCAGGCTGGTCGCCTCTCTCGCTATCATCGATTCCCTCTCGGACGCGGCTGAATGGCGTGGCTAACCGGCGACATTGAAAAGTTTCGCGATGGTTATAATATATCCTGCGGCCTGTCGGCGGCTGTCCACGCTACTTCGTGGTACCGGCAGCCTGTTAATATACCGGTTCGACGCGCATAAGTGACTCTGTCGATGAATGGACAAGTTACTTGCCGGTCTTGTCGGCTTCAAAACGCTACCTGTTTCGCAGCTGATCGACTACCTCACGGAATTCCACGGAAACGATCTTCGCGGAACTTTAGGCCTCCGGCTGACTTGCAACATAAATGATTCCTAATTGTAGGTAGTGCAGTGGTGTCGATAATGAGTGCTTGTGTAATATCCCTTCTTAGATCAGATCGCTAAATTTTCAATAAATTGCTGATTTGTCCTAAGTCTGGTGTCTTGGATCTGATCAAACTTTCAAGGTATCACTGTGAGTTACAGGTCTTCAATTTTCTCAATCACCATTGAGAAATAATTCTGTAAATCATCCTCTCTAATTCTGTATTTCCTATGTACCCAAACTGTCCAAGTCCTCAAAGTTTTAAATCTGCAGAAAAACTGGAGACACCGCAGAAAGATAAATTTTGGATAGGTAGTTAGGTGCGAAGGGGGTGAAAAACACGGTCGCAGAAGGAAGTAGAGCACAGTGCGACACAACGATCCAAAAACGGATGTCTGATGGGCGTCAAGATGGTAGGAGGGGCCTTTCAAACACATCGACCGATAAATTAAACGGTCGGCTGGTGACGTTCACGGCTTGACATCAAAGTACCAGAAGAGGGTGGTATCCATCGTGGAAGACGGGTCGGTGTAGAGAAACCAGGGGGTGGTGGAGGCAACGGAGCAAGAACGAAGCGTAGAAAGAGAGTAGACGAAAGACGAAGAGAGAAAGAACGACAGAGGTAGAGGGAGATTCGCAAATTTCCTCGACGAGGAAAAACTTGATTACGAAATTTAGAAGCGAGCGTTAAAAGGATCGAGCTGAGAAGAGGGGGTGCGCTGGCAGATTGTTATACGGCACGGCTGGAAATGAGGCGCGAACGAAACGTGACATCATCAAGAGAAGTTAATTGCAAACGACGAGATAGTAGATTATAGCGCAAACTAGCTCGGCACTTTGTGCGGCCCCCGATACACCTCCCCCGTCTTTCCTCGCTTTGGTTCCTTTCGAGAGCGACAGGGAAACCTGTTTATTTCCCTCTTTGTTTTCTTCTTCGTAATTCCACGAACAAAAATTTTCTGACACTCTATTTTCATAATGAGTTCGTGTGAATTTCGACAAAAATTTTCATCAACACTCACTAACTGGACTAGGTAGACTATATGGACTATGTGGAGATTAGAGTGGACCTACCTGGGATCACTCACGTACACATACTCACGTGACATACATAGGGCATACAATATAAAAGATTCAAAATTAGCAAGTATGGACCAAATTCGAAATGATGAAATCTCCAAATTGTCACACCTCCTCCAAAGCTGTACAATGTAGCTATCGACCCTAGTGAAATCAGAGTAATCCACCCCATAAGTGCTAGTTACGTCAATGAACATAGGCGATCGAAAAAGTCAGCCCGTTGAAGGGCAAAGCCGGGTGAACGATCTCACGACAAGGTAACAGTATCCAAACAGCGTTCGATGAAGATACAGCTTGTAGATTTTTATCGTGTAAGAGAGATCCATCAGCGGCACCGTTTCTGGGCCACCTGGCGCATCGTCCATCGGGCCGTTATTACCCGTTTAATAACACGTCATAATAATATGTAATTTCCTACGGATTACCGGCTAACCCACCCTAGCACAACCCTCACCGATTCTCGCGCAACGACCACGTCCATGTGGTCGTGGTCTGCGCAACGACAGGGGAGCAGAACCGAAACACGGATGAATGGACGAAGAAACGGAGTACACAGGCAACGACATGAAGAGCAGAGTGGCAGGGGTTGCAACGCAGGAGGAGGGGTTGCAACGAGATCGACAGCAGGCCCGATGCTATCGCTACTCTTTGTGATGAGATCCGGCACAATGATACAGCGAGGCTTCTCTCTCGTTCCTCCTCTGCCAGAGTAATACACCCTGAAGAGAACCCCCTTTTTTCCCAAGGACCCTAGGTAACGCAGCGAGCCCATTTCGCTAATAAGGCGTTTCCCGATCTCCGGCCTTTATGAATCGACACGGGGTCAAGCGGAAGAATCGTCGGATTCCGGATCGAAACTGTGGCAGTGATTCGCTTCCGGGATACTACTGATTAATGGATGCGTTCGCGTTATGAGTTTCCATCGCGTTCTTTTTCTCTTTGGATCATCCCTATGCGCGTTTTGTACGCAGGATTGATTTGACCTTTGATTGGTAATGGGGTGCCACGGCTTTTTACGGGCTGGTTATTATTACCGATGGAATCTAATGCCCCGCTGATTTGAAGGGGAAGCTTCATCATCGCAGTGCGCACAACACTCTGTTTGCTGATTTGGTGATCATGTGATGGGACTCATTGTAATCACCATGTTACCATATGCTACTTCTACTTCGATCAAGTACTAAAATAATATTTAGTATTTGAATCTCGCGGTTTCTCTCTTCACCTTGCTCCTAAAAACATTCAATTACACCCAAAAGACAATCTTATAGAAATCTTCATTACATGCAAACTTCAATCATACCATACGCAAGCTTCATTCATAATATGCACCCACACTGATCATACAATTACAAAGTACATACACTCACACATACCACACTAATAACATGGTAAAGTTCTGGTCAAATATGAAATCCTAAAATTTGAGATTATTATTCTTCATAAGAGTACTAGTTACTTCTTCATAACAGTAGAATTTATATTAACGTTGACAGAATATCTCTTCAGCAATATGTTGGAATAGGTGTTCCGCAGAAGACCCAGATCCAAAGCAGTTTGTCGAAGAATCCCAGTTTCATCGGAATGTTCGGCACCTCTTACGTAAAGATCCATGGGGTGTCCCGTGGGCCAGGTTTCGTTGGTGTGACGCACACGGTCTCGCTAGAGCAGCGTCGGATAGAGAAGATAGCCAGCGTAGCATTCGTTCTTTAGTCAAACCTCCGCCCCTTTTCAATCGAGACTTCAAACGGTGGAGCGTGGAATCATGATTGGAAGCGGCCGGCTGCTAAGCAAGGGGCTGCTCCGCTCTGGCCCCGTTAGTTCGTGTCCGCTGCTGGCCTCGAGCGGGGGCTACAGTAACCCCCGGGGGGTGGTTCTCCGACAGCGTCCCTCCACGTCGTACCCACCCCGCCGCCAGCGTCTCCTCCGCGACTCAACTCATGATGAAATTCCTAGCATTCAATCGCAGCACCGGCCGCAACTACCCCGCATAAAGCGGGAGAGAGCCAAGAGGACCGGGAACAAGGAACAACGATGTGACGGAAGGATAGAGAGCGAGACGGAGAGAGAGGAGGATTCGAGCGTGCGGAGAGACGGAGAAAGAGAAGAGAGGAGCTGGTGTTGGTGCAAGCTATCACAGGTACCGGGGATCCTGGCGGGTCTGACACGCCATGACCACCGATATCCTCCTCTGACCACCCCCCAGGATGAACGTCGACGTACACAGGCCCCGGTAACCAGCTGGTTCTATGCTCTATGCGATGCTACGCTGTCGGCTTGGTCCGAGCTACGCGCTGGAATTCAAATACAGTCGTTGGGGAGCGACTGAGAGGGTGCAGGGGGTTGCGACTGCCTCTCTCCGGGGCTAGATAGGTTTCCGTCGAGATTGGAAAATACGATCGATCCCACTCCCAACCCCGTTAACCTGCACGCGCTCAAATCCCCCCTCCACGGACTTCTCTTTTCTTTCCGCTCTTATCCGACTACCTTCTACCGTGTTCCGCCGGATTGATAGAGGAGTCTTCACGGTTCGACGGCCGCGTTCCGTGCTTTACGTAACTTGGCCTTCCTGTTCCCCTCAACGAACGGACGGCCATTTGGTTACCGTTGTTTTTTACGTGCTGAATGAACGTTTCTATGTCCGACATTCTTCCCTACGCCAATTTCCGTGCTAACCAATATCCTCCATTTTAGGGTGCCTACACTTTCTTACCAAGGACCTTCCATCACTGTCATACACTTTATGAACATTTTATTCTGCATCTCTTTATATATTCAGCTTCATAATATTTATTGTCTGTGTTTGATACGTTCTTACTTATGTATCATTCTTATAGAGTTTTAGAAGAACGATACATATAGTTGCATAACAATATATCAAAATACAACATACGAAACAATAATATAATTATATTGCCGAATAGTGAATTAGACATAATTGAGGTATGTAGTCAAATTAAGCAAAGAACAGAATAAATACATAATAGTAAAATGCTGAAGAGCAAACAAGTGGAATAATGTCGAAGTAACACAGAAAATGAAGCACCATAGTGGAACACTAGAACAGTGAAATAATGAAATAGAACCAGTAGAGCAGTAATAGCGCAGCAAAATAGTAGAACTAGTCTAATCACAGTCCATAGGTTACAAACAATAGCCTGAAGAATCAGGTTGAAGATTGCAATATCGATTCCCGTCTTACGATAAACACAACCCAAGTATACTAAATCAATAAAAAGTATTTTTATCTTTACACCTCGTTTTTCCCCACTAAGAACTTTTCCTTAACAAAGACCAGTATGTAAAGAACATCGATAACCTCGCACCTAAGCCCCACAAAAAGCCCTGTCTAAATTCATCCCCTCCATAGCTTCAAACACGAAACAGCGTCTTCAACGTGACAGACGGTCGTCTACCAGAACTAAGAAAACATTGGTCCGGATCGTTAGGCGACAACCTTAAACATTTACCCTGCAGGTTGTCGCGACACGTCGGTCCACCTCACGAACACCACCACTGCAACTCGTAGCTCGTTCAGACAGGTCCAAGACGGGCCAAAGATGAACTGGGGAGGGGATTATCCTCAAACAGGATAACTCTCGTTCACATGGTGTCGCTCAAAGGGCTCTCATTTCAAGTTTCGTGTACTCTTCTTTCGTTCCATGAGTTTCATCTAATATTATTTAGAAATTTAGGGACAGATAGGGATCGAAAATAGGTCAAAATGTGGGCGCATTATCTTGGAACGGTTTCAGAAATTTATTTATAAATATACAGATGCAAATTGAAAGTATAACTGGATGGACTTAAGGGATGTTTTGAGAAGTGTCTTGAAATTTTGGGAGGATGTTCACTTAGAGATTTGTGACTGATTATGGAGGAATGGAGCTTCATTGAAGTTAGAGTTAGAGTTCAAGAAACGAAGATTGAGTGAGGTGCACAAAGGGGTTGAAATTTTACAACAGTCGAATTCTTTCCTTGAAGTACGTAGATTTAAACAAATAGGAAAATTGATGATTAGCCAACGAGTAGATATCGTATTTCCTCTAGCTCCTGGCAACCCTCCTCCTGTCCAGTATAAATCTCTTCCTATCATGTTCCGTCAAAGAGAGGTCGATATGACAACGCGCGTCAGTCTGATGTGGCCAGGAACGGAGTCCCATATATCGTGCGGCCACCGATGGTTTTGTCATTGAAAAGGAATTTCCTGCTGTACTCTTTTTCTCCCTCCCCTCCGTGGACGTTGTTGTGTGTCGTCGTGTTCCCAACTTGACAGCGGACGACCGGTTCCCTTTGCCGTGGATCCATTTGCGGTGATTTCAATCCGTGGCAAACGGCGTTCCGGTTTAAGGACAATCCGAGCTTCGGTGCTCGCGCTCGTTCGAGGAACGTGATGTGATTACACCGTCCCATACACACGTACACACACGCGCATGCACGAAGACGATAGGTAGAGTAAGAGCCTTAGGAGAGTTTCGGATTTTAACGGATGAAAGCTTTCGCGAATTACCGTTCGCGCGCTATCCCTCTCCTCGTGTCCCAGTAGTAATTCGACAGAGTGGAAGAACTCGAGCGAGCGGACGAACGAGCAGGTTCCTTGATACTCGTCGAGGAACTCGCGATTTCAATTTGACGGCGGACGGGACTCGAGGAGGATCTTAGGCGCGAAGTATTCGCTGCTTTTATTGTCGAGATTCCAGGATATTTCGGAGAAATTCTCAAGATTAAAATACTGTCAAATTATTCTGGCGTTTACACTTGTTCACTGATGTGGAGTGTTGGATATGTTGTATACGTTGGACCACCATGTGTTAATAGTTGAGTGGTCACTATGGGATGAGACACTATGTGGTTACTGTGAGTTAGATTGCTGCACCTTGTGTGATTACTTGTTTGATCACTGCCAGTTGTACTATACGTAAAATTGTTGTGAGCTGTGTCACTATGAGTCATGTTATAGTCTCATCAGACTAGTGTAAGTTACCACGTTGTATCACCAAGTTCTGTATCACCACATGTTACATCCCTACGAATGGCGTTATCTATGTTCCTTAGATAGCTCACAATGGTAGTACCACGTGTGACATCACCACAAGTGGTCTCACACATTACACATTTGTCAGTGGAATTACCAAGCATCAGACGACTATAAGTAGTATCACCAAGCGTTCAGACCTCCACACGCTACGTCCTCACACATGAGATTGCAGCTCGTATCACCAGGTGTTAGCACAAGTTGCATGACGCGTTAAGTCGCAACCAGTGGTACTATGCGTTAGCAACGTTGAATTACCGCTGTCCTTAGCAGTACAAGCGTAGCACAGCGCAGAAATTCGCATCTCTAATTATACCTCAGTATAATGCATATTAAAGCAGGTAAAAATAAGCAGAGTCCGAACGAATATTTCTGCGAGGTTTCCCCAGCGGTCATCAGGATTTCGAGCGTCCAGTACACGAGGGTTTATGGCGAAATATGTAGGTATATTCGTATAACACAGCGAAGTTGTATTATGGCTGGCACCGAGTCGAGCGTCGGTTGGAAGTTGAGAAGTCTTTGGTGTCAGCAGCAGCCCCATGTATCCCTCTCTCTCTTCCTTTCCCTCTTTCGTCCCAATGAACTCGCTCAGTTGTTCACGGTAGGATCAGGTAATTAGTTACGTAGCCGTGAGCCTTGTACCGTGGTACAAGCCCCGGCCAGCCTAAACCATCTCCGTCTACAGGCAACGAGAGCGGCGGCAGCAACAACAACACAACAACAACAACAGCAGCATCAACGGTAACTACAACCACCGGCGTCATTCTCGGGCCAGCCAGAACGACGAACGAGCTGCCAACAGCCACCGGTTTCCATTTGTCACGTTCGCGGACTAGGCAGGCCACAAAGCATTGCCCGTCCACGAAATTTCCACCACCGCCCTGCCACCCTTTCCTACGTCCTGGAAAATCCACCCCCGCTGGCCGGTGAGAAGATCGAGACAATCGGTCCAGAGAACCGCCGTGGATGTAAATTTGTTCCCTCTGTTCGCGAACGGCTAGACGACTTGACAGCCGCGGAAAATGCGAAACTAAATCGTGGATAACTGGACGAGATACCCGGGAACGTTGGAAAGGCGAGGATTTTGGAACGCGAGGCGGAAAATGTTGGAACTCTCACTTTGCACGAAATCGTTTCTCTTCAGCTTCTTTCATATTTAACTTTCTTTCATTCTTTAACTTATCACATGTCTAATCAATAGAATCGGTTATACAAGCATGTGAAGGTTACCCTGGATGGCTAATACATGTGGATGTGGATGTGGATGTGGATGTGGATACCCTTAGTGTATTTTCTATCTACCTTGAAGTTATAATAAATTCCTAAAAGTCTAAATTTCTAGACTTCCAAATTCCAACATCTTCAAACACCCTAATCCACAAATAGCAGAAATCACCCACCAAATCCCAAAGACCTCCCACATTCTCAAATATCCGAATGCAACCTTTCCCCAACCAACCAATTTCCAGGAGGTCGAATTTCGAGGTTACCAGAAGGAAGGATATTATGTGCAGGATCGGCATAGCCAGGGAATTGCCGGTGACGTTGCTGTTAGCGGGTGGAAGCAACGACGAAGCATCGCTATGTCGCCGCTAATGAGCGAGACTTCCAGACACCCCCCTGCATTCAACCACCGTCGACCATCCGATCCCTGAGCACACCAAC
Source organism: Megachile leachella (assembly GCA_963576845.1). Lineage (NCBI taxonomy): Eukaryota > Metazoa > Arthropoda > Insecta > Hymenoptera > Megachilidae > Megachile > Megachile leachella. Next base: position 13,264,377 of record OY756255.1, read on the forward strand.
CAGCCCTTGGAATATGAAACCACCTGCCCGACCATTTGCATTCGCAGAGGATTCGAGTTCTGTTAATTCGGCAAACGGCCGCTTTCTGACCCGACATTTCTGTATAAGTCAACGCTGATTGGAGATTAACGTAGCCTGGGATGATAGATATCACAGCGATGCTTAGTAGCGAAAGGGTTAGGATAGTTTGATATATTCGGGCGGCTGTTGAGGGGCTTCGGACTTGTTCGGGTAAAATCGGATTTGGAGATTTTGGGGAGGGTTGGATATGGGAGAGGTGGAGATTTGGGGAGATGGGGGTTTCGAGAGATGGGAGTTTGGAGAGATGGGGGTTTGGAGAAATGGGGATTTGGAGAGATGGGAATTTGGGGAGTTGGGAATTTGGAGAGATGGGAATTTGGGGAGATTGGAATTTGGGGAGATGGGAATTTGAGGAGGTGGAGATTTGGAGAGATGGGAATTTGGGGAGATGGGAATTTGGAGAGATGGGAATTTGAGGAGATGGGAATTTGGAGAGTTGGAAATTTGAAGAGTTGGGAATTTGCAGAGTTGGGAATTTGGAGAGTTGGGAATCTGGAGAGTTGGAAATTTGCAGAGTTGGGAATTTGGAGAGTTGGGAATTTAGAGAGTTGGGAATCTGGAGAGTTGGGAATTTAGAGAGTTGGAAATTTGGAGAGTTGGAAATTTGCAGAGTTGGGAATTTGCAGAGTTGAAAATTTGCAGAGTTGAAAATTTGCAGAGTTGGGAATTTGTAGAATTTGGAATTTGAAGAATTGAAAACCTAGAGAGTTCAACTCCACCAAAATTCCAAACCCTGAAACCCCCAAAAACCCAAACATCCCTCAACTACAAATCTCCTCCAATAAATTTCTCGACTGCCGCTTCCACGAAATCCGCCATGTTACCATTTCCGAGAATCACAAGATGGACGCCTTGAGGAATAGTCGAAACGGGGCCACGTTGGTACCCGGACGAAGTCAGCATCAGGTTTAATTGAATTCTCGCTGGTTGAATGATCGACGGTGCTTTTGAAGCGAACTCCGGTACCGTGAGGACGTCGCGGCAATACTTCCACGAAGGAAACGAGACGTCTTAAAGCTCGAGGAAGGAGATCAAAACAAATCGGCTTTGGCCGGGCTTCCGGGGAGCCGAGGCGTAGGGGTGGACTGCGACGTCGAGGGGTTATTCTTAATATTTGTAAGGTTTTCATCTTGCCCGTGGAGAGGAAGCATTCTCCGGGGAACGGAAGGGTGGGGCAACCCCTCGAGCATCGCTGAAAATACGCAAATCCCGGATTAGAAACGAAGGGCGAAAATATGGGATGATCTCCGTTTCTGGAGGACGTGGTAAACGTTTACTGCCAAAAACTTTCAATGTTTTATTATTCATTATTATTCGCAATAATTATCTATACTGAAACATATTAATTAACTGACTTTTTAATTGAATCATTTTATTTTTGTTTTTATGCTTATGTATAGTGATCTTTTTTTGGGAGACATTTTGGAGACTTTAAATAGACTGCTCTTTTATGCAAACAATAGATGTTCTTATAAACCATGAATGAATATTATAAATAATGAATGTTCTTATGAATACTGACTCTTCATATTTAAAACAGTGAATGCCATGTAATCATGTGTAACTTCTAAGTTTATAAATTGATACAAAATAAGGGTTGATCATATTTCATCATATGTAAATGTTACATGCATACATGTACATATGTTGTACATGTATAATGTTCTGAGACTGTCTTTTTGCTAATGCAATAAATTTGCTGCAAAATAAGTTCGTCAAGTTGCAAAATATTAAAATATGAAGTGTAGTTATGTTTGACAAAATACAATGGGTGTGTCGTATGAAGTACCACATATATTATATAATGAATGTAATTAAAGAAGACTAGTGAACAGTAAAGTGTACTTACAAATGTGGTTCATAAATACAGCAGAATATGTTGAGATCCTCGATAAAATGAACGAAGAAGATAAAAACGTTCGATCTTTAGCTGATAGGAGAAACAGGCGATTGTCGACAAAATCAGAATCGAAGCGTACTAGTCGGAAACTAATAAGAAGCACAAAGAAACCGGAACAAAACCCGTCTGGAGCGTATTGAAATACGTAGGAAAAAGATCGGATTAACAAGTTGGAGGTTGAAAGGGAACGATAGGTCGTCGTTTAATTACCGTCAGAATTAAATATGGCATCTATGATGCGTCCCGTCGTTACCTCGGTCAAACGTGGGTCTTCTTTGAAGAATCCTGAAGCACGGAGCCCCGGCGAGAGAGGGTGAAAAGCTCCGCGAAATATGCATCGTTCGCGGCTAGCGGAGCGTTCTCTCCCGTTTGACGGACGACGAATTCTGCATGAAGTAAGTCAATTACCCGACGAATCGGTAATTACCGAACTAATTGAACGAGCCCCTCTTAGCCGTTTTCGTCGCGTTCCCCATCGATCCACCTACCCCCGGAAAACTCCGAACGTCACTGTTTTTCCACCGCGTCCGTGAAAACGTTCCTTAATTTTTTTTCTCCCCCTCGTTCCGTTTTATTTTTCTCTTTTTCTTTCTCTCCTCGCCCCGGTCGGAAAGTGGCGGCGGTAGTCGCGGGCAGAAAGTGCGGCAACTTAATTGCCAGAGCGTATCAAACGTGCCAACGTCACAAACGCAGCAGCAGCAACGGCACAACGAAGCTTTCATAAAGGCAGCTTGCTCGAGGAGCGATTCAATAGGCAACGAGAAACGTCGTCGGGCGACGTTGACTCGTTATTAAAAGATTTGTGAATAGCGGGCGAACCCGGGGACGATGGAAAGAGAGAGGAGGAAAAAAAAAGAAAGAAAGGAGAAAATATAAAACTGGTATTGTGGCAGCAATTAAAGTGGCTGGCACAAGCGACTCGTGGCACATCAATGTCATTGACGTGGCCATTAATTTGTATTTGAACGTGGAGCCGCGAAAAGCGCGAAATAACAACGTGTAATCATTACGAGGTACACCGAATGCTTGTTTTTCTCTCTCTCTTTTTTTCCTTTTTCTTCGCTGAATTCTCTTGTCCCGAATCGGGAAATGAAAATTGCTTTCGAGTTGACGCGACGCTTGATTATTATCGCTTCCGATTTAACGTTGATTTGAAACTTCTTCGCCGGCGGAATATCGAGAGGAATGTAAATAGGGTCGTTCAGATTGATTTGCATTAATACCGTTATTCTGGGGTAGAAGGATAAACAAGTTTCAAAGGAAATTGTCGATCGAAACATATTTGAATTTATAAACATTTGTGCAAGATCGTAATACTTGGGACTTTTGTATATTGCCGGAGGTGGAGTATCTTTAAATTAGGCAATATATTAGGTAATATGTGATATAACACGTGCAAATGTAACGCGAGATAGATGGTGTTTCGTGAGAATTTGACGAACGGCAATATAACGCGAGGTGGTCTGATCGCGTTAAAATCTAAGAATTCGTGGTCATATACGGTTTGGAAGTCAAATACAAGGTGATACAGTAAAGGTTATTCAATTGCGTGAGAATTTGACGAACGGCAATATAACGCGAGGTAGTCTATTGCATTCAAATTTAAGAATTCGTCGTGTTATGCTATTTGGAAATCGAATACGAGATGATACAATAAACGTCATTCAATTGCGTGAGAATTTGACGAATGGCAATATAACGCGAGGTTGGTCTACCACGTTCAAATCTAATAATTCGAGGTGATATATGCTGTGGAAATCGAATGCGTGGCGATACAAAGTGTAGAATAACATTGTGCGGAAATATAACGTGTAACAGTGTCACATGTGGCGATATAACGCGAGGTAGTGTAATATATAGTAATCTACCATATGGAAATCTAAAATATGGTTCTGCTATGTGGTAGTCAAGCTTTTATCCAACATATTATCTCTAACAATATTTCATTCCTACAACCCCAAAAATGGCAATATAACAAATCTCTACCAATACCTTTCCACCACAAACGGCAATATACCAAAAAAGTCCTCAAGTCAAAAGTAACCTTCCTACAACCCCAAAAATGGCAATATAACAAATCTCTACCAATACCTTTCCACCACAAACGGCAATATACCAAAAAAGTCCTCAAATCAAAAGTAACTTTCCCATAAGAAAACTAAAGCACCATCGACATCAAAATTTGTCCACAGCAGAAGTCGATAGAGTAATCGTAGTACGAGAGGGCATATAGGGGCTGCGCGAGCAACCCCCGTTCCAGAGGGTGGAAAAGGAAAAGCGGCGTCGTACATGGCCGAAATCTAAAAATGGCCGCTATATCGTTTTATCGCGTAAACTTCTGATCCGTTAATTCGACGATCATTCTCTGCTTCTTGGTTTAAGCTCACGTTTCCGCTTGTGTCGTACGACGACTCGCTTCGCGGTTAAACGCGACTGTAAATCGCACGCGAGACGTGCGCGTGCAACGGAATCGCATGTCACGGTGAATTTAACTCGAGCAGCGAGCAGGGAGGTGTTCTCGAGGCGTCTCGTAACTTTGTTCAAACGTCGCGTGAATAGCAAGTTGGAAAGAGACCTTTCGTTTTTCTGCCACTTTCACGAGCTAATACTATGACTCGATTATATCCTTGCTGGATTACGCTCGAACACGAATTTATTCCGATAATTGAACTCACTTTTTCATAACTTTTAGTATTTTCATTTCATTTTAGTGGTAAAAGAATTCTTTTTACACGCTTGAATTTTATTTGTATTCAAATTTTGTTATATGTTCGAATTTCAGATGTAAATTCCATTGGTACTTTTTACTTTGATAGTCAAATTATATGAAGTACTCGAACTTCAAAAGCAAATTTTACCAACTCAAACTTCTCTATTCAGATACTCATATTATGTCAATTACATGATACTCAAATAGTTGGATAATTCGAGTATGGTTCCTGTATCGGTATAATTCGACCTTCCAACACTGAAATCCCCGAGTTCTAAAATTGTACATTCCCGATTAAAATATTCCAATCGCTGTACAATATTACATTTCAAAGTTACCAAAATCCGGAGATTAATCGAATCCTTCAAACGGACCTTTCAAAATCGCCCCGTTAATTTCTCGTGAACCCCTCTAAGAAAATCGTTATCGCGACACGTTCAATACCGCTAACCGGATCGAACGGAGTATTCACAGCGAGAAATTAGTCCATCTCGAGGATCTTCGTTACGTCGGTACGCGAATCAAAGCGGTTAAGCCGTCTAACGATTTCTCTGCTACCCTTCTCCATTGTGCGATCCAGCTCCGCCCTCTCCTCATTTTCCAGCAGCGCGTGCATTAAAAGAGGCCTTAATATACCGCGAGGGATGCGCGTCATTGTCGAACGAAACGTTGCTGCCTGTCGTTCTTTTCGACGCGTACTTAACGTCGCGGATTTCAGATCCATAAGACGATGCCCACTCACCCCCCTCCGTCCTTCGCTTATGAAAGCCATAAACGTGGATTTCCGCTACGTCGGCTGGTTTGCCTACGGGGTTGACAACGATACACCCTTTCTGCCGGGTTTCGGAATATGGAACGCAATCGAAACACGATTCGTGCCTTCTTTTTCGTTCTTTGACTGCTTCTGTGGCTTTACGGGACTTTTCCTTTTTTTGTTCGTTGCGTGATACACTATTGTCCACTATTTGGGTTACAATCTCTTTAGACGCATTTTCTTAGAATATCAACGAGTACTCAATGTTTACTGTAGTTAAGGTAGGGGGTGGTTATTGCGGTGTACTTAGGTTCCTGTGTCACTAAATTGTTGATACATATATTTGTAGCATGGAATATTTTATGTTTAGTATACATCGATAGGGGTGGTTTTGCAACACGTGCTATTATCTGACTTTCGAGTGAGTACATTTTCTGTACGACTTGGGTGTGTTGTATATTCACGGAAGGGTGGTTTTAAGTCTCCTACATAATCACATTTCCATGTATATCTCATAGGGGTTGGAGAATTCTTGAGATAGAGTAAAACCAGAGTCTCAAATATTTTTCACCGAAGTTATTTATAAATATGACGCACAAACACACGTAACATTCTCGTTAAACCCCGATATTCTAATTAAGAGCATCTACATCCCAATTCCGAGAGCTCCATCTCTAAATCGATATCCTCGAAACGCAGCACGCAACTTCAATCTCAGTTGAAACAGCGTTCTCTCGCTACATCGCCATCGACACACGCGCACACACGTCCGCTCGCGTTTTACGAGCGTTTAAAAAAAATATCGTCGGCAGTTACAGGTATTTCGCGATAACGCTGGCGGCGTCCGCGTTACCATCAACATTTTAACGGGACAAAAAAAAATCCTCCCCGAGAGAGAAAGACGGTACAGGTAGGAAGCTCCGACAGGAAAATTGCAATGCGTAAAGCAAAAGCCTTTGGCTGAGCCACTCGTTTGGGGGATGACTGAGGATGGGGGGTAGAATACGCGCACTTTTCTTTCTTTCTTTCTCTATCCACCCTCTTTCACCCCCTGAGGCGTGCACACGCGAGCCTGTATCCACCACGAAGTGTCCTTCCTTCTCTCATCCGGTCTCTTTTCACTTGCCGCTTTACTAAGTGTTCGCATTTCAAACAATACCCAGGCTACTCTTGCACCCTTGTTCGCCGCCCCTCGCGAGCGCACACGCGTTCAGATATGAACACCACCCCCGCGACAACCCGCCCCGTTCCGGTGCTGTCCTACCTTTCTCTACTATCAACCAGCCATCCCTACGCCGCGTTTTTCATTACTGCATCCAGGCCGCCCGTTGTTCCAGGCCGAAGGGGCCAACAGTTTTCTTTCGACACGCCGCGAATATTGGCTCGAACAAGTGAGCAGTCTCTTCACTAACCACCTAGCACCCTTCTCTCATAACGCGTCAAAGATATCCTTCACGGTTCTTCACGATTTTCAAACGATTCGATAGCTCGTGGAACATACACACTCCAATTGTTCAATTTTCTGATGCCACGAAATAACATATTCAATACGGTACAGAACATTACATGTGGTATTGTCTAGTTATATCTAGTTATATTCGAGTTCACTATATAATTCGACAGATGTCCAGAAAGTTAATATAACATTCACGGTAATTCACTGCATGGTAATTCACCGCGTAGTAATGTAACGTGTGATGATACAACGGGTAGATATACAACGCGCGGTAATTTAATGCGTAGGTGTTTAATATGTGACAACTCGAAGCGTAGTCCGGCATGCGCGTGCTAATTCTATGTTTACATATCCGACGCGTGGTAATCTGACGGGTATTAATCCAACGCGTGAATATTAGACCCTTGGTAATCATTGCGTAGTAATCCAATGCGCTGCAATCCAGCGCACAGTTATCTAACTGGTTTGGGTATTGAATGCATGATAATCCATCGCGTAGCCAATGGTAACCTAACGGGTACTTATCCATTGCGTATTAATGTACTAGGTAGTTATCCAACTGGTAGTAATCTAACAAATATTCAACACATGATGATGTACAAGGCAGTTATTCAACTGGTAGCAATCTAATAATTATTTATCCTACACATGATGATGTACAAGACAGTTATTCAACTGGTAGCTATCTAACAAGTACTTATCCAACACGTGACGATGTACCAGGCTGTTATCCAACTGGTAGTAATCTAACAAGTATTTATCCAACGTGATGATGTACTGAATACTTATTTAACTGGTACCTATTCAATAATTCAATTTATAACCTAACAAGTGCTTAACAGAATGTGATAACTTAACGGGTAATTATCGAACGTGTACCTATCTAACCGCACCAAAATAAGTCCTGAAGGTTTCTGAAGGTTCCTGAATATTTTTAGCGATAATCACCAGAAGGGACGGATAAAAAAAGTATTTTCTCGGTCGCATTCGAAAGTCATTCTCGATCTCCTTAAAGGGAAGGGCGAGGACAGAAGAGGTGGGTGGCGATACGGAATAACAGTGCGCGGCAAAGGCAGACTTAAATCGATTAAAGGATAGCCCATGAGATGGAATCAGGTATGGGAAACTGATAGAGTAGCGAGATTGGATAGAATGGGAAACCCTGCAAAGTGGATGAGAGAAAAGCACCGATCGTGCCTCCCTCGTGCATCGACCAAGATCGTCTGTGAGAAGTTGTCCAAGTAAATTACAATTTCTTTTTTCCGCGATTCCACGAAATTCTGATCAATCGACTAAGAGGTGAAATTCCAATCGAATGATTTTAATCTAGTGATACAGATTTAGACAAACCTTTAGACGCAGTAAAATCTTACGAAGTGATCAATAACTCGAGCTGTGATCAGACTTTCGATTCAGAATTTAAAAAGTAGAAGGTATGTTCAACTTAAGATAAGTGGAGTACAAAGTTTGGAGCACAAAATCTGTCGCCTAACAGAATCACCGGGTCCTAAACAACGAAACATCGAGATCGTGATTTTCTCCGGAAGGCCAAAACCGACCACGACCGGCAAAAACGATGCTGCGTAAAATTCGATATGCGGTTTTCAGAAGTTCGCCGTGCAATTTTCACGGTGCAAGGGACATAGGCGCGAACAGAGAAACAGAGAGCACGAACAACGAACGAGAGACAGGCTGGAAAGAGAGCGAAAGAGAGAGACGGAGAGAGAAGGAACGATCGACGGAGGAAGACAGAGAGAGAGAGAGAAAGCTGTCGGGTGCGAAAGCCAAAACCGCAGAATGAAATTACTCCTGCTCAATCGTTTATAACGGCAGGATAAATGGATTAAACCATCGGCGCACGGCTCGCAGTTTATTTGTCATCGTATGCGAACCTCCACCCGGTGGCCACTCGCCATTTGTGTACCAAAAGTCGCGCGACCTTGACATCCGGTGTTCTAACTGTTTTCGAGACTCCCAATCGTTTTACTTCCACGGACGAACCCGGGAAAAAAGATCTACTAATTCTGGATGCAATATTTATTTCTTCATTACCATAATTTTCTCAAGGATTTGAGAATAGCCGCAGTGGTTTCAAAATTTACATAAAATTCATTTTCGACAGCTACAGGTAGGTACAGTTTGTTGATGAACTATGTTAACATCACCTATGACTACCTTCAACATCAAGTATATGCGCAGTGCATTATGGAAGACGATTAAGTATGCGCAGTGAAGTTCACACAAAGAATAAATTAAATAAAATTATAACATCTTCACTGCGCAGAATTAGCATGCACAGTTATCTACTGCGCATGTGATTTATATTCAAGGTCACTCAAGATACTTTGAGAGATTAGAAACAGATGAAACTTAGATCATCGATCGTACTAATTGCTATCGGTGGTTTGATCCATTGCGAACGAATTTTCTTAGACAATTCGTCTATGCGACCAGAGAATTATTTAGCCGGACTGGTTTAGGTATTGAAGGCAGTACACGTGTACGTAACGAACGAACCGCTGAAGTGAAATATTACAAAAGCCAGCACACGAGGGCTTTTTCATCCGCAGGGGGAGACTTTCCGTTTGCGAGCCACTTAAATGGCCGAGAAGAGTAGGGTGGTATATGCATTACAACCCCCTATAAAAAGAGTCCTGCGTACGATAACGAAACCGCAAGCAAGCTGTAAATCCCCGAAGTAATCTCCGTGGAGTGGTTTGTCGATTATGATTTTCCATCGATCTCCGATACTTCGTTTAATTGTTGGGTGACGGCAGGTGGGAAGGAAATTGGGTGAAGTTTAAGGGTAAAGAAACTGTCTTTGCTGTCTTAGAAATTTTGCAAGGTTTAACCTGAATTCGAGGTGATAGAATATTTGAGGATTTAAGAATTTGGTAGAAGTTTAGAAATTTGACGATTTGGGAATATGAGCATGTAGTAAAAATTTAATCAGACAGTGTATCATATGTTATCCCCACAAGTATCCATATGTTGTATACCTACTATATGATCCAAAACAGTTTCTTGGGTCGTCACACGTCACATCCTCAGTTCAAGCAATTCCTCCGAAAAATATTTTCCAAGACAATTACTCTCGCCTCTCCATAAAAGCAGAAGATTCGTCAGCCCCGAAGAATTCCCGGGCCGAAGAAAAGCATTCGCGATATTCTAACGTATTCCAAGTAACTGCAAGAAAGCAGGGAAGATAGGCCAGTATTTGGAGGACGGGAGTGTCCCTGACGGAATTAAGGTAGCCGAGAGCAGCCGGCTATCTCATCAGATTAAAAAGTTTCAGAAACGTAAATAAATGGGCTCTCGGGCCGCGTACAATGAGCAGACGAGGAGGAAGAGGGAAGAACCAGGACGCGGCAGCAACAATGCTGGAAGCAGCAGCTCCAGCGACAGGCGGCAACCAACAACCACGAAGAACAGCGGGGGACTCTGGTCGTCGCTGTGGGTTTGCGGATCCGCTCTTAGTATATTGGAACGAGCCTCTCTTCAGCATCCGAGACCGTGTTCCCTGTCGTCTCCACCCTTCGTTGTCTCTTCCTCTCCCTCACCCTGCACGGTTCTCCGTCTTCGTTTCGCCACGAAACCAGAAAGACTTGGTCCCCTTGGTTTCGACCAAACCGGTGTCTTCGAACTTCTTCTTACTCTTGCCACTCGTTTTTGCGTATTTTATTACGTATTTGCGTCCCTTCTCTATCCCCTTTTTTTCACTTTTTATCTCCACTTGGCTTTGTTTGATTTAGCTTTTTCGGTAGACGTTTGGATTTCCAGAATTATAACGTAAAAAAAAACTAACCAAGATCGTTCGACGAGTTTTCATTTCATTTCTTAATCCACTTCTCTCTCCATTTTCTATCGCCCCTCTGTTCGCGGCCATTTTTCATTATTTTCTTTTTCCTTCTCTATCCACGCCCGCTTTAATTTCTCTCCTCTCTGCCTCTGCTTCTCCGATCTCTCTCCCTTCATCTTCTCCCGTTTCTCTCCTTTCCACTCTGCATCCACCCCCACCGCACCCGGGACCCTTGGCCACGTACACAAAGCCCACGGCTTTTATTATACCAGATACGAGATAGCCCGCCCCTCGCCGCACCCTTCGCTGCACCCACGGACGGTGACGTCCGAACCGTGCCAGCTTGCAAGCTCTATTGGCAAACTTTGCGAATCTTGGATCACGCCGGATTAGGTATCCGGCAATATCCTCGATGCCCATGGAATTCTATGGGACGCCTTGCTTTCACGGGGAAAACGCGTGATGCTTGATACTCCCATTCAGATCAAACCGATAGCAAATATACAACCACTCTCTATTTCACTCGGCCCAATAATCTCACAAAGTGGTTCAAAGAAAAGACTACTACTCTATCAATAGGGTATATACATTTTACTTCTTTAATAAAATAAACTGATCATTTAGAACCCGTATAGAATTTAATGACTTATGTCCATTTCAGAACTGTCCCATGATTTACTTCTTGCAATCTTTAATAAATTATAGCAATATTTTGCTTTTTTTTAATAAAATGTACTGACTGATACATTTAGAAAGCGTCTAGAATTTAACCACCTATGAACTCCATTTCAGAACTGTTAATTCTATGATTCATTTCTTGCAATCTTTAATGAACTACAGTAATATTTTGCTTTTTTTAATATACATTTTACTTCTTTAATAAAATAAACTGATCATTTAGAACCCGTCTAGAATTTAATGACACATGTCCTTCATTTCGGAACTGTCCCATGATTTACTTCTTGCAATCTTTAATAAATTATAGCAATATTTTGCTTTTTTTTTAATAAAATGTACTGACTGATACATTTAGAAGAGCCTAGAATTTAACTACCTATGACCTCCATTTCGGAACTGTTAATTCTATGATTAATTTCTTGCAATCTTTAACAAATTACAGTAATATTTTGCTTTTTTTAATAAAATGTTCTGACCGATACATTTAAAAGAGTCTAGAATTTAACCATCTATGACCTTCATTTCAGAAATGTCCCATGATTTACTTCTCGCAATCTTTAACAAATTACAGTAATATTTCATATCATTTTGCGCTAAAAATATAATTACAGAGTCCACGTTTCCAAACGAAACCGGTCCATTTTTCCAAGGACCGTAAACGTAAGATGAAGAGGCCCGTTTAAACGTTATCAATCACCGTCATTTAACGGTGAAAAAGTGGCTTCCAAATTGTTGGCCAGGACACCTGGCCTCGTAAGTCGGGCCAATCGAATCGATTCGCAATCCCATCGGAGAATATTCCTGGCACCGTTCCAGGGACCCTGATGGTCGAGCCTCGAGTGCAAATGAGTATAAAAGCGTCCACGGTTGAATAAAGAAAGCAAACGCCGCGAGAGAACAAGGGCAACAGCGATGCTCGAGCATCGCGAATCAAACGATGTGAAAACAAACGAGTTTTAGCCGATAAAATCGAGACATTCGAGCGGAACTCTGCTTGTTCTTCGTCGGAACAGAGGATGAACCCTGTTAACGGTGACGGATAAATACGGAAGGCTCTCGTTATATCGCTGGTTAAACTTTTTCTTCGGGTTTATGCGCTACGGTTGTGTCTATAGCGTAGGTTCACGATAAGCTTATGTGGTAACAGCGTTTATGGGGGTTTCATGACGTTGTGTTGCTACACGCTGTATGGCAATTTATGGTGATAAGGGATATGTGTATGGTGACATGTGTGTATGGTCAAGCTTGATGTTGAGTGCATGTGGATTATTCTGTTGTGATACTGATATTTTGAATTGCTGTATTATGTTGATAGCTGATGGTCTAAGATGGTAGAACCAATGACATTCACCAATGGTCCAACTTAGCAACCTGTCCAATCTACCACATCAAGTACATACAAGAAGTACTTCTTCACAAAATTCATTAACGATTCTAAAGCTACCCTACATTTCAGTCATCTTACCAACTTTCAACGTGTCTAAAGATGTAACCCCCAATCTTAAAAAGTATAAAGCTGTGTTCACATACGAAATCTGTAAATGAGAGAAATATCAATCGTTAATGAAATCAGTAGATGTGAGAGTATAACCATTGGGCACACGTGTTTCCTCTCGAGCGGACGATAGTAGTCGCGAGCGGAAACGGTGGAGACGTTGTCGGATAAAAAGAGGAAGTGGCGCGTAGAAGGCGAAAGTCGGGAGAGTGACACACGAAGAAAAAGAGCAAAGCTGAATGGAAGGAGCAAGAAGAAGCAAGGAAGCGAAAGGAACGTTGGGGCTGAGAAAAAGGAAGAGGCCAGGAGGAGTAGCGTCGCACGGACGGGTGGTCGCATTATTAGCACGTCGAATGCTCGCTCGCGGAAACTTTAGTTAGAAAAGCACATTCATATTTCAAGCTGAATGGCATTATGAGAGCGAAGGGACAGGGCTCCGCGTGAGCGCACGATAACGAGGTTGCCACGACGCTCTCGTCCAAGGAGGAACAGACAACTCGAAAAAAGAAAGAAAGAGAAAAAAAAAGGACAACGACGGTGAACCACGACGACATCGATGGAGTAGGAAAAACGACAGAAAGAGAGAAGGGAGAGGGTAAGACTTCTTCAGGATCCTTGCTCTGAACCACCCTCTCCCCTCCGGCACCGGGACCCGGTTGCTGAAAGGAACAACTCGCTACGGAGGAAGAGGATTGAAAAGTGCCGCGACTGAAAGCCCGATTATTTTCCGCTCCTTGTCGTTCCCGCCTAATCAGCGAATTAAAGCAAGCCTGCAGGGGCCAGCATCTGTCTTCTCCGACTCTCGTCTTCTTCCATCCGTTGAACACCGACCACGACGTTGAGCAACGCCACCAGAGATCCTCCCTCTCTCTCCCTCTTTCTTCCTTGCTCTTCCTCTGACCCTAGCCTATTCGCGAACCAACAGAAGGAAGCCGATTGTGTCGGTTTCTACGGCCACGCAGACGAATCGACTCGAGAAAAGGAAACAGGGTCCAGGGAGACCTCGCTGAAAAGTCGCCGTGGATGACCATTGTCACCAGAAATAGACTCCGCGTTCTAATTTTCTTTTTCGGGGCTTCTTTGTTCAAGTTTGCCGAATTTTGCCTGAGTAGGATGCTGTTTTGGGAAATTCATCTCTATCGATTTATTGTATAACTTGCGGGTTGCAACTTCTTAAAAAATGGCGGGAAGGTTTTCACAATTACCACTCTGTTGAAACTTCATGAGATGTCTTCATAAGAGAGTTGCATAGATTCATATACAGTACTTTTTATCCACATCTTATGCACATCAAATGTCTTCAAACTGTGCGTACTTTGAAGTTGAAATCAAACTAGAAAATCTTGGTCCATTTTATCGAACACATGGTCGAAGAAACTCAAAGACAACAGAAGATACGAGGATCTAAAAAGAAGAGGTTCGCGATTTTCTAGGGGTCGAATTGCGGCGGAAATGGCGCTGAGAAGTTGGCAGAGGAACATCGTAACAATGCCGGGCCAGTCGGTCGGTCGGTATGATGTGGGAAATTCCGCGGAAGTTGCAGCCTCGAAACTCAAACTAACAGCGAAGTTATGAACTATTTCAATGAGTTTACCGGAGTTACTCGTTGGCGGTTAGTTGATTACCCTGGCCCTCTCCAATTTGCGAATTTACATTAAACACGAGTGACCTCGGCCCCGGTCATCGCGTGAAAACTCCCACGAGCCGTTAAAGCTCTCGTGCGAACGTGGATCACACGAAACATTGTCATTCCACGATTTCTTAAAATTTTATGTTCATGACAGTCTGCGACGAGTTCATGCTTTCATTTTAATACCGTGACTAAACGTGTGGAGGATTGAAATAAACGGTGGAGCAACCGATGTGGTCCAAATATGAAAACCTATCTCTGGATTATGACTTATTACAATCTTAAGTGTACATAATTGTATGTAGAATGAGTATGAGTATAGAAAAAAATTGTTTAAACTGGTGTTCTTGACAATGCACTTTAACCAATCAGTGACTCTGACCAAAGTCTATTATATAATGAATATGGTGTATGATAAAATATACATCATATGAATGAGTATGTGTATAGAAAAAAATTGTTTAAGCTGGTGTTCTTGACAATGCACTTTAAGATCACCAATCAGTGACTCTGACCAAAGTCTATTATATAACGAATATTGTGTATAATAAAATATACACCATATGAATGAGAATGTGTATAGAAAAAAATTGTTTAAACTGGTGTTCTTGACAATGCACTTTAAGATCACCAATCAGCGACTCTGACCAAAGTCTATTATATAACGAATATGGTGTATAATAAAATATAGTGTTGTGCATTTATAAGCTATGTTGTGAGACTGCAAATTGTCAAATGAAATGACTAAGTACACTCTGTGCAAATGATGAACAGTGAAGAACAGTGATTGATATTATCTCAAAAGCAGTTATACAGTAAAATATACAAATGTGAGTGATTGTTATCGTTTCAAAGGATCTCAGAGTAACGTGAAATAGTAAAATAAATAGTATCGAGGAGCATAGGTGATAAATTTAGAACTAGTTACCTGAATAGGTTGGTGGTAAAAACAGGTAGCACTTGATCGTCTTGGTAGAATTATCAGCAGCATCGAACGGGCAAACGGGGGCAACCGTTTTCGCTCGATTTATTAGCATAAATCAACGAGGCCGTGGAGGAAGGAGTGGAACAAGGTAACGAGGAAGGGCCGACGAGGTGGTGTGTGTCCGGGTAATTGGCGTCGGCGGGAGAAGCGCGTCACGCGTGTGCTCGCGCCGCGCTTAATTCGTGCTGGTCTGGTGTCCGGGGGGATCGAGGGGAGGAAATTATGAACGCGGTTGCACGCACGTACTCTACATACACGGCGTTAGGTGGTCGTGTGCGTACGCATACAAGCAATCATCGTGAAAGCCGTAATTTTTTCATTATAACCGGCGGCGGAACAAATGCCCGCACGCGGTAGCGGTTTCAGCTCGAAGCGTCCTCCTCCTCATCCGTAGCCGTTCTTTCGTCCCAGCACAGGAGCACGCATACACACTCGCACACACACACATTGTTTGTATTTTTCTGTCCTCTCCTTTCTTCCTCTTTTTTTCCCTCTCTTCAACCCCTTTTTCGTTTCGCTTTTACCTTTCAATCGTAACCTTCTCTCTCTTTCTCTGTTTGTATTCCTGCAGCAGAATTTCTCTTTCTTTGCCGGTAACGCGGGCGCGCGACCAGCTACAATGAGAGAAGCCAGAGGCCTCGGCACGGCCCATTAAAAACTTGCAATTAGCATTTAAAATATAAACCTTCGGAAAGCGGCGGGGGATAGAGACAAAGTGAGATGTCTAATGAAAGGGGAGGCCTTTTGGATTGGCTAAATGCCTTTCAGCCGCGGCTGAGCACCCTGAGCGCGGTTTAAATGGAACTCACCCCTGATTGGCCACCACCACCACCACCATCATCATCCTCGACAACGACGAAGCACACTGGCAACAAACCACCGCACACCACCCCCTGCGAGCTTCAGTCAGCCTTCGAAACGGCGCCTACGCCTATAAATCCCCGCTAGTTTAGCTTCTTCGCGTTCCTTCACCTTCGAACGTCATTCACTCGCTTCCGTTGAAGAGAGGCCGCTGGAACATCGGCCCACCGGTCAGGGGACGAGGGCGCAGCGGGCGAACATCGGGTCAGAAGGATTTCTGCACTTGGATTTGTGCCGTGAAGCCCACCGTTTCCACTGCTCGTCCCTCTTTCAACGTTTATACTTTTCTTCTTCTTCTCCTTCGTCTTCGTCTTCGTCCTCGCTCTTTCCCTTTTCTGTTCCCTGCTCTCCCTTGACGTTGATCCCGGTTAAACAAAGGAGCACCGACCATTCGACCGCTCGCTCGGTTGCTGGCAAGTATCGAGAACGCCCCGGCATCTCTCTTTTCTCGTTTCGGTATTTTCACCAAAGCTAGCTACCGGTGGTTGTTTCTTCTTTTCCTTTTTTTTTCTCCTCGTTTCTTTTTGTTCGTACCGGTTCCATCGGCTCTTTCGCTATCGTTCCGGGGCCAACACTCGCGCTCGTCTTTTCAACGGATCACCAGAGAGCACACTGCGGACTCCCTGTATTCAAGATCAGAACGATTTCCGGCGAATCGCTTTGGAAATCGGACGAATTTTCAACTCTTCTGGGTCTTTGCATTGATACGCTAATGGAGGGGGTTACAGGATGTTCGATCTCAGTTTTCTATTGCGGAACGTTTTACTTCTATGGCGGTCGCTGCTTTTCAATCGATGCCTTTGCAATACGCTCTTTATCTTCCTTTCACTAAATATTGCCGAATTTTACCAAATTCATTAATTATCGTAATAATCTAACTGCCTCTGTCTGATTAATTATAGCACTGTTCTACTAGCAAGTTTCATGAACGGGTCTCAATTTTATTTTCAACGAAACTAATCAGTTCTGACAATATTTAGCTACATGTTGACATTGGCTATTAATAAGAATTAATATAATAGCTTTTTTCAAGTGTATAATAAAATTGTCATCAGATAATGTTACAATCATAAAGTTCTTCACAAAGGTTTTCACTCGAACAGAAAATCCTATGAAGTAGTTTGACGTGATCAAAATAAAATTTTCATACAAAATTGTTCATATAACAAACTTCATCTCTAGTTGATTGTCTCAGTGATCACTATCTAAAATATAGTCGAACGATGAATATATGTATATGAATATAAATATTAATGACAGTCAAAAGAGTCCAGAAGGTACTTTGTTATTTGACCCTTGCACTATCGCTTATTTGTCAAGTGCGTCAGTCAGAACTGACTAATTACAGCTATAATATTAACACAGACAAAAGAATTTGAAATATAATGTCAGTATGTTATTATACAATCGTTGACTATACAAATTATAATTGAACTTGAACTTCAAATTGAAGCGTACTAAAAATTCGAGTTAAATTGATTACGGCCGAAGTACGAGTGCGTCACGAGTCCGACTCGTCAAAGTAGTGCAAGTTAAAGTTTAGATTTGAGGTACATTTCACTTAAACAACGAATTTAGATCAGTAGAAAATCAGTGGGATTAAAGAGACAATGTAGCAACGGTAGATATAAGATGGTATGCATTGACACGATCGGTAATATGTTGAAGCAAGTAGAAGGAACGAAGTTCTGTGGAGTCTCGTAGCAGGAAGCTGCAGAAGGAACCAGGGGCTCGGAGCAAAGGATGAAGAGAGAGGGGCGCGTTAATAATTTGCACTCGGACGAGTCCATTGTCCTGCGGCAGGCGCACGCGACCGTTCCAATTATGGCACTCCGGCTTGTCGACGCTCCAGCCATCTCTCTCTCATCCCCTTGGACCCAGAGAGAGTCTCCTATCCCTCGGTCTTCCTCTCTTGCTCATTTCTACGCGGATACCAACCGCCGGGGCTCCTTTCACCCCGAGAATTTTAATTACAATCGCAATTATCCCCCCAAGAAAGTTTCACCTGAATGCCCGCGGACTAACAATCCGACGACACGTAGCGTCGCTGGCTGATCATCCTCCTCCAGCAGACGACAAATGGGAGAAGATATTCAGACCGACCTCGGACCCATTGCTATCTAATCCGTCGTTCTCTCTTACCCTTCCCTCTCTCTGTTTGCGATTCTTTCTCAGTTTTTTCCCCGAACCTCATTACCAGCGACGACTACGGAAATCCGCGGAGAAGAAGCTCGAAGGAAGATGCTGCGCGGCCCGAATCGCCGGCTACATCCTCCAGTTCTGTCGATCCCTGAAAAGAACTGGCTACGGGGTTTCACGCTCGCTGAGGATGAAGTGCTCCGTGTCGTTTCTCCGAGACTTTTCTTTACGAGCCTGCAAGTGCCGTGCGTTCGCCAGGAAATGATGGAGCAGCTTATACTCCAAGAGGGTACAGAAAGGTCAGTACCATTCACCATTCGAGTCGTTTGAGCAAATGTGGATTAACGTGGATATTGAATTGTCACTTCAGACTCTTCAGACGTGGATCTTCAGGTATTCGATTTGGAATAATATTTCATTTTCTTATAAATGCTGGACATTTTATGTGAAGACTGAACTGAACCCTTACGTAGTTATTTTATTGGTATCTTTATTTTTGGGTCTGATTTTTGGACTGATATGTTAGGAGTACTATTGTAAGATACTCTTCTGTGATCAAATGATACTTCCTACACAGCTATCTGATATATACGAACTAATGCACAACTGTTTCACTACCGAACATAAAAGCTACCGAACTAAAAGCAATTTCAGTTTACCAACCACTGTTTATCAAAGTCTTCCAAAACCATACCAGCAACCAGATCTCCGATCGTCATCACGTGTAACGCAACAGTATATCCTCAGAGACTTCAAACAACAGTAACCACAAGATCACGACTAGAAAAATGAGTCGTTGGTGAAGACACGCCAAAGCAGCGGGTTTTGCCGGAGGCGTTAAACAGGTCGTGATGGTTTCACCTTGGCCGAGACCTTCGTGAAGCCTTCTGGCGAACAGGCACGTCACGGTTCGGTAATAATCACGCCGGTAGGTGTATCGCGAGCCTTTGCAGAGTAATTGAGAAACGCTCTCGTGTTCGAACACGACTTGGCTACCGTTCGCAAACCTCCACCGCTAATAGGCCAGCTGGCACGCACGCGATTCATTCATAAAATCCACCTAGTCGCGACGGGTCTCGATCGAACTCTTCTGTAACCGGATCACTGATCCCGCGTCAAATCGAGAGGATCTGAGCGTTTGGAGATGTGCTTCGTTTGGAGAAATTGGAGAGGGATGGAGAATGTAGGAATCTGGGGAATTTGGGAAGGGAGTGTTGGAAATTTGAGTAGGACAGTATTAGAGGATTTAACTTGGGGGTTTGAAAAATTAGAAATGTGGACATTTGGGTAGCTGAGGATTTGGAGAATTAAGAAATTGTATATTTGAAGAATTTGGTATATGATGATTTGATATATCAGAATCTGGTATATGCGAACTTGCTATATGAAAATTTGGAAAAGTAGCACTTTGAGAAATAGAGTAGCCCATTAAAACTTGACAATATACCCATCATATGCTATAAGTAGACATTAACTAATTAGCCTATCAATTACAAAAGAATCGACAAAATTTGTCAGCACGCTGAAACAGCGATATCCCGTCAAAGTGCGAGTAAACTGTTGTTCTCCGTTGAACGAGCTAATCAATTATCCAAACAGAGTTCACGAGCCGTCGAAACTCATTGAAAACAACAGGCAGCACACAGAGCGGTATCAAACGAGGTTTACTTTCGCGTAGCTCTTCGAGGTGGTCCTCGGGTCGGGCGTTGGCAGAACGACGAAGAAGCCTTACACTGTGGCCGTGCAAAGCGAGAAAGAGCAGCAACGCCGGCGATCCTACTAAGTGGTACACAACCACTTTATAAGTGATGTGTTAACGAAGTGTGTAACAGGCGGTAAATAAGGAACCTATAATTACGGGCGGCGTGCCGCGAACGCGGACCGGGCCACCCACGAGTCCACCAGCAGCTTCTCGATCGCACCCGTCTGGTCACGTGAGCCCAGCAACGAGGTGAAAAGCAGTCCTCTCGCCTCAACTGGACTCTGTTCGCTGTTGTTCCAGTCGAGGATGAAACATCTGGGTCAACGTCGTGTGTGGACCTGATGGCAGAGGAAAAACAACGCGACCGGACGCTTATGGCCAATCTTGCTTCTTGCGAGACATCCCATTTGCTCGGACAGGTGACTCCATTACTAGGTCTTCGTGCTCTTTCAATAACACTTCGAGGAACTATCTACACTCCACGTTACAGACGTCAGACTTCAGACTGACTATGGACTCTAGTTATAGACTCTAAGCACTCCACTCTAAACTCTGGACTCTAAGCTTTAGACTCTAAACTCTGAACTCCAAGCTCTAGACTCTAAACTCTTCACTCCAAGCTCTAGACTCTAAACTCTTCACTCCAAGCTCTAGACCCTAAACTCTGGACTCTAAACCCTGTACTCTAAGCTCTAGACTCTAAACCTTGTACTCTAAGCTCTAGACTCTAAACTCTTCACTCCAAGCTCTAGACCCTAAACTCTAGACCCTAAACCCTGTACTCTAAGCTCTAGACTCCAACCACTGACTCTAAGCTCCAGATCCCAAACTCTGAACCCTACCACAACGAATCGTTATTCCAAAGCTTGTTCCACCATCCAGAACATCCACATATTGACAGTCAACCCCAGTAATTAGAATTTACACGTGAAAGAGTATGTTTTTAAAGCATCCAGAGAATAGTTTAGCATAGCCGTGGCCAATCATGGTCGTTCCATTTCACGAGGTTGACACGGTTTCATTAGTCGGCATCAGGCCTGACAAACACGTCTGGCGGACAATGTCCAGTCCACGTGGCGTCCAGACGTTATTTCGTTCACGTATCCCGGCACGCAGTAACCGATACACCTATGTATGTGACGCCTGCGTGAAACGACGGGGGCGGAGCAGGAGGAAGGTAGGACGTGTACGTAAAGAGAGGAGAGAGAAAGAGAGAGGATGCGACACTAGTAGCTGCTGGCAGCACGATAATGAGCTAATGAGCGGTGTCTGGCGCTCCGCGGCGCCGCAATTTTCAGCCTGCAAGGACGCCTCGCTAGACGTCCTAACTGCTCTCGCGTCTTTTTCTACTCGTTATCGATCTCCTTTATCTACGAAATTACCCTGGCTCGTTTTAATTTTCCATTAAAAATGGATACAATGTTTAGAGCATCGGTTGCCTTCGATATCTTGTTTGTGGATTAAGGGAGAACGTGTTAATATGTGGAGGTTTTTGCTGATGGATTTGCAGGTGGCTGGTTAGTGGACAAGGTGTAAAGACCTCTGCTAGATACATTATACTTTTTTACAGTCGTTGCATATTTATGAGGAAAGGAGTTAAAAAAAGATTATGAACTGCTATTCAAAAATTTAGGTACATCTGCGTTAGCTCATATTCTAAACATCACGTCATGTACACCTTCCACGTTATGCTAACATCATAAACAATGTTCACAATCACTAATGTTACTATATGTGATAATACCTAAGCTGAGTGGTCTAAGTTGGTCACATCACCCGGACATAATATGTATGTTATAATACTTAGCTACCTAACTAGATAAAATTAGTCATGTCACCTGAATATATGATCTTGAACCACGTATGTCACAATACCTAACCGACTGTACAAAATTGGTCAAATCACTTGAACATATATCACATAACTGTGACTTCTTATAACTGGTCAATCAACATCATTCCACGTCCGTGAAAGCGACTAGAAAGGTGCGCAAAGACGTCTAATAGCATCTCGATCATCACTTGAAATAAGTCTTTCTGGCATCACATAAAATCTCTTCGAACTTGAATTTATAACCACGTCGTGTTTCCCAAGTTTCCGTAAATCGATCTAGCATCCAGGCTCTTCCTGTTGATCGCTGCCAGAGGAGCATGTAACGCGTGACATACCGTAGAAGCATACTGGTTAGTTCGATAAAAAGCGCTGTTCATCGGCCGCGAACGTTTCCCTTCTTCGTGATCACCGCGAGGCAAGAAGCTCGCGTTCGAGTTGCGTGAGAACAAGTCAGCAGAACGGGTGAGGAAGGAAAAGAAATTTTATGGTTCCCCTGGGTCTACCGATTGGTATCTCGAGAAAAACCTCTTCTATGTACACTCGGGTGCAATTGTGGTACAAATTTTCTACTTTTCACGTCTTCAAAGTTTCGATTTTCAAAGTCTTAGCATATCTAATTCTGAGATATGTGAGATCTTTGATTTTTTATTTTAATTTGAAGTATTTTAAAATTCATAGATTCTCAATAGGTACTTATACGTTCTCCATATGTTGACATACAATTTATTTTTCAGAGTCAGTAAATTCCAAGATGTCCAAATTAACCTATCCTCAAAATGTTGAATCTAAAATATTCCGTCTGTTATTTTTTCTACGTCACTTTTCTTAGGAAATATACATTTGCAGCCGACTGTACCTCCAGCACGCCCTTTCTAAGCCCAGAATTGTTTCGTTCCATTAATGTCCCGGAATCGCGTATTCTCGCGTATGATGGAAATCTCTTGAAAGTGGATTAACCACTTCCGAGTGTCGGTGATTCGATTCAGTTGACTCGACGGGCGATTTGGTTGGATTAGGTTGGATTACTTGGAGACTGTTTTTAACTCATGTTTGTCGAAAGCGATTCTTGCAATAACAGTGGTGAATGAAGTCCAAATTATACGAGGGTAATTCTCCGACGAATATAATCACGAAATCTTTTTTTTCCGTGAACTTATGAATGGGGTCCAAATTACTGGTCGGTTAGAAACTGGTATTTCCTGGTTGAGACCTTTTTCTCTTTTCGGTTTAATGGGGTACAAATTACCTTGGGTCCAAAGTATAGACACACTAGTCTAGTTTCTACGGCAACCTGTTTCTCCTGTTAGAAAATTACTTGTAAACGGTTGACAGGCGACCCACGGGAACTACCACTTTCTCGGAACCAGTATTTTTCAGAAAACGATCGGAGAATGATTAATGAGATACCGCTCGGAGACTGATCATATAATTCGAGCGGTCTGACCAAACATGGACCGAGGAGAATTCGAAAAATCGCGATCACATCGCGAATACCCGATGCGTTGATCGATGTTTTAATTAACGGGACTCGCGTTCTTATTAAGGGATCTTGGTCGTTTTCGGTCAGGCGGGATTAACGACAGAGTTTAATCGCGATATCGCCATTCACGGGGCAGCCGAGTCGTTGGAAAATTGCAAATTAGACGGCTAAAGCCAGATTTACGGAGTGTCGTGTGGAGCCAATCCACGGAAGAGCTGCTGATACCGTTTTATGGCGGCTCGCCCTCGCGGTAATAAAACTATTTCGTGGACCTCGGGGAACGTGAATGGCGTATCGTGTGCTGGGCTTTTGAATTACTCACGGGAACAGGATACGGCTATACACGCTTCAAGTTCGTTATAGATAATGTCCGACTCACCTGAAAGCAGACGAAAAACGACATTAATACGCGTACGAAATGTAAATCACGTGTATGCACCTCTTTGCCCAAATATGCATCTCATTTTTTCAAATTATGAATGCTGTTATACATGAGTTATATTCTCAACGAAAGATTAGATGAATTAACTTGCTGTACTTAATGAATGCATATCTCTTTACCGTGCTTTTCTGTATATTTACTTTGTGCAATTTTATAAATTTCATTAATTCTGCTTGACACTTTCAGAAATTATTAGGTCGAATTAGTAAGTGTTTTTAATCATTTTTATGTAAAATCTTGTACATCGACATCTTAATTATTCAACAGTATAATTTTGAAATAAAATTAAAAATAAGAAACACTCAACATACGACAATATAATACAGTATCCAGTTAATTGTTCCAGATGATATGACCTACTACTAATAAGTGTTTTTAGAGATTTTTATGTAAAATGAAATACAGTGAACTGTTGTACTTCGACATCTTAAATATTCAACAGTATAATGCAGAAATAAAATTAAAAATAAGAAACCCTCAACATACGACAATATAATACAGTATCCAGTTAATTGTTCCAGATGATATGACCTACCACTAATAAGTGTTTTTAGTCATTTTTAAGTAAAATGTAACACATTGAAATGTTGTACGTCAACATCTACTTCAACAGTAATGTCGAAATAGAATTAAAAATAAGAAACATAGAACATACGGCAATATCCACGTTAATTGTTCCAGATGACCTACTAGTAACACAGGACCTGACGAGAAGGGTATCTGGATATAACGAATGGGGGAGTCCTACAGATCCGTCTCTCGCGTGCTTGGCCTTACATAATGCGCACGCTGAACATCAAGAGGTAGGGGTAGAGGGAGTTGTTGCAATTATTTGCTCGGCTGCAATACTATCTATATCCGTGCCGATCCGTGTTTGCCGTTCCCATGTTGACAAGCGTTCTACGCTCGGACTAAGCACGATGAACCGTTTATATTTGCCCACCATGGGCCGGTTTACACACCGGAGGCTACCTACCACACAGATACTCTGGACGGGTGTATCCATAAAGCTGTCACTACCCCCGTGTCGAGCGGCGAAAACAAAATCGGCAACGGTAAAACGTTTAATTGGCTGGCTTATTAACGACTATGACCTAATTACACTCTTCACGGTGGTTCGATGGGGTTGGTTATCATTTGGGGATGCCTAGGTCAAGTGGTTTTATTTTTCATTCTTGTAGTGTTGGTCAGAAATTATAATTTATGAAGTGCAACTTGGAAGCCTCAGATTTAAACAAACTGTTTAAACTTACTGTTTAAACATACTGCTTAAACAAACTGTTTAAACAAACTGTTTAAACATACTGTTCAAACATTCTGCTTAAACAAACTATTTAAACAAACTGTTTAAACACACTGTTCAAACATACTGTTTAAACATACCGCTTAAACAAACTATTTAAACATACTGTTTCAACATACTGTTCAAACATACTGCTTAAACAAACTATTTAAACAATTTGTTTAAACAAACTGTTTAAACATACTGTTTAAACATACTGTTTAAATAAACTATTTAAACATACTGTTCAAACATACTGTTTAAACATACTGCTTAAATAAACTATTTAAACATACTGTTCAAACATACTGTTTAAACAAACAATAATTACAACTAATAGATCATATGAGATGTATGTTTGATACTGTTGCACCTCAGACTTCAGTTCTAATCATGTGACTATTTCAAACTTCAAGTTCTAAACAAACAACAACTGCAACTAACACATTACATGATGTGTATGTTTGATACAGTTGTTCCTCAGACTTCAGGTCTAATCATGTGACTATTTCAAGCTTGAAGTTCTAAACAAACAACAACTGCAACTGATACATCACATGAGATGTATGTTTGATGCAGTTGCACCTCAGACTCCAGGTCTACTACATGATTATTTCAATCTCCAAATTAAAATAAACTAAATAATAGCAACTAACAGATCACATGAGGTGTATGTTTGATACAGTTGCACCTCAGACTTCAGGTCTACTACATGATTATTTCAATCTCCAAATTAAAATGAACTAAATAATAGCAACTAATAGATCACATGAGGTGTATGTTTGATGTTGTTACACCTCTGACTCCATGTCTGCTATATAATTATTTAAAACTCTAAATTAAACTGAACTAAATAATTGCAACTGAAAGATCATACAAGCTATAAGTTAAAGATAGGTTCAACTATTAGGTGCATTATTTAAAAAGTCTTAATTATGAACATTGATCAGTTACAATCAGTAAAATAGAATTATTAAAAATTGAGTATATACATGACGAGGGAAATGACGAGAGTGCACAGCAACAATGGATAACTAAGGGATGAGATAATTTTCATGTCCAGATTCAGATACATAGCACCAAATGCAACGTGGATATTGATGACAGAAACACGTTGGTCGAGAGAGGTATTCTAATCAGGAACACATCCATCGGGTCCGGTGGACCAGCAGGTGATCGACGTTTCCCTGTGTACAAGAGAGCCCGATAGACGGCGATATCGAAGGCACGCGTGGTCTCGTATGTCGGCCCTATTACACACCACATTACCACTGTCAACATACACGCGTACGCACAATAACGGTTATTAGATATGGCCTGGTCGGTTATGGGGTTTGCCTTACGTATTACCGTTGCCACCCGTGGAATCGAACGTCTGATACCCTGAAAGTTTCATAATTCCAAAAATTGTATTCCACCGCCAATTGTTTGCGAAATAAATATGTAACTACTAAAGAGAAGTGTCGGATATTATAAACATTTAAATGTTGGTATAATTTTTATTTGATGTGGTGGGAGATTAGGTTCACATGTTGATTGGAGGTTAGGTTTGAAAGTCACCATTTTGTGTACAATTCAAATATAAAATCTCTTAGTTCTCCAAATATACATTCTCATTATCAAAGAAAACTTCATTTGTAAATTTGGAAGAAGCAAACTCAAATAGAATTTTGAGCACCTACTAATTTTACAGGAAGAATATCTACTCTAAGCAATTCTGATCTATAGAGTTCAAAACTATGGAGTTCTTCAAAACTATAGCTTCAAAATGTTACAGATCATAACCAGAAGTACCTGTCGAAGTAATCGAGTATTCATAAACGTCACAATTAGTTTGAAGAAGGCTCCACCGAAACTTGATCCGACGCATCAATTCGTTAGCTCAACGTCAATTTCAAGTTCGATAGTTAAGCTTGTCGTTTCACCGTTCGAAACACCGTGGCCGACGAACGAATTTGCATGGGAAACTCGGTAGCGAAGAGATACGGAGAAAGTTGCCGGTTGATGTTGTTATCAAACTATTCGCACTCGGGGCGAACTGATAATTTTATTTGCAACTTCGAACAAAGTAACTGCTCCGGCTGAAATTCCTTCGTTACTCGATTATGCACACCCAGGGACACTACTTCTGCTTCGTGTGTTTATCGACTCTTTTTAACTTTAATTGTAACTATTTTGTATTGGGGATTGAGTCTACTTTTTGGTGAGTACTAGGTCCACATACATATTGAGACAAGGACTGGGTTCATATAATCATTCTGAAAAAGTAGCAGGTCCATATAATCATTTTGACAAGGTATTAGGTCCATATAATTATTTTGACAAAATATTAGGTCCACATGATTATTGTGATAAGGTAGTAGGTTCATATAATTATTCTGACTAAGTAGCAGGTTCATATAATCATTCTGACAAGGTATCAGGTCCACATAATTATTCTGACAATGTATTAGGTCCACATAATTATTCTGACAATGTATTAGGTCCACATAATCATTCTGACAAAGTAGCAGATCCATATATTCATTCTGACAATGCATCAGGTCCACATAATCATTCTGACAATGTATTAGGTCCATATAATCATTCTGACAAAGTAGTAGGTCCACATAATCACTCTGACTATGTAGCAGATTCATATAATCATTCTGACAATGCATCAGGTCCACATAATTATTCTGACCATGTATTAGGTCCATATAATCACTCTGACAAAGTAGCAGGTCCACATAGTCACTCTGACAAAGTAGCAAGTTCATATAGTCATTCTGTCAAACTATCAGGTCCATATACTCACTCTGACAAAGTATCAAGTCCACATAATCATTCTAGCAAAGTGTCAGATCCACATAACCACGCTTATTAAGTACCAGGTCCACATGACCACCTAGTCAATCATCAGGTCCACATTCTGCCAAGAATTAGGTCCAAGTTCATAAATAATTTCTGGCAAAACAATGACTTCAAATACAGATTACCAACTAACATTCAGCAAAGTGTTCCAATTCAATACTGAAATTCGCAAGATCTCCGAAAGACTCCAACCAAGTGCGCCCTAATCGAGCACCGTTTAAGCACATTTCGTGAACCGAATGACGTCCCCTCGTAGATCCACCCCCTATGCCCACGTATGTCGCAGTGACCGTGGCAAACAAAGCTGAGAACATCATATGCAGGTAGGATTATAGCCGGCGACCCTTTTTTCGGTTTAGCAGGATGATGAGCCACCCCAGTATGAACTTCTGTCCCGTTCTCCCCGCCGTATTCGATCATCCAAGGGTTGACCATCTCCATCCAAGGGACATGTTATGTGGGACAGTGCACGGATGTTAAATGCACAAAAGTGTAACTGCATTGTCGAACGGAAAAATCCCCCCCGGGACGTCGATGGCACAATAATGGGACCGATTATAATCTTGTCTACCCCCTGGGGGGTGTCCTTTCTCCCGGTAACCCCGTGTCATCCTCGCTCTATCAGGCTCGTGTGTCTCTCCGGCTCACCTTGCTCACCCTATCTGTCCGCGTGTGTACACGGGATAGGCTACCGTTGCGGGGCGTGTGTATCTTGTACGGCTATTGACTGGCTTTGCTTCCTTCTCTTTTTCTCCTACACTACCGAACACGAGTCTACGTGTGTCTCTTTTTTTCTCCTTTTTCGGTGTCCCCTTGTTAATACCGTGCACGACACGCCGTGGCCTAATTAAGTGCGCATAATGGATCCGACAGTTGTGCGCGGTATTGTGTCATCCCCTCGCATGCACACTCTGAACCTCGCAAAAATTAGAAACAGACCGGTTTGTTTATGCTGACTTTCGTTGCTTCAAGTTTAATGACACTGTTTGTTGAGTGACTAGTTATCGTTAACCTGAACATGGGAGCTGTATGTATGTGGAGAATGTAGACCTAGCAATCAGGTCTTAGATGTCCACAAACTTTACAAACGTCCTAAATGTCCAAATCATCAAGTACCTAGCTCTTCATAACTCACATTCTGAACCACCTTTCAAGTTCTTAAACTCTCAAATCCTCAAACTTTAAGACCTAAGTCACTTTTCGATGGGAGGGTGTTGAGTGACTAGTTATCGTTAACCTGAACATGAGAGCTCTATGTATGTGGAGGATGTAGACCTAGCAATCAGGTCTTAGATGTCCACAAACTTTTCAATTATTCTAAATGTCCAAATCACCAAGTACCTAGCTTTCCACATTTCACATTCTGAACCACCTTTCAAGTTCTTAAATTCCCAAATCCTCAAACTTTAAGACCTAAGTCATTTTTTCATGGGAGGATGTTGAGTGACTAGTTATCGTTAACCTGAACATGGGGGTTCTATGAACGTAGAGAATGTAGATCTAGCAATCAGGTCTTAGATGTCCACAAACTTTTCAAATGTCCTAACTGTCCAAATCACCAAGTACCAGCTCTTCACATCTCATATTCTAAACCACCTCTCAAGTTCTTAAATTCCCAAATCCTCAAACCTTGAGCTCTAAATCACTTTCATAGATCATCCTAGATCTCAACCACCTTGCAACGTACAGAAAATATTCAGCAAATTCACTAAATTTAAAGCACTCTCCTAATTCTTCAAATTCCCCTATCTCCGACAGCTTTCGTACATCATGGACCTGAAGTCCCTATCCGCGCGGAATCGTTATCGTCCGACGAGTTTTCCCCGCGATAAGTCCCGGCGTGTATCTTTGTTACAGGGTAACGACAAGTTGTCGGTGTCGAGTAACCGAGCCGGCTGTCACGACTGCGAGCCTGAGGAACGCGCGTTCCAGCTTTATCTGCCACCGAATCGGCGATCAATCTCTCTATCCGGCGTTGCAGCTGGTCCGGGAGGCACGCGAGGAGATCGTTTCTAGCTGTAATCATGTCCGGTGCGAGTGAAAATCAACGAAGAGGCTGGATGTCGTAATGTATACTACGCTTGAACCAGTTCATCGGCTTTGCTCGGCTCATTAAGTAAATCTTCGCTCGAAATGATCGCTTACTCAGCCTGCAGCGTTGTCGAACAGCTTGTAATAAGCGATCGAACTTTTCCTTCGTGGCTAATAAATCGAGCGGAACTACCGGGGAACGTTATCGAATTATAATCGACTTTCGTGTACAAACCACGAGGATACAACTGGTTTTTTCCAGGAGAGTCTGTGATTTTAGTATTCCGATGTGGTTCACGATGAATGACTTCCGTGCTCGGGAATTCTGGATGGGTTTAATACACTCTTCTTTGATTTCTTGCATTGACGCAAGAGGAGTGGGGGTATTTCACTGGGAGTTTATCACGTTAACACAGTTGTGAGATAGACCAAACGTGGAAATAATTTTAAGAGAGCACAGAAGGGATTTAGAGAGGTTAGTGGATTCTTCAGAGGGGACTTTAGATGGACTCTTTCGGACTTGAACAGTTGAGGATTCAAACATGTGTGGTTTTCGAGATACAAATTTTATAGATTTATCATCTGTATTGAAATGATTAGGACCGTTTCGGAGTATAGGACACGTGGATGTTATTTAGATAAGGGCAAGAGTATAAGGGTGAGGTCTGAACGCTTGTTTCTCTGGGATGGTTGCATGTATGTGGCCTGTAGACTCGCCTCGCTGGCAGTCGACGGTGACTCAGCTAGCGCCCGTATTTTGCCAGCGGAATTCAAAGGCGGGCAAGGCTATTGTTTTTGGCAAAGATCAGTGTGATCGGTTCGCTGGTCTTCCGCATGGAAAGCCCGACTAGGCTCTCCCCGCTGCATTATTTGCTCCGCTAAACCTAAAGAGGTCCATCCTATCTCGACTCCTCTCTTGCCTCTGCTTCTCCTTGTCTCTTCTCCTCTATCCGTCTCTCTCTCGGCAGGCTGTTGTATTTGGCTCCTTTGCCGGCTGTCTCGCTGTTTTACCGTCTCTTTTTTACCGCTGTTCCCGTTCCTCTCGCCGATTAGCACGTTCTCTGGCCAGGGAAATAACAAATAGGCACGATTTTCTACGAGGCTGAAAGCGGCGATGCTGCCATTCGAATTTTTAGCCATGATTATTGTTTGTTCCCTGGAGTCGACCGCCGCTAGACGGCTTACGTGCCTTTTATTTCGCTTTTTTAAGTAAACCTTGTGGGCCGAAAAAACAAGGCGATATGTGAACATCGGAGATCGAATGCGCTTTCTACCCTGCTTACCACTTACTTCCACGATATACCACAATTTTCTAGTTTTTTATATAATTCTTTAATAGCCGAGGTCACATATAAGGTCATATGTGAGGTCATATGTGGACTGCATCAAATTCACATTAATGCAACGAAAATAACAGAGTAACTGTTAGAGAAATATTAGAACTGTCAACTTTTCTAGCTTTTTATATAATTCTTTAAAATCAGACATCATATGTGAGGTCATATGTGGACTGCATCAAATTCACATTGATGCAATGAAAGTAACAGAGTAACTATTAGAGAAATATCAGAACTGTTAACTTTTCTAGCTTTTTATATAATTCTTTAAAATCAGACGTCATATGTGAGATCATGTGTGAGGTCATATGTGAACTGGATCAAATTCACATTGATGCAACGAAAGTAACAGAGTAACTATTACAGAAATATTAGAATTGTCAATTTTTCTAGTTGTTTATATAATTCTTTAAAAGCACAGGTCATATGTAAGGTCACATGTGAGATCATATGTGAGGTCATATGTGAACTGCATCAAATTCACATTAATGCAACGAAAATAACAGAGTAACTGATAGAGAAATATCAGAATTGTCTACTTTTCTAGTTCTTTTATATAAATCTTTAAAAAGAGAGATCATATGTGTGGTCATATGTGAACTGGATCAAATTCACATTGACGTAACAGAGATAAACTTATATGAATTTAAGGGGATTTCTACTAAAGTTACACAATGTCTCTTGTGTTTCAAATCTTTATTTATCTCGGACATTAAGTATTACATATGTGAGTACATAACATATGATCATATTATCCAATACACTTTGGTTCGCCATCAATGATCAAAATTTGAACACCTGATCAAACTTCGAAAAATAAGTGATCAGACATTACGAACGAGGTTCACAACTCTTCCTCTCATATCAAAAATACATAAAATATAAATAAGTGAAATGGTAAATACCTTGATATCGTTGACAAGCATAACCGAACGCAAATCTTTTTGAGGGCGCCTCCTGGGCATCACGGAGCTAATAACCTCCCCGAGATAGAAAGAGAGCGTTAGAGATGGTGGGGGTTGCAATTAACCAGCCGAAAAGATACTCGACGATGAAAGGAAGGGATCGTGCGCGCAAAAACTGCCGGAAGTGTATTCGGCCACGTAATCGGCTGCTATACTCGAACAAGAAGACGACGAAATCCGGCGATGGCCGAGGAGGATGAAGAGGAGAGGACTAGATAGCTGGATGGCGGTGAGATTCGCGAGAAGCGTGGAAACGCGGGGGCCTCTTGGTGGCCGGTAGAAACGTTGTAGCGTTAATATAGCGAACGCCGAGCCGAACTGCCGGAGCTCTTTGCCACTCCACCGAGCAGAAATTGATAGGATAAATTCCGGGTCTGAATTGGCTCCGTCGAGCTGGAAATCCTCCCCTGCCA
This sequence comes from Megachile leachella, assembly GCA_963576845.1. NCBI lineage: Eukaryota > Metazoa > Arthropoda > Insecta > Hymenoptera > Megachilidae > Megachile > Megachile leachella. Next base: position 13,297,204 of record OY756255.1, read on the forward strand.
CCCCCGCCAACTCTTCCTCTTCGTCCTCCTACGCTTCCTTCCCCCCGAACCCTCTCAACCACGCTTCTCTGCCTTTCCTCTACTACCATCTATAAAACGAGAACTTTCCAGTCTTCTTTTCTCTCCACAACGTGTCAGGGTATTATTTAATTGCTACAAACACCTGCGTTCAATTGTTTAGAAATAGCGAGGCATTTGGAACGCATGATTTTTACAAAGTATAAATTTATCGAAGTACTGAAGAGGGGTGGTTTTTCTGTGACCGAATCAGGCAAATTGCCTCGATACACTTTGGAGTTGCTAATGTGATTTCAAGGAAATACTAATTTGACGTGATTCGATCCAAGTTCTACGTGACTTGAGCACGTGACCCGAATTCGACGGGATTTAACCCGATATGATTGAAATTTGACGTGATGCGAATTTCATGCGATCCAAAGTGTTGGTTACTAAACCTGTATGTCATAAAAATCCAAAGTAACAATTTCTAAATAGCTAAATCTTTGCACTGTACCAGATTTATCCAGAAGAATATAAGCTAACAATTTCCAAGTTCGAAAGATCATTTTCAAAGCAGGTGGTACTTAACGTATAAATGATTACCCCGAAAAGCTAAAAAACGGGGCGTCCGTCATCAATGATGAAAATTACACCTGTTCAAGATCATTCAACCCGGTACATCGATTTCACGAACGAAGCGTGGAGTCATTTTTCAGCGTTCTCTCGAGCAAGCGTCGACGTCACAGGGTCCCTTCGGTACACGCGTAATAAGCGAAAACGTACACGCGTATAAATCACCGCGAGCGGACGTGGCTCGCATAAAAAGCCAGTTAGCGATTTCACGGCCAGGCAGGTCCTCGAAGCGAAAAAACAAGTCATGATTCTCTTCGTCAAAACAAATTCGACAACAGCGAACAGCGGTCAATTTCCGCTCTCTTCCGATCCCTTTCACCTCGCGTTCAAGAGCCATCATAGAGGAAGATGACCGAGGGAAAAAAAGCCAGTAAAGAGATTGATAATGGATCAATAACCAGAGGTTGACCGATAACGTTAATTATTTTCGACCGGAAAAACGCCGCAAAAACATATACAGAAAACGCGGAACGCGTAGTTGGACACCGGAACAAAGGCTCTGAATAGCGGTTGAAAAAACAGTGCGGTCAATTTTTCGAAAAACGAGTTTTCAAGCTTGCGGTCCGGAGTGTTGTCCATCATACGGACCACGATATTTCCCGCGCGAGTCACCGGGAAGTCGAATTAATCGAATTAACTCGGTCGTTATTCGAGAGGCGACAAAATCCAAAAGTCCCTTTTTTCGCGTCAATTACATCGATGTTTGGAACTTCGTACTTTTTATCCTCTCAACTCTCGCATTACTCAAGACGTGACGTGAAATTACCGTCGTAGTAGCCGGGGGCGTTAATTCATGGGTGTCGCTGTAAATTACAGGAGTATATAAATTTAGAAGCTAATCCGTTAATGCAGCAAGTACTAATTTTCGATATTTAAAATAATTACTTGCACTTCCATTTAGTTTATCAAATTTTGTAAATTATATATAATTTTGTAAATTGAAAACTTTGATATGTTTATCACAAAGAGAGATTTACAACCATGTTCGCACTATGTTCATAACCATACTGTGAATACTACACGAATATCCGGAGCTACAGGTTCACAAGGGAGAATAAAGAGTTATGAAAATAACGTTATAAAGAAATGTGTAGGTAAACAGATAAAGAAGTCAGAACCCGGTTAAATCGAATAATATACGTGTAATGAAGCATCGTGTTCTGAAACGAAGCGCAAACACGAGTCCCGCAGTGCCCGGGTCTTGTTCACCAAGTCATTGAGCACTTTGTCCGCGCGAACAATCGATCTCTCTCGATCATAACAACGAGTACCGGTTCCAGTCGCAGCCGTCTCTCGCCACTTAAAAAAAATCCCTATAATAATTCGTCGCGACTATAGGGACGACCAAGGGGGTGGTTACGACCTGCTCGAGGAGAGAAAAACGAGCCTCCGGGGTAGAGAAAGAGAGACAGGGTGGGGGTGGATGCACGAAACCCGGTTGTTCCGTCGACGGAGTCCCTTTTTTTTATGAATATTCGAACACGCGCCAATAAATTCGAATGTGCACGACGGAAGGGTCGCCAGACGTGAAGTGGTAGTCCGTTTGGCGTCGATACGCTCGCCCATTGGTCTGGCAGGGCTTTGCCAAAGGGTGGTGTGTGCACGCGTTAACCATTAGACTGTGTAAGTGCACGAGACACGCGTGTGCGTGCTTATATTTGAAGGTGAAGAGGGACAGGTATCGCGTAGGAACCACCGTCATCGAAAACGTGCTGCTCACCCCATGCTGCTCCACCCCTGTCGACGAGAGATTCTTGGCCGAGACACTCGTTCTTATACTACCCCTTGTAAATGCAACTGCGAACTCGGTTATTTAAATTTTATTGCTCAGCTGATTTCTATTCGAGATGTGTTTCGGGATGCTGCAGCTTGTTTATGGCTTCAGATAAACATGCGAATGGTTATTTTTGGGCAGGTGGTTATATAATGCAAGGTTATGTAACATGTGAGCTTTATGTGTTCATCAAATTTTTTATAGTACAATTGTCAATGCATCATTATTTGATGGGTATTTATCCAGCGTGGTGTAATGCAACGTACACTTATACAGCGTTTGGTAATGCAACGTGCACTTATCCAGCGTTCGGCAATGCAACGTATATTTATATAGCGTTCGATGCAATATGGAACACATAGCTATTGACCATGTAACATATTATTCACCACGAACATAATAATTTACAGTTGCCTCCATCAACATAATAGTCCAATGCATAGTTTGGTAATGCAACGTGCACTTATCCAGCGTTTGGTAATGCAACGTACATTTATATAGCGTTCAACGCAATGTGAAATGCATAGCTATCCACTATGTAACATATTATTCATCACGAACATAATAATTCACAGTTGCCTCCGTCAACAAAATAGTGCAATGCATAGTTTGATAATGCAACGTGCACTTATCCAGCGTTCAGTAATGCAACGTGCACTTATCCAGCGTTCGGTAATGCAACATACACTTATCCAACATTCAATGCAACGTGAAATGCAAAGTTATCTACCATGTAACGTAATCACCACGAACATAAATTTACAGTTGCCTCCGTCAACAAAATAGTGTACCAAAGGTGTCTAGAAATTGCAAGTTCCCCATCTTCGAAACGTGTTAGAATTCGCAGAACGATGGTTGAATCGAATCGACGAACAGTACCGTTTAACGCCATTCTGGAAATAATACAACACTATGCTACATAATGAACATCTGGAAATTCACTCAAGTTTCAAACTGTTGCTTCGTAGTTCGGAATACTGCGATGAGTTCCGTGCGTTTGAGGTAATTGTCCGAGACTGCGCGTGGTGGGTTGAAACGTTGAACGTATACTATCTTGTTTAGTTTAATTATAAAACTGGTGAAATTATTAATTATTTAAAACTTTTCTTAGCTTAATTAATTAGGATGGATTTTGACATCTACAAATATTTGCGTTGTTGGTGTTAAGTTTAAAGTATGCGTTCAGACCTGACTAAGGCGGTTCTAACATCCGTGGTTCCAAAATTGAATATACTGAGTGAATTTGTCACTCAGAAGACGTGAGACGTGAATATGTGAGAAGTATGCATTTAAGTAAGCAAAGTTGACGAGTAAGAATTTTAATCTGTCCAGTGGTGACGCGAAAATCCGTTGGCCAAGTCGATTGCGCTTCTCTGGCGAAGCGAAGCGGACCACACGGTGCACACGCAAGAATTCTGCTCTCGGTAAGAATACAAGGGGCTAGAAAGAAGGCGAGAGAGGCAGCAGAGAAGGGAACAGAGGGACGCAAGAGCCGCTATATGGAAAGTGAAAGAGACACACACAAACGCCTCTCGCTGGCTAATGCAGCGGCGGTGAAATATTCATCAGTCTGCCTGCCTGGCTCGGTGGCGCGGGCCAGCCCACCCTTTATATTTCGTAATTACCCTCCCAGCCCCGTTCTTCCACCTCGAGCCAGCCTCCACCCTCCTCTATCTCCTCCGTCGCCAGCTACCACCTTCACCCTGGTCCCCCTCTTCGTCATCCTCGTCAAACTCCTCGTCTCCGGACCCCAAGCCCTACTACCAACCCCCCCTCGACACCATCCCCCTTCGTCCCTGGCATCACCGCGATGTTGGTTTGTCCTCCGCTGCAGCGAAACCGACGTTTCCAATCCCTGCTTTTCCGTCACCTCCCCAATGAGCGTTGTTCCACTTTCTGGCGCCGACAATATGGAGTACTCGGAAATCGACTCTGGACCCTGCTCTGTTGTTCACTTCGATACATTTATTCCCTTACTCCCTGATACTCCGACATTCGCGGTCTAATTTGTGTACAAATATATAGCGTGGTCGTAAATCTCATATGTGTAAAAAACACGTGTTTATGTAGGAAATGTGTTTGTTAGATCTACGTAGATCTAAGGGTGTCAAATTCAGATGCATTAGTATTAACAATAAGCACTAGTATTTTGTAGCAATGTAATATGCAGTACAATAGTATAAGAGTTTAACACTCTGTTAATTATGAGAATCTATCAAACTTGAACAGGTGTTGCACTGTGAATTGGACGAGAGTTCACATTGGTGCAGTCATATTCTCGTTGCATCAAGTGTGATATAAACTACGAAAGATCCATATACAGTTTTAAGAGACTTTTGATGAAATACATTGACACTAAAATTAGCAGAAAGGTCAACAAGTTGACTGCACGATTGACACGTTAATGGTATTCAATTGAGACTGCAAAGTTCGAAGTTCGTTTCGCGTTATCGGAAGTTTAGGACCGTTTCGTTCTGCAGCGATAAACAACCTGACCCACCGCAATGGGGATGCAACAACAACCGAGGCAAGAACTCCAAAGCGAAGAGGCAGAGAGCTGGAAGCGGCAGAAGGCGTTCGACAAAGGCGTGATATCGTTGCCGGTGAAAGTCGATCGAGAGACGCCTCCTATATCCTGGCCAACGACCGGAGGTCTAAATATTTATACGCTAATGCCTATGCGTCGGTTCGAACATCAAAGACGAGCCAGCCTCGATCCCTCGCTGCATAGTTCGTAAAAATAAATTCCCGTCGGTCCGTGGGCTCGCTACCACCCTCGTGCAACGCGTGCACCGTCGACGACGAGACACGAGGAACGTCGTCCTGACTCTGCCGTCGTTCTCTCCAATCAGTCGTATTCGGAGGGGTTCGAGAGAAGCGATGGGGTGTAAGCGACGCTGATACCCGCGCGAAAACACAAGTTGTGTGCCCCGAGCAAACACTAGACGCGCTGCACGAGAAGAGACCAAGAAAAGTCGAGGAAACGAAGGAAACCGCCGAGACGTTAAAGCAAACACGGAGTCACACACGACTCCACGCCACGGTCACGCGACGAGTTTGGGGTCGTTGCTCGTGCGTCTTCCCGGCATTGAAAGTCGATTTTCCTTTTCATTCGATGCGTTCACGCGGTTGCCCGCATTCCAAAACATTTGTCCTGCTCCGAGGGTCCTACAAGATAGGATCTTACTTTCCCAAAAGTCCTCAAATTCTTCTGTACAAAATTTAGGAATTTGGACAATTAGCGGTTTGGGAATTATTTGATAAATTGGGGAAGTGGAGGATTAGGTTTGATAAGTTAGGAACATGAACTCTTGGAGAACTGGAAGGTGATTTGGAAGCTTAGCAATTTGGGGAACTGAGAATTTGGACAACTTAGAATTTGAGGAACTTGTCAAATAAAGTATCTAGACATTTCTATTTGAAAAGAATTAAGAATTTAGGAGATTAGGAATCCAAGAGCTTGAAGAACCAGAATTAGAAATTCGAGCCCAGCAACGCAGAATCTCCGCCATTTTGCAGTCTACCGCAGTTCAGTATCTTTTCTACATTCACAGAACATTCGCAGCCGTCAAGCCTTATTCTAGCAAAATAATACAAAATTTATTTCCCCCTATAAATCCTCAGTCAACGTTTCTCAGCAACTTTGAACTTAACTTTCGAAACCTTCAAGCGCGTTTAAATTGCAGAAATAAGATTCCCACTCTCGCTGCCAACTTTTCCCATCTTATCTCTAGTCTGAGTCGATCGATCCCTGGTCAGGTACGTACGATCCATCGATTTCAGAGGATTCAAGCGTCGTTGCAGAGAACGATAAGGAATCGCGGTCCGTTTTCTTATTCTTAACACCCATCGTGGTGGCTGCTTCCTGCTTGCGTGTCAACGGCGACTGTGAGATTCCCGTTGACAATGAAACTCGTGTTCCTCGTCCCTATCGATGAATACTTGATGGCCCGGTGTCAGCGTGCCACGACGCGTATTCCACCTACAAGATTATGCGGCACCGACGTCGATTTCATGCGTGACGAGGCTGCAATTTGCGAAATGCCACGTATCAAGGGCGAATGACCGGCATTTGCACATTTCAACAAAGAATGATGGATAGGTGGGTCGTGCGGTGTCCACGTGCGACCAACCTGCCATCTTCTCGATGTCTCTATATTAATCGACCTTGCCTGGGAAATATTCACCCGCTAGACTACGCTAGTTTACCAAACACAAGATAATTATACACCTTTGTTCTATGGTTCGATACAACTTTTGGAGCTGGGGTAAGTTAACTGGTGTTCACTTTCGTGTTCACTTTGGCTGTTACAGTAACGTGTGATATGTACTCGTATGTTTGGTTGCAGTTGCTGTTTATGTAGATGATCATTTTTGGCAGCTTCATTTGGAAGTATTAAATAGGTATTTAGAGAACTATCATATAGTGTTCTGAACATTACTGTATGTCCATATGAAGGCTACTTTCTGTTAATCAATAAGTTGATGTGTGAGTCAACTCATCAGACCCTTCCTTAATCATCAGACACTTTGATAACTAAAATTCCAGACTGCTCCTCCATTTTTGACTTCTATGATAATCACGTGTAAGTGTTCACATTTGTGTCAGAAAAGTTCTCGATGAAATACGTCCCGTTTCAACCTCCCAGGAACAGGTGGTGTTCATTTCCCAAGAAACCTGTCCGTTGTCCTTCGCAGTCCCGAGAGGGATGGAAAGAGGCACGGCTGATTAGTCCTGTGAGAGGTTCGAACGCGCCCGAACCTTGGGAGCATGGCACCGGTGAATCGGGAAATCTCGAATCCCGGCACGCATCGTTGCATCCTCATGGCAGCCGCACAATGCCGCGACGACAACAAGGCTTGTTCGGCCAGAGGGGAGTACGAGAGCCTCGAGGACCGGGGCTCGCCTTTTTTCGCACGGCTATGCGGTTTAGAAATTGCGGGAGTCGCGCACACAATAGGGCCAGGCTAACTCTGTTATCGCGGTCCGCTTAGCGGCTGGACAATGTCTCCTGGCCATCTTCTCCGCGTCCAAATATTTGCCCGAAATCTATATCCGAGACTACCCTAAAGTCTCGTCAAAAGATCGTACCCGGTGGTCGTCTTTATTATGCCGGAATAATCGTGCCTCTCCGGCAGCCCCGTATTTGGGGATGGTTTGTTTTCCTATTGTGTATCCAGGTCGACGATTGTTCGCCCCTTGCCCCATATCATGCATTCTTCCACTTGTACGTTTTTTAGATGACGTGGTACATTAGAAATTATTACCTGATGGGGATGTTCAACTTACACCCTGTTATGGCAATAATTTATGTTATAGGTTATATTTGGGAGTGGTGGCAGGTTTCGTTACACTGTGGGGGTCGTCAGTAATCAATCTAACTTGTTTTTATTTTAAATTGTTATTTTATTTGCTACTTAATTTTCTTGAATTGTTATTCTATTGGCTACTTCACTCAGGGGAACATTTTAGACTAAAGTTGTTAAAGTTTAGAAAGATTAAGAGTTCATCAAAGTTAATGATTTATGAAGATATGCTGTATAGTGTTGTCTACTTGATCCTACGATGCAATGTGTTTTATCTATTTTCTAATAGAACTTTCTGTACTCACCAAAGATTATAAATGTGGTGCATTATGAACTCTGACGTACTTACCTGTAACAAAAACAAAAATACAAAAATTATTAAACAACCTTAAACTTAATTTCAAATAAATCTTGAATTGCAATAAAATGGAGAGAGTCCTCGAATAAAAAATTTCTTTTCCAGTATACGAAGGACATCGTCCCCCATGGAAATCGACGCACTCGAGGCATCTTCAGAAATATTGACGTCCAACAATGGGGAACGCGTATGGGGTGGCTCTGTCTCCATGGCCAGGCGACGGAGTCACCGATATTGCGAGTATTTACGAGAAAGCGAAAGCTCTTTGTCAGGCAGATTAATAAAACCAGCTCATCCTCCGAGCAAAGCTTCGGCCACCGTGAATTCGACGGTTTTCGCTGATATGGCGAAAAACCAGATCGTATTGCGGGAGCTGCTATTTCCATGACGTCGTGTGCCAACTGAAGGAAGCTGTAATTCGTCTAGATGACGCCATCGATCTTTCGATCGACGACTTACCCCTTTACGTATCACTCTTTTCAAGGGCACGATATTATTTCTTTTACTGGCTACTGAATGCGTTGACTGCAAAGCGCATGTACATGATAATGTATGTTAATGACTACAAAGTAACATTAAATAAGAAAGGGACTCATCTTGGTGTGCTGTAATGCACCATAGTGCATCTTGATGCACTATGATGTATTGTGAAGCATCTTGACATACTCTGACGCACCTTGGTGCACTGTGACGCACTATAATGCATCTTGATGCACTATGATGCATTGTGATGTACCTTGATGCAATATAATGCATCTTGATGCACTACGATGCAATATAATGCATGCTGACGTACTACAATGCATTGTGACGCACCTTGACACACTGTGACGCATCTTGGTGCACTGTGACGCACTGTAATGTACCTTGATGCACTACGATGCATTGTGACGCACTCTGATGCAATATAATGCATCTTGATGCACTACGATGCAATATAATGCATGCTGACGTACTACAATGCATTGTAACGCACCTTGACACACTGTGACGCATCTTGGTGCACTATGACGCACTGTAATGTACCTTGATGCACTACGATGCATTGTGACGCACTCTGATGCAATATAATGCATCTTGATGCACTACGATGCAATATAATGCATGTTGACGTACTATGATGCATTGTAACGCATCTTGGTGCACTGTGACGCACTGTAATGCATCTTGATGCACTATGATGCATTGTGACGCATCTTGGTGCACTGTGACGCACTGTAATTCATTTTGATGCATTCTGATGCATTGTGACGCACAGTAAATAAGCAGTCCCAACTTCCATAAATTTAATTTTGAAAATGGAAGCGGTGAAGGTGTAAATCATGAATTGTAGAAAAAAAGAGGATAAGAAAAAACTTTTGTTAGGGAAATTAAAACGAGACCGTTGGAAAGTCTGTTCAAAGGCGAAGACACGAAACTGAATTCCGTTCGATGTTCGTTGCTCGTTCGCCGGCCGGAACGATCGAGGAAATTAAAAGACGTTTACCGGAAGACGCCCTCCTAATGTCTCGGGCTAAATCGATTGGTTATTCGCTCAAGCGAAATCGCATCACGACTCGTCATTCAATAAAAACAAGACGGAACGGGGAGCGATAAACCACTTAAGGCCACTCGATATCCCCGACCCCCGACAGCGTTTGCCTCGAAAGAAAGGGAAAAGAAGAGAAGCTTGTGGGAAAGAAGCGTGACGATGCACACTTACCGACTACTCTTTAGCTGTGCGTGTGTGGTAAGAGGAAGAAACTGTAGTGGAGTGGACTGAGAATTGCAGTTATTTTATGTGGGATAGTGTTTGTAGTTTTGAGATGGTTGAAGTAGAAGTTTTGGTGAATGGTGGGGTTCAGGAGGGATCAGGTTTTGGACTCTGCGTGCGAGTTCAAGATGGGGTTCGAGGTTCCAAGGTCTGGAGCTCTAAGTTGTCAAATTCCTAATTTGATAAATTTCCAAGTTTTCAAGTTTCTAAATTGTCGAGTTTCCAAGTTGTCGAATCCCAAGTTGTCGAGTTCCCAAGTTATCGAGTTCCCACGTTGTCAAGTTTCCATGTTGTCGAGTTCCCAAGTTGTCAAGTTTCCAAGTTGTCGAGTTCCCAAGTTGTCGAGTTTCCAAGTTGTCGAGTTCCCAAGTTGTCGAGTTCCCACGTTGTCAAGTTTCCAAGTTGTCGAGTTCCCAAGTTGTCGAGTTCCCAAGTTGTCGAGTTCCCAATTTGTCAAGTTTCCAAGTTGTCGAGTCCCAAGTTGTCGAGTTCCTAAGTTGTCGAGTTTCCATCTTGTCGAATTCCCAAGTTGTCAAGTTTCCAAGTTGTCGAGTTCCCAAGTTGTCGAGTTCCCATCTTGTCGAGTACCCAACTTGTCGAATACCAAACTTGTCGAGTTCCTACCTTGTCGAGTTCCCATCTTGTCGAGTACCCAACTTGTCGAATACCAAACTTGTCGAGTTCCTACCTTGTCGAGTTCCCTACTTGTCGAGTATCCTAACTTGTCGAGTTCGCATCTTATTGAGTTCCCAACTTGTCGAGTACCCAACTTGTCGAATACCAAACTTGTCGAGTTCCTACCTTGTCGAGTTCCCTACTTGTCGAGTTCTCAACTTGTCGAGTCCCAAACTTGTCGAGTCTCTAACTTGTCAAGTCCCTAACTTGTCGAGTTCGCAGCTTATCGAGTTCCCAACTTGTCGAGTCTCCAATTTGTAAAAGAATACAGTATTACGCACGAGTGTAGTACATTATAATGTCGTATGTTATGCATGATAGATATATATTGTATTACAATTTATATATGAGACGCGCACACCGCGTTCCATTGCTTTTTCTGATTAAACTATACATGTATACAGATAGTTAACCCCCTACTACAGGTACACGCCTTTATTTCTTCATCCTGACAAGACTATTACAAAATTACCAAATTCCCAAGCTTCCAAGTTTCCAAAACTTTGCAAGTCTCCAAATCTCCAACTTCCCAAATTCCAAAACCTCCAAACTTCACTCTAAACCCTCTAAACCCAAACCACTCCTCCCAAAAATCCCAAATACCAACCCCACCCCCAACATCAAACCCCAAAACCCAGCCGCCTACCATCCAAATATGAAAAAGAACGAAATAACACGCCGATAGGCATAGTAATCGAAAAATCCTGGCATCGTGAAGCGACAAACACCGGCAATAACCACCTAGCCAGAGCGATTCACGGTCGCTCACGGTTCTCGTCGCTGTTTTCCATATTTTCTAGCGGGACACGAGCGAAACGAGAGCGGTTCTACCGTTACGCGTCAAGTTTCCACGGGCAGGCGTCATTGGCCGCTTTATTTGCTCTTCTGGGTCGCGACGAAACAACGCGACCGATTTTCCTGTCCGTTGTTTTCCTGCTCGCGGGCCAACACCGCGAATGATCGGTGCACGCACACGCGTTTAAGGTCACAGTGCACGAACAGGAATAATAAGACGTTGGGTAGGTAGGTGAGCCATTAAATATGCATCTCGCGTCATTTGAGGGACGCGGGTCATTATTCCATCCGCTGTCTGTCGCTAGGCTCCATCCGCGACTATTCCAATCGCCATCATCGTATTTTCCTTTACCTTTTTTTTCTTAAGGCGAGGAAATGCTTTGTCGAGTTACTTTTCGCTGTTGCGAGACTTGGAGTGAAACTTATGTATGAGCACTTTTTGATTAGGAATGGTCTCTCAGATTTAATTAAAAACATTTAGTAAAAAACATTTAATAAAAAACATTTATTAAAAAACATTTAATAGAAAACAATTAGTAAAAAACATTGAATAAAAAACATTTAATAAAGAACATTTATTAAAAAACATTTAATAGAAAACAATTAATAAAAAACATTGAATAGAAAACATTTAATAAGAAACATTGAACCTAAGATTTAATAAGAAATATTTAACCAAACATTTAACAAAGAATACTGAATTCTAACATTTAATAAGAAACATTGAATCTAATGATTAATAAGAAATATTTAACCTGGGATTTAGTAAGAAACATTGAATCTAAGATTTAATAAAAAACATTAAACATAATATTTAATAAGGAACATTGAACCTAAGATTTAATAAGAAATGTTTAACCTAGCATTTAATAAAAAACATTTAATATAATATTTAATAAGAAACATTGAATCCTAATATTTAATAAGAAACATTGAACCTAATATTTAATAAAAATTATTTAACATAACATTTAATAAAAAACATTTAACATAACATTTAATAAGAAATATTTAACCTAGCATTTTTTAATAAGAAACATTGAATCCTAATATTTAATAAGAAACATTGAACCTAATGTTTCATAAAAACTATTTAACACAACATTTAATAAAAAACATTTAACATAACATTAAGTAAGAAATATTTAACCTAACATTTTTTAATAAAAAACATTGAATCCTAATATTTAATAAGAAACATTGAACCTAATGTTTAATAAAAACTATTTAACATAACATTTAATAAAAAACATTTAACACAACATTTAATAAGAAATATTTAACCTAGCATTTTTTAATAAAAAACATTTAATCTAAGATTTAATAAGAAACATTTAGCCTAACATTTAATAAGTAATGAAGTCAGTTAATATTAGAACAGTAATGACTACATGAGGTATCAGATATAAATGAATTTGTAGAATAATTCTTCGTGTGGACAAAATAAAATATATTTCAACAGAAGCATCTCAATGATCATTAGAAGGTTGATATGCTGCAGACAAAATAAGAGAGAAGTTGACAAACATTTTGACAAAGACATCTCCATAAAATATATTTCAACAAAAGCATCTTGATGATCATTGAGGGTTATACAAAATAATAACATGATGAGGAATATACCTGTAAATAAATAATAGAATATACCTCATAAAAATTGCTAGACCTTAACCACCCTTTCTACAAAACAAGTCATCTAAGAGGGAGGCCTTAAAAATCCAGCAGTCCGGTAATCGCGGTGATTTGTCCCCAAATGAGGTAAAAAAGGGTCTTCCCCATTCGAACGAAATGATGCGCAGTAAGAGGGTTTTAGCGGCAATTCGCGCGGGCGATTTCGGAAGCTCGCGAGTGGTGGTCGGTTACGAAAAGCCGACGATGTCCAGAGAGCGTGCAAAGCCGGTTGAAGCGGGTAGAAGAGGCGTCTAGGCGCGGCGTCGTAATAATCACGGACGAGGCGGAGAAGAGAAACGGGAGCCGATCATTAAATTGTTCCGGCCCCGGTTAACACTAGGAAGAGGCGAGGAGAGGCTCGATGTGGGAGGCGTACTTCCCGCGATTGGTCAATTAACAAGTGCATTAGAAAATAATGAGGCTTCTCGTATCGCGGCGCACGGTCACCTTTAACCTTGCACCCACGTATACCGGTGAAAAAAAGAGACTCTGTGTGTGTGTGAGCGCGAGTGCGTGCGCGTGTCGAGTGTGTGGAGCGTAGGCACAGCCAGGCGTGTGCAGGCGTTTCGTAGCGCTAATTGAAGAGGATTCGTCGCGAAAGTAATTCGCAGCACTTCACCAAGAACGACCGTGTACTCGGTCGACTCGTGGAAAAGATGCTCTCTGATTTTTCTAACTGGATGATAACTCGGTGAAATTTTTAATTCTTCTCACTGTTTTTGTTTGGATACGGTAATAGTAAGGAAAATAACGCTGTTAAAGCAATATTTTATATGAAAATACCTCCCCTATGAAACAGAACCATCATTACTTTAAAATTTGTAAATTTAAGGAAAACTTGCTCCATTTGTTAAAACATTTTATCTGAAAATAGTATATCTCCCTTACAAAACACCATCACTATTATAATTTTAGGAAAACTAGCACTATTTGTTAAAACATTTTATCTGAAAATAGTATACCTCCCCTATGAAACATAACCATCATTATATTTTAAATTTATAAATTTAAGGAAAACTTGCTCCATTTGTTGAAAGAATATTTTATCTGAAAATAGTGTATCTCCCTTACAAAACACCATCACTATTATAATTTTAAGAAAACTAGCACTATTTGTTAAAACATTTTATCTGAAAATAGAATACCTCCCCTATGAAACATAACCATCATTATATTTTAAATTTATAAATTTAAGGAAAACTTGCTCCATTTGTTAAAACATTTTATCTGAAAATAGTATATCTCCCTTACAAAACACCATCACATATAATTTTAGGAAAACTAGCACTACAACCATAATTTAAAAACTCCCCTTAAAATACAGTACACCCATATTTTTCACGTTTGATTAAAAAATGACCGATCACACTATTCAAGGGTTAAACCGTATCTGAAAATGATTTACGAACATATTTGCATGTAACGCTATTCCCTGATTAAATTACGGGTACGATTAAGTGCGAATTTTAATTAAACTTCCTCCTTTCCCGCAGTTTACGTAAAATACCTTACGTAAGTTTCTCGGAGTACTAATTACGGGTCAGGAAGAAAGATTTATATTCTTCCGCAGAATGTTAAAATGTACTGATGCAATCGAATTAGAATTTGTAAGTGGGTCACGTTACGATGTTTTCATTAACAATGGAAATTGATATTTAATCTCTGAAGCTTGGATGATTTTTCATTTGCATAATTATTTTATCAGATTCTGGTGAGATTAACGAACTCAGAACACGTGCTTTTAGGAATAATAGAATTAATTTTGATTGCATTTTTACATTCTTTCGCAATGAATTTTGCTTGATTTCTCTTTCCTTGAAGCTTCACAAATAACTTTCTAATTAATCTACTCTTACGTTCTGAACTCTGCGCAAACACTCCGCAATTCACTTCGGAAATGTCATTGGTTTCAAAAGATCCAGCACCAAAGTTCAAGCAGCGAACTGTAAGGCACACAATACAGAATTCCCTTATAATGTTTCGTCAGCAACCCTGTTGAAAGAACTCTCCAGTCCGGTTAAAAATAGTCAATGGCCGATTACGTTTCTCGTTATTTATCGTCGAACATCGTTAATGCATCGCGCGAAACGCTCAGCTAAACGCATTAGCATGCGAGTCACGAGTAAGAGTCGATCCGAGAAACCAGAGTCCCGGGAAAAAGTCGAGCTTCTCCCGAAGCTGACGCGTTCGAATTCTCGCCGTGGTCGCGCACGGATCAACCGGAAGCGGAAAGAAGCGAGTTACGCGGTTCGTGTACCGGTTTCGATACACGCATCGTGGAATGAAAAACAAATTATGCGAACGTTTGTCGGATGGTGTTCTTAAATACGAAAGGTTCTTTCATTGTTAGAGTTCTCAGATTTTATTTAGCTTTTACGGTTTTTGCTATGATTTTGGAATTTGAGAAGCTTGGGACTTTAGGGGTGGTTTGCAATTTTTTTGGTTTGGGAGTTGATTAGTTGGAATTTTTTTAGTTGGGGATTTTAGGGGTGGTCTGGAATTTTTTTGGTTTGGGAGTTGATAGTTTGAGATTTTAGGGGTAGTTTGGAATTTTTTTAGTTTGGGATTTTTTAGTTTGGGATTTTAGGGGTAGTTTGGAATTTTTTTATTTTGGGATTTGATAATTTGGAAATTTTCAATTTTGGAAATTTTTAATTTTGGTGTTTGATAATTTGGAATTTTTTAATTTTAGTACTTGACAATTTAGATCTCTCTAATTTCAGTATTTCACAATTTAGAATTTTTAATTTAAGTACTTGAAAATTTAGGTGTCTTTAATTTCAGTATTTCACAATTTAGAATTTTTAATTTTAGTACTTGAAAATTTAGATCTCTGTAATTTAAAATACTAAAATACTAAATTGAACTATCTAATCCTCAAATAACCAACATGAGAACACAACTCCTCTAAAAATCCCAAAAACGAAGCTTCAAATCCTATTTTTGTAGAAGAAAATCTTATTCAAAACCAAGTCAACTACCCTCCACTTCAACGACTTGTAAGACATCCTCTGTATTTCCAAATTAAAAAATTATTAAAATAAAAAACTAAACTCTCTGATCCTCAAATGTCCAACATGAGACCACAACCTCTATAAAAATCGTCAAAACGAAGCTTCAAATCCTATTTTTGCAAAAGAAAATCTTATTCAAAACCAAGTCAACTACCCTCCACTTCAGAGACCTACACTTGTAAGACATCCTGTATATTCCCAAATTGAAAATTTACTAAACTACCAAACTAAATAATCTGATAAAATATCCAACATGAGAACACCCCTCTAAAAATCCGAAACCTCAGTACACATAAGTATGCAGCTCGCACAGTAACTCGATGAAAATAAAAGCAAAAGTTAATTTCGTGATCACGAATAGCCGTTGGAGGTCGCGCGAGTAGGCTCGCGCATCTTTTCTGGAAACGGCCGTAGCCTTTGTACGTGGAATTGGTGAGGCCGTGAAAGAAGAGTCTTAGCCGTGGAAACGCACGAACTCACGCACACGCTTGTTGCGCGAGCACGCCAAGGAATGGCTGTTACAGGCGTTCGTAGAATATTAATAACGATCGAGGAGTTCGGGGTGCGGGACGCGTTCTCGCGCGTACTCGCGCTGATCGTCCTCCATCCGGGTCCCGAGATCGTAATCGTGTCGCATAATTATTTCAACGGGTGCCGCTATTTTTGTCCAGCCTGCGCGGCAGCTCGAAAGGGGTGGCGCGTGTTGCGAAAACTTTTCAACCCCCGTGTCGGTACGCGTGCGTGCGTTTCGAACGGGAAGAGAGAGAGAGGATATAATGGTCGCACTTGGTCACTGCTTCGAGCGATATTTATATTCGCGGCTTGGCGAGTTTTTCGCCCGGGTATCGGGTTTATTTTATGCCGGATTAATCCCGACCCGGTGACAATAATTCGCCACGATGTTTCACCATGCAATTACGCTGTTCGTATAAATTCATTAAATTCTATCGCGTTTCGTGGAAATTCATTTCGAAACGAGAGAACGCCCGCCGCGGTTAATGGTTTCTTGTGATTGCGTGTTGCCTGGATGATTTAAGCCTGCTACGCATAATAAGTGCCGGAGATCGACAACGGGACTCGAAAAACGTTCCCGTTGAATTTATATCCATCTTGTTACGTTTATAAAAAATATTTTTTCCATCGTATCCGTGCAGAGCAAATAGTTCCGCGATTACCGGTTGGAAAAATCCCGACTTCCATAGTTCGCGGCTATTTGCTCTGTTACACGCTTAAACAATGGAAAAAATATTTTTTACAAGTCCAATATACACGGGGAAAAAGAATAAATCTCCATCGAAATAAATTCCACAAAAGCGGTGAATTTTTAAAGCCTCTTCGAGGTGGATTTACCTAACGCTTCGAATCTTTTTCCAGAGGACATTTACGAAATCCAAAACTTCAGGACCCGTGTACACTTCTCGTTACAGGCTCACTCGAAACATCAAACGAGTTGCGACGAGCGTTGATCAACGTCAACGAAGAATCATCCGCGGGCCAGCAAAATTCATCCTTCATCCCCGTCTCGTCTAACAAACCCGACGCCTCTGACAGACTAAACCGATCGCAGAAAGATCGTGTTCCACGGTGAACGACGAGAACCGACGAAAAATCACGTCGAAACGCGGACGAGGCTAAAGGCGACAAAGCGGAGAGAAACAGTAAGCCGAATTCCTAAACGAGCACGCTCCTGATATCTGCTGCTATTATCGGCTCCTGGCCGCGCTATCCAAACCGATTCTCTGTGCCTTTTTTCTTTCGCCAGACACCGGAGAGCCAGGGTTGAGCACATCGATCAACCCCAGAGGACAGTTTGCTTCGGCAGCCAACAGCTACAATCGGATACAATGGCACCAAGAGCCATCCGGTGAATAACGGATCGTTCACCATCAAAAATTCCGTTTGTACGAGCAAGCTTCTCTGACTCTCCCTGTTGCATCCCTGATGTTCACCCCTTCTTGTTCCCGTCGCGAGCTTCGTGTTTGTCGATCCAGCGTGAATTGTACAACGATTTTCCGAGTGACAATTTGACGGACCTTCCCAATCGAGGATGTGACAGGGTCATAATGGAGTTCGATTCACGATTGCAGGATTTAAGAAATCGTAAAACGATTTAAATTTCAGTGGATGTCTACACATCGGTGATGGTAGGAGTAGAGAAGAAAATGGCGCAGTGGAAACGCCATCAAAGCAGCGACGAAAAATCACGCTCGGCAGTCGCTCGTTAATTTACGGCGTGGTCTCGTAAATCCAATCGGATCAGGAGGTGCGCGACAAAAGGGGCGGTCAGGACACCGGGGCATAATACACCGCGAAATTACACGGCAGGATCGACGGACAGGTCGTGCGAAGGAAAAAGCGTAGAAAGAAACGGGGAACGGGAAGGTAGCGTTAGCAAGGCAGGAAAGAAATTACTCGTCGCCGACAGCCCCGGTAAAAGACAGAGCTGGACGTGAAATTAAAAGTGAACGACGGAGGTGTGCCTATGTATGTTTAATCGCGATCGAGTATTCCGTTTGGAGGACACGCCAGGCTCCTCGTGGACAAGGGACTGGATATAGGGTGGGAAAGGCAGCGAAGGGCGGAACACGGAGCCCTCGGCGTCTCCTACCCCGACCCGATATGTAATTTTCCCTCTTGCACCCTTATCCACGTTCTGCAAAACGTCGTCCACACCCGACGTCCTGGATGCGTGTTTATGCCAGCTGCCTCGGTAAAGTCTCTGACCTCATCAATTTTTGTTGCATAAACCACAATTAACAATCTTTAAATTTCATTAATAAGCACTTTATTGTTGGATCATTTGGACAGGTCCAACTAGTTTGACATTGATCTAAACTGACCTGAGGTAGCACTGACCTAACTGAAGCTACCAATCCTTATTTAGGACGTAACTTAATTTGGACCTGAAGTAAACTAATACGAAATGATCTTCTAAATTTCATCTTTGATCAGCCTTTTATTGTTGGAGTGCCTGGAGAGGTCCAACAAGGTTTGACATTGATGTAAACTGACCTGAGGTAGCATTGACCTAACTGAAGCTAACTAATCCTTGTTTAGGACGTAACTTAATTTGGACCTGAAGTAAAATAATACGAAATGATCTTCTAAATTTCATCTTTGATCAGCCTTTTATTATTGGAGTGTCTGGAGAGGTCCAACAAGGTTTGACACTGATGTAAACTGACCTCAGGTAGCATTGACCTAACTGAAGCTACCAATCCTTATTTAGCTAACTAATCGTAGGACGTAACTTAATTTGGACCTGAAATAAACTAATACGAAATGATCTTCTAAATTTCATCTTTGATCAGCCTTTTATTATTGGAGTGTCTGGAGAAGTCCAACAAGGTTTGACATTAATGTAAACTGACCTGAGGTAGCACTGACCTAACTGAAGCTACCAATCATTATTTAGGACGTAACTTAATTTGGACCTGATGTAAACTAATACGAAATGATCTTCTAAATTTCATCTTTGATCAGCTTTTTATTATTGGAGTGCCTGGAGAGGTCCAACAAGGTTTGACATTCATGTAAACTGTCCTTAGGTAGCATTGACCTAACTGAAGCTAACTAATCCTTATTTAGCTAACTAATCGTAGGACGTAACGTAATTTGGACCTGAAATAAACTAATACGAAATGATCTAAACTAATTCTCTAATTCAATTCAGTCTAATTTAATCCTAATCTATCCTCATGACTTATCTCAACAAATGATACCTCAAATGAAACTGCTTTAAGAACAAATACGTGAATTATATACCAACGATAAGATTGCCATAGTTTCACGAAAAAGATATCCAATTTTTAAGTCGTAGAATATCCACAATATGCTTAGAAATGGATGATATAATTCAGCAAGTGATACCGGAAGCAAGAAAAGCGACATCGCTCGAAAAAGACGCGATAATTGGCTGGCAGGCACGAACGATCGGATCAATTAGCAGATCGAGATCCATCGTGGCGCTAATTTACTTATCTTCCGCGTTAAACTGCTCGAGGCCCGTCGGGCAACCGGTGATTGCTCATCAGGACAGGGGCGTGTAATTGAAGAACTTGCTACCTGGACGCTGTACTCTTGTAGCCTGTTCCGATAAGAAAAGTGCCGTCCCGATGTTCAGGCTATCGCTCTGTGTAAAGCGTGAAAATAGCAGAACTGTCGGTGTTAACGATTACACTTTGCACGGAGCAAGGTTACTCCAATCGATACTAATTCCAAAGAGTGTTACTGCCAATCATTTTTTAGTATTATGTACAGAGTGTAACGGTGAAGACTGACGTTTTCTATCTACAAGTCTGGAAATAGCAAATGGACAGCCAAGAAGTTGCTTCAATGATACGGTAATCTTGATGCTATCATAAATTGTTATCCTTTTAATGCGTCGATCTATGAATACGATTTAATTAACCGATGCTTGATAATCTAATCGGGTACCGTTGCTGCTTCGGCAAAAATTTCCTTGCAGAGCCATTCTTACCTGGTGGATCTTGTTTGCGTTAGGTTAAGAATCCTAATTAATAGGCGATTCACTGGATGATCATGCATGCCATACAATTTCAAACTACATCAAACACATTTACAAAGTCAATCTTCAAATATGTTAACATTGTGTATTATCTATGTTATGGAATACATCAAACTTTCTGGTCCATTGAACAATTCCAAACTGTAGCAATTACCAATCAGAGTGATGAACAATTGCAGGTCACATAGCATCAGCAATTGTACTCATCATTTGGTTACACCAGCTATTACTCCAAACTCATCAAAACCTATTACACCAAATACAGCTCCAATCTCGCTAGTCTTAAACTATTTCCATCGAATTCCACTTGCAACCAGTAATCAATCAGTCCACGTCCAGGTACCTCAAAATCAGAATTAAGTGTCCACGTTAGAAACAGACTGACCACGAGGGTAGAATCAAAGGAAAGAAATTACGGGTCCCATCATGTAAGGGGTGTTTCGGTCAGCTTTTGGGGAAGAGATTTCGGGGCAAGGATAATACCTATTTAGTGTTGTCGCGTAGTCCACAGACACAAAATCGTCCCCTGCGCACGATGCAACATTAATGTTCCTGGGCAGGATTACACATCGAGGATGTATCGTCGCACACGTACGCACACGCGTGCGTCGGAAACACGCCACGGCAGGGAGAATAAAAGCGACGAAAGGTCCGCCAGCGAACCTACTCTCCACCTGCGGCGTGGAATCCCTTCGGGTAATCCACCACCCACAATCAATCACCGCGTTTCTGCACCGGCTTGTTCCAGCTTGGATTCGAGCCGTGTCGTGAAAAGAATAGGCACCCGAGAAATCCGTTTCATGTCGCGGAAAAATGCATTATACGCCACGACAGACGACTGCCATGAAACATTTTCACGCATTCGGTCGTTTTTCGATTCAGGCGGTTGCGATTGTATGCTTGATTAAGGATTTTGGGACTGACGTTTTAGGTTTATTTGCTGGAAATTTGGTGTGGATATATTGATACATAGGTACATAGGACACATATGTAGATAAATAGGATACATATGTAGATAGATAGGATACATATGAAGACACATGTGGATACATATGTAGATACATAGGATACATATGAAAATACATGTGGATACATATGTAGATAGATAGGATACATATGAAGACACATGTGGATACATATGATACATATGAAAATACATGTGCATACATATGTAGATAGATGTCCATATGTAGATACGATACATATGAAGATACATATGGATACATATTTGTAGGATTCAGTATATCTGTCCAAATGTTGTAGAATTTTTTTTGCAGTATTATTAA
The DNA here is from genome assembly GCA_963576845.1 of Megachile leachella. Lineage (NCBI taxonomy): Eukaryota > Metazoa > Arthropoda > Insecta > Hymenoptera > Megachilidae > Megachile > Megachile leachella. Next base: position 13,318,998 of record OY756255.1, read on the forward strand.
GATATTCAGAAACAAAAGACATATGAAGATACATATGTGTATACATGTTTGTGGGGTTTGGTATATTTGTCTCCCTGTTGCAGAATTTTTTTTTGCAGTCTTACTGATGTGTTCAGAAATCAAGAGACACATCGAGCTACATGTGGATACACGTTTGTAGGGTTTAGTATATTTGTCCACATGTAGTACAATTTTTTTTGAAGTACTATTGAGGTGTTCAGAAATAAAAAACATATGAAGATACATATGTGTATACATGTTAGTGGAGTTTGGTATATTTGTCCCAATATTGCAGAATTTTTTTTGTGGTCTTATTGATATGTTCAGAAATCAAAGACATATGAAGAGACATGTGGACGCATGTTTGTAGGGTTTTGTATATTTGTCCACATGTAGTAGAATTTTTTTTAGCAGTATTATAGGGATGTTGACAAAATGCAGTGAGATGTGGAGCAACGAATTTTGAAAAACAATTTTTTTGAGGAAAGATTTCGAGAGCGTGTATTAAACACCTGAATCGGAGGGAAAGCAGAGTACATGCACAGCACGCCGGTTTCTTCAGGGAGCCAAATTGCCCGCTGAATAATTCAGGGTGCACGAGGTGTTCCCCGGGAAATCCGTCTAAAGCAACTCCTTCGAGCGATTTGCCAGGCCTAGAAAGCCACCGGATGAATCGTACGGCGGAGGATTTGCGTGGCGGAAAGAAACCCTCTCGATAATGGACGAGCGAGCGTTCGCGCGTAAAACGGTTGAAAATTTAAAGACGCACGAGTCCGAAGAGAATGCAGGTAGGTTCGATCGGTATCCATTATTCAAGGTAGCCGATCAAGGGGAATTTTCTGTCGCGCTGAAAAGTCTACTGCGCCGTCGAAATCATGGTGTTTCCCTCTTCAGGGACGATCGTTTTATAATGGATGACGCAGGAAAGACTCGACCGGGTCTTCTACCCTCGTGCAAATTGTCCGAGCTGCGACACGAAGGCTTCCTGTTACGCGAGGAGACGCTCTTAGACGAGGACAATGGGGGCGCGATAAGAAATTCACGAGGCACATAAGCCGCTCGAGGGCAAGGGCAGGTCAGGGAACAATGTTTCTTCTCGAAGTGTGCCGCTGACTCCGGGACTGCCTCAACAGGGGGTTGAAAGAACACATCGGGTTAACGGTGTTACCCTTCCTGATTCGCGGATCTCGTTGACCCTTGGAGAACCATCTTTTCTTATATCTTCTTATAGTACTTTCATTTTACTATTTTCAAGAAAAAACGAATTTATTTTGTTACATGTGTACTTTTCATTTAAGTATACGCTACAGGTAGTTACAGAACACGTCATTGTAGATACAATCACAGACACATACATATACAGATGTGTATATGACCTTCTGTCTTGTAAGGTGTCTCCTGACGCACTATATATGATGACATGTGTACACACACATCTCTAACCCTCTGAGTATAAGGTGTCTTACACTTGACATTACACACAACATGTGTGGTCACCATAATTGCGACAATTAATATTTTACAACAGTCGTTCAGCTCCTTGCACATGCTCGAGTATCAAGTCCCCTTGAAGATGAAAAAGAACTTCCAGTTTACTGAATCTCAGCCTCGTAATCGCACTTTATGAGGTCGGGAAGTCAAACTTAAACTTCTGGAAGCCAGAAGTTGTGAAGACTAAAGAAACTTCAGATGAAGATAGTGTCCTGAAAAACTATGCTGCACTAGAAATTTCCGATTCGAAATCTGTTAAAAAAAATTGAACGTAAGTTCAATTACGAGTGGATAATTATCCTGCAGGGTAATCCCGGTAATTTTTGATTTTATATGGAGGGGAGCTTGTTCTTTTGGCTACCAACGAAAGGAGCCAAGAAGAGGCATTAATAATACGATCTCGTCGGTCGTTCCAGCAAGATGGACGGACGGACGGATGGACAGATGGGACGGTGTTAGGAATCACATTTTTCAAGTCATGCCTGTTAATGCGGTGAACAAGGGGCTGAGCCGGGGCCCCTCAATGGCGTACGCATCGAGGGACCTTGACGGGCAGGTCGGTGAAAAAAGAAGAAAGTAAAAAAAATTAATTACGCCCACCTCTCTGACTCTGTAATTCCTGATAATCGATGATTGACACTTCGGCTGAAAGACCTTTTACCGGACTAGCTATCTGTGCGTGGAGAAAAATTATCGTTGAAACTTCCTGATAGAGTTGAGTGATTCTCGAATGTTTTATTCAGCGCCCCTTCTTTTCATGACTGACTCATATTTTAATATTTTACCGTGATAAATATTAATGGATCAATGCGTACAAAATTATTATAAAATTCCATCATTAACCCTAAAGCTTCCAGAGTTTAGGGTCGCAACTTTAGGGTCTAACCTTCAGACCTTTCAACATACTGCAGACATTTTTATAATAAAATTCAGTTTAAAACAATAAAACCTTTGATCAGTTGCCAAAGTATAACAAAACCCCCGAATTTCAAAAAGATTCGAATTACCGACACAATTAAAATGTTCGATACACCGGTGAAATTAATTCCTCGAATAATCACGAATTGAATGGTACTCGTGTTCTTAATAGAAAAGCCATTGTGATCTCGTAAGCACAAAGAAAATTCGCACAATTCGATCCTCCGCTTGAGCTACGATACACAACGGCACGAAATTCTCTTCTCGTTAATTCCGGCAGGAAAATCGATGCCACGATTCGAGAGAAACAAAGCCAGATCGATCCATCCGTTCCAATATGTCGAGAAACCGAGCATTCTAGCCGGTGCATGGATCCCCTTACGTCCCCTTTTGCAATCTTTTCGAGCAACATCTGTCGAGGTTTTGCGATCCAAGGTCGTAGACCAAACCCATCTCAATTAATAAAAACAACTGACGTAGATGAAGAGTGTAGTCTTTGGGCCACAAAGAGGAAAGAAGAATGTGGAGATTGGAGTTTATGAACATATCACACACTCTTGTTATATTTTCTGAAACTGGACTTATGTGGATTTGCCTTGTTAGATACTGAGAACGTGGTAGAGATATGTAGATGTAGAGATATATGTAGTGTACATGTGAGGTAGGTTGGAAATGTAGTCATATAACATATGGTCATATAATGAGATGTCTGGTAATATCGTCCTGTTAATATAACTCTCTATAATATATACATATACATATGGTTATACATATACATGTACATATACACATACGTATGCATATGGTCATACATACACATGTACATGCACACATATATATACATATACATATGGTTATACATATACATGTACATATACATATACATACACATATGGTTATACATACATATGTATAGTATCATTATGGCAAATCTAATAGATAATATCTGTAATAAAATCGATTTCAGATCAGAAAGGATAATGAGACATTGACAAGAATGAAGTACCAGCGAAGACAAATATTAAGTGAACGACGATGTACGAGATCCCACGTAGTGTGCCCGCCATATTAGGTCGAGCTTCGATGGCGCTCCACCAAATCGAGATCACGACGAGGGATTGTTCAGCTCTTCCACGTCGACCTCGGTTATTGTCCGCAACAAGGTCCAGAGGCTACTAAGGTTCGTATTCGTAATCGATCGTGGATCTACGGAGATGCGGTAAACAATGCCGCTTCCTCGTTGCTGGATAGTAAATCATCCACATCGCGATACCGAGGATATATGCTCATGTGAACCGAGATTATAGAGAGAAACTATTATCCCGATTTATTGTTATATAATCGATAAAGAACTCATTCAAAAATAGTCTGAAAGTATCGTTAACGAAGGTGCACGTGTTTGCGCGTGAAAAATTAAAGGCTGAAAGCAAACGGATCTCGTAGCGTCTTCGACGATGCGGAAGGACACACGACGAGATGGCACACCTTGCGTCCTTCTGTTTCATGCATTTTTCCCCCGCGACGCTTTTCTCGCGGCCGGAAATTAACGAGGGAATATTTCATTTTCAAAGGATCAGCCGTAGGAGCACGCCTCGGCGTGCAGGAGGGCAAAGAAACTCCAGGGGAAGCGAGAGTCGGAAAAAGAGGTTCGAACGAGCGAGCGGTTTGCCACTTTATTCGCGCGCTCCACCCATCGCGTCTCGTCTCCGTTTTGTAATCATGAATTTCGTCGACGACGTCATTAACGTGGATTAACGGCCGCGTTACGGGAAGAACCGCCCCCCGACTTCGCCGGGGGATGCATCACCGTAATCGCCGCTTGCGAAGACGATTCCGAGGGATGTTCATCCCTTCTTCGGCTCCTTCCTTCGCGCGCTTCTCGTTGTTACACGTTGGTCATAATGATGGGAAAATGGCCGCTGCTTCCATCTTCGATTTTAGTCTCAAACTCTGCGCTCAAACTCTCTTTTCAAACTTTAGGTGAATTTACTTCAAAATTATACTCCTCATAATTTCTTATACCACCACATTTTCCTTTTGATTTATCTGCTTGAAGTAGTGATGGGTACGAAAGAAGAAGTAGTGATGGGTCTCAAACTTTCTTTTCAAACAGTAGGTGAATTTACTTCAAGATTATACTCCTCACAATTTCTCATACTACATTTTTGTTCCTTTTGATTTATCTGCTTGAAGTAGTGATGGGTATGAAAGAACAAGTAGTGATGGGTATGATAGAAGTCCCCAAATTTCAATGACCAATTGCAATATCGTACAGGCTCAATATCTGCACATTCTGATGTACCAAACTTTCAATGTCCTAAATCTTTAGTATCTACCTTCTACTCTCGATATACTGAAGTCCTAGCCTAAAAACTCCGTACCTTGAAATCTAAACTTCCACTACCTAATACCCCATGTATCCTAATACTCTAACATTCCCAATATCTCAAATTTCTAACATCTCAAAATCTCCAATATTCCAAAGTACCACGAACCTAAACTTCTAAACTCCAAAAATCCCTCAACCTTCAAAACAATCTATTATCGAATATGTGATCTACAGTGTACACCAAGTAGAATGTACGAACTACATCCAGTTATTTGGACTTGCGAAGAATGTCGATTGTACCGATTCCCCGGTAAAAGTATTCGAAAACGAACACACCCACGAACGGGAGAGAAACGAGCGAACGATAACTCTTGCGCGAGGCGTCGGTCGAAACACGATCCACGTGGCGCCGACGTGGTACCAAGCTAGCTCGCGTCTCGGCGCGATCGACGAGCAATTTACATTTGAATCACGCGCGTTTCTCCGCGGGGCCAACGAAATCCCTGGCCTCCTCGTAAATCGTCTCCGTACGTGCCGGAGGGGCCACAATTTTCGGGTGACACACACGAGCGTTCGCTGGCTACGCCACTGTGCCCACACGGTACCTTCGTCCAGGTGATTACGCTGTCGCTTGGGGCCCGTCCACCGTCCTCGGGCCCTGAAATCATCGGGCTATAGGAGCGTGAACTGCCTTTGGAACCAGAAGGGACGGCAGGTAGAGATTAGCCGGTGTGTTTATCATTTTTTACCTGACTATTCTCTACACTTTACATAGTGAATTTTATTTAAATTCCTGAAGGATATCTGGAAGCTTCGAACAGTGTCAAGCGATGTATAAATGCGACACGGAACATGTGAAAGCCTGAAGGCTTCTGATAAGTCAAACGACGTTAAATCTCGGTAGTTACTTATTACGGTTAATAATAACAAACCTGAAATACCAGTTTCAAAACAATAATCACGAGTAATTTCAACCTGTTTGAATTCGTTTAAGTTCATTTTTTCGTCGCCTTCCTGTGACACAGACTATAGATTATAACGCGATCCACTCCGGATGTTTGCGCATTTATGATATATGAGTCTGCGGATTAAACTGATCCACGATCGATACATGATTTATGTACGGATATAAATAAGCCTATCTATGCACTCGGGTGAATAAAACTATAAGACTTAAAAGTTTCAACATGCCGGTCCAAGTCGAGCATCTTCACGCTCCGGGTAGACTATACCTCAATGCCTGAAACCCCCTCCACGCCATCTTGAGACTCGAGATTCGCACAAACGAACACGGCGTGTAGCCACGTACGAACGCATACTCGGCTCCGTGATGAACCGACTGGACCACCTTATGTCCTCAAACCGTGAACAGCGGAGCGGAGAGGGGCAAAGACGAAACGAGTTGTGGAGGGGAGGAGGAGGCTCATCTCGAAGCAATCGCTTTGGTCACGCCAACGCTACCCCCTCTATGCCGGTTTAATCAGGTGTTAAATACGAGCATCGTTGCACACCCCGAGTATTCCCACCAGCGCAGCAGGCTCTATCGAAGAGGTCCGTGTACCTCTTCTCTCTTCTTTTTGTTTTTTGTTTTGTCTTCGCTCTTCCTTTTAGACACGCTCGACTTTCTGCCGGTACACCTTGGCTGAAGAAAAGAACTTAGGCGGAGCCCACACTGGACGACAGGTGCTCATGATCGTTAGAACTGATCGGGAAAAAGATATTTTCAGCTTCTGTGGTTTTTGAGGAATCTGAGTTCACACTTGGGACTTTGGAGTTTGAGGACGTAGAAATTGGACATTTTGGAAGTTATGAAAATTTGGTCATTGTGGAAGATGTTCACATATGACATCTCATACAGACATGTTATGTGTCTGTAGATGTTCATATATGACATGTGTGTCTGTAGATGTTCACACATGACATGTGTGTCTGTAGATGTTCACACATGACATGTGTATCTGAAGATGTTCATACATGACATGTGTGTCTGTAGATGTTCACACATGACATGTGTATCTGAAGATATTCATACATGACATGTATGTCTGAAGATGTTCATATATGACATGTGTGTCTATAGATTTTCATACATGACATGTGTATCTGTAGAGATGTTCATATATGACATGTCCACATAACCCAATACAAATTGTCCAACAATGAAGTGCCTTTGATAAACAAAATTCCAGAAGCTAAAAATGAATGTTTAAGTAAAGAAGGTAGAGCAGTAAAGTTTAGGATGAAAATTCGCCAACACCCTACGCCGGCTAGAGCATCGTACCCGAAGCGTAGCAAACACGAAAGCGAAGAAAGAGGAGAAACAAGTCCCCTCCGGTGGAACAGGCAGGCTCGTTTCTGAAAGGAGAGTCGCGATGAAAAGGCCGACGACGACGTTGTGTAGCTACGCGTCGAACACCCGTAATTATCGTGGAGCGGGAACAGCATCGGTGTTGTCGGGTACCCAGCCGGTTCTCTCGATCATCATCCGAAGAACGACTGATTAGCCTGGAGTGGTGCGCGCTTACGCGACACGCGAGGTCACGAGCGCGCGTTTATGGAAAAGGTGGTGAGTAACGAGAAGTCGAAGGCGCCTGTTCGAGACAAGCGCTCTCACGCGCGCGGGCAACAGGAACACGCCCCGCGGCGGTCCCGCTCGTCTGGGTTCGATCATCGGGAAGCAGGGTGCCAGGAGAAAAAGGGGGCGATCATCGCGAAGACACAGGGAGGAGGAAGGGATAAAAAGAAACGGAACGAGAGTGAATAGAAGATAAACGAAGAAGAAGAGCAAGAAGAAGAAGAAGAAGAAATCAGTCAGGCAGCCAGGCCGCCAGTCAACCAGCCAGTCCGTCAGTCAAGCCGTCGCGGCTCGTTCTCCGTCACTCGTTCGCTCACTTACTCGCTCGCTACTCGGTGTGTTAATTAGTTAAGGTTGTTGGTCGGGGACTAAATTACACCTCCGGAGCTACTCAAAGGAAGCAATTACTGGTGGCGCAACCCGGAGGGGGACTCGTAAGTCTCGCGAGGGAAAGAGCGATAGAGAAACACGGCAGAGGGTGGTGGGTACAGGGAGGTGGAGACGCGCGCGCGAAACAGGGAGAGGGAGAGAGAGAGAAGGGAACAGAGAGAAGTTAACGGCAAGCAAGCAAGTAAGCAAGCAAGCAAGCCAGTCAGCCAACCAACCAGCCAGCCAACCAGCCAGTCAGTCAACCAACCAGTCAGCCAGTTGGCTTATCCTAGCTTCGTATAACGCGTAGACCAGAGCGTGTTGCTGGTGTTGCCGTTGGTGCAGCGACGACAGCCAACTCTGCTTCTGTTACTGGCAACGCCACTGCACGGTTTTCCTGTCGATCCGTCTCAATGCGCCCGGTACACGTGACTCGTTCCGTGCCCACTTTTATGTTCAACGACCTGCCACCCCTTCCTTCTTCTCGTCCCTCCTGACCCAGCCTCCCGCCATTGGTGCACATTCTCGTTCGAGTACCCCGGCCGATATACCGGCAACCACCCTCCCCCACCCCTCTCTCACTCTCTCCTTCTCTAGCCCTCCTCCACCATCCCGTTGCACCACCACCTTTCTTTTCCTACGCTATTCCACCCCTGTGCGCGCTCGTTACACCATATCGCCGGTTCGGAGGCGGAGGGTGGCATTGATTTTCAAACTGGGAGCGCTGTCGGCGGTAGTTTGCCAAAATACCGGGCTCCCGCTGCCGAGAGAACACGTCGGCTCTGTACTGTGTGTGCCACGGTACCGATCTTTTTTCTCTTTTCGGCCCTCGTTTATTTGTCCGACTCGTTCGCTCTTTCTGACTCGCGATCAAAGGTAAATGAGATGGAAAAGCTGGGACACGAAGAACGAGCTGGCGAGCTACGGGGATTATTTCGCTAGATCGCTTTCCGTCTCGGACCGATTCTCCAGATTCAACTATTTTTGACCAAGTCCATACTCTTCACACCCATGCTACCATTTCATTTGCCAACAATTTAACATTTTAATTAAACAAGTTTTGTAATTACAACTGTCTAAATGTATAGTCTCAAATTATTGAAGCATCAAGACATTGAGAATCTCTGCAATAGACAGATTCCAGCCAATCAGAAACGTGGGCAAGATCAGATCCTGTTCGTTAAGACGAGCCAGGGAGGATCGGCTGGACAACAGGAGCGAAATTTTTCTCCCGTCCGTCCGTTATTATCCCGTTAAAAGGAGCACGGGGAAATATGCGATGCAGATTAGAAGGATTTATTTAAAATTCACCGTGTCCTCTTCTCTTTTCCCGTCAGTTTTTTTGTTTGCCTTTCACGTGGCGGATAATAGCCAACCGGCGCGGCGTCACGGACCCGAGAGAAAGAGCCGACCTACGAGGCAAAGAGATGAGAAATTTCCGGAGATTTATTATAGGGAGCAGAAAAAGAGAGAGAGTGGATTGAAGCCGTGCAAGGTGATGCCCAATCAGTCTCCTCGCTGCTCCATCACGATCGAGAGGGTGCGCACGCTCACCCACACACGCGTCCGGACAATAAAAAATCTTACAGGGTCGACGTATATCGCGTTATTACCCGCGTAACGGAACCCTTCGAACCCAACGTCTTCTCGACGTATCTGTTTGCCCGCGATTCATCCTTAATTCATAATTGCACGGTCTACAACGGCGTCGTTCGTTCGTCGCTGATTGAAGATTACAGCCTCCATCGAGTTTCGTTCTCGACGTCCTTCTTATTAATCACGCTCGTCGTAGAGCATCAGCCGCCGATCAAGGAGCAAAAAGAACAGGTACCACGGTGTTCGCGAGCTAAACGAGGTCACCAGACGAGGGAAAACACTATACTCCGAGAGAAACCTAAAAAGGTCCGGATGGTTTCCTGGTAAACTCGAAAGACCCCATGTGGTAGCCGACCCACGGCGAATAGCTTTGCCCAAGTCGCCGTTTCGAGTCCGAATGTAACGTCACAGTTCTTAGAAGCCCCAACCTTCGGGCTTCTTCTCCTGCAGCCAGGACAATGCATACCGTAACCTTTCTGGCCCACCTTCGAGCTTCTCTACCTTTGGCAGGTCCTACGCATTTTTTATGGGACAGTTAGACCTTTCTCCCTGAGAACGAGGGGAGTCGTTAGGACCATTGACACCGATGACTGAATTTTAGACCCACCGTCTTTATAACTAAGGGAGAATTAAAAGAACAATACATGCAAAGTTGCTAAACTAAAACGATCCTCTGAAGATGTACACGGGTAAAGACAACCATCAATTAAGGATCAACGAAAGATCTGCAATCTTATTTCACGTAAACGCTTATTACGTTACACCCGGGTATCCTAGAAGCGCCAACATCGAAGGGAGACGCGTTTCAGCATCCATTTGCTTGCATTAGCAGTTGAGAATGTTGTTCCCGAGTCGAGGGACAGCCTTATACGGCCGGTCTTCCACGGCAGAGAAATCTTCAGAGAGTTGTCGTGGGATTCTAGACAGAATGGCAATTAGCTGCGCGGAGGAGACACGCATTACGAGCCAGCTTACTTCCATCGGTCTGCGCTGTCAGGCCGAGCGGTGGACAACGCGAGAGCGGGCTGACAGGTCCCGATTGACACTGACGAACAGTCCCTGATGAGCCAGTTGCAGACGAACGGTCGTTCCGCGAACGAACGACAACTGTAAAAGGCTCATCGAGCAGACTGCTGAACGGAAATGCTGCCAAACAGCTGGTAAACTTATAAATCCCTCGAGGATTCAGGCTGCGGAACGCGGGTACAGTCTCATTCAATTGTCAGGTGTAGCATGAGAAATCGGTACAGCAACACCGAGGTCGATGAAGACGTCTCGCAAGATCGATAAGTTCGGATGAAAATTTACCGCCTACAGGGAGGATTAACTAGGACATCTAAGATCCAACTTTTCCGAGGGAAAAGTCGTAACTGGCCTCGATTGAAACCGCGACCGCCTGAAGTGAGCAACAACCCAGAGTGAAAAGTAAAGCGTCTTGAAACGTCCGAAGACGTCCAGGGATATTCTGGTCGTTGACGAAGAAGATCGCGCTGGGAAGGGCGCATCCCCGCGCAGCTTTCGCGCCAATCGTCGTCGCATAAAAACAGGAAAGCTGGCTCCGGGGCTGAGAACAATGAAGCGGCTTGATTTGTTCTAGCGCCTCGCCGCGCGACGCTCCGGATTATGCCCGGAAGTCTTCTCTTTATCTGCCCGGCCTGTATTCGTGTGTCCTCCGTGTCTGATTCTCCGACGAGCGGGGCGCACACAGCGACGGTAGCTGGCCGGGAAACGAGCGAGCGGTTGTGTAAGGAGGATAACACGCGCGTAGCTGGCGTGCTGGTTATCACGAGGCCTGGAGCGACCGGGACAACACCGAGAGCCGGCTCCTCACGCACATCAGCAACCAGCAACCGGCGTCAGCATCAGCAACAGCCTCCGTCGTCAGCGTTCGCCTCGTCACCGTGTCACGGACCGATGCATTGTGCGCGGACGACGTGTCTCTCTGTGCCGTGGCTCGCTACGTCTCTCTCCATCTCGGCAACGCGCACCCGAGGAAACCTTGAATGACAGCGGCGCAAACATCGCCCAGGGGAATATTAAAAACGTTCCGTGGGACAGCGTCGGCCTGGAAGAAGTATGAGGCACAAGAGACGCTGGCATTCGCGCCATCGCCGACGCTGCCGGCTGCCACGTAACACGTAAGCATCGCGAATAACGAGCCCCCGGGTTCTGTGTCATCGGACGATCCACGACCACCTCCAACTTATGCTGATAAGCTACCTCCGAAAACTTCGATTCCACTTGCGCGTTAACGGACGCGTCCTCAGGGACCTATGAACGGGATCTTGCGCGGGCTGTATATGGACCGAGACGCGCTGAACACGTGTTCCGAGTAATCCGTCGGAGGCTACACTTCTGCTGTTAAGTCCCTACACGCTGTATCGGTACATGTTAGTATCGCTACGCTGGTAATATGTGCTGTACTGGTGTCACAACATGTTAACACTGCTACAAGTTACATAGTCAGACGTTAACATGGTCACACGTTGTAGCTAGCGTCGCCACATGTTAGTATCGCCACGCTGTGTAGTCAAACATTAATATACGTTAGATCTCCACTCATTACATAATTGCTTTCACGCTTGGAAGAAACATTGACGGAGTCTGAATGAACGTTCATTCGCTGCGAGTTGTTAGAGATCCAAATGATATCGAGAACGATATGTCTAACTTGACGTCAAGTGTGAAAGTCACCGTAGCGAATACTCGAACCCTTAGATCGGCACACACGAATTTTCATTCTTAGCCCAAACCGAGGAATTGCAAGCATCGCGGAAACCATTCCAGGCGCAAATATCGGCGCGCCCATGCATCGAGCGTTCCGCGGGGCAAAGGAGGTGTTCGAGGGATGCCAGCCAGACCGCGTTCTAATATTCACCAGAGAATTTAGCTGCGTCTCCGTTTCAAAGGGCTGCTTCGCCCCCGAAAACGTTTCCGATCTGTTCGGGGCCGAAGGCTGATCCTGTGGAATCCTGGTATGTCCTTGAGGGCCGATCGGGCCGAATCGGTCGGAGTTGCGCTTACGCGTTCGCGCGACTGAACGGGCGCGAAAGGAGGGAAGAGGAGAAACAGGAACGGCGCGAGGGAGAGGATCGAGTAGGAGGAAGAAGGAGCGAAACGTAGGCAAAGCAGCCGTAATAATGGACGAGAAAACGAGACGTGGACGAGTCGAGGCGAGCCGGAGCAAGAGCAACACGAGGAACGAGACGAGGCGAGGGGACGAGAGGAAGCACGGGAGAGACGAGGATGGAGAAGCACCCGGAGGAACGACGAGCGACGACGAAGAGCAGCTACGCAAACCCGGTCGAGCGAGAGCGGAGCGAAGCCGTTGCGGAGGCGACGTGGCTCGGTCGTGTTTTATTTACTTAAGACCAGTAGCGAGCTCGGCGCAGGTAGAATTCCACAGCTGGAATCTTAATAAGGGTGGCCAGGGGTTCTCCCCCGCTTCTTTCGCCTCTCCACGCATCGTGTCCTTACTGCCTTCTTTCGGGCAATCGTATCTCGACTACCGTCCCACTCCTTTCCATCCTTTTTCCCGTACAGATGAAGATTATCTAGCGGAAGTTTTGCCTCGTGTATGACCAAATGTCCGCAGCTGCCGCTCCCCGCCATCAAGGCTTTATTTTTGGATCGACCACCTCTCGTGAAGGAAACGTTCGCCATATTCGCGCCCAAAGCGAAGGAAGCGGACCTTATGGGAAACCTCCGCGTCGCTAATGGCTCACAATAACGAGCCGCTAGAGTTACATCCACATTTATATTTACGACTATAACTTCGCGGGCTAAGATTTATAACTGAGCGTATAATTTGTAACTTCATACATTTCCGCAGTTTGAACAATTTACAAGTAAAGCTTTCAAAAGTCTTCCTGTGTTTTTCAAATCCTCCAAGGCGTAGACGCGACGCTCCAAATTTGGGGTTAGAGGAACCCTTCACATCCCAGCAAGAGGAGCAAGAGAGAAAGCAACAGTAGGGAGTTAGTATATCGGTAGCGGTGGGTGCTGCTGGCAAAATTATTGTGTCCGTCTAACTAATCCATACCGCAACGTATGCAACCCTCAACCCCTGCGTGCATGAAGTGCGTGCTACAGTGAAGTGCGCCACTGCGCGAGCTCATGTACCGGGTGACTTTAAAGGATCGTTAAAACAACGCGGCAACGACCGGGAAGGGACGTGATCATCGAGATTTTTCAAGCGCGTACCGGCGCGTTGCGGGAAACGCCAACAGTCGATGATGCTTCTCGTCGAGCCGAACACGAAACCGCGCGTTACTCGTCACACACGGTCTCCGATTTAATTTGCTACGGTAAATGGGGAGGATTGATCAGATCCTCGATACCTGTGAAAGCTAGCAATTTTTTTCTCCCCCGCGAGTAATCTGCGCTCGAGTTTCATCGGCTACAGTCGCTGCAGGATTTGTCGAATTACATCGTTCACGAATATTGTTCACTTTGTCCATCCACAAAGTTTCACCGTATTTTCAAGAATGACAGAAATTTTTTAAATGTCTAACGAGAAAATTATTTTAACGCAATAATTTTAACGATTCGTAATTTTGTTAAAGGTTGCACAAATCGAAATGACTGTACGTGCAATTACTCGACGCAGATTATTTGTGCGTCGAAAAATCGAATCTCGGCGAGACGCAAGATCGACGAACGGCCGCGTTAATTAAAATGCTCGCGACTTCGCACGTGCAGGATTTCGCGCAAGAGGCACATGTGCTCGAGCGATCGTGCACGTGTGTGGCAGCGGGCACGCGCGTGCTAAATTGCGGGGGCCGCGTTTTCTTCGAGGAAACCGGAAACGCATCTCGTGGTAATGACCGCGTCGCTCCTCGAGAACGCGGAGCTAAAAAACGCCAACGTTTTAACTCGTATCGTTAGAAGCGTGCGTTCAGCAATTTTCTTGTCGCGAGAACATTCCGGCAATCTTTGCTAATAAGTGGCGTATCTCATGATTTAATTGGCGGCATTGATTTTAGTTGTGAACCTCATTTGTTACATTAAACATACAAACATGAAACATACATGAAACATATATGAAAGTTACATACAACATGTGTGAAACAAATATGACACATAATATGAAACATACATGAAACATACACGAAACACATATAAAACATTATATGAAACGTGTACGAATCACATATGAAACATCATATGAAACACATAGGAAACATTATATGAAACACATATGAAACATATCTGAAACATTATATCAAACACATATGAAACATTATATGAAACATATATGAAATATACATGAAACACATATGAAACATTATATGAAACATATATGAAACATACATGAAACAAATATGAAACACATATGAAACATTATATGAAACATATATGAAACATACATGAAACAAATATGAAACACATATGAAACATTATATGAAACATATATGAAACATACATGAAACACATATGAAACATTATATGAAACATATATGAAACATACATGAAACACATATGAAACACATATGAAACACATATGAAACATTATATGAAACACATATGAAACATTATATGAAACATATATGAAACATACATGAAACAAATATGAAACACATATGAAACATTATATGAAACATATATGAAACATACATGAAACACATATGAAACATTATATGAAACATATATGAAACATACATGAAACACATATGAAACACATATGAAACATTATATGAAACACATATGAAACATATATGGAACATTATATGAAACATATATGAAACACACATGGAACATTATATGAAACATACATGAAACACATATGAAACATACATGAAACGTACATGACACATATGAAACATACATGAAACTCACATGAAACCACATCTCTATAAAGAAACATCTATGCATCTTCAGCTGACATTTTACACAAAAAAACTGATACTACCCTTGAAATAATTTGGATGTTTCAGTAACACATGATTAATACGTTTATCCTTTGACAGTAGTCAAACGTTAGAAAGACTCTTGCAATCAAATCCCCCAACATGAAAGCGCGTTGATAATCATTTATCACGCACCGCAACATTAACGCGTTGAAAACAGAGTTACGATTTGAAAACCAGAGAACCATTCACGAAACCCAGCCCAATTACTTCTTCCTTTCAATCATTGCCCTCTGAGCCAATTTTCCGCCTCTTATACACCAACATTACCGGCAAATTACTCGTTTTCCCGGTCGTTCTCCTCCGGATGGCCACTCCTTCGGCGACCGCAGACACGCGTGCGGATCGAACAACCACACGGACCTAGTGGGGAGAACGGAGTGATCGGGTAGGTAAAAACTGATATATCTGGATTATCATCCAATAAAATCATCTAACGGAGAGCTGTGGATCGGTGGATCAACTGTACAGTAAAGAGCAAGTGTATGCTTCAATAGCATACCTATGATGACCACATAGGTATGTGGTCATCGTTGATGGGTTGAAAGTTTGGAACGGAAAGTTTATGATTTTCGGTTTATAAATGATGGAAAGTTGGGAAGTTAGAGTTGGTATTTAGAAGACTTTTGAGCTAGACTTTTGGACTAGACAGTTGGACCTTTAATAAGAATTAGATTTGGATGTTTGTGAGTGTGATTTGAGAACTTGGAGGTGTAACTTGTACATGTGAGTTGGAAGGCCTGACTGTTTGGAAGTAATTTAGAAATCTAACTGCTTGTTCTCCCTATATAGGGATCTAAGTATTTTGAAAAACTTCAAAAGGTTGAGAACTGAAGAATCCAAAAAATGTAAAAATTGAGTAGAAAGAGAAAGTCATCCATCTTGCTGATTCAGGTGACTGTAATAAAGCTAGAGAACAAGTGAATTGGGAGCTAAAGCAACACACATCCCGGAAGTGGGAAGCCGAGGTCGTTTCTCGAGGGTGCAGAAACGATTACCCGATATAGTTGTAACCCTCGGTTCATCGATATACATATATATATAAAACATGCGCGACGAGTATGGCAGAGGGGGTACAGGCATAGCAGGATCAGGGTGTGCTCGAGGGGGTGACCAGGAGGGGCCGCAGGACCTCGCATAATGCGCGTGTAACACACCCTACTCATCACGCGCCACTTGCTCCCCTCCCGTGCACCCCTTCTGCCTGGGATCGACCCCAGAAAATCAACCAGCCGCTCTTCTGCACGCTCGTCTCCCTGCGGTGTAACGTCGTCTCGCTTCATCGTACGAGGCCAGCCTCGCTGACTAGCACATGCGAGTTATGTTTATATTATGATATTAATAGAGGGTAATACGCGACCTCCATCGTCAGTCTCGGTAGCAGCAGGTTGTTTGTCGGCACCGAGAGGCCGTTCAGGGTCGTACACGATGCTGAGTGGTACCCTGGGGCCACTTGCTCAAGAATTCCCCCACGCCTTTCTTTGTTAAGCGTCGTACTGATCAGTGGCGTAAATAACATTTCACCTACGTCTACGTTACCACGTGTTCACTGCTAGGATCATTACACGTCAGTATTCCCGCCACGTCTTAATATCTGTGCGTTACTGTCACACGAAACGTATTGTTACTGCAACAAGTCACTCTAGGCGTTGCTCGTGACAAGCCTAATTCCAGGAACATCTCGTTAGCAGAGCAACAGGACTACGCATTCTTCTTCTACACTGAACAAGACATTAGCTACACATTACTGTAAGTTCTTAGTTAGAAAACAGATGTCCAAAGCGTACATCCTACACTCTAGGATCTAGAAGATCTCTACAATCTAGAAGAGGTCCTCCAGGTTCAGATCTATCCAGATCCTCAGCTGCAATAATGATCTCCGTTCCTTAAATGAAGGTAGGAATATTACGAACGAACGTCCACCATTTTAAACACTACCGGAAACGTGGTCCCGAATACCAAGATGTTCGAGATAGTAATCCATCCACCGTCCATCATGCGCCGACAATAACCACGATGCGGGTAACAAGGAAGACGAACAAACGAGGGAAGATGGTGGGCCCGAATCGCAGGGATCTACCGCAGTTCTGGCAGGTCCCAAAAGTAGTCGTGACAGGGAGCATTAATTGTGCGTTTTAGGGTCCAAGGGTATGGAGGCACGAGCGAACTGGCGAAAGGAGAGATACCCATGTGGCGGGGGGCTTCCGCTATAAATTACACGGTTACGAGGATCCTACGGGTCGAGTTGACCTGTTCGGCGTTTCTTGCAC
The DNA here is from genome assembly GCA_963576845.1 of Megachile leachella. Classification (NCBI taxonomy): domain Eukaryota; kingdom Metazoa; phylum Arthropoda; class Insecta; order Hymenoptera; family Megachilidae; genus Megachile; species Megachile leachella. The sequence continues at coordinate 13,336,455 of OY756255.1, forward strand.
AGCCTGTGATTTCGTTTGTCCGAAATACGAATTTTGTGTTGAAAAACACAACCGAATGCTTGGGACAGAAAAAGGATCTTCGGTTAAGTGGCTCGGGAGACGTGGGAGGGCTACAGGGGAAGGATACCAGGAACTGTTAGGGCTGACTGGCCTTCCGTCTCTCGGCTCGCTGGCATCTATTATAATTCGAAAAGGGCAACCCCCTCGGGACCCGCATCTCGTTACGCGGAACATCGTGTAATTAGCACGTCGTTGCGATCCTGTCTCCAGACGAGTCCTGCGTTGTTACGAATATCACACGGGAGCTATTTTTACTAGGTTCAGGTTTACAAAATATTGTGAGACTGACTTTGAACACTCATCTTAATGTGAGAAGATTCCTCATTTGGTTAACAAAGACTTCTTCAGACATGATGACTATAAGGTTACAAAAATGATAACCCTTGGTGAAAGTACATTTGACTCATCTTAAATCTGCAAGATATAAATAAATCTTGAAAGAGACACACTCATACCAATGTATAATATTCACGATTTACTAGGTTCAGAATGTTTACAAAATAGTTGAATCCATATGAGACTGATTCTAAACTTTCATCATAATGTGTGAAGATTTCTCTGTTTGGTTAACAAAGACCTTTTGAGGCATTGATGACTATAATGTTAAAAAATGAAAATCCTTGGTGGAAGTACATTTGACTCATCTTAAATTTGCAGGATATAATTAAATCTTGAAAGAGTACACACTCAAGCAATGTATAATATACAAAAGGAATGAGCAGCACATATGTGGAAAAGCTGTATGTCCACATATGTAAGTATTGAAGCTAAACAGAAAATTCTGTACAATCGGACATAGACATAAAGAATTGATCCTTGGTGGAAGTACATTTCACTCATCTTAAATCTGCAAGATATAAATAAATCTTGAAAGAGTACGTACTCAGAGAATGTATAATATATAAAAGGAATGAGAAGCACATATGTGGATCTCAAAGCTGTATGTCCACACATGTAAGTATTGAAGCTAAATAGGAAATTCTATAAAATCTGACATAGAATTAGAGAATTGATCCTTGGTGAAACTACATTTGCCTCATCTTGAATCTGCAAAATATAAATAAATCCTGAAAGACACACTCATGCAATGTATAATATACAAAATGAATGAGAAGCACATATGTGGATCTAAAAGCTGTATGTCCACATATGTAAGTATTGAAGCTAAACAGAAAATTCTGTAAAATCTGACATAAACATAAAGAATTGATCCTTAGTGAAACTACATTTGCCTCATCTTAAATCTGCAAGATATAAATAAATCCTGAAAGACACACTCATGCAATGTATAATACACAAAATGAATGTCAAGCACATATGTGGAAAAGCTGTATGTCCACATACGTAAGTATTGAAGTTAAATTCCGTAAAATCTGACATAGAATTAGAGAATTGATCCTTGATGAAACTACATTTGCCTCATCTTAAATTTGCAAGGTATAAATAAATCCTAAAAGACCATGCAATGTATAATATATAAAATGAATGAAAAGCACATATGTAGAAAAGCTGTATGTCCACATACGTAAGTATTGAAGTTAAATTCCGTAAAATGAAATAGAGAATTGATCAACAAACTGCAGCACCGGCAGGAGGTATCAATTACGCGAGCTATAAATGCGGAATGTGGGGAACGCGTCGAAATCTAGGAACGGAAATTCGTCATTCTGGTACTCATTAGCGAAGAATTCTGAAACGTAGTACGGTATCGAACAATTGGCAAGCCTCGGTGTTTAAATGAATACGAAAACTCGGCCGGTGTTTTCAACGGCGTGACGTGGGCTGGGCTGCGCGCGCGATCATAGATGCGTGCGAAAAAGTACCCGCTCGCGCGGTGAAAGCGAGAAAACTTTCCAACGGCGGGTAAAAGGGCCGATTCATGCGGCAGAATGTGTACGGCCATTCATTCCGCCGGGCGGAACGCGGTGAATGCATCAACCAGAGAATCGACGGAATAGAATATAGCCCCGGTCCATGGAGAGGGATGAATAAATACAAACGCGTAACTATTTTATTCTCCATTTTGTAGGAAAACGTTCGTTTCCGTGCTGGGCGTGCTCGGATCCCTTCGTAATCATTTAGCTTTAAAATTCAGCCTCTTCAACGTACACGCCACTCCAACCCCTCCCTCTTCCCACCACCGCCCCCCATATAACCCAGGACTACTCAGTTCGTTCGCTTCATTTTCACCCCCCATTTTCAGCCGCTGCGAATTCTGCCGAGTTCCACGAGTACCGCCAGCAGTTTCACCCGAAATTAATCCCAGCGATTACGACTTCACGGAGGATATTTTACGCTCGCCGGGGTCTCCAGCGATCTCTAATTAACGAAGAACCATCCGGAACGGTTACACGATCACCGGATGCACCGATGCTACCTTCTTTTTATTTCATTTTCTTCTTTTTTTTTTCTTTACCGTTGAAATCGTTCTCGCCCGACCGCGATACCCTCGAAACCGGGGAAAATGGATGGGGGAGGGAAAATTTAGAGGCGTAATGACGCGAGTTGGAATTTCATCGTTATCGTTTAACGATATCGGATTACCTTCGGGTATAACGCGATCATGCATTTGCAGGGTGTCTTGTGTGCGAGCCTGCCGATGACTCGCTTCGATCATCAGCTGATAGCGCTGTTTCCTTTTGCACTTTGTGACGTACTAAATTTGATACTCTGTTGGTTTTTAACGGGATTACATTGATTCAAATTTTCTCGAGTTTTACAATTTGTATATTTATACATAATTCATTATTATTATTCAGGTATCAAAATCATAATGGTAACGAATGTTCCAAACATACGTTGAAGTTATACATTTTTTTCTGAGCATCAAATTTAGTATGAATCTTGAATTAAAATTTTTTTTATGAACTTAACTATCAAATCTTTAAATTGTCTAAATTCCAAGTTGTCTAAAATTGTTCCAAGTTGTCTCAAGTTGTCTGACATTGTCCCAAGCTGTCTCAAGTTGTCCCAAGTTATGTCAAGTTCTCCCAAATTGTTTAAAATTGACCCAAGTTGTCCTAAGTTGTCTTAAATTGTCCTAAATTCTCTCAAGTTGTCTGACATTGTCCCAAGTTGTCTCAAATTGTCCCAAGTTATGTCAAGTTTTCCCAAATTGTTTAAAATTGTCCCAAGTTGTCCAAAGTTGTCTCAAATCGTCCCAAATTCTCTCAAATTGTCTGACATTGTCCCAAGTTGTCTCAAATTATCCCAACTTATGTAAAGTTCTCCCAAATTGTTTAAAATTGCCTCAAGTTGTCCTAAGTTGTCTCAAATCGTCCCAAATTCTCTCAAGTTGTCTAACATTATCCCAAATTGTCTCAAGTTCTCCCAAGTTGTCCCAAGTTCCCCCAAATTGTCCAGACTATCCAAATCTCTAAATCTAATTAAAATAACAACAATCCAATTCTTCAACCCCAAATTATTCATAGTTCAAACATCATTTCTTTCTACAAAAACCATATTTTTATTTTTAAGGCTCCTAACACGACTTTCTATCTAACTTGATATAATTTGCAGCTACTGCAATTTAATGCTCTGAATCGTATTTTGTAGAATTATCGAACATTTTTGGACATGTTCCTACCCTTAAAAAACGTATTTTTATTTAACCCCGTTAGAGACAGCGAAAACCTAATTACCAGATAATTGTATCTCGAAAATTTTAAAAGCATCGATTTTTTAAAAAATGACGGTGTCCACGTGTATGATCTGTTATCGAATTTAAGAGGCGAAAATGCGAACGTATCGGTACGCTGTAAAAGTAACGAAATGCAATTTTCAGCACGAACGAAAAATATGCCATGCGAACACAGTGTCAAGTATCAAGCTCAGAAGTGCTTCGTTCGCAGAGTCCAATTTGTCTCGTAACAACCATCTCTAGAAGTAACATAGAGAGCTTCAGAAATTCTAGTAACACTTGTCACTACATGTAGCTCTCCTATTCAGTTTTATACACATGCTCTTCCGTTACGGAAATGATTAATCTTTTACTGCATATTTTAATATTTTGAGAAGGTTGAGAAGATTGTTATTTATGAAATATTACATGTGTGCTTCTACATTGAAAATTAAATAAAAAAATAAAAAAGCAGGCAGTGAAAAATTGTAAGATATCAACATGTACAATTATTCTTAAAAATAGACATTTTGATAAATATACAATAACAAATTTTTGTGATATAAAAATAAAACTTGTAACCAGTTGAAAAAATGAAAGGTAATTAATTGGTCATAACTTCAAAAGGGCTTCGTATTTCACTTGAAAATTTTTAGACAATATTAAGAAGTTACACTAAAATTTTATAGAAAAAAAATGTTGTAACTTTTAAGATTGTAAAGGTATTGCCTCCCTTAAGATCAAAGTGAAGTTTTTGGAAGAGAAAATGGCGCGTTCAAGCAGCACTAAAAATACGTGAAAAAAAATACACTGTACACCAATAAACCATTGCGAGGAACAACGATGTGTCCGCGTCGCGGAAAGATTAACAGACAAAAAGCGACCAGTCGACGAGTGATTTAAAACGTTGATTTTCAATTTCACAGCCGGTCGAACGTTTTTGTAGTTTTTGTTCCCGCGACCGCGCGCGCCACGGCCGGTTTAATCATTTTTGCGGCGCCAGGTGTAAATGAATTTTTCTCCGGGATTGACGAATTGAATTACCGATTTGTCCGCGACACAGCTTGAAAAAAAAAAGGAACTCCATGGTTCACCGTGTGGCGCACGTTGAAACGATTTCGCGTACCACCATGAAACCCGATGTATTTTGTACGCGTTTCTGATCAACCATTAACAACTTCGCGTTAATTTCAACTTACGTAACACCGTGCACCCTGCGATCTGTATAAACAACGGGAGCAGTAATGCGTGCATTACAACCCCATTATCCGTTAATCCAACTGCGATGGAAAGCTCTAATTTCCGATGAAATTCACGCACGGTTTAACCGCAACAGCGGTGTAATAATCAACGCGAATGAGCACTGCGATCATGCATGTTTTCGACGCGAAATTTCTTAGGGATACTCGAATTTTATCTATCATTTCTTAATGTGGTAATTTTGTAGAGAAAGTACAAGATGTGTGCAGTTTTGTTGTATAATCAAAATGGTGGATCGATTTATAAAATTAATAGAAAGCTAAATGTGGAATTAAAGTGCCTATCTCGGATACTGAAAAGTCCAATTACCTAAATCTTTAAATAAGAATTGTATATAGCTTTGTGAGGTTGTATAATCAAAATGGGGACTCGATTCATAAAATTAATAGAACGTTAAGTGTGGAGAGAAGTTCCATAACCTTCAGATACTGAAATGTCCAATAACTCAATCTTTAAATAAGAAGAAGAATTGTATATAGGTTTGTAAGGTTGTATAATCAAAATGGCGAATCGTTTCATGAAATTAATAGAAGTTTAAATGTGGAGCCAAGTTTCATAACCCTCAAATACTGGAATGTCCAATAACTAAATCGTTAAATAAGAAGAAGAATTGTCTATAGGTTTGTAAGGTTGTATAATCAAAATGGCGAATCGTTTCATGAAATTAATAGAAGTTTAAGTGTGGAGCCAAGTTTCATAACCCTCAAATACTGGAATGTCCAATAACTAAATCGTTAAATAAGAAGAACTGTCTATAGGTTTGTAAGGTTGTATAATCAAAATGGCGAATCGATTCATAAAATGAACAGGAGTCTAAATGTGGAGGCAAGTTTCCTAACCTTCAGATTCTGGGATATCCAATAACTAAATCTTTAAATAAGAAGAATTGTATATAGGTTTGTAAGGTTGTATAATCAAAATGGGGAATCTTTTCATGAAATTAATAGAAGTTTAAATGTGGAGCCAAGTTTCATAACTCTCAGTTACCCAAATGCCCAATTACCAATATCTGTAAATTCTATATTGCCTAAATCTGTAAAATTACAACTTCTGAACCTTGGAAACTCCTTAACTCCAAATGTACAAATTTAGAAATTTTAATAAATCAACCCTGTGGTTCCCAAATCCTTAAGTCTCCGAATGGTCAAATGTATCAATCTTCAAATGCCAAATCTTCAAATTTGAAACTTCCCATACTCCCAACCCTACAGTCTCCAAATCTCCAAATCCTAACTCTTCAAATTCCCAACTCTCTAAATTCCCATCTCCCTAAATTTCCAACTCTCCAAATTCCCAACTCCCCAAGTTTCCAACTCTCCAAATTTCCAACTCTCCAAATTCCCAACTCTGCAAATTTCCAACTCTCTAAATTTCCAACTCTTCAAATTCCCAACTCTGCAAATTCCCAACTCTGCAAATTCCCAACTCTCCAAATTCCCAACTCTGCAAATTCCCAACTCTCCAAATTTCCAACTCTCCAAATTCCCAACTCTCCAAATTTCCAACTCTCCAAATTCCCAACTCTGCAAATTTCCAACTCTCTAAATTTCCAACTCTCCAAATACCCAACTTTCCAAATTCCCAACTCTGCAAATTTCCAACTCTCCAAATTCCCAACTCTGCAAATTCCCAACTCTGCAAATTCCCAATTCTCCAAATTCCCAACTCTCCAAATCCCAAATCTCCAACTCCCAACTCTCCAAATTTCCAACTCTCCAAATTTAGAAATTCTCACAATCCCAACCCTCCCGTCTCCTTAACTCCCCAAATCAAATGCCTAAACTTCCAAACACAAATCTCCAAATTTAACTTCCCATATCCCTAACCCTCATCCCCAAATCCCCAAATCTCAAATCCCCAAATCCCCAAATCCCTAAATCGCCAAATTCCTAAATCTCCCATCCCAAAACCCCAACTCTACACAAAGCACCTAACAAGCTTGAGAGGTCCTGAACCTCCAAGAATGAATGAAAGAAGCCAATGGTCCGTCATCGTATCCGTAGGTCCTCGTCCGCTTCAATTTCGAGATCCCGACGGATGTACGTTTCTCGTTAGATCAATGGCATCGCCGCCCATTTACTCGTTCCTGTCTCGTTCTCCGTCGTTTCGAGAGAGACCCTCCCGACATAACATTTATATCGGTAACCGTGTGCCACACGTCCCTCGCCCCTCGGAGAAGGCTGCGCCACCGTGGTCGCTGTTGCTACCACCCATCGTCATCATCCGCAGCACCCAAGCTATCTCGGTGACGATGGGCCGGTTCCCCAAGCGAAGCGGCGTTGATGCTAAGCTAAGCGAAGGTTCGCTCTTTGATCTTCTGCTTCCTATATATAAACACGAGTGCAGCCACGGAGAGAGAGAGAGAGAGGTGAGGTACAGAGGGGCACATCGTGTAGGAGGAGAGCAGAGTAGCGACAAGGAGGAGATGGAGGGTGAAGAGATGGCCTCCATTCCGTCGTATCTCCTGCGTGGGGTCTTTATACGTCCGACTGTATTCCCCCACATCCATTATCTGCATACATACCGGGGATACATCATGCGAGCGTAACGTGCCTGCCTTCTCGATCACTACGCGAGCCCTTTTGCTACTTTTCTTTGTTTACATCGATCTAGACCAACGTCTTTCGAATTACTTTTCTAGTTTGGTCAACTAAGTTCAATATGTAACAGGTTAGCACATGCTGTTAGGCTTGAACCACACATTGAACCTCATTTTGTGTAATGGACAATGTATGGTAGGTTTGGAGCACATCTTATGTGGTTGACAATGTCTGGTAGCTTTGAACCACATCTTATGAAGTAGACAATGTATGGTAGCTTTGAACCACATCTTTATGTAATAGATAATGTATGGTAGCTTTGAACCACATCTTATGTAGTGGACAATGTATGATAGCTTTGAACCACATCTTTATGTAATAGACAATGTATGGTAGCTTTGAACCACATCTTTATGTAATAGACAATGTATGGTAGCTTTGAACCACATCTTTATGTAATAGACAATGTATGGTAGCTTTGAACCACATCTTTATGTAATAGACAATGTATGGTAGCTTTGAACCACATCTTTATGTAATAGACAATGTATGGTAGCTTTGAACCACATCTTATGTAGTGGACAATGTATGGTAGCTTTGAACCACATCATGTGTGGTGGACAATGTATGGTAGCTTTGAACCACATCACGTGTAGTGGACAATGTATATTAGCTTTGAACCACATCATGTGTAGTGGACAATGTATGGTAGCTTTGAAACACATGTTAAGTAATATACAATATATGGTAGCTTTGAACCACATCATGTGTAGTGGACAATGTATATTAGCCTTGAAACACATCTTGTGTACCAGACAATGTATGGCAAGCTTGAACCACATCTCATGTACTAGACAATGAATAACAGATACATTAACACAGGGTCCACATAGTCCACATGACAGACGTTTTCACATATGAAATTAAAAGTCCACATATTAATTCCTACATTTAGAACTTCACTTTAGAACCTGAAGATATGATAAATGCATTATCACACATGGTCCACATAGTAGACATTTTCACATATGAACCCAAAAAGTCCACATATGAATTCCTACACTTAGAACTCCACTAAAGATCTGTCAAAAATGATGTCATTCATAGCAAGGATTACCTTTCTCAGGAAAACGAATTAGCAATAAAACGAACATTGTCATAAAGGAACATATGGAAGACGGAACCAATCACGAAATCAACGCGTGCCAACGCGCGCGAGCGAATTGACTTTCTAACGAGAAGCAGAGCAAGGGCCACGACCTGGCGCACCTCGCCGCGTCGGAATAGATCTCCGTCGCGTGACGCGCTCGACAAAGCACACAGAGAAAACAATATAACGCGAAAATAAGACGGCGGTGATATACGAGCGTGGTGTTGGTCGATTATTTATGCGTGGTGTCTCAGACAGGGGCGCATCCGCGACGCTGGATAACACGCTCGAGTAAAAATAGCGGGAATCAACGGCAGACTCTGGAATATATTTCGTAATTGGACGCCGAGATGAAAGAAGGTATTATCGGATATAAATTTTATTCTAGGTAGAAGGTTTTAGGATGGGAAGATTTTAGGATGGGAAGGTTTTAGGATAGAGAGGTTTTGAAGATTCAGTTGGACAGAAGAGAGGATGGGGACTCTAGTTATATCGGTAAGTTTAGAAATTTGGAGATTTGGTAGATGGAGTTTTGGAAGATGTGGAAGTTTCAGGGTTGTGGACTCAGTAGGTGAAAAATGGACTTCGCCGGGAAAGTGGACTCTTGGAAATTTGATGTAAATTAGGCTTGTGAAAATTGGAGAATGTAGAAACTTGGGGTTTGTAAGATTGAGCGAAAGTTTAGAAATTTAGAGACTTGTAATCAAAACCAAATTTCTTCATAAACACTTCCTACGCTTCCCCAAGACTTTTCCTAAGTACCTCCATGTATGTATCTCAAAATATAAGACCAAACCCTGTAATCAAAGATGATCCTAAAGAACCTAAACCCTACGTACTCCACAAAAATCAACATTGATCTACAAAATATCGCAGATTTACCACAGAAAGCCCTGTACATAAAGTTTGTGCCTTGATTGCATTGGAATCCATTGAAGGTATCCTTTTACTACACGCGACAAAAAGAAAGAAAATATTTGAAGTGGCCCATACTGAATAATTTATGCGCTTTTACGTGCACGAAAATATTCGATGGAGCGAAACTCTCGACAGAAGAATTTCGATTGTATATACATAGAGGTAAGAACGATACGATCATTTTCAATGCAAAACCAAGTGCTCTTTCGTTTGAAACGATAGCAGAACACACGCATATATACAATCGAGGTGCACGGGGCCGGTTGTTAGGAACGCTTTACGCGAGCTTTACTTTGTAGATTAACGTTAAATTGATTATTTATTGGACACCGTTAACAATAGCCACAATGATTACACGCTCTCAGCCCGCTCATTTGTCCGTATGCATATCTCTCTGTCGTTACAATCGCCCCTGTTATTCTCTTTTTCCCTCCATACGCCTCTCGACGCGTGTACGTTCCTCTCTCTCTTGTTCCAAAGCGCACGGTACAGTACGACTGTTTTTATTTGTTCGTTCTTTGTGCAAGAGAGGCGGTCAACACGCGCGCGCGTACACGCGAAAACGAAATGGAAAAAAAAAAGAAAACAGGGAGGGAAAAATCAGTGGAAAGCGAAACGCACCGTTGATTACCGGACGATAATTAACTTAATGACGTTGCTTTGCTGTTGGCACGGCCGAAATTTTCTGCGCTGAATTATTCAAGTGTTTACAACATAAACGCGTTTCTACTGCCGTTACTCCTCTCTCTGCGCAGCTGCTGTTCGTATGAATTTTACAGGAATTTATCGAGCGTAAAGTATGCCCTACCAATAAGCTTTGTCTTCGTTAATGAGCTTTCCGATTGAAGGATAGCAAACGCGAGAAAATTGCCGGAAAATTCAACGGACACCACGTGCCCCATCTGAAATTTAACTCCGATTAAATACACCCATAAATCTAAACTAAAATACAATTTTTCACTATTTATACATTTACACAACATTTTTATCCAAGCTCACAAATTTACAAATATTACTGCTACACAAAAGTACTCAAAATTTCTTTCTTTCAAGTTTTTCTATGAAAAAGACTTTTTTTTAAAAAGAAATCAAAGGAATCAAGTTAGGTAAGTTAGGTTGGTTAGGTATGTTAGGTTGGTTAGGCATGTTAGGTTGGTTAGGTATGTTAGGTTGGTTAGGCATGTTAGGTTGGTTAGGCATGTTAGGTTGGTTAGGTATGTTAGGTATGTTAGGTGTGTTATGTATGTTAGGTTGGTTAGGTATGTTGGGTTGGTTAGGTATGTTAGGTGTGTTATGTATGTTAGGTTGGTTAGATATGTTAGGTTGGTTAGGTACGTTAGGTATGTTTGCATGTTCGGTTGGTTAGGTATGTTAGGTGTGTTAGGTATGTTATGTATGTTAGGTTGGTTAGGTATGTTAGGTGTGTTAGGTATGTCAGGTGGGTTAGGTATGCTAGTCTTTAATAAATAAGTGTTTCTTGCCAGCAAAGTTTAGATCACTTTCACCCCTAATACTTTGCAAGTCTATTTAGGAGAGTTTCAAGCAAAATTAATGTTCAAAGTATAAAATAGTTGATTTCTGAAAAGCAGCTCTTGCAGATAATTCGTCGGTGTCTTCCATCGGAGCGTTTCAAGAGGGAAAACGTTTGGGCGAACGGAACGACGAGTACCGGCACGAGTTTGCGGTCGCACGTACTCGCGAGGAATCAGCATTGCGGCCGGAACGGCTAAGGATCTTTTCTCGGCCCTTTTCCACTCTCCTTTCTCGCGTTTCTTCTTGATTTATTCCCCTAGACCGACCACCACTTACCGCAATTCCAGCTGGCATCGCGGTAAACCCCCTTTTTTGCCGGACAATCATAACTCGCGATTTTTCTCGGTTTCGTTGTCCAGGTAGATATCTAGCCACGTAATGACTCCACGGCTATACCTTTTTTACCTTTCCTCTCTTTTTTGCGTGGCAGCTTGTTTCCTATCATCAGACGATTTTCAATTGCCTACGCGAAGGATGCCTTGTTAATAACAGTTATTCCATGAGAGGCGAATTTATTTCTTTTGCGGCGTCAAGTGGTAAGTGCTCATTTGTCTATTACCATCAAGGCCTAAATCGATCAAATTTACAGAAATTTATACCGCAAAGAAAACTTAAATCGTCTGAAAATCTTAATTACCTGAATTTTTTAAATTGGTAAAAAATTTAGTGACTCTGTCCAAATTATCCCGTCTGGTGGTTCGAAATATTTTTCAAGCTTTACCACTAGTTTTTCAAGCTTTTCAAGCTAGTCTACTCATCCTATCAACAGGTCCAGTCTCGCTATATGGCCGTGACGAGTCCATCAATTTCCAAGCGTGAGATTATTAAGAAGGTCGTTCCCCAATAAGTTCCGTCCCACCAGTGGGGTCGACTGGCCCATTCGACGCGTGACGATTACGTTGATCCCCGATCCGTGAACGAGAGACGGTAAATACGTGTACTCGGGGTGATCTGACTCGCCACACCGTTCCCCTTCGCCCCTGTTACGGAATATGAATATGATATCGCACCCCGCCACTTACGAAATGATTTATCAATTGAGCACCGACAACCCCGGGGTACTGGTGTTGAAATATTATAACATCATTCCCCCCTCGGCTCACCCTAATATTATCCCCTCGACTGGTCGCCATTAACATAACAATGGCCGACCTAATTGCGGCCTAATCGGCGCCAGGGGCTAAAACCTGATCGCCTTTCCCTATTCTTCTATTCTACCATTCTTTTTTCTCTTGGATTTTATTCTTTGCTTCCTTTAGTTCATTCTGGTTCTTCAGTGACATGCGTATGACACATGTGACTGTATGAGGTTTCTCAAATTTCTGATGATCTTTGTGGTTGAAGGTTTGAGCTGCTTAACCCACCTAACCTACCTAACCCACCTCACCTACCTAACCTTTATAACATACCTAACACACTTAACTTACCTAACCTATCTAACCAACCTAACATACCTAATACACCTAACTTACCTAATTTAACCTACCTAACATTAAAAACTTGAGTGTTCAGAGATTTTTAAATTTGACAATTTAGTTTATAAAAATATTTATATAGTGTAGTAGATAATATTGGATTTGGAAGAATATTATAAAAATGTGTGTGGTGGTGTATTATTATTATTATGGGCGTAATTGTTTGTTAATATTGTTATTGTTGTTGTGAAGCAGAAGAATCTCAGCACGTTCTCTGCAGCTAGACAGTTTCTTGCCTTTATTATTATATAAAGATTGTCTGCTGATTGTGTTTTCGTCAAGGTCCACATTAGCTCTTGTATCATCTGAATTTCCGTATATTTATCGCAGCTACTGTTACCTTTCAGTGACAAAAGGTCTGAAGCTGAGACCACGAAGGTTCAACTATCGACTTCCAATCTGGCGAAATCCCCGCAATCAACGTCGAATCGACAAACCTCGAAGACAAAGAGAATCCGGTACAAATCGTAAAATAACATATGCAAGCTCGCATCGAACCGATATCGTGCATACGTCGTGACGCGTCAACGACCTCGTCGATGTCGGCAAAACTCACGATCACGCGAACCCTCTCGTCGCGAAAACGAAACTCGCCGGCGACACGCAAATAACAGGTGGAATAGAGACGCGAACGCACTATTTCGCCGTTAAACGAGACGTGCAGCATACGCGGTGATCCACCCCCGTCGGGTGCCGCCTCGTGCGGATAGTGGTTTATATTGCGGTGAGAGAGCATAAAGGGTAGGGGGGTGCGATAGAGAACCGCATGCAACTGATGGGGTGCAAACGGGGTCGACCGCGCCTGACGGCCTCTTCTAACGGCTATATTACGCGGGTGTTATATTTATTTAATACGCCGACTCGAGGGGGTGGTGTTCCCCGAGTATTACACGAGTTATTATTTCTGCCGATGTTGGCATTAGGGTGTGCCCCTGACCGCCGATACGGACCCATTGTAGACGACCAAAGTGGGCCGTTTCGACGGCCGTTGGGGTGAACACGATACACTTCTCACAGTCGGTCGAACCCGGAGGTTGCCATAGGGGAGGAATCCTACAGATTAGTACAAACGTTCGTGGAAACCTACGGATACTCGTGTGGGGCATCTTCAATTTAACGCTTGTTAAGTACCACCAACTTAGGGTGATTCTGATTTCAATCTTTCGGCTTCCGGTTGTACGTCTTAATTTATCTCCCTGTTACTTCGAATTGATACTGAGTCCTTCCACACATGAATCAATCTCTTAACCCCACATACTGTTTTCTAGACACTTGCTACCTGATTATTGCTACCATCTTATGACAAGTTACTACAGTTAAACATGTAACATGTTTGACTGAACATGTTGAACATGCTTTCTCTTCAATCTTGATCATACAGATAATAATTAGAACTCAGCCAAAAGTTGCTGTGATTTGTATATTCTTGTTTTGGTTAATCACTTGTGTCCAGCTATATATATAACACATGTATGTGCTCCACATGTGGTGTCACCAGTGTGACTGTTATAAGACAAAAGGTGACTTATGTAAAAGCTCCTTTACAAGCTACCCTTTCTGACATATCAATGTTCGTTTCATCTATGTATCACATTGTAGAGCAATTGCTCTACCCGAAGATTAAAATCAATTTCACCGTCAATCTAAAGTAGCATCGTTTTTGAACTAGCATCCTAAAAAACAGTATTCGATCCGACAATAAATTGCAGTCTATTACCAAGAATCTTTCTTGCCCCTCACGGGCTTAATCGCAAGAAAAACACGGGAATGAGCTGCAATAATAAAAAGCAGCAGTGAAACCCCGATGTCAGAGAAAAGTAGCACGGTGCACGTAACTCGCGCTTAGAAGATACTAACACGACCGGTCTATGCAAATCGAGGCAGAAAGAAAGAGCACGGCGCACGGACGAACAGCCTCGTAACTGCACAGTAGGTTACGCTTAACGGCCGTTATAGCACGCGGCAGAAAACTACCGTTCTGGCCGACCACCCACGAAGGTAGACGTTACGGATAGATGCTGATTGATTCGGTAGGGTGAACACGATACTTCTCACAGCCGACGAGGATCGTCGGATTAGGCTAATGCACCCTTCCCACCAGTGATCGAGCCGACACTCTCGTGGCCACTCGTTCTATTACGCTCTGACGAACCTATATCGGGGCTAAGTAAGAGTCCATCGACTCTTGGACAAAGCTCTCCCCCATGCTCGTATTACCGGACACACAGTTATAGTTTTAGTACCCACTGCCGAATCTGACGGTATCTTTACTGTGTGGACACGTGGAGGATGGATGTAGCTATTTGGTTGGGACATTAGATTGTGGCATATTGCACTTGGGAAGAAGAGAAAGCTGTGACAACTTTTAGGAATCACATTATGGTCCTCAAAGGTAGCTTGAACTGAGGACACTTTTGCAGCTTGCTATAGAAAGCATCTTGCAAATATATCTTGCAATTATGTATAGATAGACATTTCTGTCTGTAGTCTCTCTGGTCTGAGTTCATCATAAGAGCTCCAAGTATAAAGACAAGTCCACATTTCTTCATTTTTGATCTGACTGTTATGGATGATAGCTCTAATCAATTTTGTCCAATCCTTACTGAAGATACACTTATGAAGATGTACATATGTATTCTTAGCTGATACTATAGACATTTCTGTCTGTAGTCTCTCTGGTTTGAGTTCATCATTAGAGCTCCAAGTATAAAGACAAATCCACATTTCTTCATTCTTGATCTGACTGTTATGGATGACAGCTCTAATCAATTCTGTCGAGTCCTTATTGAAGATACACTTATGAAGATGTACATATGTATTCTTAGCTGATACTATAGACATTTTGTCTATAGTCTCTCTGGACTGAGTTCATCATTAGAGCTCCAAATATAAAGACAAATCCACATTTCTTCATTTTTGATCTGACTGTTATGGATGATAGCTCTAATCAATTCTGTCCAGTCCTTATTAAAGATACACATATAAAGATGTACATATGTATTCTGATACTCCTGATACCCCTTAGATGATACTGTTATAACGTCCCAACTTAGGACCACCTTCTCTCTACATGTAATGATCTAACTCATAACAATCCTCTCATCCTTTCAAATCCCTAAACCTACAGAATTGTCCAGTAACCAAATGCCTAAGCTACACGTTGACTAATGCCCTAATTAAACTGCTTTGATCTACGTTGAAAAAGTATCGTCCCATTTATCCGGTATCTAAAGCTCCATTTATACATGAAGCCTTCGAGACATTCCTCAAGATCAGTTTCAAAGACACGTCTGTGCCCGTTGTTCCGATCGTTCCAGCTGGATTACCATCTCCCGCGAAGAGGAGCTCGAAGCGTAACGCGCGAGGACCAAACAGCTCCCGTTGATCGCGTGGAACAACGGATCGCCTCGAGCGACTGGTTACGCTTCGAGACACCCGAAAGTAAAAGCCGACGCTTACTTAGCGGCTGTATGACAGTTCCGTGTCGCGACACCTTGAGTTACACTTACCTGAAACAGAGAAAGAAACGGAGTGGTTAAACGGGGAGAAACTATGAAATTCCGAAGGGAAACAATGGGAACAATGGGAACGGGGAGGGCAACCGTGTTTGAAAGAGAACACCATGAGGACCCGTTTTTGCTGCAAGGTTGGAGAAGTTCTGTATAACCGTTAAGAAACTAGAGGAAAATAGTGGAGAACTTCTGTTTTATTTCTGTATTGAGTTCTTGGGAATTAATAAATTTAGGGATAATTAGAAAGCTATACGAAATGTGGAGTGATATTGATAATGACACAATTTGTATTTGGATGATCTTGTACATCCAAACGGTACATTAATCTTAATGTATCTTAATGTACCATTTGGTTCTCACTTATTTATTTAATAATAATCTTGTACATCCAAACGGTACATTAATCTTAATGTACCTTAATGTACCATTTGGTTCTCACTTATTTATTTAATAAAATTATATTATAGATATATTTGGGATAAATATGTCTTTCAGTCAGCAGCTCATTGTCACTATCTAAATAAACATTTGACAAGTAAAAAGGAATTTTGTAGAAACCCGTGAAAGACGGCAAAGGACAAAACTTGCGCAGGGTATACTTTGTAGGCTCGTCAGGTGAGGCTAGCACCGAGAAACTGTGCAAGGCACGTCATATTTTATCGCCGTCATTACCGGGCCCCTCTTTTTCGAGCTGAATAGGGCGTCCCTTTGAGATGCAGGGCAGCAACGCGACGAGGCGCAGGGACTCATTACACGATATAATAAAATGCGCCAAAAAGCCAGTTAGTCGACGGGTCTCGATAAAAGGCCAGTAGCGTAGGCAGTCGGGCGAACGAGCGTGTGCTCGCTCGCTGAAATCGTGTACGCGAGCGTACAAACGGGAGCTTTTTAATCGGGGACCGAGTCTAGCGTGGAATTCGTTTATTCGCGTTTGAAAAATTATGCAAACAGAATTTTAAAATAATGCACTGCCGGCGTGCTCCCGGAGGCCGCTTTACGCGCGTACCCCGATGGAAATGACCATACGAGATTAATTAATTATCCGCGATGCAGATTTAAATGGGTGCCCACCCACTGTCCCTGCCCGCGACCGTGCGCAAAGGGCGATCCTTTTGACCGTAGAACAACCTTTTTTTCCTTCCAATTAATCGCAATTAACGCCTATCGGGAACGGTGCGATCGCGGAAAATGCATACAAGGATGATATCCATATTCTTGTATTTATGTGATACGGTTATTAGGAGGCTGCGTCCACTTCTGAAGATGGACTCCTATGAGCAGTATTTAGACTTACTCTTCATTGAATATAGGACCTGAGAATTCAGGGATGTCCTCCATACTACAGTCATGATCAGGATATCCTGCATACTACAATCAGATCATGTCCATAAACACATATATCCGTATGCACATTCTTGTATTTATGTGATACGATTATTAGAAGGCTACGTCCACTTCTGAAGATGGACTCCTATGATCAGTATTTAGACTTACTCTTCACTGAGTATAGGATCTGAGAATTTAGGGATGTCCTCCATACTACAGTCATCATATCCATATGCACATTCTTGTATTTATGTGATACGATTATTAGGAGGCTGCGTCCACTTCTGAAGATGGACTCCTATGATCAGTATTTAGACTTACTCACTGAGTATAGGACCTGAGAATTTAGGGATGTCCTCCATACTAGAGTCAACTATGTGGATCTCGATTTGGATGAGAATTTGTGGACGTAAGAACGTGAAGTTTGAAAAGTCAGTAATAATAATTTGGACATCTATGTGTATCAGAATTAGAGGGTCCAACCTGAGAAACCTGAGAAACATCAACCCAGTGTACCAAATACTGTAACACAATATGACACCACAGTAGACCACATTTCAAAGAAATAGGTAAGCATTTTCGAAAGTAGGCAAGTTAGCAAAAGTCCGTATCCCCAGAAAGGTGAATAATGGTAAAAGCCAGCCATTAGCGAGGTGCAGACAAAACTGGTAGATAACTAAGCAAGTACGTGGCAAGATCGAACGGTATGTAACGATAAAACGTTAAGAGAGAATTCCTTATCGGTCTCGCGAGTTTCACCCGGAGAACGGGGAAAGAGAGCGAATCGGGGGGAGGTGCCAGAATCGAGGTAGGTCGACATCGGTGTATATTGTTCATAAATTAAGTATATAAAACCGTCGCGGTGTCGGTCTCTTTGATGCCAGACAGGCGGCAAACGCGTTTCCTCTATTTACAAGGCAGGCTTGCCAGCCAGCCAAAGATAGATCCGAAGCAACGGAGAGAGAGGGAGGCGCGCGCGCGCACAGTCGCGATAAGGTGCACTGATTAAGCATTAAGAATTAAACAGGGCTGCGCCATAGATTTCGCTCGGTCTGGCTGAACTGCAGCGAGAGGAACGCTCCGACTACGCGCATACCGCGTCGCCAGCATTACCTCGCTGCAAGATTTATGCGTCTCGCATATGTAATATTCGCGACCTCGCGGCGCTCTCTACCCGATACACGCCGGTTGCCTGGAGACGTATTATCGGCATCGTTGACGCTCGCTAAATGGAAAACGCCGCGTCCGATCTACAACCGAGGGAACAGAATGATATAACGCCCGCCGAAACTGTACGCCGAGTAAAATTTCAACGTGGGGCGGCGATTTATTCCGATACCGGCTATCGGACTAATGGGGGTCGGGATGCAAAAATCGATCTTCTTGCTTATATACGATATTCAACTGATAGAGGTTCTTTATATCAGGTTCTTCGTTTGTAAACTGGATGATTTGTTAGTTTTCATAGTTTTGGAATTTTTATGGTTTTTGAGGGAGATGAGAATTTATGAATGGCGGAGTTTACTTGGTCTTTAGATGAGGGTGGTGGTTGAACTTTGACTGTATTTGTGAAGTTTTCTAGTTCTTTTGGACTCGAATTCTGAGGTTTACAAATATGTGTATGTGATCAGAAACATATATGTTCACATACATCTACATATGATCACAAACAGGTAGGTCCACAAAAATCTACATATGATCACAAACATATATGTCCTCAAACATCTACATATGACCACAAGCATATATGTCCTCAAACATCTACATATGACCACAAACATATATGTCCTCAAACATCTACATATGATCACAAACACCTAAGTTGACAAATACATATGTCCACAAACACATATGTCCATAAACACATATGTCCACAAGCATCTACATATGATCACAAATACCTACATAGGTCCTCAGACATCTACATATGATCACAAGCACCTCGGCCCACAAATACATATGTTCACAAACACATATGTTCATAAACACATATGTCCAAAAACATCTACATATGATCACAAACAGGTAGGTCCTCAAACATCTACATATGATTACAAACACCTACATAGGTCCTCAAACATCTACATATGATCACAAACACCTAAATCCACAAATACATATGTCCACAAACACCTATGTCCCAAACTCCCAGATTTACTACTTAGGCTCTCTAAATTCGTATGTCCCAAATTTCTACATACCAAATCCCTAGATTCCCATATTTGCAGGTATTCAAATCCTCAGATTCTCATATTTGCAAGTATCCAAATCCCTAAATTCCCATATTTGCAGGTGTCCAACTCCCTAAATCTCTTACTCCTCAAATCCCCAAACTCCTAACTCTTCATCTCCACATCTCCAACTACTTACGTCCCAAATTCCCCCATCAGTAAAATCTGCAAAATATTTTATCTCCAAATACTTATAACCTAAAATTCCTCACCTCCCACTTCCTACAACCCTAAAGCTTTCCACAGAAATTATTCCCAAATTCTCAAAGACCCCCCACGTCCCGTACTTCAGACTCAATTAAATATGACCGCAGCGCCGCATCAGAATTTGGTCTCCAAACGATAAAAGATTAGATACGGCTTAAAACTGATCCCATATTAGCCACTTGCGTCCGGTTAATTAGTATAATTGAGGGTCTTAAATATAAGCTCCTTATTTATGAATAAAACACGTAGCACTTTAGATTACAATTCTTAGAAGACTGATAAAGAATATATGAACTGATAAGAAGACCCTTCCAGTTTCGACATGACACCAAAGTGCAGGAGAGGTTTACTCGTTTATATTCATCCTATTAGACGCACGGGTAAACAAAAGATAATGCAACTTCGCTAATTGCTTATTGAGTTAGATGTATCGTTAGAACGTTATTACAACGTTCGTGTACCTAACAAAATCATTTGCTACCGCGTAAAAAGGACCGCTCTCCTATAAAGTAGCAGGTAATAGCACGGTAAGAGAGTTTATGGGTGACGTGGATGTTAAATTGTTCTTGAGAACAAGTTAGAAACTTGAGGCAACTATAGTGGAAATGGAAATGTTACTACAAGAAGAATTATACCTGAAGGTGCTGTTATCGATAATGTTCTATCAAACAGAGATATACTTGATAATTCAAGAGTGCTAACCGTGGCTGTTCACGGGTCAACGTGTCCATAATCATGCGAGCAAATGGAAGGAATCTGAAACGATCTGATACGCCAAATGGCCAGATACGTAAATCGATATCAATCACATAATAAAGTAGTAATAACGTTCGGTTTCAGTTTCGTTCGCTGAAAGGATCTACTGCGTGATTTTATATCATTCTATTTTTTGGGAAAAGGTATAAGTAGGGACTTGGGTTCTATATTCGTACTAAGGTTGTGCTAAATTTGGATCTGATTGAGTTTGGTGATCACTGTTTTTAGATCGTTCTGAATTTGAGGTGTGTTGGGTTTGGGGCGAATTTGAATCATGGCGAGTTTGGATTGTGGGTAATTTGGATTTTAGCGAGTTTGGATGGCGCTGAATTTGAATTGTAGGTAATTTGGATGTTAGCGAGATCGGATAGCGCCGAATTTGGAGCTTATAAAGTCACTAATGAACTCAGTAACTGATGAAGTCACTTATCAAGTCACTTAAGTCAGCAACTTATCAAGTCACTTATCAATCTAGCAACTTAACAAGTCACTTGTCAACTCAGCAGCTTATCAAGTCACTTGTTAATTCACTTATGAACTCAGTAACTGATCAAGTCACTTATCAAGTCACTTAAGTCCGCAACTTATCAAGTCACTTATCAACTCAGTAACTGATGAAGTCAGTTATCAAGTCACTTAAGTCAGCAACTTATCAAGTCATTTATCAAGTCCCTTCTCAACCCAGCAACTTATCAAGTTCCTAATTCCTCTATTTTCCACAAGGTTCCCGCAACCTCCTCAATCCTCCCATGTGACGTCGTTTAAATCCGCGTGTCGCGGAGTAGCCAGTTGCCGTATAATATATTGAAAAAGCGGCAATTTGCCGGGCCGCCGCCAATTATCGACGATACCACGCCGGCCACGTGGAATCCTGGTCGTTAAGGGTAGTTAACGAGTTCGCCGGCACGTGACACGAGCGGGCTCCTCGCGCTCGACATCCCCGAGACACGCACCGCCACACCACCGCATCCTCCGGCGCACGAGAAGTCCTACGGTTGAGAACCACTGCATGGCACGTCCGGTGGGGACTGGCTCGACGAAGCAGGGACGAAGGAGACGTCTGTGGAGGCGCAGAGAGGGATACAGCGACGGGAAAAGGGAGGCGAGGGAAGGCTAAAGGGGAAGGGCAATGCGGGAGGAAGAGCAGGGCTGTGCTCAGATTTCTCTGTGCCCTACTCCTTCGTTTACCGAAAAGGTTCTTGATCCTCTTACGTACACTGCTTTTCTGTTTTATGTCAGTTAAGGGTTATTAACAGTCTAGGGTTTAACCAGGTTTAAGGGTTGTCATTTCTTAGACGGACTGATGATTAGAGTTAGGTGTTGTAATTCGCATCGATTGCTGCGATATTAGCCTCTTAACCTTTCGGACGGAGCTAACTGATCAGAACGGGTCAAATTGAACGATGCACATGTTTAACGATCGCTGACTGGGCGAATTAAAAGTCGGTTTGCTGTTTGAACTGCGCTACATGATGATAAGACTTCTATCTTACTCTTGTTCAATCGTGTAGAGATTACACTTGTGTACGATTTTAGATGGGTTAGATAACCCCATGTGACAAGTACTGATTTCTAAGTATTTCTAATATCCTCCAAAGTAACTATCCTTCAAAGTAAGCAATATCTTCCTATCTAGTTATAGTTGCTTCTAGCATCATCACCTGTGGTCCTCTTCAAACACTGACTTCTTAGTTGCTGTCAAGACTAACCATGTCAAAAGCTCAATAGCCGAAAGCTTCACGAAACAATGTCTCTGTTTTCAAGTATTCTCCAGGTAGATCTGAGTTCTGTGATCCACAGCGGTACATTATTAAATCCCATCGTTGACAAGTCTCAAGTTTCACATCTTAGATCATTTTTCCTCCTAACATTTAAAACACCATTATCTCAGTGCAAGTTAACTTTGGTACATATAAGAATTGAGAATACGGTTTTCTTCCACTGACCGAAGATGACTATTCCCAGAAGCCAACGGCGGTAACATCATCGCCAACGAAAGATGACAGCAAAGCTGTCGCCAAGAGCCTCTTCAATGTTCGAGACTGATTCGAGAAATCGTAGCGGGCGAGGAGGTTTTTTATTTCGAGAGAGCTCGCCTTTTTCACGCTGTTCGCAATTGACCCAGTGCTCCGAATCCAGGGGGACAGAGGGACGGGTTGGATGATACCAAGAAAACGTTAGGTCATCGACTTGTTAGAAATGATCCGTACCTACACTGATAAGTAGGCGTAAAGCTATTTCCAACTCGATCACCTAAATTCTTGTGTACACTGAGTGGCTCTTTCCAGGAAGGTTCGTATTGGAGAAAGATGACGTATTTGACGAAGTTTACATTTAACAAGGTTTTATATTTGACAAGGTTTATGGATTTTTGGGTTTGGGTAGTTGAGAAGTTACCACTTTTAGGTTTGGGGATTTGGAGACTTAGGATTTGGTACTTTGAAGATTTTTGATTTAGTAGATTTAGATCTGAATTTGGAGACAGAATTTGATAATTTGAAGACTTAGATGTGGTACTTTGAAGATTTAGGACTTGGTAGATTCAGATTTGGATTTGGAGACTGGATTTGATAATTTGAAGACTTAGATGTGGTACTTTGAAGATTTTAGATTTGGTAGATTCAGGTTTGAACTTGAAGACAGGATTTGCTGGGTCAAACAAATATTAATCCCTTCCCGTGCCATTTATTTAACAGATGCGTCAGTCAAGACTGACTATAAAGCCCATAACATTAAAACGAACAAAGAAAATTAAAATGATATATTTTATATTCAGGGATTCTTGATAATGCAACTTATAGTTGGACCTAAATTTCAAGTTGAAGAATGTTCAAAGTTTGATTATGGTTTATCACATTTGAGCTATAAGTGCGTCACGAGTAAGACTTGTCAAAGTACGGGAAAGTACAATAAATGTCTACAATATAAACTTTCCAAAAACCGAAAGTGTTAGAGGCTCCTCCACATCCAAAGGAGTAGGTAGCAGCGTAAACCCCAGAGGTATCTCCCCCAGGATGGCAGAATAAGGAGAAACTCGAGTCCAATTACCACTTTCTTTCGAACAGCAGGCTGATTAGGTTGATCCGAAAAAATCTCGAAGCGAAGGGAGCTTATCAAGCTCTCGGTTCCCAAGTCGAGTAGAGGCGTAAAGTGCAGTGCGGCTATAGAGTAGTGCGCATGGTGGTGCCTTAGCCACCGGCGGGAGCACGAGTGCGCAAGAAAGAGGACAAAGAGTACGGAGCGAGGAGGGAGAAGAGTAGTTGTAGAAAAGGCTGATAGATCATGTCGTGAGGGCTGGCGGAGGGCGTCCAGCAACTGCGTCGGTAACGAGGAACGGCAGCAACGTCGGCGGCAGCACAGGCGACACCCACTACGTGTGTGCACACTGTTCGAGCGGCATTTCTCTCTTTCTCCGGCGTCTTCCTTTCTTGCCGGACCGGCGAGCATCTTCCACGCGGTCTAGCCATATTTCTTCGTACGTTACCATTTATCTCGTTTCGTCTCTTCCGTTCGCCCGCGAAATCTGTCCCTCCGCCTCCTCGCCGTACGCTCCTCTCGCTCTCTCCTGCAAGGGCCTCTCTCTATGCTCTCTACGCCGTCTCCCTATCTCTCGCGCGCGCGAGAGACCGGCCGATACTCTGCTCGTTTACAATGTTGCCGCGTCTGGAGCGCGGCACCGTCGCCGAACCAGGGACGTACGCAGCCCGTTAGAGAGCCACTTGGACCGGCTCGTCGCGTGCTTCGCGATTTGCAACGCCTGCGCGACCGAGGCTAATTGAATCGCTACGATCCGACAAAGATGAAGCGCCCCGGGGACGATTACGAACTTGCCGCAGAACCGACACTTTGCAGAACTTGCAATTATGGAATGCTATTCAATTATGTCCAGATGGAACGCGGACACTTGCGTCTCTAGACATTCTACGATAACTTGTCGAATTTCAATCTGGCGCAATTAGAATCTCCTCAAATTTGGGTTACGTTGAATTCCAGTTGGGTCTAGTCAGCATCTCAAGTTTGGAGTATGTCAAACTTCAATCTGGTACAACTCGGATTTCATTACATTTGGGTTGTGTTACAGTTGGGTCTACTTCGGATCTCAAGTTTGGATGTTGTTGATTTGTGCTGAATGTGGACTCATCGAGTTGCGTTTGAATCTTATTGGATTTCAATCTAGTACAATTGGGATATTGTCAAATTTGGGTTATGTTGAATTCCAGTCGGGTTTAGTTCACATCTCAAGTTTGTGCTTTGTCAAATTTCAATCAGGTACAACTCGGATTTCATCTAATTTGGGTTGCGTTCCAGTTGGGTCTGCTTCAGATTCCAAGTTTGGACTATGTCGAACCATGTTGAATGTGAATTCATCAAGTTGCATTCGCATCTTATTAAAATGCCCATCCAGTACAATTTTGATCTCATGAAGTTTGAGTTGCATTACAGTAGAGTCTAGTTCAGATCTCAAGTCTGAACTATGTCGAACCATGTTGAATGTGGATTCATCAAGTTGCATTTGCATCTTATTCAAATGTCCATCCAGTACAATTTTGATCTCATGAAATTTGAGCTACATTCCAGTTGGGTCTAATTCAGGTCTCAAATCTGGACTATGTCGAATCGTGTTGAATGTGGATTCATCAAATTGCATCCACATCTTATTCGAATGTCCATCCAGTACAATTTGGATCTCATGAAGTTTGAGTTGCATTCCAGTTGGATCTAGTTCTGATTTCAAGTCTGGACTATGTTGGACCATGTTGAATGTGGATTCATCAAGTTGCATTCGCATCTTATTCAAATATCCATCCAGTACAATTTTGATTTCATGAAATTTGAGCTACATTCCAGTTGGATCTAGTTCTGATTTCAAGTCTGGACTATGTTGGTCCATGTTGAATGTGGATTCATCAAGTTGCATTCGCATCTTATTCAGATTTCAATCTAGTACAATTCGAGTCTCATCAAAGGATTGCATTCCAGTCGTTGTTGTCTAGTTTGGATCACAAGTCTGGACTACGTTGATTCATGTTGAATGTGGACTCATCAAAGGGTTGCATTCCAGTCGTTGTTGTCTACTTTGGACCACAAGTCTGGACTATGTGAATTCATGTTGAATGTGTACTCATCAGAGGGTTGCATTCCAGTCGTTGTTGTCTAGTTTACATCACAAGTCTGGACTATGTCAATTCATGTTGAATGTTGCCTCGAATTGAACATACTACATCAACTATAAATCTCATCACAGACGCAAGAAACCGAATTGCACTAAGAACTAAATTAGCGCAATCTAAGGTAGTAAACGACGCAAGGTGCACGTGCGTAGTGGTACGTTTCGTTTTATCGACAAGCCTAAACAAACCCAGGATTTATTTATCGAGTCGAGTAACGTGGTCTCGTGTTCCGATAAACTGTTACGAAGTGGCGACGCCCACGGAGCTCGAGTTTGTACGCCAAACGGTGCACCGCCACGTCTGAATGTGTCCGAACGGTCCAGAAATGTCCGATGCACGGTTAGCAACTACCGTTCCGCTCATGTCGGCCAATCTCATTCCCTCTCTCTTCTATAGTGTCAAGAGCGAACATATTGTCGTTGGGAAATGTAAATGAACTTTAACCGTTATCCGCTCGCCCACGACACTGCCGAGTTCCGTCTCGGAAAACGATCAAACGCAAGAATCTTTCGGTAGTGCCGCGCTGTCGTGGGTAGCACTACCTTCTGACTTCAAGGTGTTAGCACTTCTGATTTTTAAGCATATCTGATTGTTAAACACTTCTCATTGTTAAGAATTTCTGATAGGTTAGGAATATAGGGACACTGATTTGGTCAGAATGCAACTTTCTGTAGGCTGTGATTTTACTGATGAACTTAGTGGTGTTCATCAGAGATGTTTAGAGAGATGCTGGATGTCATAAGAGGTAGAGTAGGATGATTCAAATTCGACATAATGCAAATTCGATCAAATCCGAATACACCGAGGACCAAACTCGAGGATGTTCACACTTGATCAGATTTGTGTAAGGTCCAAATTAGGTACAGTCCGACACGGTCCAGACTCCGTAAGATTTCATCTTCCACATTTAGCACGAGTGAAATTGAACGATGTTTAAATTCGGCATTTCATTCAAGGATTGGATTCGTCGCAATTCAATTGGCAGTTTATCGCATGATATACTGCATCGCCCATGGCTGTCCACGAGCACAGCCTCACATGCGCAGTGGAGCATCAGTTGATCTAACCTGCTATCTTCCCGTGGGTTTGTCTCGGGAGAAGCTCGATCGCGAATGCAACGCGCTCGTGCCGGATATCCCTCGCGGGACCGTAGGCTTGCCGATGCACCGAAAGCGGAGCAGCTAAATGAGTGCTTTCCACGCTACTGGATGATGGATGAATGCCTACACGTTTGCCGCCGTCGCTAGATAAGGAGGCGAATGATCGCTATACGTGCCTGGCTGGTTTGCTCTAAACGCGCGCCAGGGGAATTGCCTATGCTCTCGAATCCGTGCGGTTGTTGCTGCGCGTGTAGCTTGGCTTAGCAACGAGACAACGGGGTCCGGTTGCAGCCGTGTTGCTCATGCGACCAATGTCTCGCGGCCCTGGTAGCCGGTGTCGTTGTTACCACTTATCGCAAAAACTGATCCGACGCCGAGCCACGCGAGTTGGACCCGTGGAATATGTTAACGCGTCCGTTTAAGGGATCCGACCACTGTTCCAGGGGATCTCCGCCTCCCGGGGATCCATGGGAGGACCCTGTCGCTTTGTCGGAGATCGCGAACCGGGTGACGGCCTGTCTGACGAAGGTACACAAACTGATCGTAGATCATTGACGGATACATCGATGCTTGATCGCGTGAACTTTCAGTTATTAAAGGGTGAAATGTGGACTCCTCAGGAAAGGAGTCATTCTGCTAGTAGAGAGCTTTCATATTGTGAAACTTGAAAATAATCAGGAATGGAGGTTTGATTTCCTGAAGAAAGCAAATGTTACCTTTCCTGCGCTACCGAACGAGTTACAAATTTAATTAACGATGAAAGACAGGCGTAAAGTTCGAAGACAAGGATGATCGGGGAGTGAGTCAGAGTCTACCTGCATCCAGCGGAAGTAGTTTCGAAGGATTCTGCATGGAAAAAAGGCGTTCGACGATCAGGTTAGGACCCGGTCGACATCCAAGGAAATACAATATTTATGTTGATGCCGTGCGCCAGTCGGGCTCGGTATTTAAGTTGTGTAAATCCAATATAAACGCCAAACCTGTAATAAATAACCCCTCGGCTAGCCGACGAGGAGAGCAGCCGGACGCCACCGGAGGAAGAGGAGTCGTGGCAGCGCACAAAAAGGTGGAGAAAGAAGGCCAGAAACGCGAGATGCGCGCGAGGAACAAGGACGCGACGACGACGAGTTGGAGAGGTTATATTATACCTGCGCCTTGGGGCCTTCAGCCTTCGCCTTCGAGAACGAGATGAGAAAGCATCGGTGCTCTCTCCCGCGGAGTCGACTGGAACGAGAAGGGACGATCGAAGTAGGAGGAACGAAAGGTATCCTCGAAAAAGAGGGCGGAGGAGTTTTGACCCTTCGCTAACGGGACCCTTCCTCGCTTCTTTCTCGCTTATAACGCGAATCCCTCGACCCTCGGCCCAAATAATAGCGTTCGACCGGTGGGGCCCACATGGAAACGAGACACCTACGCTTTCCTCTTCGACTCTCGGCACCGTTCTTCCCTTTGCATTCTCCTCCCTTGCTCATAGTCGACTACTCCAGTTTCCACCTTACGCAATATGAAATCCCAGGGCAGGTGCCACTGCTAAACAAGGTCGACGTCATTCAGAATCGCTCGAAAATAGGGACGGTTCGACAAGTGACACTGCGTCGTTAAATTCTCTATTTAATACTACGATGTTTTTGTCAAGTGCGTCAGAACTAATTTCAGCCATAACATGAAAGAAACTTGAGATGTTATGTGAATTTAGTATAATACAGTTGACTATGCAAATTATAGTTGCATTTGAACTCCAAAATGAAATGTATTCAAAGAGTAAAATTGGTCATAACCGAGTGCGTCACGAGTCAGACTCTTCAAAACAGTGTAAGGGGTTAGCAGGGAGTTTAGTGTATCTCTGTCTGAAAAGAATGAAGGAACTCCAGGTGCGAACGAGGGACTCTAACAACGTGTAGCATTCCCGTCGACGCGTGTAATTAACGAATTCGTGCTCGTTATCGTGACCGGTAACATATTTCCCGTTTACCGGCCGTTTGTCAGACACTCGATCCGTGTCCCTACAACAGAGCTACCAGCCGTACGGTAAATCATTTTGCGTACCGTTACGTGTCTCGATAAAACGTGGACCTCCAGAAAACGGTTTGTTCGCTTCTTCGTGTCCCTGGTATCTTTGAAAGATCGGTGCTTTCGTTTCGACTCGACATCGATCGAGCCGCAACCTTGACTCGAAGCGTACACACTCTGCGTTTGCAGCGAGCAAACGCTCGCTTCGCGCCAGCCAGCGCGTAACCTTGGTTTCGGTGCTCGCGAGCCGATTTCGCAATTCCTCGTCACGAACGATCCAGTTGCTCCGCAGCTAGGAGCAACGGAGCCGATCCACCGAGCTGATCGCGAACCAAGCCCTACCATATTACCATTAGGCGGGTCGAGGTCGAGAGAGAGATCTAGAGGGAACGGAGAAGCGGGGTGTGGCGAGCGAAATGCAATTACGCGAAAGTGTACCCAGACCAGACAACGATGGGTCTCTGCTGTATCTCAGGTCCAAGATACAGGAAAATACTCCTTTGGACCCGGCTACAAACGCTCCTCCATCAACGGCCACCGAATAACAATGCTTTCACGATTAACGAGCTGTTTTAGAGCGACCCCGTTTGCGATTCGTAACGTTCTACCTAATCTATCTGTTGCACTTTCCAGGCTCCATTTTCGACGATGGGAATTCACCGATAGGACGCTGACATTTCGGATTTGGGTATCCGAGACGTGGTTCTTTGAGCAACGACACCTAATTAGATATCCAAATAGACTCGCGTAAATGTAATACAAAACGATCAAGATACCCCGGAGACCTAACCACACAGGATGTTCGACAACGTTCTAGTATTCTGGACGATTTCGAAACGTGACTTGGACCACGAAGGAGAATCCTCTCTAGGAAGCCTCGGAGTGGACCTCTTGAAATTTAACAATCCAGAGTCGACAGACGGAAGACTGCAATTGCGCTCGAGCCGAGTTACGAGCAGACGCGATATAATTGAGCCCGGACCAGGAGTATCTCTTTGTTACAGCGGGAAGATCGGTCGTTTTTCCTTGCCTCCATTATCGATACGTATTTCGCAACACAGGACCCGCTCTCCGGTCTCCGTTGTTTTTAATTCAACGTTCAGAGGGACCGTGAGCTTTTTCATCCGGAGCGCGATCTGCATGGAAAAAGGCGGCACTCGATCAAAGATAATGAGGAGAACTCGACGGTGAAAGAAGTCCACTTCGTTAAAGCCGGATTTAACGTCGTAGCAACGGCGAATCCCCGTATTTCCGCCGTTTTAACGGGCGATTTAGCGAGACTGAAAAGAGTAGCGGAGACAGGATCGATTCGACCGCAGCCACTATAGAACAAAGCTCGCCAATCGTTCTCGAATTGCCTGGAAAGTTGACGAACGATCCCCCGGACAACCTCGAGACCTTTACGCGTCGTACTTCTGACGGCTACGAGACTGCTCAAGGTTAACGGGAGCGAGGCAGCATCGTTTCTAGCGAATAGAACGAGCAGCGAACACCGACAATGCCTGCACGGAGTATCGAAAGGCGAACTGCCTTTACGCCACTGATATACAAGCTACGGTCTAATGCAGGGACTACTGCCTGTTGGTAATTACCCATCGTAAATCGCGCCGTTCACCGAGCGAGCTGCCTACAGTAACAAGGCGGCCAACTTTGAAGACGACGAGCAGCTCTACCGCATGAAGCGCGATGCTGGGAACCGATCGACGTTCATCTTTCGTCCTTACGTTTTTGATGCTTAGTCTGTCCGATCGGGTTTACGATTGCCAGGCTATTTTCTTCATTAACGAAGTGCGTAACACTACGCGTCTCGGATATCTGCACCTGCTATTAATATCACAAAAGTTCTCCCCGGCGTTTTTATCGCGATCATCCGATGATTACGCCGTTTAAAATGTTCAAGCTGACCTACGTAAATGGTCGTTTTTATGGGCGAAAAGCTCGTATATCGTGGGCACGTAGCGAGCATTTCGGGGCGATGTTTCGGCGCGATTACGCCTGTTAATGGCGCGGGGCGTTATGGCGTCACACGGCTCCCCGTGAGAGAGGAGCTGCATAACGAAAAGTGCGCGAAGGCACCAAAGTTACAAGAGGATAAAAGGATGCATGCCTCGAGCTTTTACGGACAGCCGATGCTGAAGTGCGAACAGAGACGGAACCAGGCCTGGCCTGGAGAGGAAGAAACAAGAGCGGGAACGACGGCCGAGCGACAAAGAGGGGACGCACGCATTATCTAAATGCGCGACACTCTGCCGTACGCTCTTCTCTCGTCAACCTACCACCCTCTACCTCTTTCGCCGGTAGAAGCTACCAGATTTTCTTTTTTTTTCATCGTCCTCGCTCGCGTCGTTCCGCCTAAGTACCGTGTGTTCCGAGTGCCGTCCAACGACCGTCAAGTGGACAATCTCGCCGCTGTCCTTGCGCCAACAGGAATCGCGTACCACCTTTCTTGTCTTTTCTCGCCGCGAAACCGAAAAACGGACAAGCGACACGCGAAGCGGAACGTGTTCGATTTAATCGAACCGGTATACGTGTCACAGTCCGAATGAAACCGGTCAACGTGACGGACTGCGATTAGGGTAATTATATGCAACCTGAGTCGTTATCGAATGTTGCCTCTTTGATACTAGACACTTTCTTGTACCTGCAGATTATTTTTGCAGTACACTTCTTGGAGAATAGCGATAAAGTTTCGATTACATTATACCTGAGTGTGGACATTTTTTAAGGGTAGTTTCCTCTCGAGAGTCCCATGTTCTAAGTAATCCAAATTGAACGGGATTCGAAAATGTCGAGAACTAAGAACAGAGTAATATTTTCGTGTCTCAAATTTGATAGACGAATTCTCGGAGCACGTTGGATTTCCATCGGATCGGAGGAACGCGTCAGGTGTTCGACTAATTCCGCGGTTAATTAACCTACCGCCATCGGGGCGCGCTAGTACATCACGATCAAACGGGCTATCGTCCGAACGATACACCGCAATGCATCGTTCAATCGACTGTCGAAATCCGCCCTCGAACCGGAAGATCTTCCAGCTGTCGCGCGAAGCAACAGCTGTCACCGGTATGCGCCCTGATTGCCCCAGAAATCGGGATCCGATTGGAATCTATGCACCTCGCGGGTGCAATAAGTAAAAACCTCGTAGGGTCGATAATTAGGCACGCGACCGCGGGAATAAATTTGACCGGA
Source organism: Megachile leachella (assembly GCA_963576845.1). Taxonomy (NCBI): domain Eukaryota; kingdom Metazoa; phylum Arthropoda; class Insecta; order Hymenoptera; family Megachilidae; genus Megachile; species Megachile leachella. Next base: position 13,368,512 of record OY756255.1, read on the forward strand.
CGACCGACATCTGCCAGGGATCATCGGCAAATGATGTCCTCCACCGGAATTCGGTATCGCTTTGCATCGAAATGGAGATGCAATATTCAGATGGAACGATACGCAACGATCCGGCTGCGTTCTTTTTATTCTGGGCTACTACACGATCCTCGAAAGGTGTCGAAATCGGTGAACGCGATATATGAGACGAGCCGCAGCTGCGTCTGAACCGTTTAGCCCGGCAGGCAAAATATCATCGGCGAATTCGACGAACGATCGCTCGTAAATTGCGAGGCTCGCCTCGTATGCGCATCGATATATACTCTTCGGAGCTGTGTCCACATCATCTACATGAAAAATCGAACGCGCCTCTATCAAACTGGCCAAACTTCCAAATACCTGAATTCCTAAAAGGCGAGTCTCCGAATTTCCAAATTCCCTCGGAGTTGCTCGAATTTCCCGAATTCCTGCTTCCAAATTCACCGACTCCGCATTCCTGAATTTCTGAACGCGAAAATCCGTTCACCGACCAGAACCGAAGGCACCGCCATTTTCCCCATGTGGAGCGCGAGTCCGAGGAGAGCCTACGGCGACGAAATACCGACAGGAACCAGTCGTAAACGACTAGTGGTCGACGCGTTCGTTGATAATGACGTAACGAGTTCGTCGTCGTCGACGACTAATTGGCATGTTTCGAAGCGCACGACCGGCGAACACAGGAAGCGCAATTGACGCGGATGAACGATACCCAACGACGACGACGGCAGGCAACGGTGGCGGCACGACGAGTGAACGTGACGCGGATCGATTCGCTGGTTCTCTCGCGAACATCCGCGCGAATATACTTAATTGAGCCAGCACTCGATTCAAGAACCCGATAACACGGTCCGAATCAAACGGGCCGGGTGCAATCGAACGGAAATCAAAAACCTGTATCCACTCGGTAGTGGCTCTCTTTACGAACGACATGGGAAAACGTGGGTGAAGATTATTGATTCACCGCCTACTCCATTATACAGCCGCGGTTCATCTACGTGCTTTACGCCGCTGATTAGGCTACCCTACTATCTGACGACGTCGAGTCTCCCGTCTTCGGTGTCGACAGTACTTGGTCTGCTCAAGTTTTCACTCGACGGCGCTAAAGCAGCCGTGGCTGCTAGAATCTACATAGATCGATCACGGGTTTACGGTGAAGATTGTTCCAACTAGCTCCGAAAAACCTTCTCCTCGCGAGCATTTAAAGTCCGAGGCAAATTATCAGCTGATCCCAGAGACAAAGGGTACTAACCGTCCCACAGTTAGTCCCATCGATCGTCCGTGACGTCCAAACGCGATCGCGGTAACGATTTTCCCCTGGTCGGTGAAATCGGGATTGGCGTTCCAGGAAATGGCCGATCCCTGAATCTCGACGAGACGCGAGGACGGGACTCGAGAACAGAGAAGGCCAGTTAAGGATGGAGCAACGGAGAGCGTGGAAGAGCGAGGGAGGGATCGAGAGACAATGACACGCATACCGCGCGCGTGGTGGCCGGCTAGGGGAATGCAAATAACAGGAGGAGGCGCGGATGTTTTCGAGTTGGCTAGTAAGCCGAGCTAGAGGGGACCAGAGAAGCGTGTTTCACCGATGGTTAGCGTCAAATATTTGGTGCGTGCGCGAGGTATGGCAACGCCGCCGCACTCGGAGGTTCCCCATTCTCCTCTGCCTCCGCAGCTTCTACCCCGACGTCGACGCCGCCTCCAATACCGTGGCGATACACGCCGCGAGCGCGATACCCTCGCGCCACGCAAACTAATTAATTAGTTGCTTTTCTAACGCCCAGCATCACCACCCTTCCAATACGGTATACCGATCTTGGATCTCTACTGTCACTCGCGTAATACCATCACTGCAAACACAATGACCGTTTCTAAACCAAGGGTATCAATTTTGGATATCGTACGGAATCCCTTCTTATACTGCAATGAGCTTACTGTCTATTTTAATCTATTCTAGTACTTGTGCTAATGTGAGCACTAAACTTTAAGAGAAATCGAGAAACCATCAAATTTGGATATCGTACGGAATCCCTTCTTATACTGCAATGAGCTTACTGTCTATTTTAATCCATTCTAGTACTTGTACTAATGTGAGTACTAAACTGATACTTTGAGAGAAATCGAGAAACCATCACTTAACTCCTTGTACTTATTTTAATGAGTGAGGCACTCGTTCTTCGGCCGTGAACAATTTTACTCGAATTTTTAATACGCGTCAATTTGGAGTTCAAGTTCAATTACAATTTGCATAGTCAACGATTGAATAATAACATACTGACATAACATTTCAATTTTTCTGTCTATTTTAATATTATAAAATTGGACAGTTCTGACTGACGTACCTAACAAACCATAGTGCAAGAAGTTAAATATAATTGAATCTTAAAATAATTTGAAAGATGAGACTTACTTATGACACAAGTGCATTAACACTGAACTTACCGGCATATAATGTGTACTTAATTTAGCATTTAAAAAATAAATATACAAACGATAAAACATAAATTAGTACACACATTTATCGTGTATCTTGATGAAAATCAGTTATGATTTCAAAGAATGTACTTTGGCGAAATGAGTACCTTATAATAAGAAACTTGACCGGTTTGGTAGTTTTAGTGTTAAGTATACCACTAATGTAAGGTAACAAACATTGCACTTAAAAAGATTAACCAAACTTAAACCCAATAATATGAGTCTACATAATCTACATAATATGAGTGTATCTATATACAACAATCACTAGGTCAATTAACAAGTTAATAATTACTATATAAAGAGAAGGTTCACAAAACAAAGGCTGCGCATCATCGCGCAAAAAAAATACGAGAGGCAACAGACGAGATCTCGGAGGATAAATTTCAACGATCCCATCGTCCCGTGCTCGGAACTCGTCCGCTGCATTTGTATGCGTTACGCTTCGCAAAAAGTTTCGCTGGAAGTCCCGAGTTCCTTTGTAACCGGTGGTGGACTCTTTAGGATTCCTGCCCCTCCTTAGACAATTTGCTGGTCGCCTCCATAAACGGACGTTGGAGTTCGCTCTCGCATAGTCAACCCGTTTCCTGTCATTAGCGCATCGAAGCTTCGTGTCGGTTACCTATGTGCTATCAAGATCGAAGAAGGCGATTTTCGGACCTTCAAAACGTAATTATAGTGAAAATAGTGAAAATAGTAAAGTTTGAAAAATATGGGAGAAAAGAGAAATTAATTTATTGTAAATGAGATAAGAATTTTGTGATGAAACGTCAATTTGAATAAGTATGGTAGAGGTATTCGAGGAGCCGACAATTTGCGGCAGCAGTAAATTTCATTCCACGAGGAGATTCAGCGTTTAAATTTCCATCCCGCTGACAGTATAAGAGGTCAGAATCTTCCATACTTTATGCCGCTATCTCTCGGTGTCCATCGTTAACGTTGGCTGGCAACGAGAGCAGTCCCTTAAGTTCCACGAACAAATCCATAAACGAGCAAGATTGTACCTCCTGTACGAGGCCCGGACGAGCGAAGGTCGCGATATAATTGCGACTGTCGAGACGAGGGGTTCGTTTCTCGGTTTCGCTTCCTTGCCGCGCATTAGCATTTAATGCGGGTCCCATAACGCTGCGGAACGAGAGCGCGCAGCTTATTCTGCGTCGCTCCGGAGCGCAACAACCACGTGCCGGGCCCCGGCCGGTGCAATCGGCAAAAAGCGAGCAAGGAAACGCGCGCAATGGAGCACCGGGAATATCAGGGGACCAACGATACGAACAAATTGCGAGAGGAGCACCGATGCCATTAAAGGAGCGAAAGCGGCAAAAATGTGTGCGTCGTCTCTCCTTTTCGCTCTCCAAGAGCAAAGGAGGTTCCCTCGCGAGCCTGAAACCCTCCACACCTTTCACAATTTGTTTCCGCCTCGTCCTGCTACCCCGGCTCCGACTGCGACGAGTCGAACCGTGTTGTTGGCTAACGACACGTGAAATTCTACGGTGCACCGTCTCCTCTGCTCGTGTTAACCACACTAGGGGATAAGAAACGCAGATGCTTATCTGGACGGCCGCGAAACGGTAACGAGAAAATTTCAGTTCCTTCGCGCGGAATAAAGATACTTTAAATACTTAATAAGGTTGTTCATAGTTCGTTTCTCAGGATCACCATTACGCCAGAATACAAATTATACCATGTTTACTGATTTCCTGCTGAAGATCACCGAAAGAAAATTTAACCCTTCAGGGACTCAGACACCTTTCGATTTTATGGAATAATTTGAAACAAGCTTTATTTCATTTATTCTGTACTAGCATGCCTAACCTACCTATCATACCTAACCCGCCTAACATACCTAACCCATCTAACCTACCTAACATACCTAACCCGCCTAACCCATCTAACCTACCTAACATACCTAACCCGCCTAACATACCTAACCCATCTAACCTACCTAACCCGCCTAACATGCCTGACCCATCTAACCTATCGAACCAACCTAACTTAACATACCTAACACACCTAACTTACCTAACTTAACCTACCTAACATTAAAAACTTGAGTGTTCAGATATTTTTAAATTTGACAATTTAGTTTATAAAAATATTTATATAGTGTAGTAAAATAATGCTGTATAAACATAGTGAAAGGGACAATATTGCAAATTATTAGTAGAGAAATAATAAACTCAAAAGAATTCATTTAGCATTGTAATTAATATTTTAAAGTTGCTGCTGGTAAACAATAAAATTACCTTCGAATGCAAGGGGTAAAGACTTCTACCTGTGATTGAGAAATTCTGCAAATATTAACTATTATCTCGGGTTATGTATAGACTCCAGTCAGGTTAGGTATATTGCCATTTTCATACCCACCTCCAAAACCCATCATACATGCAATGTTTCCGTAATTTCTCGAGAAGTTCCCAAGTAAAATGAATACAGTATACATCGAATGAAATGAACAGTAATAAAGCAAATCAAACTCACAAAATTCGATAGAATTTCATACATCAATCCCACACGTCCACGTACAGTTACATTAACACGACAGATACCCAACGTAGCCAACAAATTTAATAATGAAATTAACTTTTCCCCAGAATCGCTAAATACATTAAGAATTTCTATGAATTCGATATTATAACAATGCGAGGACGTTTATTAAATTTCCATTTACATAAAACGTCTGTATTTACGGATTTAATTTAATTACGAATTTTTATTAAATCCATGATAAAGTTAAAAATTTCCACGTTTCAGTTAAGCTCGGAAAAATTTATATTTTGGAATGTATCTAATTTATCTGAAACCATGAGCGTATTCACAAAACACGTATTTATATGTAGAAATACGAAATTTTATTTTTAATATGAATACGAAATGTTTAACTCATGGTAATAAATAAATAACTTTGCAAGAGGTGACTCTCGGTCTCTGTTTTATTTAATATATTGTTTTACAATAATTTGAATAAGCATTTTTTAACTGATTATAATATGAAACGTGTGATGTGTAAACATAGTGAAACAATAGTGGAAATTATCAGTAGAGAAATAGTAACCTTAAGAGAGTTCATTTCACTTTTTAACTTGAGTTTAAAAGTTGCTGTTTGTACAGTCAAATTACTTTGGACTGCAAAGAGTTAAATGTATTTACAGTTTTCAGTCAAGCTCGGAAAAATATATCTCATAAAATCTAGCTAATCTCTTTGAAACCATATTGGGTGCGGAGTTTATTCACAGAAAAATAACAGAAAACATATATTTATATGTAGACGTGAAGACTTGTATTTCCAACAAGAATACATCGAACATGTATCAACGCGTGGAATTATCACGCGAAGAGTTGCGATGCGTGTTATTACAGCGCGGGGAGATGCAACGCGTGGAGATTGCGACGGGAGAAGATTCGAAGGATGGAATTTCGGTGCGTGGAATTATAACGCGAAGAGTTGCGACGCATTGAATTACCACGCATGGAATATTGACGCGTTGAATTACCACTCGCGGAATTACGACGCGTGGAATATCGACGCGTGAAATTTCGATGCGTGGAATTATAACGCGAGGAGTTGCGACGCGTTGCATTACCACACGTGGAATATCGACGCGTTGAATTACCACGCGTGGAACTACGATGCACTGAATTACCACGCGTGGAATTACGGCGCGTTGAATTACCATGTACTGAACTTTCACGCATAGAATTACAACGCGTTGAATTACCACGCGTGGAACTACGATGCACTGAACTACCACGCGTGGAACTACAATGCACTGAACTACCACGCGTGGAATTACGGCGCGTTGAATTACCACGTGTGGAATATAGACACGTTGAATTACCACGCGTGGAATTACGACGCGTAGAATATCGGCGCATAGCATTTCGATGCGTGGAATATCGACGCGTGGAATTTCGATGCGTGGAATTATAACGCAAGGAGTTGCGACGCGTGGAATTACCACATGTAGAATATCGACGCGTTGAATTACCACGCGTGGAACTACAATGCACTGAACTACCACGCGTGGAATATAGACACGTTGAATTACCATTCGTAGAATTACAACGCGTAGAATATCGACGCATAACATTTCAATGCGTGGAATATCGACGCATAGAATTTCGATACGTGGAATTATAGCGCAAGGAGTTGCGACGCGTGGAATTACAACAATGTTCTGATCTTAGAAACCGTACCATGTTGACACTAGTTTTCTTCACATGTATTTCCAACAAGAATACATCACCGAAATAAATATTTTACTCCAATTAAAAACTAACACATTAATGAATAAATATGTTGCCTAACGTTTGAAGAGGTTATAGAGTAAGGGTTCTGCAATTTGTCGAATAAAGAAAAGTATTGAAAAGAATCGTTGTAAGTAGGTGTTGTTAGGGAACCGAAAGAATTTGGCCATAGTTGAAGCAAAAGGAAGGGTCCGGCATCACGGAAGCTTGGCGCCGACGCACGAAGGGCGGGACAAGGGCGCGGCCATCGGTCGTTCTCCCAATTTCGCGGGGTGCGCCTGAAACGAGGTGCCGTTGCAGCGCAAGGACCCCCTCAATTATCGGCCGGTGGTGATTTAAGGCGAAGCTCGTGTAGGAGGGTTTTCGTCGTGGCGGACACACCGTCGGTAATCAACGCGTCGATGATTAACGAGATGCTAAAACGAACGGAGAGGTTATGAATAAATCAATATCGATAAACCGCGTAAGCCGCGTTACGTATTTGTAATAAGCTACGGAGGATTTATGCGGCGAACGTTTCGCGCGCTGTCGATTTTTTCCACCTCCGCGCCTTCTCTCGGAGCCTCTTCGAATTCTGCTTCGCCGCTCGACTTCCTGCTGGCAACGCGTCGACCGATCAATTTATTTCCCCGCGTGCTGTCGCTATCGCGAGCGTTCAACTCGATGGAAATTGATGCGCGTCCAGGTGACCGTTCCTCCCGTAATTATAATTATTCGTGGCTCGAGTCGGCCCTAATTACGTTCGCCGCCTAACAGCTTCGCACGGACGTATTAAAGTCTCGTATTTCAATTCATTATGGATCGCCTCGAGACGGGATACGCTCCAAGGAGGGATGGTCGAAAAGTCTAACGACCCTCGTGTGTTACTAATTGGAACGTGCGATAGGATTCGTCACATATTCGTCGTGACATTGATCGTCGGATAACGGGATACCTATCTGGAAACCAGACGCAGGAATGCGTGTAAAAATTGTTCAGATTATCGCTGATACTACACCAGTCAATTAACACTTTGATGATCCTGGTCTTTCCTGGGTTTATGATTCGTTTTTATGTCTGCGAGATCGGACAGATACGGAAGGTAACGTTACTAATTTATCGACTGCAATTAATACTTGATTAGATAAAGTATCGGGCAAAAACTTGTTCACAAAACGACTACACAATAGAATGTTAGAACATGTATCCTAAGTATATCTTTACATTAGTTCTCCACATGTGATGAGCTAGACTTGTGCAATTTTGTGTTCGATTCTGATTGTAATCTGCATACTTAGATTACTGAATACGTGATAGAATTTTAACTTTCTACAACTGTCTTCACGTTGTAATATAATTAAGACTGTTCACAAAATTGTAGGTTAAGTTCTACAGAAGATGGAATTTTAACTACAATGTAGTCATTCCACCATAAAAAGGTCCTCAATTTAACGTGAACCTATATTTACGAAATCAAGACAATTAAACGCTCAATCGAATAAAACATCAAACACTTCTGTAAGCACTTTTTCCCACCCATGATTCTTTCCTGTTTCACGCCCTCCAAACTCCCACGTTAAACAAGTCATAACGAAGGGAACAAAACGAGGCAGGCCTCACGAAAACGGTAATTTAGGCTAATTAGCACGACATCGAGATGTCAGTAGCTTATTATCGAACCGATTCCCCGGGGAGGATTTTCTCGTTTGTCCGTCGCGTTAACGCTCGTGCAAAACGATTATCCTCCGTGATGGCCTCCGGACAAACTCCGAAGAATATGAACGTCGAATTCGTCGACGAACAACAGATATTCAACGACGCTTGGAAAAAGAACCCGTTCGAGCCGACTTCATCCGGTAGGAACGCCGGATCGTGAATACGTAATAAATCGACGGCATACCGTCGCGAATTTACTGCCGACAGAACTAACACGAGCAAACAAACAATCTGCTCGTACACGACGACGCCTGTGGACGCTGAACCAGACGGGACGAGACGTGAAGCCTGTCGATTCACGCGCACGGATATTACTGAAATTACGTCGGCAAAATCGCCGGTAGTTTTAATTGAAAAAGATAACGCCCCTCCTCACGGTAATTGCGCTTAATTAATATTCATTTACATTGTACGTACATGGAGATATCGATCGGGTGACCCTTCAGAAAACACCTTTCTTTGCGTTTCTTTGTACTTCTACTGTTACACGTATTCCTACCTAGATTTTACATTTCTTCTTTTTCTATTCCTACATCTCTACATTTGTAGCTCCACATATCTTTAGATGTACACATATGCTTCTACATATGTCTGTGTTTCTTCGTATTTCTGTAGTTACACATATATTACTACTTGTCTCTAGATTTTAGATTACTTCACATTTTTACATATATTCCTACATCTCTGCATCTGTAGATCCACGTATCTCTGATCATGTATCTCCACATATCTCTGATCACGTATCTCTAGATATACACATATGCTTCTACGTATGTCTCCACATTTAGATGTAGATTCTTGGATGTCCTTCTATCTATATGTCCTTAGATCCTTATGTAAATTACTGTAGGTTCATAGATCTCCATGTGTCCACCTTCATATGTGTACACATATGAGCATACATGTATTTGTACATATGTGTTCATATGTTCATATGTATACATATATGTGCCTACATATTCTTAGATGTCCTGTATCCTTATATAAATTACTATATGTTCATAGATCTCCATGTGTCCACCTTCATATGTGTACACATATGTGCATACATGTATTTGTACATATGTGTTCATATGTTCATATGTATACATATATGTGCCTACATATTCTTAGATGTCCCTGTATCTCTGTGTTTGTATCCTTATGTAAATTACTATATGTTCATAGATCTCCATGTGTCCACATATGTGTACACATATGTGCATACATGTTTTTTGTACATATGCGTTCATATATTCATATGTATATATGTGCCTACATATTCTTAGACGTCCCTGTATCTCCATGTCCTGTATCCTTATATAAATTACGATATGTTCATAAATCTCCATGTGTCCACATATGTGTACATATGTACATATATGTTTACAAAGTTAAACTAATAGCAGTGTGGAGCTTGCAGGTTCCCACACGCCCTTCTAGTTAGTAAGATTTATAATTACGAAGGATTAAAAAGTTAATGAGCACTTTCCATATATCGCCAATACCTTATCGTAGATTATCGTCCGATGCCAGCGTTGATAAAGTAACAAATACTGATGGGTGATTATCTTGGTCTAATTACCTGTATTATTAATACCGTTTATTCCACGCAGAACCGTGAAAAATTACGCGAACGATAATGAACGATGGCAAAAGGCAAGACACACACGTCGCTCCGACTGTTATTAAGCGAGATTAACCCGTGTTAGCAGTCACGGTAGCGCGAGGATTCTCCACGCTACCTCCGCTCGCAACCCCGACATATAACGGGTGTCCTAGGAATACAGGATCGGTTTATTCTAACAAGATTATTTCGACGAACCTCTACCGATAAAACCACTCACGGTTTTCTACCCGAGACGATAAGAAGATATGCGTAAACAGTAGCGCTAGTATTCGATAACGGATCGGTCCCTGTATCGACGAATAAACAACCACGCACCAGTGTATGCATAGATATTGGGTGGTCGACAAACGAGACGAATTACCAGGTGTTTCTCGGATATTCAATTACTACAGTTCCACGAAATTGTAATACGGATCAACTCTTTTAAAGTGTGGGATACGTTATTGACAGTTCAAAACGGATTGTTACTTTAATTAATTAATTGCGTTAGATTGAACTGTGTCGCGATTATAGTTTTCCGACACCTTGTCTATTAGCGTAATTGTTTAGTACACATGTGTAGATGGAAATCAAACTATGTTCGAAACTGCGGATGAACTCCATGAACTTCGGTCCTAATACTTCTAAGTCACAGAACGTAACTTTCAAGTATTCTAAAATCATGAACTTTTGAATGTTCGAAACTTACGAAGCTGCAAAATGAAATTCTAAACCTGAACTCAAAGTTCGAAACTTCTAAAATCCTAAACATTCAAAGGTCTAAAGCTACGACACTAAACCTGAACTCAAAGTCCCAAACTTCTATAATCCTAAACCTTCAAAGGTCTAAAGCTAAGACACTAAACTTGAACTCAAAGTCCCAAACTTCTAAAATCCTAAACCTTCAAAGGTCTAAAGCTAAGATATTAAACTTGAACTTTTATGGTCAATCTCACAAAGTCCAAAACTAAGATCCCAGACCTAAATTCTCAAATTTCCAAACTTCCAAAGTTCGAACCTAAAATCCTCAACCTCTCAGAGTCCCAAACTTCCAAAGTCCAAAAGACACTAAACCTAAACTCTGAAGGTCCCAATCTTCCAAAGTCTCAAACTCTCAAAGTCCTATCCTGAGATTCCAAACCTAAACTCATCAATTCCCAAACTTCCAAAGTTCAAACCCTAAACCTCTCAAAGTCGCAAACTTCCAATGCAGTACCACAAGTCCTATTCGGAACCTAGTTCGACATCTGTAAGGTTCGAATTTCTCGTCCACGAGCTGTCGTAAAGTAGGGCCCAAATACCATAGCCTCACGTGTTCGAGTCACCGATTGGTGGTTAATAAAACAATGGTAGCCATCGTCCACAGGATTTGGAAGACCAACAAGGTCCCCTCGCCTCGTCTGGTCTATCGTTAGTTTTTTTTCGCTTCCCCGGTTTGGAAGCCGAGAAACAATAACCGAAACCTGCCGACCGTTCCTTACCTCGCCGAATGAATAAACCAACGTGTCAAGAGAGATCCAAAGAGTCCTCTCGCTCGTGCTCCAGGGCCTGCTGCATGCCATGTGGAGACTCGGTCGAAAGGGCGTTTCGACGAGAAGGGAACAGGAAGGTTAAGGGACGTGAAGGGGGTCCAGGGCCCGGTTGCCAAGGGCTATAATAATAACTAACCTGAGGTTGCGTTAAACGCCACATTAGTCACATCCGATAATGATAAAGCCGTGGCGGGAAGTTCGCTGGGCGCCGATATAAACAGACCACCGTGTGCACACGCATCGTGCACACGTGTGTGTCCCTCTTTCTCCTTCTCTCTCTCCCTCGGAGAGAGCTCGCCTCTTGACAATTTTGTACGGCTATTTTACCTGGTGCTTGTAGGTAAGCCGTTCGCGTACGACAATCGAAGGTCGAAAGTCGTACGTGGAGCTCTATATCGGGGATACGGCGCGACGATTCGTCGGACGTTTTTTGAATATTATTGGTTCTGTACATTTTCACCGTCTGCGATAATTGCAGGAAATGTTCATTAACCCCTTCTCGTACTTTCACGAATCTCACTCGTGACTTACAGCTCAAACTTTGAACATTCTTTAACTGGGAATTTAGGTCCAACTATAAGTTGCATTATCAAGGATCTGAATATAAACACACAACATTTTAACTTTCCTTGTTCGTTTTATGGCCTTTATAGTATTTACGCATTTGTTCAATAAATAGGGAGGGGTTAAATAAGCAAATGATGACAAATGATAAGCAATATGTATGACATAAATGTTAACACTAGATTTAGGGACGTTTGGTCACTTTATTTAAATTTTAACTAAAGTAGAAAAACAAATAAATTGCAGATGATTCTTTTGCTGAAAGTTGACATTTCTACAAAAATTTCTTAACGAGTTCTGTCATCTGAAATAGACCTATTATCCGTGATTTTGACGGGTTCCGTAAATCTAGTGTTAAGTTTAAAATTGTGAGTATGGTTCCTAGGAGATGAATGGAAGGGTGTACGATAAGAGCCATCGTTGAAATTTAGCAATATTTCTGGGCCGAGCTGGGTGCGGATAGAGGATGAGGTGCTCCAATCTCTCTTTCCCTGTGGAGGCATGTTCTGATGGGCAACCGATATGGTCGCTATTAGTCTGGTGCTCAGAAGTGGCCATATACCTATGCGGCCCATCTCTGCTGTCCAAGTGGAACACAGAGGATGAGGCGAACGGAGTAGTGGTAGTAGTGGTAGCAGGGCTTTTGGGGCGTAGATAATAGTGAGAGAGAGTGGCCATTAAGGGGCGAATTGCGTAGCAGGAAGAAGGCTTCGCGAAACTTCGCACCTGCCTCGGATACGTATTCATATAAAATGGACGAGAGAGAGCAACGTTTAAAAAGGTTCTTTCAGCATTTAGCTTTGCCCTTTCCGTTTTTCCTTCACGGTACGTGACGGTTAAAACGAACAGGCCGATCGATCGGCGATCTTAATTCGTTCGATTAGCAGTCGATCCGAGTGTGTCGACGATCAACTCCCCAGCGACAGGCCGCGTTTCTCCGAGTCGCGAGTGGTCGAGAATAATGATATTATTGCTTACGGAACCCCCTTACGGCTTACGGCAATTAAAACTTTGGTAATTGCCGTGGCGAATTACGTAATTACGTAATTACCACATCGTGGACGGTGCGCCGGTTACACCGCCTCGGTATCTCGGTTTTTGCACCATGTTCTGCCTACTTCCCGATGCCGTTTCTGATTACCAAGAACGGTCAACGATGGCTCTAATTAAGAGTGGCCGGCCAAGCACAAGCGGCTTTACGGTTCTGTCAAAATGAGATTGCACAGCTTTTGCACGTTGTGTATCGCTTCATTCGATCGACCGTCTAGCGCCATAACTACCCTCGCCTTCGTTTCGATTTAATTTTCTCGTTGCAGTTTCCTTTTTTTATACGTCTTATTATACCAAGCTTATTTTATACGCCTGAAACCTCTCCTAAATAGCCCCGGCCATTCTTGATTCTATTTCTACTTTGTTGTCCCGTTCGGTTTATATCGACTCGTTTCGTATTCTTTCATCGCGATTTCCATCTAAATCCGCTGATAAATATTCACGCAGCGAGTTTCTCCTTTCGATCCAAGACAACGCTATCATTGTTATCAGCTACGCGCCCCGTGGCCGTTCAACGTCATACGCCGGGCAACGTTCTACGCCCACAGCCTTAAATCGACTCGACCCAACCATCGAACCCTTCACGCTTAAACCAGCCGTGCTACACAGTCGCTTCTTTGTCGAGACAGGATTTTCGTCCGATTCCAGATAGTCGCGAAACTTTTTTTCATTTTTGAACCACTGTGCTCTTCCACGAAGACGAGGTGAGACTACGATTATTTGCGAGACTTATTCGTTGCAACGTTTTTGCTTTGCTAATTAATAGATGTAGCCGATACATCAAGTACCGTGAGTCAAGTTTGACATTAACTCAAAAGTTAAGTCAGAAGTTTTGTCAAAGAACATGTTGCATAGTATATTTTGGTGAAACTGTTTTTATGTGACACAATGTACGCGTCAAATCAAAAATGACATTTAAAAAACGCGAATTTCTCAAGGCGACCACACAATTTCAATATTCCACCGTGTCGAAATAGTAAGGTGGAGACAGTGGAACGGGGAAATTAAGACGCAACACGCTCGAGCATACTGTCACTCCCTTTTAATTAAACCGTGAACGATGCGAACGTAATCGCCTGGACGCGTGTAACGGCTCCGCGACGTGCAAACGAATATTACCGCGGCGATAATTACCACCGTCGGCAATAATAACGATCGGCTGGGTATTAATACCGAAAACCCGATTAAACGCGAATTTATGAAGCTCCTCGCCATGGTAGATCGCGAAATATTTGCCAGTTTGATTCCAACGTTTCAGAAACTTGCTTTCGACGACTAATTACCGACAATTTCATTTATCATTTGTGTATTATTTTATATATACAGAATTTCGTAAACAATTGTACTGTTCAAGGTCTTCTGCTTACTTTGATCATTTAGGGTGTTGCTGTATTTTGTGTGTTTGGATGATTATTGAAGTTCGTTGAAAGAGTTAATTGTTGGTACTTGAACGAAGCTAGAGGGAGTCATGTTATGTGTAGTTTTTTAGTCATGTTATAGAAAGATTTTAATTATTGAGTTTTGAGCTGGGCCACTTATTATAATTAGAGTCACATGTGTAGATGAGGTGAGACACATAAAACAGTCAACCTCTATACGTAGCTAGTCTAAATTATAAGCACACATTCTTAGACAGCACACTCATATGAACAATGTACTCATATACTCATATGTAGAGCAATATATTTATATACTCATATGTAGAGCAATATATTTATATACTCATATGTAGAAGAGCATACTCATATACTCATATGTAGAACAGTATACTCATATACTCATATGTGGAACAACATACTCATATACTCATATGTAGAACAACATACTCATATACTCATATGTAGAACAACATACTCATATACTCATATGTAGAACAATATATTCATGGACTCATATGTAGAACAGTATACTCACATACATATATGTAGAACAATATACTGACACACACATATGTAGAACTATATACTCATATGAATTTTCCATAAAAGGTGAGTACATCATTGCACACATAAGAACCACAAAATCTCATTGCACGTTTTTCTTGCCTTTCCATTAATACTCAAAAGGGACAAATAATAGTGATGTCCACAGGGCAGCTAAAAAGGAAGCCCATCAATGTATCTCTTGCAGAAGAAACGTATCGAAAGTTGCTCGATATCGGGAAGTACACAATCGCAAAGTTTTTGCAGGAGAAGTAGAGGACACACGAAGGTTAGCAAGTTTATTTTTGCCCTTGTGAATCGATCAGATTCCGAATCGATGGGGGTTGATTGTTCGGGAGATTTCAATGCCGGGCGTGGACACGCGGCAAAACACGCGTGGTACACGGAACAAGAATTCTTTTCTTCTTCCGGTTGAACGTCAACGCACTCTCGTCCGTCCGCGTTTTTGCGACGCTCGAATCTTTCAATTACAGCGTGTCGCGAGACGAACGGCTCGGCAAAAAATGGTCGAATCTTGGCCCGGTTTCCCCGCTCGTGTATCATGAGATTCCATTATACATGTCGCTGACAAATGAAACACCGGGGTAAAGTATTTTCTTGTCGAGCAGCGCGTAAATTGCCATGCGCGACTCTCGACACGTTCTGTCACTGGACAGTTTCACGTTGCTGAATCGCTGAAATGCCGACGCGTTGTTGACAAATGACTCGTACGCGTGACCACGTTTCCTCCCCGTGCCGCCGCTAAATGTTCGAATCGAGCCGGCGCACCGACTTCCTGAAACGTTTCAGAATTTCCCGACAGCTTCCTGTGCCTTGCCGAAACGGACGATGTGTATACAGCGGACGCTGAGTGACAGGAAGATGACAGCTTGGCCGTCTTTAATTAATGACCGCCTCTAAGACGACGATGAGGGTGGTCGAGGACGCTAAGTTTCTCTAGGGGTTGTTTCGTGGTCGCGTGACTGGAACCTCTATTTTGCGGTCGCTCTCTCCAGGTGACTGTTTTACCTGTCCTCGTGTCACGTGACGTACGCCCCTTGCTACCACTCGCACGAAATTCAAACTCGATCGGCTTCAAAATTTATTCTACCTACCAATTTTTTCTGTTCCACTCAAATAGCTTCACTTGTTCTAATGCTCATATCCGGAGTTATTCTTAGCGTCGAGATCGATTTGCCGTACGCGACTGAAACACGTAGGCTAGAGCTCGTAGATCTTTCATCGAAGTTACAGCACTTGCATTTTACGTGTTCTGGTGATTATTGAAGTAGTAAAATTGATAGAGTTTGGGTACTTGAAATTTAATTCGTATTGTGTCTATTTTTGTAACCATGTTCAGATCTTGAATTTTGACCCGGATCTTTTGTAATCACTGTCACATGTGAAGATGGGACTTAGAACAGTGTAACAATCGTTAGGAATTTAGAGGAAGGTAAAAAAGAAAGCGTACGTCCTCCGCGTTTCTCTCCGGTTTCCTAGCTTATGGAATTCTGTAAACGAAGAAAAGGAGCGTGGCTCGTAAAGTTTTTTCGTGGTGAGCAGCGACGATCGCGCGCCACGCCTCGCATTTTAATTTCCGTCGAATTCTCAATGGCGTTCGGTTCGTTCGCCCACGTAAGCTTTCTATCCGTGGTTGACTGGCGACGAAGAAATTAGCCGTTTCTTCGAGAGGGTCGCGTTTCTTGAACGACTCGAGAAAATTATACGAGCAGGAGAGGCGCGGGAATTAATATTTATAGAGCAGCTCGTCAGCCGATCCTCTCGCGTTCCCCTTTTCTTTCTCGAAAAACCGAACGCGACAATGTGTGCCACGCTCTGGGAATATAAATCCCTCGGTCGCTTCTTTACACACCGCGGTATGTAGCTCAGCGGATCCATTAAAACTGAATGTGTGAAAAATCGATCGACTTCTATCTATCGCGCACACGCGTGCACGTGTGTCGTGCACGTACGCGAGGACGGTGCATATGTGGACGGAGGATGTGGAGCAAGGTAAAGAAGTAACGCGTCGTCGAGCGATGCGACGTGAATCTTCAGGGGGTTCAACCCTTTGCCGTGTATTTTTACGCTTCGTAGAAGAGCACCAAGCCGCCGGGTTAATTTCCTTTTAATGGCATTGTTGTTGATACGCGTTACTCAGAAAATTCTGTTATAAAATCACAGCCAGAACCTGAATACTGTCTCAGCCATCTTTTTGCTAGTCATCTTCCTGTCTCACGGCTTGACGGCTTCGCTTCGGTTTCAAGATTAACTCTTTGCTCCTGCAACGACTTCACTTAACTATTACAAATTTTGAACCTTTCTTAAATTCTTGATATTAAAAAAGAATTTTATAGAATATTATGTGATTTGAAGCTACCTTAAAAAATAACAAAGTCAAATGACATCCATGGAAGAATAAAAACGTTCTTAGATATAATATAACTGATTTGAAGCTACCTTAAAAAATAACAAAGTCAAATTACATCGATGGAAGAATAAAAATGTTCTTAGACGTCATATAACTGATTTGAAGCTACTTTAAAAAATAACAAAGTCAAATGACATCGATGGAAGGACAAAAACGTTTTTAGACATCATATAACGAATTTGAAGCTACCTTAAAAAATAACAAAGTCAAATGACATCAATGGAAGATTAAAAACGTTCTTAGACATCATATAGCTGATTTGAAGCTACCTTAAAAAATAACAAAGTCAAATGACATCGATGGAAGAATAAAAATGTTCTTAGAGATCATATAACTGACTTGAAGGTACCTTAAAAAATAACAAAGTCAAATGACATCGATGGAAGATTGAAAACGTTCTTAGAGATAATATAACTGATTTGAAGCTACCTTAAAAAATAACAAAGTCAAATTACATCGATGGAAGAATAAACACGTTCTTAGAGATCATATAACTGATTTGAAGCTACCTTAAAAAATAACAAAGTGAAATGACATCGACATCAAATTAAAAACATTCGTAGAGATCATATAACGAATTTGAAGCTACCTTAAAAAATACCAAAATCAAATAATATCGATGGAAGAATAAAAACGCTTTGAGATCATTTAACCGATTTGAAGCAACCTTAAAAAATACCAGAGTGATATCCATAGTCGTTCGTGTCAGAAGCTCACCCGTCCGAAGCCATCCAAATAATTGTCAGCAAGGGACCAGAAATTTGTAATCGTGGCTACGATCGTTGCAATTTCGAGGAACTAGATACGCTTCCGATAAGCAGGCTAGCACCACGTCACGATCGACCGATGTCGGCATGCAGCAGGAAATTGAACGCGAACATGCACCGTTAACGGATAAATATTAAACAGTCGAACGAGAGCAAAGGACATAATGAACCGTCCGTGTTCCGAGGGCGACAGAGACGGAATCAGGCAGCAGTTGCCAATCACGGTAAACAATAAAAAGCTGCCAATTGCGATGCACTTCTTTTGCCGATCTTTCCTTTTCTTCCTCTTTTTGGTCAACCACAGGAGTGGCCTAGCGTGACGTCACTTTTTTGCAGGCTGCTCATAATAGCGCAGCTTACCGGCTATTACCGTGGCCGGGCACGCCCCTCTCATCGTTCACCATCGCGTTTAATACGTTTCTCTTCTACTCTCTCGCTCTCTTTCACCTCTTCACACCGATCACCGGCCGCCTTACCACCTAGTGACACGACCTCGAGCGCGATTATAGCTTTTCCCGCGGATTACGCGTCGCAGACGCTTTCCCCGCGACACCGCGTTTAATGACCCGATAAATACACCTTCGCGCAACGCCAACCCGCTTTTTCTACCCACAAATTTTAACCCAAAATTTAATTACACTTCTTTCATTTTCAAGTATGTACACTTGATTTTTATTTTGGGAAAATTCAGGAAATTGTTCAAACATCCTCTCATAGACTTCCTCTGTAAAAAAGAAAATAGTCGAAATTCTGTACAATTTCAAAAAATCCAAAGGAGTCTAAGAAGGTCCGAGAGGTGATTTCTGGGGTGTCCTACAAAATTAGTGATCCTAAAAAAATCTCATGAAATTGCATGGAAATCCTAAACATGCCTTTAAAATAAAGTTGAAAATTTGTATAAAAAACGCAGCGTGAAATATGCGGCGTTTTCCTTTCTCTCTCAATACGCGATTTCAATTTGCACCCAGCGAATAAAATGGCGAAAAAAGAATGAAAAATGAGAAAGGGAGTTGCAACTGGTTCGAATAATTTTCATCGCTGACCCATGCAAACACGTAGAGAAAAGTGGCACGTTATTTATTAACCACAAGAATTAAGCGCGAACGATTGAAACGTAATTCGAGCGATCGGTGAGCGCGTAATAGCTGCAACGGCCGGTCATCGAAATAGTTTCATTCGAGCCGATTTAGTTTTCCACGAGCAGGCGTGTAAAAACGGTCCGGTAGAACGCGTATCGAGGACCGCGTTTTAACCGGATTGATGCCACTCGGCCGATCCCGAACCGAGCGCGCTACGCTGAATATAATTTTACTATCGCCACGCTGCGTCCACACGAGTCGTGCCGTCGCTTTTTGTCGCGTCCCGATACCGTATAATTTTCAACTGGGACAAACAAAAAACCGCGTAATTTCACAGTTATTAAGTAACCAGTTACGTGATTAATGACTTCAACTGTAAACGACATGTACGAAGGTACAACCCCTTGACCGCTGGTTAACGAAGTTCCTTTTTTGTACAGGACGTGTCATAATGCGTGACATATTCAGAGTTGCACGAATTACTTGACCTTGTTTCGCTCTTTTTATTGGACTTTGCTCTTAGAATTTATTCAAAGTGAACATCTCTAGACTTGCAGCTGACACGTGGTGCCAGGTGACCTCTTGTAGTACGAGCTTTTAAAGACGGTCATTGTTTTATAGAAATATTTGTGCGTGCGTACAGTTGGGAGCATGGGGGATTTTTAGGGAAAATGTCGAAGATTTTTGCTATAATATTATAGTGTAGTATTAAGGCTACTAGGCATTAGACGAAGCGAGACATTTTTCACGACGCCATTTTGTTTAAAATCAGTTAGTGCACAGTTGGGGTATGGTTCACTTGATCAAAAAGCTATCACTACATATTTATACAGAGCATACTTGAGGACACACTTAGACCTAATTCTCTAAATCCCTATATTAAGTTTCTACGTCTTTAAACTTCTAATTCTGCAAACTATAAACTATTAAGTTTCAACTCTTCAAACTTGTAATTGTACATATGGTTCTCTTGATCAAAAAGCTATCACTACATATTTATACAGAGCATACTTGAGGACACACTTGGACCTAATTCTCTAAATCCCTATATTAAGTTTCTACGTCTTTAAACTTCTAATTCTACAAACTCTAAACTATTAAGTTTCAACGTCTTCAAACTTGTAATTGTACATATGGTTCGCTTGATCAAAAAGCTATCACTACACATTTATACAGAGCAAACTTGAGGCTACAGTATATTAAATGTCCTCATATTATGTTTCTTAAATCCCTATATTAAATTTCAACGTCTTCAAAATTGAAATTCTATAAACTCTAAACTATTAAGTTTCGACGTCTTCAAACTTGTAATTGTACATATGGTTCTCTTGATTAAAAAGCTATCACTACACATTTACACAGAGCAAACTTGAGACCACACTATATTAAATATCCTTATATTATGTTTCTTAAATCCCTATATTAAATTTCAACGTCTTCAAAATTGAAATTCTACAAACTTTGAACTATTAAGTTTCTACGTCCTCAAACTTGAAATTGTACATATGGTTCTCTTGATCAAAAAGCTATCACTACACATTTATACAGAGCAAACTTGAGGCCACACTATATTAAGTGTCCTTATATTATGTTTCTTAAATCCCTATATTAAGTTTCTACATCTTCAAACTAATTCTACAAACTCTAACCCAAAGCTCTAAACTGCTAAATTTTCAGTGTATCTTACTAAGTTATACGAAATAGCTAAAACTCCAAGAATAAAAAAATTGAAGAAGCAAGAAGCACTCCATCGCTATTTTCCCTAGGCAAGTCACCATGCTCGACAGTGTACATCTCTCCATTACTTTGCATCGTTTCTTTTTTCCATCTTCGTTCTTTCCGCTTGTTTCTCTGATCTTGAAACGTAGCACGGGCAACACCAACAGGCTGTCGTAGAGTGGTACGAGGGAAAACTTGTTCGGTAGTTAGAGGCAACGCGATTCCTTTTTTTTTTTTCGGTGTAACACACCGACGAAACTTCTCTCTTTCGACGCGTTTCTCGCGGCTCGCGTCAACAAAAAAGAATCTGCTGTTGCGTGGAACACGGCTACGGTAATGCCGCGCGTTTTCAACGGCGGCTACCCCTTCCGGAAAACTGTTTAAACCCACCAGGCAGAATATTTTAATTGGAAGATTGTCCCGATTGCGTTACCGGGCCCGCTCGCGTAATTCCGCTCGCTGTATCTGCGATACGTGCGAGAACAAAGTGGACAACGCGCGTTGCCACACCATTTTTCGTGCTCGCCGACCAAACCAAACCCGTTCGTCAACGATGCTGGCTGGCTACCATCAGCCACCGAATAACGCGAAACGCCGCTATTTCCCGGCCAACAATAATCTCGTGCCGGGCGTTCTTTTTTTGCACCAGGGCGACGAAATTACTCGAGCGGTATCAAACGTCGCGTCTTTATCGCGGAAAGCGAAATAACGCGACGTGGATTTCTTTAAAAACACGCTGCACTGATTGCTACCCACGATCGAGCTGGGAAATTATTTTTTCATGCGAGCTTTAGTTTACTCACTCTTAATTGACATTTCTTCGTGCAATTTGGATTTTAGTTTCAATTATGCACCTATTCAGTCATGATAGCAGAGTATCTGATAGGAGTATAAGGGGCTGTTTAGCCTTCTATAAACATAGGTGGAAAACATAGGTGGATACTTAACCCATTGACTGCCAGACATATTTAGAGCGTCTTGCCCTGGGTGCCAAGGTTTTATTTTGAAGAATACATACATTTATATACATAAAATTTTATGTAATGATCTAATCGTATAAGTTCTAACTTTTATAATAAAAATTGAAAATTAATACGTTTTTTTACTCCATATAAATTCCTCATTCACCTTTTTAAAATATTTTCATCTGAAATGGCCATTTGTAATTAATCCAAAATTGCAGCACGCACTACGAGATATCTCGTAGCTGGCAGTTTTGATACACACGCTTACTACGAGATATCTCGTAGCTGGCAGTCAATGGGTTAAGGTGAAGTTCAAACTATTCTTCATTCTTAAAAATTATTTACTTATGTATGATTCAGTACATCATTTTGTCACTGTTCTCAACATTAATTTTGTTACTGTTCTCAACATTCATTTTCTCACTTTTCTCAACATTCGTTACTCCACCCTCCTCACAAGATTAGGTAATAGTGGATGTCAAGAATATTTGCCCACAACCGACAATTCAAAAAGTAGAAGAATTTCCACCACAAGCTCTAATCACAGATCGCGGTAAAGGATCGTTCCAGGTCTCATCGTGGACCACAAAGGGTGTAATATCCCCGTTTCGTTCGATTCTTCGTCACGGTTCGTTGGAAACTCCTGGAAAGGTCCGCGAGCAGAATCCCAAAGAAACACTGGATAATAGGAAACTGGTCGGTTTCGAGAAATCGTAAAGTCCAGTTTTTACGAGAAGGGTGCGCAGGTGGGTGAAAATCGGTGCTTCAGGTGGGTGGTTGTCGAGGGGACCGCAGTTGAAGGGCACATGGTCACAAGCTATAAGATACGATTTTGCTTGTTCGAATACCTTCCATCGATGTATTAGAGAAGTATATTTCATTTAGTACACAAAGATACACAAAGGTTCATAAAGGTACATAAAGGTACATAAAGATATGCAATGGTCTGTGCAGAATGTGGGAGACTTTAGGGGACTTAGGTATCTTGGAGAGAGTGTTAACTGGACATTAGTAATCACTATGCTATAATATTATATAGACGCGGGGAGTTACTATGTGCTGAAATACCACGCGTGGAATTAGAATGCGTTGAGTTAGTACGCGTGGAATTACGATGCACTGAACTATCATGCGTGGAATTATGATGGGTTGAATTACTACGCGTGGAATATCGACGCGTTCAACTACTACGCATGGAATATCGACGCGTTCAACTACTATGCGTGGAATTACGACGCGTTCAATTGCCACGCATGGAATATCGACGCGTGGAATAACCACGCATGAAATATCGACGCGATCAACTACCACGCGTGGAATTACTACGCATGGAATATCGACGCGATCAACTCCCACGCGTGGAATTACCATGCATGGAATATCGACGCTTGGAATTACCACGCATGGAATATCGACGCGATCAACTACCACGCGTGGAATTACTACGCATGGAATATCGACGCGTGGAATTACCGCGCATGGAATATCGACGCGTTCAACTCCCACGCGTGGAATTACGACGCGTTCAATTACCACGCATGGAATATCGACGCGTGGAATTACCACGCATGGAATATCGACGCAACCAACTACCACGCGTGGAATTACGACGCGTGAAATTACCACGCATGGAATACTGACGCGACCAACTACCACGCGTGGAATTACGACGCGTGGAATTCCGACGCATGGAATATCGACGCGATCAACTACCACGCGTGGAATTACGACGCGTGGAATATCGACACCTTGAATTACCACGAATAGAATTACGATGCATTCAACTCCTCTGCGTTGAACTCCCACTTGTGAAATCTACATTCTCCCAAAGATCTGTATTCCTTGACCATTACCTTCTGTCCGTCCTGTACACGTCAACCACAATTCCTGAAAAGTCCGCTCAAAGAAAACAGGTACCAATGGCTTCGAAAAGTAAATGGACTCCCGTTCATTATCAGTTACTTCGAAAAGTGGTCGAGGAGTTGAGCTAATGAGGTGCGCCCAGTTGTCCGAGCAATGATCGATCAGCAACCGTCGTACGGATGAATTTTATCGGTCAACGTTGAATGTTAGACGAGTCGGCGACACTCGTTTCCCGTCGGCTCGTCCGATTAGATAAAAATAGTGTTTGTTGTTTGTTTATTGGGCCTCGAGCGGGCGAAGTGAACGGATGCAACGAGCCACACGCGGTTGAAAGAGACCGTCGACCGCATTGGCATTTGCATCATTCACCTTGAGAAGTGAATATAGTACGGTGGAAAGCCTTGTGTCGCGGGAGCCCGCGCGCGGATTACGTTTGAAAGAATTTATTGTGCGGAGCCGACGTTCATCGCCGCGCGTTCCTGCCTTCTCTCTTATCCACACTTATGGCGAATACGTCGAAGCACCAGAGTAATTTCAGATCAACGCTCCTTCGCGACGACGACAGATACGTCGGCTGTATCCTGGATTTCAGAGTCGACGACCCGGACCATCTGAATTTAGAGAAATACAGCGGTTCTCACACTTCAACTTTTACACACGTGTTTCATTTGATGTGTGACACATCTTCACACATACTAATTCTCCTGAAATTATGTATTCACACAGTGACACACCTTTTCACATATTTTTAACGAAATCATTCACACATACAGTGACATATGTTTTCACATATAATTTTTTTTCGAAATTGTCCACATATGAAGTGACACAATTTTGAACATATATTTTTTTTCGATCGAAATTATCCACGTATCGACTTTCAATCTCTCACGAATATTTGGTCATAAATTGATGGAGCACATGAAACATCATGGAGAATATTAAGCACCTGAACTCGTCGACCACGTGGTACGAGCATTATGCAAGAAATCAATCACACATTCGATACAAGTGTTTGTTTATTCTCGACATGTGAAAGGCGATTGTCCTCTAATATGATTGATCTGATTACGTTTGATCCTTGATTTGATCCTTGACAGGAACTCGTTAAGGTTCTCTGTGTGTACAATTTAACACTGTACCTATTAAAAAACTTCGACACTGCAATCTTACACAATTAGTGTCTAAATGAATGTTACCTCAAACATAACGTGTAAACATATTAAAAACTAAAGTGCAAATAAAATAATTACCAAGTAAAGAACTAAGTAAAATACAATTTTTCATTCACAAAACGCTGAATACTTGGCATCGTAAACGGCTGATTTAGTCGATGTTTAAACAAGCATTATCATGTGTAGTCTCGACTCGTGAAAGGTACCTTAACGTCGTATTCAGGATACGTGAACAATGAAAAAGTGTATATTGCACTTTGCCTTCGGGTCACAGCCTTTCCTCCGAGCAATTCACTCCGTGAATAGAAATAGCATGGTTATAACACCGGCTTGTTTGTTGTCCTCCGTAATCTTACATAGCTCATCAAGCGAGAAGTTTAAGCCTCACAAGTTTATCCACGATTTCATCTCAAAATTTATTCGCAAAATTGATATTTCGTGTTCCAGCAATGCAGAATGTAACCTTTTAGATACTAGATTCAGATAGTTTGAACGCGGTGTACGTGTCGATGCTAATTGTAAATCAAGTATTTCTTCAAAACGATGTGGCGATAAGAAAGTTTTGAACATTTTAGGAGCTTTGTTGCAAGAAATTTTATTGAGGTAGATGTCTATGAGGTGTATTTGAATATTTGCAGTTGTTCGTTGTATTGTGATGTGTTAGAGAGCTGCAGGGTGGGTTACAAGAGATGGGACGTTGGTGCGTTGAATTACTGCGCGTGGAATTACGACGCGTAGAATTACCACGCATGGAGTCACGACGCACTGGATTACCACGCGTGGAATTACGAGGCATTGAATTACCACCCGTGGAATTATGACGCGTGGAATTACGTCGCATGACATTACGACAGGTGGAATTACGGCGCGAGGGAATATGACGCGTGGGAGTACAATGCGTAGAAATTCGGCGCGTGGAAGTAGGGGGCGTGGAATTACGATGCGTGGAAGTACAATGCGCTGAACTACCACGCGTGGAATATCAATGCGTGGAATTACGATGCGTGGAAGTACCACGCGTGGATTTACGGCGCGTGGAATATCGACGCGTGGAAGTACAATGCGCTGAACTACTACGCGTGGAATAACGATGCGCGGAACTATCACGCGTGAAATATCGACACGTGGAAGTACGATGCACGGAACTACCATGCGTGGAATATCGACGCACGGAATTACGACGCGTGTAAATACAACGCGTAGAAATTCGGCGCATGGAAGTATAACGCGTAGAAATTCGGCGCGTGGAATTACAGTGCGTGGAAGTACGAGGTGTGGAATTACGTCGCGTGGAAGTATAAGGCGTGGAATTACGGTGCGTAGAGATACGATGCGCTGAACCACCACGCGTAATAGACAGTCATTAAATTCAACTTCAAAAAAGTTATTTTAAATATTTAAGGTGAATATGTTTGCACCCAATATATATGCAATCTTGAATTTATTAAAATTATTTGAACACTTAACCTAAGAAGATGCAGTATAAAAGGCATGTGCTTGAGTATACATATGGAACGTAAAAAAGTAGCCAGTCAGTAGACAGACAATAAAACAAAGTGCCGATAAGGTAAGAGTAAAAAGACGCCCGTTTCGAATTTGACTCCTTTCGCTGACGTAGTAGATCCTTTAATCGAAGTACAAGAACGATGTACCCTCCTCGCCCTTTCCGCTTCTTATTTCTCCATGCGGTTATTTTAAGCCCCTCACCGCAGGAACTTTATAACGCGGCACACGGTTTCGGACACGAAGAGGCGGTTCCACTTCTCCCTTTGAAAAGACCCCGAGAGAAGACAGGCGGCAACGCTCTTCAAATAGAAAACACATCTCTCCTTCTCGTCGTAATCAGTCGCACCCTAATTTTTCTATTTCGGATGTGTCCACCGTGTTCGTTAGCCACCATGCCGGCTATATAACGCGGCACGGAGCGCACCGTGAAATCGTTAAATCAACCTACGGCCCGTAATATCGCGCAACGAAAATAAATATCGGAGCTGAGTGCGATCTATCCCTTTCTTTTTAATGTTTTCTGTCGGCGAACACGGGGAAACTTTAATGTTTTCGGGAAAGACGTATTGTCTTTGGGAAGGAGGTGAAGTGGGGAGTTTGTGTTGGGTCTCAGTGGAAGGATTTAAAAAGATTTTACTGTGCGGATGTTGGGGGTTTGGGGTCCCATGAGTATTGGGTGATATAGTGAGAGGATAGTTAGTGTAATTTCACGCATGATAGCTCGGCGCATAGTAATTCCATGCGTCGATATTCCACGCACTGATACTCCACGCGTTGTAATTCCACGCGTGGTAATTCCACGCGTGGTAGTTCAACGTATTTTAATTCTACGCGTGGTAATTCAACGCGTCGAAATTCAACGCGTCGTAATTCCACGCATGGTAGTTCAGCGCATTGTAATTCCACGCATGGTAATTCAGTGCATAGTAGTTCTACGCGTGATAATTCAACGCATCGTAATTCCACGCGTGGTAATTCAACGCGTCGCAGTTCCACGCGTTGAAATTCAACGCATTGTAATTCAACGCGTCGTAATTCCACGCGTCGAAATTCAACGCGTCGTAATTCCACGCATGGTAGTTCAGCGCATTGTAATTCCACGCGTGGTAATCCAGTGCGTCGCAATTTCACGCGTGGTAATTCAACGCGTCGTAATTCCATGCGTGGTAACTCAACGCGTCGTAAGTCCATGCAAGGTAAATCAACGCATCATAGTCTCATCTGCTGTAATTCCCTGTTTCTAGAATGAAACACTTCCTTCATTCTATGTGTCCTCCTCTTGAATATCATCAAAACAGTCAATGTCAGTCAACAGTCAATCATCAAGACAATCAATATATCAACGTCCCAATTTTCTATGCAACCATAATTTATTATAACAAGAATTTTCAGTTTAACCACACATTCTCAAATGAGCAACGTGAAGAAGAGGTTAGTAAGAACCATGTTAACAAAGAGACAGAGAGGCTGAACCTGGAGCCGGACACGGGCCGATGATCCGTTCCGAGGGGCAACAAGGGAGGAACGAGAGACAACGAAAGCCGAAAAAATTCCAGAGACGCCTGCAGTTCAATTTGTTCGCGGTTCACGCTTCGTTATTGCCTTTAAATCACGAACGGCAGTTTCGATCCGCGGGTGGTACCAACTTCTGTAAACAGGTTTGCCCTCCCTTTAGTTTTATACCTCCCGCCTCTTCCCCGGCCACGATACCAAGTAAATTGAATTTTCTGCCGAAACAAAAGTCGACGCAAAGGTGTAAATTTTCTTATTAACTGCCTACCACCTGCCAGTGCGTCAGGAAATATCGTCGTCCGTACTCCTTTCAGGTATTCACTTCGTCTATGTCAATCTTAATGCTTGCTTGCATACGTGCTGTTTAAATAGTACTAAATAGTACGTTCGGAAGTTAAGAATATTCAAGAAGGGTGATATAACACGATACGTTGTAAAAATGGCGATATAACGCGTGGAACAAATATTCTAGTGTGTGCATATTTGAGTGGTGATACAATACGTAGGAGTTGTGGAGTGGCTGTTTTCAGTACGGTGTTATCGCAACGGGTGAAAGTTCGAAGCGTGGCGATATAACGCGTGGATATTTCTAGAGGTGAATTACTGTACGGAGATATTGTAACGCATGGAGATTTCAAAGCGTAGTGATACGAGGCGTGGAATTGCAACTCACGGGTATTCTAACACGTGGCGATATAACGCGTAGTAATTCCAGCGCGTGGCAATATAACGCGTAGTAATTCCAGCGCGTGGCAATATAACGCGTAGTAATTCCAGCGCGTGGCAATATAACGCGTGGGAATTCCAGCGCGTGGCAATATAACGCGTAGTAATTCCAGCGCGTGGTAATAGAACGCGTGGCAATATAACGCGTAGTAATTCAAGCGCGTGGGAATATAACGCGTGCGTATTCCAGCGCGTGGCAATATAACGCGTGGTAATAGAACGCGTAGGAATTCCAGCGCGTGGTAATAGAACGCGTGGCAATATAACGCGTAGTAATTCCAGCGCGTGGCAATATAACGCGTAGGAATTCCAGCGCGTGGTAATATAACGCGTGGCAATATGACGCGTAGGAATTCCAAATCACAGACATTGCAACATATGTCAATACACCACATAACTCCTCCATTGCTATTTCCATAAGTGGCAATATAACACGACCATCAAGAACCACAATCCACCAATCACAATAATTACAAAACTAAATAAAATCCCTAATCCTCTAAACCTGCTTACGTCATTGAAAGCGACCAAAGGACCTAAGTGGAGCAAATATCAGCACACACAAGCGAGAAGGAATATAGTATGCGTATCGCATATCCTCTTGACGTTGTGCACGCGCAGCGTACTCGCGCAGCTGTCAAGCAAGGATTATCTCATGTCCAAGTGGCCCCATCACGAGTCCCACACAGTAAGCACGGACGTGACCCACTTGATCCTGCTGTCCATAACGCGTGCTGGCAGCGTCTGATAGCCAACGATCTGTCGATCGATCGATCGATTAATAAATATACGGTAGGCGAGGATCGACATACACATACATGTATACACACAGTAGAAGACGGAGAGAGTGGTTTGAACAAAGAGGTTCGTAGCCACGAGTGCATTCCCAGCGTCACGCCGTAGCTAGAATTACTGCCGACATTGTCCCAGATTCTCAAGACGGTAGCTCGATACCACAGATTCATTCCCTTCTCCGCCTTCTCGCCTCTATGTTCGCAACAATACGATTTACGCTCGCCGGTTTTTCGCGTGCCACATGAGCCACCGCTAAGTCACCGTTAACGAGGCGTGAACGCGACCGCTGAATTACGATTGTTTTCCATTTAGATACGCGAAACGATCGTGACCTGTGCTGCAATCTCTAAAGAACCAACTGGTTATGGACAATTGTGCAATTTTCATTTTTCCTGCCATTTGACGCATATTGTCGTTCAGTACTGCTGATGGATTCGGTAGTTTGAGCTTCAGCTATGTGCAAAGTATGGAAGTTAGGTTCTGAGTATTTAACTTAGAAATTTTTACGTAGGTTCAAGTTTAGGAGCTTAGGGAAGTGAAACTTTGGACATTTGTCCATCTGAAAAATATGGAAGCTTCTGATGTTTTGACACACATTTTGGAACAGGCTTCAAATTTTTAGCACGTGAGGTCTGCAAGGTTAGGAACTTAGAAAAGTGAAATTTGGGATGTTTGATACTTTGAGAATGTTGCGACTTTGACAATTTAGAAAAATTTTTGAGATAAAGATAGAGTGGTCCTTCATTTCAGAACACCGTTCTACCAAAATCCGCCACACCCATAATCTAGCCTTTGACCGATATGCATACGCGTTCCGACATCACGCAATAAGGCCCCTACACGTGGAAGACGTTGAATTATTAATGCAAAAACAGCAAAAGGGCGCGAACGTGTATCCCCTAGATGAAAGAAGCAGCGAAAGATCGAAGAAGAACGATAGCGAAATTGAAAGACCGTATTACCGAGACCGGGTCCAGGCCCTTATAAATATTCCGTAACGATGCCTTGCGCTAGATTG
The DNA here is from genome assembly GCA_963576845.1 of Megachile leachella. Lineage (NCBI taxonomy): Eukaryota > Metazoa > Arthropoda > Insecta > Hymenoptera > Megachilidae > Megachile > Megachile leachella. Next base: position 13,399,154 of record OY756255.1, read on the forward strand.
ATTTCCCAATTAAATGTAAATGAACAGGTATAGCCGGGCTCTCGGTTAAGTGAAGCAGTTTTTATAATGTCCAAACGTTGATCAACGCCCGAAATTCTAAATAGACAAGCTGGGTCGATAAATTAATTACTTGTCACGGAAAATGTGCTGCATCTCGAAAATGGGCTCTTAACCCAGCGTGTTTGGCTTTTTACGGGTTATTTATTTTCACTCGTTTGTGAAAGATGTGCTGCATCATCGGGTTTGATATTCGGGAGCCTTTTTTGGGGTCTGAAGATTTGGAGGCTGTGTTTAATTTGGTGGCTTCAGGTGAAAATTTGGGGGATATTGTGATTTGTTCTGGTTTGGGATATCAGCAGGGTGGTTGAAGAGTGGATGGCTATTTGATATTTGATGTACTATTGTACAATAGCTTTAAGTATAATGTGATGAGACAAACGTTATTTCAACGTGTAGAATGCTACTCTATCGCGAAGGTATCTGAATGCATGACTATCTCAGCGAGTGACTATTTCAACTCGTGACGACAGAATGCAACATATGACTACCTCACGTGCCAATTCACCACATACTCCACCAGAAAATATAAACACACGATAATAATACACAGGAACCTCTCTTAAGTCAAACCTAACTTTCCCCTCAATAAAAATGCACCAAGTCCCAAAATTTCTCGTCAACGAATTAATTCGTTCAAACATCCCGAAAGTTAATCCGTCACAAAAGTATCCGATCTGTTTGAGCTACACGAAAATGTTTACAAAGAAGTCACCTAGATGATCATGTTGTCCTTAAGCCCCGTCCATAGTAAACATCTCGGCTTCCGTTTTCAGGGTGGTTAGTTCTGGACATTCTCCGATATTCACGGCCCACCCTGCTATTTATTCTGGCTCATTTGTCCTTCAGGAACCGCCGCGTCATTCGTAGGGTGCAAGGGACCCTATTTTCTATTTTTTTTTCTTCGTTTGTTCCGAATACCCTTGGGGTCTCAGGTGTTAACTAAAAACTAGTGGACTTGAACAGTGGAATTCGTTCGACCAGAAATTCCAGGAGAAAAGCTGGGACCACAGGAAGTCAAGGAAATTCTTAGCGAGATTATCTCATTCGTTGTTTAATGTGCTGACGCGGTAGGCATTTGCATTTTTGATGCATTGTGGTATTAACGATCTGACCTTTCGAGGCGCAGACGATCGTAATGTGTGTGAAATATGATGGATAGTTGGGAGTGCAACTGGCTGAACAGTTGTGGGAATGTTAAGAACAGTTATGGAACTAGCTGCAATTGTGGGACTGTTAAGAACAATTTTAGAACTAGCTACAATTGTGGAACTGTTAAGAACAATTTTAGAACCAGCTACAATTGTAGAACTGTTATGAATAATTTTAAAACCAGCTACAATTGTAGGACTGTCAAGAACAATTATAGAACCAGCTACAATTGTAGAACTGTTAAGAATAATTTTAAAACCAGCTACAATTGTAGGACTGTTAAGAATAATTATAGAACTAGCTACAATTGTAGAAGTGTTAAGAATAATTTTAAAACTAGCTACAATTGTAGGACTGTCAAGAACAATTATAGAACCAGCTACAATTGTAGAACTGTTAAGAATAATTTTAAAACCAGCTACAATTGTAGGACTGTTAAGAATAATTATAGAACTAGCTACAATTGTGGATCTGTTAAGAATAATTTTAAAACCAGCTACAATTATAGGACTGTTAAGATCAATTATAAAACTAGCTGCAATTGTGGATCTGTTAAGAACAATTTTAGAACCAGCTACAATTGTAAAACTATTAAGAACAATTATAGATCTAGCTACAATTGCACAACTGTTAAGACACTGACTAGTGTGCATTCTACACTCAGAAATTAAAGGAAAGTCTGACATAATATTGAGAAGTTTGATGTAGCTTGAAAGAGTCTAACAACATGAAGTCTAAAATATTTTGAAAAACTCAAAATCATACATTACTGAGTTAGTTAATAATATACAATGCTTCCTTCATAATAAGTAACCTTTCTAACATTTTAACTAAATTAGCAAATGACAAAATACCTTCATGAATCAAAATAAGTGAACCTCACGATATAAATAACTTCTGTACTTGCAATGACTTGTACCAAAGCTAAATCCTAAAGTACTCCCAAAGCTATTAATCTAAAGTACTCTACAATCGTACCTACAAGTCTCTAACCATAAAGTCTAACGTACAACAAATATCTCATATAACGAATACATAAGATTGCTTATAACAAATAAGTGACCATATATTATGTACTTGTGATACACAGACAGAAGTCACATTTAGCCTAAGAACAAAGATTTCTTTGGTTAAAGGTTTATATATAAAAGTAAATTATTTGAACATGGTAGGCTTTTCTCGCGGTCCGTCATTTTCTCTTTTATAAAACCGCGCATGCATACGCCGTCCCAGATGCTCGAATGCCACCGGTCAAAAAGGGAGAAACGCGTCAAAGAGCAAAGCGCAGAAACGTCGCTCGGGATCGAGAAAGCCGTTGAAAAGTAATAGCCAGGCCGTTTCAGCTAGATGAACGATCAGCCACCAAGACGGAAGATCGCGGCAAGCACGTAAGGCTTGCGTAATATCGCCGGGCAAACGAGATTCCTGAAATCCAGCTCGCCGATTATGTCAAACGAGCGCGACCAAAGAGGAGAGGAGAATCTCGACACCGAGATGGACGGGCGTCCAATACGAGCGCGGGAAGGAAATAAATTCTGCCGGCCAGGGTATTCTTGGGTCTACGCACGCGCGCACACGCGGCGAATCGCCGAGCGTAATGAGCGGGAGGATTTGTCGGTGCGAAGCGTAAAAATAACCGGCACCGTCCAAAAACGACACCATGAGAACGAGACGGTTATTTAAAAACCACGGGAATTTGCCGGTGTGGAAATTGACTGCATTCGGGATAAGTCGATGCTGAGTCAATTATGGGCTGTTCGAAAGACTGGAACATTATTGAACCCCCAAACTTTATTTGGTAGCTTCGGATACGCAGAAAATTTGAAGTTGTGGAAAATAGAGACTTGAGGATTTAGAGACCCGAAAGCTTACAAAAATTAAACTTCGCAACTCCTAAACTTTTCAAGTGTTTAAAAATTTAGTAAGTCACATGCTAGAATTCATAACTTAGCAAAGTTGCAGATATCGAAAGAAAATTGCCAGAAATACATGCTAATGAAGAGGTAATGCAGCAAAAACAGTAAAGTTTTTCCAAGCAATTTCGTGAATTTAGTAGGCGGGACGTTTAGGTCGAATTTTGGTCGCAGAGGATTCGTATCTGTCCGCGCATCTTGCGAATGTTCCCACGTTAAATGAACGGACAGGACAACAATTAGCAAGGGACAAGCAGAGAGGTCTATAGGCCGTGTAATGGAGCCGCGTATCTTGGCAGCCATCTTGGCATTAACGTCCCCGCGCGGTATTATCCCGTGAAAAAGGATAATCCCTGGGGTTTGTACCCGTACACAGAAGATGGAGCTCGGTCAGGTCCTTAAACACAAAAGTGCTTAACCACGAACACCGAAACTAATGGCACCTTCGCACCAGGTAAAATTTGCGGTCGTAGCGATGTATCGGGGTAGACCCTCTATCTCGTATTCCATCATCGGATCCATAATTCAAAAGATTACGACCTTCGAGCCAGACTCTAGCGCTTCCTCTCGTTTTTTTCTCCGCGATTTCGCAAACGAGCCCGAAATTTTTGAATCGAGAAAATTTTTGATGGGTTGCTATAATGCGATGTGAGAGGCACGTGTGACCGGAATTGTATTATTGGTGACCCCGGAACGGGCAAAGAACATGCTGAAACAAACTTTCTTCCCACGAATTGAATGTCGGGATGCACTCCGGACAAACCCTGTTACCTCGGGAGTCCTCGAACCAAGAGAGAAAGATGAACAAAGAAAATGGAAGGTGGACAAAAGGGAAAGACAATTTCATAGATCAAGATGGGACCTTTTCGATTAGGTCTACTTCCTCTGGATAACCTCGATATTCTTACATCTCATGTTGAGTTCCGTAAATTTTTCAGGAATTATCAAACTTGCATATTTTGTAATTTATAGATCTGTTCGTGGGTCCCTCTAGACCCTAAATGGACAAATCCTTTTTTCCAAATACCTGTCCTTAAATTAGGAGCCCGCTACCTAGGGCCCTAAATTCCTGAGATCACTTCATCTTCCCAAATTTCCCAATCCATGACCCACTTCTCTATTAGTCCGTTCCAGCAAAAATACCAGGTTCCATATAAATATCCGTTGGACAGTTCCATCACCATTTTAATGAAACGTCCACGGCAGTCCGAGCCCAGTATGGAACAATGTATGTGCCCGAGGTGCAACGGTACGTGCATCACTTTTGCAATGACCCTCGTAAATCAACAGAGAAATCTCGACCATCCACGATCAATTTGGAACAACACTGGTTCCTTTGAAGACCAAGCTCGAGGCAAGAAAACGAGCTTGCCAGATATGGCGAAGAAAAGCCAGGCAAGCCAGCGAACCGTACCGGCTCTCTTCCCACGAGCTAGACTAACAGGACTGATTGGCAAACAATTAGCAAAGAGGACGGTGTTCACGGTGCGAGAAGGGCACACGATGAAGTACTAAACGCGGGGATAGGTATATATCACGGGGGCATCTTTGGCGTGCACGGTGTACCAGCAGGCCCGTTCAACACCCCTCGGCCTTCTTCTGGTTCGCTCGTGTCTCGAAACAATGAGAACAATGCCGTTGGTCTTCCGCCGGAGCGGACAGACAAAGCCCTTGGTTCTACGACAAAACCATCGTCACCATCGTCACCATCTCGTAGCAGCAAGTCTACTTCTCTGGACCCGGCTAAGGAACCAGAGCACCAGGAACCAGCGAGCCGCATTATAAGCGTTCTCTCTTAATACAAACAGTTTCGCTGCCCAGTTTGGCACACCTGTGTGCGTGCACGCGGTACGTGGACCGAACAGAGAGAGAGAGAACGGCTATGTGTGTAGCTGCGGCCATTATATTGTTTTGAATTAAACGCGCCGTGGCTGGTTGGCTGGCCTGTGTTTTAATATAAGGGTTTTGGATTTCACGTGCATCCACCGACCCCTTCTCCGCGCCACAACCCCCTCAGCAGGTCGTCCTCGTGGATCTCTTTCCTTCTCTATCCAGCCCTTTTCTAGCCCTCTCTCTCCCTTTTCTCGCAAAACTGCGCTCCGATACGCCCGTTATTTTCAGCAACCCCGTAGAATCGAGTTCTTTTTTAATTGGTGGCACGTTTGCGCGTTTCCGTGCACGTATACGTTTTTCCCTTTCTCTCTCTCCGTGTTGCTTTTTTCGTTTTTGCGCTCGTGTTCGTTTCCTCCCTGCTCTTCCTGTTACCACACAGTCGCGTCGTCGCGCCTTTCTCTCCCGTTGTTTTTCGACGGCTGCACGAATTCTAGGCATCGTTGTTCCTTTGTCACCGCTAGCTGGCCGACCATTCTCTCTTTTCCTCTTCTCTCTCCTTCTCGCTCGCTACGACGTTGCACGACGATGTTCGACGCGCAAACGTGCCGCGTGCGATGTGTTCGCGCGCGTTAATGGCGAGAACGAGCCTCGCGAACTCGCGAGCGGTCCAAGAACACCGCCTGCTATCGATCGCCCAACACCGTGGCCTTTTTTTCGTTCCGGCAACGATCGTTCAAAGAATGCTCGTAAAAAGGTATGGATACGTTTCATCCCTTCTTTTTCACCGACACGCGCGCTTTTTCTAGCTGATGTCATCCGGAATTCGTAGATCCAACGCGTCTCGCGATAAACAGTTATCGAGAAAGATTATGCATCTGATCGATAGGGAGTTCAAAGAAAAGATATTTCGGACTAAAAGCTTTTCGATAACCAAATCTCGAGATAGAGATCGATTACGAGTCATCACTAAAATTCGAGCAATAAAAAGTTATCAAGGTATAATGTTTCTAAAACTAACATCGTGTTAAAAATCTAACTGCCAAGCTATTCCAAACGGAACGTTAAAAAAAGAACAATGAGCGATGAAAGAATGCAGTCCAATTTGTTCAGGAGTTCCTAAGAATCTGCCAGCGGATTCTTGGTCAACCTAATTGCCATTTTACGCGCGGCCTTTTATCGTGAAAGCCCAGGCCACGAAACCTCGCCCGGTGTACACCTCTCAAAGGCGTTGCCAAGGCACTTTGTATTCCGCAAAGAGCACCACCACGGAACACGCGTTGTTTAGCAAATTGTCGTCGTCGTGGTGGTGCTTAATCAGCGAAGATCGCACCTGCAAACACCCAACGATAGTCCTTTCAAACGGTTTCATCTGGTCTCCGCTTCACGCTGATAACGCGTGTCTTCGACATTCCGAAAATTGTTGGCATCTACGCGCGATTCTAATCGATGCGAAACACGTGGGAACGCGATCTTAAATTTAGAATACTTTCGAAGTAATTGAGTTTTGAAGTGTTCTTTAACCGATTTAGGACTTTAGAAATGTGGATAATTTTTTAAGTAAAATTTGGGAGTTTGAGGTCTGAATAAGAAATATTATAGTTCACATTGCAGTTTGAACCAGCTGAAACATTCCTGGACATAAAAAGTTGCAGACATGCCCAGTGGATCGCAGCGGCATGTCTCCTTCCGACGATTATGGTTAAAGCAAACTAATGAGCGGGTAATCGCGCAAGAACAATGGCAGCAGCCAGGCGAGAAAAGAGTATAAGTGAAAAAGGAGGAAGAAAAATGTAGCTAGGAGCGTCCATTGACGAACGGTGCTCCTATCCGAAGATCGACCGCGACATGCGGTCGTCGGGGTTCATTCACGAGCACAACGCGTTTGTAGTCGGATTTCGGGCGAAACTGCTTTCGCGCCCATTTCTGTCGGAGGCGAGCGTACGAGGGTTCGTCGAGACACGCTCGTTGTCGGAAATAACGACATAATGACATGGTAGAAGATGAGTGCCCGAGGTAGGTAAATCCGAGACAAGGTACGGGCCAAGAGAGCGACAGAGAGAGGGAAAGGGAAAGAGAAACCAGACTGGTTGTACGCTTTAGTGGGGATGCAACGAAAGGAGAGAGTCAAGAAAGAAAGAGAGAAACACCAGAGAGTCGGAAGCGTTGCTGACCATCGCTGGGTAGGCCGGTGGTTCATCAAGTTCCGAGCAGTTGAAGAGAGCTCAATAGGCACTCTTGAGTTCTTAGCTACGTCACGCGATCCTTCACTCGGTCTAATTTTATTTACGGCTCATTACCAGTCCGCCAACGACTGGGCGCGATTCCATTAGAAAATTTAAGGAAATTGCATTGGCTCTTTGAACTGCGTATCGACTGATTATTTTCGCTGTTGAACCTAACACGAGGAGCTAGGCTTTAATGTTCATTTATGGGATATACTGCCTGTTTATTATTTAGTTCACGTTTATTTATATGTTCATTTTGTCTTAGTATTGAATTGCTTATTTGTATTAAATTAAGGGACAAAGTTTTAATGGAACTGCAAGGTAATCTGGCTTTACCATTTTGCATGTGAGAATGTGATGGTAGGGCGGTTTGAACTAGAAATATTTATGAAATAATTAGATAGATGCGTTTAACTATCTTCAGACATCAATTTGATGTATTACAGGACTAGTTTGTGATGCATTTTATGTCATGAAATAATGCTAGACTACATGTTACTGTTTTTACCATTTTGTATGTGAGCCTCTGATCACCAGTCAGTTTGTACCAAAAATATTTATGAAACAATTACATAGATACGTTTAACTATCTTCAAACATCAATTTCATGTAATACAGGGCTATTTTGTGATACATTTTATGTCATGAAATTATGTTGGGCTACATGTTACTGTTTTTACCATTTTACATATGAGCTTCATATGATCAGTCAGTTCATATCAAAAACATTTATGAAACAAATACATAGACACGTTTAACCATCTTCAAACATGAATTTGATATAACATAGGACTATTTTGTGATACATTTTATGTCATGAAATAATGTTGGGCTACATATTACTGTCTTTACCATTTTACATATGAGCTTCATATGATGAGTCAGTTCGTACCAAAAACATTTATGAAACAAATACATAGACACGTTTAACAGTCCTCAAACATCAATTTGATGTATCACAAGACTATTTTGTACTACATTTATGTCACAGAATAATATTGGACTTCATATAACTAAAATTCGAAGACCGTCTACCGTAACTGATCGTCCGCCATTTTGTGTTAATAAAAGCGTACGCATACCTGTCTAAGCAATTTTTAGAAACATTCTACCCAAAAACAAGTGATTGTTAGAAGTAATTTGCACGGTTCATTCGATCAGCTCGAGCAGTGATCGATACATGACAAAGTCTTGGTAGTCGCGGAAAATGCGTTCGTCTCGCGACGTCGGCTCGGAGCGTGAAGAATCGGCTCGTCTCTCGGAAACGAGTTTGCGAGCAGTCGGGCAGAAAACGCAGAATCTGCCGTGTCACGCTCTTTTTAACACCGAATCGACCCAATTTTGTCCACTATTTAGCGACGTCATGCTTCGCCGCGGTCGAATTAGCCGTCTGTGCAAACTCGCGCGAGTACGAGGTATCGCGACACGCTCGCACACGCGCGCAAACCCATTCGACGCAACAATGCCACTCGCAACACGTGTGCACTCGCGAATCTGCAAATTTCATTCATCCCGCCGTTGAGCGCGAGAGAGACGGGTCCTCTTGATTTTACCCCATCGATGCGGTTTTTTTAAACCCCTAACTCGTCACACCTTTCCTATTTCACACGGATCCCTCGTTAAATCGCTATTGTAAATCGGAACAAGCTCTCTCGAACACGGACGATTTCACGTGCACGCGTTTTCACCGGCCGACCAGCGAATTCCATTCGCGTAATCGCTAATAGCGCTAATTGCGCGGCACGACACGCTGCGATACCCTTTGAATACGCTGTTCGTTAGTTTCTTAATATCACAGAAACTCGAGGAAATCGTTCAATCCGATAAGAGCTAATAGCGTGTCTCTACTTTTGTCTCAATTTCCTGAAGCAAATATTGTGTCTCGTTAAACACGTACTAATTGCATGTTTCATTAAGACCGCCAAATACTGTTCCTGTTTTTGCAAATTTATTGTGTACTTAAAAATATTGCAGTTGTTATAGAATTTTGCAGATGTAATAGACAAATTTTGCTTCTCTTGAGACAAGTCCTTATCATGTACAGTTCACATGTACATTACATGTACATTACTAGTTCACAAGATTGGTTGATGGAAGAACAAACTTGTACCTACTTTATCAATATGCTAAAACAAAAACTTTCTAAAAATTACAGACTAAAGTTGCTAAAATCCTAAAATCCCATAAGTGTCTCCTAAACTTCTAAAATAATAAATTACCTAATTTATCAAATATTTAAAATTTGACCGATTTACCAATTGTGCTTGAATGTACTCTGATCTGTATCTTAGATGATAGTAGTTGAAGAGTGGAATACAGAGAGTGGGAAAACGTAGCATGAATTTCAGCGATGGGTCACGTTAACGCGCGATTAATTATTTAAACGTGGCTTGTCTCGCGTCGCGGAAGGAGAAACAATTCTAAAGTGCCGTTTCGAGCAACACTTTATCATCAGGGCCGCGAGCGCGCGAACGTTTGCTCGTAAATAAATCGTGAATCCAATTTGTGGCCACCATAAATCAATAGGGGAATCGCGATTCTCAAAGGGCGCGGAGCAGAACCGCCTCCAAGTTGCACGCTGACGAACAAAAGAGACGCGACACGGCCTGTTTGCGATTAAAACCTTTAATAGGCTGCAGAATAGCCTGTTCCTTGTTCTCGACCAAATGGGTTTTGATCGATGTTCCGTCTTGAAATCGAGAGCATGCAAGCAGAGCCTTTCTTTGTATGCTTAACTTTGTAATTTTGGGTTTGACTTTTGGGGGTTGTTCAGGTATTCTGTTTAATTGTTCGAGTATTATATAATTAGTTAAGTTCTGTATTATCTGATTAGTGCGATGGTAAATGCATATTGTTTTAACACTAAACCTATCGACTTAATGTGTACTTAATTTGAAATTGAAAATGAAGTTAAAAAATACATAAGCAAACGACGAAACATAAATTGGTACATATATTTATTCTGTATCTTGATGAAAATCAATGCTGATTTCAAGGAATGTATTTTAACGAAATGGAGAACTTATAATAAGAAACTTGTGGAGTGGTCAGTCGACCGGTTTGGTAGTTTTAGTATTAATTTTCAAGTTTTCTTAGTAACACTGTGTAAGATAACTTCATTAATTAACTAAGCAGTGTAACTATTGGCTAACTTTTGAGTCATCAAATTATCCTGACAGTAAATTAGATATGAATTATAATGATTTGTAAATTAAATCCTGACTATAGTTTAAGATATGATTGAATCTTTCAAATGTCCTCAGAGTCCAGACTCTCAAATTTCCAATTTCTCAAGTTACCAAACTTGTACCTTCTCAAATTTAATATTTAAGTTCTCAGGTACTTAAGTCCCTAGATTTCAGAATCACTAAATGACTGTATTTTCAAATTCTAAATCCTCAAATCTGCAAACCTTACTATTTCCAAAGATGCAAATTCCCAAATCTCTAAATTTTGCAATTTCCAAAGGTAAAAATCCCCAAATCACCAAATCTGGGAATTTCTATAGTTACAAATCACCAAATCTTCAAATGATGCAATTCCCAAAGATGAAAATCTTCAAACCCCAAATCTTGGAATTCCTATAGTTACAAATCACCAAACCCTCAAATCTTGCAATCCCTAAAGCTAAAAACATCCAAATCTCCAAATCTTGCTATTCCCAGCGCTAAAAATCCCCAAATCCCCAAATCTTGCAATTCCCAAAGCTAAAAATACCCAAATCACCAAATCTTGGAACTCCCAGCGTTACAAACCTCCAAATCCTCAAATCTTGCAATTCTCAGCGCTACAAATCCTCAAATCACCAAATCTTGCAATTTCCAGTGGTACAACTCCCCAAATCCCTAAACCTTGAAATTCCCCAATCTCCAAATCCCTAAACCTTGAATTTCCCAAAGCTTCAAATCCCTAAACCTCGAAATTCCCAAATCTCCAAATCAGTAAACCTTGAAATTCTCAAAGCTTCAAATCCCTAAACCTTGAATTTCCCAAAACTTTAAATCCCTAAACCTCGAAATTCCCAAATCTTCAAATCAGTAAATCTTGAAATTCCCAAATCCCCAAATCCCCAAACCTTAAAATTCCCAAATCTCCAAATCCTTAAATATTGAAATTCCCAAATCTCCAAATCCCTAAACCTTAAAATTCCCAAATCCCCAAACGTTAAAATTCCCAAATTCTCAAATCCCGAAATCCCTAAACCTTAAAATTCCCAAATCCCTCCCCTGCAACCCAAACCTATAAATTTCCAACTCTCTAACCAAAAATGAAACAAAATCCCCATTTTCTACGCCACCATTTTTCCTACGCAAAACTCCTCCATTCTCAAGTTCTCCTCTAACAGTGATTCTAAATATCGAATGAAAGCAAGTTTGTCAACCGAAAGTTTCGGTAAAAGGATTTACTGCGGAGGGTACAGCGTTGGAACCGTCGGACATGTCGTTGTCCTTGAGCTCTTTTCTCGAACAGGTAAAACGATACGGGAAACAATAAAATGACAAACACTCACCATAGACACAGGAATGGGTCCTCCGGCGCCATTGGGGTAGGGATACGGCGAAACGAGGTAGCCCATGTTGAACGACGAGGTATGCGGCGTCGGGTCCACCTTACCTGTTCGACAAACAAAAAAGAAACAGGTGAATACATCTGAATCGTCAACTACAATTACGCTTTAGGTTTTGTCACCGAATCGACTTTCTCGCACTTAATCGATATCAGACGGAAGGGACGAATTATAGAGGCATGCAATTAATGGCTGCCTCTTGAGCAATACTTGTAACGAAGTCAAAGTATGAAATTCTTGCACAACTACGTTACATACTTCAACTGCATAACACAAATATCTTTTGAACTAAAAAATAAAATAGAGCTCGTGAATGAAATTTTAAACGTAAATACAAAACTATTGCAATATAAAAAAAATTCGCAAAATGTGGATTCAGACGTTCAGTATTAAAATATACAGAATTCTGAAAGTCATAAAAAAATATTTCACGCAACACGCTTGTTTACGAGCAGCCAGGCAATATTTCTCAAGATCGAAGAAGAAATAAAGCTTCCATTGACCCAAGCTTCCATTGACATTGAAAAGAACTCGAATCGAGTCTGGTTGCCAACCGCGAAATCAACGATCCTCTCTCTTATCGCTTCTCCTATCGATATTTATTCTCGCGCGCTTATTCGCCAGGCTCGCGTTTAAATACTCCTCGAATAATCCTGCGTAAACGAGCTCCCCCTCGCAATTAGACGCAGCTGTTCGCACGTTTCTTCCCAATCGGCAGAAGCGTTCGTGTCCTCTCGACCATTTCGCGTCTACGTTAAACCAGTTTCGCTTAATGGTTTTAATTCGCGAGCACCTACTCGCGGCAAAACTTTTCCTGGCAAACTAGCTCGTACGATGCCATCGCTCGTTCGCGTTCCTCTTATCCATCCATCTTTTAATGTTTCAACACGTACGGATGATGAGCAACCGTGGAGACAGATGTCAACTTCTATATTCGATAGATTAATAATTCAGAGTGACATGATGAGGTATTTTTAAATTTCTGTATTTTTCAAATTGATGAACTGGTTAGATACTAAGTTCTTCAGAAGCTAATTGATTCAAACTTCACAAGTTTTCAAATAACTAATTAGTCCTTAACGCTAAAACTACCAAACCGGGTCAAATGACCGCTCCATAAGTTTCTTATTATAAGCTACACATTTTGTTAAAGTACATTTATTGAAATCAAAATTGATTTTCATGAAGATAAAGAATAAATATGTATTCTAATTTATGTTTCATCGTATGTTTGTTTATTTTTTAACTTCATTTTTAGTTCTAAATTAAGTATGCATTATATGCTGGTAGGTTTAGTGTTAACTTAGAACTTGCAGATTTCCAAGTCTTCAAACTCTGAGATTCTTAGGGTAAGGTTGATCAAGTACCCCCTAAGAAAAAATTTGCAAATATGTAAACACTATATTTGCTATTCGATTCTGGTGTAAATATTGTTTTTATTTAATAGAACAACTGTGAATAATCTTTGTGTTGTCATATAAATTGATCTTAATGTGGCGCCATTAGAGGTGTAGTAGCCTTAACACTTTAAATATAGACAGGTACGACTTGAGTAACATTATCCTATATCTTGAAATGTTCATTAAGTTTCCAAACCCTCAAACTACCAAATTCTTAAATCTTCAAATGCTCAATCCTCGAAGTCCCCAAATTCTGGAATGATCAAATATTTAAATACTCAAAACCTTCAAACCTTCAAATCCTCAAACTTTCAAATTTGAAAGTGTTGAAACCTTCAAGTGTCCAAGTCCTCAAAGTCCCCAAATCTTCAAGTTTCTAAATCCTCGAAGTCCCAAATCTACAAGTGTTCAAACCTCCAAGTGTCCAAATCCTCAAACTTCCACCTCTCCAAGTGTCTAAACTCTGCAAATTCCCAAATCTCCAAGTGTCCAAATCCTCAAAGTCCCAAATCTACAAGTGTTCAAACCTTCAAGTGTCCAAATCCTCAAACTTCCACCTCTCCAAGTGTCTAAACTCTGCAAATTCCCAAATCTCCAAGTGTCCAAATCCTCAAAGTTCCAAATCTACATGTGTTCAAACCTTCAAGTGTCCAAATCCTCAAACTTTCAAATCTCCAAGTGTCTAAACCCTCCAAATCCCCAAATCTCCAAGTGTCCAAACCTCCAAATCCCCAAATTTCCAAGTGTCCAAATCCTCAAACTTCCAAATCTCCAAGTGTTCAAACCTCCAAGTGTCCAAACCCTCAAACTTCCAAATCTCTTAGTGTTCAAACCTCCATGTGTCCAAACCCTCAAAGTCCCAAATCTCCAAATATCCAAACCTCCTCCAAGTCCCCAAATCCTTAATTTCCAAATCTCCAAATGCTGAAACCTCCAAGCCCTTAACTCCTCAAACTTCCAAATCTCCAAATCCCCAAACCCTCAAACCTCCAAATCCCCTTATGTCCACCAAAATTTCCAAAATTCCTAAACCTCCAACCTTCCAAATCCCCCTAAAATTCCTTAAAGATCCCTCCAAACATTCGCCACCTAATCTCAGTCCGCGTGGTGCACGGCGCGAGCCTGTCCAGCGGATTTGCCCATCGCTGATATTACCGATGCCGCAGAAACCTTTCGAGTTTATCCGTTCCGCGAAACTGGATCGCGGCGAGCAACAAGAATCCTCACGAAGGACTCGAAGAAGCGATACCGATCATCTCTCTCCTGTTCCGAGCTGCCGGCAGGGTCGATCTGGCTGTCCCGATGTCGAAGGCGGATCCCGTCCGCTGGAGAACCGCACGAGTTGGTCCGTTCCGCGAAACTCGATCGTTTCAAGAGGCAGAAACCTGCTTTCAGGATTCGAACTGATAACAATCGGCTCTCGATCTCGACCGAGACTCCGGGAGTTAGCATCGTCGAACCTCTTTTCCCTCTAACCCTACCGGCTAGATCTTATCATTCTCGCCAACGAGGATCTTTAGGTGATCGCCAACGCCATTATTTTATGGGGGAAAGTATCACTGGAGGTAGCATCTCGGCAGCAATTTTTCGCGTTCATGAACGTTCTAAATAGGACTTAGTCGGGACCACCCAATGAATAAATTCTGATTTGAATAATTGCGATTGGAGTAATGTGAAGTAGTACGGATGATATATGAACGTAGACGTTGTAGACAAGTAGTTGTAGATCTTCTATATGATTCATATATCTCTACACGATTCATATATCTCGATACATCCAGTAATAACAATCCCGAAGTAATCCGATATACAAGGAGCTAATCTATCCATAAAGCTCTGCAAAACACCGCACAGTGATAAGAGTTACATGGAGGCTGCTAATCACGCCACACTCGAAGATCCTGCAGGGAAATAAAACTACAGGGAATCGATGTCAGGCCGTTTTAGCGAAGCCTGTCCGTTATCGACGCGCGCGGGAAAATGGCTCGTAAAGCATCGGCGCGACGACGCGCAACGAAAGCAACGCGAGCGTACGCGCGCTGGCGGTAAACGGTGATAAATCAGTCGTTCCGCGCGGCGTATAGCCGGTCGTTTAATTAATACTTCGGCAGCGTGGTTGCACTTGGTCTCAGTCGCGTTAAAACGCACGCTCGCATCGTCGGCCATGAAAGAGTTAATTCTTCGTTGGTTCGAGGGCCGTCCGTCCGCGATCTCGATCGTCCCCCGACGCAAGACCGTTGACCTTTTCCACGGACCGCGAGACACAGCGAGGCGAGGCGGCATCTCGCGTTCTGCTCGAACTTATTAAGACGCGAACAAGCGACTCCCGACCGTACGCATCGGCGCAATTCACACGACTGCGGACGATTAAATTGTCAGCTACGCGACTCTATAAATAACGCGACAAGCACGCGCGCTTGTACGCGCCGAGAGGAGTTTCGTCGGAATCGTGCCGATTCTCGTTTTATCACGGTCGCGCCGAGGCTCGATGAAAAGCGGCTCGCGCCGAGAGCCCGGCCTGATCGCCAGAGCAAATAGGCTTCGCTTTTAATGAAAGTTTTATCCGTTTACGAGCACCGGCCCAGCCGCGATAAAGTGTCGCTAAATCTTTCGCGAATTTGTCCGGGATTACTCCGCGCCCCGTACCGCCATAAAGTCTACATTTTATTCCGACCGATGAGCGCGACCTACAGAGTGCAAGGTCTGTCCACGATCAGAACAGCTGACGACAGCTAACAAACTAGATGCTTCTTTTTTTCACACATTCTTTACTGCCCAGTATCTTTACATTGTATCTACATTTATCAACCGTGAGGATCTTCCCCTTAACAGCTAGCAACACCTTACTTTGCTTTAACACTTTTGCTAGCTAGCAACACCTTACTTCGCTTTAACACTTCAGCTTCATTGCAAGCACCAAACGTACCTTACGAGCAAACCAATTTTATGATATTTCTATTTGCTATTCATTTTGAATGTCCCATTTTGCATTAAAGTCTGGAAGACAGGTTTGAGATATCTCATAGGTCGACTCTTATGGAACATCTCAAAATCTATTCATTTTGAAAATTCAAAGCTATTCAGTTTGAATGTCTCTATTTGCATTAAAATCTTGAAACCAGGTACTTTGACCTGGTACTTCGAACTAGGTACTCTCATAGATCGACTCTTATGGAACATCTCAAAATCTATTAATTTTGAAAATTCAAAGCTATTCAGTTTGAATGTCTCTACTTGCATTAAAGTCTGGAGACCAGGTACTTTGACCTGGTACTTTGACCTGGTACTTTGAACTAGGTACTCTCATAGATCGACTCTTATGGAACATCTCAAAATCTATTCATTTTGAAAATTCAAAGCTATTCAGTTTGAACGTCTCCATTTGCATTAAAGTCTTGAAACCAGGTACTTTGACCTGGTACTTTGAGCCAGGTACTCTCAAAGCTCGACTCTTATGAAAAACCTCAAAAACCGCCTCTGTACCCCAGACAGTTTTCATACGAAACTTCTGAGACCCAAACCAAAGTCTAAAAATGAAAATAAAATAGAAGTTTGCGATGAGGTCCAAATAAGGATAAGACGAGGCGTTAAGTAGAATCTGAATGGCAAAAATGGTCTCCGTTCGGCGAACGTGTGACGAGGTCTTGGTGCATTGTGTGCCTGGGGGTATCTATAATTACCGTCCCGAAGTATTATTCCAACAAGACTGCGAGGTAAACAAACCCGTGCAGTGAACGAAGAGAAGAGGCGAGAGCGAGAGAACACGGCCACGAACTTGGAGTTGTCTGTCGGTATAGCTCCGCGTGGAAGGCCGATGGAACGCAGCAGGACGAGCGGAGGAGGAGGCACGCTGATCGTGATGGAAAGGATGCGGTTGGAACCCATCCGGGGATCGTGGGGCAAGGGAGTGGACCGAGCTGGCAATAAACTTTAGCGCGAGGAGTGTGGCGCACATGTGCACCGCTCAGGATATGCATTCGAAAAGAGAGAACCGTACTTTGCCCGCGAGACAACGCACACTTTTTCGTGCTACACCGAATTTCGGAGAGCATTGTTCGTCTTTTCATTCTCGTTCACCAATTTCATTCGCATTGACGCTATTACATTTTTAACTTCCATGTATCATTCGATGTTAGTTGCTAATGTTACTTGTGTTCACACATGTTACATATGTGTGAAATTTATAATTTATAAGCTCTGACTATCTGATGACTGTGCATTGAGCACTATATGTAAAATTTTGTACTATTTCATTTCAACGTCCGTTCTAAATTCCATAGGCTATGAACTTCATGAGTTGCAATGTTATAAAATTTTGACCATAGTCAACTTTGAAAAATTCCAAAGCACCAATTGAGGTAATACCTTGTCAAATTCCATTCTGTAACAAATGTCAAAAGAAATTCTGCAAATCACGTTCCCTTTGAGGCTCATTATACAAGGTTGAACCACGGAATGATAAACAACGAAACGAGGAGGAACGAGAGGGCGCAATATTAGAGTCCGTTGCGTAGCTCGACAGGTAAATCGCGGCGAGCGGGCTGCGGGATATGCACGGGTTCTTAAACAATATCCAACGCGGGTTCCGAGTAGTAACCCGCGGTTCTGCATCGACGATTCCTGGAAAGGCACCATTAGAACAGAAGAGGCAAAGAGCGGAAGCCGCGAAGAGATTATTATGGATTTGCATGTGATGAGTGCCCTCGATTTCGAGCCGAGTGCTCGCGAGAGCATTGTCTGCGGATGATTTTTCGTTTGACGGAAAAAGGAAAAACGATGGGTCGAGTCTCTGTTACAAACGATAAATCTATCCTGTCTCCCTCGTATTTTTTTCCCGTCCTTTTTTCACCTCTCTCTGCGCGGCAGGAGAGGCGACAATGATCATCGTGATGTTCGGTAACGAGGCAGACTTCGTTTGTGATCGCGATATAACTCGAGACGAGCAAAAAGGAACCTCGAGAATATTCCACGTGTCCCGACGCACGACTAAACACGACGCCGAGACGTGACACCTTCGTGAACCTTGGGATCGTGAAAAAAAAAGAAGTCGTCCGGCCGATTTTGGGCCTCTGGATTCCAGCTAAAAAGGACACGGGAGCGAAAGAGCGTGCCGTTAATGCCATTACGGGGCAAGCTTGTGTGTACAGCTTGTTGTCGGCTGGTAAATTACTATAATTGTGAAGTTCCGGCGATTTTTAGATTAGCTCTGGTCCATCAACGCTATATGCCTACCCACCGACCTGCCGACACTGCACCGCAACCCGGTGGTTCTCAAATTCGTATAACCGACAACGGGCCTTTGTAATTTTTTCTTTCGTACCAGTGGTTCCTTAACTTTTATGAGCCAGACCTACCATCGTATATGCTAATTTCTCGCTACCCACACGCAACATTTTCACTTCGAAAAATCCCAAAAATCTAATGTTCACCCGAAGAAAGTTTGAGGCGTGACGCGAACAATACCAAAGACGATAATTTCCATTCTCCATTTAGCTCGAAGAAAGGCAAGAATTAATTCCACGACTCGATGCGTGCCAAGAATACGATTTCCGGGAGACTGGAATCCTCGCAGATTTATCAGACTCCGTCTCCCACGGGGAAACCGGAGGCATCGATGGACGAAAGAAAAAAAGGCGAAGGATTACGGCACCCCCTCTTCCGATCGTAGACGTCCAGAAAGGATCGTACAGATTCCTGCGGAGTCCAGAGGCCAGGCCCTATTGGCCTGTGTCAATAGAAATCCGTACTAGTGCCTCTCGTCCACGGACGTTTCGTGACCCCTCGACACAGGGGGCCTGCCAGCGCTGTTCGTCGACCGAGGGAAATCGAAAGGGAGAGGCCAAGAATTTTCGACCCCCGATACCCTTTGTGCAACAAGTGCCTCGTCTTGGCCGCAGATGCCCGCTTGTTTGCACCGAACAATTTTCTCCGAGGATTGTCCGGTGAAAACCTATGACATCGCTCTTAGTCACGGTCCTTGGAAAGGAAGACTGCAAGGATGAACAGGCTTCATCGGATATTTTCGCTTTGACTTTTTTTGTACAGATTTTTAAACCTTCCTCCAATTTTGAGTAGAGCACTGAAGAGGTAAAGCTACCAGGATTTTACGTCGTTTACGAGACAGCAGTTGGCGGCAAGTAGGTATCTTTTTACCGGAATATCTGGCAGATCAAATGAGGGTGTAGGAAGGAGGCAGCGAATGGCTCCGAGAAATCCAGGAGTCGGGTTTCTAACGCAGAAGACCGTTTCGGTAAAACGCCGAAATGGGAATGCGCGGCAACGTGTAACCTGGTGACCCTCGACGCGGGAGGTCCGCGCAGGAGGAACCAAAAGGACGCCGAGAAATTTCGTCTCCGAACACGCTTTGTGCAACAAGTGCCATGTTGTCATGGTCACCGGGTGCTTGACTAACCGATAAATACCCGATAGTCTCGAGAAAAGTGTTTTTCCGAGGCAGGCGGAAGCTGCTCGAGAAGTGGAATCGTTCGAGAGAGTCGGTGAGGCGATTTTCATCGGGATGACGGTGTTTTTCATTAGAAAGCTAGACCGACGATTATTTATTGGCCAGGCGAGGACGGAATCTCATTATCGTCGCTGGCGAATTTGCATAATATAAAGGCGGACGAGCGAAACTAGTTCCCGCGCGATAGCGAGAAGGGCTCGGAAAAGCGCACGTGCGACGACCCGAGACAACGGAACGGGTTTTCGTCGTATAAAAGATCACCAAGTAGGCGCACCCTCGTAATGGGTCCCGGAGATTCCTGACAGGCCTCGAGGCCGGACCCACTGTCACGTACTCGCTGGCGACGTGCTAGCTGGTTAGAATCCCGGAGAACTCGAGGCAACGATCGAAGCAATCAAAAAGCTGGCGTCGCTGAACACGTCGATGCGGTCTGGATTCCAAACGCGATGAGATATGGGAGCAACGCTCGCTGGCCCGCGGTTTCCGATCCGGAGACGCGTTCCAAAACGAGCTAGCTCGCAGAAATTTCGAAACGCACGGTTGAGAAACGCGACTCCGAACGCTAGAAATTACAAAACGAGTCGATTTCCATAATTCAACGGAGATCCTTGAAACGGAGCCTCGAGTAACCCGGCCTCTCGGCGGACATAAATTTCCAGGGGCCCACGAAAATCGAAACCTCTCGAGAAATTTTCGAGTTCTGTCGTCGCGTCGGTTCCAGCGAGGCAACCTCACGAAAACTCGGCCTGGCCGGAGATCTCGACTCGGACCCAGGCAAAAGGAGCCTCTCGTTGCGATCTACACGAGGCGACGAAGAACGGAACGAGCGAGAAAGAGGAAAGAGACGGCAGATCGTGGTGGAAGCGAAAGAGGAAGAGAGGCCATGGGCCTCGAGGCAACAGACCTACTGCCGGGGGCCCTTGCCAGGCACACATAGGTGGTTTTGACTCGGCACGGTCCCCGGCATGGCAAGAGCCGCGCGAAGGAAAGCAACAAAAGAAAGAGAAGACGAAGAGGACGCACCGGAGGGAAGCTGAAGAAGGAAAAGAACGGAGGAGGAAAGGAGCCTGGGTCTGCCTGTTTGACCGCCGCCTGGTTGCCTCACTCTGGGGCTCTCCTCTGCGCCTTTCCTCTCTTCCTCGCTCTCCAGATTCGTCTCCTTCGCACTCGACCGATCCTCCTCGTCCCTCTGACCGGCTCGTCTCGTCTCGTAACAAGAGACGGCGCGGACAATGGGTGCCGTGCCAGCGCCTGGCTGCCTTCGACCAAGGCTGCTACGGCCAGTCCTCGTTGCTTCGAAACACCATTTACGATTGCCAGAATCCCCGAATTCTCGCGTGCATAACTAAACGTCCCGGTACATTGTCGTAATCGCAATCGCTACCCGACCAATTACCGCCTTGTATCGCCAACAGAAATTACAGTCTGCTGTCCACTAACTGCTAGGTCCACACCTTACGAGTACTTATCTGGACACGAATTAACTTCTCGATATGGAACTTTGAATATTTCATATTTACACGCAAATTTCAGGATACATCTCGTGTATAATATATCTCGAATGTTGGCGCCGGTTCGTGGTTCTCGTTTCTAGAATTTTACGAGGTTCGCGCGCCGCGTATTCCGCCGAAGAGATCAAGATAGGAGAGAACGAGAGGAACGCGGTAATAACGCGAGAAAGCGGAGCACGGGCGCTCCCTGTGCTTTCATGACCGAGGGTTTAAGATTGTAATGGGACGAGATAAAGCCGAGATAACCGGAAAAAACCTTGAGAAGAAAGCGAGATCATAATGCACGGTCTGCGATCGAAGTTCTTAATTCGAAGACCTTGTTGATCCAATAGGAACGCGTAAAATCGGACCTGTAATACGATCTTCGGAATTAGACCTTTACTCCTTTCTTCGTTGACGAAAACGGGGACAACAGGGTCAAACAAAATAGGAAAGGTTCGATACGGCGATTAAGTGGCGCTCAAGGCCCGTTCGAGATTCATGGGCCATTCAAATGCTCTGACCTGACGATCTTTAGCGTATCGACTGAACAGCTAAACAGTAAATCTGGAAATTTAACGGTGTGGATTTGGAAACTACAGAGCAAGGTGTACACTTTCATTTTAATTAACAACCTAATAGGAGTATTGTGGAACTCTTGTTGTGTCGCGTGAATAGTTGGGCGCAAATAGTCTGACGTTTAGACAGAGCAGAACCTGATTGTCAAAGTGAGTCGAGCAAAGGTACCCGTAGGCGTGTCGTAGGAACGAAAAGAGGCAAAGAAATATAGAAGGGTGGCGAAACGGTATACCTCCTGTGTGTTTAGTCGAACGTCGACGCAGAAACGCGTGATTTCCAGAAAGAAATAAACTAGCCGAGGAATTCTTCGGGGCGTGCACGCGCGATATTTTCGGTCCGACGACCTTCCGTCCGGAAAGGAGGCCCTGACCAACACGTCCGTTCTTACGGAATCGAATTCTCGGGCACGCGGGGTGTCGCGTCGTGCAGGACGCGTTCGACACACGAATTTACGAGTCGGTCCGTTCGCGACCGAAGCGAGAAATTCAAATAAGAGACTGGCGTGGTCACGCTCCGGGCGAATTATACTGGTTTCCAAAGAACGATCGCCGGTTTTTCTCTCTCTAAATTGCATCGTTTAACGCGCGACGTCGTCGTCGGTCTGCCAGGGAGCTATAGAGGGATCTCGGGAACGAACTCGTTTGACGCGTCAGGCCCTTGACGCGTACGCTCGGGAACGAGAGGTGAATTCGACGGAAACACGGGTGGTCGAGAATCTAAGGTGGCAATCTCCATTACGAGTTAACGAGCACACAAATACACCTGCTGGATGCGAGCAGCTGTGTGTGCCACCGGATCTCGTGACACGATCCGTCCTCCATAAATTTCGCGACGCTGCACTCTCGACCACGCGTCCTCGTCCGCGAGGAAACTGGTTGAATCCGAGCAAGAAAAGTCACTAGAAGAACACGCCCGAGCCTGCGTTTCTACTAGCCGAGCGTTCGTTCGTGCTCCGACTTCATTTGCCTATAAGAACCATGCTTACACATCCTTGCCATGGACTTGTAGGACCACATCTTGGTCCTAGGTACAAATGTCTAAGTTTGTACTAAGCCTAAGTCTTTCTGTACGTCTAATCTGTACGTCTAAGTCTATATGTCTGCACGTCTAAGTCTAAGTCTGGACATCTGACTACTTTAAACCAAATCAAAACGAATATTGAATAACCTGGTAGGTCAATAATTAATGGGAACGAATGTTTGAGTTCTCTAACTCAAGTGAAAATCATTTCGAGTCCCTCTTAAATTTTATGTATCTTTTACAAATTAATAGATTGTAATTTTAGTGAAAAGGTTGCGATAATCGTCTAAAACGAAGAAACGTAAATTCGACTTTATATCGAATGAATTCTCCCGCGCTCGAAAGGGTCGTGCGCGCGCGAGGACGGGCGCACGGTTGTGTATATACGTGACGCGTCGAAATGGCTCGTACGGGCGAGCAGTGGTAATTTATGCGAAAGCGGGGTCCTTCTCGTCGAAACGAGAGTGCGAGAGCAAGTGATCGAAAGAGGACTCGGCAACGCCGCAAAAGGTACGAGTAGCCGACGGTACCGAGGCTGGGGCCTACGGCCCTGCGCGTTCTTGGCCTCGGGCTGCCTAAGGAAGGGGAGGAAGGGGTCGCAGTGGGCCCCGATGTCCACGTAGTGGGGGCAAGGAGACACACGGGCACCCACTCCTACCACCTTTCTCGTTCCTTCTTTTCAAGCTCTCTGCCGTGTCCTCTTCCTTCTAGGTTTCTCCCTTTTTCCCGTTCCCTCTCATTGTTGCCGTCTCTCTTTCTCTCTTGCTCTCGCGGTACGCGCCATATCGGTGCATTCTCGGTCCAAAGCGAGCCTCTGTGACCATCGACGAAAAGGTGGCAAGCACAGTGACACCGAGTGCTCGGTCGTCAGCATCGTAAGGTGCAAGGATAACAAGACGATAAAGTCCCAAATTAGGGACCCACTTGTCCCGGCGCCTTCGATCATCGCGCTCAGGAATCCACGTATTAGAATTAAACGAGAAGTAGTCCAACCCTTCGTTTTCTAGTCCCTCGTTACTATTCTTTCATTCACAAGTACGATTAGGATATGCCAGTCTTTATTTGTCCCGATATTTTGCAACCGTCGGTCAATCGACTATGAAAGAATAGCGACGGGGAAGCTAGACAAGAGGATGGTCACGTTACGCGGGACACGTGACTTCCGGTAAGACCGTTTCGCGCCGCTCGACAAAGGATTTCCAATGAATATATTGAACAATTGCGAAACTCATTGTTCACGATCGTCCTCGAGACGTATAAAGAAAGGAGGACAGTTAAAGAGCGAACTCGTAACTTTATCGTGGCTACGGTATCTCGCTCGTTTCGATAAGATTAGCGAATCCATAAGCGTGAACTCGGCAATGAGCTTTGTTAAGCTAGAGACTAATGATACTACAGATCTGTGTATTTAAAGAATTCTTCTCTATATGTAGAATATGGGGATTTAGAGATAGGTGGTGTTTGAAAGGACATATAGAACAGAAGAATAAAATTCCTTAGGTGTCCTGAATCTCCTAATTCTCTCAAGTTTGCATATCTTTATGTTGCCTTCTTTCTATCTCTCCAGATCTCCATGTGGCAAGATTTCTATCTCCAAACTATGTGCCTCCATATGTCTACATTGTACTGAGTGGATAAAAGTCAACAGGAGGAAAGTGTTAATGCATTAGCATCGAGAAAACGGAATGTGATCGATCATCGGGCACGAAACTGGGAGCGAACGGGGCGTCTGTCACGAAAGCTCGGAGTCGCAACAAAAGCGATAAAATCTCGCGAATATAATTAGCCGGTCGGTCGATTATCGTCGGTTAATTTACATGGGCCAAGTGGAGTGTTTGATAGGAGGCTGAGCAAGTCGGTAGGGGGAGGTCCATGGTGCCCCCTCGACTACTAACAGCTCGTGGCACGTGTGTACCTCGGTACTCACAGGTTATGTTCCGAAGGAAAGGAAAAAGAGGAGGAGGTGATGGAGGTGAAGGAGAGGAACAAGAGGGAGGAGAAGCGGTGTGGTGGTGGCCGACTATGCGCCGTCGTGTATCGAAGTAGCAAGTGTCGGCCCCGTCGGCTACGCCCATATAAATCCTCGGTTACCTAGTCGCTTTACGAGATACAATTATTTACCGGGACCGAGCGGCTACCTTATTTAGTCCTAGTTAACTCACCGCCGGATGGCAGAGGATCCGATTGATCAGCCCCACCTCACGGTCCTCGCCTTTGTCTCCGAGCCGTATCACCTTTTTCGCGCGATCATCCCCGCCCACAACCCCCTTCTCATTATGCGTTCCGCTACTTCCTGCCCTTCTACGAGCCGAACAGCTAGCCGCTCGCAATCGAAAAGATTGCCACAACGACGCCGGGACGCTCACTCCCGATGGAAACTTGAAATTCATCGATTTTACATGGGCAATTTTTGCTCTGAACTTGGTCGCGATCGCGAAACTAGATTGCCTCAAAAGAGAAATCGAACGCTTTTTGTTTCTTCAACTTTTTCGATCGCAAACACCTTCCTTTCGATTTCCAAATTTGGACGCTTTCTTTGCTCCATTATATCGCTTTAGTCGATACACTATATTCACTACTAATTACATCGCATTCTATTTCAACTTTTACCAAATACAATATTTCAAATTTGTCAAAAAATATGAACTCGGAATTCGTGGAAAAAACGACGTTTTATCTTTACCGATTTCCTCTCCGAATTGCTAGTGCTTATCACCGACGCGTGCCGTTCTTATCAACGAAGTGTGATTCATGCCAATCTACGAAAGTGTGTTTACAGTCAGTTATATCGTAACAGAGATATCGGCAGTTATGGTAGAACCATAGAACGATTTTCGGAAACAACTTTAACCTCAATTGAAAGGTTTCTTTGGACAAGTTAGCCTGCACAAATTGCGTTCACAGAATGGTTTACATGAAACCATAAATTTAGGTCAATTCACTTGGGAACAGGTGGCAGATTGTTAAATAATTATGACTTTATGATGTTTGGAGGTATTGAGGTTTTTGGTGGAAATTGTATTGTAGAAGTACAAGTTCAAAGTACAAGTTCAAAGAACAAGTTCAAAGTATAAGTACAAAGGACAAGTTCAAAGTACAAGTTCAAAGTACAAGTTCAAAGTACAAGTTCAAAGCATAAGTTTAAACTACAAGTGCAAAGCATAAGTTCAAAGTACAAGTTCAAAGCACAAGTTCAAAGCACAAGTTCAAAGTACAGGTGCAAAGTGTAAGTTCAAAGCACAAGTTCAAAGTACAAGTTCAAAGTACAAGTTCAAAGTACAAGTACAATATACAAGTACAAAGTACTAATATCAAGTACTAATACAAAGTACAAGTACAAAGTACAAATACAATGTACAAGTACAAAGTACTAATACCAAGTACTAATACAAAGTGCAAGTTCAAATACAAGTACAAGTCTCAACTACTAATGTAGATACTGTATTTGATCCAGCAATACAGCAGTAAATAATTGGATCAACCTAACGCAGTTGCAAAAAAGGTCATAGATAAATTAATTGCAACAGATAAAACTTTGTAATCAATAAGTCGTAAAAGTAGGAACATTGAATATAGAAGTCCGAGTTCATTGTGAAATTTTAGAAATTTGAATTGGAATTCCGAAATCGTAGAAGTAATTTGGCGAATGAAAGAATGTTTCGCATCGAGACAGGTAGCGCATACGGAATCTCGGTGTATCGGCTCGTTGAAGGCATAAATTATTTTAACGCGTCGACAGTGTCACCAGCGAAAGAGCGGGAACGAGCGTACATACACGCGGCTCGTCTCGCGCGTTTAACCTATCGACGCGGCGTATCTAGCGGACGTTAATTGCGCTCGGGCAATAACGTTGTTGTAACGAGTATCGCGTCGCGGTCTCCGCTTCCGGCGCGTCCGAGAGAGCGAGCGAGCGAAGCTGCGTTGGCCGGGTTCGCTCCAACTCGCCGCTTGTAAATCATTCTCGCCGCTTAACCTGACATTAGCGTGACAGGGTGTTATCCGGGCTCAGTCATTTTAGCATATGGTTAGCAGATGCCACTGGACCCGCCGCCACCACCGCTTTCTTTCCCTCCTTTTTAAATGGTCAACCGGAGTCCTCCCGATAATTTTCGCGCGTGTAAACGTGCGTCTCTCCTTGCCGATCGATACCTGGAATTCACACTTGATCGCGAGGACCAGCTTGCGAGTTTCAACAGTGATTATAGTGGTTGTATAACGGAGCTGTTTCAAAATTGGGACGTAAATGCGACAAATAAGACAATCGTGAGATGAGAGGGACTTTCACAAAATATGGACACCTTTCTCTTCACACACCCTATTTAACTAGTCGACATCTGCTTATGTGTTTAACATAAATATTACTAGGTGCAATTATATTTCATTTAGAACGTGAAGTTCTCTTAATAACGTTGAACACTAGGTTTAGGTTTAATTTCTCATTCCTCTGGTTCTATGATAATGTGACCACTTCTGACGCACTCTGTGTGATCACTCATGACATTCTATGTGATCACTCACATAGAGATACACTGTATGTGACAAACTACCCTCATATTTTCACTGTAAATTAATTTTAGGATCAATCATTTGTTGTCTATGCAATCACCCCTATAACACATCTATTCTAACTTTCAATTTCAACTTCCTTCAGTTGTCTTCATATTACAAGAATAGTTACCTAACTCCTCTTGATACAAGTGTCCAGAAAATCATACCTAAAAATACCTAAAACTGTACAAAGAAAATTTTGACCCTTAGTCTCTAAATTAGTCGCAGAATTTTTCTCTAATCTCATTAAGATCAGAATATACTTCAGCACCAATAGCCCAAAACGGTTTAACGGCAGAGTTTCTAGCTGCTCTAAACAAAGAGCTTTACAGCCATATTTATAGTTGTCGTAAAACACTACGCAGATTGCTAACCTTCGTTTCTACGGACACGCTCCTTGGTGTGCCTCTCTTCGTTATTCCTTTCTCGTTACTCTCAGCGTGCTACGATTACATCTCGCTTTCTCTTTCGGCTGTTGTGCTTTCTTCTTCTGTTCTATGCTTTATAGCCTCTTGCTGAGCCTCTTTGGTTCTTCCTTTGTCACGTTTTTCAATTTTGTCAGCATTTTCTGATTAATTTAGATTAGAATTTAGGAGTTAAGGAGAGATGGAAGTGTGGATTCATAGGTAGATCATAAGTGATCAGAGGTAGCTGAGGTAGGTATCTGAATTAAAATGCAATTTCAGAATGAAACTTTAGAATAAAACTTCAGAATAAAACTTCAGAATGAAACTTTAGAATAAAACTTTAAAATTGTATAACTTGTGGTTGTGGATTTTGTGAACAGTGTTTGGTAGGTTTTGGACTTTGCTACTTTTGCATTTTTGAACTTAGGACTTGCATTTGTGAATTTGAAACTCTGAGTCTTTGAAATGTTGAAACTTTAGAATTATGATAAAAGCAGAATCATAAGTAGTATCTTAGAACATGAACACTCAGAATTTGCAGAACAATGATACTTGTAAGGACCCACACCTCTAAAAACCTAAAATCTTGGAACTTTAAAATCATGATAAAAACAGAATCATAAGTAGTATCTTAAAACCTGAACACTCAGAATTTTCATAAAAATGATACTTGTAAGGTCCTACACCTTTAAAAACCTAAAATCATGAAACTTAAGCTTGTAAGTTTACAAGCCTCAAAAATTGCAGCTCAAAAATTTAGTAACTCTCAAATATCTCCTCCGAAGATACTCCAAAGAAATAAGCTCTCGTCGAGTTCCATAAATATGTAAAAAAGTGTAGTCGGCGCAAAAACCTTAGGAAAATGGCGTAATCGTTGAAGATTCGCGCGGGCGTAGAGGTCCTTTTTTCTGGTCCTCGGAAATTCTTTGGAAACATCGGGTCTGGACAACAGGTCGACGACGGTCTTCTGGCGTTAATTGACTGGAGGAGCCATACAGTCGAACGACTTTGTTTGACGAAAATCGTTTCGACAGAGTCTCGGAAACAGGCGGGACAAACCTGAATCGTAACCACGGGCTCCAAGAGGGAAACCGGTATTTTTGGTGGGCATGCCTTATTATCATACGCGCCTTTTGCTCTTTCATTCTTTCGCGGTGGCACGACTCGTTCTTCTTTGCTCCTCTTCTCGGCTCGGATAAAAACGTAGGCGAACGAGCGAGCGAGCGAACGCGTTAACGTTAATACGTTTATTGGGGTGCTCTGTAGCCAGCAATTAGACGGTCGTCGATATTATAAACGCGTAAAAGAGGGTGATTGCTCGCTTTGCCGAGGAAATTTTACGACCAGCCACCTTCGTAATTGAGAATACGATCTTTCTGCCGTTGACGACTTAAATGGATCGTAATTAAAGAACGAACCGACGGTACTTCCAGTCTTATGTCATTTTATTGCGTGGCGCGAAAAGCATTTTGTTAATTGATTCGAAAAAAGGATCCATAATGAACAACGTCACCGAAAATACGAACACACGTCGACGAACACGCCTTATCGACTTTCGATGGCGGCTTAACGACGAGTATCTTTTCGGGGGAATTTTGATTCGAGTTATTACCAACGATTTAACACCGCTATCTCCGTACAGATCTACGAGTATTACGCTGCAAGTACGGTACACTTAAATTTTACGTTTATTTCTTACGCGAATATAACGGATCCCAAAATTTCTCATCCTGAAATTATCGCCAGAAAATTCTGACGTCTGCGAAAAATATGGGAGTCTACGAAAATATTTTTTAAGAAAGACATCTTATTGCCATTTTCCGATATTGTGGGTAAACACGTCGAAAAATGTATTCTATTGATACGAGCTCTTGCAAGAGGTTAATACAAAATGATCGACACGAAATATCGGAACGGTTCAAGAACATTCGACCGTCGAAAACATGCGTCTTATCGCCGGTAATCGCGGCGGCACTGGGGGAATGTGGCTCTACTGAATACGGCACATGTGACTCGTAAACAAATGGATATCACGTGTATCTCTAAGCAATGCTCTCTTTGGTGCAAATAACGGTGCAAATAATACTGATTAAAATTGAATAATTTAGTGTAGGTGCTATTTGGTGGTTGATTAAGTAACCACAAAAATGAAGTTCCTAAAAGTTGATGATCATCAAAATACAAAAATAAAATTTAAACTTGAGCTACAATTTGGTGGTTGACTAAGTAATCACAGAAATGAAGTTCCTAAACGTTGATGATCATCAAAATACAAAAATGAAATTTAAGCTTGAGCTACAATTTGGTGGTCGACTAAGTAATCACAGAAATGAAGTTCCTAAAAGTTGATCATCATCAAAATACAAAAATGAAATTTAAACTTGAGCTACAATTTGGTGATTGACTAGGTAATCACAAAAATGAAGTTCCTAAAAGTTGAAGATCATCACAATACAAAAATGAAATTTAACTTTGAAGTGCATTTTTCAAGCCAGGTGCATCATACACAAATAATTTCTTAATGTGAAGTTGAATAAAGACAGTTAAATAATTAGGCAGCTTTTGTATTGAATCTTGACAATAAAAACAATTACTGAACACAAAATTAAAGAACCACATACGAGTCTTTCTAATCAAGTGCACTATGAGTCACGAGAACACGACAGTAGTTCAGAGTAGTTCACAGTTGACTTGAAGTTTAAAATTCTCCTACAAACCCAAGAGTAAAATAATAAAAGAACAATTTGTTCCAGTTTACGACCAGAGTAATCCTCCACATTCAAACAAGGTCGAACCAGGAAGCACTGAATGAATCTCGTCCTTTAAATAGCGCGAACTAATCAGCGTGATGCAACTAGTCCGTAAATAAGTTATTCAATTCCATTTATTAATCTCGAGAAAGAAGCAGCGTTCCCATGTAAACATCGCGCGTGCCGTGCGTCGCGATAACGCGTGATCAACGCTTACGCGACGCCGTTAAACGACCATCTAACAAACTTTAGAGACAGTTTCTCGCACGCGACGATTTCGTACGCTCGCGAGAACGATAGTATCGGAAGAACACGCGCCGAGATTCGCGATCCTCTGACCGAAGGGAACCGAGGGATCGAAATCACGGTCGTACGTGACCCCACGAACTGAGATACGATCCCTCCGCGCCAGATTGACCGGCGATACCGAGGTGTACGACTCCGGCGAACCTAGCCGGGCTTATCTTGTTATCGGCGTTGATTGGATCACGCGATTACAGGGCCAGCGTCTACGCGGGGATTAGCGCGAGCGTTATTGCTAGATCGATGTCTTCTTTCGATCCTACACTTGCACTAGTTTCCTCAAAACGCATTCACGGACATACAGAAGTAACATGCGTGGAGATATCACGCGTGGATGTACCACGCATGGAATTATGGCGCGTAGAAGCACCATGTGTGGAGATACCACGCGTGGGAGTACCACGCATGGAATTACGGCGCTTGGAGATACCACGCGTGGGAGTACCACGCATGGAATTACGGCGCTTGGAGATACCACGCGTGGAGATACCACGGGTGGGAGTACCACGCATGGAATTACGGCGCTTGGAGATACCACGCATGGAATTACGGAGCTTGGAGATACCACGCGTGGAGGTCCCACGCATGGAATTACGGTGCGTAGAAGTACTATGCGTGGAAGTACCATACGTGGAAGTACCATGCGTGGAGGTACTACGCATGGAATTACGATGCGTAGAAGTACCATGCATGGAAATACCATGCGTGGAGGTACTACGCGTGGAATTATGCCGCGTAGAAGTACCATGCGTGGAGGTACCACGCATGGAATTACGGCGCGTGGAAGTACCATGCATGGAAGTATCATACGTGGAAGTACCATGCGTGGAGGTACTACGCATGGAATTACGGCACCTGGAAGTACCATGCGTGGAAATACCATGCGTGGAACCTCCACGCATGGAATTACGGCTCCTCGTTGTTTAAACACTGTGTGTAAAGTAAATAGCTCTAGACTAGGACTCAATTCGAAAATTATACCTACACGATATCCATCATCTTCATCGATTACGTACATTGTTCAAACATTATAATTTAAGCTCATTTTGTTAATCATAGAAGTGTACACACAAAGACTTCTTTGATGTGTATGTTGTCACAAGAACATGTCTCTGCACCTTATTATTATATAATATAATAAACACGATGAAGCAAAAATGCTTATCAAGTTATAAATCTTGAAGATAGTAGCATCAACATCAATGTCATCTAATATTTTCGTTATCGTACTGATATTAATATTCTACTGTGTGTCTAATCGAATCATCCTGATTTATGATGTATGTTACTAACATATGTGGTGGACATATACTGTTCTTAACAGTGTAGTAAACATCATTTAGTACTACTTTAGTGCTCCTACACCATCATTTAGTACTAGTTTAGTGACGCGACATCATTCTTCAGTACCAGTTTAGTGACCTTACATCAATTGTTTACTACTAGTTTAATAAATGAATACATCATTCAGAACAAGTTCAGTAAACGCACTGTCACCAGTCTATTATCAGAACATCTTTTAACAAAGCTCGTCAAACACCATTATCAAATAATGTAGACATACCTTTCTGCATACGCGTCTTTACGGAAGCAGCTCTGAACCTTTATCGCGATATGCGAATGTTCGACATGTTTATCGAAGCGTTCGAAGACTGCGATAACTTTGTTGACCGACTCCCTTTCGATGTGCATACTGGCATGTACAAGTTGTCGAAACATCGATCGAATTCGTTCATCGTCTTTTGCCAGCGGTGAGACCACCGGTGTGCAACTTTCTTTGCATGGCGTTGCGTGACAACGCGAATCAAAAGACCCACGTGGTCGGCACGTGTCGCAGGTCAGGGACCGGATCTTTCGGTGTTCGGTCGAAAGCGGAAAGCGTTACAGGGAATCACGACACGCGGTACCTGCACGAAGCTTCCTATTGATTTTGATGATAATTTAACGAGTTCAATACTGGATTACATGCTAATTCTCAAGTTTTGCGCAGGGAAGTGGGTAATTAGTGTTAGAGAGGAATTTGGAATTTTAGAGGTACGGTGTATAGGGGTTCTCTATGTTGGCGGAGAAATATGGCGCGTAGGAATACGGTGCGTGGAGGTACTACGCGTTGAATTATGGCGCGTAGAGATACCACGCGTGAAGGTACCATGAGTGGAGGTACCACGCATGGAAGTACTACGCATGGAATTACGTCGCGTAGAAGTACCATGCGTGGAGATACCACGCGTGGAAGTACTACGCATGGAATTACGGCGCGTAGAAGTACCATGCGTGGAGATACCACGCGTGGAAGTACCACGCATGGAATTACGGCGCTTGGAGGTACCACGCATGGGATTACAGCGCGTAGAAATATCACGCATGGAATTACAGCGCGTAGAAATACCACGCATGGAATTACGGCGCGTGGAAGTACCATGCGTGGAAATACTATGCGTGGAGGTCCCACGCATGGAATTACAGAGCGTAGAAGTACGAAGCGTGGAATTACGACGCGTGGAATTACAACGCTTGGAAGTACAGTGCGTAGAATTATGACGCGTGGAAGTACAGAGCGTGGAATTACGACGCGTAGAAGTACAATGCATGGAATTACTTGGCGTGGAAGTACAACGCGCGGAAATACAACATACAGCAATAATCATGCATCAAAACACAACGCACCGAAATACAACATCCCTCAAAAATGAAATAACCCCAGCACCCGAAATTCTCCCTAAAAGTGTCAATATAACAAGCTCCCACTTCACATCCTACCAAACACTAACCTACTCCTCTAATCATCACTAATTAACACTAACCACAGTAAATCCCCCCAAACTTGACATCCACTTTGTACAACGACCAGATACAACAAAAATATCCTAAACTCCCAAAGAATAACGACGTACAACTATAGTCAATGAATCGAATTTATGTCCAGCTATAAAAATTTCCAAAAGTCCCTTCTACTTCACGCGTGATCCCAAACACGCTAGACGAGAGCAAATATATATTTTTCAGAGTCCCGAATTCTTCTCTTTTCTTTTTTTGCTGCTCTTTCTCGACTGGTTTTCTAGGAAAGCCGTTTTACAGGGAAATTTGTTTAACCGTTTATAAAGGAAGGTGCAAGCACCACCGCGGGGTGTAGTTGCCGAACCCATGGGGATGGGTCCAGGCAGGGATGGGGCCCTCTTCTTGGGCAACCTCTTCGAATGCAAGAAGTCCGGCAGGTAGGCTCGTTAGCGAGCAGGTAGGTAGGTAGAGGCGAGTCAGGGTAAGTGTATAATGCTGACTGTAGTCAGTGCGTCTGTATTCATATACCGGGTGTACGACAATTCCTCTTTTACCCAACATAAATCTTGCATCGTTCGAATTCTTTGTTTCATTCTGTCTTGGGACCACCGCATTTTTTGCCCGTCGTAAATTATTCGTTTCTTACTGTATTTACTGTATTTGTTTTATGAACGCAGAGATCTGGGTACTTAGAAAAATGAGGTATTTTTGGAAATTTTTAGTGAAGTCGAGAAAGTTATTTTTATTGTGTAGCATCTATGACATGTTTTGAGTAAATGTTAATCATGTAAGGTATAAATTTTGACCAAGTACTATGTATATACATGCTATAAAACAAGACGATAAAGAACTACAAAACAAATTCCTGAATTTTCATTGAATGTCCACTTCTGACGCAAACATCGAATAAATCAGAAAACTGACCATCGAAGTAGAACCATAAATAAGGATAAATGCTGTAAGATACGCAAACTAGAGGATTGAATATTCTTGACATAAATTTCTAAAATCTCCTTTCAATTTCCATAATAATGATCTCTGAGAGTAGCATTAAATAAGATCGACAGAGTATCTCTCAGAATAAGCCATAAAACCTTTCGAACAAATAATTAAAAATTCCTAAAATGTTCCGAAGAGTATGATGAACCTTTGAGGTCGATGTAGGACCAATAACTCGTCTATATTACACCGGAAGTTGCCCGCGTGCCAGGCAGGCTATCTATATCCTCGGATATCAGACCGACACCCGGTATACGGTGCAGAGCGTAAGAAATGGGTGGGTTAACTCCACCAGAGGAGGCGAAGTAAGAAGAGAAAAGGAAGCAGACTCTCTGTGAAAGGGCGAGCGAGGGACAGGGACACGAGACAGGCGTGAAGAGGAAGATAGGGGAGAAAGAGAGAGAGAGAAGAGAGAGAACTCGCTTGGGTGCCATGTGCATTGGTGAACGGATACACAACGTAAGGTTCGGAGGGAAGGTATTCGGGCAAGTTCAGGGTGATGCAGCAGCATCCTTTCTCTCTCTCTCTTCCTCTCTCTTGTTTCTCATTCTCTCCTGCATCCGTTCAGCTCGCTAAAGCTCGCTGCACACGCTGCTTGTTTTACTTATGCACTTTGTTCAATTGTTATGCAAGCTTTACGGAATTTTTATTTTGCACTTTTTGGCGAAATATTTTGATAGGCAGATTTTGGAAGGTTAGATAGATTGATTAGATTAGGTTTATAAATTTGTGGTGAGGGAATGGAGTCTGTAAATTGTGTGATGTGTGGATCTGTATGTGGACGTCTGTATGTGGACACCAGTATGTGGATGTCAGTATGTGGACGTCAGTATATGGACATCAACATGTGGACATCAGTATGTGATATCAGTATATGGTCATCAGTATATGGACATCAACATATGGACATCAGTATATGAACATCTACATATGGATATCTACATATGGACATTAGTTTATGGACATCAACATATGGACATCAGTATATGAACATCTACATATGGACATCAACATATGGACATCAATATATGAACATCTACATATGGACATCAACATATGGACATCTACATATGAACATCTACATATAGACATCTACATATGAACATCAGTATATGGATATCTACATATGAACATCAGTATATGAACATCTACATATGGACATCAGTATATGGACATCAATATGTGAACATCAGTATATGGACATCAACATATGGACATCAGTATATGGACATCATTAGAGACATCCTTAAGTAATACCTAGCAGCTTGATACTTAGTACATGTACCATAAGATTGATTCATACATTGATCACATGTGCAAAGTCCACATTATTCAACACATGTCCACATGACTCAAAATATTACTTTTTGGTTGAACACTTAAATGAGTACCAAAGACACGTTTAATATGAAATGCAATTTGAATAGAAGAAACCTATCTAATGTTAAATATTACTGTGCAAACTTGTCCACAAGTAGAAAATAGTGACGTCACTCAACTATCCTTACAATCTGAAGTTATAAAAAGCTACTTCAGCAAACTACTTCACAAAGTGAAAAAAAAACTTTGACAAAAAACAAAAATTTGAAAGAAATCAAAAAGTCCAAATTGATGATGCAGCGAAGAAAAGCATGTGAGTGTAGCTTAACGCTCTATCTGGTGTCTCGGTTTCTCTCGCTCTCGCACACGAGCTAACCCACTCTCAATTTCTGTCTATCTCTTTTTCCCTTCTTGACTAACCGACTCTTCTGTCAATTTCTCCGTCTCTGTTTTCCTATCTCGTTGGTAGAGCGTCTCTCTCGTCTCGTTTCCTCTCCTCCCAAGCCGCGCGAACCCACCTCCACCTTCTCTCTTGCCCTTTCCGCTTCTCGGCTCCTCTCGACCGGTATCAGGGCTGCTCGTTTCGTTTCGTTTCGTTTTTCGTCTCTCCGAGGATAAGCCTACGGTACGCTCGAGGCGATCTAGGCGCCCAACCGCCTACACGCGAACTCGTCAATTACTTCGCACAACGAGACACATCGTTTATGGTTCTCCCCTCGGTCCTCTCTCTTCTTCAACGTCCCCCCTCGTCCTTCTGTCCTGCTCGCCTCTTTGAGAACGAGTTGCATATGCGATATTCGCGGCGAGGTGCGATCCGGAGGCGGAGGGCAGTTTCCAAGTAGCGGCAAAGTGCATATCGGCGAGCGAGCTTTTGCGACGCTCTGCCAGCTACCAGACAACGCTTGCCAGCAATCGACACCGAATTCTTTCGATGGATGTGCTTAATATTGCCCCGCGTTATATCACCGCATGTTGCAACATTAGTTCAGACATTTGATATTGCAGATTGACATCAAGTTTTTAAATCTGAATTTTTTAAAGTTCTCAAACCTCAAATCACCTGACTTAACCTGATTGTACGTTGAAACATTAGATCAGGTGTTTGTGATGTTATAGACTGACTTCAAATTTTTAGATCTGAAATACTTGAAGTTCTCAAACCATAAATTCTGCAAATTCCCACAAACCCTAAGTTCCTAAAGTTTCAAATCTGCAAAATCCAAGTCTCCACCTTTCTAAATCTCCCACCCAAAAATTAGCAAATTCGTCCAAGTATAACAGGTCAAATAAATAATCCATAAATGCAATATTTTGCGTCTACGATTACACGAGTCAGCAAGATGTCCAAACACAGCTACAGCCAAAGTAATAAACATTTAATAAATTGATACACTTAATGAATTTTTAGCCAGGTTATTATTACAGAGACGTATCTCTGAAGTTGACACTATCAAGAATAATGCTCGAAACAACGAAGCATGTCTTTTGTCTACGTTCTTTGTGCGATTGTATTCTGGAAAAATGTAAAAAGACGAAAGAGAATAACAGATAGTGCACATGTTCGAGGCATACAGTGCTAAATACGAATACTATTACGAACACTATTATATGAACAGGATTTAATCCTAGAACGACTCGTAAACATCGCGAGTAGCAATTTAATACAAAATTAAAATCTCTGGCTAAATATTTGATGTAACATTACTAAATGTTACATGCATTTCTTTTTATGTGGCGTCTCTAACTGGTGTTTTATGATTTGTTGGGATACATGTTCATTTGAGAGTAAAATTTATGCGAACATCGAGAGCATTTCTAGTGCTAGTCTTAACGCGTACCCTCACCCGATAGCAATATATCAACGCAACGTTCATTATTTTCTCATTCACCTCGTAAACACGCATTATTCGATATCTAGCTCAACCTACCTTACCCCGAGTTAGACCAGTACTCTCTTAAAGATGTAACAATTATCTTCGAGTATTTACTCAAACATTAACTACTTAACTCTAATGAACAATTAACATTCCTTCAAAAAATCGTATACTTAGTATCCGTGGAATGTCCGATTCTATCGAAAAGCAACGGTTAAGATCAGTGTCGGATGTTTGAACACTTTACATGCAGTATTTACTTTGCCTATAGCGTCAACGAAGATAACGCCGTGGAATTTCCTCTCCATCTTTCGCAACTCTTCGACGCTCAATGACGATTTCCTTACGATTCGATTTCGAGGAGAACAACCGGACCAGCGATAATATACCGTATAAATATACTTAGTCATTGTTCCGTCCAACGAGGCGTGTCTGATAATTAACGCCAGTTAGACTGTTGCATCGAAAGCGTAACGAAACTAGCAATCCGGGGAATCTGGGCGATTCGAGCTGAGAAAAGTGTCATCGAGTAATTAGGTGGAGAAGTTGCGAATGGAAAGTGGTTTAGGTTGATATAGTGTGGGCTGTAATTAGGTTGGGTTGTGTTTAAGTTGGGTTAAGGTGGATTGAATTTAGGTTGGGTTTACAAATTCTTAAACTGCAAAAATTCTAAATTTCACAATTCCAAAATTTCCAAATTGTAACCTCTAAAAATTGTAAATTCTCCAATTCCAAAATTTTCAAATTTCAACCCTTAAAAATTCGAAATCCCCCAATTCCAAAATTTCCAAATTCTACCCCTCCAAAAATTCGAAATCCCCCAATTCCAAAATTTCCAAATTCTAACCCCCAAAAATTCTAACGCCCCCAATTCCACCCCCCAAAAATTCGAAATCCCCCAATTTCAAAATTTCCAAATTCCAACCCCCAAAAATTCTAACGCCCCCAATTCCAAAATTTCCCAATTCCACCCCAAAAAATTCGAAATCCCCCAATTCCAAAATTTCCAAATTCCACCCTCCCAAAATTCGAAATTCCCCAATTCCAAAATTTGCAACTTCCACCCTCCCAAAATTCGAAATCCCCCAATTTCAAAATTTGCAACTTCCACCCCCCAAAAAAATCGAAATCCCCCAATTCCAAAATTTCCAAATTCCAATCCCCAAAAATTCCAAATCCGCCAATTCCAAAAATTCCAAATCCCTAAACTGCAAACCGTGCCAGATCCCTAAACCAACTCCCTAAACACAGTCGCAAACCTTCCAAATCAGTTTAAGTTAATATTGAGACGTCGGAAACATTCATCGCACGCACACAGTCATGTTTTTATTTGTTAGCAATAATTTTCAGGGCATAGTTACTGAAAGACGCAATTTTAAACGCGTTCGTGCATTTCGAAATTACCCGAGAATCAATAGCACGCACAACGAGGAGAATTGGCGGGAAAAGGAGAGGCTACATAAACAAGAGAAAGACGGTACATTTATCCTTGCATTTTTCTGCTATTATATCGATGCATCGTTAGGGCACCTTCGATTTGCGACACGCAACGATCAACCTCTGTCCAAATTACGGGCGAAAAATTTGGAGCTTGCAATTTTTCGTGCGCAACAAAAGAAAAGCGAATTAACCGGGATGAAATAAATAATAATAAAAACAGTTGCACGCGGTGAGTTGAATGCGAGGAACGAGACAAGCAGCGCGTGTTTCTGAAAGTGATCCTGCGATCGAACGAAACGAGCGACGAGTTCAGCGACCGATCCTTCCAGCGTAAAACGCGTCCTAACGAGCGTGCAAAAATACGCGGAGACCTTCGGGAGATACGCGAGGAAACGAGCAGGAAAGCTGCAACGAGCCGATGAATGAAAAAACATAGTCTCGGAGTTCCACGTTCTAGGACCTCCATTATGGCACAACCTGCATGTGTCACCACTATTTATGTGTTCTAAAACTGAAATTAATTTGAAACGAAAGTTTAATGGGTTTAAACTTGTACATTTTGAGTGAGGCTTGTTTAGTTAAATTCTTGCTCTATGACTCACCAGGTGCGTCAGATCTGATCACAGCTGCGGACGATTAAAACAAAGAAAATTGAAACGTGAATTTAATGTTATGACTGTGAAAAATGGACTTGAAATCCAGGAATATTAAAAGTTTAAGTAAAATTGATCAGAGATGAGTGCGTCATAGGTGCGTCATATCTGACCACAGCTCCTATGTATTCAAACAAAGAAAGTTAAAATATCAATTTAGTATTATGAGTGTACAAATTGGACTTGAACTTCAGAAGTATTAAAAGTTTGAGTAAAATTTATCACAGATGAGTGCGTCATAGGTGCGTCAGATCTGACCACAGCTCCTATGAATTAAAACAAAGAAAGTTGAAATATCAATTTAGTATTATGAGTGTGCAAATTGGACTTGAACTTCAGAAGTATTAAAAGTTTGAGTAAAATTTTTCACAGATGAGTGCGTCATAGGTGCGTCAGATCTGACCACAGCTCCTATGTATTAAAACAAAGAAGGTTGGAATATCAATTTAGTATTATGAGTGTACAAATTGGACTTGAACTTCAGAAGTATTAAAAGTTTGAGTAAAATTGATCACAGATGAGTGCGTCATAGGTGCGTCACGATAGTGAAAATGGTAAGGGTTACAGAGTAAAAATTGAATAATTGAAGTTGAAGTTTCGATATTTGATTTTGAAGAATTGCAAATGCAGAATGGAGCTGGCTACCACAATTTAATGTTATCAGTTCTTGTGAAACTTTTTACGGTCGTTTAATATGCAACGGGCTAATAGTTTTAGCGAACATTAAAAAGCGAGGACGAAGGAGAAGAGGAAGAGAAAGAAAAAGCGAAGCGAAGAAAGAAAAAGAAGGAAAAAGAGAGGATCCAGAGCAAATGATGCCAAGATTAATCCCACCTCAGCCTCCTCTAGCCATCCTCGAAGCACACCATAATTAACCACTTAAGCGATTACGACGGATCCCGACGTAATATTTTGCACGTTCCTCGGCGGGAGTGCAACGAATTCTGATCCGAGAGCGGCGTTATTTGCACGTAATTGTACGTCACAGAAAGTGATTTTCGTGTCGTGCCACGGAGAGGCTGTTGGGCTGGCGTGTGTAGCTACCGTTCAGACAAGATAAATTACAATAATTTAACACTCCGCGGATTCGTTTGCGCTTTTACGTGATGCACGCCGGTGACTTTGCCGGTGCTACGGGTCCCGGGGATAAAATATCGCCCCTCTAAAATACACCGTGCGAAACAATTAGCAAATCAGGTTTCTCGGATGATCTAGAGGATGGAAATGGACCGTTCGTTTAACGCACCCGTGATATATTTGCTTAATGTCTAACGTGCTCGACATTACGCTCGGTGATAAATCGATCTTCTCAAATGTACGATTATTGGAACGATTAGTGTACGCGGACCTTTTCCTTCTATTATACCTACTGAATTTACTGCTCGAGATTCATCGTTAATGGCAAATTTCTTCAAAATCACTCTTTATTCGATACGATATTTATTCAAAGGGTTCAACTTT
Source organism: Megachile leachella (assembly GCA_963576845.1). NCBI lineage: Eukaryota > Metazoa > Arthropoda > Insecta > Hymenoptera > Megachilidae > Megachile > Megachile leachella. The sequence goes on from OY756255.1 coordinate 13,440,386, forward strand.
TTAATCTCTTTACTTTGAGGAGCTTGACTGGTGACGCACTCTTGACACACCGGTCTTTGATCAATTTTAGTCGGATTTTTAGTATGTTGTAGTTTGGAGTTCAAGTTTAATTGCATAGATGACTGATAGTAAATTGATGTTACATTTTAAACTTCTTTTAATATTGTACCTCAGTGATCAGTTCTGACTGACCCAAGTTCAATTGTATAGTTCACAAATGATAGTAAATTGACATTGCATTTAAAACTTCTTTTAATATTGTCTTTTTAATATTGTACCTAAGTGATCAGTTCTGACTGACCCAAGTCCAACTGCATACTTCACAAATGATACCAGATTGACATTACATGATTACTGTTTTAACATTGTCTTTTTAATATTGTACCTAAGTGATCAATTCTGACTGACCCAAGTGCAACTGCATACTTCACAAATGATAGTAAATTGACATTACATTTAAAACTTCTTTTAATATTGTCTTTTTAATATTGTACCTAAGTGATCAGTTCTGACTGACTCAACTCCAACTGCATACTTCACAAATGATACCAGATTGACATTACATGATTACTGTTTTAACACTGTCTTTTTAATATTGTACCTAAGTGATCAGTTCTGATTGACCCAAGTCCAACTGCATACTTCACAAATGATACCAAACTGACATTACATTGCAACCTTCTTTTAATATTGTACCTAAGCGATCAGCTCTGACTGACCCAAGTCCATTTGCACCACACACCAAGTTAACACTCAACCAAAATTAAACTTCTGCTAATTCAAAACAATCACAAACCACTATTACACATACAGAAACAAAAACTAAATTTTTTAAAATTTAGTCACCAGATTAAAAATCATTCCTAATTGATTATCCGTACAAATGTCACTTATAGAGGTAAAAAATAGACAATTAAAATACCGAGTGAAGAACGGTTCATATGTGATTTTACCAGCGTATATATGGCCGCTGGTGATTACAGGCACCATAAACACTTAACTGCAAGTAGGACAAGCAATGAAAGTTTAAACAGAAATCCATTTAATCGATCAATCACGGACCGATCAATTAGAATCGACGAAATTGATTTAGACACGAGTCATGCGGTGACGATAAATTATCCTCTCCGGGAACATATTCGATCCGCGTGTAACGAACAAACGATTACACAGATCTTCGATAATTTAGCTTGAAGCGACAACCGAGCATCGATAAAGCGGCAATCAACATAATTATAGCCGTACAATTACATGCACTGTCGTTTGCTATCCGAACGCCGATAGCCTGGGTCACTCGCGACCCAGTACAAAACATTGGTTCGTTTTAAACGAGGATTTCTGCGATGTGTAATTTTGTACGACTTTAATGAACGATCAATTTTTATTGTTGAGAAGGTTGAGAACCGCTAAATCGTGCCGGGTCAAGTAAGATTAAGCTGCGTTAATTAACAGTTCGTACAATTCCCGACAGCGATTCTGAAAGGAAATCTGTCAGCGAAAGAAATAGAAATATCTTTGAAAATTCTTTGTGCGTCCTCGGACTCGCGTTTGTTAAACGATCGGAATCACGGCCAAGCGAGCAATAATTCGTTAAAATGTTTTGGCAACACGGTGACAGCGTGTACCAGCGTCAACGACATCGATTTGTCAGTGACAAAGTCTGCCATTTAGGAGAGGCCGTGCTGCTGTGAAGGAGATCCGGCGTGTTTCATTGTGCACCGTTACTAACGAGTCACAATTTGTTTCAAACCTGTCGCGAGAATAATAGCGTTCCGTAAACTTCGCTCAATTTCCCCCGGCAAATTGGGATTAACTTTGGCCGTGTTTACCTCGCCGAAAACCCTTTTCGCTTTTAACCAAGCCAATTCGATTTCAACCACCTCCCCCACCTACCATTCATCACCATTTGACGCCTAATTACATTCAATTCTTCCTATCACTTTATACTCTGTCGCTGTGATGATTCGACCGATGAAAAATTGCAGTGAACATGGCGGCGAATTTCCGAGTACAAAAATTTTTTACTTTGCTTCGTTACTTCTGAGTCATGTCTATCTATATGTTTCTTATTTTGTGTATGATACATTTTTAACTTTCTTACAAAACTGTGTAACATTTCTGTGATAAATATGTTTCTTGTGATGGGATAAATTGATCGTTTCACATGGAGTTAGCTGCAAGAAGACTTTACGCTCCAACAACCACAGAATTCTTAATACCTCAAGATTTTTATGAAATAGTGAAACAGTTAAGACTTGCAAAATTATTGTAAATACAACATTAAAGAAAGTGAATTATGAACATCAAAACTTTGAAATTATCTTGAGGCATACTTGGTGCAGTAGTACCCTGTCAACGTAAACACAACGTATCTCCGAAACAGAAGAAACGCGAAACACAGAGAAACATAGACAAAAACGAATCGACTCGATTATCTTTCGGCAATTTCCATCGACCGCAAAACATAAGAACAAAGTTTGTTCACCAGGTCTGAAAGTAGCGACAGTAAGAACAAAAGAGGAGCAAATGTCAATAAATGGTAACCGAAATTTTGGCGACCGATTCACATTGGTCCCGATGTTTATTGCTGCTACCGCGAGCGTCGCCATACTTGGAAGCGGCGAAAAGAAACGGTATCGTATGTCTTTGTAAAAACAGCAACAGATTCGTGGGGGCCGCGCTACTTTTCTCGGAACGTTACCCGAAAAAACCTATTATATAAAGCTCATTCGCGAAATACTCATTTCTGGGATGAAACAAAAGTTTTCTTTCTGAGAACTGTGTACGCTGAATGGCGCGGATGGTAGCTGATTAAGTGTGATAGGGGTGGTAGATTTGTTCATACATGATTAGTTGAATATTTGTTGGTAGATGGTTAGATATTTTTTGGTAGATGAAAATTCAGATTATTGGGAGTAAGAATAGTACAATTTATGAGTCATATGTTACATGTGAGTAATTATATAGATATTACATGTGACTAATGATATAGATGTAACATGTGATTAGTTGAATATTTGTTGGTAGATGGTTGGATATTTTTTGAAAGATGAAAACCCGAATTATTGGGAGTAAGAATAGTACAATTTATGAGTCATATGTTACATGTGAGTAATTATATAGATATTACATGTGACTAATGATATAGATGTAATATGTGATTAGTTGAGTATTTGTTAGTAAATGGTTGAATATTCTTTGCTAGATGAAAACCTGAATTATTGGGAGTAAGAATAGTTGTACAATTTATGAATCATATGTTACATGTGAGTAATTAGATAATTACTCACTACATGTGAGTAACATATGAATAATTACATAGATGTAACATATGACTAATTACATAGATGTAACATATGACTAATTACATAGATTTAACATATGAATAATTACATAGATGTAACATATGACTAACTACATAGATTTAACATATGAATAATTACATAGATGTAACATATGACTAATTACATAGATTTAACATATGACTAATTACATAGATGTAACATATGACTAATTACATAGATTTAACAAGTGAATAATTACAAAGATGTAACATGTGACTAATGTGTATAAATGTAATGGCGATATAACGCGAAGGAATGTAACACGTGATATAAGGCTCCATGCATGGTAATTTGATATGTAGAAACCTAATAAGTGACGATGTAACGTGTAGTGAACCAACGTGTAGGAATTTAAGGCGCAGAGTTTTATCACGTAGCGATCCAATGCATGGCGATCTGACGCATAGCAATCTAACGTGCAGTAATCTAGCGCGTACAGTTTTATCACGTAGAGATTCGATGCATCGATCTGAGCAATCTAAGTTAATCTGACGGGTAGTAATCTAACGCGTAACTATCGGACCTGCAGTAATCTAGCGATCTGACGCGTAGCAATCTAATGCGTAGAAATCCGACGTAATTTAACGCTTAATTATCTAGCAGTAATCTAACATGTAGCAATCTCGTAGATTTAACTTACAGTGTAGCTATGAAACCTGTAACGAGTAGCAATCTACTCTGTCGTAATCTAACTCGTAGATTTAACTTACAGTAATCAAACGTGCAGTAATCTAGCGGCTATGTAACCTGCAGTCATGTTGCGTAGATTTAACGAGTGATAAAAGACGCAGTTAAACGTTTTGACCATCGGAACCAGATTAAAAATATAGACGGAAGAATTTAAAGTCAGTTAACGACCCGATCGCGCTAAAAAGACACTACGTAACGCGTTAATATTTGAACATCGCGCTCTGCTAATTTATATAAATGAAGTAACTTTGCAACTCGTTCATCTGACCAAAAAAAATCCATTGAAACGCGTATGACACTTCCGTTGCGGAGTTTCGATGAAATTGAATAGCCCGAAGGGGCAACGTTTGGTTGAAAACGAATCATCGGGGCAAGGGGTTAATAGTATTGCGTCGTTCGAAATGTCCGATTTACCACAACGTACACGAGACGTCTAAATTATCATTAGGGCATAAAAGCGATTTGCCACGAGTAGATTACGTTACGAGATCGTAAGATAACCACCTACAATGACGTTAGTTTATATGAATCAGGCTGTGCCCCCCACGACACGCATAAAACATCATAACACCTTATCAGATTTCATAGTCGAGTTACGATAAAACGGCCGACGGTAGAATATAACGTTCGTCGACTTTCGACCCTGTTTCCGAAATGAGACACATTGACTATCGATCTCTTATCTAATAAGCTTTTAACGTCAATACGATTGAATTCGGACTTGTCGAAAGTTATTCGTGTGAAACAAGGAGTTAGGAATTATTTGAAGCTATCTTTAGCAGCTATTTTACAAATCTATGTACACGAATGGATACATTTATTTGGACTACTTATCAAAATTTATGGGCGACACGTTCTCTCATAATTAACCCTTATTCGGAGATTACTGTCTTGAGTTTTCTTTGACTAACACCGAGGATTAATTTTATAATCATGTTACTATTGCTGACAAAATCGGTGTTAACTGTCATGTAGGTAAAATTTTAGTCATGAGGTGTTCAGGTTGGAAATTTGCGCGGGATAAAATGTTAGCCTTTGACCAAAGCGTGTTCGATTGAAAAATTGTCAACGTCGCTACAATTTTTATAATCCGAAGAAGGTTTAACACTAAACCTACCAGCATATAATGCATACTTAATTTGGAACTAAAAATGAAGTTAAAAAATAAACAAACATAAATTAGTATACACATTTATTCTCATCTTCATGAAAATTAATTTTGATTTCAAGAAATGTACTTTAACAAAATGTACAGCTTATTGTAAGGAACACATTTTGTTAAAGAACATTCCTTAAAATCAGCATTGATTTTCATAAAGAAAAAAAATAAATGTGTGTGCTAATTTATGTTTCGTTATTTATATATTTATTCTTTAACTTAATTTTTAATTTCAAATAAAGTACACATTATACGTCGGTAGGTTTAGTGTTAACATGTATGGTAACAGTCGACAGAGTAAATAAGGTTTGACAAAGATGGAATAAGTAAAATGAATAGAACTTACTGAAAACGGGGCTGAGGTCCGATCTCGCAGACGCTTTGCCCGGCGTCGCGTAACTTCCACCGGCGAGAGAGACCTTTTCCTGTAACACAGATGCACGCACTTAATGCAGTCGACGTCCATAGGCGACGAACAGGGGGTGAAAAGAAGTAGCCTTAAAAAGGTATTGTCGACGCACCTCCGATTCCGTGAGGTCGATGAGAGAACTTTTCTCCTCGGTGAGGTTCTCGGAGGACCTCTTCTCGTCCTCGCCCTCATCCTTGAAGACCTTGACCTCGTCTTCGCTGCCGAGATCGTCGCCGCCGCCGCTACTGCTCACGTGCGGCATTATTGCTGGCCGAGCGACGGCCACCGTCTTTCCTGTGTTCGTGGTCCGCCGACTTAACGCGAGAGGTGTGTCCGCCGCGACGGTACGCGGACCAACAACGATAGGTTAGGCGAGGCGGCAATTTCGAAAGCCGGTGCCGGCCACGGAACGGCCAACGATGCACCGACGACGAGCAACGGCAGCCTCCTTCGACGAGCTGCGTCCGTCGGAACGGCGCTGCTCTCTAGAGACGAGAACGCGCGTGACTTGGAACGAACGCCACCGGCGGACACTCTCTCGCCTCTGTGTCTCCACTGGTGGCCCCGCACAACAACAGAATACAATTGGACGTAGCACAGAGAAACGGTTCACTGTCACCGTCACCTTGCCTCCTCTTCACCAACCGTCGCCGTCGTTGTCGACGGACGAGGTTAGGCTACAACCACACTTCCCGAAACGGGCACAAGAGAACGTTGCACCGAACGAGCACGCCGCGACGATGAACAATAAAAAACGCACCACCAGTCAAAACACAACGAGACTCGTATATCTTTCGTTTGCACGATGCTTCGCGACGCGAATCGGAACGATAAAACGGCCGGAGACGAAGGTTTAACGGCCGACGCGCGTTTCCTCGCGTATTAACCGAAACGTAATCTCGCCGAAGATACGAAGACCGCGTGGGAAGGCCGGCGCACAGGGAGCAAGAGAGAAGGAGGCGCGATACAGGCGCTGGAAACGTGGGGACGAGGAAAAGGTAACGCGATGGAACGTGATCGTAGGTAGAGTGTAAAGCGGCAGACCCGTGGTGCGTTCTATCAACGCGCACCGACAACTCTCCGTCGTATATTTCTTTCTTTCTTTCTTTCGTTTCTTATTGCGTGCACCAGGCGCATAGTCCGCGCGCCACGTATCCGCACGATGGTGGCCACGATGCTTTGGCGAGCGCGCGATGCTGCTGCGGCTTCGATTCCGTGTGCAGGTAAACACGAAGGGCACGCGCGACGAGTACGGCACCACGACTACGGTGACAACGTTGCTGTTCTTGCTGTTGTTGACGGTGCACGCGCCGGACGGCCATCGTGCCCGTGCTAAGGTCCCGAGGTGCGTGTTCCCGTATCTCGCCCCGACTCCGATGGCTCGATGTGCTCTGCCTGGATGCTCGGTGCCGACTGCCGGTCACGGTGAGCTCGGGCGGGCGGCTCTCCCACGCGACGACCAATCACGACGTCGGATTCGCCGCCTCGGCTTCCCTCGCCGACGCGCCACCGAACCCCCACCCTCACCCCCCGCGAGGCCGCGGCCGGCCAGTCATGGCAGGCAAGGCGGTGAACCGACCCCACCCGAACCTTTGCGAACTTACCCGAGCTCCTAGCACTCTCTTCGTCGACGCTACCGACGTCGTCGTCGTCGTCGTCGTCGTCGCCACCACCGCCACCGCTGTTGCTGATGTCACCGCCACCACCGCTGTTGCTAATGTCACCGCCACTGCCACCGCTGCTATATTGCCGATATCACCACCACCGTTGCTGATGTCACAGCCACCGTTATCCTTCCTAATAGCATCGGCATGACCTCTACTATATCCGAGGTCATTGCCATTGCTGTCACTGCCACTGTCTTCACCACCACTTCTTTGTCACAACTATGTACTGTTACCTCTGCCACTTGTTGTCACTTCCGCACCACTACTTGACACCTGCCACTACAACACAACCACTGAAACAACTGCTACTGCCGCTACCATTGTTGTTACTTACCATTGCAATCCATTGTTACAACCACCTCTGCAACCACTACATTCACAATCTCCACTTCATTCACAAGCATCACCTATGTTCATAGTCACCACCTGATTATAAAAACTAACACATTATATTTTAATAACCAAAACATAACCGCAACAATTAAGAACACTGAGTTTTGAACGATTTTGTAGAAAGTACAAATTATCTTACTATGTAGATCCAAACCGAGGAAACTTGTTTGCAAATTTTTCTTCTACCTTGTTCGTTTCAAAGTCGACCCTATAAATTATGTATCTTGTTAAAGTACCCTTTTTATCCAGCTCACTGACACCTTATTGCTTCTTTCGTGCAAGTTGAATTTCACGAAACGATGCTGCGTTTGATACCATTTTTCACGGAAAAGAAGTGAGCTGCAGTCACAAAACGCAGTATGTACGTTCGAGCCTGTTACAACGGTCGAGGCAGGTGCGCGCGTGATTTCTTTATAGCCGCGGGTGAACGATAAGTTATGATAATATATGCGCCTGCCACTGTCCAGTTCGATTTCTGTATTCAATTACTATCTGGGCAAAAATTCGGGTACCCTTATTAGTTGATAAGCGAACTTGCTTTTGTCCCATTATCGTGATCATTATGGAAAAATATTTCCTACGTTATTGGCATAACTAGATTTTTTATGGGGTGGGTTTCGTTATAAATGTTACAAAGAATTCATCTCCTAATGAGGGCTGCCATACAGAAACGAGAAAGTGAAAAAATTTCAATGTTCTTAATTGGAATAAAAGGAAGAAATAATGTAAATAAGAAGTTACCGATCGAAAAGAATTTCTGTAGCGGGGAAAATATAACCTCGCTAACACAATGCACGTGATCGCATTATGTCGATATTAATAACCTCAAATGGCGAACCGATTATATCTACTTGTTCTAAGTTAATTATTGCGAAGATAACGAATTCTATTTATATTTATATATTCTTAGATTTCCGCATAAATAAATTCAGTCAGGCGGTATTTTATCAAACAAGTGCACAAAGTTGCACGGTATAATTGCGAATCGTTACGAAGTAGGAAAAAAGAACGAAAAGCAAAACTAATAAAATTGAGGAAAAACTATTATTATGTAGTAAGCACGTTAAAATTATTGCAACAAAACAAAGTTATTGCATGATCGATTGAAAACTATTTTTATATACGTATTCATTTGACAGCTGCGGTTACTTGAGAATCTCTCGCGACAGATACACACATTTTCGAATATACACAAAATTAAGGAAAATTGCAGTAAATATTCGAAATATAATTACATAGTCTGCATTAGAAAGCTACTGGTATAAATAATTAACAAGTAATTGTATTTTTACAGGTCTTGTTATAAATCGAACATTTTGCAACCGTAGTTACTTGAGAATCTCTCAAGAAATTTTAACTTGCACACAAAATTCGCAATAACACCGGCAAATATTAAGTATTTAATACCATATCTTGAACTAGTAAGTGAAATTATTCATGTCAGCAACAAATAGAATGTATTAAAAGACTTTTTAATAATTAATTCAATTGCTTACCGCTTTCGGCGTCCTGACACGAAGCACGTTGTCACCACGCTTTCGAAACTATCAGAGAGGGGGAACCTTCTTGTTGCACCATGAACAGTTCCTCGTTTTGCCACCAGAATGGCGCTACGTTATGAATGTTCAATTTCAAACACTAAATTTAAATTTTATTTAAATAAAAGATATAAAATTGTCATGAATAATAGTAAAAAAAATAAGAAAAATGTAGCAAAACAGTATATTGGTTATGAACATTCATCGTCACTTTTTATATCTCAACATCGTTAGTTATGATTAGTATATAAAACACTCCTTTCAATAAGATATCCAGAGGTTTTTAGAACTGTACACCGTCTAAACTGTCTGGCAGAGACATCTACATCGGGATTGACGTTTAAGAGAATCTTAACTGCTATGTCGGTAAGGATAAGTGTCTGCGGTATCGACGAGCAACGTAGATATCTTACTTCAAATTAGTACAAATCATGTAACCGAACATATTAAAAATTTAAGACATTCTAAACTTCTTCATGACCTCTTGTAAATATTTTATTTTGTATAAAAATTACAACTGATACTTAAAAAAATTATTTCATACAAAACAGTGTAAAAATGAATTACAAACAGCTCTAAAAGATCGCATCCTAGAATAAGTTGGAGTTAATATTTCACAGAAAATCTAGCAGCATGTAATACTTCCAAAGTTCCTGTTTTCATCGCTCATTTAGTATTAAAGCATTTCGAAAACTTCCGTCCCGTTGTGCCACGATAACAAGATGTCCTTAATTGCAGCAACACTTCCTCCAACAACGACGTTAATTCCGTATTGTTGTTGCCGTTGTCCCTGAGCTTGCCACTCGTTACCGCGCTGAAAAGAGGCGCTTTCTTTAAGTTGCTCAAAGTTTCCGGTCGTTACGGTGGAATTATTAATTAAGGCGCAAAGTGGTCGTGGTTGACCGCCTCGAAACTTCTTCGCGGTCGGCGGTAATAATTTCGCTCACCTATCGCGCGAGTTCGAAGCCAACAGAAACAACGCTTCTCGTAGCCTCGCCGGGATGCCCGAGGATGATTCACGAAAATAACGTTCGTGATAACCGAACGTAATTTTTGTGGGAATACAACGCCTCGAGTTCAGCAGCGAACTTAACCGAGGATGTAGCCAATTGCTGCGAAAGATTCGGTGTGATGTCAGCCTTTCTAAATGACCCACGAACTCCGACTGCTTCAGCAACTGACGAATGTGACCCTGAATGCACATCTCTTATTTCTCGCTTTTTCACTGATATTTGGGAATTAATTACGATCGCTGACGATGCGTGTTGTGATCTAGGACACTCATTATGGAGACTCATTACTGTTAGGTGACTAGCTGGGTTTGAAGTGAACTGATTTTAGGAAGGAGGGACTTTGAGGGAGATTTTGAGGAAGGAGGGACTTGTCTAATCTGAAGTTCGAAATCTTAACTCAGTAACTGACAGTGAACTGATTTTAAGAACGTGAGGAAGGAGAGACTTGTCTAATCTGAAGTTCGAAATCTCAGCTCAGTGACTGACAGTGAACTGATTTTAAGAACTTGAGGAAGGAGAGACTTGTTTAATCTGAAGTTCGAAACCTTAGCTCAGTAATTGCTGACAGTTTGATTTGTTAATTAAATGACTAAAAGTATGGACCTGCAGCGATTGTTTTTGGTTGGAAGATTTTGTAGAGAGCGTACCATCTTCTCGAGGCCTTGAATGTCATTGACCGCGAGACCGATCATCAGGTTCATCAGGACGATACTAGCAAGCATGACGAAAGCAAGGAACACGACCCTGCTCGTGGCTGGTAGGAAGGAACTCCCATTCTTCTCGTCCGAGAACAGCGCCCCGTACTCGTACTCACCCATCATCATTACCACGGTCTTCACGACGGCCCTCCAGGAATTGCGAAACTGGTCGTTCCCGTGGAACAAAACGGCGAAGCTGAACGCGAATCCGACAATCAGGCAGACGAACGCTAGGAGAACCTGAAAGGAAATAAAAAGCCCCAGATGCACGTTGTTATAATCGCGAGGGTGGCAGGTTGCCGCGGCCGAGCATAGGGGTAGGCAAGTGGGTCCTGATGGCTGCCGTATCAGCGAGAAGAGACATTTAGAACCTTGGTCCTCTTCCCCGGCTTTTCATTTCTAACGATATTCGTCGAAGGATAAAGCCTTCTCTCCGACTAAATACGGATCGTCCGTGACACGGACAGGAATTGAAAAAAACCACCCTCGACGCGTTAAATCAGGGTTAACGTTTGTCCTCCGCTGAAAACGTTTTACGTAGTCGAACGTGTCGCGGTTTCTCATTCACGCGTATTGAAGCTCGACTTCGTAACGAGGAAAATTGGGAGTTCTTTTCATCGATGTTCCTCGTTACTTTCGCTTTCTATCTCGATCGCGAGACGAACACGGATAACTGCAATTATACAATATAATTGCTCGGTGATCGCGACTGACCTTAAGGATGTTCTTTAGCACCGTCGAGAACATGAGCGCGTAATATCCGCACGTTGGGAGACGGCCAACTAGCAGCATCATTTGCATCCAAGCAAGCAAGATTGCCAAGCTGATGGAATGCAACACCCACTGCGGACGATGTTCCGTGGGGTTTAATTCTTTTCCCCTTGGCTGCCTCGTGATATCCGTGTGGCCACTGTCTGTGGAAATCATCAACGATAGCGTTGCGCATGCAAACGAGAGCCATGTCTCGAACTGCCTTAAGTAATATCTGCAAAAACATTTCTTACATTACCTATCGACGATCATTACTTCAAACTACCTCAAACTTATACTCGGTTCTGAAATCTTAGCAATATTCTATTCACTATATTTGCGGGATTCACGATATTTCCTTAACATATTGAACGTTTAAGGACTAAAGTGAATATAATCATGGTGACAGAGACTGTTTTACACTATAAGTGTATACATAGTTTCACGAAAAGTTTGCAACCTAATTTTGCATTTTCCACAATCGTAGATGAAAGAGTCCCAAACAGAAGTTCGTAAACTAACTACAATATCGACGACTAATCTATATTTTGTTCAGAATTATTTTCCAAATATATAGACAAGGTTTATAGATTGCTTATGCGTTATTAAATACTTATTCTAAACGTACGATAAAACAAATTACAGTAAAGTATCGAACCTTGGCACCATTAACACCTGCGCCATGTTGTGGAAGAGAAGCACACACGAGCACGACGCTAGAATCCTTCGTAACAGCGTGCAATCAGTCTCATGCTGCAGCATCGCTATGGAATAACCAGAGAGGGAAAGGACCAGTAGGGCGTGGATGAAAACGAGACTAAAGAAGAACACTCTCAGCTTGGACCACTTTAACCAGAGAAACGTTTCCACCAACGGATGTTGCAGTATCGTCAATTGTTTCTCGTCTGAAGCCGCTGCAATGAGGGACGTAACAACTCCCATTTGCAGCTCCCCTTTCGGCGCCAGTATGTTGAAGTCAACGATGATCTTCGACAGGAAAAAGAATAAGAGCTAGAATACATTTGTGCTATAATATTGCTGTTCTTTTGAGTGCAACATATGTGGAATTTGGAGATATGGGTTTGGAGGTTGTGTGGATTTAGTATTATAGGTATTGGGATTATAGAGATTTAGGATTATAGCAATTCGGTTATTGTCTCATATACTGGTGCAGCTGAAGGGTCCTAGGTTATAGGAAATTGCAGCTAGAATACAAAGTTATAAGAACCTTCAAACTTTCTATGAATCCTTTTTCTTTGAATGAAAAATTTAACATTATAGAAATTTAGCAAAATCCTCAAACCCTCGAACTTCAAAATAATCATTTTTCCTCACATGCGAGTTCCTATCAATGGTATGACCATTCATGCAAACTCTTGAGTCCAAAATGTCGTTCAGAAACACCACCGGTCTCGAAGTGTTAGCGAATATGGCGTCGATAACGGTGACCCCGGTTCTCGTTTCCGCAGCCAGATTACCACCATGTTCGATCAACGTCCGCACACACTCGTCATGGCCTTGATAAGCTGCTCTGTGAAGCGGCGTTCGATTGATCTGAATTTAAGGAAACGAGGATTAAGATAATAAGCGCGAAATAATCGCGAGGTAAATTTGGGAGTTACGTTATCTCGGATGTCGACTTGATCGGGAGGTGTGTGTTCCAGGAGAAGGGAAAGTGTTTCCAAGCTGCCTATACTGGCGGCGAGGTGCAGAGGGGTGCTTCCGGTGCTTTTGCAGCGATAGAGAGGCCAGGCACCGGCGTCTAATAGTATTTTTGTGGCTGAAGGACTTGATAGTGATGCTGCGTAGTGTAACGCTGTTGTACCTGCAATTGTAACGAGCTGTTAGAGTAATTGTAACCTATTATGACGAAGTAACTATTGTAACGTTTTATGATGAAGTAACTATTTTAACCTGTTATAGTGAAGTAACTATTTTAACCTGTTATAGTGAAGTAACTATTTTAACCTATTATAATGAAGTAACTATTTTAATTTATTATAATGAAGTAACTATTTTAACCTATTATAATGAAGTAACTATTTTAACCTGTTATAATGAAGTAACTATTTTAACCAATTATAATGAAGTAACTATTTTAACCTATTATAATGAAGTAACTATTTTAACCTGTTATAGTGAAGTAATTATTTTAACCTATTATAATGAAGTACCTATTATAACCTATTACAATGAAGTAACTATTATAACCGACTAGCATACTTAACCTATCTAACCCATCTAACCCATCTAATCCACCTAATTTACCTAACTTAACCTATCTAACTTATCTAACCTAACATTTAAAACTTGAGAGTTCAGATTTTTAAATTTGACAATTTAGTTAATAAAAATATTTATATAGTGTAGTAGATAATAACGAAGTGACTATTGTAACCTATTATAACAAAGTACCTATTGTAACCTAATTATTTATTTAGAACAAACTAACTATTGTAACCTATTATAACAAAGTACCTATTTATTTATTTATAACAAGCTAGCTATTGTAACCTATTATAACAAAGTACCTATTGTAACCTATTTATTTGTTTATAACAAACTAGCTATTGTAACCTACCACAACGAAATTATTAGCTCGTTTCTTTTATTGTGTCCCAAGTTATACCTGTGTCAGGGTGCACCGCGTTCGTCGAAGCTTTTCCGTCTACCAGACACTCGACTATACGAACGAATTTGGACATCTCATTAGAATCTTCTTGGGTTACCGTAGACCCTGCCAGGAGCAGAGGTGTAATTCCACGCTCGTCTTGCACGTTCGTGTTGGACCCGGCCTTCACTAAAATCCTGACCACTTCCGAGTGATTGTTCTTCACTGCTTGATGCAAGGCCGTCCTTCCCCAACATTCTGGCGTCGGCAACTGGTGGTGATTTTACTGATCAGTCATCGAAAAGTTAAACCGTTTAAAAGTTTAGCTTCATGCGAATATACTTGTAGCTACACCTGTAACTTTCTTTAAATCCTATAAGCTTGTTACTTTGAAGATTGCGGACTGTGTGAGCCTATATGTAATTTCATTATGAAACTATTTTCTGTTGTTTTATTTAGTTCAAAGACTTTTGGTTAGATTAAAAGAAGACTTCTCAAAAATTAAAAGAATGAAATTTCTTAAAGATTAAAAGAATGAAACTTCTCAAAGATTAAAAGAATGAGACTTCTCAAAGATTAAAAGAATGAAATTTCTCAAAGATTAAAAGAATTAAACTTCTCAAAGATTAAAAGAATGAAACTTCTCAAAGATTAAAAGAATGAAACCTCTCAAAGTTTAAAAAAATGAAACTTCTCAAAGATTAAAAAAATAATACTTCTCAAAGATTAAAAAAATAACTCTCTTATAACAATAAACACACAAATAACTTTTAATCGACTCCTAAATAATTGTAATTTTGTAATACTTGACACTAACGTCTCGCCCGATATCGAAGTACTGGCTAACGTTCGACGAAGGCAAGATTTTGAAGCACGTATCAATGCCAACTCTGACGTCCGTGTTGGCTCCATGTTCCAAAAGCCAAGACACCACCTCGCAATTCCCACGATGCGCCGCATGAAACAACGGAGACCTCCCGATTTTGTCCACGGCATTAATATCAGCTCCATTTTTGTAGAACAGGTCTAGCAACTCTATTCTGCCTCGCCAGGCAGCTAGCTGAACCGCGGTCACTCGAAGAATTCCAATAGGTTGCAGAAATCGTGCATCAAACTTTTCGGTGAATATACGTATCGCTGATTGCACATCGTCGTTTTCGATGAAGGATATCAACTGAATTAGACGGTTGTCATAAAGCATTTTTGAAGCTATGTTACGCGTAGACCTGTTTGCTTTGTACTGAGGCATAATCAAAAGTGGCGCAGGTTCGGTAATCACGGGATGTGGTTAATTTGTATTATCGCATTTAAAGGGCCTTGAATTTGAAATAAAGTGGGCCACGTTTTGGAACAATCGAGGTTCTAATTCCTAAAGCGTAAAATTAACAATAGATACTTATCTAAATTCGTATCTCAGAGTTTGGAGTAGCTAAATGGAAGTTGCGAACTATCGATTTTCCAAATTGGAATTTCTGAGGGTTTTGAGCTTACTTGTCACGAGTTCCGAGTACGAGTTTAGACTAAGCTTCCAACTTCATAGCTCAACCACCGAAATTCTCGAGCTGTTTAAGTTGGACATTTAAATCGTTTCGAAAGGTCTTGACCAGTAATCCCTAACTTCGATTCAGAGCTCCGTTATTTGCGCAACCCGGTTATTCATCCGATCTGAATGCTTATGAACAGCCCTGTACTTGGCTGTGTATCGAATCTGACAATGGCTAACGGGATTGGCTACTATCATCGTAGGAGACCAATTCATCGAACCGTTAGCAGTCGCAAGCACGATTCACACGTACACGCAACACCTGAGACACTCGGTTGCAAGTTCAGGTGCACCCACACGCACGCACACGTCTCGTTTCGTGCTGACGCGACCTTAAGCTCTCGCGAACGCACACACAACGTTAACACACGTTCACGTACGCTCAATCAACTGGAGAGTATCGCGTTACCTTGCAGAACTCGGGCCCAGTACGCGCTTGACCACGCTACGGAGAGGATCCCGTTCAACTCGTTCCAGATACTTTCATCATGCCCAACTGTCCTAAGTGCGACAAACCTGTCTACTTCGGTGAGTTAATGACCATTTCTATCACTCTTAGGACATTCTTAAGTATCAGTTATCATTCTTAAGTATGTTATCGATTAGAGATAGGTTGATGTGGCTAGGAATGTAAACGAAAGTTTGTGGAATTTGTTAGAGACAAAATAATATGAACTCAGGGTTAAGTTCGTGAAATTAGTTGGTAAACAATGACCGTCACGTTTTTCTCTGAACACTACAATTAATAAGTGTTTCAATAAGGATTTTTGGTCATGATAAAATGAAGTCCGTAATCTTTTATTCAAGACAGGTATTTGGAACTCAGTTTTGAAGACCACGAAATTGTTTTGACAGTCAAGAATTTGTGTAACGTTTATTATCAGTATGAAATAAAGTCACGTTTATAGATAATCGGAAAATAATCTGAATAAGTATAAAATGACATCCGTGACCTTGAGATATCGAATCTTCGCGAAGACGTTGCGTAATTAATGTCAAAGCAATTTTAGCAGTGATAGGCTAAGGTGATAAATATGCATTTTAAACGAGAAGTACAGTCGAGTAACAGTAAGTATAGTTGCAGTAATTATGAAACAGTATAAAATTATTACAGTACAAATCCATTTTCTTCAAAAACTTTTCACGAAAATTAGAAAGAAAATCAAAGAAACCCTTGATGATATTCCACAAGAAATACAGTAGCTAAATCTCACAGCAGCTAAAATGTATCACATCAACAATTAAAATGTACCACAACCACATGTTTTTTTATGCGATGACTCAACATGTTAATTAACGAGGGGAGTGTTAATCGACAATTATAGATTGTTCAATCGTAAACGTATGACTCATTCACCTACTTCTTTTCGCAATTTCATCGATCACGAGAAGACGTTCACTCGGACAATCCTGCTGGAGGAAATTTTCATGATGTTCGAGTCTATTATGAAACTAGTGTGCGTGAAATGACGACACCAATGATGTCATTGCACGTCCTCGCGGTCCACCTTGAGAAATATTATGTCAGCCATTCTATGTAACGTGAAGATCGGGTAGTGTAAGACTAGGAAGATATTTTAAATAATTTGATGCTAGTTTCTAATGTGGTGTTTAGGTGACGAAGGTGTATTCATAAGACAAGTTTGAGTTCATAGGAAGTCTCGGTCTTAAGCTGCAATCAATAATATTAGTATTTACACGGTTGGGAGTTGGGAGATTTTCGAAGGTAGAAATGAAGGTAGAAATGCCGAAAGATTTGGGAGTTTAGAAATGGGGACCTTGAGAATTTAGGACTTTAAAATTTAAAGACCTTGAGAATTTCAGACCTCAGGAGTTTAGGACCCTGAGAACTTAGAAATTTACAAATTTGTTACTTTAGGATTTCAGGATATTCAGAATTTGACAATCTGCATGTTAGGGTTTCAAGAATATAAAAATTTGATATTTTAGAAACCTAGAAATGTGAACATACAGAAGTTGCAAGGTTAGGACGTTGCAGGGGTCCTACCTGCAAGTTGCACCTAAAAAATTTGTATATTAATAAACCTACAGTAAAACAATTGTTAGAGTACCAAGAACGAAACAGTCCAGTTCAGTGAATTCACAACTAATAGTCTACAAAGTCAGCATAATACGACGACAGTAGTTTCGTTATCGACGAGGGTACGCGATTCCCGTCATCGCCGAAGAGTCCAGCAAAGCGTCCTCCGATAACGTTATCGGCGGCCAATCGCGCGTTACGCTTCCCCTTTCGGCTTTCAGATAAACGGGGCCAAACGGGAACAGCCGCGGCCGAGGAGGACGATAGCTCGCGTTCCCTTCGGGCGAGTTCGCGCTGAGCCATCGTATTCAGAGGAGAGGTTCGCTTTTAATTGCGCGCTTCCTCTTTCGAGCGGCTTTTTAGACGGCCGTTAAAGCACTATTAGTGCTGAAAGCGGATTTTTCTGAATGCGAGCCGTGCGGCTGCCACGTGCATACGTACGATGGTATGCTTTCAGATCGGCGCAAGTAGGCGTGCGGAGATATAGATGCCGGGGCAACGGGCGAATTAGAGGGACGACACTCTTTTCCTTGTATCGCGGGAAAACTTTTCAAAGAGGAAGGGTCATTGGCCTCTAAACGCGCCTCTCGTGAATCAACCTGACTGCGTGATCCGAGAGCATGCGAGCATTTAGCGATTGCGCGGAAAAAACTCGTTGATCTCCCTTTTATGTCTTCTAATTAGTTTATGCAGCTTTATGTTTACTCGTTGCACGGACGCTTATGTCGATTACACTCGGCGTATTACAAATCAGAATAGTTATGCAAAGATCTTGGTGCTTCTTTACTTCGGAGCCCCTGGCGTGGTGAGATATCAAGACTTTCAAACTTCACAGATTACTTTCGAAATTTCTAACTCGTCAAATTTTAAACATCTCAAAGTTGACAACTTGCTTTCAAAAATTAATGGAAGAGAAAATTGCAATCTTGCTCTTCTCTTACGTCATGCTCCTCCTTCAGAGCCCTTAGTGCAGTGAGATATCAAGATTCATAAACTTCACAGTTCTTTACTACCGAAATTTGGAACTCCTCAAGTTCTAAACATCTCAAAGTCCACAACTTCCTTTGCAATTTTCTTTCCTATTAATTTTGCAATCTTGCTTTTCTCTTACGTCATGCTCCTCCTTCAGAGCCCCCAGCGCAGTGAAATATCAAGCCTCCCAAACTCTATATCCTTACACTCCCAACATTTCAAACTCCCCACATTTCACAGATCTCCAATTCAATCAAAAACTTCAAGCTAGATGTAATTCTAAAAAAGTACATAGAAAGAATGACCCGTTGGGTTCAATTAATCGTCGCGCATTCCTGGGTGCAAAATGCAGCGGTGGCTACAAGCAAAGTAACTTTTGAAGTCGTCGACGAAGTCCGAGCAAATGGCAGAAAGCGACGAAGGCACTCGCAGCTTTTTCCTTGCGCTTTCTTTGTTTCTTGCCGGGCGTTCTACGGCCACGTGCACCGCAAAGGTGGAAGCTTTTTGAGACGATCGTAAGAGATCCCGCGACCCTTTGAGAGATCGTGAACCCGAGCTTTGAAATAAACTACATTCAAATGATTCCGTGGCATTCGAAGGGCTGGTACTTCCTCTTAACGTTATCCGTCTTAATTTTTACGAACGCTTAATGAGACTTGGCGCAAACGAAGTTCAACCCCTTTGGCACGCGACTGATCTTGAACGATTCGACGATCTTGCGAAACGGTATTTTCTTCAATTCTTCGCTGAACGTTTGATACGTAAAGAAGTTGAAGATATTCGAGTTGCTTTATAGGGCTTGATGCTTAATGAGTCACGAATAATGAATACCGTCGCTGTACCGATATTATCGGCCTCGGTGAATTCGGCCGGAGACCTTCAAGAGGTTTCAATGCCTTACTGTCCCATCTTCCTTCACTGCGTTAATGTTGAGGATCTGTGAGGTTCGTCTAAACTGACATTCTTTTAATTAAAAGAATTTAATACATTCCAAGAATTTAATACACAAGACTCATACATGGAGTCGTCCATTTTGGGCTCACCACATAATCAAGACCTCTGTTTAGGTCCCCTAACTGCAACTAAAAGTATCATGTATCGAGGTTTTATGTACCGACGTTTTTTTTATCGATTCCACTAATTTCTGATAGCAGAAATCAGTCCGTATTTTGTTGGACCCCGTTCACCAGTTAGGGTGAATTCATTTTGTTGTCTAATCAGTAGATGAACACACTCCACAGTCGAAAGAGGGTGTTTAGGAATGCTTGTAGAATTTGCTATTTGACCGAATATCGTTAATGCTCTCGCCGATGCAGGGAAAGAAACAGGATAAAAAGGAAGCTGGAAGCAGGTCCATAATAAGCCACGCAGCGGAACAAAAAGTTCATCCAGTGGTTCGGCAAAGCGCGCATCCTGCTCGCGAGCCAGGAGCGGAGGCAAAAAAAGAGGAGGAAGAGGACGAGGAAACCGAGTCACGTTGCATCGAAAGCAACAACAATAAAGTGTCCAGCGGCGAGGACGGCGACAACGGTCGGAGACAGGTCGGGAAGGGAGTATCGGATAATAATAAGAAGAACAGAGACGAAACAGGTTTGCAGAAGAATAGGCAGGATCTTCTGGGCGTAGAAGGAAGGCAACGGGAAACGAAGGAGCCAGAAACTCGAAGTATAGCTTCAACCCTCTCGCGACTACGAGACCACGAGAAGTTTTTCAGGGCCCTTCGAAGGTGGGGGTTGGTGGCAGATCGGCAGTTTGAAAGAAGGGAAGAACAGGCGAGTGGGTGGTGTAACGAATGGTCTACCGAGCAAATAAAGAAGAAGAAGCAGAAAAAAAGAAGGAAAAAGAGAGAAGCAGGGAAAGACCAAGGGGATGATGTACCGAGCCTATGCAATCAGCAGCCGCCGATTGTTTGGCGCCCGAGCGCAACGATCCGTGTACGGCACTGTCTGCCTTTTCGCGCTACCACTGCACAGCAGCAATGCTTGACGATTATGCACTCGCTTCTCCGCCGCCAGATAATTAGGAGTTAATTAACTAATGGCCCTTTATGCCAGTACCCTTCTTGCAAACCACCCTCTCTCTCTTCTTCGCGGCTCCATTCTCGATGCCCGATCCTCTTTCTCCTTCCTCCTTTTTCCCCCTCGCTTTTTGCTTCTTCCGCGCGTTACCTTCCTTCTCTCGTGTCCCCGCGTTCCCCGGGCTACCATCGACCCCTTTAGACCCCCACGTTCGCTCGTGTCTCTCCGCTCCTCGTCATTTTCCAATTCCCCTCGCTGGCACCAGCGTCCTTTGTGCTCCTCCTTAGACACGGAGGAACGTTTGAATGCCAACCACCAGCCCGCCACGGTCCAAGGGCTTTTTTGTCTTACCACCGAGGTTTGATATGTCGTAATGGCATGACGCACCGCGACGCACCGAAGAAAGGAACAAAATGATACGCGCTCCCGTCGCTCCTCTGATTTCGCGGGCCCTTTGTAGTCGCTCTTCTAGGCCGAGCACGCAACAAATAACGCTCTGCTTTCCAGAAAAATACCACCCACCTTTCTATCGAACTATGATGCTCTGATTGAAAGTCCCTCAATTCATACTCAAACAAATCACATTCTTTCCAATTATTCTTCTCAACACAAATTATGTAGTTTTTAATTCTGCTAAATATTTTTCTGTTTTTTTTTTGCTGTAATAAGTGAGTGGCTCCGGTTGTCAGGAAAGAGTTGAACCCAGAATATGCGTTAGTAAAAATTTGTAACGGAGGTAAAACGCATCCGAAAGGTTCAAAAGTAAAAGTAGTCGAGAGTCATCGAGAGGATCGATGGCAACGAACAATGAGTCGTTCGTCTCCGCTCGAAAATCCTCTCCTTTCCCGGTTCGATCAGAATGCATCCCCAAGCGGGACTGCGCGTCGCGCGAACACGCGTCGGCCACCGTCATCAAGCCGTTCCATTAGCAATTTCGTAATTATGAAATTGAATGGGTAACTCCCTGTAGACGCGATCGGTGCTTCTCATTCATCGGAGGTGAGAACGCGAAGCACCCTGTGGGCCGTTCGCGAGAAAACGCTGACAAAGGATGGCAGAGACGGAACGACGCCGCTTTACAAAATATCCGACGCCTACGCGAGCTGCGACATTGTGCAGGAATTCCCATGCGCGGATGCACGCACGATTTGTGCGGCAGGGTACCCGAGAAAGCTTCTTATGAGAAACATCGAGAAAGGGGTGAAAGGACGAGCCAGACAAGAAACTCGTTCGCGGCGGCCTTTTGTTTCGCGTCATCGCGCCGGGGACAAGCTTGATTAATCGAAAAGCATCTTGATCCTCGCGAGCCACACGAGGGAGGTGCCTTATTGGCGAGACGATTCAGAGACATCGAGTAGCGTGATTTTCCTCTTGTAATCGAGCTTAGCTTTCAACGCTCGCGTCAACGTCGACATTGTTCCGTGAGCGATATCGTTACGAGCTGCAACAACAAATTTAACCGGTCGTGCAAGATTCTAATGGAGAAATAATATTGTGCCTCTTAAATGGCTCTTACCGTAAAGTTCTTCATTTGTCAGAGAAAATGAAAAAGTTTAAAAAAGAGGTTCTTCAATTTTTAAGTAAAATAAATTTCTAAATATAGGCACGTAAAATAGAGCATTAGTGGAAATAGCGATTTGATGGGAAGCTATTTAGATAATAATTGTTATCCAATACACTTATTGCGTAATCCCGCGTTTGTCGACAAGCGACTTACAGTAAAGTATGTAAATTATGCACCGTACTTAGACCGGATTTGATAAAAGTACTTGCAGGCTTCTTTAACGGGAACGCAGCCATAGATGGACATTACCGCTGTGGATTGAGGTCACGCGAATGTCCGATCGCACGTAATAATTTCCTCGTTTCCGTTTCACCTGAATGGTTCATCGATTGAGTCGAAAATATTTCCACCGTGAAGGGGAAATTTTACTGAGCGGGAATTTATTGTTGCAGCTGAGAGGAAGACTTCTTTGGGCAAGGATTGGCATGGCGCCTGTCTGCGATGCGAAAAGTGTAACAAAACCTTGACACCTGGCAGCCACGCGGAGCACGAAGGCAAACCATACTGTAATCATCCATGTTACGCTGCCTTGTTTGGTCCTGGAGGTGGGTAATGCGAATGCGATTAATACTCTTGTTATATTGTCAAGGGTGCAATGGTGATTGCACGGTGTACGGAGTGTGTTAGAAAGTGAAATTACGAAAATAATGGCAGTATAATATTTTGAGGAATTAGTGATGGTATTTGTGATCGAAGTAATAATCAAGTTTATGTTACTTTTAGGTTTTGGCCGAGGGGGTGCAGAGAGTTACGTTTACAAGAAGTGAAGAGGACTATTCGTTACATACTTATTGTTAATAAAATCGCGTTACCTATTTTTTAGGCGTTACATTTAATTGTAAAACTGTGTATAAAAGTGAGTTTACAGATGAGAGATGTGAAACGATGTATTATGAAATAAATTAAAATTTAGTATATTCGGTTTCTAATAATAACATCTAATGGATGTTTTTTTTCAACTTTGTCAATGTGTTAAGCAATGATATGGAAATTTTGTACAATATCACAAATGATACTTTTGTTAAATAAATACTTGTGACCATAAAAATCTGCTTTTGGGGATTTGAAAAAAATTTTATGGAGTTTTATGTCATTCCCTATATTATCGATGATACACATTGTAGTGTGTGAATTGTACTGAAGACATAATTTACATCTTTGGACTCACTGAATGTGTTACAAAGAGCTTAAAATCAATATTAATAAATGTATGAGTCATATATAGTGTACTAATTAATAAAATCAATGTAAATTCGGTTTTTGAAAAATAGTACTTGTGGCGCCATCTCTTCAACAAACAGGCTGAACCAGTGATGGGCAGTCGTGAGATTTTATCTCACGCGAGAGCTTTCTGCGCATGCGTCAGCTGACGTCACAGCCTGCTATTAGTGCCGTATCTAGCCGGTACACGCAGTGGTGACTGATAAGAGGCACCTTAATGATCTTACATAATTTTTCAAAAATTCTTATAATTGCACTGTAAACTATGAATATATAAGTTGGGTTAGATTACATTAGGCTGGGTTAGGTTAGTCATATATATATGACTGTATAAAACTATACAACTATATATGTATGTATATCGTGAATTATACAAAATTGCTCTGAATATTCATCTTCATTTTCGTTTCCTCGATACATTTAGTTCCGTTAATAAATGTATACTTAGTAAATTTTGTAACTACTTACGGGCTGACGCATTATCGGTGGTAACTACGTTACCGATGTCGCGCGATTTGCTTGTTCACGACCAGTGTCAACCGTCACGCTTGCACCCGTCGCTCTCGCATCCGAGCTCGCGCTATTCTCGCCCCCTGATTGGTCAGTGTTTTTTATTAATAATTCAAAAATTAAGCTTTAACCAGCATTTTGGTAAAGGGAAAAGTTGTTCCGAATCACCCCAGCTACCACCCCTCAAGAGGATTTCCACCTGAAGCCGAACACCCTGTATGGTCAGATCTAAGTTGTATAAGCGCTTTATGGTCAGACCATTCAAGTAGTATAACCGTATTATATGGTCAGACCTAAGTAGTATAACCGTATTATATGGTCAGACCTAAGTAGTATAACCGTATTATATGGTAAGACCTAAGTAGTACAACCGTATTATATAGTCAGACCTAAGTAGTATAACTGTATGATATGGTCAGACCTAAGTAGTATAACCGCATGATATGGTCAGACCTAAGTAGTATAACCGTATGATATGGTCAGACCTAAGTAGTATAACCGTATGATATGGTCAGACAATTTAAGTAGTATAACCCTATGATATGGTCAGACCTAAGTAGTATAACCCTATGATATGGTCAGACCTAAGTAGTATAACCGTATGATATGGTCAGACAATTTAAGTAGTATAACCCTATGATATGGTCAGACCTAAGTAGTATAACCCTATGATATGGTCAGACCTAAGTAGTATAACCCTATGATATGGTCAGACCTAAGTAGTATAACCCTATGATATGGTCAGACGGTCTGACCATATCATACGGTTATACTACTTAGGTCTGACCATATCATAGGGTTATACTACTTAGGTCTGACCATATCATAGGGTTATACTACTTAAATTGTCTGACCATATCATACGGTTATACTACTTAGGTCTGACCATATCATAGGGTTATACTACTTAGGTCTGACCATATCATAGGGTTATACTACTTAGGTCTGACCATATCATACGGTTATACTACTTAAATTGTCTGACCATATAATACGCTTGTACTACTTAGGTCTGACCATATCATAGAGTTATACTACTTAGGTCTGACCATATCATACGGTTATACTACTTAGGTCTGACCATATCATAGGGTTATACTACTTAAATTGTCTGACCATATCATACGGTTATACTACTTAGGTCTGACCATATCATAGGGTTATACTACTTAGGTCTGACCATATCATACGGTTATACTACTTGAATGGTCTGACCATATCATACGGTTATACTACTTAGGTCTGACCATATCATAGGGTTATACTACTTAGGTCTGACCATATCATACGGTTATACTACTTAGGTCTGACCATATCATACGGTTATACTACTTAAATTGTCTGACCATATAATACGCTTGTACTACTTAGGTCTGACCATATCATAGAGTTATACTACTTAGGTCTGACCATATCATACGGTTATACTACTTAGGTCTGACCATATCATATGGTTATACTATTTGAATTGTCTGACCATATCATACGGTTATACTACTTAGGTCTGACCATATCATACGGTTATACTACTTGAATGGTCTGACCATATAATACGCTTGTACTACTTAGGTCTTACGTGCGAAAATTATAATATCAGAGATACAATAAGAACGAAATGGATTTTATTTTGTTAACATGCAAAGATCTGATAAAAATCGAGCGGTATCTTTTACCTTTGCTCTTGCAACAAATATTAATATAATATAATTAATTAATTAATTAATATAATAACAAATATAAATAAAATAATAATCATAAATAAATTAAATTATTAAATTATTTAATAATCATAAATAAATAATATTACTTTTATTATATATAATCTATTATATTACTTAACCATTTTATTCTCTTTCCTGCAAGTTTCTTCAGATTTATTTTTTTTCCTCATTAGTGCCTAATGATACCTTATATTTCATCAAACTGTATACGCTACTGAGAACTTCTGCGAATAGCTTACTGCGCATGCGCTGAGACTGCCCACCACTGGGCTGAACTACACACTTTTGGAACAGGAGGTTAATTAGTTCTCTTCTTGTACCACCAGATGGCGCCACGTAAGACGGAAACCTTTGGATAACATAGGATAAGCTTGAGAATGATTAAAAATTTATTATAGTTCAGTAAAGTTAATTGTTCTTGCACTCTAATTTAATTCGATATATATTTATAGTCCATTGAACTAATAAAATAAAGTATATTCCTAAAATTTTTCGAAAAATAGTACAAATAGCGCCTCCTGGTGGTAAAGTATGGAACTAACGAAAGTACTGTCTCAAAAGTGCGTATTTCACCCCGTTTGTTGAAGAGATGGCGCCACCAGTACTATTATTTTTAAAAATTCTATTTTCATTGATTTTAAAGCTTAATTCACTAAAATATGCATTACATTATATCGGTATGTAATACTAGTTCACTTCGGAATGCATATTATAGTAAATTAAAGCAAGAAAATAAATATTTTTTAATTTTTATGAAAATGGAACAAGCAGCGCCATCTCTTCGGCCAACAGGGTGAAGTACACACTTTTGAAACTGTATTTTAATTAGTTCGGGTCTTCTAACGATAGGTGGCGCATTGTTAGGTCAATAAAAAGGAATTTTTTGAAATATTAAAATTTATGATATTAATTATACTATTAGATCACTGTGCAGGTAAAATTTTTCACATAAAATAATTTGCTACAATCAGTTATCCATAAAAATCACATAGTTCATGATAAAAGGCTATTTTACTATTTGAGGAGTCTGAAGATGCACTACAAGATGGCGGCAGCGGCATCGTTTCTTAGCTCAATGCTACAAAATTAAAAATCCTATAAAAATTAAACTTGTTCCACATTTCTTGCTGATTAATAAACTTTTTACTAATTCTGTAGAATTCTAATATTCCCCTCCACTATCACTTAGATGTACTAAAATACAAAATCCTAAATTTAAAATTGAACCCCAAAGAACTCCAGAATAAATGAAGTCAAATAGAAATAGATATCAAATAGATATCTCCATAAACATAACAAGCACAGATGCTCCAAAAGCTCGCAATAAAAGTCCCAAAACTGATGTTTCATATAAACCTCATATTTATTTAAAAAGGATGTACAGAGTTTTGTTTGCAAGTATCAACAGCGAGACTCGGCAAGAGCGGCGCACAGAACAAGAATATCACACGGGATGAAATGACAGCTTAATAGAAAAAAAAAAAGAAATTTGTTGTCTTGATTAAAAAGTCCACGAGTCGCAGCATTCAAGCCGAAATCTCGTTACCACGATTGTTCGCAATTGCGTGTACATCCCTTGAATGCTGCGCGAGAATGTGTTTTTACGTTTCGAACATCATCATATCGTGCTCTCCTTTTTGCTACTCTTATTATTTTTTCTCCTTGCTTTTTTAGACTTCCATCCTATGGAAGCACGAAACGTTACTGCGATATTGCTCTCTCTCTCTCTCTAAACGGATTTCTTTGGCAAAACTTATTACACATAGGTCGTCGTTACAATTAATAAATAATAAAGGCATTAAATAATAATATAATAATAATGATGATAATATAATAATAATAATAATCATGATAATAATGAGAATAGCGATAATAGCAAATAGAATAAAAAATAAAAATAATAATAATAATAATCGTTAATAATCATCATCGTTACGATACTAGCAAATAGATTAACAATGTGAAGTACGCATTATTCAATAATTATAATTCCGACATGTGATCGCAATGAACGCCCGAATTCGTTTGACTGAACTTCGTGACCGTTTTTTTTTATAAACGCTTTCCTTCCTTTTTACACGAAACAAGAAAAGATAAAAGAAACGTTTCCCTCTACGAGGTATTGCGACCGGAAACAGCGTGAACACTCGAATTCGCAGCCTCGAACTACCAACAGGATCGCAAATTCCCTCTCTCTCTTTTCTCTGTCCATTTCTTCTCTTCGGTCGCCGCTTTCCATGTCCCCGTTCTTCCTGCACACGATTTTCACGACACGCAACGCTACGATACGACAATTCATAAACAGCAATTAGCGATGAGAGAAATCGCGGTTATTAACGATCCTTCGTCTACTCGCGAGAAACGTAATCGCCTGGGTTAGAAGAACGTAACTAGAAGAATCGATATTCTCGCGATCGGCGAACAGAGATCGATTCGAACGAGAAATTCGGAAATCTTGTCTGAGGTTCGGAACGATCTGAATCGTTGCGAGCACGCCATGGATCGACCTTGTTTCCTTCGGTAATTTTCATAAGTATAAAACGCCGATTAAAAAGGAGCGGTGAAAGACCGAACGAGTCGTTAGCTAAATGTTCGAATAAATACAGGATGCGGTTAAAAGAAAATCCAAGAAAAATCGACGTGCTTCGAAAATATAATTCGCTAATTACGAGATAACTGTTTAGCCAGCAAATCCATTTCACGGTGGATCTCTCAAGCGAGACGCGATGCGTTGATAATTCTCCGAGGCTGATATATACGAAAAATAACTAATTAAAACGCTTTGACATATTCATTGCACTGTTCGCATCGGATAAAAGGGCGAGTAATAAAAATTAATAGCGAATTTATTTAATTAAAAAATAAAAAACGTTTGAATTCACGCAGGTGCAGTCACCCGCCACTGCGCACGCGTCGCGCGCACGCTGCGCGAACCGAGATGCGCGTGACACGGCGCGAATTTCCTTATTAAGGTTACGATTACCATTTCTGACCGTTAATCATAAAGAAATCGCGATCACGCAACTTCTACATTAAAATCTACCTTGGTTGGACGTTAATTATGGGTTCCGTGATAGTTTTTCTTCTTTTTTGATACGTTACGCTCGACGAGAAACAGGAAGCGACTCGACTTCCGTGGTGCGCGTGTGGCAACTGCACATTGTTCATGGAACGCGGGAATCATGATCAATCGACTGTCGAATAGAATCGTTCCGTTTATCAAATCAATTAGAGGAAATATTTGTACAAGAATAAAAATGAGATGGATAATGTTGACATTGAATGACTTTGTTGATGGATAATGCGAGAAAATTGGAGTAATTAGGGTCACGCGTTATATCGATAGACTGCATCACGCGTTAATTTCCTGCGCGCGGTATTTTCACATACGCACTAATTTCGAGACACGAATGTTAGTACGCATATTACATTTGTATGTGATACCCCTACTTACGCCAATGAAAAGTATTTCTCGAGATTACAAGGAACGAAGCGACTTCGTTTCGCCTTTCACGCTTTCCCGCTTCCGTAATTTGCATTTCCTCGTTGCCGATTTTTTGCGCGACCACGTCGATCCTGTGCGTCGCTCGCAAACTCGCGTTCGTTTACATTTATGTGCTGTTTAAAACCGCCATAATAAAACTCTGCCTTTGCCTTAGCTACGCGACGCGCACGCAATTCTCATTCGGCAATCCGTCTGTGGTCTTTGGTTTCTACAAAAAATATATATAATATCCTTAACAGTAATGATCGTTACGTCGATTCTTGATTTAAAAATCTCAATAAACTTATCCGTTATTACCTACTATATATACTTGTATCGTTTTTTGGGGTGGTACGGGGCACAGGTGGGGTTAGGTTCGGGTTAAAGGGTCGTCGTGCTTACTAGGAGAAAGAACGTGCCGTTTTCTTTTTTTTCCTTAGGGGCAGTTGACTTTGTCTCTGTTATACACCATTGTATGTATATATATATATATGCATATATATATATAGATTTCTTCCTCACTTTATATATATGTACACGTTCTAACGCCGTCGGTGACAAATGTGCCCGTCACACTCGAGTTTCGCGAACATTTGCAGAACCGGGGAGCCGGGCACATTTGGAGGGACGACCGTTCGGGGGCGTAGCGTAGAAATTATGCTAACTGAGGATCGTTAAATTAAACTAGCTACGATTTTTACGCGCACTCTACCAGAGTACCGACGCTGTCGGCCACGAACGCGGGAAGTTCGAATCTCTCGATCGCGTGTCTCGACAGCGTCTTTCAGTGTCGCTGGACCAGACACTCGTCGAGTAATTGCCGCTCGAATCACGAAAAGTTCATCGATATCGACGAAGCAACCTTCCCACGAACGGAAGAGACGTATCGTCATCCGAAATCCGCCGATGTCAACGGCGCTCGATGGGACGTCTTGATCGATACGATAGCGATCCGATGATCTTTCGACATGATCAAAGTCTCTATCTCTCTCGCGATTGTCGCATCGATAAATGCGAATTTGTCAGTGCCACGCCGTGTACAGGATACCGATGGCAACGCAACGTCTGGACGCGAACGGTGTCTGGCCAGTTCGTCCGGGCGTATTGTTTTCCCAAGCGGAAATTAGTCATGTGTTCCCGTTGTCGATCGCTCTCCTCGAAACCGGTTAAAAGAGATCATTGTTGAATTTCAGCGTGGTTCCTCAGTGATATGGCGTCCGTTGACTGGTGTTCCCACTCCAGGAAAACACTTTGCCCGAAGATGGTCTCCTGTATCGTCGTTCAATCAGGCCAGATACAGATCGGTCGGCGTGGTAGTGTGGTCCGGTTTGGTGCATGCACTTCCGGTCGGCGAAGCCGCACTCGCGCCGCTGCTCGCCCTGGTTGCTGCCAAGGGCGACCGACTAGCCACGTCCGTGCTGTTCTCTGGACCTGCGTTGTTGCATCCGCCGCTCTGCTGCGAATTGTTGTGGGAAGACGCCAGCGTGTCCCCGTTGCAGTAGTAGTACGTAGAATCTGCGAGACAAGCTCCGATTTAGTTTCCTATCTAATACCTTTCGATTCCATTTCTGCATGGATTTGGAACGTTTCCTTTTTCCACACCGGACCGATCCCTTTCGACTCTACATTTCACATGATTTCATTTTCTGGTAAAGGTACTTAGCAAGTGATATTTGTAGAGGGATCGATTCGTTTGGTAGAAACCTACGGTACAGTTCCGATCGCGATTGGAGGGTATTTCAACTTTTTGAACGGCAGCCATTTTGTCTCGGTTACGATAGTAGCGGATAGTTGCGAAATGGTGCTTTAGAAAGGGGAAAAGTCGAACACGTGAAACTTCAACGTCTGCTACGGTGTCGGGTGCAGTGCACGCGTTACGTCACGTATAAGGAACGAGCAACGTATCGCGTGTCCGATAAAAAATTGTTTATTATTCCGTTCATTCTTGTACACCGAACAACACGTTCGGCGCGCATTTCACCCAGGGGTATCGCGATCTAGAGGTACCTGCAATCGTCCGTTATGAAAGGCGAGCCGTGGCTACTTTAAAACCGGCCTGTCCACGATTCCGCGAGCTTTTTCTACTTCGATCTTATCCGCGATATCTTGAAACGTAATAAAATAACGATTTCTTCAGTCTTAGAAAGTTAGATTTGAAGGGTCTTGTAATCGCGGCTGACCGAACGGCTAGTTATACGGCTCTACCCGCTGGGATTAGCCTATCAATGAGTTAGTTATTTGACATTTCGTTGACCCTAATCTAATCGGTACTCATACTCACTGTTTACTTACTGAGCAACCCGCTTGTCGCTGCTCCATAACCATAGCCGCTGTACGGTGCGCTCGAGTATTGGGAATATGCTGCGCTGTACGCGTAGTCACCACCACCTAAACAAATATTTAACAATTCATTAGATCACTTACTCACAATTCTACTAATACAGAATGCTTATTGTAGAATTGTTCAACTCTGAGATAGACGTGGATCAGCCAATTAGACACTGTAGTGTTTTAGAGTGAACTTGAACTCAGATGAAATTCAGAAGAGGACGAACTTTTGATACACTTTCCTTTTCAATTTTTAGGTTTCTCAGACTTTTCAATCTTCCAATAAGTTCATAACATTCTAAGAGTTCGATGTCCCAAGATTTGAAGGTACAATTCTGAATTTTCAGAGACTATCAAGATCTTAAAGTCTCAATTTCAAAAATGTCGAAGTCCCAAACTTCTTAAAATTTTGAAGTAAAAATTTCCAACGTTCAAAAGAGAAGATCCCTGACGATGCCGACCCACGTAATTTCTCCAAGTATAAAAACCGCAGAAGTGAAGCTGGTAAGTCAGAGCCCTGCTGTCAGTTCTGACTTACCCTTGCAGCACGTTCCCGCAGAAGGTATTACCCTTCACGATAAAAAAGAGGAGCAAGCAGTCTGTGGTGTCTACTCACCGGTGGCGTAATGTCCAAAACTGGGAAGCATCGTGGAGTATGGTGGTATCGCAGACGCTACCTGGGGCTGAGAAACTGGCGGCTGCAAGACCGTCAGTCCGGGATCCCCTCCGGGGGTGTTGGGGGCCGTGGGGGTGGCGTTTGTCTCGTTCTGCAACGAAATCGGGGGACTTTGCTCGCCCCCTCCGGCCCCCACCCCCACATACGATACTGCGACGGTACTGCTCTCTGCTATGGCCATGCACAACACAACACAGGACATTCGAGTCAAGCACTAGCTAACGATCAGCGCCTTACGTCTAAAGCTTAATTAAATTGTCTGAACGGGATGACGGGGTTTGGGTCACGGTATGGACTTTTGTTAGTACAGCTGCCGCGGCACGGACACTTTCTTTCTTCGTGCGATTCCTTGACAAGGGAAATTGTGCACAATTATGCTGTACATTCTTGACTTTCTCTTTGTTACTCGGTTGGTGGAATAGACACGTATCTTCTTCGCTAGTTAAATTCATTCGTGTAAACGAAAACTACCCCTATGATTCATTCGATGCATTCTTGACTTCATTGTCAGATTGGTAAATCAATATTCAAAGAACACTGTCTCACAGGAATGTTGGCAGATAATTTAACCCCTTCCCGTGACATTTATTTAACAGTCAGTCAAGACTAACTATAAAGGCCATAACATTAAAACGAAAAAATTAAAATGAAAAGAAAATAAAAATGATGTGAGTATTTTATATTCAGAGATTCTTGATAATGCAACTTATAGTTGGACCTAAATTTCAAGTTGAAGAATGTTCAAAGTTTGTCACATTTCAGCTGTAAGTTCGTCACGAGTGAGACTCGTCAAAGTACAGGAAGGGGTTAAGGGTTGAATCAGACTCCATAATGTAGTCATATCTAGTAAAATCGAACGACAATTTCAGAGTGATTATGACGAGTGTTTCTGAAAAGAAAAGAGACGTGTCTATCCTATAATAGGTTACTCAAAGGTCGAGGAGCGATATGTTAAAAATTCTTGAATGTACGCGTCGTAATGTACAGAGATTAGTTAAAAAACGAGGCTTTAAAAAAACTTGAATGGTGATGGCGCACAGGTGTACGCGAGCGCGAGCGTAAAGAAAAACTGAAGAGGTGGCGAACTCACCGGTGGTGTGGTAAGGAGACATGTTAGCCCCGTCCAATGTTTGGCTCAATTTTAGTTCTTGCATCGTCAGTGGCGCGAGCGGCGTCAAAGTACCACCTGCTATTAAGGGATCCCCATTTTTCCGTTATTGCGATTTCTCTATCGTTGGCTGGCGATCAAGGCGGAACGTCGTACGGCACGCGAAATCGACCTTTCATCCGGCGCTTCCGGTCACCGATACACGATTTAGGTCGATGTCGTAACGCCTTCCCAACACGCTTCGCGAATGGCGGGGAATCTTTTCAAGAACGAAACTGTTCGACTCGTACATATTAACGGAGAGCCAGCAAGCCGTGCAATCGACTTGGCCCGGACGTCGTCGTTCTTCAAAAATTCTTCGATCCGCCCGAAGATCCCGATTGAATTTCATGAGATGAACCGGCCGTTACACGGCTCGCTTCGTCCGTCCCGAAAAGCGAACGCAAGAAATTCCGCGACGCGGCGTGACCGAGTTGCTTGCAACACGTGCCACCCCGAAACTTCGTTCCGTGTGTACGTTCGTGTTTTCGATCGCGATACGATCCGCCGTTGATCGGTCGCCGTTAAACGGCTCAAGAAAGACAGAGACGAGAGAGGAGCAGAGACTACACCAGTGATGGACAGATCGACTATGATCTTGAGGTGTCTACAGCAATCAGATGTGCGAGAGAGGACCAAAAGGTCAAACTCTTCAGGAACTATTTCCTTTTAGTTTTGAAAACGATCTAATTTGTCGTGTGTCAAATTTTATTCCTTCTAAGTCGATAAAGATTAAACGCTTTTGTATAAAGAATGTGTACATGTATGCACTGGTTGCTACTGTGACTACTTAACAGTAGTGTCCCATGTCATTCATGGACATATAGCAAAACTACTGTACTCGTCGTGAGTGCACAAGTTGGCTGCGGTCTCCCATCACTGGATCAGAACTAAGGGTTGTCTAAGAAGAATAAAAGAAGAGGGTTCCCTAATCCCCGGTCTACGAACGGTTAGCGGGTGTCGTAAGCGAGAGTGATCGAGAAGAGTACAAGAAAGAGGTCGAAACACCCTTAAAGATAAGAAGACGAGAGACCACCAAGTGAAGCGTTCCGCCACCTCTTCTGGCATCGGTGCTGTTGCTCGGCACAGCTCATGCATTATTAAAGCCATGTATTTAGCCGATATGGGTATGCAAAGCAAGACGTAAGCCGCAATAATAAGCGTACAGGGAAGAGGGAAGCAGGAGGAGGACGAGTAAAGAGGTGGGCAAATGGAGAGAAGGAAGCTTGGATGAAGAAGGAGGGAGAGGACGGTGGTTTGCTGGGTCGACGGAAAGGGGCTTGGTACACACGCTTGGTTATTATGTATAAGAGGTTGTGGTGCACGCGCACGTGGATAACAACGCGTAGAGACACGCACGCACACAGGGACGCGCGTACTGTCCGGGATTTTGTGCGAAGGAGGGGTGTGACAGAAAGGAGGGTGCCAGGAGGGTGAAAAGAGAGAGAACGACTCGCTCACCTATGGTGCCCCCTATGGGCGGGGTGTAGAGATGGGGCGTTTGCGCTTGCGTCATCGTGCTGATGGTGCCCAGGGAGTCGTACAGCTCGGCGGAGGTGGCAATCGCGTTCCCGGGGAATCCTCCGTGTTCGTAGTAACCTCCGCCACCGCCACCTCCGCCGCCACCGCCGCCACCTCCGCCGTTACCACCGCCACCGCCACCTCCGCCGGTTCCAGCGCCGTTCGTACCGCCGCTCGCACCTCCGCCTCCTCCGCCAAGCTCGCTCAGGAGCTTGTGTTCGTCTTTGATGCTCCATTTACTCGACCACAGCTGCAACAGAAGCCGGATGCTCCAGGCAAAGTTCGAGTGTCGGGAGAACGGCTTTACGCGTTTAGGAGAAACGTCACAGATTCACTCCTGAGATACTTTTCACTCGTTATCTTTTTGCCACTCTCTATTTATTTCAAACTTCTTACTACTTCGTCTGCGCTATTTAAACATACTTCGATCTACGTTTAAGTCTATTAATGTCCCAAATGAACAAGTTACTGCTTCGATAGGCACCGAATCACCCCATCGTTTCCTGCAACTGTACGGTGGCAGACCGCAACGTTCAGCTCCGAATAACTATGCACGAGCAATTGCTTCCGATCTCCCTGCGATCTATCTTCGTCTTAGATCTGTCTCTAAGAAAGTACGATCGCAAGGAAATGTTCAAAACAACGAAATAATAATTCATCACAAATCTGTATCATGGCCTAATAAACCCCTACTATAACATATCACATCACATATTTACCGAATATCTCCCTGACAGAATAAAACAATCTACTGTATATCACGATGAAATTAATTTGCAGTACGAAGTCGAAGCCAATAAACCGCCGCATACATACCACATTCAGGTGTCCACATAATGACAGAAGATACGTACGTTCGAATACAATTGGTCGCCGTTGTAATTGCTTCTCTGTCTCTTCAAGTCGTCCTCGGGATGATCGTTCAGGTCTCGATTGTCGTCTGAAATGAGATCGACATCTGCAATGCGGTCTCGTTTCATATTACCGGGAGGAAAATCAACGAAAATCGGCTCTTTGTGTTCGTATACAATTAACGGGATCAAAGCCCCGATGGTGGTCCGCGTTGGGACACGATAATCGAGGGACACCGGTCCGCGAAACGAGTGCCCGACGAATTCATCTCCCAACGCGATTCCCGGTTTATCTGTGTCAGGGAACGTACGCGGCTCTCCTGTTGGCCGCGTATTACTCACGGAATCAAGACACAAATTAAACGTGGCCGCACGTGAAACTAAATTGAATCTGTCGGACGGATTGAACGCGCGGTTCGCGCATAGACGGTGTATGGCATTGATAGATAGAGAAACAATTTCGATTCCATTATATGTCTTTATTATCTCCTGGCCATCCCGTCGCGTCGGTTTAATATAGAAACAAGTACATACGTGCTAGTGTTGGAACATCGCTGGATAAATTGTGTGGGTTTCGAGACTGGGGGTGTTCGACACTGGTGTGCTCTTTTGGAGTAGATGGTTTTAAGGGTGTGAAGATTTCCAGGTATAGGAATGTCATGTACTGATTGGTGGATAAATGATTTAGGGATATAGGGATTCGCAGGTACTAGGTTTCAAAAATATAGTAATTTGGGGATATCCACATTTGGGGGTGCAAGGATAACGAATAGGAATTTGAGGATGTGGGATGTGGAGGATATGTGGATTCGGAGACGTAGGAATTTAGAGCTATGGGATGTGGAGGATATGTGGATTCGGAGACGTAGGAATTTGGAGCTATGGAGTGTGGTGGATACGTAGATTCAGAGATGTAGGAATTTAGAGCTATGGAGTGTGGAGGATATGTGGATTCGGAGACGTAGGAGTTTGAAGGTATGAAGATTTGGGAGTGCAAGAATTCGGTGATGTAGGCCATCGACGATATAGAAATTCAAGTATATAGAAATTCGGAGATGTAGATATCTACAGTTGCAAGGATTCGAAGATACAGGGTTTCGAAGATATAAATACTCAAAGATGCAGAATTTTGAGAACATGAGGATTTGTGGTCGCAAGCATTCAACATAGGAATTTGAACACATAAAGTCTAGAAGATACACAAATTGTTAGATACAAGATTTCAAAGAGATGTAGCACTCGAAGGTGCAAAGACTCCGACATATAGAGGTCTGGCAACCTTAGAGTCTTCAGAGGTAGTACCTGAAGGCACATATAGATACACTTCATCTATATAGAGATCCATCGATATAGAAATTCAAAGATACAATAATTCAGCTATATAGAAAATTGATGCTATAGTATCTTGTGAAGTATCCTGGCTTTGTATCCTGGGTTACAGGTACGCAGGAGATGGCAGATACACGTAGCATAGACGGTGTACAGCATTGATAGAGAAACAATTTCGGATCCATTATACGTCTTTATTATCTCCCGTCCATCCTGGCGGTTTAATATAGAAACAAGCACGTGGTATGAGTGTCGGATCGGTGGATAAGTGGTATGGGTTTCATCGAGTGGGTGGGGAGGATGTTGGACACCGGTGTACCCTTTTAGTGGCCGCCGCGAGGGTGGACAGGGAAGGACGAAACTGACCGACGATTCCAGCCGGAGAGGGAGGGAAAAACGGACGAGGTAGGGGTAGATGGTCCAACGTTTGGGTATCTCGA
This sequence comes from Megachile leachella, assembly GCA_963576845.1. Lineage (NCBI taxonomy): Eukaryota > Metazoa > Arthropoda > Insecta > Hymenoptera > Megachilidae > Megachile > Megachile leachella. Next base: position 13,478,024 of record OY756255.1, read on the forward strand.
ATAATTAAATGACCATCCGAGGGTAGATGGGTGGAGTAGGTAGCATAGGGCTCGTTAAACCTCCCTGTCAAGTTGTGATTGTCCGGCAGGCCGACGGTCCCGACCATTCGAGCGGCAGGGTTTGTTCCTGGACCGCTATAAAACCCCCGTTTCAAACACGCCGCGTCCGGGGTACCGTGGCTTTCCATGAACTTGCTCGAATTTTACGATTCGATCGGCCGAGTTAATCGTGCTCTCTGGTATCTACAGAGCGGACGTTGCTTCTCGTGTAACGTTGCAACGCGATTTCATTAGAGTTTAGGACGCGTACGTGGATTCGTTTAATGGCTCTCGTTTGGCCGGAACGCAAGAACCTCAATTAGGGATGCAGCATCAAGTTCGATATTCTACTCACTATTCTGATACTACTTTTATCACCGAATTTGTTACTTCACTATTTGTTCTGTTTCACTATACTTCTTTAAACAAATTATACATATTAGGATTTAGACAAACCTCATCAAGGTTAAGACAGAACGACTTCATCAGAAGTCGTCATGTGAAGTCCACATGTCATCACATGGTCAAATTTGTTACATGTGATGTTACATTATAACATGATCTAATTTAATTTGTTCGACAACTTTGTCATTTGAAGCTACTCGTTCTTGCTCAAACATCAAATGTGACATCAACTTTCAGTCTAATCTGCAATCGGCTATTGAATGAAGTTATTTAACTAGTAATAAGTTATGTTTACCAGGTTATGTTTATCTTTAAAATAAATATATAAAACGATAGTTGTTGTAAAGAGTCTAGAATTGGGTCCAAACCAGTATGCAGTAAAATTCGATAGTAAAAGAGAGAATATTACATCTTTCGTCGATCGAAGTCCATCGATAGTCCGATAAATTTATCGGGCCGAATCGTGCGGCACGCGTTATGCTGTCTAATGCAAATTCTTGTAGCTATTGCAAAATTACGGTCACTGGTGCTCGACAGATTTGACAGTGGTTGAGTTATGGCGGAAGGAAGGTCAGCGTTTCTGCCCCCCTCGAAAAGAGCACTAAATCGAATAATTCGATTGATGTCCGTGAGGGCAAAACGTACGCGAGTAAGCGAGCGTTCGCGTTATTCGAAAGCAATTGAGTCAATGTTAAGCAATACAATACACGGGTAATAATGGACTCTGGGGTGAATCTGGTCCCGGTGTGTCCCCTATATCCAACGTCCACGAATATAGGGTGGGACACGACGGCCTTTTGGATTCTGTATGGGGCAAAAGCGCGCAGATGTAACGCGACAACAAACAGCCCCGATAGATTGCAATGCTTCCCTCGAGAGGTTGTTCGTAAATTCGTAATAAGCCCCGGGGATTCTTCGATTCGAGGCCTTAGCTCTACCGAACACATAAATAACGATGTCACTGATTTCACGACTTCCCAAGAATCCCTGTTTTCGATCACCGTCCAATAACTTTATCCATTCCAAACCATTCTATTATTATTACAGAGCAATCCTAACCTCTCAAACATTCGAACCTTACAGTCTTTGAATCAGCTTCATCAGTTTTATCCAAATATCTTCCAGTGTCATATCTACCAGTACCTTCCCAAAATAAATTTTTCAACCCCCAAATAGTCCAAACATCCTACCCTTTCCTCCAAAAGTCCCATTTCGCCCAAAGGTCAACTCAAACGAATTCCAGCGACCACAAAAACTAAATATCTGCAGTTTCTCGAAGCTGTAAAAAACTGTAGAATGCCGATCGGTTCCACATATCGTAGCGATGTTCCGGTTGTTTCTCGAGCTTATCATCCGGCGAGCATCGGACGCGTACAATGTATCGCGCGCGCGTTCACCGCAAGGTGTTGCTCGTTGAAATTCCAGCCGGTTAAGAGGCGCGCGGATACATCGATGATCTCCCTGGAGGACAGGGAGACTAATGTGTCGTTGGGTCCCGGATAGAAGCCGCTGTGGTCTGTGAAGTTTATAATCTAATACGCGTACCCTCGCCAGGCCGCAAAACACTGAGTGCTCTTGCCGCGGACGCGACCACTTTTGCGACCGCATATTGCCGCTCTCATAATCCGATTATATCGAATTACTCGCGTACCATCGGCATCAGCTCGCTGACTACGAATCGATACTTGTATGTGTGCTGGATACGACTCTGCGATATTCCGCGGGACTTTGATCGACGACGAAACGACCCCTGGAACGATTGTTTTTGCCAGGATATTCGATGCTATTTCTTACCTACGAGTTATACGACTTCAGGAAAATTTTGTGGAATAAGAATTTGGGGGTTAAGATGGGAAAAATAATAGTTTAAAAATTTCTTGAATAATCTTCTGCTAAATTTTAGATAATTACATAACTCAAACTTCGACATTATCTTCTAATCATTAGCCATGGATGAAATTAACATGAAAGAAACAACGGTTGCCTAAGAATTTGGAGTTTAATGTAGGATTCGAACGATGGGAAAAATAATAGAATTCTTTAAAAATTTCTTGAATACTCTTCTGCTAAATTTCCTGATAATTGCATAACTCAAGACTCGACATCATCTTCTAATCATTATCCACAGATGAAATTAACATCAAAGAAACAAAGGTTGCCCAAGAATTTGGGGTTTAATATAGGATTCGAACGATGGGAAAAATAATGGAATTCTTTAAAAATTTCTTGAATAATCTTCTGCTAAATTTCCTGATAATTGCATAACTCAAGACTCGATATCATCTTCTAATCATTATCCACAGATGAAATTAACATCAAGGAAACAAAGGTTACCTATGTTCGATTCGCTGCAACCAGGATGTGGCTTCTCGAAAAAAGAAATTGCAAAGTCCTTCGTTTGAAACAGGGTCAGCCACGTGTTGGGTGTACACGGCACGTGTCGTGAATATTTCGGGACACGTTATTCACGCAATGACAGCAGAATGAATCGCGGCACGTGTTGGTCGACGTTTGAGCGATAACTTGGTCGTGTGTAGCTAATCTCGGTCGGCGTCAATGTGCCCAACGAAATTGTCCGATTGCAGGCAAACATTTACCCTAGTAATTGTTTGGAGTAGTTTAAACAATAGCCTTTAAGAAGGCAGACTCTTTTGTCTTTAATAAGCGAGAATTTCGAGTTGAGAGAAGGGAGAGACAATAGAGGTTGCAAATTGAGAAAGACGAGCTGTGTAACGTGCCACGGCATCGTTCCTCCGAAAAGTGTTCAACTTCTTCATTGTTGTCGACTCCCGGCGAAATTCGCGCGATATCTCGTTTCTTATGTAACTATTGTCAGTGAAATATAGCCTTCGATGCGATCCGACGTTTATATAAGCTCTTTTTTCTCTAACTGCACGTCACACCGAACGTTCACCGTTTCGTGACGTTACGGCTGTCCGGAGCGGACAAGAGTTAATCCTCCGGATCGAAGCGGCCGATCGGACGAGTTATCGCGGGGGTCGAAAGATCATCGGCATCGCGAACAATTCAATGACTCACCGTCGTCGGAACGTTTCCGCTTGATGCTGTTGCCGTTGGGATCCTGATGGTGCGCCGGGATTCCCAGGATGCCGCTAATGCTGTAAGCGTTGGGAGCGGTTGCAGCCGGGTGACCCGCTGCAGTTGCAGGTGCATGGGCTATCACCGACACGGAACCACCTGATCCCGGCTGACCTTGCTGCTGACCTTGCTGCTGCTGCGCCTGCTGCTGCTGATGCGCGTGTTTCGCCTTCTCCGCCGCTTTGTTCCTCACGATTCTGCGAACGATATATCAACGATCTGTACTCTTGCCGGTTTTACCATCTTGTCGCGTGTACTACTTCATGCAACCTTTGCTATTCGCCACTTTTCAGTTTTTACTCTTTTTGATTAGGGAACTTTGAGTTCATGGATTTTTAAGATATTGGAACTTTAAGGAGAGTGGAAAGTTTAGAATGTTGGAACTTAGAGGGAGTGGAAATTTTAGGATTGCAACTTTGGGACCTCAGGAGAGTCTGGGATATCGTAGGACTTTGGGAGGTGGAATTGGGATCTTGGAAGTTGAGCTTTGACGTTGGAAGTTTAAGACTTGAGACATTGGGACTTTGGGAGTATTAGAGGCATTAAGGGTGTATTTATGGGACTGAAACTTTGAGAACTTAGGAGTATAGGTCCTTAGAACCTTGAGAGATCTAACTAAGGTTTTGGAAGCTCAGAACTTTGGGACGTCAGAAGTTCAGAACTTTAGGACTTTAAAATATAGAAGACTTAGGAACTTAGAGACACTTAGGTTTTTACTAGATGAAAATGATAGACTTGCAGAACTAAACTAGAGATAGAGTGTTTCATCTGGGACCTGTCAGTAGTAGAGATGGATTGAAGCAAATTGTAGAAGCCGTACGGCTCGAGTACAAGCGAGAAAGCCAATCCTATGCGCCATCTAGTGACAGCGAGCGCAAACGTACTACATTAACTTTAAGATAATAGAACTTTGAAATGTTTGAACTGTTTGAAATGTTTCAAGAAACTTGAGTTGAGTTAGATTTCTGCAAACTTCCGAAACATGTAACCCCATAACATACGACTATGAACATTACTCTATTGCCTTTTTGTCTAAGCTTCCGAGACATTGTTCTCAAAGCTCCTACTTCCCGCAGATAACAAGAACCAAGATAGCGATCCCGTTAGCAGCCAGAGGTTACCGGATGATTAATTACGATTACAGTCGCACAATCATTCCCCGAGAAACGTCTAGGGTATTCGTACAGATGTTCATGTGGGTGTGCTGAGGAACGCGTGTCGCCATTGTCCGTCGGAGTGTGCACCTTCGATACGGAATAGTTACGGTGACTGTGCGGAACGGTCGCGTATCATAATCGCATCAAGGAGTCCCGCCAGACATCGGCCGGGTATAACGAAGTTCCCGGTGCCTCCCCGTACAGTGCCAGCATCCGGCCGTACACCGACTGCTTATTATCCGTGATATATTGTGCGTGCGGTTTCAATGGTCAGCCGGGCCGACGACGGTATCAATTATTCCGGCGAATATTCACGGCAGCGTTGTTAATCTTGCCGCGTGTGTGCGGAGCCACGCTTCGCGGAAGAAGCTGGCGCGAAGTGGACGCCGCTGGTCATCGACGCCCTCTGCGGCTTGTTGGAGCTCGGAACGGAAGTGACACTGGCAAAATGCTTTTGAAATTGTTGGGTTAGGATGTAAACGCTAGATGTAAAGGCTAGAGGATTCATTCACTGAGACATGATTTTTTTATATGTGCAGCAGGTTAGCTGGACTTCAGGTTACATAGAGAGCTATGCTAACTTAGGTAGCTTAGTTGCCTGTTTCTTGTTTTTTCTTGCTCCTGCAAGTCGATCTGTTTGATCGACTTTTATGGAAAGAACACGTAAACCACCTGGTCTTTCTTTATTTTTACAGAATAAACTTGCACTTATACAAGTTTACATTTGGATTAGAAAATAGTTTAATCCAAAGTCTCCTCACATTTGAATCAGATAGAGTATACGACTTTGGGTCTTTCGATTGAAACAAGACTTTAGCTCTTTCGATTGAAACGAAACTTTGAGTATTCTTACAACTCATCCTTTCATATAGAAACATACTATCACCCTCTTGAATGATCAACATTTTTCAAGATACACATAACTAAACCTCGAGACCAACCTTCAAGATAATTAAACATAAAGTGAAACAAACCTGATCACAACGGTGATGCGTTAACGCGAACGCTTTCAGTGTATGATAAAAGTAGCAGCATGATGTGAATAGAATGGTTTCCACAAGATAATGGGTCAGTGGTTTCGCGTCGGGATGGGCCAGCGCGTAATGGATCGACATTAAGTCGTTCGTTTCTGTCGTGGATGTGTTTGTGGGCTAGGTAATCGTGGGGGTGCGAGCTACGGCGATCAATCAGATGACACCTGTTGCCCGATCTCCCTGGTTCGTTCGCCACCTTCGCCAATTCACAACAATTAGCAACGATCCTTATCAGGGTTAGACTCTGGGGTGGCTGGTTACCAACGATCCTAAATCGTTGTGCTGCTGTTCGATGTCCCTGCTATGGAATTTGCTTTAATCTACCAGAGATGTAGCACTCTATTATTAATCATCACATCTTTACTGTACATTTATTAGGTTCAATGACTTTATTAGAACTCAATCTTTAATATTCTTTCACATTATGACAATTTTTATATTTCGAGATCTTTAAGTAAAACTTCTTGAAGTTCTAAAGTGTAGTTTTTCTTCAGACGTAGTCTAAGATGTAGTCTTTCCCTGAAGTCCTAGAACATGCTCCATAAAGAATTCTTGAATTTTTAATTCACAAGTCCTTAACTAACCCCAGTCTCCTCAAAACATTCCTCCTCTAATCCTACAGGTTTTCCACAGGTTTTATATATGCACAATTAAGCACCGGATACGTAACATTACAAAAAATCGAAAAGCATAATATCCTCGGTCGGTAATAACGCAAGAATGCGGACGCCATTTGCCGCACGAGGACTAAACCCCTGTCTCCTAACTAAACAACGCAGCGAATCGTGTTTTTAATTAGTCAAATGCGGAAAGCCGGATCAATCTAGGAACGATGGAAATCGTGTTCGCGTGGCTTCCGCGAATCGCGATAAAATGTAACGGCCCCGGTATAATGAGCACGATCGGCGATCTAATAAGTGTAACGACGGAGAACGTTCGTACAACAGGTGCAGATTTTATCGACGTACAGATGGTGCGAACCGTTGCCACACGTTGCCGTTTCGAGTGCCGAACGAGGCAGAAGCATTCCACATGAAACTCATCGCCCGAGCCATTCCTCTCTTCTAATTAGCATCGCGTTCGCTGCTACTTGCACGATGCATTTATAAGTGTACGAACGACCGTTAGCGATTCGGTACCAACACGGGTTGCATGATTTATGTAACTTACACGTCGCGAAATTTACATGAAACAGGTCTGCCTTAATTCTGAGGCCGAACGGGTGCGCGTACCTCGTTCGCGTTAATCATTCGATATCGCTGAAAAAAATGGAAGCGAATCGATTTTCGATGATCAAATACAGATAGGTTTATTTTAAAACAGGAAACGGAAAGGGTTTTTTATGGTATGATATGTAGGGAAAGGGTGATTCAAGGTTTAAGAGGAATCTAATGCGGAGGAATTTAATGCGTGGAGATCTAGTGCGTAGGAAATTAACGCGTACGGATGTAACGAGTAGAAATTTCATGTGTAGGAATTTAACGCGTGGAGGTCTAATGCGTAAGAATTTAACGCGTAAGGGTCTAACGCATAGGAAGTTAACGCACAGGAATCTAATGCATAGGAATTTCACGTGTAGGAATCTAACGCGTAGGAATTTCACGCGTGGAGATCTAATGCGTAGAAATTTAATGCGTAGGGATCTAACGCGTGGAGATCTAACGCGCAGGAATTTAATGCGAAGAGATCTAACGCGTGGAGATCTAATGCGTGTAGGAATCTAACGCGTAGAAATTTCACGCGTGGAGATCTAATGCGTAGGAATTTAACGCGTAGGGATCTAACGCGTAGGAATTTAATGCGTGGAGATCTAACGCGTAGAAATTTCACGCGTAGGAATTTCACGCGTGGAGATCTAATGCGTAGGAATTTAACGCGTAGGGATCTAACGCGTAGGAATTTAATGCGTGGAGATCTACCGCGTGGAGATCTAATGCGTGGAGATCTAACGCGTAGAAATTTAATGCGTGGAGATCTAATGCGTAGGAATTTAACGCGTGGGAGTCTAACGCATAGAAATTTAACGCGTTGGGATCTAACGCGTAGGAATTTAACGCATAGGGATCCAACGCATAGGAATTCAACGCTCAGAGATCTTACATACAACACACATCTAACTCACAGGTATCTAATACATAAAAATTGCTCGTAAATATTCAGCATACAAAAATTTACCACACATACTTAAACACATAATAATATAAACCGTGACGATCCAACACATCCTCTAACCAACTAAACTAAGCTCCCAAATAAAAATTTCTGGCTCCAACCCGAATAAGTCAAACAATGATGGGGAAATATTCTTTCATGAAAGTTTGAGTAACATTTCCTGAAGCTGCCTTTACAGCAGCGTGAAACGAAAAGAGGGTGAAGCTGTCGTTGGTGGAAAATCACATGGCGGTTTCGATCGGGGGGATGGGTGTACGGAAAGCTCGCCAATCCTTCGCGACAGTGAACAAGGAGGGATTTCTCCGGCTTTCGATGAAGTTCTCAGTCGCACTTACGGTTACGACGCCTCGGAGAAACCAGAGGTGGCGCCTGGAGGAAGGCCGCGCAGAATTATGAGGGTAGAGCGTGTCGAGGGTGCCACGTGGGAAGAAGCTATGCCTCCCCTGGCGCCATCAGATCGTTCCCCAACGGCCACTCCTGAACTAAACTGCCCGACTATCAACCCTGAAGTGCCACCAACCGCCCTCGCAACTCCACTTTTACTTCATCCTTCTTTAAACGTTTCGATGCAACTTCGCGATTCAACATGGCTGCTGAGCTTTTGCAAATTTTCTGTCACCAGTATAGTAATCTTCACTTCTCAGTTTAGTGACTAGTTTAGGTAATATTTACATACATTTAAAATTCTCAATGTCTTGTTGTCAATATGACTACTTATATATGGCTGTCATAAACTAATGAAGCAATTATATGAATAATCCCATGTCACCATCGGATGTTACCATGAGTATGATTTGTGTATGGATTGTTTACTTTGATCAGGATGTTTTTAAGACACCGTGACGAGGTCGATACTTTAAAGCCACTTTCGTCTCCTCAACGTAAAATCGCAAAGACGTTCTGAGTAAGAGCAGAATAGTTGGTACGAGAGGATGAGGTTCAGCCGTGCCACGGCTCTGGAACCACAAACTTTAATGTCGGCATTACTTTTATGCGCGACTTTATGCCAAGTATCCCATCAAATATATGACCCGCGCTCCTGTACGCTTCCCGAGGGGGGGCGAGCACCTCCAAACGCTCCGAACGCTCCCGCCAACCCTCGTTTCTACGCGCGGCTAAATTATTGCGAATAAAACTTTATACTCAAATTACCTCTACGGCAACTTTATCGCATTTCGCCGGTAAAACTCCCTTTCCACCCTCTGACAGTTCAACCCCCCTTCTCCGCGTTCGCTGACTGGAAGGACTTCAATTTTCTGCCAGGGTTAATTTCTTTGGATTAAATAGAGACTCTGTCGATAAAATTTTTGGAGACATTTTTTAATACGGTCAGAGGGATGTGGTTTTTCTTGTATTTCTGATTCAACAGGTTTGAGGGTCACTCTTTATGAATTTTGTCAGGGGGACTTTTTGTGAACTAAACCGTGATTAATTTTTAAATATCTTGTATTGTAATATCTGTAGATTTTAGTTTTTCTTTGTTACTATAAGGACAAGAATGTCTCAAAATATATTTTGCTGAGCAATGACATCAATTCCACATATGAAGATGCAGAAGTGCATAGGGTTAATGCATATGCTATTTTGATATTTAATTTTGTATACAATTCTGGAATATATGAAGAACGTTCCACTAAAATGTGAACAAAATTATTTGACTTTTTATGAATTTTGTCATAAACTATAATTAATGTTTAAACATTTTGCAGTATTGTAATATATGTACATTTTAGATTTTCTCTGTTGCAATAAGAATGACTGTTTCAAAATATATTTTGCTGAGCAATGACATCAATGTTTCCACATATGAAGATGCAGAAGTGCATAAGGTTAATGTATATACCATTTTGATATTTAATCTTGTATACAATTCTGAAATATATAAAGAACGTCCCACTAAAATATGTACAAAATTATTTGACATTTTATGAATTTTGTCATGAACTATAATTAATGTTTAAACATTTTGCAGTTTTGTAATATATGTACATTACAGTTTTTCTCTGTTGTGATAAGAATGACTGTCTCTAAATATATTTTGCTAAGCAATGACATCAATGTTTCCACATATGAAGTTACAGAAGTGCATAAGGTTAATGTATATACCATTTTGATATTTAATCTTGTATACAATTCTAGAATATATAAAGAACGTCCCACTAAAGTATGTACAAAATTATTTGACCTCTTATATGATATGTGTTGTACTAAAATGTGTAGAAAAATATTATAATACAATTTAATAAACAAACAGATGTTACATAACTGCAAGTATAGGTATAAAGTTAGCAGGTCGATTACGGTTAAATGCAGTGGTTCACGGTGCTAACGCGCGTGACTTAAAAGTTATTACGGCCCATTATATTTGGAAGAGGATTGCGGGGGATTTCGGTCGTCTTTGGAGGATTTAGCATCCCCGGGCAGATGCTTCGCGAGCGTGTAGCATCGAAACGGAAGTCCCGTTTCTCTTTAACCCAAAGTCAAGGAAAGAGAGGCAAGATGGGAATGGGATCCAGGGAGGACGAGAGAAAGAGGGTCACGGAACGGGCGCGAGGGAAAGAGTCGCAGAACTATTTCGTCGAGCTGTAGACACAATACGGGACTCGCTCCACGGCCATTGTACGCCCTTCAGAGGCACACAATGGCTGGAAAAGGTGTATCCTGATATTCCGCCACCTCTCGAGAGGCTGTAATATACCCCGAGCGTGCTGTACTCGCCGCTTCCCGGCGTACTACGGTGTGATTCTTGAACAAAAGCTACTCCGGAGGAAGCGGGGTTTACCGTTTCTGTTGCCAGTGTTACCTTTCGCGGCCAGGCTTAATTATTTTTACCAGCTTTCTGCCCGTGATCCTGAATGCTCCTGGCAATCGACGATTCCACTTTACTCTCACAATGTAACGAATTCTACATATCACGTTATGTACCCACACTTCAGACCACATCCACTTGAGACCACATCATCAAGTTTAAAAATTATCTCATAACATTATATTAACCACATACCTCCATAACCACTAACTCTACATCCCCCGATATAACGAGAGTACCATGTAATTCAAACGATAGAATAACGATCCCAAAACCGAGCCGAAGAATACGATGAAAGCGAAGATTTCGGAGGGTGTACGCCAGGTATGTTAGATTAAAGCAGAACACCGTAGCAGGCACCCTAACACCGCATCGCAGTCATTTTGATGAAGTGTCCCTTCTCCCGGGACGAGTATATTATTATATCCGGGGACGTAGTTCGCATTGTCAAACAGCAGCTGCTTGCTCCGTACACAACTATATTAACTGTGACACCGTACAACCACCGTGACGCGTATGTGTATGTTCAGAACGGCGCAAAGCGTGTTTGTGTGTTTGTTTGCGATGGCTGGCGTACGAGCAACAAAAGCCGCTCTTCCAACAATGATACCGGCGAGTCAACAGTCACGAGGATACCACTCTAAGCACAATGTAACACACGATTTATAATATATCGTCTCTACCGACACCTCACCCCTCGGACCAGAGTCAAGAGGACATAAAGTCTATCTACCGCCCCATTATACGTTTCGAGCCTCGCTGATTTATACCTGACTCGCTAAATCGATACCCGGGGCTCTTATGAAGTTGTCGATCCTTCAAATTCTTTTAATCTTACGGTCATTTGCTTTGCTATGCAAATAAGTGACGTTACGCTGCATCACCCTTGGTTTTCGCTGTTTGATGTCTGGCTTTTTGACATCTTTTGGGGATCTTTTCGATTTATTTTTTTTTTTTTTATGGTTGATGTTTTACAATTTTGATGGACAATTTTGTTAGATACATAGCTTTCTATTTGATATCTAGCTTTTTGACATCTTTTGGGGATCTTTTCGATTTTTTTTGTTTTTTTTTTTATGGTTGATGTTTTACAATTTTGATGGACAATTTTATTAGATATATAGCTTTCTATTTGATATCCAGCTTTCTGACATCCTTTGGTGATTATTCTTTTCGATTTACTTTGTCTTTTCTCATAGATCATGTTCTACAATTTTGATGGTCGATTTAATTTGACATCTAGCTTTCTATTTGACATCCAACTTTCTGACATCCTTTGGTGATTATTCTTTTCGATTTACTTTGTCTTTTCTCATAATTCATGTTCTACAATTTTGATGGTCGATTTTATTTGATATCTAGCTTTCTATTTGACATCCAACTTTCTGACATCCTTTGGTGATTATTCTTTTCGATTTACACTGTCTTTTTACATAGATCATGTCCTACAATTTAATGGTCGATGTTATTTGATTTGTAACATTTTTTCTTCAGTCCCTCTTATCAACACTTCCATCTACAATATTTAAAAATTAGAAGAGTCGATCAATAACCAGAAGATGATTCGTGTTTCAACGTTTGCCAATTACCCGCGCAAATAATTGAAAGGCACCGAGGATTTTTGCACTGGAAGATTGTGTTCCTCTTAGATCATCGATAGTGAATTCTCAGTTCTAACGGATGGGCCGTGCCAGCTGACGCCGCCATTTCGCGCCACGCTCGATTACTAGGCACATTACGCTGGCCGCGTACAATAATATTCGATTAAACTTCTCCGTGATTACTTCATCGGAGATGGCCGATTAATCTTCGAATATCCGATGCTTCATTAACTGTCAATCACCGGCTTCATCGAGCTATTAAACGCTCGTTTCCGCGAGTCATCACTCGCCACGCTGAAATTCCATCTTTCCCTCGTTAGCGATATCGGACATACAGTCATGCAGTCCTTGATATGAAATTCACGGAATCTCTTCATCTTTCATTTCATGCTTTCTTCTATTGTCAACACTCGAGTTTACTGACTCTCAGTCACCATTTTATTTAATACAATAATTTGAAATAATTTTTAACTGATTCTTTAATATGACATGTGTGATGTATGAACATGGTGAAACAAAAATAGTGGAATTTATTGGTTGAGAAATAGTAACCTCAAAAGATTGATTTTGTTGTTTGGATCTCGACTGCTATGGTCACAAACAATAGTAGAAATTATTAGTAGAGAAATAACCTCAAAAGATTGATTGATTGATTGAATCTCTTCATCTTTCGTTTTATGCTTTCTTCAATTATCAACATTCGAGTTAACTCTTTACTCTCAGTCACCATTTTATTTAATACAATAATTTTAAATAAGCATTTTTTAACTGTTTCTATAATATGATACGTGTGATATATAAACGTATCGACACAAAAATAATGGAAATTATTAGTAGAGAAATAGTAACCTCAAAAGATTGATTGATTGATTGATTTTGTGGTTTGGACCTCGACTGCTATGGTCATTGGCCCAACCTCAATTCATTTAACTTTTTAACTTAAGTTTAAAAGTTGCTGTTTGCAGTTAAATTACCTTCGAGAGAAACTTTGAAATTTTTATACATGAATTGTTTGGCTATTGACTATAATTTTGAAGGCGCGAAAATTCGAAAAATTGGAGATGTACGTCCGGTGAACAATTTTGACGGTGCACCGGCTGAGTAACTTTAGTATTCCAGCTCTCGGCCAAGAACAAAAGGGGACGAAGCATTATGGGCTGGCAGAGTAGGCGGCCATCCGGTTTCATTGCGGTTCCGTCTGTCCTCTGACGTTTCCACGGCAACCCGGATTGCGTATCTCGGTCGGTACAGGCTCCTCTTCATCGTCGTCTTTCCTGTCGTTGTTGCTGCGGTTGTCGTCGTCGTCATCGACGTTCAACCACCGCACTCCGTCTCTCGTATCGTTTTCCCTTCGTTCGACGTTGGGGACACGAAGGACCCGTAATTGTAACTTCATTTGAGGCTAATTTCGGTCGAGGGGAAGGGAGTATGATGAAACGCGGTAATAATTGCGTTATCCAGACAAAGGACGGTTATGGATACGCGCCGTCGCTGCCGCTCTGAACGCGGAGCATCATCCCCGAATACTCCGTCCAACCCCGAGGGTGCTCTCCGTTAAGGTAGGAGGGGTCTTGCTCGTTCTGCAAATATGGCTGCTTTAACGAAACTTCTACGTGCACCATATTGTTTCAATCCGCGTGTGCTTTTAACCCGCACTCTGCTTTACAGATTATGTTCACTCATATGATTTCTATCTTTTACTCTTGTTATTATTTCCTCTTGAATTTTATTTGTACTTGATTGATTTGTACTTTTTACTAAGTATAATTTACAACATACACTGTACAATTTAGTTTTAATTAAAATGTAACTGTAAATGCAGCATTTTAAAGTTTGATCACATGTCTTTGCAGTTTTGAAGAATACATTGCAATTGTACTATGTATGGATTTATTATGAAAGTACATGGTTGCTCTTAGTTCATACAAGTTTGCAAGCTTTATTAAACATAACAATATTGTCGTGTAAAGCATGTTATTAAACATGACATTCTTCGAGTGACTGCAACATGAAATCTGCAGTACGAAGCTTGATAACAAAATAACCTCTAGTCTTCGCAATAAAGTCATCAGTAGACATATTCAAGTATCATCTATATATTCCTCTGCATCTTTAACAACCTCATAATCAAACTACCTCAAATGCATAGTGACAAAACAAGGTCAAGACAGTGTTCCACATCGTAAAGAACGAAGACTCCACAGTCGATGGAATGGTAAATAAGGCAGTTCGGTAGGCAGGCGTTATTTATGGGGATGTAATTTAATAAGCGAAAGATGAACAGGGAGATAGCAGTGACGTCGAGCGGAAAGCCGAAAGTGGCATGAAAGTAGCAGCCATCCTATTGGCGGCCACCCTTGTTCCTGGCACGGTGGAGAACAGCCGGCCATATGGCTTGGCTGCTTCTGCGCCGCTCACGGCGTTGCTCCGCGAGGTTCCGGGGGTGCGAAATGATATGGAAGTAATGGAGAGCAAAGGAGACCCAGGCTCCTCCACGGGAGATTGACCCGATACCGGGAACGGGATGGAGCACGCGGAACAGAGCGATGACAGATTGATACAATTCCATCGAGATTCGACGCGACAGATTTCCTACCAACTGTTGTTGCCTGGATGGTCATTACGTCGAATTAAACTAACGGGACGAGATAAATGATGATGCGATTCTTTAAGGACGAATCATCAAATTCAGACGTGATCTGGGTTCGGTCCACTTTATTTCAATTATTTTCTATTTGACATAAATGGCTACTGGTCTCAAACATTAGAGAAAGTTGACCATTAAAGTTATAGATTTATAGTTTCCAGAGACACAAGTTTAGAGGTCCAAATGTTACTTTTAGGTTCTAAACATTAACCATTGTTAAACAACGATAAGAAATAAGAGAATGAAATAACAAATGAATATACAAGTAGATTATATTAAAATACATCTGTATGAATATACAAGTGCTAACAACATTCACAAGTAGGGTATCCTTAAGTCAGTCTCAAGTTTTCAGATCAGTATGAGTTCACAGACATGTGTGTTTATAAGGTGGCATGTATGTTGGTATACCTCGTCTGTGACAAGATAACCAGTACTATTTTTTGTTTTTGTCAGGTGTAATACAATATATATATACATATGCATATATATATACATGTACATGTACATATGCATATGCATACACATATACATATACATATGCATATACATACACATATACATATGCATATACATATACATACACATATACATATGCATATACATGTACATACACATATGCATATACATATACATACACATGTGCATGTACATATACATATAGTAGGTGTAATACAGTCATAGACATAGTATATACAAATAATAGACACAGACATATAAATGTACAGATACGAAAACATAGACACTGAGTCATAAAATTATCCTTGGTCATAGATGTCCCAAGAAAGAAAAATCGATTTTTTCGGCCCCGAAAAGAACAGGCCATGAGGGGCGGAAGAAAGATGTGAGCGGAAGAAGAGCGAAACGAAGGGAGTCATCTTCCCTTAGATATCGACTAGGTAGCCGCAAGAAAGGGCGAACGCGAAGGCACACGCGAAAGCGTGACGTCGAGGGCTGCGTGGAGGAAACGAGAAGAAGGAGGCTGTGGAGTAAAGCCCTCGGGCGAACCTCGCTCCTTATCGATCTGCCCCTGAGACTTCCTCCAAGCAAGCAAGGCAGGAAGGAGAGTTTCGGGGAGAAACGCGAAGAGGAAGAGAGACCGCGAGCCGAGAGTAGAACGGACCCTCTACACGTTCACTTTGTATACGTGTGTAAGATACAGCTCGGCCGAGAGACGGCTACTCGAGCGTGACTCCGCAACCGAACCCGAGCCTATCAATATTTCCTCCCGAAATCCTCCTCGCCGATGTTCCATCGCCAATTTCTATCCTCTTATTTTCGTCTCAGCCCTTAACCTCTGTGGTTTCCTACCCTTAGGCGATCGACTGGTCATCTTCAAATGTGTAAACTTTGCAACACTATTACATTGTTCAGAAATTTCTCAAATAACTAGGAGTATTTTAGTATTTGATCACATTCTAAATTTTAGAAGAGATTAATGGAGAAAGTTGGTCTCTGAAATCGCTCATCTTTGCAACAATCACACATCGCAAACTACTGAATATTCTTGCGAAGAACCAAACACGATTTTTCTGAGTTATTCCCTCCAAAAATTGAATGCAATTTGATCCACCAAAATCTGATACTAACTGTCCACTTAATACCGCGTGTTAAAATCAGAAGAGCAAGTTAAAGTTTAATTAACAGGTCAGAGTTAAAAAGAGTTGTCTGCCCGAAGAAAAGAGGGTGAATCGCACGGTCCGATTCGGCAAAGCCAGAAACAAGTCTCGAACAGTTACCGTCCAATCTTACTCCCGTTTTTCGCCAGTTTTTCCGCTCTCCTCGATCCCGGGCTCATACTCAGGATATATAACTGTTATTTTTCGCGAAAGCCACTCCATTATTTCGCTCAGCTCGTCCGCTTTTTTCTGCCGGACCACCACCATCGCTTCCACCCGTTTCCTTTCTCTCCGCCTCTGTCTCTCGTTCGCAGCCGGTCCAGTTCCAAAGTGCCTCGGCGAACCAGGACAATACATTATATTAGCCGTATCATTATTTCTCCGCACGAAAGCTAGCTCGAAGCTAGAAAAACCGAGACACGCTCATAATGGGAGAAATCCCGGCGTGCTCGTGGTTCTCTGATATTCCCTGTTTCTGCACCGAGAAACTTTGCTTCTCGTTTTGCTCGCTTACTCTGCTGTGTTTGATACGGAATTTTATAGCTTTCTGGATCTTTGGGATATGCTCCAGTTTTACTTAATTTAGGAATGTAGTCGCTTTAGGAGTATAGTCACTTTAGGGAGGTAGTCACTTTAGGGATATGGTCACTTTAGAGATATAGTCACTTTAGGGAGGTAGTCACTTTAGGGATATGGTCACTTTAGAGATATAGTCACTTTAGGGAGGTAGTCACTTTAGGGATATGGTCACTTTAGGGACATAGTCATTTTAGGGATATAGTCACTTTAGGGATACAGTCATTTTAAGGATATGGTCACTTCAGGCACAGAGTCAATTCAGAGATATAGTCACTTCAGGAATATAGTCATTTCTGAGATATGGTCATTTTAGGAGTATAATCATCTGAGGATGTAGCATCTGAGAATATGGAGATCGAGGGATGTAAGAAATTCACAGATACCTTAGGTCTTTTACATTTGGAAGTCTCACACTATAGGGTTCTGGGGACATAAGGACCTACAGATGCAAGGATCTAGGAATATAAGAATCCAGTAGTGTCATCATTTTCAAGAGTAGAGCTCCTAGGACATAGTCATATGCAGATGAAGGAATCTGAGGATGTAGAAACGTAAGGATGTAGCAACCTTGGGACACAGATCCATGTAGAGATCTCAAGACATATGCAGATACACACATATACTCTATATGCACATATAAATCATATGACACAAAAATCCCTGATAGAGCATATAAGAACCTACAGAAGCAAGGATCTAGGAATATAAGAGTCCAGTAGTGTCATCATCTCCAAGAGTAGAGCTCCCAGGATGTAAGCATGTAGCAACCTTGAGACACAGGTCCATGTAGAAAGCTCAAGGCGTATGACATACACACATACTCTATATACTCTATAAATGACACAAAAATCCCTGAATATATAAATCATGCGATAGAGCAATGACAGAGTGTTGATCCAAAGATGCAAAAGATGCAATGCCTCTAAAGAAATGAGAGCTAGCCAATAGAGAGAGTAACGGATTATGGAATACATTCATTGATATCATCGATCGATCTGATAATAACAGAGATCGATAAATCGGTGTAAACAATCACTTAAGGTCCAAGCACGTTTCCCGTGCAGTGCTTTCCAGGCAGTGGAGCATCACGCGACTCTATCCATTGCTCGGCGAGCGGAAATACATTTACCTACACGTAGATAGGACGGGAAGGTTGCGGGTTCGGTGTACGTGAGCGGGTGAAGGTAGGTTGGATAGGTGCACGTAGGTAAGGTGGGTAGGTAAGTATCCGCGGGGTAAGTTTTTCCAGGCGATCTGCTCTCTGGATTCAGATCAATACCCGCCATCTGGGCCGGGGGATACGGACGAGGAGGAAAAGGAGGTTTCAGAGGACGCGAGAGAGAGAGTCGAGAGAAGGTGGAGGAGTCACTCGAGCAACAAGCCACCGCCGCACCCTCCGTTGCAATCCTAGACACATCGAAAACCTCGGTCAGAAAGCAATTCCTGTATATATGTACCTACGCCCACGTTTCACGCTGTCGTGAGTATGACGACAGCAACGACCTGGCGCTACTGTAAAGAACGAAATTATCCGATGAAGTTTCGAGGCTTTCTCGACGTTCATTCACTTGCTAATACTACCATTTTCAAGAGATCATCGATTGCCTACCTGTCGCAAGTGTAATTTGACCAATTTCATACTATTTCATACTTAGAACATTTCCTATTTAAGTTTTGTTCATTTATACCCTTCAATATCATTTGCGATGTGTACACTTTCTGTATGTATACATATGTATATTTTATACGTATGTGTGTGTGTGTACTCATACATATGATGAACCCTGAGGGTACTCAATGTTTGAAATAAAAAGACGTACGACTTGTCAAGTATCTTCAACCTGGTAATTTATCTACAACAGTTGCATACAAAGTAACAAGAAGTACAATAATATTAACAGTGGAATATAACAAGGAGAGTATTTCTTTCTCCAAGTACATAGAGCATAGAACAATCATCTCGTGGGTGTACACCCATGTATACCTATGCATGGATCCATACCTTCAGCACAGTCTATTACTGTTGCAAACTTTTTAGAAAGTAGAAAAAGATCGAAAGCCGATAACAGAAGATTTAAATCGTCGCGTTTCCGCTTAACGCGTGCCGGTTAATTTGCGTGCGTTTCCATTACCGGCGGTGGCCGACGGAAATCGCGTTAGCGGATTTCACTTGTATCCAATCCGATCCGCATTACGCTCGATTACATTATCAGGCTTGCGGGCTGGTTCAGGAAAGAGGGAGGTGCGTACGAATAAAGCGGGAGATAAGGTCTTAAGTAGCGACTGATTAAATCTCGGGACATATGTGTAGCCATCAATGACCGCCCCTTTTTCTCCGTTGTTCCTTTTCGACACGAGGGGCACTTCAGTTTGCGCGGTGCTGATACGCTGTAATGCCGTCTCATGGGACCTCGCTCCCTGTTTCCTAGACCATCCCTTTACCAGTGGATTCTCGTCTTTCTAGCCGACCCTGTCCACCCGCTCGATCTAACGGGCGACGCAAAAACACTTGAATTAATCGGCCTATTCCCGGAGGAACCTGCCAAAGGTCAATAGGATCGGGGTGACGGACCGAGTGCACACTTTTATCTCGATGCAACGAGGGTTCTTGGATAACTAATCGCTCCCATTGGCCGTCTAAGGCATATGCTAGTTTAATTCCTTCGCAACCTTTTCGACAATCAATTTCTTCGTTTGAACGGTTAACGAGGCAGAAGTGTTGAGGGCGTGCTTTTCACGAACGGTTGCTTCCTTCGCTTAGAAACTTTTATCGGAGTGTCAGTTCGATAGTTCCCTGGCTACGGGGCTTTACTGATGCGAGTTATGTTCCAGCAGATACAGTGTAGGTATCATTCACAAATCTTATTATTAACCAAAACAAATTTGATTTCTTTTGAAAATAATTTTTGTGGAATTTTCAAGGATTAAAAGATGTTACAAGTCTTTCATTTTTTAGTACAAGTGTGGGTGTAGTTATTTGAAGATCAAAGTACACATTGTGTTATTAAGTACATTAAGTACATATTACACGTCAGAAGATTCAGTGTTAATGTTCTTTAGAGATTCTTCATTGAACATGAATTTTGTCGAAGCAAAGGTGGCTATCAAACGGTCATGAAAATCATGATTTTGGACTTACCGATTGATCGAGGAGACGGATGGCACGTTGTCTTGAGAGCAAATGCCTTCGGCCAGCAATCGATCCCTAATCTCCCAGGCGAACATCGTCGGGTTGTCCCTCTTGTAGTTAGCGATCGCCTCGACAACCGGTGGCGTCGCCACCTTAGGCTTCGAACCGCCTATCACGCCAGCCTTGAAGCTGCCGGTTTCGTAATACCTGCGAACAAAAAGACACCGAGCCGATAGATCTATGTCACGATTCTATTACGTTCCCCTTACAACAATCTCGTTACTTCTGACACCTTCGTTTATTATTACGCGTGCGATTCCATAAACCATTGTTTACGACATGCTATGAAATTCGACGCCTCCGATACTTCTCGATCTTGAGAATCACTTTTTATTTTAGAGTAACTGGTCGGGAATGATTCATGGCGAATTGTAATATAATTAGGCGTGGTGAAATAGGTATGTATAGGTGTGCTGATTTGAGAGATATTTTGGGATACGTACGTATATATGGTAATTGGAATGCGATTTTAATTGGGGTGAATTGATAGCAAGAAGGTTATTAGTGTTGGAGAGGTATGGCTATATTTTTGGGTACTCAAGTTCAAAGACACGAATTTACAAGTTTTACAAGTTCTTCCAGTTCCTCAAGATACTCAAGTTCTTCAAGTTTCTCAAGACACTTAAATTCCTCAAGTTCTTCAAGATACCTAAATTCCTCAAGTTCCTCAAAATACTCAAGATACTCAAGTTCCTCAAGATACTTAAGTTCCTCAGGTTCCTCAAGTTTTTCAAGAACAAAAATCTGCATGTATAAAATTCCTCAGATTCCTAAAGATACTTAAATTTCTCAAGTTGCAAGTTTATCAAGATACTTAATTGTAGTTTCTCCTCAAGTTCTTCAAGTTGCAAATTCCTTAAAATATTCAAGTTTTTCAAGATACTTAATCATAGTACCTCTTCAAGTCTTTCAAGTTGTAAGTTCTTTAAAGTACTCAAGTTTTTCAAGTGTAAAGTTGTTCATGTATAAAATTCCTCAAGTTGCAAGTTTATTAAGATACTTAATTACAGTTGGTTCTCAAGTTCCTTAAGTTATAACTTTTTCAAGATACTTAATTACGGTTGCTTCTGAAGTTCGTCAAGTTGCAAGTTCTCCAAGATACTTAATTACGGTTGCTTCTGAAGTTCGTCAAGTTGCAAGTTCTCCAAGATACATAATAACAGTTCCTCCTCATAGTTTCTCAAATTCAAAATGAAAAGAAGTTACATTCTCTAATCGAAGTGTTACGGTAAATGACTTAATACTCCGCGCATCGCGAACGTTAAAGAGAGAAACGGTCGTTTTTCCCGCGACGGGCGGGCAACGTCGGAATAACGAATCGCCGTCCAGCGGCGCGTCAACGACCGGCTGTTTTAAAACAAACGGCTTTTGCCCCCTGCTGTCTCCCCCCTCCATATCTGACCGTTCGTTCTCCTTCTCTCTTGCTCTGTTTTCGCCTCTCAGCCAGCTCCCAGTGGGGCCGGTATATGCGCGCGATGGGCAATCGCGATTGGCCCGTCGTGAACGCGCCCTTTGTGTCTAATTAGTTAAATAATATCTTCGCTCGTGCTTAAATTCAATTACGGCAGAAAGAGCCGCAATAATGGTCCGCTTGTGGGCCGCCTTGATGGATGTGGGTCCGCCGCCGGCGTCGACTCGCGCCCGTTGGATACCTCGCCAATTTTGCTGGCAACCCGCTTTGCCAGCTCGCTCGTGTACGCGATAAATCGAACGTGAAGTCCTCCGACGAAAACGCTTCCTATCGTTCGTTTTGCGGACGCTAGGATTCTAGATACAAAATGGCGGACGGACGCGGCGGACTCGGACGGTCATGCATTTTTTACTTTGCGATTTTTTGAGACTTTTTAGAGATTTGGAAGTTTGAGAACTTGGGGAAATGTGAGTTTGTGGAGTTACAGATTTAAAGATTTGTCTATTTAGAAATATTAAGAATTATGTGCTTAACAAATTTGAGTATGAACAGATTAAGAGATTTGAGCCTTTTGAGAAGTCAAGAGATTTGAGTATGTACGATTGAATAAAAGAACCGGGAAACTTGAAAATTTGAAGTTACACGTAAGTGTCCCACAGGTAGAACCGATATTCCATCTCCGTTTCAGGTAGAGAAGGTATCAGTTACTCGTCAAAGCGTGAGAAGTTGATTCGACGAGCGTTGCTAGGTAGCCGTGTCAGGTTGGAAGCTATTAGACGAGGAAGCGGTATCGAGAGAAAGCGGTCATAATCGGTATTGGTTAAGGGATCAGGGGGAAAACTCGAAATTGATCTGGCACGGTGGGATTCGATTAAGAGTTCGTCGACATGCCTTCTCGTCACTTTGGTACCTAAACTTTTTCACTGCAATTTTATTTCTTGTACTTCAAAGTATGACATCGACAAACTCCACACTTCACACTTCATATAGCTCAAGAATATGACAATTTATACTTCAAATAAATTTCATGTGTTTGATATATTTTATATCAATTTTGTCTTTCAGATTTCATACTTTTAGTAAACTTGTTACTTCTTATGATCTTCATACTTTGAATATCTTCATTCAAAGTTTGAATATCTTCATGTTTGAGACTTCATATTATAAATGAACTTCATTTGTCTTCATAGAGACTTCATAGTTTAAATCTTTAAATCTGCACTTGTTTAGGTCTTCATATTTAACATGTTTGGTAGTTGAAGTTGAACAGGTTTCATACTTTATGCTCAACATGTTTGAAGCTTTATATTCAACATGTTTATACCTTCATTGTTAACGTGTTTAGTACTTCATACTGAGTATATTTCATATTTCATGCTCAACATGTTTGTTACTTCATGTTTGATGTTTTAGGTTGAACATATTTAATGCTTCATAATCAACATGTTTAAATCTTCATGTTCAACATGTTTCATACTTCAACCTCACATATTTGATGCTTCATGTTTAATGTTTTATGTCAAACATATTTAATGCTCCATACTCAACATGTTTAAATCTTAATGTTTAACATGTTTGATATTTCAACCTCATCATATTTGATGCTTCATGTTTGATGTTTCATGTTGAATATATTTAATGTTTCATACTCAACATGTTTAAATCTTAATGTTCAACATGTTTGATATTGCAACCTCAACATATTTGATGCTTCATGTTTGATGTTTCATGTTGAATATATTTAATGTTTCATATTCAACATGTTTAAATCTCAATATTCAACATGTTTGATACTTCAACCTCAACATATTTGATGCTTCATGTTTAATGTTTTATGTCAAACATATTTAATACTCCATACTCAACATCTTTGAAGCTACATCACACGAAATAGCACGTCTCAAACGTTCCTGACATTTTCATTCACTCAATAAATATGTAACAAGTAATAAACGAGAGAATAAAGGGTAATGGAAGTTGCAGCAGGGTTAAAAGTGGGCGTCAATTCGCGTTGCACGTCGTTAAATCGTGTCACCGGCTTAGTACAATGTATCACTCGGCAATATTCTCCCCGAACGAGAAACGATTGCCCGTGAACCTGCAGCTAAAAGCGTCGGTAGGGTTCCCTTAAACAGGCGAGCTCGTGTCAGCCCCGCTTCGAAATTATTACGATTATATCTGGCGTAAAACCCCATTCCCGATCCACATGCTGTTGCTCGCCCTTTTTCTTCCTTGCCCACGTTCCGCTGCGAAATCTCCATTACGTCGGTGCGATTTTTGAAATCGTTCCACTCTGGGTGTCGCATTAATTTGTAGTTTAGTACGAGATGTGGCAGAATGGTCGTAATCACTGTTTTATTCAATATTATTCTACTTCTTTATTTTATTTTAAAGGATTTTTTAAGGTTAGAGGATTAAATTTAAGAGAGGTACACTTTTTCTGTGTTTATGGAGTTTGAAGACGTGGAGTGTGGAGGCTTTAGTTTGGACGCCATTATTGTTTCAAATGATTAGACGTTTCTTGCATTTATTAACCTTCATTTTCTAAAACGTTGTAGCAAATTATTAGTCTGTGTAAAGTTAGATTTTTTATATCTATTGTCTTTTAGAACTGTCTTTATATTGTCTAGTTTTAGATCGAGTTATCTCAAACTATTTATCAGTTGAGTTATTAGACTATTTTTACAGGCATGTTTTTATATTTATTGTCTTTTAAAACTGTCTTTATATTGTCTAGTTTCAGATCAAGCTATCTTAAATTATTTCGACCAGTCTGAATTATTAGACTCTTCTTACATTCATGTTGTTATATTTATTGTCTTTTAGAACTGTCTTTATATTGTCTAGTTTTAGATCAAGCTATCTCCAGCTACTTAGATCAGTCTGAATTATTAAACACCTTTTATATTCATATTTTTATATTTATTGTCTTTTAAAACTGTCTTCATAGTCGTCCACTTTTAAATCAAGTTATCTCAAGCTACTTAAATCAGTCTTCATTATACGACTCTCCTTACATCCACGTCTTTCCAAAACCATTCAAAGAAACAGTAGTCGAAAGTTTTCGCCACTCTCCATGAACCTTCACCTATCCACAACCGTTTCCGTTTCGTTCGAGCGCAGCAGTCGAAACCGTCTCGATTCTTCGAAGAAGCGACTCCTCGCGTCGCGACGTATCAGCGACGCGTGACTGCGTAAACCTACAGCGTTAACAGCGTCTCGTCGTCGCGGCTCAAAGCTTCGCTCCTCGCGTTGTAAAATCTGCTGGTTGTAAAATTACATCTGCTTGAAAACACCGGTCCTTTATGCCCAACAAGTGACACTCAGAAACATGAAAATGTTACATCTTGCAATTCCAACAAACTCAGATCAGTTTCGTTACTGTGACAACACATAAGTGTCGGCCAGAACTATTCACATCTATGTTACACAAAAATTTCAATCTTATCTTCATTTTTTATTTAGGGATCTTCATTTTGATAATTCCAGTTGGACCCAAAACTCAAATTGAAATATATTTATTAGAAATTCGTGTGAAATTAAATTGTGTCACGTTCCGAGTACTTAGTGCGTCACGTTAAAATTCTTAATGCGTCAAGTTTGAGTCCTTAGTGCGTCATGTTCGAGTCCTCACTGTGTCACGTTAAAATTTTTAGTGCGTTATGTTCGAGTCCTTAGTGCGTCATGTTCGAGTCCTCACTGTGTCACGTTAAAATTTTTAGTGCGTCAAGTTTGAGCCCTTAGTGCGTCACGTTAGAGTCGTCACTGTGTCACATTAAAATTCTTAGTGCGTCAAGTTCGAGTCCTCACTATGTCACGTTAAAATTTTTAGTGCGTCAAGTTTGAGTCCTCAGTGCGTCACCTTCGAGTCCTCAGTGCGTCAAGTTCACATCCTCAGTGCGTCACGTATCAAACCCCTGAAACTACAAGAACCTAATTCCATCGTAAACTCGAATCGCTGTAATTTCTTTTGCCTCCTATTTGTTATCGATTTACTCCCTGTAGCCTTTGTTTCCGGTTGAAATATCGCCGAACCGTGGCATCTGAATTTCAATCGAACAACGTGGACGCGGAAAAAGCGTACCGCCGGGAGCGGGTTTCGTGGCAGGAAAGGTAACCGTTTCTCGGCTTTAATTTATTCGTACTTTTTGGATAAATCGTTAGGAAATCCATTGCTAAACCGCTCAATACTGTTCCTTTTTCCTCCTGTTTACCCATTGTGCGACTCATCGATCCCCTATAAATTTAGATCCGCTAGAAAAATAGGAGAGCCGACGTTAATGTAGCTGTTAATTTCTGTCGATAACACATTGCCCGCCAATGTTGCCCCCGATAAATCGTTCGGGTACTTTGATTAAAATCGTCGCAGATTCGATTAATTACCGGACCCGCAATTTACTCTATAATAATTCCGTGCGCGTTAATATTCCGTTTCGAATGGTCCATAGGAACGTTCTTTTATCAGAATTAATACGTTGTGTGTTAAATGGCGCTGGGAGAATCTGTATTAGGATGCATTATCATAGGTCATTTCTATTTCTGTTTGGTTAATAACTAAAATTATATGTATTCTGTTCATCTGAATTATTTTTAACATCCAAGGGAAATGTGACGTCTTGTGACACTCGATAAAAATACAAAAGTTTAAAAGAGACAAAGAAATTATAAATGTAATTTCAGTTTGATGTTATACAGTCGACTATGCAAAAATTGAGCTCCAACAGCGTCACACATGGTGCGTCACGAGTGCGTCGCCTTTACATCAAAATATCGCAAGCTTTTAATCGACGATTTTTTCTGCGTCATTTTTGTACTCTTTTTACATCAACCTCAAATTTTTACCATGAAAATTCGAGGCCGGACCTCATCAGCGACTGAAAGGAATTGAAAATTCACCGCGATCGATCATACGCTGTCGAAATTCGATTGGCTAGATTACCGGCGGCCGGAAAATCCAGGGAGCGGTGGAGGATCAGCGGAGTAAATAATCCAGCGACCCTATTATGCACTCGGTACACGCGAAAGAGAGTCCGCGTATGACAATGATATCGGAGCTGCGGGGACGCATGACATTCGGGCCATCAAAACGGCACGAGGCCACCCGTTATGTAACGCGGGGAGGAGGGTGGAAAAAACATGGAAACCGCATATCGTCGCACCCGCTGGCACCCCCCGTCGTCGCTCGAGGAACAGAGGGGTGGTTCCTTCCTTCCGGGCGTCGCAGTTTCATCCCTGGGTTCGTTCGCCTCCTAACAGCGTCTTTAATTAAATCACTCCGACCAGAAATAGTCTTTTTTCTCTTTTCTATTTCTTCGGTGGCCTTCCGCGGAAATTACGGTGTTACGTTTGATGGAGCTTGATCTGTTGCATAAATCTGCGTCGGGTGGTATCGAGTTAGAGAGGAGTTTCTCTGGTGGACAATTATCGAATGAGTCTCGAGAGTCTTGTAGGAATGCTCTTTATGGTCTGCTGTGGTCCTTCGTTTAGTCGTTCGACTAAGGACGTTAGCTTGCAATAGTTCATTGTAGCATTGAATTTTATTATTTATTTTGTAGTGTCATTTCATTTTTGATCATCGTTTGGAACTGTTCAAAGTGGAATATAATTCTTGATCACTACTACTTGCACTACTTGATCGCTACTACTTTTAACAACAGCTAATGATCCCATTCTTCACAGGTATACTCATGTGGTAGTTTGGTCAAAGTTGTCTGTGACTGCTAATAAATTTTGTATTTATAGAACAATGAATTTATAGTCCATCAAGTCATTACTTGACTATTTGTGACAGCTCTGCATTATGATCTGTAGATGTGGACCATGCATGACATGTAACATATGCACATTTGTCTATTCATGAAAAATATCTGCTCACAATTTTCATAAGTAATATTCCTTTCATCTTTTAGTAGCAATATCTCAATTTTATTTGATCCAACATTT
Source organism: Megachile leachella (assembly GCA_963576845.1). Lineage (NCBI taxonomy): Eukaryota > Metazoa > Arthropoda > Insecta > Hymenoptera > Megachilidae > Megachile > Megachile leachella. The sequence goes on from OY756255.1 coordinate 13,505,729, forward strand.
TTGTTTGACAATCCTAATCATCCACTTGCTACAGACCTTTGCATAAAGGCACAATTTGCGTCCTAACCTAATTCACCATTCAAATAACTGATCGTATGAATGAACGCGAAATGAAAGTTGATATCGAAATAAAATCCCGTTGAAGCTACGAATGGAGAACATCAATTAAGAAGGAACAGGTTCTGCATGCAGCAATTTCAATTCCCATCATCAAGGAGTCGATCTCACAGTGATCTCGATCCCCGCTGGAGGAATCGATCGAGGAAATCATTGGAGCGCCAAACGAGGAGAAGGGCAAAAAGCAAGGTGTATCGGGCACCGGGGGTCGGATCAGGGGGCTGCGGTTGTAACGGATACGAACTGGATGGCGCCGGGAACGGTGTCGGTACTCACCTCGACAGTATCTTGGATACACAGCCGTGAGATACCCTGAGTTGTCTGGAAATGTCGCACGGTCGGACGCCGCTGTGCGCTAGCTCGACGATCCTCTGCCTCACTACATCCGGTAGGGGCCTTCCGTTCACGAAGACGCCGCCGAGCTGGTTAACTCCGCCGTGGCCTGGAAAATGGAAATCGATAATGCATTAGCCGTGAGAGAGCTCTTCTGCGATGCGAGAACGAGCTTCCGCGAGCGGAAAACGATACTTCGACATTGATAACCTGACCGGAGTCCGATAACTATCTTTCCATTCTCAAAACTTCGTTCTTACATCATTAATTAAAACATATCGTTCAACAACCGCTTCTTTTTTGAAGTTCGTTAGCAATTTAATACAGCTGTACATTTTAATTAAATACAGCTATGATTTTTAAGATTTGTAACAATATAGCAACATATGTAAAGGATGCATGTGTACAAAAAATTGTAGATTATGACTTGACATGTTTTTGAGAATGTTCTGATTTTAATCTGAGTGATGAAGATTTTTTAAAAGGTATTCATATAAAACAATCGTAATTAGCAATAGAACAGGTGTTCTCGATCTCATGCTCGAATTTTATCATGTAGTCTTATTTTATTAATTTTTTGAAGTGATAAAATATTTTAATGTATCAGTTTTATTTTGTGTTTCATCGAGTGAATCTACGGTTATCATCCCTAATGAGGTCCTCTCCACTCTTCAAACACATGTTCCCAAATTTAAATGTATCGAAAATATTTTAAGTATGTTCTACACATTTTAAACATGTCCAAGTATTTTAAATATATTCCATTTTAAACATGTCCCAGGTATTTTATATATATTTCACACATTTTAAACATGTCCTAAATATTTTATATACATTCCACACATTTTAAACATGTCCCAGGTATTTTATATATATTCCACACATTTTAAACATGTCCCAAATATTTTAATCCATCCTTTAAATATGTCCAAATATTTTAAATATCTCCGCCTTGATGAACAATTTCTACCTTAAATTAGTGATCAAGCAGGTTATAAAACAGAATTATACAATTTTAATGTACATAGCACCCTCCCTAATAACTTCCCCAAAAGAAAAAATGAGACCTAAAATTATTAGATACAGTGTTCATAAGTATAATAAGTCATTTCACGTATTCGAAGCAACGTGTTCCGAACGTGATTCGATTTTCCGGTGGCAGCGAAACATTATCGCCTCGTTTCCATCAGCAGACCCTTGGCAGCTTTATTTTCGCGCGTTACAGCCACCTAACGCGATAAGTTCGTTCTAATATCGTAATGGAGGGTCCTGGACCGCGACATATGTCCTCGTGTTCGTGCCAGTGCACCGATCATTCGATGATCGTCGCTGTTTCTAATCCCCTAACACAACGATGAACCATAACTCCTGCACTGTTATGGTCTGTGACGGGCCACGCGACCCCTTCCTTCTTTTTACCCGATCGATCCACTTCTTTTAACCGATTGCAGTTAATGCAGATCTATCGAAATATGAACCAGTGAAAGAAATGTTCGATTTAACATGGTCTTGCATGGTCGAGTATAACTGTGATTGATGTCTGGCCAGACTCTACTGACTACTGTTCTATGAAATCTAGGGATTTTCTTCTGGTAGAAAGAAGTTTTCGGGACGTGATTGTTAGGAGGAAAGTTCTTGGGTAATATTGGTTTGAGAGGAAGTAATGCTGTACTTAATATTGTTATTCACAATGTGATAACAAGTACTGACGCTATTATTTCAAATATTAAATACTGTACTTAATATTGGTACTAACAGTGTGATTCCAAGTAATGACACTTGTAACAATATTAATTATTCTGTCAAATATTGACTATTATACCAAGAACATATATTACCAAGCACACTTGATATAATTCTGAGAGCTCAGCCAACAAAAATAAAAGCTTGCAAAAATTCTAAATACGTCCAAATTTTAATTGGATACCTATATTAACTCCATAAAATAGTAAACTGCAAGCTAAAATAATTTACCCCAATTTAACTTGAGTCCACTAGTAAACCTTCCATAAAGTTTACCTTTCTCAGTCCAAAAAAACCTCTAACAAAATAATTATTTCCATAAAGGCATTCTCGCAACGATTATTCGTATAACAGTACCCGACGTTCTATATCGAACGATCGCTAATTAGCAGCACAGCGTTTCGATCAGAGGTATCATTGTTGAACGCCGTGACGCGTGAACGGCGTCGATCCATTTCTGGAATTTTTTCCTCCTTGCCCTATCGCATAGCGATCTCCGCAATGGCAAGTCGCGGCAAAGACAATGAGGGATCCGCGATCATTACCAGAAACGATACGCGCTTTCCGGTCGCAAATCAATTCGCTCTCGTGTTTATGGTCGCATCCCCGTGGCGAGGCCGGTAGTCAAGGGGGATATCGGTAGAATCATGGTGGCGGTGGCACGGCAAAAGCACCATGACTACCGTACGAGCTCACACACGCCGTCACGCCTGCTGACCACAACTGTACGAGGTCCCTGAATTCAGCCTGGACCACCCCCGTGCCTGAATCCAGAGCTACCAGTGCTACGAATTGTCGAGCCGTTGCTCTCGCAGCCACCGTATCACCGAAGCTTATTATTGTACTGGACCCGAGGCCGTGTTCCGAGGCTAACGCTGAATCTCGTTTTCCTTTTAACGCGAAAACCCTCGTTTTGTTGCCAGTTACCCGGTTACTTATTAGCCGGCTCTTGCAGATATTTTTACTTCTTTTTAACTTACAGACGTTTTTCCATTCTGATTTTAATTGGAAGAATACTTCGGTATTTTTAACGGAGTAGAATTGTTGTAATATGGGGGGAAGTAGTGGGTTAAGGTATTGGGTTATGGGTTCAAGTTTAGTAGGTATTTTGTAGAGGAGATGGGGAGTGGAGGAAGATTTTTCAAGATTATTAGATGGTGATGTTTATGGAGGCGATAGGACGGGGATGATGTAGGAGAATGCAATGTACTATGGAATATTGTGTGGAGGACTCAGCGCGTTGCAAGTTTTGAACGTAGAGAATACAGCGCGTGGAGGAATCTGTGAGTAGAAAATACAGCGCGGGAAGAATATGATGCGTGGAGAACACAACGCATGGAGAGTACAGAGCGTAGGAACTCTACGCATAGAGAGTGCAGCGCGTGGAGAATACAACGCGTAGAGAATACAACGCGTGGAGATTGCAACGCGTAGAGAATACAACGCGTGGAGATTGCAACGCGTAGAGAATACAACGCGTGGAGATTGCAACGCGTAGAGAATACAACGCGTGGAGAGTGCAGAGCGTAGGAACTCTACGCGTGGAAAGTGCAGAGCGTAGAGAATACAATGCGTGGAAATTGCAGCGCGTAGAGATTGCAATGCGTAGAGAATACAACGCGTGGAGAATACAACGCGTGGAGAGTACAGAGCGTAGGAACTCTACGCGTAGAGAGTGCAGCGCGTGGAGAATACAACGCGTAGAGAATACAACGCGTGGAGATTGCAATGCGTAGAAAATACAACGCGTGGAAATTGCAACGCGTAGAGAATACAACGCGTGGAGAGTGCAGAGCGTAGGAACTATACGCGTGGAAAGTGCAGCGCGTAGAGTGCAGAGCGTAGAGAATACAATGCGTAGAAATTGCAACGCGTGGAGAGTGCAGCGCGTAGGAACTCAACGCATAGAGAAATCAACGCGTAGGAACTCAACACGTGGAGAACTCAACGCGTAGAACACTCACCGCGCAGGGAACTCAACGCTTGGCGAACACAACGCGTAAAGAGTGCAACGCGTAGAGCACTCACCGCGCAAAGAACACAACGCGTGGAGAACAAAATGCACAGCAAATCCCACACATTAAAAATGTACCGCGTTTCAATATAACAAATAAACAAATAAACGATAATTTGCAATAGTAAAGGAACAATTTAAGTATTGTACATTTGAAGTAGATTCATAGCAAAGGATGAACTTTCCCACGATAGTCTATCACGTCCACTTTTGAACAGCTGATATTTTTGTTCGCGGCTTAACGAAGTGTTTATCGGCGTTTCGATTCGCTAACGGAGAAAGCCAGCCTCTTTCCTAATCCTTCGTGATTTCAGCTGGTCGCAAGAACGACGATGCAAAATACGATGACCTGGCTGTCCGGTGAGCTGACACGGACTACTTCCGGATTACCCACGGTTTTCATCAACGATCCATTGATGTACCGCTCGGTATTATTGGAATCAATTGATATAACCATTTTATTTTTCTCTTACTTATTTTCAACTTGAAGTTAAGAACTAGACGTCAAATTTAAGATAGTAAAGAAAACTTTAAAAATATGTAGCACCTTTTTTATTATTTATAGTTGCATTCTTGAGCTGATCCTAAAATATGAATTATTCCAAACATTTATATGATACAATTTACATTTTCTTTTATATGAAACTTTTTTTCGATATTTTCTTTTATATGAACTTTTTTGAAATATTTTTCTTTGAAATCTTTGAACCTAACCTCACATTTCGACCAAAGACAAAATTATTGTCTGCGTCATTTGTGATAGTGTGAGAAATTGAAAATAAGAAATGGTGTTGTTTGAGTGGTGCATTTATCAGAGGCAAGAATTTGAAATTTTTTTGACAATTTCTCTTATTCGTTACCATGCACATATTCAAGGCGTGTACCAGTACGTTACAGCGTATCAGCAGTAGCCAAGAACTTTGATATAAATTTCCTACTAGTCACACGATATTTCTCCGGCAGCTTTGTTCCCGTATTACATTACATCCCATGTTACTAGATTTTATTACTCGATTCCTTGAGAAATAATTTCAAAAACGTGTCTCCCTCTAACAACATTTTTAAAGAATATCCCACAAAAACTTCCGATATTTAATTTTCCAGTTTGACAGAACAAGCCTATAAGAAAATTTTGAACGCGATCGAGGTTTAACCTCCCTTTAAAACGAATAAATTGTTGAACAGCAATTACACAGGCAATTTTGGGCGTTCAATGAAAGAGACTGGTCACAGAACGATTCGGTTGCGATGCGCTCTCTGACCGCGCCGTTCTTGTTAATGTTTCATAATTATTATCATCCCATTAGTTTGAACGGAACCATTGGACGGCCACGAATGAACGCGCGGTTTCGATCGCTGCTATTTTAAAACGATACTCTGCTCTAATTAATACGATCCAATAGCTAATTAAACGGGAACAACATGGATTAATTGTTCAATATTTTTCCCTGGCAATTAACATTTTTTGAAATGTCCTTCGATTCGTGTCATTGGACAATCAAATTTTAAAATATACTTTCCATTGCGTATCTTGTTAACGTTAAATCACATGCTTTTTACTCTCCGTTCTTTTTGCTCGATTTCCACCTTTCATCGGGTTCAACGATTTCAATTCTCCTCGGACAAGAAACCGCGTGGTTTTTACCAGAAATCGAAGATTCAGATTTTATTAAGTTTTCGCGTGAATTTTGAGGCGACGTTCACCATAGTGTTGCAAAGGTTTTACCGCGAATTTAGGGGAGCGAGAGATTCCGCGAATGGTTCCTATGCGGAACGATTGCAACGATTGCGGTTTAGTTTTTTCGCCGGTACCGCTACGTAGCGAATGAAGGTCATCGGATTTCTCGTTTTCGCACTCTCGTTTGTACAACCAACGCAGATTTGTCGTCGACCGTCGCTCGACTTTCCTATCTACCCAATGCCTCGCTTAATCGATAGAAAACCCCGGAGAGAAATCGATTTTTACGCTATCGGCTTCGCTCTCACGATCGTGGAAAACGACCGGGATCTGTTTCTCCTCGGTCAGTTTTTACCGGTTTCCGACTGAAATCCGAAGATTATCTCCCTCGAAAAACGCCCGAGACTTATATCATTATTTATTCCGCTCAGAACGAAAAACCGCTCACCTGTTCGCTAAACATGTCTCCGATATAACTTTTCATAAATGATTTGTCGCTTATTTTCTAAACAACCGACTCCGTTTTTATGTTCCTCAACTTTCACAGGGAAATGATCAGCGAAATGAAAGACCGTCAAGATTCAAATTTTAATTAAATTCTTTAAATGAAATTACGTTTCTAAAATCTCTGATGGGACTATCATATATTTTGAAACATAAAGTACCTCGAACTCTTACTCACTTTGCAAACCACAAGAAAATAAAAATAATTGAAGACCTCTAATAACCATTGTAAAATACAAAGTTATTAACCTTAAAAGTCTGAGAATATCAGTGTACCGAAATGCAGTCGGTAAAAAGTCGATGCCCCTAATCAAGTAAATTAAAAAAAATTGTAAAAATTGGAAACAACAGCTGACTTAAATACCGCAGAAGAGTCTATCATTTGGTAAGGTAATTAGACTTGTTAATAAAAACAAGTAATAGAAGAAATAGCTTACAGGTGTAATATTCCATCATATTCTGATTGTAGCGATAAGCGGTGCTGAGGTCCATCTCGCACCTCAGTGGCCGACGGCCGTCGGCTGTGGGAATCCAGGTGGTTCCTCCGGGTGAGTAGATTTGTATATAATAGAGGAAAGTCGGCCTAACCCCCGCCCGTAGCTATAGAGCGATAAAGGGCCGTTACACGCTTCTTGGAGCGGATTTGTCTTTTTTACGGGGGCCAGTCTATGGCGACGCGGTACAATGAGTGTCATCAGGAACGTCTTTGTGCCGGACGACGGGTGGCTTCGAGCACCCGGTCGGCCGTCGCTTCATCTTCGTGAATCGAGAATCGAATCCAGGCGAGAACTGTACCTGCGGACACTTAGGATCTAAGATGTCCTTCACGGCACTCGCATCACTGAACCGCACTTTCGCACGCTGTCCACAACGATCCGCCCGCGTTGGAGTCCTCGAAAGGGTTTTCCGGCTTGCTCATCGTTAGCAGTTCGAAAGGTGGCACCTCACTGCACCGGTTCCACTGCACCGTATCCAAGGAACGTTCACTATGATCCAAAAAAAGTACCACCGTATCGCACAAATCGAGTTTAATCCATTGGTGGTTGGTCGAAGGTGGTGACCGTGTCCGGTCTCGTCGGCGAGACGTCCCGTTCCGAAATAGGCAAAAAGGTGGCCGGGTCACGTCCGACTCTCGTTATCGTTATCAGTCGCGGTGACACGGTGGCTGGAGGGTCAAAAAGCGGCACGGCCGTGCGGATAACAACGACGTGAAAGCACGAACGAGGCTTCTGCCGATGGGCACACGTGACTTTGCCAAGCTTTTCGACCCCCGCCTCGATCGTCGAGCTTTCATCCCCACGCGTATCGCAACCCCGCCTTTTGCATCCCTCGATCAGCATCCAGCCAGGAGGATCCGAGTCACCATTGGTCGGTCTAGGATCACGTGGAGACGAGGTGGGGCGCTCTGCGGCGCGGGGTTTCTACGGAAACGGCGGCAGCGTCGCGCGGGATAACGTCGTTATTGGCATCGGCCGCGGAGGGATAGGGGAGAGAAACGGAGAGAGAAAGAGAGAGACGGTTAGCCAGGAAGAGAAAGAGGAGATTCGGGATGGAAGAGGCAAAGGTTGCGAAATAAACGTTCGCCGGCTGGTCTACCGCCAACAGTCCCACGCGAAATCACGCGGCGCACACCCCCGTGAGCACTGCTTATTCATGAGGCTGTCCCTCTCAGGAAGGTTCTACCTTGCTCCTCGGATACGATGTCTCGCCTTATCGATTTTATTTATTTAAGAGTTTCCCTTTGTCGCTCCACTTCCTACGACTTTCTTCCGAGTAGATAGTTCGGCCACTTTGTCTGGCCTCTTTTTTAGGCTCGGTAAACCCGCCTCGACCACCTTCTCCTCGCGGTCTACCGATTCATCCAGAATTATCTTCACTGCGATCCTGTCAAACGCGACGTCGGATCGCGCGACGGACGTTTAATCGATTTTGATCACCGCACACCGTCCACGGAACGTGCCAAGCGTATCAGACTCTGCGACGACTAATTACGAGACTGATTACGTCGGGACAAATACCGTGGACACTGGCCATACGCCGTGGAGGGACGCAAAAGGTGGATGAGGGAGGAAAGGGTTAGGAATCTGCGAGTTACACGCGTGGACAGGGTGGGGAGCCTCGCCGCGGTGGGGGACGATATACTGGTTTGCAAACTGCGTCCCGCTTCTCTCGGCCATGGATGACTTTCCTTGGGAAACTTGTACGCCACCAAAGGTATACATATAACATTTACGGTAATCTATAGATGCTTACTCGCCGGAAGAAACTTATCACTTTTATGCAGCCCATAACTCGAAAGTTAGGCAATGCGCGATGCATTCCAATTACCCCTTCAGCCACTCGAATTACTCATCTCTACGGCTTTCCAATTTTTGCCCGTACCGAATTGCCCGAGTGCGTTATGCGACAAAAGTTTCCGAAACTCGTACGAGGATTTATTGCCAGCCCCGATCACGGATCCTTGAAACATTTACTCCTACGCCGATTTTTATTCCTTCTGACCTGCGGTTCTTAACCTGCGCTTCGACGACCTCTATGGGGTCACGGGTTACTTGTAGACGCTGCTAGCTTTACTGACACGGAAAGAGTACAAACGATGAGACTTCTACTTGGGGTTCTCACTTTCAAACGATTAAGTCTGACATGATGAGTTTGTTACTGGACGTTGATGGTTCATGATGTGTACATTTGCTAACATAAGATATAGGTAACACAGTTAATAGCTTATAGCCTATTATAGTTAATATAATATAGTTAACTATGTTACCTGTAGTTGGGTAACACAGGTTTAAGGTAACATAGTTTGATTCATCAAATTTCTAATAATGCGACCATGTCTCCAGTGCATAATTTGATCCTCCATTTTATTTCGTACAAGGCACACGGTCAGAACGAGTTAAATGTCCAGAGGGTGCAAAAGGTAACCCTGCAGAGATCCCCCATAGTCTGGTCAGCAAGAAGCCCCGCGTTAAAGTCCAAAAAACAGAGATTGTCTTCGCACCGGTAAATGGTGCATGAAACAGATACGACAGCAAAAAAATGTATCGAGTGCCCCCCGTAGGGACGAGACGAGGGGGCACAAGTCCCCCACCTATCTAAAAGTTACGCTGGGAAGGTACGAAGCGACTTGGATCGCCCGGATCGCCCGGAAGGTGCGGTCAGCCATCGGCGTCGGTGGGACCGCCGTTGGGCCGCGAATCTCACAAGGGTCCGGTTTACATTCGAGTGCGTTCTTTCATGACTCCTTTCTTCGTTTCATTCCTCCTTTCGTTCCGACTCGGACGCGTTACTCGCCTTCGCCCGCTGTTCACAAGCCTCGCCGGCCTCCGACATTAGATACGTGAGATCGGGAAACGCGCCTCTACTGTCAAACGATGTCGTTGCGCAACCGGTGTACCCGACACTCGTCCACGGATCCCGTAATTTCCTATTCTGCGTTTTCAAATTGTAAGATCGATTGCACACCGCATCCTGTTACCACCTTTCATCTTTTAGTCTCGTTCTTTCTTTTGACCTTCGGAGGTCGGACGTTCGCTACTTTGTTGCTAAGGATATTCGAAGGACGATGATGTAACTGGGTCTTCGGGGTACTTGGCTGATTTGGGCTAGCTACGATTTTTAACTCGATTGAGTTCTCTAGTACTACTGGTAGCATCGATATTTTGTCACATGTATGATGGCTTTTGAACTTGAAGGCTTTTTGATTGAGCATTTTAGGAAATGTACCTTAGACTAATGCAATCATCTTACACGTGGACCTTCCTGAACTCTTCCTTTTCTATTACAAGATTAAAATCCTAGCAAGTACAACTATAATAGAAGATTGTCAAGATAAATTCACAGAAGAATACATCTTGTTCAATTTGGTAATTATTGTTTAATACTAAATATCCAACAGAGCAACATTCTTGCAAGTTCCAGGAGCCCTATGACGAATCAGCCTAATGCAGCGGTTATCCGACGGATTAGGAAGGATAGTCTAGACACTGATTAGTCAACCAGTAGCACGATACAGTCACGTTAGCCCCAATGATCGATGCACCCCGAGCATCGAGCTCATCTGCATCTGCACCCTCTCTCCCGTCGCAATTTCAACCACCGTGGACCCTCTAGTCGACGAAACAACGCGACGCACAGTTCGAGTGCTTCCCTATTCAAATGTGTCTCGCGTCTAGCAACGATGCAGTCATGTGGAGGACATATTGCCCGTCAACGGGACCAGGATAGCTCGTTCGTTCAGCCAAATGATATGCCAAACCGTAATCTCGCGAGATCCTCCAGAGATTAGGTCGTCCGACGCGATAATGACGAATGGATCCGCGTTACCGTTCGGTCTTTGTTCGTGAGGATCACGTGGCAGGTGAAGCAAGAACCGAGGGAATTGCAAAACGAAGATGATCTTTCATACTTAGGCGATTGCTGATTGCGAGTCGAAATCTGATCATTTATCTACTGTAGAGGATGTTCTAACCTCTATGGACGTGTGGGGATTTTCATTAAGATCATATGTCGATATTGTTTGTATTATCAATTACTTTACCGTCACTTTTTTAATTCACCTCAAAAGTGCATATGAAGAGGTTAATCGGACTTGATGCTTTTTTATAGTTATGGTTGCTGTTTAACAGAACATATAACTGTAGTTTTAAAACACTGCACCTCGATATTATCTTCAGCACTTCATCAATGCATTCTCGGAACATTATACATATTATACATGTCATACATATGTGAGCCGTTCAGTGCACATTGATTAACTCCATTTTTTGAAACATCTTAAATTTAAGTATTTAAGCGTTTGATATAGATATAACTTTTGATATTTATAATAATTTAAGATTTTTCAAAAAATGGAGTTAATCAATGTGTGCACTGAACGACTCACACATGTATGACATGTGTAATATGTATAATTGATTGAATACACATTAACTCCATTTTTTTAAACATCTTAAATTATTATAAATATAAAAAGTTATATCTATACCAAACGCTTAAACACTTAAATTTAAGATGTTTCAAAAAATGGAGTCAATCAATGTGTGCACTGAACGGCTCATGTAAGTCATACATATTATACATGTATGTTATGTTAATTTATATATTAATGATATAAACGTATTCACCTGACGTAATCAGAATACGAAACTACCATAAATGACAGGAGGGTTGCACAAAAGTCGTAAACTTGAACAGAGAGCAAAATGTTGGTAAAAGAAAAAGAAAGAAGTCGAAGGAAAATGTCGAGCGACAAAAACATGGGAAGAAAACTCCCCCGGATGAATTTATCCGTCCATTGCTTCTTTTCTCTCGAAACGGCGGGTCGCAAAAAATCCGCGGAGTGTCCCACGAAATTCGGCGACTATTCCGCAAAAGATTAACCCCTAACCGTATTACGAGGACGAGACGACGGCGTAGGGGGGCGATAACTTACGAGATTTGATGTAAATAGCGCACTTACTTATTCGCCAGTGTCGCGCGGCGCAAGTTAAAAATACGGAGGCCAAGGTGAGGGATGGGAGGAGAAAAAAGAGCGAGAACGAGAGACGACAGAAGGAAGCGGAGAGGGCAGAGAGAAGGAGACAGAGAGGAAGTGACTTTTTTGCGTAATGAAAGCAATCAATTCAAGTCCCTGGCTCGAGCGTTCCTTTGGCAAGGGAGAATCGTGCCGCAGCTTCGTTCTCCGTCGTTTCTTCTCTCTCTCTGTTACCTCGATCCACGGCTAAGGGCGGAAAAAACCTGGTAGGGGTAGTAACTCACTGTTGGCTTCGCCCCTGCCACCCTCTTTCTCGCCGCCCTAACAGTGGCCGGACCACTTTTGTAGTCATCATAAAATGCCCTGCTTTCAAGTTCCGACGATTGCTACTCTTTCTTTCCCTTTTTTAACCTCCTACCTCTTCTTCTTCTTCTTTTCCCTGACCGTACCGTTCGAGGGTAGTGCGGGTAGGAAATAACGAAGTGGTGAGTTCAGGAGGAGTGAGCTGAAGGGGATCCAGCCAGCTGAAGCAGGTTAATCCCGAGTATTTTCTAGCATCGGGGTTAGCTACGAGCTGCTGGGCGAGAGTACAGGGGATGGGGATGTGCCTCTTTAAAACAGCACTAAAGTATCGTTAATCTTGGAAGGAGAGGCTCTTACTTTCGCCGGGACAAACTAGTTAGACACATCCACTTGATACAAAAATAAATTGCGATCCGAAGCGATACGTCTTGTCTTGCCTCGCGAACCAAACTTACTGCTCTCGTTATCAGATGATCACCTTGCGTAAAATTAAACAATTCGTTTCAATTTATATATTCTAATCATCTTGTACTTAACTTTCTTGAATTTTACAAATTTTATTTTGGTCACATTTTTATTGGGGTTAGACAAATATTTATTACAATTCATCATTTACAGTTTTTATCCAAATCATGTATGAATTGCATTTGGTTAGGTTAGGTTAAGTTAAGCCTATGACAAGTTTGCTACAATGGATCACTTATAATTTATATTCTAATCAAGTTTGAACTGCATTTGGTTAGGTTAGGTTAAGTTAAGGCTATGACATGTTTACTATAATTCATCACTTACAATTTATATTTTAATCAAGTATGAATTGCATTTGGTTAGGTTAGATTAAGTTAAGGCTATGACAAGTTTACTACAATTGGTCACTTACAATTTATATTCTAATCAAGTATGAATTGCATTTGGTTAGGTTAGATTAAGTTAAGGCTATGACATGTTTGCTACAATTCATCACTTACAATTTACATTCTAATCAAGCATGAATTGCATTTGGTTAAGTTAGGTTAACTTAACGCTATGACATTTTAACTGCAATTGATGCGTTCAAGTTAGTTTGAAATTGCTCCCTCAAAAACTTACCTCCAAATCAACTACAAATTGAACATTGTAATGTCACATTAGACTTCAAACTTGAGCTCCTTCTTTAATATTTTGAAATAACAAAATAAAATGTTCTTACAAAAATAATAAAACGTACAGTCGCAGATATTTATTAAACATAAATGTCTGTAAAAGCTGGAATATCATTGCACAAAGAAGAATTTTATGAGAAAGGAAGAAATTGTGGCAAAGGAAGTACGACTGGTAAAATGTTACGAGAATGGAAATCTGCCGATGATAGACAAAGTCCTGTGTTTCCCGCGGGAAATGCTAAATGTCAAACACACGACCCTCCTCCGTCCCCAAGAGAGCTAAAGGCCACGGCATCATAATACGATTACGCGTTGTCTCCTTGTTGAGACGCGATTATGTCTTGTGTACGGCACATAGTGATTCCACGATGAATATAGAAGAGACTTGGGTCGAAAGTGATGTATATAATAAAATACGTTTTTCGTGTCATAATTTTACTTTTTAGGTGACGTAGATGTTACTTGTAATTGTAGGGTAAAATTATTTTTGATTTAGAACAATGTTTTATGGGTCATATTATATTATATGATGTGAAATTATTTTTTATTTAAGGCAGCAATATATTGTGGAGGTAATATATTGTATAATGTATTGCACAACATAAAAGTAGAGTTTAAAAATTTTTAAACCTTGTTTATTTTTACTCATTTAAATTTTAATCACATGAAGTCTAAATTATATATGAAACGAATATAAAACAAATTTTACCAGAATAAGACCAGTATTTTTACATTTAAAAGTATCTAAACACAATCCTAACAAAGTACCAAGGTTTCTTATAATACTTTCCTAATTTTTAATTAAGAAAAGAAGAAATTGTGGGACCGATTACAGCACTAAATTGTATCAATTATTCGTAAATCAACAAGTCCTCCACGAAATAAAACAAGCAAGATCGACTGTAGAAAATTCTGATTTCTCCGATTTCGAATGGCGATTAGAGCGATTAGGTAAGACGGTTGCTTAACATTGCGCAAATAAATCGTTCGGAAAATGAACTTACTGTAAAGCAGAGAGTTCCATCGAGCATCCCGACGATTATTTTCCTGCTGTGATTGATAATCACTGGTCCATGCATCGAACACGTCTACCACTACGGGCATATTGCTGATCGTTCATCCAACACCCTGTCACTTTACCGATAAAAAAAAATTCGACGTTTGCAATCCCTCGCGAATAATTTCTCATGTTATTCGAGTGTCTACGACCACCACTCGATTGATACTGAATGGTTCTTCAAAGAGGTGGTATTTACTATTTATGCTACTGTCTTTCGGGCGACCGTAACGATGAATTATTCTTGAATATAAACATGGGATGTGTAATTAATAAGTTTACTATCGTACATCAATAGTACACATCAGTAGTAACACGTTCTATGTAAAATGGCACTCTTGTACTACAAAATTGTGTGATAAAATATTAAAATAGAAATATATAACATAACTTGTACTACAAAATTGTATAACAAAATATTAAAACAGAAATACATGACATAAACTGTACTACAAAATTGTATAATAAAATATTAAAATAGAAATACATAACATAACCTGCACTAAAAAATTGTACAACAAAATATTAAAATAGAAATACCTAACACAACATACAGAATATATAGTATTACCTAATATTACTTACATATTATTTATTATATAATTTACAATGAATTTTAAAATTTGCTAGTTGAACATTGAAAGTAAGTCAGTGACTCATTAAATTAATTTAATAATTTACAACAAGTTCGCCATCTATCAACATCAATATTCAAAAGAGATTTCTCAGTTCGATGAATTTATTTAAACTCGAGTAGACAGGATCGATAACGTTTAAAATGTTTTGGCAAATCGGCCATTCTCCCCGAATAGTAGTATCGCGATGGAACATTAGAAGGGATATATTTGGCCGATGTAGCAATAATTTCTATGCATATATATGTACGTGTAGGTATATATGTAGGTGGTGCAGTGACGGCACATAGATCACAAGGGCCCGCCGACACGCGACAGCACGTGCTTCTCTGCAACCGCTCTTCTCTTTCTCCTTCCAATATCACGTGCCTCTGTACTTAGGGTGAACTTCATGAGCTTTCCACCCACAAACGACAAACCACTCAAGTGGATCCCTATGTGGCATAACCCTTCTTCCAACCATTACCATTAACCTATTCATGCTTGATATAATGTGTCTGCGAATTGGGCGACTGTTTAGTGTCTTGGAAATAGTTTTCAAATTTTTGTAGTAGGGAATTGGGGGGTCTTAAGGGTGGTGTCGATTGATTTTTAAAGGTACATATTGGCAAATTTTATGTTCAATAATTTCACATTACGCAATTACAACGTTCATCAATTTCAACATTTATCAATTCCAATATTTGTCAATTCCAACATTTGTCAATTCCAACATTCACCAATTTCAATATTCATCAATTCCAACATTCACCAATTCCACATTCTCTAATTCCACATTTCCCAATTCCAAATTTCCCAATTTCACATTTCCCAATTCCCACATTCCCCAATTCCCATATTCCCTAATTCCAACATTTCCCAATACCACATTCTCCAATGCCCACATTCCCCAATTCCGATATTCCCTAATTTCAACATTCATCAATTCCAACATTCCCCAATTCCACATTTCCCAATTCCTACATTCCCCAATTCCCACATTCCCCAATTCCCACATTCCCCAATTCCAACATTTCCCAATTCCCTCATTCCCCAATTCCAACATTTCCCCAATTCCGACATTCCCGAATTCCTAATTTCCCCAATTCCCAATTTCCCAAATTTCTACTTTCTCCAATTCCCAATTTTTCAATTCCTGAATCTTCAAATCCTAAAATCTCCCAACTCTAAAATCTCACACTCACCCTCCATCCCCACCTCCTCACACCCAACCAATCACCTCATCAAGTCTCCAAACATCCCTAAACAATTTCATCAATCCACTCATCCAGAACACCAATTTCCCAAATTATTAATTTCCTCAATTACCAATTTTCCAAATTCCTACTCTCTCCAATTTCCAATCTCCCAATTCCTAAATCCCCAAATCCTAAAATCTCTGAACTCTCAAATCTCACACGCACCCTTCTTCCACATATCTTCACACCCAACCAATCAACTCATCAAATCTTCCAACATCCCCAAACAATTCCATCAAACTCACTCCTCCAAAACACCAATTTCCTAAATTATTAATATCCTCAACTCCCAATTTTCCAAATTCCTACTCTCTCCAATTTCCAATCTCCCAATTCCTAAATCTACAAATCTCTAAATCTCTCAACTCTCAAATCTCACACTCACCCTCCTTCTCACACTCTACCAATCAACTCATCAAGTCTCCCTCCCCAAACAATTCCATCAATCCCACTCCTCCAAAACACCAAACGACGGGTGTACCACACCATTCACGAAACGATCCCAGCATTAATTACAATCGAGATAACGTTCTTGAAAGATTGATATTCAGATTGGTGGTAGGGGTGCGTGGTCTCCCCAAGCGAGCAGCCAGGATCTTCGACATCCGAAGGTGGTGATGCGATGGTGAATAAGGGTGGGTGGCGAGCCTCAAGGGGGTTTAACCCGGGGGTTGGTGCATATTTCACGGTCGGTGGTCCCATCTCGCGGAGACAATCTGAACCAGCGCGGATACATCATCGCGTGACGCCACGTAATAACCTCTTGGGCCACAGCGAGTGCCTTTCAAAACCCTCTTATTTATTCATCTCACCTCGTCCTTGCTCTGTCGCCCTTCCACCCTCACTTCTTCCCCGTTTATGCGGAGCCCGGAAGCGAGAAAAAATCCTGATGGCTCGGTTGGACGAGGACGTGATTAATGCGCGAGGCGGTTTTCCAACTGAAGTTGCTAAATTGTTGTTAAACTGGTTTATCTAAGTAGAATTTTTACTTAAGTGCAATTTTTCTCTAACCTAAATTTTTACACGTTGTCTGATTTTACGTATTTTAAATCGCCTTACGTTCACTCTTCGTATATTGCAGAATTCATAATAATCGTGTCTATAGTCATGTACGCATTGTATGACAACTTAATACATCTCCACGTGTTGTACAGCTAAATATTTGATATTTATGTTAATAGCAACGTATTAGATGGTCAATGGTTTCTTTCTCGCGTTAAATCGCCGAAGTTCCCACGTTAAGGGTATCTACCCTCCTCACACGATTGTTGGTGGTCTGACAAGTTTCGCACTCGATGTTGCGCAAAATCCCCGAGTGGTCATATTTCAGGATTTCGCAAATGACGCTTGTTATTTCGCGGGAATACAACGGAGTCCGAATAATTGCCGCGACGGATCCAGCGCTTGAACGAAGAAAGCATCGATCAGCCTGCGGCTGGCATCGCGCTCCGGCCATTCCACGAATAGCGTCTAATTCATCAGTGAATTCCCTCGTATCGCTTACAGAGTTGATTTTTTCTTAACTGCGACATCCTCGCACCGCTTCGTCGCCAGATGTTGCAGCGTAAGCACGTCGTCGCGGTTACTTTTCACCCTGGCTACCTAACGGACTCCCTAACCCTGCATTCTGAGAAGTCTCTTATTGTCGAGCTTAACTGCTTCGCGCAATTAGCTTTGTATTTTATCGAGTTTATTAGTGTTTTGTAAAGTTGTGTATGGTTAAAGATCTGTTGTTGAAGTGTAACTTAATGTATATGCAATTTTGTGTTGGACTTAATATGTGACAAAATGTAGTACCTCCCGCTGTAACTGATCGGTCGTCATGCATTAAGAACATCAATAAAACCTTAACATTTTTGTATCTTAATATATCTTAATTGTTTAACTGCAGGTTAAATGAATTTTATTCAATCTAAACTTAATATGTCACAAACTATAGTACCTCCCGCTGTAACTGATCGGTCAGCATGTATGAAGAATATCAACAAAATCTGAACATTTTTGTACCTTAATATATCTTAATCTTTTAACTGCAGGTTAAATGAATTTTACTCAATTTAAACTTAATATGTCACAAACTATACTACCTCCCGCTGTAACTGATCGGTCAGCATGTATAAAGAACATCAACAAAACCTTAACATTTTTGTATCTTAATATACATTAATCCTTTAACTGCAGGTTAATCTAATTTTATTTAACTTGAACTTAATATGTCACAAAATCTACTACCTCCCTCTGTAACTGTTCAGCCAGCATGCTTAAAGAACATCAATGAAACCTCAACATTTCTATACCTTAATAAACCTTAATATCTTTTTCAACTGTTGGTCAATTTAATTTAATTTAATCTAAACTTGACAAGTCACAAAATCTGCTACCTCCCGCTGTAACTGATTGGTCACCGTACATAAAGAACATCAATGAAAGCTCAACGTTTCTCAGCCTTAATAAACCTTAATACCTTTTTTAACTGCTGATCAATTTAATTTAATTCAATCTAAACTTGACGAGTCACAAAATCTGCTACCTCACGCTGTAACTGTTCGATCACCATGCATAAGGAACATCAACGAAGCGTCAACACAGCTTAACCCTTTAACTACAGATTAATTTAATTTAATCTAACCTTGCTACAGAACTGATATTCCAGTTTAAAAGATCTTTAGTAATATTATTATACATTTTAAGTGGTAAACCACTTGATATTCATGATGCATGGTGATCGAACAGTTACAGCGGACAGTAGTAGATTTTGACTAGCCAAATTTAAATTAAATTAAAGTAACTTGACAAGCTGCTACTTGACAATACTAAAAATTAGCTTCCTTATAAACCACATGCGTCCAACTACAATTTCCACATCCGCCCACAAACCTCACCTGCCTCAAATCAGAGTAATTATCTCGTCACAGTGATCTTAGAAAAAATACAGCATTATCCAATAATCTGTTTCATTTAACAGTAACAATTCGAGATAACGAAAGGGTTGACGCTCGAAGAGTAATGAGTAGAAAAGAAGGGACGTATTTCAGTGTCGGAGAAATATGTTCGGTTCGGGGCACGTCCCTGGCCGTTAAGATAATAATAATCTTACGAGCGCGAATCGTTCCGCGCGCGAGACACGAGGAACACGCGTACGCTCTCGAGAGCTCGTGTCGACACACGTACTCGGCTCTTCTGGTGTAAGCCAAGCCGGCAGAAAGGCTATTTGTCGGATGACAAACGAGCGGCGGGCTACGTGGGTGGCATCGGCAGTCGCGGGAAATGGTGAGCACCGCTCCGTGTCGCCGCACGCGCTTTCGTGTCGTTCGCTTTTCGGAATCGGCCAAAAGATCCTAACCTGCTGTGGGCATCTTCATATCCACATCTAGGTTTTATTTCGATGGAGACTTTCTTGGTGAAGTCGGAAGTTGTTTTGGGGAAGTCATTTGGGTTGTTAAGCAAAGAGGGAGCTGGGTTATTAGGAGTTATTAAAAATGATCCATAAATTGATTCACTTCGTTTTTAGAGGTACATTGATTTTTTTATTGGCTGAAGAAATTTAGCGGTTGAATACATAGGTTGACTACTTAGATTAACCCTTAAATGCACGATTTTCTAATTTTACCTGAAACAATCAACTAACAAAATACCTTGAAAGCGGTTGATTCAAATTAAAACGAACAGATGACGCTATTTGATTGGTACGTGGCAAATCTGCAACACTACTCGTTGCAGGTCTCCTACATTTTGTATATAATTTATAAGATTAAAACTGGTATGTTGCATTACAACTATATGCATTTAAGGGTTAAGTACTTCTGATAATGGCCTGTTAGCTAGTTTTAATAATAACCAACTACGGATGCACTAAACAGAACAAGTTTCATACACATCCTTTCATATACATCGCCGCCATTATTAACAGCTCACCAACTCTAACCTAACTAACCAACCCAACGTTAAATTTCTTCAATCCACAATAAGATCCATGAAAGTCTCTTAAAATCAGTTGTACAATTTATCCACCAAAAAGCTAAGATCAAAGCCTGTAAAAAATTAAGACAGACCTTTGTCTCGAAGATGCAGGGACGTGAAAGATGCAAGATAACCGTAGATTGGAATCGTCTCGTATAAGTATTTCTGTCCGAGCTAATTCGTGTTCAAAGTGTATAAATGGAAGTTTGGACGATCGTTAGATCCCAGATCCCGATTGCTGTGCTCACGTATTTTAGGCATTCTCGATGACACAAATGAAAGTTGATCAAATTTATGCTAGGGTACGATTTATCAAACTCGATGAAATTTAGGTACTTACAGAATCATGTGTTTAGGGGAATCAAGTCTTTATATTTAGAACTGAACTTGTGACATATGTAACATATGATAAGTTGAACAATTTTGAAGTATTGAAATATTTTTAGGGAGAAAAATTTTGCTTTGGCAATTTTATCGAAACCTTCCGTTTAAACCCCTTTTTTTAAGCACTTTGACTTATGACGCATCTGTGACGTACACAAGACGTATGACCGACAATTCACATATGACAAAGATGAACCGTATTTGTCTTGCAAATTAAGTGCTGTTGATGGAACTATATTTGAGAGTCTTATGTGCACTACAGAATTCACCCTTAAATTTCGACAGATGAAAAGAAACGTAACAGCGTAGCAAGTAGAGCAAAAATCTCTAAAACGCGAAAGTCATGAAAGTGTCAAGACTGCACTCGTTGCACTTTCTACATGACACCCGTCAGGAAGTGTCTCTCGAACCGCGGTCCACGTGTGAGTCCGTTCCATCCTCGTTTCAAGGAAACGAATGAGCGCGTCGCTCCGGTGGTCGTTAAAGACGCGAACCGGCGCGAATTCGAATTTGTTCGAGCGTCGTTGTCGGCTAGTAGCGTAGATCAGCGCCTAGTATCATAGCTCAGAGGGTGTAGGTACAGAGAGGGAGTGGATGCATTTCGGTGGGCAGCACGGTAACGCTTCACGCGCGCACACGCGTCGGCTACGTGAGTGGCACGTAAGTGCGTGTATGTGTGGTCCGGGAGGCACATAATGTCTAATGGGGGTGATTGTGCTCGCGCTCCGTGACGGATCAATCTGCCACCCCCTTCAACCCCCTGCTCACGGCTTCGAAGAGCGACCAAGAGGGCGGGAGGGCAAGGGATACAAGGGAGAGAAACAACGGGAGAGACGGAGAGACCCTTGGTCTCACCAGCCCGAAACCCGACCACGGACTCGCGTGGATAACGCGCCTATTCGTCATACCTACGAAGGGCTGGAATTAGACGCTGGAAACATTATTAATCGACCGGCCGCAGTCAGCTCACGGATTTGACTCTACGGGACCGACCGTGGAAATCTTTTCGAAGGGTGATCCTGCGGTAATTAACCCCGTTACGCTGTTTCAACCCTCCTACGAACTTTTCGGAATAATTCTTGATCAAAATTATGCAATTTTCTTTACATGGTACTCGAAATTAACCTCCTCGCTGAGACAAGACATGATACACATGTGATCTTTCTTGGTCAAATGAAGACCATATGTGTATGTGGTTGATTACATGTGTATGTCGAAGTTTTCAACATGGTTGCACTAAAAATTAACTTCCTCACTGAGACAATAAGATCTAAACACAAGTTGTCTTTCTCGGTCAAAAACTGTGGAGACCATACGTGTATGTGGTTGATCACATGTGTATGTCGGAGTTCATATGTGTATCAGGTGTAACTGAAGTCCATCAACTTCTATATAATTCTTTTGAATTTTTAAAACATAACTCAGACTTAGATGACTCTTACATGTAACTCTGACATGGCTGATCAAGGTTCATATGTGTATGTGGAAGCTCATATGTGTATCAGGTGTAACTGAAGTTCATCAACTTCTATATAATTCTTTTGAATTTTTAAAACATAACTCAGACTTAGATGACTCTCCGATACAATTCTAATATTTCTGACCAAGGTCCATATGTGTATATGGAAGCTCACATGTGTATCAGGTGTATATGAAGTCCATCAGTTTGAATTTTTAAAAAATAACACCAGTAGACTTAGATGACTCTCTCACACAACTCTAAGATTTTTTACCAAAGTCAATGAAACGTCACAAAAGTTTCATCGGAATAATTTATGGATTGAAGGGATGCAGGTACCGTAAGATAGGACACCAGCGATCGGTAATCGGTATCACACGGTGCACAGTATCGCGTCGCGTTATAAATAGAGGCTGGTTATCGGGTTTGAATTACAAGCCGCCCGCGGGAAAAGCCATTTTAATTACCGGGCTGGAAGCGTGCAATTCGCCGCCGTGGACTTTCCGGGGCCCGGCGGGTCGCCGATATCTCGGACGCCCAACTAGTTAACCAGGAAACGCAATATTTCAGAACGTACACAGAAACATTTATAAGCGTAACCTGTTTCCCGGCTCCGTTCTGGAAGCGGGCATATGGTATAAAGTAACGAGGCGATCTCTCATATCGAGCCGCCCACGTGCACCGCGTTGACACAAACACGGCCGTTGCCTGTACAACCGATCGCTCGCGAAAAACACCGACGATCCGATCGAGAAACGAGGAAGTCCCTGTGTCGTATATATACGTCACCTCTTTTTTATTGTAAATTTTTCTTTACGTTTCAGCGATTACCGAGAAATTCAACGTGTGTCACATTTTTATTACTTTGACTTGAAGTTTAACTTGAAGTTAAAGTTACAAAAATTGACTTGAAGTTTCACTTGGAGTTAAAGTTACAAAAATGAACTTGAAGTTTAACTTGGAGTTAAAGTTACAAGAATTAACTTGAAGCTTAACTTGAAGTTAAAGTTACAAAAATTGACTTGAAGTTTAACTTGAAATTAAAGTTACAAAAATTAACTTGAAGTTCAACTTGAAGTTAAAGTTACAAAAATCAGCTTGAAGCTTAACTTGAAGTTAAAGTTACAAAAATGAACTTGAAGTTTAACTTGGAGTTAAAGTTACAAATATTAACTTGAAGTTTAACTTGAAGTTAAAGTTACAAAAATTAACTTGAAGTTAAAGTTGCAAAAATGAACTTGAAGTTTAACTTGAAGGATTCCTTAATGTATTCAGATATTTCTTTTTTAATAAAATTTTAATACATAGATTTTACTACGTGACCTGACGAGTATTTCCTTATAAATTCAACAGTCAATGTTATACTACAGCATAATAATTTCTGCTGAAATAAAATATGTCTGCTGAAATAAATATAATTACGTAATGAATTAAATGTAACCTCACAAAAGTCTGAAGATAGACTGCAGATAAATAAAGAAGGTTAATAAAGTTAAAAGTTCGCCTCTTCAAGTAACGAGCTTCGTATTAAATGCTTGATTTCGACAGACGATGATATAATACTTATAGTAATCTTAAATAGTCTTACTAAAGTGGATCTAATCATTTCGAAAGTAACGCAATCATAAAAGAAAATTACTTTCAAAGTTGCTAATTGGAACATCAGAAATGAATGAATCGATGAACATTTCCAAAGATATAGAACGTAACTTTTCAAGTATTGAAGTTACAGAATAAAACGTGCAGCAATTTAATATCTAGGCAGCATCTAATAATATTCGTTTATAGAATTTATCCAATAACCAAGAGCAATGCACCCATGTTATGACCGCAGGCATATCTATACATCTGATACCACATTCTTTCCCAGTTTACGCATTACTTTCTAAGCGATCAGTGAAAGGACAAGATCGCTTACCATTGAAACCTCGCAATATACATAGAAGGTTAAACGGCGATTGATAAGTCGGTCACGATCGTGCAATTGTAATATCGTTTCGTCTGCGATCAGCGAAGGCAATCAATTTTAATTATGAACGAGAGAAATATTCATAATAAGAGTATTTTTCCTATTTTGTCAGTTTAAACATTTCTTTTTTTTTATATATATAAAAGATGAGTATTGGAATTTGTTTTGGGGATGATTTGGGGGATGTCGAATGTTGTGGGATTCCGTTCTTACCTACGGAGACTCTTGGCGACAACGCTGCGACGCTGCTCTGTCAGATGGCAGCAGAAGGTCCTTGCGAAAGTTATGGAGGGTAACTACCCTTTTAATACAAGCTGGGTCAATAAGGACCCAAGTCTTAGCAAATTTGAGGATTAATATCTAAAAATATTTGGTGCTATTAGATTTGCAACTAAGAAGAAGAAGAATCTTTATTGGTAAATCAACATATGTGGATTTTCCACGCATCAAATTTTCACTCCCTCAATTTTTACGTCCCGAATTTCCACGCGGCAAATTTTCACGCGTGGAATTCCAATGCCCCGAATTTCCACGCGTCGAATTCCAATGCTCCGAATTTCCACGCGTCGAATTCCAATGCCTCGAATTTCCACGCGTGGAATTTCAATGCTCCGAATTTCCATGCGTAGAATTCTAATGCCCCGAATTTCCACGCGTGGAATTCCAATGCCCCGAATTTCCACGCGTCGAATTCCAATGCTCCGAATTTCTACGCGTCGAATTCCAATGCTCCGAATTTCTACGCATCGAATTCCAATGCTCCGAATTTCTACGCGTGGAATTCCAAAGCTCGGAATTTCCACGCGTGGAATTCCAAAGCTCCGAATTTCCATGCGTGGAATTCCAATGCTCCGAATTTCCATGCGTCGGTATTTCTTAGCGCTGTACTTCCACGCGTCGCAATTGCACGCGTCGTAACTCCACATACCGAATTTCCACGCGTTGTAATTGCACGCGCCGAATTTCGATGCGTCAAATTCCTACTCCCCTAATCTGCACGTCCCAAATTTCCACTCTCCCAATTTTACACCCTCCCAAATTTCTACTCCCTTAATTTTCACATCCCGAATTCCTACATTCCAAATTTCCACACGCTAAAATCCTAAAATACCACGTCAACTTCCACATTGTTTTAACGAAATCTTGTTTTGAGAGTTTTACTGTTAAATAAATAGATTTCCTACTATAAGTAAAGTACGCAATATAAAGTTCAAATTTTCTCGTTCCAACATTCCATAACAAAGAATGGAACAACACGTTATATCACAATTCGACATTCCTGGAAACCGTAAGCAGATAAATGACAGATCAATTGTATAGAAAATAATGTAGTATTCGCAGTCCGCTAATTTTATTGCTTCCTTTGTAATGATAAATGCGTGCAGTAAAGTTACAAGGGATTTAAATCGAACGATCGCAGTCGCGATTATCGATTCTTTCAAGCACAGTTCGCAGACCTGTTGCGGACTAATAGCGAAGATTAGTTATCGACGATCGTGATCTTAATAGACACTATCGTTTCAGTGTACCAGCGTCGATCACCGAGATCTAGGGCGTATTATTTATTCTTCGATTCGAACTTATGCTGCCAGCAATTGCAGGTATCTATCATACACGGGTCTAGAAAGTGCTTCTTTATTTATCCATTAATCAGTGTTTAATGGCGTTGCGTAAAATTGGCGACCGGCTAGAAACGCGTCAAGAACGAAGGAGAAAATCGTTCGTTTTCTCTACTGATACAAGGACACTTAGGAAAAATCGGGGTCGGGTTTCGTCGATTATCAAGGAGGTCGTGGCATTGCTACTCTTAGTTATTTTTACTCGATTCTTAGAACTACAGATTATTTAATTTTTTGCTAGTCTCCGTAATAATCGACTTACACGTGCTGTACGGTAATTGCCGCTGTAAATACTTGCGGTTGAATCGGTTGGAGTTTTCGTCTGATATAAAATGGAAGATGAAGCAGTTCTATGAGATTTGTACTCCTCATTAGCTCTCTAATCAACAGAGTTTATAAGGTACCTCCTCTAGGTACATCCTAAGATACGTCCTTTAGGACTTTAGTTTGTATGTTTCTCTATAAACTTCATAATAAACAGACTTCAGAAGGTACCTCCTCTAGGTACATCCTAAGGTACGTCCTTTATGACTCTATTTTGTATTTTTCTCTATAAGCTTCGTAATAAACAGACTTCATAAGGTACCTCCTCTAGGTACATCCTAAGATACGTCCTTTATGACTCTAGTTTGTATGTTTCTCTATAAACTTCATAATAAACAGACTTCATAAGGTACCTCCTCTAGGTACATCCTAAGATACATCCTTTATAACTCTAGTTTGTATGTTCCTCTATAAACTTCATAATAAACAGACTTCATAAGGTACCTCCTCTAGATACATCCTAAGATACATCCTTTATGACTCTAGTTTGTATGTTTCTCTATAAGCTTCATAATAAACAGACTTCATAAGGAACCTTCTCTATGTATACATCCTAAAGTACATCTTAAAAACTGAATTATAAAATGTCTCGAATTTTGAGTCACATTGCTGTAAGTTCAGTGTAAATTAGATTTGATAGTAGGTTCTTAGAAACGTAGAATGGGTACATAATACCGGTTGGTAATTACGGTGGCTAATGGGGATTACGGTAGACGGCGAGGAATCGAGAGTAGCCGGATGATGATCGATATACCATCGGTATCATCGTCGAGTAATTATGGGCGCGGCAAGGGGTATAGATAGGTGGCGTATCGAGGGGCCCAGAAGTAAAGAGCAAAGTGAAGGGTTCCTGCGGTCGAAGGCGCGTTGTTGCGGTTAAAGCCATAACGCGTCACGTCGAAGCTGCAGCCACTTCTTAACTACCCGCTAGCCAGATATACCTGCTTTCTTGGTAGCCGGTGCACGCATTTATAATATACTCGTCCATGGGTCAATTATACCCGGCCGACACGACCGCAGAACTCCCGTCGATGACGATGCGCGACGCGCCATCGACCCGGTTTCGCGGTGTCCGGCAGAATTTTCAACGCAGAGAAAAAGCTGCCACCGCACCCCGGGATTTGGTGAGAATGGATCCTGCTGTTGGACCCGGCAAAAAATTCGACGGTGCCTCAAGCGATTATAACGCACGTGCACCGGACTGCGGACCGCAGAACACCGTATCGATTTTTAGACCATTATCGAACGCGACTCTTCTTTCACCGTTTATCGCTCCTTACGGGAAATACTTTTGACAAGTATTACAACTTGAGACTAGAGAGAGAACCTAAATTGGTTCATTTTATTTGAATAAGGCGAATGAAGCGGTATGGCTACGATTTTCGCGCTCTTTCGAAGTGCGCATGCGCGTAGCGTATAAACATGGCGGCCGAGAATTCCTCCACTTCTATATTTTCTTGTAATTTTCACTAATAAGTTTTCTCTGATAAATTACTGTGTATTCAAATATTCTTGTAATTGTTTGACTAATAAAATACTATGCATCCAAATATTCTTGTAATTGTTTTACTAATAAATTACTGTGTATCCAAACATATTTGCACATCTAATATTTCTTTTACTCCGCTAATAAATTAAGTCCATATTTCGACTTCTGTTCACAAGTGGAAAGGACTTGATAGGTCGTTTCCTCCGCAACGAATACACTTGCAGTTAAATCGTGTAATCGTTGAAGCTGTCATAACTAATTGCTTCGCGTGACAGAAGAGCGTTAATCCTTTCATAACCGATTTTTTTCTGCAATTAAAAGAATGTAACTGTTCACACGACAAATAGGTTAATACTAAAGAGATTACAATACCAAAAATAAATCGTGTATTATTAAATTAATCTCGTTTCGAAGGAAAATACATAAGTGGATTATAAATTGAAAAAGTGTCGGTTTAACGCCCGTCGCGTGCAGAACGTCAGACGCGCGTACGCCAGCGGATTGCGCGACGCATGCACTCGAGCGTGAGATGCGTTGCGCGTCGTTGCACGCACACAGCCCCGCTATCCGCGGATCGACACGCGTGCACGAAACGCAGGGACGCGATGCGGCGCGTAAACGCGAAGGCAGATAGATAGGGATACGGCAGGAAATGATTTGTGTTGTATCTCCTCGTCCGGCCGAACAATACCGTCATGACTCATCCTCTGCGAGCCGATGCCACGAAATGGGCTCGAAAATAAATCCACGCCTCCGGTGTGCGTGTGATTTACAACGAGGACGAACATACTTTCCCGTAAACTCCATGCAGATCCTTGCATCCGTACGTACCCATCATTTTTAATTCATTGAACCTCAATAGGTGTGCTTTTCAATTTTTTTAATTTTATAGGTTATATTATTTTGTATGTGCCAATCACACTTTTTAATTGATCAAACCTTAATAGGTGTATTTTTCAATTTTTTAAATTTTATAGGTTATGTTATTTTGTATGTGCCAATCACACTTTTTAATTTATTAAACCTTAATAGGTGTACTTTTCAATTTTCAAAATATTTTAGGTTATGTTATTTTATGTGTACCTATCACACTTTTTAATTGATCAAACCTTAGTAAGTGTACTTTTCAATTTTAAAAATTTTGTAGGTTATATTATTTTGTATGTATCAAGCACACTTATTAATTGATCAAACCATAATAGGTGTACTTTTCAATTTTTTTAATTTTGTAGGTTATGTTATTTTATATGTATCAGTCACACTTTTTAATTTATTAAACCTTAATAGATGTACTTTTAAATTTTTTAAATTTTATATGTTAGGTTATTTTATAGAAAATTGGGACGAGTTAAATAACTTTAAAATGACACTTCGCAGATGGAGTAATTATGGTGTCATAAAATGGCGGATGAAGGAACTTGATAGATATAGTACTTATTAGGGTGTCATAAAATGGCGGGCGTGGAAACTTGATAGTTGTTATATTTATTGGGAGGTCATAAAATGGTGGATTTAGAGACTTGATGGAAGTAGTGCGGGAGTCATGAAATGGTGGATTCAGAGACTTGATAGGAGGAGTAGTTAACGTGTCATAAAATGGCGGACTTAGAGATGTTCGTCTAAATGGTCTCCAGACATTCTCTGACATGGATTATCAAAGAGCACATCAAAAATCACGCATCGAATTTCCACGCGTTAAATTTCTACGTCTCTAAATTTCTATGCATCGAATTATCACGTGTCGAATTTCCACGCGTCAAATTTCTACGTCTCTGAATTTTTATGCATCGAATTTCCACGCGTGAAATTTCCACGTCCCCAAATTTTCATGCGTCAAATTTCCACGCCTTCAAATTTTTACGCGTCGAACTCCTATGTCTCCGAATTTCCACGCATCGAATTTCCACACGTTAAATTTCCACACCCCCGCATTTTCACGCGTCGAATTCCTGCGTCTTCGAATTTCCATGCGTCAAATTTTTACGTCTCCGAATTTTCACGCGTCGAATTTCCACACCCCCAAATTTTCACGCGTCGAACTCCTACGTCTCCGAATTTTCACGCCTTAAATTTCTATACCCCCGAATTTCAACGCGTCGAATTTCCACGCCCCCAAATTTCCACGCATCGAATTTCTACGTCCCCAAATTTTCAGAAGTGGAATTCCTACGTCCCAAATTTCAACGCGTTGAATTTCCACTTCCCCAATTTCCACGTCCCGAATTTGCACGAGTCAAATTTCCACGTTTCCGAATAACCACTCTCCAAATTTGCGAAATTCCACGCATCAAATGTCCACTCCCCAATTTTCACGTCCCAAATTTCGTCTTGTGTTCCATTCAGTGAATTTCCAACTCTTCCAATGTCGTCGTCCCAAATTTTCGTATACTGCTAACAATAAGTAAACTTTTCGTCGCTGCCCCAAATACAAAATAGCTACATTAAGTAAAATAAAGAAGTACACTCAATCTTCATAAAAGTATTAATCTTCAAATATAAATAGTATGCATCCATTTACAATATGCTTACAAGAGCACAAGAAAATGGCGGATAATGAACCATCAATTTGATTGTAAAATTTTCATGAAAAGTCGACCGATAGAAAGAGTGGAACTGAACGTGGAAGTGACCCTTGAAAGTCCTCATAATTTCGCTCATTATCATCCGAGGTGGACGCGTAATCGAGCCCCAGATAAGCCATCTTTCACACACCGCTCCAGAACCATTTCGATGCGATGCAATAGCAGCAGCGTCGATAAAACGATCACCATTAGTATCGAGGTTAATTTAAGATCCAGCCAATTTCATAAATTCCGCTGTTAGATTCCTAAAGATCGCGAAGTAATCAAACGAGAGCAAAGAGACGGGAATTGGACGCTTCCCTCGGTGCGTTCGTGCGTCAAATAACGACTTCGAAAGAGCAGCGTTTTATAACTTCATAAAGGGGAGCAATGAGGCGTGCTGGTCTTTTCGAGTCTGGACGAACGACGCTTTTACATACGATCGAGCAGGGATGCCGAGACAGGTACATAGGTGCTTTGGAATGCGGAGACGAGGAGAAAAACCGAAGGAAATCGCGGACGATAAAAAAATACGAAACGTAGCGTATCCGTTATGGAAAACGAGCATTCCAGCGCGGATAAACAAATTGACCGATAACGAGAGACAGGTACACGCGGCTGGTAATTAATTTCCACCAAAGGACCGATCGTTCGCTGCGTCAGGGATTTAGAAGAGTTTATTGGTGCTGCGTTATCGGGCTTCCTCAATATAATTCAATTAATAGAATCGTGCCATTGGCGTAGGGTACTTTTTGGAAGGTGGTTTGTAAATTGCTACTTGCTAATTGATATTATTTGTGCTATTTGTAGGGAGGTATGGATCGGGTGATTTATATCTGTGAGATTACACGTGCTGTAGTTGTAGTTATATGTTTTATTAAGGTGAGAGGGATTGGTAGGTGACGTCAGCACTTATGTATGTAAGATTGAAGAGAGTCGAATTTATATGGAGGGAATATTGGTGGTTTAGATTACTGTTTGACGATTTTATAGGGATAGAATTTTTACGCGGCAAATTTTTACGCACCACAATTTTAATGCACCGAATTTTCATGTGTCGAATTTCTATACGTCGAGTTTCCACGATCTCGAATTTTCACGCGTCGAATTTTCACTCCCCAGAATTTCCACGCGTTGAATTTCCACGCTTCTGAATTTCTACGCATCAAATTTCCACGCATCCGAATTTCCACGCGTCGAATACCTACATTTTCGAATTTCCACGCGTCGAATTTCCACACTTCTGAATTTCCACGCATCAAATTTCCACGCATCGAATATCTACATTTTCGAGTTTCCACGCGTTAAATTTCCACGCCTCCGAATTTCCACGCGTCGAATACCTACATCTTCGAATATCCACGCGTCAAATTCCACGCCTCCGAATTTCCACGCATCGAATTTCTGCGCCCCCAAATTTCCACGCGTCGAATTTCTACGCCTCCGAATTTCCACGCTTGGAATTATGCACGCGCCGAATTTCCACGTCCCCGAATTTCCATGCGTCGAATTTGCACCCCCCCGGAATTCCACGCATCGAATTTCTGCGCCTCCAAATTTCCACGCGTCGAATTCCTACGCTTTCGAATTTCCACGCCTCCGAATTTCTACGCATCGAATTTCCACTCCCCCGAATTTTCACGTCCCGGAATTCCCGTGCGTTGAATTTCCGTGTGTCGAACATCCACGCTCCCGAATTTCCACGTCCCTAAATTGCCACGCGTCGAATTCCTACGTCTCCGAATCTCCACGCATCGAATTTTGCACACATCGAATTTCCATTCCCTCGAATTTGCACGCGTCGAATTTCTACGCCCCCGAATTTCCACGCATTGAATTGCTATGCTTTGAATTTCCGCACCTCCAAATTTCTGTTCACGAAATTTCTACGTCCCATATTTTCACCCGTTGAATTTTCACTCCCCCAATTCCCACGTTCTGAATTTCCACGCGTTAAATTTCCACATCCTGAATTTCCACGTCCAAAAGTTCCAAGTGTCAATTTTGCACCCCACAATTATCACGTCCCAAATTATCACGTCTATAATTGCCAACTCCTTCAGTTTGTTCGTCCCAAATTTCCACGCCCCCAATTTCCACATACTTAACCCTTTGCACTCAAAGGTAATTTTATTCTTTGCAAACAGCAATTTTAAATATTAATTGAAATGTTAAATGAGTTCTTTTGCAGTTATTATTTCTCTACTAATAATTTCTATTATTGTCTGTTTCACTATACTATTTATACAGCACATGAGCACTATTAGGGTAAGTCGCACCTGTGCTTAAGTCGTGCTGGTCTATATTTGAAGTGTTATGGCTACAACAGCTGTAATTTTCTAACGCTTTTTGTTAACATAAAGTCAATTGTTCGATTCCCTTTTTAAAAAAGTCCTTCAATTTTTCATTGAAAAACTTTGAAGTTATCGAAGAAATTTTGATTAATTTTTTGGTACTCCTAATAAATAAACACAATATTTACACTAAAATCGAGTAGTAAATATAGTTTTTACATATTTGCAGGTTTTTTTAGGAGGTGCTTGAGCAACCTTACTATAGAACCTTGCTGTAGAATTAATTAAATAATGTTTATTTCAAATTATTGTATTAAATCGAATGGCGCCTCAGAGGCACCTCTCGAAAAGGGTTGAATTCTACACGTCGACCTCCTACGTTCCAAATTCTTTCACGCCAAAAATCTGCTTATCAAATTTCCCTCCAATAAAATTTCTTCCCCGTTGAATTTTCCCTGCGTTAAATTTTCACCTTACAATTCAACCATCGTTCGCAACCATATAGTGCAACCATGAGTTTAAGGGATGCAGTTCTGTGTCCAGTTACGCCAATGTACGAGAGGATCCGCGAGATACATCGACAGCTCTCCGGTTGTATCCATGGTAGAATCGTGGCAACTGGAATCCGCTCGGATTTAACGACGCCGCGCAGTTCGACAAATTAACGCCGACAGATATGCGGCTCCCGATATGAAGAAGCGCGGACATTCGGTTTGATGCTCGAGAAATCCTCGCGCAGCGGAATGGACGGTGTAGCCGAGATTGCTGGCATCTATTAGCTGGACGTGTGGAGCTACTGGGATCCTCTGGTTGCTAAGCGAAGGTGATTCTCTGCTACTATGTTACCGTGGAAAGTCGCACGATGAAACATCGTGGCCCATTGATAGTCTGGAGAAAATGCTCTCGATTACCTCATTCTTTAGCGTGGAGATCTCTATCTGGGCTTCGGACTTCGATATACAGCGTGCAATGCAAAAAGTAGATTTGCAGTTCGGTGTAGTTTGCGTCGTGTCATAATTTATGCAAAAGTTTAACAAATAATGCGATAAGTTCGGTTTTTGTGGCGGGTACAAATGAGGGGCGTATGAAGAGTTGACTATAGATTTAATAATCGAGAACAGGGTACATGTTATAAATAATTGGTACACTGATCTTATAAGACCTTATCAGTTTAAGTAAACCTGATCACCGTTTTGTGGACGTATTTTTGTAGACTCACACTATCATACCAGTATCTCCAAGAGTAAAAGCATCCCCCGGTTTTTCTTTCAAAATTGATACGTTGT
Source organism: Megachile leachella (assembly GCA_963576845.1). NCBI lineage: Eukaryota > Metazoa > Arthropoda > Insecta > Hymenoptera > Megachilidae > Megachile > Megachile leachella. The sequence continues at coordinate 13,539,314 of OY756255.1, forward strand.
AATTGGTATTCCATGGTTTATTTTGAAGTCCAGGTAGACAGTTCTGTAATTGATCATTTGATATGGAACAACTTGGTACTCGGTAATCGATAATGAAGGTTCTCTAACAACCAGCCATTTTTCCACGACTGTCAGGCTAATCTATGTTCATGTTCATTGCTTCTCGGAAGAGCAGATAAGCTACAGTTGTTACACATTTCTTGCACGGCGATCGATTAAATGGGAAAGGTGAAAAAATGAACTTGAGTTACTACGGCTATCTGGTACAGATTAGTCCGATTGAAACCATCACGTGTGTGCAGGATAGGCAAGATCAAGTTCTGTGAAATAATCTGATGGGAATTTTCTTATGGGAGCAGCAGGATTGAGAGATGTTGGGGAAAATTGGAGGAATTCTAATTTTGGTAATTTGGGGAAGTGGAGGTGTGAAGTGGTGGTGATGAGGTTTGGAGGAAGAGTTTTGGGGATATTGGGTTAAGTGAATTTATTTCCACGCGCTGTAATTAAACGTGCTGTAATTCCACGCATCGTGCTTCCACGCGCTGTAATTCCACGCATCGTACTTCCATGCGCTGTAATTCCACGCATTGTACTTCCATACGCTGCAATTCCACGCATCATTACTTCCACGCGTAGGATTTCCACGCATCGTACTTCCATGCGCTGTAATTCCACGCGTCGAAACTCCACGCGCCGAATTTCCACGCGTGATAATTCCACCGCGTCGTATTTCCACGCGTAGTAATTCCCTCGCGTCGTATTTCCACGCGTAGTAATTCCCTCGCATTGTATTTCCACGCGTAATAATTCCATCGCGTCGTATTTCCACGCGTAGTAATTCCATCGCGTCGTATCTCCACGCGTAGTAATTCCATCGCGTCATATCTTCACGCGTGATAATTCCTCCGCGTCGTATCTCCACGCGTGATAATTCCCCAGCCTTGTACCTCCACGCATGATAATTCCTCCCCGTCGTATCTCCATGCGTGATAATTCCACCGCGTCGTATCTCCACGCGTAGTAATTCCCTCGCATCGTATCTCCACGCATGTTGTATCACCTGCATATGATAGATTCTATGCATGATAATTTCTACGCGTCTTATCTCCTACATATAGTAACTTCTACGCGTTGTATCTTCTACGTATGGTAATTTCTATGCATTGTATTTCCCATGCGCTGTGTCACCACTGTAACTCCTACGTACAGTAAATTCAACGTGGTAGTTTCTGTCCGTTGTAGTTCTACGTCTCGTAACTTCTACTATTTGTATTGCCACAGGTATCTCCTACGTATTGTAGCTTACTACAACATCGATGCATTGGATCTTCTACCTGTTATATTGCCATGTATTCTATAATACAAAACCTACATGTCACAAAAAGCTCCACATCCACATTTTGAACAGTACAACAAAACCCTTTACTATCAAATAATTATACTTATATTGTATCATACTTAATCATATTTCTACACAGATATATTCATACATACACATATATTCATATATACATGTATATTCATTTATTCGTCATATGTAATGGTACACAGATACAATTTCCTCCATTAAACATTCTTCACTTTCAACTAAAGAACACTATACCAAACAATCAATACCAAGTCAGAATCTTATTAGGGAAAGGTCCGAACCATGTCTCCCCTTCTTTCCCAACCTCCTCCACCTTCTTCCATACGCGTAGCACAAGAACGGCACGTAGGTAAAGTAAGGAAAACATGGAAGGAGCGTGTGTGGAAGGTATGCAATCATGTCATTACAGCGGACCGTCCGACGAGGGGAAGGGAAACGTTCGAGCTGGTAGACACTCGACCGGTAGTTATTTATATGGGACACCGTGATCCTCCGGCAATGTCTCCCGCCAGGGCGGACTCCGCTCGAGACGTTTCCTCGTGAGGCTTCCTCCTTCGTCAGCTCTCAAGATGCGTCCAGAACGATGCAAAATAAATTTATTCACACAACTTTTCCTATCTGTTCATGAGACTCCTAATCAAAATTCACTATATTCATTCAATTCACTATATTCTTATAAATGAGATTTACTTCGTGTGGGAAAATTAACTAGTATGGAAATGTTAATGTTAACAGAATGCGTGGGAAGTTGCAGAAGAGTGATTGAGGGAGTGAGAATTTGGAGAGTGAGACTTTCGAGCTAGAGGAATTCGGGGGAATGGGAATTGGAGGCGTTGATATTTAACGCGTGGAAATTCAGGGTGAAGGAGTTGGGGGTGTGGAAATTTGATGCGTGCAAAATTCGGGACGTGGAGATTCGACGCGTGGAAATTCGAGGCATTGGAATTCCATGCGTGGAAAGTCGGAGCATAGGAATTCCACGCATAGAAAGTCGGCGCATGGGGATTCGGAGCGTTGAGATTCGACGCGAGGAAATTCGGAGCATAGGAATTCCATGCGTGGAAATTCGGAGCGTAGAGATTCGACGCGTGGAAATTCGGAGCATAGGAATTCCATGCGTGGAAATTCGGAGCGTAGAGATTCGACGCGTGGAAATTCGGAGCATAGGAATTCCATGCGTGGAAATTCGGAGCATAGGAATTCCATGCGTAGAAATTCGGAGCGTAGAGATTCAACGCGTGGAAATTCGGAGCATAGGAATTCCATGCGTGGAAATTCGGAGCGTGGAAATTCCATGCGTAGAAATTCGGAGCGTAGAGATTCGACGCGTGGAAATTTGGAGCATAGGAATTCCATGCGTGGAAATTCGGGGCGTAGAGATTCAACGCGTGGAAGTACAGAGCGTGGAAGTACGGTGCGTGAAAGTACTACGCGTGGAAGTATGACGCATGGGAGTACAGAGCGTGGAATTACGGTGTGTGTAAGTACTACGCGTGGAAGTATGATGCGTGGAAGTACGATGCACGGAATTACGGCGCGTGGAAATAACTGCTCACAGAAAATATACAGTATATCAATAAACTGCGTAAGAAATACAACCTTAGCACATACAATACTATCACCACCCGTCAACCACACTGCGTGCCGATACAACACAAAAACATGACAATCCACATAAACTGCAGTACACAGAAAACACACAGCACACAACTAACTAAAATTACAAGTGCAGAAATGGGACCACGCGAGAAAGTACAAGGCAATACAACGCGTGACTATCACGCAGGCGGTGATCTACCATGTATCGCCATCCGAAGTATGGCAATAAAACGTGTATCCTTAAAAAAAAAATCTACGATCGCAAAACATCCACTGATACAACAATTTCCACGCTCCAGGATCGTGCGAGAGAATGAAATAATGGCGATATAAGGGGAGTACAGAAGGGCACAGTTAAAGCTCGGTACACGCGATCGTGCAGGCTAGTATTCGCGAGAGGCATACCAATAGTAGAAGTTAGTGGGGCCGGTATAACCGCGAATAAATCCTCTAATCTAATTGATACGGGCGGCGGTATGCAGGCTCGGTTGGTTACACGCTAAAACGGTCGTTGTTAAGTAGCCCCGACCGAGCAGATAGCGCTCGGCCACCGTAGGCCAACGTAGAAGGAAAAACGATGTCGAGGTGGGATCGCAGGCGCATTATAACGGAAGAAACGTCTACCGTGGCCCAGGATGAGGAATGTTTTCCTCAAGGCTGACTTAGCCGGCGAACTAGCCTCGGTGGACGACGGGTGGATCGGTTTTTGAAGCGCTTCCGCTAGGGAGTGCCTGCTGCTATCACGATCGTTCTATGGACCCATTAAATGTCTTCATTCTAGCTCGCTAGTTTACGCGGCAAATTTCTTAGCGAAAAAAGCTTGGATTTGGCTCGATGTCCGGCTTTCTTAATAAGATCGACACGATAAATTAACCGTGAAGGAATATTGAATAGCCTCGGTATGGGAAACCGGTTCGTGTCCCGCGAATGATCGCGTTCCGATATCGTCTCGAGCCAAGCATCACCGAACGCAATATCTGTAACTGTTGCGTAACGCCGCGAGTGTTACGTGTGCACCGACTTGCAGGTTATCTTTACGGCCCTGCTTGGTTACTTCGTTTTCCTCCATTTTCCTATATTTTCGCGTCTTGATGGCTGTCTGTTAGCTGTGCGTTTCAAAATTTAATACAAAGATAGGACGAGTTTGACTTGTCGCTTGTTTAACTTGTCGATATACGAAGTCATGGTGTTTGACATGTGTGGTACTTGGATGTTCATACGGTTGTGGTTACATTAAGCTGATGGTATGGATAATGATATTAATTCTGTTGCTCTAATTAAAGTTAATGTAAAATTAGTATGAGTAGATATGAATATCTAATTTCATTTAGTATGATCTTAATTTAATGTTGCTTAATATAGTTTTAATCTGACTTGATCTGATATCTTCATTTAACGTAACTGAGTCTGATATAGTCTTCATCTGATCTACATGAGTCTCATATGTCCTTAATTCAACATAAGTTGATATTACATTACCTTAATTCAACCTAACCTAATTTCATATAACGTTAATTTCACCTAACTTAATTTAATATAAGCTTTAATTTAACCTAACTTCATATGATATAACCTAAATTCAATCTAACCTAATTTAATATAACCTTAATCTTACCTAACTTAATGTAATATAAACTCTAATCTAACCTAACTTGATATGACATAACCTTAATGTAACCTAACCTAATTTAATAAACCTTAATTTCACCTAACTTAATTTAGTATAAACTCTAATCTATCCTAACTTGATATAACATAACCTTAATGTAACTTAACCTAATTTAATAAACCTTAATTTCACCTAACTTAATGTAGTATAAACTCTAATCTAACCTAACTTGATATGACATAACCTTAATCTCACCTAACCTAATTTAATAAACCTTAATTTCACCTAACTTAATCTAACATAAACTCTAATCTAACCTAACTTCATATGATACAACCTTAATCTAACCTAACCTATTTTAACACAATCTTAATCCCACCTAACTTAATCTATTAAAAACTTAAAAATTTAATCTAACTTAATCAACCTAACATGAACCTAACTTAAAATTTTTGAATTCCCTAGGAAAGATTGAGACTACGACAGAGTCAGATAGGAATTCTCAGTACTTCGTGTTCGATGGTTCTTGCAGCGCGTAAATACGCATAGAATTTATTAGCAGGTTCCGCGACGTTTCGTTCTCTTTGACGTACACGAACCGTGCCGCCTATTGAATGGAACTGACCGATCTAATGGCGAGTAGAGCAATGAAACCGGAGATTAAAGGGAGTCGAGTGGTCGTACGCTAATGATCTTCACCGGGTTTAGAGTCCCGGCGACGATGTCAGCTATGATACCAACTGTTTTACGGGTATTCCCTCTGGAAGCTTGTTCTGTCACTTTCCAACATTCGTTGAAATAAAACAGAAGTGTCTAATGAAACTCAATATCTCAAACTTCTTTGAGGTTAGAAAATTTCCCTTATTCGTGTGGATTTTGACTACCGATTGAGAACTAAGCATACGTCTAATATGAATTAAGCGGAACGCGTAGAAATTCCACGCGTTGTAACTCCACGCGTCGAATTTTCAAGCGTGGAAATTCGACGCGTGGAATTACGGCGCATGCAATTACCACGCATGGAGTTCCGACACGTGGAATTACCACGCTTGGAAATTCGACGCGTGGAGTTCCAACGCATGGAGTTATGGCGCGTGGAATTACCACGCGTGGAGTTACGGCGCGTGCAATTACCACGCGTGAAAATTCGATGCGTGCGATTACCACGCGTGAAAATTCGACGCGTGCAATTACCACGCGTGGAAATTCGACGCGTGGAATTACCACGCTTAGAAATTCGACGCGTGGAGTTCCGACGCGTGGAATTACCACGCTTAGAAATTCGACGCGTGGAGTTCCGACACGTGGATTTACCACGCTTGGAAATTCGACGCGTGGAATTACCACGCTTGGAAATTCAACACGTGGAGTTTCGACGCGTGGAATTACTACGCTTGAAAATTCGACGCGTGGAATTCCGACACGTGGAATTACCACGCTTGGAAATTCGACGCGTGGAGTTCCGACGCGTGGAATTACCACGCTTGGAAATTCAACGCGTGGAGTTCCAGTGCATAGAGTTACAGCGCGTGGAATTACCACGCTTGGAAATTCGACGCGTGGAGTTCCAACGCATGGAGTTACAGCGCGTGCAATTACCACGCTTGGAAATTCGACGCATGGAATTATGGCGCGTGGAATAACCACGCGTAGAAAATCGGCGCGTGGAATTTCTACGCGTGGAGTGTCGCCGCATAGAATTGCCTCGAATTAACCTCGAAGAGATTAACCAAAAAAGCGAGTTCGAAGTAGAGTGATAATCGATGAAACAAGTTTCCGTGTTCAAAGGTAGATGGTAATCATTCCACAGGGTTGTTCGGCACAGTTACCGATAAAAGTTCGCAGGCAAGAAAAGGGTTAAAAGAGAGAGTAAACTGTTGGCAAGAGAGGCTAAGGAAAGTGGAAGGAAGGGCCCCCCACGAGCCACGAGCAGGCCCTGCACTCCGTGTGGTCTCCGCTACGCCTCGCGGCGACCTCATCCCTTCTGCTCACCACGACCATCCTCTTTCTCCTCCTTCCTCTTCTTCATCTCGCTCACTCCTCTCCTCGCCAGACATAAATCTCGGTAGGTTGCATTTATACTTAATGTTGCCAATATACCGCTTGATCCCCCTCTCTCAACCTCGCCGCACCGTTTGCCTTCTTTATTAGCCGAGAGACCCACCACCCGGTGGAATCAAGGAGAGACACGTTGCTCTTCAGGTTCACCCGGTCAACCCTGGCGAGGGTGAATTTATCGTCCCCCTGGTAATGGATAGCCACGACGTCGTATGTCATCGACGTCTCCTTTAAGATGTTTCAGCTGTTCGCCAAAGAATCAACATCCTGCTATGTGGACAGGTTCATTCGCCTCTTTCTTTAATTTTAATCGGCTTTCAACGAGATGGAGCTGGGTTAAGGGTTACGTGATTGCTGCGGGGATTGGTAGGTTGCATCATAGCGTGTTAGAGGTGTTGCGCGTTGCAATTTTATGGTGGAACCACATGTTGGATCAGGAGTTCACGCGTTGCAACATTATGTGCTGGAATAGGTGATGAATCACCGTGTGTGAGATTATCATGCTGGAATAACACCCGAGGGGTACGATATGTTGGATTATTATACGTTGAGTTACAACGCGTTAGATCAGCACGCGGTGGGTTACCACGCGCTGGGTTTCTACGCGTTGGATTACCACGCGCTGGATTACCACGCGTCGAATTACTACGCGTTGGATTGCCACGCGCTGGATCACTACGCGTCGAGTCACCACGTGTGGAGTTATCACGTGTCGAATTACCACGCATCGGACCACCACGCGTTGAATTACCACGCATCGGACCACCACGCGTCGAATTACCACGCATCGGACCACCACGCGTCGAATTACCACGCATCGGACCACCACGCGTGGAATTACCACGCGTCGAGTCACCACGCGTCGAGTCACCACATGCGGAGTTACCACGTGTCGAATTACCACGCGTCGGACCACCACGCGTGGAATTACCACGCGTCGAGTCACCACATGTGGAGTTATCACGCGTCGAGTCACCACGCGTCGAGTCACCACGCGTCAAGTGACCACATGTGGAGTCACCACGCATCGAGTCCCCATATGTAGAATTACCTATCGTTGGATCACCACGCTTTGCAACACCACATATGAAGCTACCACACCTTAGATCACCACGCATTGCAACACTACACACCAGAATACCACATATTGAGTTATTAAATGTGGAACTACTAGAGTATTATACCTCGCTTTCCCCACATGTCGAACCACGTCGCATAAAATTACGTATTACTAATCTCCAACCCACCTGTCATCACATGATCACGCATTACATCGCCCCATGCTTAAACCATCAAAAGCCCAATAATTATGAAACTAATACCCTTCATAACCTTAATCACAACCTTCCAACCTTCATATCTTGAACCTTCATAATTATATCTGATTACGTATCTAAATATGCCTAACCTACCCTCATCGAGTAATCGCAATTCATGCAAAGATGGTGTCATGAATGTATAGTAGCGGTAGTAAGGGTTCAAAGGTTCGAAGAGTTAGACAGAGTGATAATGTTGGCAAAGGTTGCAGCTCTGAATTGCATTCTAACAGCGCTGTTAGAGGATCAAGCGTGGAGATCACCCAAAGTGGACGAGCACGAACCACGTGAAGGATGAAGCTACATCACTGCCAGGTCTCGGCACGAATCCTACACGGCACGTCGGCAGTCGGCATGTTAGGCTTGCCTGTGACCTTGAACGACCCTACTGTCACGAGGATTTACTTATCGAACTTCCTTGCAACGGCTGCACGGTTCCTGGTCTAGAAATAGCTGTACACCTGTTTGCGGATCGCTCAATAATGCCGATCGGCCGGTCTACTCCACCGTGTTATTCCTCTTATTTTCACGTGGAGTACTTGTCTTCGCTGCTTCTGCGTTATTTAGTAGTTTGATGGGAATTTAGTTCCTTGATTTTAAGAGAAATTGCTGTTGGAGGTGTACTACTGGAATTTATGGGTTGGGCTTTGGGACTTTGGGTTTTTTCAAGTGTTGGTGTTGAAATATTCAAGCTATGTGGACTTAGGAGTCTTAGGATGTGGTATACAGAGACTTTTAGAGCTATGAACCACTTCAAATTTTGAGATTATGAGTGAGGTTGGAACTTGAGGACCTCATTCTGAGGATTTGAAGTGAGGGACTTTGAAACATTGAGATCTGGGAGCTTTGTAATCTTGGAACATTGGAATCTAGTAACTTTGAGAGTTTCAAACTTAGAAACCATGGACCTGAATCACCTTGAAACTTGAAGACCTTAAACTTTTGTGACGTTCAAACTTCTGGACCTTGACACTTTGAGATCTAGGAGCTTCACAATCTTGAAACATAAGAACCTAGAAACTTTGAGAGTTTCAAACTAAGAGAACATGGACCTGAATCACCTTGAAACTTGAAGACCTTAAACTTTTGTGACGTTCAAACTTCTGCACCTTGACACCTTAAGATCTAGAAGCTTTACAATCTTGGAACATAAGAACCCAGTAACTTTGAGAGTTTCAAACCTAGAGAACATGGACCTGAATCACCTTGAAACTTGAAGACCTTAAACCTTTGTGACGTTCAAACTTCTGAACCTTGACACTTTGAGATCTAGAAGCTTTACAACCTTGGAACATAAGAACCTAGAAACTTTGAGAGTTTCAAACTAAGAGAACATGGACCTGAATCACCTTGAAACTTGAAGACCTTAAACCTTTGTGACGTTCAAACTTCTGGACCTTGACACTTTGAGATCTAGGAGCTTTGCAATTTTGGAACATAAGAACCTAGAAACCTTGAGAGTTTGAAACTTTAGAACCCAGAAGAAGTTTGAAACCTTAAGACCTTCTTAATTTGAAACCTTGAGATCTTGAAACATTAAAACCTTGCCTATAACCCAAAACTTTGAAGATCTAATTTATAAATAATCTGTCTGTCCACTTGGCAGTTAGCTAACTCGTTCCATCCAAACATGGTCAGTCCCATTTAAAAATGGTTGTTCTCACGTGTGTAGAGGAGACAGGAGGAAACAGGAACGGGGGTTTATCGTGTGGCCGCGCGCTCTCGCTATCTACGAGCTCTCCGGGGCCGTTTTTCTGTCAATCTCCGCGTGATCCCTGTAATTTCCTGTCTAGAAAACCACGCCGTGGCTTTAATGCTCCATTGTCTCAGCCGCTCGTTCCCCGCTGTCCTCTCCGCTTCGCTCTGAACTGCACACCGTACTACTCCCAGTTTACTCCCACTATTTTAACTATCAGCACAGCGGCTCTCATTCTCCGACCGAGCCAAAAATCGAACAATCAGACGTTCTTACTGTAATTGCAATACAAATTGAGCGACCGGTTAAAACGACCATCGATAGACGCCCGTTGCGCTCGCGCCTTTTTTACATGCCTCGACCTCGTTCCTTCGGTGATACTATCTTCATTTACTACGCAGCTTGCGTTCTGGGATATGTTTTGTGATATAAAAGCGAACTGATAGTTTGGTTTGGTGTTTGGTGGGGTTTGGAGTAGTTTGGTAGTGTTTGGGTTGGTTTGGTGGCGTTTGGGAGTAGGTCGGTAGCGTTTGGGATTGGTTTAGTAGCATTTAGGGTCACTGTTCATGATGATGACGTGGTCATGTCTGTATATGGTTTGAAAGCTTTATATGTACATGTGGTATGAAGTGTTTTGTACATTTCTGAAGCACTGAACTGAAGTACTTTGGGCAGAAGTTGCACATCTCTAGATTGCTGAACCTTCACATTCTTAAATTATTACATTTGCAAATTTTCATATTCGTGAATCTTCACATTGCCAAATCTCTACATACACAAATGATCACATTTACATATACTCAAACCACCAAATCCTCACATCTCCAAATTCCCACATGTCCAAATCTCCACATACTCTAACACTCACGTGTCCAAATTCCCACATGTCCAAATCTCCATATATCCAAATTCTCACATGTCGAAATTCCCACATGTTCAAATCTCCATATGTTCAAATCTCCACATATACAAATCCTCACGTACACAAATACTCACATCTCCAAATGTCCACATATCCAAATCCTCACATCTCCAAATTCCTACATGTTCAAATCTCCACATATCCAAATCCTCACATACCCAAATACTCACATCTCTAAATTCCCACATGTTCAAATCTCCACATCTCCAAATCCTCACATCTCCAAATCTCTACATATCCAAATCCTCACATCTCCAAATTCCCACATGTCCAAATCTCCACATACTCTAACACTCACATGTCGAAATTCCCACATGTCCAAATCTCCACATATCCAAATCCTCACATACCCAAATACTCACATCTCCAAATGTCCACATATCCAAATCCTCACATTTCCAAATCTCCACATATCCCAACCTCCACATCCCCAAATCCATCACCCACGAATTCCACAACCTACTCCGCAAATAGACCAAGCTCACTAAGCGAAAGTACCTCAGTAAATTTTCCACCGTGCACTCAGTGAATCAACGCTCATAAAAACGCTCAGTTTTACGATCCAAGGTCTCGTTCTCTATTACCCCGACGGACTAATTTACCCGTTTCCCGGCGATACACGAATTCCTGGATGACGCGAGTCAGCCGAGGAGCCGGGACGAAGAACAGCGAGGAGAAAAGAGGAACGAGAGACGCGCGCGTGTACACGCGCGACGGTGTGTTCAACTCGCTTGGGAACCCGACGCGGAGCACGTCCTTGACCGGGTCTATCGTGTGACCGATCTCTGCGCATCACAATGCCCCTGCCCCTTTCCTCGTGATCCCTTCCCCTGGCTACCTTCACCGACCCTCCGACAGACCCCTTTAACCGCGCTTCGCTACGGCCACTTTGTTTCTGTGTTTCAACGCGACCCTGCATGAAACATGCTGCCTTCTGTTGCGACCCGGTCAATCTTTTCGTTTCATGTTGATGCATGGATAACACAGAATTCAACTTTAAGGACTTTGAGGGCATTGGATGTCGATTTTGGTGGCTTGTAGATGGTAGGAAAGGTTTAGGACAGGTTTCGTGTGAGTAGCATGGAGATACAAGGTTATTGCTCTTTTAGAGGATGAGAGTGATTTCATTGTGAGATGGGAGGGAGGTTTGAAGTTTGGAAAGTGGAGATTTGGAGATGTGAGGATTTGGAGATGTGGAGATTTGGGGATGTGAGAATTTGGGGACGTGTGGATTTGGATATGTGGAGATTCGGACATGTGGGAATTTGGACATGTGAGGATTTGGATATGTGGAGATTTGGACATGTGAGGATTTGGATATGTGGACATTTGGAGATGTGGAGATTTGGGGATGTGAGAATTTGGGGACGTGTGGATTTGGATATGTGGAGATTTGGACATGTGGGAATTTGGACATGTGAGGATTTGGACATGTGAGGATTTGGGTATGTGAGTGTTTGAGTATGTGGAGATTCGGAAATGTGAGAATTTGGCTAAGTTAGGAGTTGCATATGTGAGAGTTTGGATCTGAGAATATGGAAATGGGGGATGTAAGAATTTGGGAATGTGGGAGTTTAGAAGCATAAGCATCGGGACCTATAAAAATTTGAAGATGTCAGTATTCAAAGATATAAGTATCCACAAATATTAGTATTTACAAACAGTTTGGATCATCAGAATCTAAAAATGTGAGATCACCAAACTACACAAACTTCAAACTTGTCATCCCCGTCATCTCTTCAAACTTTCAATCCCCAAACCCACAAATGTCCAACTTATGTCCAAATCCACAAAATGATTCTTAACCTCTAAAATCCTCTTAGCTTCTATTCTTCTTCCTCTACTGTCCCCATCGAAGAAAAAAAATTAGTACCCATTTTTCGCGCACGTTGTTAGTCGCCCATGACACGTAGATCGTGAGCGGGCACCGTTTGAAAACGGTTCTAAGTTCAAATCGGAAGCCGCGGCGGTGGTTTGCGAAACCGTCGAG